>OX454418.1:63348096-64737700 GCA_949715475.1 Microchrysa polita | reverse complement strand
ATACGAACCAACGAATTTCCTCCTTACAAAACAAGCGATGTAGTGTTGTAAGCTGACGCTGAGCATGAAATGCACTTCAATCATACATCGCAGGCATGATCCCACCCGATGGACGTTCAAAACAGATCTATATATAAAAGGCAAAAGCTGCTGGCACTTCCTAACAGTTGAATTTTGCAGCCAAAGGCTAAGCGACCGGCCCCATCAGATCGGTTCTTTTCAAGATACAAGATAAACGATCTGACAAATTCCAATAGCTTGCAGAAGAACACAGTTGCTAATAGTACATTTTACGTGGAAGTGATAAGTTCTTGGTTGAGCATTGTAGTGTCTGAGAAAGTGTTAAATTCCTTTAAAGTGTCCAAAAGTTTTTAATAAATTCAAATCGATATGCCTGCTACCGGTGAATTTAATGTCGATCAGCTTGTTGTGGAGGATCATCATGTTCCCAGTGGCACTGAAAGTGTTTCCGAAGATGAGGATCATTCAAGTTTCCTAAACAAATACAAAACTAATAAATCTGCAATGGACTCAAGTGGAATGAATAGTTCAATAAGTGGTAGCAGTGATTTGGAGGATCAATCTGTACCTGAACAGAATCATCCAACAACAAATCCCAGATGTTGCAGTCTTCCAGTGCGGTCCATTCACGAGAAATTTATTCGTGAGGCTATCGAGACGATCCTTAACTCAGCCGTGTTTAATGCAACCGATCGGAAAAATAAAGTTTTGGAGTGGCGTAATCCGGAGGAAATGAGCAAAATTTTCGACTATGGTCTTAAATCAGCCCCAGACAGTGATCAAAGATTGCTGGAGCTTATTCAAGATACGATCAAGTATTCAGTAAAGACGGGACATCCCTATTTCGTGAATCAACTGTTCTCTGGTGTGGATCCTTATGCATTGGTCGGTCAATGGTTGACGGATGCTCTCAATCCAAGCGTCTACACATATGAAGTGTCTCCGGTTTTGATTCTGATGGAAGAAGTGGTTTTGAAGGAAATGCGAAAAATTGTTGGTTTCTCAAATGACGGTGAAGGTGATGGAATTTTCTGTCCTGGAGGATCAATCGCAAATGGATATGCTATCAGTTGTGCAAGATACAAATTCATGCCCGATATTAAGGTGAGTTCCTATTTGTGAGTGATAACTTGTTTGGGGTTTCGTCCTGAAATGCTATTTTTTTTAAATCATGATGAACAATTAATCGTATTTTAATAGAATCGTATACACGTCAAATGCTTTATGTCTTGTTATTGGGAAACATTAGTGAAGGCTTATATGTTTTTTGATTTGTATTTGGACACAGTTCACAAACGAGCCATTTCTGGAAATACACTGAGCTTCAATGAAACCGGGCCACACGGTAAGCGCGAACTCTAATCAAAACAGGCATTGTGTTTGTTGCGTGAGTTAACGGTACTTCAGATAAAAATCATAGTCATTTGAATTGCCATTAAATGCACTTTCTGTAGATATAACTCTCATAGTTGTAAGTTTCATACTTTTTGAGAAAATTGAATTTGAGTTCGAAAGTGGCGAGTGGCCCGATTTTTGTGAAGCCGAGTGTATATTTAAAATTACTATCAAAATAATGGTCCGGTCGAACGATCTCCTCACTTCGAATATTTAACGCGGTTGGAGTTGAATTGTTGCTTTTAGTCCAACAAGGCAATGTGGGAAGGGTTCAAAAGAGCAATAATAAAAGATAAATTTCCAGCTTGGTGAAAAATATACAATTGCATGTAAAATTGTTATTTTCTTATGGTAAATCCAAATAAAAGGATATTACCGATATTGGATATTGGGTAATGTATTACCCAATGTCGTGCTTAACTAAACCCGATGGGTCATTTAAAAAAGGCAATCGTGTTTATTGTAGAGTTTCTTGCGAATTTTCACTGGTTTCTTATTTTAGTTTTCGGTTATTTTTCACTTTATCCAGCTTATGCAAAAAAGTAACGTTATTTATAGAATATCCCGTAAAACTTGTGCGGACAATAATAGGGAGTTGGCATACTATGGATCAACTAGTAGATATTTAATAACGCGAATAAAAGAACATAAAAAACCTAACGCGATTGAACAACAACCTAAGAACAAAATTAGTCAAGCACCAACTGGAAAATAAACATATCAGATTTTGATAATACAAAAATAGTAGATAGAGATTTTAATATTAACAAAATTAGATAAACAAAAATCTAGATAAATCACTAAACACTAAAACAGAATTAGAACAAATCATGAGCAAATATAACTCAATAGTATAAACAAATCCAAAATAGAACGAGACCGAGGCTAATTTCGGGCGCGGCCGAAATTTCAATACTCGCCGCGTTTTAATGAAACTTAAGCTTCTTTTGTGTTAAAATTTTTTACCGCAGCCCTATGATGTTTTCCGATTCGATCTGTTCCTGGATTCGTTGAGGTTAATCCAGGAACACACTTGGATGAATTTTGGTTAAGATGCAAAAAGTTTTTTTACAAGAACCTAATATTTTGGGGTTAGATTGTATGACAGCCCTTTGACGTAATGTTCGGATTCCATATATTCCTAGATATGTTTTGAGGCTTTACTAGGAGCACCTTTGGGTGAAGTTTGGTTAAGATTGGTTCCCAAAGAAAAAAGTTTTTCTTAATTTCCCTATGACGTAGTGTTCCGATTTCATCCGTTCCTAGATATTTTTTTAGGCTTAACTACAGTGCCGGATTAACCACGTGGCAGAAGGTGGCAAATGCCACAGGCCCCGCGCTTTGAGGGGCCCGCGTTTTTCTCAAACAAAAATTGTATCAACCAAGATGCCAACGAGTTTCTTCTAAATTGTTATAACACGTTATCCCTAAACATTTTACGGGTGTTCCAAAATTATACTGTACTGCAGTAAAATACAGAAATATTTCCTTTTAATTCATGATGGCAACCGCCCAAAAAAGAACAATCAATCAATTCTTCTGTGTCGAATAAAAGTAATTTGTCTACAGAAATTGGGTTTTACTAATTAAAATAAAAAAAAAATATTGGAAAACTTTCACACGTCAATGAAAAACATTTGTGTGAAACAATTTTGAGCCATTTTCAAAACAAATAATTTTGCCCCCATTTTCATAATGCTTTGAGGGCACGCCACTGCACATGAGGGATGTAATTGTTATTCCTATATTCTATTGATATCTACAATCTACACTACACAATACGCCCATCAAAATCTTCACTAATCGCACTATTTTACTCTTTTGATTTTTGTCCCGTTATGTGGTTCCCAATAATTTTCAGTGTGTGTCCCCCTTATTAGGTCTCCAGAATCTGGCGCCCCCAGAAAATGTTGGCCACAAACGGAAACATTTTTTCTGCGATTTAAGTGTAGTCCACTACGCGTGTCAGGTTGTGGACTTAATTTAAATATTTTGTTTTTTCGGCTAATTTTAAAACTAAATTTGATCAATCACACTTATTTTTGACAAAAATATGCGAACTCTTTTTTCCTATTCGAATTATGGCGGATCCAATGCTAAGATTTACTTCATTAATAAATCCAACATACCCACGCGCAACCTAGAAACATTTTTTTTTTGTTAGTGGAAGCTGAGTTTTAGAAGTATGTAGTAATATATAAGTTCCGTGACGTTCGGAAAAAGCCAAGATTTAGGCGTATGTCCACATACGATTTTGCTGTAAACCAAAGACAAGACTCAAATGTTTGTCGAAAGTCCGCTATTTGACACAAGAACTCATCTTCACGCAAAAGGCCTAGTTTTGGCTAAGCGATACGTCGAAAAGTAAAGAAGTGCTATTACAGGAGCTACCACAATCCCATAGTGTCCTAACAAATAAAATTTATATCAAAAGTCCCAGTCTCCAGCGGGAGCGTAGATTTTTGTTGTTTTTTCTCGGCCTAAAATATTTTCAGTTGTCTTTTGGCCGAGGTCCTGATCTAGTTTAATTATTATTGTTACATCGAAATACCATTTTTTTTCTTGAATCAAATGGATACGAGTACAAGTTTTATTTGCTCCGTTGTATTGCAATAATAGATTAGATTTGCTAGCAGTACTTGGCATTTTTTTTAATAAACGACATCAAAACTTGAGTTGTACTTACGTCCCCGTTTCCAAACCATCTACATCTAATTACTGCAAAAGACTTCTACCATGTGATCCTTCACGCGGGCACCCCCTGGTAACGGTAATAGGTATGATGATGCCATTCAGTAGGAATAGGAAGGGGACGCTACGAGCATCGAAGTGTCCCTAAATTTACTCACAATTAACCATGCCAGAAACTGTCAAGTATCTGGAGGTCACTCTAGAAAAGAAATTACTTTGGAAAGAGCACCTCAGGGTGGGAATAGAGAAAGTAACTAAGGCCTTATGGATCTGCAGAAGCTATGCGGGTAAGGCATGGGGTATTAAACGAAATATAATTCTGCGGATCTATAGGGCAATTGTTAGACCTATTGTGAAATACGGGGCGGTAGTTTGGTGGAGAAGGGCATCCACTGCAGACGGTAGTCTGAATCTAGACAAACTTCAGAGGCTGGCCTGTCTAGCTGTCCTTGGAGCCTTCATCTCCCTCGGGGGCACGCCCTATGGTTTGGGAATCACTGCCTAGAATATGAATCGGTCTGAACCACTGTGCGTCGTGTATCTGTCTTGCGTCTTGGCAACATGTATGTATTTAACTTTCAGTAATACCGATCGGCGTTTACAATGACTTAATTACTGAAATATTCATTTTAAGACCCCTTTATTAGCTTGCTTAATCGAAGTTCCATAGGCCCCGCGCTCTACATTTGCCACGGGCCCCGCGCTTCCTTAATCCGGCACTGCTTAACTAGGAACACATTTGCATGAAATTTGGTTAAGGTCGGATTAAAAAGAAAAAAGTGTTTCTTAGAAAAACTTAGTTTTTAGTGGTTCGTTTCTATGACAGCCCTATGACGTAATGTTCCGATTCCATCCGTTCATAGATATGTTTTGAGGCTTTACTAGGAACACATTTTGGTGAAGTTTGGTTAAGATTGGTGCGTAAAAAAAAGTTTTTCTTAGAAGAACCTAATTTTCAGGGGCAGCCCCATGACGCCATGGTCCGATTCCATTTGTTCCGACATATATACAGCGTACACTAAAAAGAAACTTGTATACCAAATTTCAGCCCGATAGCTTCAAAACTGAGGGACTAGTTTGCCTTGCAACAGACGGACAGGCAGACAGACAGACGGACATGGCTCAATCGATTTCTCTCGTCACACTGATCAATAATATATATAATATATATAGTCGGAGGTGCTTCGTTCTGTGCGTTGCAAACTTCATGACAAAGTTAATATACCCTTTCACATAATGACGGGTATAAAAATTGACAGATGCCAAAAATGACAACCATTTCATGCAAAATTTTCCTTTACCTCAACAGATCCTCTTCTCTTTACGTATTACGTCCGATATGACGCCTGTCGTTAGTCCCTCCCTCCCTCCCCTCCATTCGAGTAAATAATTTGTGGTAACGTTTCTCGTTTCTCTCTCTCCCGTTGTCCGCAGGTACATATTTCAAATCTTATTCGAGAAACCTCAGTTTGGAATTCGGAAATGTTGTTGTCCCTGAATTGGGACTTTAATGACCCAATGACTGCAGGAAGCTACATTTTCATAAATACTACATTGCAGATGATAAAAAAAATAATTCAAATATTGGAAATACTCGTACCTCGTTTTAAAACAGAAGATCAACACCAAAAAGTTGGAATTAATAATTCCAGAAATGAGGGCACATTGCCTCTCAACGCCCCTATAATAACTGTGCGACGCAAAGGAACTCCTTATATGGACAGAATTTTTATGGTTATACGAGAGTTACTACAAAAGTTTCTAGAAAATAAATGAAAACGAATTTTGTTTTTTTTTCAAAAATGGTTTTATTGTTATTCAAAATATTCGCCATGAGCATCTATACCCTTTTGTATGCTCTCAAAGCAATATTTGAAACATTTTTTTTTCACTCCGATGGAGCCAAAACATGGCTTCTGAATGCTTCAACAGTTGCTTCGGGCGAAGAAAACCGTTTACCACGAAATTTATTTGCAATAAATAGGAACAAAAAAAAAATCATTCGGTCAGGGCTGTAAGGCGGATGACCCGTGCGTCGATTCAATGTTTTGACCGGTTAAATAGGCACTAGGTTGAACGGATGTGTGAGAGCTCGTATTGTCATGATGAAAAATGATTCATCTTCTCTTGTTGGCTTTGCAAATTTCCCCGAAGACTTTGGGCACGCGAATGTGTACCACTCGGAATTGCAATTTTTCTACACCAATCGACACGAGCCTTTTTGAGCTATTGTCGAATTATGCGGGATCCAACGGGAACAAACCTTTTTTACGGCTAAGTGTTCATGCAGCGTCGAATATATGGCCGGGGGTGAAATGCCCAAGGATGTCTCTATCTCACGGTATGTTACATGCCGGTCTAGCGTAATCATTTCACGCACGGCATCCACGTTTTCCGGCACAATGGCTGTTTTTGGACGACCTTCACGAAACTCGTCCTTGAGTGAATTACGCCCACGTTTGACGTCATTAAACCAGTTATAAATTGTCGGACGAGATGGTGCTTCATCCCCAAATACAAAATGAAGCCCATCGAAACACTGTTGTTGTGATAATCCAACTTTAAAATCGTAGAAAATCATTGCACGAAAATGCTCACGTGTTAATTCCATTTTTTTTTTGCTACATTGACTATTTGAACTAACTGTAACTTACACGTCATCAAAGTGTTCTGAGCAGACATATGCTATAAAAAAGGTCAAACTTTCTGATGGAAATAATATTTTTGACGAAAACGTACTAGAACATGCCTAATCTAAAAACTGTTGTAGTAGCCTACGTATCTAAGGAACACACAGTATACATATACAGGATGTTCCGCAACCGGTTTGCAGTTTGTTATCGGAAAAATGTGACCCGAATTATGTCTCTCTTTCCGTTACGTTAGTCTGGCTGGTCTAGCGGTTCGTGCGCGCACCTTCGGTACACAGGGTCATGAGTTCGAATCTCACCGTGGACCATGGTGTTTTTCGAACTCACGAGCTTGTGACGGACTATGATCTCACTCAGATGTTAAACGAGTATCCATTTATGGGGATAAATAACACTGCTGACCGTGATGCTGATCTCATTACCTCAACAAAAAGCAGATAAGATCTTGGAAATAGGATGTCACTAACACATCCTGCGGCCTTAGTCCAATGTTGGATTGTCGCGCCTGTTTTTTATTTTTATTCCGTTACGGCGTAATTTAATTTTTCGCAGTTCTTGCCGTAATTCCTTCATTACTTCTTTTAGAAGTACACAAAATTTCCAATAAAGTAACACCTTAGACGTATTCAAGTTATCTGCTATCTTCCGAGGTACATCCGTTTGAATGTTGCAAAAGTTTGAAAATAATTTCTTACTGTCAAAACCAAAACCATATTTTCTAACGGTATATTAAACTGACATGTCTGCAAAGTTGATCAAAGTTATCTCATTTTATCGGCTTGTGCTGCTATCCGTTCTAATAAAGATAATTTTAGTATTTCCGATGTTGTTCGGTATATGGTGGATGGTAAGGTAAGTGTCGCTAGTGTCGATAAAAAGAAGAAAAAATATTCTTCCGAGAACTGATACCGTAATGGCTCTTAGTCTGTAAATAATAAACCCCGATGGCATTTTAAAAGGAAATAACTTTTTTTCCTTTGAAATGCCAATACTGGTTCATTTTGGCTATTTTTGAATCAATGAGGCAATGAGGCCAAGAAAACCACTTTTAAAATAAAAAGGACATGAATTTAATTTTAAATGTTGGGTATCATCATTTTCGATATTTGCATCTAGTTTCAGGCAACGAGGAGAAAAGGCATGATCATGCTTTCTAATCGGAAAGGACCACATTTATCGCTTTTCCGATAACTTTGTAAATGGTTAATGGGAAAATAATTTCTTCACTTCTCAAATTAAACCGTTTGATGTATGCATGAGAATATAAATTCCATATCATTGTCAAAATTCCTATTTTCGTTCGAGGTTCATTTTATTAGAAATTTTATGTAGTTTCAGAATATGATGCAATTTTTGGTTTTAGTAAGTCTGAAAATTATTGTTTGTTTTAGAGGAACTCATTGTTTCTGACAAGACTTCAAAAAATGTTATCTCTTCGTAACGGTAAAAGTTAAAGAAAAAATTTAGGCAGAACTTTCCCAGTAAGAATCCTTACCATAGGTCTATGGTGAACTAGTTGCGGGACAACCTGTAAATACATAGATTTATAAAAATATCAATTCGAAACGATTGTAATATTTCTCAGTACCTACAAATTTATAATAATTTTTTACTGACATTAAAGTTAAGAATTTAATATTAATAAATTGTTTCACCGCCTAGTTATCCCTTTAGACTTAACTTGAGCTAAATAGTAAAACCAACAAATTATGTAGCTTCTTACTATTAATAGTGCATTTTTTCACAAAAATAAAGAAAGTACGTACATATAGAGCTCTTATCGAACTTTCAATGTCAATGCATACGGACCCGTTTCGAGGCACTCCCAAAATAATTTCATTGATCTAGAAATGACCACGTGTTCTATAGTGAAATGAAAAGACAATGGTTATTTATCAAGGGCAACGAGAACATTCCCCTCGTTGCATCAATCATTGTCCCATTAGAATTGGTTGCCAAATATTTAATGCAACTTGTCTCAGCGAGAGCATACACATGTACTTACATCTATCGTACAATATATATATTATACGATAATTAATTAATTCTCACTTTTTGGCAAGAGGTTTCACATATACAGTCGACTCTGGATAGTTTGAAATTCAAGGGACAACTATTTTGATTCAATTTATCGAGAGTTTTAATTATCGAAAGTTTTTTTTAGAAATATGTTAAGGACGGTATAGCGAAGTAAGATCTTAATATACCAGAGTAAAGAATATTTGTTATTCAAGTTTTTACGTGTATTTTTTTTCAATGAATATTACTTATCAATACATTTTCGACTTATTTTTTCCTCGATCGACATGCACGCAGAACCATATTCGCTTATTCCAACTCGCTCTTCATGTAGCTCACGGGAAACTAAATTCAAATCATTCAATAAATCAGATTTCCGGGAAGAAACGGTACTTTAAGTGCATACCACATCATGCACCGGTAAACATTTTAGTGTTCTCCCTCTGTATTCAGACTTGTAAAATTTCTAAATTTCAATTTATAGAGCGGCAAACAAAATTTACTTCAATTTATAGAACGTTGAATATTTACTGACCACTGGCGTCAACTTGTTTCAAATTATAAAGCAAAGAAAAATCATTACCGCTTTTAATTTATCGAGAGTACATAAATATATGGTGTTTTGTACATTTTTTTCAATTTAACGAGAATTCTGGATGAGTACCTACTTCAAATTATCGAGCAATTCAATTTATCGAATTTGTAATTATAGCGAGTCGACTGTATTAAAATATAACTTATGGGAGAGAAAATGCAACGGATTTACACTAACATGTTGAAAATTAAGTCTTTTTGGAGAGGCTGGAACACAGAGGCGAAGCAGCAAGGCAGGACCTGCAGGCTGTTTTGTTACTATAGTTCCAGTGTGGCGCAAAGATCAAATATTTGCCATCGATGTTGCGAAAATTGGAAACCACTGCCTCGGAACGACCAATTGATCTTTTCAATGCCTATCGTGTTGACCCAGCTATACCCATGTATTCATGTATTTTGCTAACAATTTCGGACTGCGTAATTTTAGAACGAAAAGAAAATGATCACCCAGGCCACAGAACTGATATTGGTCAGATACGTAACTAGTGCTACGGAGTGGGGATAAAACTTTCGTTAAGAGGAGATAGCAAATATTAGAATACTCCGTAGTTAAAGGTACATTTTCCTCGACACGACTGCAGAGGCCCTAGCGAAAGCGACTCGCTCATTCCATATAAAAACTAATTTTTCTCTCATTCTAAAAACGAATTTTTATATGGAATGAGCGAGACGCTGTCGCTGGAACGGCTGGAGTCGTGCCGAGGAAAATAAACCTTAAGGTTTGTGTTCGTAGAGACAACTCATGTGATGATCGCTCAGCGACAGCAGTTAAACCACCGGTTCTAAACGCCATATGCGCATATTCTCTATACAGACATATTCGTTTAAGTCATAGTCGACACAAGGAAAGAAGCACCATTAAAAAAATATGCAAATATGGCTCGCAATTGGATGCAAAATTACTATCGCTGAGCGATTACCACACGAGTCGTCTCTACGAACACGTACCTTTACTTCAGTGCCAGTTGTAAAATCTCAGTTAAATTAAAGGAGGGACCGAATCAGGTTTTTCTGCCACTTTTGGCACACCAGATGTTTGATAAATTTAGAAAACACAGTTGTAAACCATTGTCATCGACAGACCAACTGAACATTATGCGTAGTATATTACAATGTTTAATACTCTGTAAAAAATAATAGGTAATGCGGGAAACAAATAAGTTTAGTTTTTTGTGTAGTATTGAAAGTGAAATGATTTAGCTCTGTGCAATTTATAGCATTTGATCTTGGATGAGATGGTTTAGTTACTATATTTGAAAATGGAAAAATGCAGGTTTAACCATTTAAGGCCTGAATAGACCTCGGGCGGAATGAAAATGAAATTTTTGTCCGCTGCGATTTTTTCAATGAAAATGCATGCTTACATGTCGGAAATGATGGGGAATTCCATAAGCTACAATCCGTATATGGTTCCAACATTTTTCTCGGGCATTTTATGTATTATTTTTCGATTCCCCGGTCATTAGATATTTTCCACAGTGAAATGACCGGGGAATCGAAAAATAATACATAAAATGGCCGAGAAAAATTTTGGAACCATATTCGGATTGTAGCTTATGGGAATTCCCCATCATTTCCGACATGTTCCACGACAGTAAGCATGCATCTTCATTGAGAAAATCGCAGCGGACAAAAATTTCATTTTCATTCCGCCCGATGTCTATCCAGACCTTTACACGGTACAACAATTTGCGTACTGCAACGAGACTGCTTGTGGCTCACTTGGTTGAGTCGCACTCTAAGATGCTAGTCATCTAGCTAGAGGTCCGGAGATCGAATCTCGGCGTGGTCCAAAATTTCCGTACATGTGCGGATAGGAAATATATAGTGCTTGCAACATTATATACACTCCGAAATGATATGCAATGTAGCATTGACTCGAAATTGCCTATAAACGGCTGAGTTAACGCACCACCACATGGGGCTAATACGGTACTGAGAAGAAGAAGCCTGTTTTCAATCCGCATTTTTAGGTTTTCTCAGGGACTAGGATATATTCGTACTGGGCCATGATCGTTCGGTCGCCACTCTTTGATATAGAGATTCATAGAGAAACAAATTTCCAATACTCGGCATGGCTCGTCGCGCGTTCATTATTCAGGAGAAGATAAGAAATAATAAACAAAAATGAGACTAGGAAGTGGTATGACTGGCAACCGTATTACACTCCGAATTTAGTTGTCGTTGAAACGTTGGCGACTTCACACGGTAGTCGTCAATGCACGACGCTTCTATAGTAGTTATGGCAAATCAAGAGATATTCAAAAAATTTGGAAATTAAGAGATTAACATGTCAATGCCTAATGTAACCTACCCGATTGATTTACGCCTAAACGAATATTGTTTCCACGTTTTGGCACTTAAATTATATTATTGTCCGGTCTGGAGAAGTGTCAGTAAAAACTCTATTCTATGTATTCTAATACTTTGTCGGAATGATAGTAAAACTATATGCTGCTTGCTCGTTATATGAGAACGTGTTACGACCATGTGGTTTAATCATATTAAACTTAAGTGCTGAAATGTAATCCTTTACAATCTACACATAACTAACCACGAAAACAATTTGGAATTCACTTTTTAGTAATCGATTCCACAATCACATGCATAGGGTGCCTATGAAAACTACTGGAGTAGAGTATATAATCCAATCAAATTTAGCGTGACTAGCATGATACTCCAATCAATAGAGACGAAATAATTGGGGTTAGCGTGCAAAAATTGGGGACTTCTCAAATTTTTGATATGTTATAAAGACAGGTGGGGTAAGTTAAAATCCAAGTTTGCGTCACTTTCCCCCCTGTGCTTCCGCCGTTGATTGGAGTATGATTTGGCTTAGAATTCTGGACAGAAATATGAAGTAAATTTTGCATCCAGCTTATTTTTTTTTTTTTTGAGATTAAGAACAATGGAAATGACATTCAAATTCAACATTCGGAAAAATTGTTTCGCCTGAAGTGTTTATTATTTATTACCAACCAGCTGACAAAAAGTTGCCTGCATATTCCATGCTTTTTCTTGTTGCGAATTTGAATGTTCAGTGATAACTTTCGTGTCGAGCACACAATATGAGATGTCCTTTTTTACACGATATGGTGTCCCTATAGCCTTAGCGTTGCGTTGGCGAGATAATTGCTGCTAACTCACACAACCTGGCGGCTAATTTTGTACCTAAAACAGCTTGCGTTTCTATATATGTATGGGCAGATAGGTAATGGGTAATGGTCGTATGCATCCTGTTTTTGGCAGGATAATCCTGCTTTTTGGACCTTAACCTGCCAACACGAACATGACCAATGTTCTGCTTTTGTCCTACTTTGTCCTGTTTCGGGTATTTAAGGGGAATTTCAACAAATATGTGAAAAATGAAGTTTTTTGAAAACCACCTAAAGTCGTACAACGACGACTATATCGACAAATGACAGACACTTTTTTATAAGAAGTTTGGCATTTTACTTTGTTCACGTTTAAGGTACGTGTTCGTAGAGACGACTCATGGGATCATCGCTCAGCGATCGAAGTTAAACCACCGGTTTTGAGCACTATATTGGTATATTTTCTATACAGACATGTTCCTTTCGTCCATAGTCGATACTAGGAAAGTAGAACCATTCAAAAGTGTTTTAATTACGGCTCAAAATTGAATGCGAAACTTCGATCGCTGAGCGATGATCCCATGAGTCGTCTCTACGAACACAAACCTTTACTCTTTTCCCAAAATGTTGACGATACAAAAAATAAAAAACCTAATCGCCTATGCTTAACAAAATGTCACTTAGGTTAAGAACAGAAGAGCTATGCTTTTATACAAGATAGCCCTGATTGGAAGAACCGTATCTAGGAACATTGATGCGGAAGGGGGAGCTGAAGGAAGTGATATCATTTTGAGCACGGGACACAAGATAAGTCAGATAAGTCAGCATAAGCGATATACATCCCTGGGTAATATAATTGAGAATTCGAATACGCAAATATTACAGAGTTGAGTCTCGGCGTATTTGTCTTTCTGGTTGTCCTTCTTTCCATCCTGCTTTGTCAGTAGTCTGTCCTGCCAAACACTGATTTTTGGAACATTTGTCTTGCTTTTTCATACAATAAATATACGAGTGTTATTAATTAATATGGGTAATAAATAATAATAGTTTCGTTTTTTTGCCCATCCCTTGAATTTTTGGGTAACGAATTCCATATAAAAAAAAAGAAGCCATGGGCGTAGCCAGGGGGGTGTAGGGAGGGGCGGTCGAGGGCGGCGAAAATTATGGTAAAAAAAACTTACCTTACCAATGTAGTAAAAAAATCACTGAATTATGCACTTGAGGGAGTAAAAATGCGAGTTTGATTCCAGGCATTACTTAAAATTGTCTGTTGCTGAGACTGTAGTCTTGAAAACTAACCAGATGCCTTCTATTCCGCTCCATATACTGCCGTCGAATGCCTGACCGTGATTGTTTCCAGCCATGTGGCACGGACAAATGGACAGCAGCAAGTTGCCATACTCATAACCGACGGGGGGACTTAGGCTGCGTCCCAATACATACGTTTCACTCGTGGAAAACTAAAATATTTGAAGTTTTAAGACCCTTGATATCCAGAACAGGAATACCTACGTGTGAGTATCACGAATCGATAACATAAGTAGATCAGAAATCTTTCCGTTTAGGGAGACTCTTTTTTCTTTTGCGAGGTATCCATATTTTCATGCGTTTGATTGCATGGTTTCTGAGCTGCAGAATACAATTTTAACTATCACATGAAGCCGCTCCGAAGGTAGTGGAATTTATCAGGATTTAGATCTCGCATGTGGAATATGCAGTCCGAGAGACAAAATTACCACAGAATATAGACGAACTACGGTCTAAAATGCAGAAATTGGAGACCAGTTGAATGTAATCAGAATCAAGGTCACAATGTGACATCCAATTATCCAATCTTAGCTGCTTTTTTGTTGAGGTGTTGAGATCAACAAGATGTTATTTAGCCCATTAATGGGTACTCGTTTAGCATCCGCGTGAGATCATAGTCCGTCACATGGGTTCGGAAAACACCATAAACTAAATTCGTTCACGGTGAGTCTCGAACCCATGACTCTGTGCACCGAAGGTACGCGCAGTAACCACTACACCAGCCAGACTATTCTAAAATTTGCCTAACAATATTTTAGTGACCAGCAATTTCAACTTCTGAGAAAATTATGTTAAAAAAATCTCGGGCTTCCCCCCCCCCCCCCTGACCGAAGTCATGGCTACGCCCATGAATGACGCCCAGAAAATTTTCACCTGTGCCACTGCACGGGATAGAGTTTTGAGGGACTGAAATGTGGCGTAGGAAAAAAGGGATTTTTTTTTGTGTTGGCGTACCTACCTGTATAAAATAATAATCGGAAACAAGTGTGCGGATGTTTTTAAAGGTGGTTTTAGATTTTGTAATTAAATAATCGTCTTTTATGATAAAATCCACCAAATCTAAAAAATAATCCGGCAAGAGCGAGACAAAGATACAAAACAACTGTCAGCTGTTTGATCGAACATTTGATCTTAATCAGAAAAGGTAACCGCGATCGTTTTTTGCTACTCAAGCCTACACAGGACTGAATTATAATAAAAAAAAAACGCTCAATATAGAAATATAGTCTTAAACAATATGTACTTACTGAAACCCCTGTTCTTATCGACGTAGGGATACGTATACAATATTAACTACATATAGCCAATTTATTCTACTGTAAAGGTAATTATACTTCTGTAACCTACTGATAATAACAATTGAAGCACGAAACTTTCTAGTCAATTGAATCGTATGCTAACTACTTTTGTAATCAACTTTTATGTTGATTTTTCAGACTCAATTCATTTAAGTTACTTGAATGGCAAATATCTACGAAGTAATGTTTACATTCTGTATACACTCTGAGGAATGCGTGTGAATGCTCGTTATTGTTAAATGTTTGTGGAGATACTCAAAGTTTGAATCGTGTTCTTTTACACTTTAACAGTAGACACCTTAAGAAACCATGACTACAGCAACTCGCAGGAATTACTTCAAGTTACTATATATAGGTATATAACAAGAAATTAGGAGAATATTTGGTAGCATTCAATGTATCCAGATCCATAGATTATCATATAAACCCTAAAGCTTAGTACAACATATAATCAAAGATTTTATCGAGTTCGATCCGGCAACAAATTTTCCACTAAATGTTATATAGTCCAGTACAATTGGTTCAAAATAGCCCCAAACCTAAACATCCAAAAGGAAAAGAAATTTTTGATGCCAAATTGTTGAATACACTGCCTAATATACGCAGTAAGAAGTTACACTAATTTGCGCCATGGGTTAAGGGGGGAGGGGGTGGCAAAGGGGTGAAAATTCAGTTTCTTGCAAATATCTGGAAAACTATGAGTCTGACCTTAAAATGTGCTGAGGACAAAACAAACTACATAAAATTACCTTTGTAATGATATGTAACACTCTAGACATTTTCTCAGAAAATTATACCCTAGACCCAAAAGTATTATAGTGAATTTACATTTTTTGAGTTTTACATTTCGCACTGTAACTCTTGATAGAATAGATCCTCGGTCATAAGATCTTGTCCATATATTGCTAACAAAATTTATTTATTTTCTACCAAGAATTGGAATGCTCCCACCATTGACGCCCCCCTCACTCCTCCTTACATTTTTCAAAAATGCATGCCTGCAGCTTGTTTTTAAATTGAGCCAGGCAGATGAAATTTGGTGAGCTGCCTAGTCTAAGCTACATTATGCTTCTTACCAAAAAATTATTACCATCCGATCAAAACTAAGGGTACCCCCCATACAAAGTGAACCAAAATTCTAACAAATTTCACATTTTTTCACTTCTAAATTCTATCTAAAATGGAAAAATAAAATGTATCTCTTAGAAAGTCATTATAACAGTTATTTGTAGTCTTCTGAATGTGTATTCAAAAGTTTGTACCAGAGCGTCCCTTACAAGTTCGAAAAATCGGGTTTGAAGGTTGCTAGTACACGTTACTCGATATATTCGGAAATAGCCTTAGAACTGGTACTAATGACCTTCAAACCCAATTTGTTGATACTTGTAGCATACGCTTTGTTTCGAACTTTTGCGCATACATTCAGAAGACTACAATTAACTGTTATAATGACGTTCTTAGAGATAAATTTTATTTTTCCATTTTAGATGGAATTTAGAAGTGAAAAAATTTCAAATTTGTTAGAATTTTGGTTCACTTTGTATGGGGGGTACCCCTAGTTTTGATCGGAGGGTTTTAATTTTTGGTAAGCATAATGGGGCTTAGACTAGGCACCCTACCAAATTTGATCTGCCTGGCTCAATTTGAAAAGAAGCTACAGACATGCCTTTTTGAAAAATGTTAGGAGGAGTGAGGGGGTCGTCAATGGAGGGATCACTTCAATTTTTGGTAAAAATCAAACAAATTTTGTTGGCAATATAATGGAAAAGATCCTATGACCCCAGGTCTATTCTATCAAAAGTTACAGTGCAAAATGTAAAACTAAAAAAGTGCAAATTCACTATAATACTTTTAGGTCTAGGGTATAATTTTCCGAGAAAATGTCTAGAGTGTTATATATCATTACAAAGGCTATTTTGTGCAGTTTTTTTCGTCCTCAGGACATGTTACGGTAGCATTCACAGTTTTCCAGATATTTGCAAAAAACTGAATTTTCACCCCTTTGCCACCCCCTCCCCCCTTAACCCATGGCGCAAATTAGTGTAACTTTTTTCTGCGTGTATTGGGCACTGTATTCAACAATTTGGCATCAAAAATTTCTTTTTCTTTTGGATGTTTGGGTTTTGAGCTATCTGTACTAGACTAATATGTGAGGCTCATTCAAATAATCAAAATCTCCAAGGAATCTGTTAATTCAATGAGTAAGTGAGACTGTTTAATTTTTATCCCGTCACTGTTTAATAATTATTATCCCATCACGGATGTAAGTAAATCCGATCGCAGGGGGTTTATGGGCTACTTCTCAGGCGATATCTATTTGTAAGAGATGGGTATTGGGTACATCTAACGAATTAGATTCTTACGGGCAGGACGGGAGACGTGGTCGAGAATAGGGTCGCTGTCGCTACCAAATTTTGATATTCACGTAATTGACTTTTGTGTTTTGAACTTTAGTGGAAACTCCCATTTCCAGTGACAAGTGCGTCACTAATTTTCCTTCGACAGATTTATTGAATATTATTTAGAAAATACATTCCATTATTTACATACATTATTTTGATTTATATATTTTTTCTAATCCCAACAATTCAATCTATTTACAGGCTAAGGGATTGTGCAATGGACCTCGTCTTGTACTCTTCACATCGGAAGATTCACACTACTCTGTACAGAAATTGGCCTCATTCATGGGACTGGGAATGGACAATGTATATAAAATCAAAACCGACTCAGTTGGCAAATTGATTGCCGAAAATTTGGAAGAACAAATTTTACGTGCAAAATCCGAGGGTGCTGTTCCATTTATGGTTTCAGCAACAGCTGGCACAACTGTACTGGGCGCTTTTGATCCACTTGAAAAGATTGCCGATCTTTGTGAAAAATACGGTTTGTGGATGCATGTAGATGCTGCTTGGGGTGGTGGTGCCCTGATGTCATCGCGGTATCGTCATCTTTTGCGCGGAATTGAGAGGTGAGTTTAGTAAAACAAAATACAGTGCGTACTCGATAATCCGGACTAATGAAAACCAGGGTCGATCCGGACTACAGAGGATTTCGGACTAGTGGAAGCCTTTAATTTGCTCTAAATTTCGAGGAAATGGACGAATTTAATCAAATTGTCGAAGATTCTGTTTTCTATTTCCGAAGAATTTCACTCTGTAATTCTAGATTTTATTGCTTCCAAGAACAAAGAAAAATGTCGTTTTTATTTCGGACGATAATATCACTGTTATTATGAGAAAAAAGTGAGATTCGGATTAGAGAAGCTCTTAAAATTCGGACTACAGAGTGTACAATGCAATCTTTGAGGTGATCCGGATTACTGGAAATTCGAGGTTTCGAGGCTTCGGATTATCGAGTACGCACTGTACATTGATTATAATGATGAGGAACAAACTAAGAATATTTTTTTATACATTCAATAATATGCGAAAATTGAATAATATTAATGTAATATTATTTTTTTAGGAAAAAAAAACCAGTCGAATACAATAAAAGCTACATACATACTATGTACATGCATGTACACATTATGTATGTATAAAAACAATTAAAAGATAACCTTCGCGCGATATGTTTCTTCGGTAAAGGGAGACACTTATCCAAATACTATTAAGTATTGTTACTTAATTTTTTTCCCTACTGTAAATTCTAGTGCTACATTAGTCCGGAAATCATGTATATACCTATCATCTATACGTACCTACTTCATTTTTTTTTATTTGGTATAACGTTTTTCAGAAAAAAACTACTAAAACTTATTCGAATTACCAAGGTCAATTGCAGAACAGAAAATTACTAACTGCTGCGCAACTGGAAATTAACGTTGTCAATAGAATTTTATCAATTTTATACTTGTCGTTTCCCATCTGTTATAGCAAAGTTTTTAAATCATAGCTGAATGTTGGTAAATGATCCTATAATTATCCTATAATTTATCAATCAGAATGTACGAGTAAAGGTAGTACTGGTAAAAATACTACCAATGCATACAGTATTCTGACTTTTTTAAGAAGTTGCATTCAATAGCTACAACTTTTTCATGCCATTGGATGACGCAATAGCAGAAAAACGCATTCTGTAAGTAAACTATAGTAATTCAATGGCATGTACAAAATATTGCGATGTAACTTTAAGATTTGCTTTGTGTGTCACGAGAGATGTTACAAAAAAGGCTCAAAGCTACAAATGTATTTTCTTGGGCGAAATTGGTGGAACCGAATACCACTTTTTTATACCCTTCGCTCATAGAGTGAAATGGTATATTAACTTTGTCATGAAGTTTGTAACGCATTGAAGGAAGCATCTCCGACCATATAAAAAGTATACATGTGTGATCAGCATGACGAGATGAGTCGATTGGACGATGTCCGTCCGTCCGTCTGTCTGTCTGTCCGTCTGTTGCAGCGCGTTTTTCTCGGCCACTATAAAAGCTACGGAGCTGAAATTTTGCACACGTGCTTATTATTGTTGCAGGCTGTTTATATGTTTGAATCACCGAAATTGGATCACTGGGTCATGGGGCTGCCATACAAACCTAGCCCCCCAATTTAAGTTCTTCTAGGAAAAAATTGTTTATTTGTGCACCAATTTCAACCAAATTTCAAACAAATGTGTTTCTCTTGATGACACAAAACATATCTTATAATGGATCAAATCGGATATTGTGGTCATGGGGCTGCCATACAAACCTAACCCCCCAAATAAGTTTCTTATAAGAAACAGTTTTTTATTTGTGCACCTATTTCAACCAAATTACACACAAAAGTGTTTCTATTGATGACACAAAAATATCTCAGAATTGATCAAATCTGAACATGGGGTCATGGAGTGGCCATACAAACCCAACCCCCCATTTTGGTTCTTCCAAGAAACATTTTTTGCACCAATTTCACAAAACCTCAAATTAATGTGTCTTTACCAAAGCAACAAAAGAGTTCAAAACGAATCGAATCGTACTGTGGGGTCATGCTCCCGCAACCCCAATAATATTTTCTGAGTAAATATTTTTATTTGCCCACTTATTTCAACCAAGCCCAAAACTTTTGTCAAGACGGAAGAAAAAGAATGAGGAGGGGGATTAAATACAAGTCATAGGTACGCCCGAAAAAACGTTTAGCCCAAGGAGAGCGAAGGGTATGCAAATATCGGCCGCGCCCGAAATTAGCTTCGGCCTCGGAGGTTGGCGAGCGTAGCGAGCAGGGGGCGAAGCCTCCTAGTTTTTAATTTTTTGCTATGCCTGGATAGACCTCGGGCGAAAGTGAAAAGAATTTTTTTCCGCTGCATTTTTTTAAATAAAAATGGAGTATGTCGGAAACGCTGATGAATTCCATAAACTAAAATTCGAAAATTAATTTAAGACAAATGTGCACTCGCGGCACTGATTGAATGTCGATGACACCTTTTCCCTGCGAAATACAGTACAACTGCATTGGGTTCAGACTCCGTCACTACGTTTAAGGGGGTGTGTCATGAAGCACAGACGGAAGCACCTCCGACTATGAAAAGTACATAATATACAGGGTGTCCGGAAACTGCCACACAAACGCACCGGATTTTGATTTCACATGTGATTTCCAGCAAAAAAGTTGTACAAACATACCCCCTCAGCTTAACCCTTTAGCTGCCACAGGCATTTAAAGATTTTTGAAAAAATCAGTTTCTTGCACGACTTAAAGCCTAATATCTCCAAAGCTAGACCAGCTAGAATAGTGAAATAAAATGATTATTACAGCCAACAAATTTACCTATAAAATATAAACTATCCACACTAAAATCGGTTGAGAGGTTTGGTTTTTACAGAGCTTCAAAGTCAAATTTGCGTGATTTGACCCAAAAACAATTTTTTTTCCATCTCAATTTTCTCCAACTTCTGCCAAGGTGAGGTGCTTGTACGATTCTTTTAAAAATTGGCACATAGTCTTACAATCATATATTTCTTACGTCATTTTAATCTACCTCCATTACTTCTAACAGTTTTTATACGTTAAGTGTAGAAAACTAAGGTTAATTTTAGCTCGAATTCAATACAATTCAATTCACACTGCCCCTAAAGATCTGCAATATTGGTAACATCTATTCAAAGTATGTCGAAATCGAGCCAAAATTAACCCTAGTTTTCTGCACTTAAGGTACTAAAACTGTTAGAAATAATTGAGCTAGAATCAAATGATGTAAGAAAGATATGATCGTAAGACTATGCGCCAATTTTTAAAAGAATCGTACAAGCACCTCACCTTGGCAGAAGTTTTAGAAAATTGAGATGGAAAAAAATATTGTTTTTGGGTCAAATCACGCAAATTTGAATTTGAAGCTCTGTAAAAACCAAACCTCTTATCCGATTTTAGTGTGGTTAGTTTTATTTTATAGGTAAATTTGTTGGCTGAAATAATCATTTTGTTTCCTTTCTCTAGCTGGTCTAGCTTTGGAGATATTGGGCTTTAAGTCATGCAGGAAAATGATTTCTTCAAAAATCTTTAAATGCCTGTGGCAGCTTAAGGGTTAAGCTGAGGGGGTATGTTCGGTACAACTTTTTTGCTGTAAATCAACTGAGGAATCATAGTCCGGTGCGTTTATGCGGCAGTTTCCGGACACCCTGTATTGTGATGCGAGCGGTGTATCTCTGTTTGTTCGTCTGTTTCTATGCAAACTAGTTCCTCAGTTTTGAAACGATCGGGGTGAAATTTTGTATAAAAGTTTCATTTAGTTTACGCTGTATATATGTCGGAACGAATGGAATCGGACCATGGCGTCATGGGGTTGCCATAATCCAAAATACAAAGTTAGGTTCTTCTAAAACAACTTTTTTCTTTTTGAGTCATGGGCGTAGCTAGGATTTCGGTCAGGGGGGGGGGGGCAAGCCCGAAATTTTACCAACATCAAAAACACGCGCTCGGTGGCTCATTTGGTTAAGTCGCACTCTACGATGCTAGTAATCTAGAGGTCCGGATCACAAAAATTTGATTTCGAAGTTCTGTAAAAAACCAAACCTCTTATCCGATTTTAGTGCCATTAGTTTTATTTTTTAGATAAATTTATTGGCTGTAATAATCATCTTATTTCGCTATTGTAGCTAGTCTAGCTTTTGAGATATTCAAGTTTTAGTCGTGCAAGAAAATGATTTTTTTTTAAATCTTCAAATGCCTGTGGCAGCTAAAGGGTTAAGCTAAGGGGGTATGTATCTCACAATAAAGTTTATAACGAAGTTGGGCAGGATTGCATCCTATGTCCGATGGTAGTATTTTGCTAATTCGTCTTTATTTGCCGGGACGCCGTGGAACTTGTTTGATGAAGTTTCGACATTTAAGTACTCTATCACAAAATCAACGATCTGAGCATTATAGCTCTGGATCTCGAGGAGGAAATGCTGTCGGGTTAAAGGAAAAATTAATAAGACCAAAGTGCTTAGTCTGAGTGGAGATTCAACTCCCAATATTAATTTATCTACATATTTATACAGTATTGTTGCCGTTGATGGGGGCATCAAGAGCATTCCACAGCCAAGTTGTTGTCCAAAATTTTGCAAACCAGATTGTAAAAACCAAAGCTGTTGTAAAGAAAGCTTGGAAAGCTGTAACTACAGAAAAGCAGCAAATAATCGTCAAGACTTAAGATAGCTAAGCTAACGAATTAAATCGCAATCGAAAGTGACAGTGATCATTCATTCATTACGTACCTACATTACTGGTCGATGCAAACAGGCCGAAAAAATTTCACGCTAGATCTCTGAAAAACTGAAAAACTGTGGTCATATTAGGAGACATTGCAAGAAACCGTATCTGTTATGGGACGTAAGTGCAGTCGATATTCTATTTCCACAAGCGATTAAGGCACCCTATAGTATTAATGAACATTCTTTCGCAGTTTGCATTGCAACTTATTTTAAATAGCAAAAAATAAGTAAGTAATTTAATGTTCATGTCTTAAGGCTTTCAAGCCTTGTTCACCTTCACATTTGGCGCAGTTCACGTTTATGCGAGTCTACTGTGTAGGCATTAAAAAGGGCCATCCATAGCGCTCAGGATTTCTGTAAATTTGGACCAAATAGAAAAGGGTATGTCCATATGTATCTATGTTGATAACTTTGTAAGGTAGAAGAACGGCTTGTAATAAATTCATATGGAAATGTTACTGCGTGGTTTTTAGAACATGCAAACTGCAAACCAAAATGAGAAAAAGTGAACCGAAAAAAAATTATCTATGATAGTATTTTTTTTTTGAGTATTATTAATATTCAGTAGTCGCCCCTGAGAATTTTGTCTGAGCATGTGGTTTTATATTCTTCTTCTTCTTCTTCTTTATGGCACGATAGCCCGACGTCGGGCCTTGGCCGCCTGGATTGAAAACCTCCAATTGTCGCGGTCACGCGACCTTGTCCTCCAATTCCGAAATCCTAGCATCTGGTGGGCGTCCTCACATACAGAATGCTCCCATCGGGCTCTCGGTCGTCCACGCAATCTGGCTCCGTCCACTCGTTGCGCGTTCATCACCTTTTTGGGCATGCGATCGTCGTTCATTCTTTGTACATGACCCGCCCATTGCAATCGCTGCAATTTTACGATCTTCGACACCTGTAGCTCATCATACAGCTGATACAACTCAAGGTTGTATCGGATGCGCCATTCACCTCGTTCACGAACGGCCCCGAAGATTCTTCGGAGAACCTTTCGCTCGAATGTGTCCAACAGGTGTTCAGAGTTTTGGGTTAGGGTCCATGCCTCGCAGCCATAGCATAGCACAGGTCGGATGATGGTTTTATACACGTGGAGCTTCGTGTTCCTGTGCACCAGCTTCGAATTCATAATTTGGAGGACCGCAAAGTAACACTTATTAGCTAGTTGTATCCGTCGCTTTATCTCATCTGTTTCGTTGGCGTCTTTTGACAAATTGCAACCCAGGTAAGTGAAGTTGTCTACATATTCTATATTGAGGTCCCCCACTGTGATGCTTGAATTTACTGGCGTTCTAGTTTTTGATTGCATCATGACCTTGGTTTTAGACTCGTTGATATGTAGCCCAACTTCTTTGGCGGCGTTATTGAGATTATGCAGAAGGCTTTCTGCATCATCCAATCTTCGAGACATGATGTTGATGTCGTCGGCGTAGGCTACTAGTTGAGTCGATTTAATGAGTAGCGTTCCGCTGCTGTCCAAATTCATGGCTCGAATCACATACTCCAGAGCCAGGTTGAAGAGCGTCGGCGCCAGCCCGTCGCCTTGCTTGAGTCCAGTACGAGTTTCAAATAGGTCAGTGAGTCTGTTCTGAACTCTGACCTGCGAGACGGTGTTAGTCATCGTCATCCTTATGAGTCGCACTAGCTTAGCCGGTATACCAAAATGCAGCAGAATGTTGTACAGTACACTTCGATCGATACTGTCGTATGCCTGCTTGAAGTCGACAAATATTTGGTATACGTCGATGTTATATTCCCAGCACTTCTGGAGTAAAAGCTTCGCTGTAAAAAGCTGATCTGTCGTCGAGCGACCAGGTCTAAAGCCGCCTTGGTACTCGCCAATGATTTCTTCTGCGTACGGATTAATTCTATTTTCTAGAATTTTAGATAAAATCTTATAAGTCGTACAAACTAATGAGATGCCTCTGTAGTTCTCACATTTTAACTTATCCCCTTTTTTGTGGATTGGGCAAATTATACTTTTGCGCCAATCTTCCGGGATTATTTCGTCGTTCCATATTTTAACGATAAGTGTGTGTATAGCCTTAACAAGGCTCTCCCCACCATGCTTCAGAAGTTCAGCTGGAATCTCGTCAGCGACCGGGGCTTTATTATGTTTCAGTGATTGCATGACGAGATCAACTTCTTCTATTGTTGGGGGTTGAACGGGAGGGCCTGTTTCAGCCGTCAGCTCCAGCGCTTCTTGTGTGGGGTTGTTCGGTTGAACATTAAGGAGCTCTTCAAAATGTGAGGCCCAACGTTTATCAACGCTATCGGTGTCGCTAATTATATTGCCATCCTTATCCTTACAGAGGCAGGTCCTGGGTTGGTATCCACTTTTAATTGAATTAATTAGCTTGTACGCTTGTCTACTGTTCCTACTAGCTAGTCTTTGGTTTATTTGCATCAACTGCTCGTCAAGATGCTTACGTTTCTTACGTCTAATTAACCTATTCGAAAATCGTCGAAGCTCGTCATATTTTGTTTTTTTGGCTCTAGTTGCGCGTTCAGTCCATTGGCGATATGCCTCGTTTTTAGCATCTACCGCATTTTGACATTCTTCATCAAACCAATCATTTCGGGCTCGCCGGGCTTTGTATCCGACAACCTCCTCTGCGACCCCTTTGATGGTGTCTTTGAGTGTATCCCAGATCTCAAGGGCGCCTTTGTTGCTGATGTTATTTAGCAAGGGCGTCAGCTTCTCCTCAAGGGCAGTCGTATAAATGACCACCGTGGCATCGTCCAACAATTTGCCAACCGCAAAAAATTTTGCCGGGTTGAACCTCGAATGATGCACCGAAGAAATTCTGCACCTATAAGTCGCCTTCACCATATAGTGGTCAGAGTCAATATTTGCTCCATGATAGGACCGAACATCCATTATGCTCGATGCCCATCTCTTGCAGATAAGGACGTGGTCAATTTGGTTGACGGTATGTTGATCTGGAGATCTCCAGGTCTGCCTGTGAATGCGACGATGCGGAAAACAGGTAGAGCTAATGACCATATTTCTGCTGGTCGCGAAGTCTATTAGTCGTTGGCCATTGTCGTTACAGTCTTCATGGAGGCTGTACCCTCCAGTAATCCCCCTATGCCAACTTTCGTTTCCGACTTTGGAGTTAAAATCCCCCAGCAGCAATTTGACATCATTTGATTGAAGTGAATCGAAGAGATTTTCTAGGCGGTGATAGAACTCGTCTTTAACCGCGTCTTCACTGACTTCGGTGGGGGCATGCGCGTTTATGAGCCAGAGATTGAAGAACCGGGTTTTAATGCGAATCGCACACAGCCGCTCGTTTATGGGCTTGAAGTCGATAACATTCGGCTTAAGTTGATTGTTTACAATGAACGCCACTCCAAACTCCCTGTGGCCCGAAGGTTTTCCACTTGTGAAAATTGTGTACGAATTTCGGTCATCAATCTCGCTACTAAGCCATTTAGTTTCCTGGAGTGCAACAATGCTCAGCTTATATTTTTCGACCTGATCCAAGAGGGCCCTTAAGGCCCCTGGTCTATTCAGGGAGCGTACATTCCAGGTTCCGAAAGAGTAGTCAGTTGTTCGTTTGCGATGTCGTCGTTGGGTTGTATCCGTCCAATCCGAGGCTTTCATTCCAGGTTTCTTGACGTAGAATTTTTTCCAAGGATGGGTTGTCGGCCCATCGCTTAACCATGATAGTATTCGTAAAACGAAAGAGGTCCATCATGGAGGCCTCGGAGGTGCTGCTTCGGTGATTGACTGTTCGGTTTTTGTCACCCTATTACGTTTAGTAACCTGAGACGCTGAAGTTGTTAATACAGCACTCAGGCGCAGCGGTTACTCGGATAATGCGGGAAAGTAACGCCCCGTAGAGAAACATAGGAAATGGCTGGAGCCGTTCACCCTATGAAGCTCCTCCTGCATAGCTAAGGGTCCGCAGTTATGCCACAACTGAAGAGGATATAGGAATCGGCCTGAGCCTTTCAACCTTTATCCTCCCCCCTACGGAAGCTGCTGCTTCGGTGATTGACTATTCGGTTTATGTCACCCTATTACGTTTAGTAACCTGAGACGCTGAAGTTGTTAATACAGCACTCAGGCGCAGCGGTTACTCGGATAATGCGGGAAAGTAACGCCCCGTAGAGAAACATAGGAATTGGCCGGAGCCGCTCACACTATGAAGCTCCTCCTGCATAGCTAAGGGTCCGCAGTTATGCCACAACTGAAAAGGATATAGGAATCGGCCGGAGCCTTTCAACCTTTATCCTCCCCCTTACGGGGGTTTTATATTACACTATATAAATATTCAATAAGATCAAAACTAAAGGATTGCTTCCTGTAAAACATGATTTGGTTAGAGATAATGGAGCTAGAATAAAATGATGTAAGGAAGATATGATTGCAAGACTATGCGCCAACTTCTAAAAAAAATCGTACAGCCCCTCATCTTGGCAGAAGTTGGAGAAAATTGAGATGGAAAATAGATTGTTTTTGGGTCAAATCACAAAAAATGGACTTTGGAGCTCTGTAAAAACCAAACCTCTTATCGGATTTTAGTATGGTTAGTTTTATTTTTTAGGTAAGTGTGTTTGCTGTAACAATCATCTTATTTCACTATTTTAGCTAGTCTAGCTTTGTAGATATTGAGGCTTAAGTCGTACAAGAAAAATATTTTTTCGAAAATCTTCAAATACCTGTGGCAGCTAAAGCGTTCAGAATTGGGGGGTATATTTTGTACAACCTTTTTGCTGGAAATCACATGAGGAATCACAATCCGGTGCGTTTATGCGGCAGTTTCCGGACACTTTGTATAGTAGTCAAAAAACAAAAAGTGTTAAAGGTG
Organism: Microchrysa polita; assembly: GCA_949715475.1. Taxonomy (NCBI): domain Eukaryota; kingdom Metazoa; phylum Arthropoda; class Insecta; order Diptera; family Stratiomyidae; genus Microchrysa; species Microchrysa polita. The sequence goes on along the minus strand of OX454418.1, from coordinate 64,710,136 downwards.
TTATATCGGGCTTATGCTCAATTTCGATTCGATTGAACTAACTTTTCGTGAAGGGAATAATGAATGACCAGCCAGAACCCATCCCCATGGACATGGACATGAAAAAAGGTTATCTTAGGTCATATAACATTCTGGCCCGCCATCGATTGTCAAACCGATAATGTGATCCTCCGGAAAATCAACATGGAAAGCCTTGGGTTATACATATAAGAACTATCTTGGAATTGTTGGAACACTGTACTTAAATCAAAAAATGCGAACAAATATTACCAAAAAAAAATCAAACTTTATAAATATGTACATACATACAAAATAATTCAAATCACATCCTAAATGATATTAGGCATGTTTTATTGTGTTTATCCCGTGCAGGTTTGGGTAGAACTTCATATAAAAAAATGGCACTTATACAGGTAAAGTTCACGCGTGCAACTACCCTACACGGGATAGAACTCAAATGTAGATGGCGGACGCATAGGGGAAATTTGAGGGAATTTGTTTTTTCAAACCAAATGTGAGAGTTTTTCTCATCACGAGAAAATGTTTGCAAAGAAATAATCATCTTTTGTGATAAAATCCACCACATCTAAAAAATAAGCCGACGCAGGTGAGTCAAAGATGCGCAAAAACTGTCAAATGTCAGCTGTTTGGTCTTAACCGGGATGTTACCCGCGATTGTTTTTTTTTCGAGTCAGATTTACCCGCGATGAGAAAAAAACGTCGCTATTGTACATAAATCACCTACCATTTAAACTCGCACGACTGCTGTCATAAACGATTAGTCTAGACGTTAAACATGGCTAATTTGTGTTAACATATTAACACAATAAATTTATCCTCATGCATAATAATAATATTAAATTAATCAGATACAAATTGTATGCCACTTCTTTTCATTCAACTCTTTTTCTACTACATACGATTGACAAGGTAAAGTATAAGCAAGTATCTATCAATGAGAATCAGCATTTATAAGTTTTTCCTCTATCTAAATACGATGACTACTTCAATTGAAGGTGAACTTCTTGTTGAAGATATGGCTATAACGGAGATCAGTGCTACTGTTTAGAGGCAGAGTTCTTCAATTCTATAGGAGAGTTGATTTTCTTTAATAGAAAATTAATGAATGTTTTGTAATATCCGGTCAATTTTATGGAAACAGTGAAAATCATTGGCTCGAGCCTCGAGTAGAGAACAGTGAACGACATTGAGGCATGTGTAATTGACCTGTTCGCAATGTACATTATATGAATATTTAAGTTAGACGTTACTGTTTTTATAAAGAGTGGTTATTAGAATGATTTTCTTAAAAAAAAGCAACAAGCAACGAAGGTTCCTATTTAGAATGGTCATAATTTTATTCAGCAATGTGAAGTAAGAGCCTTTGCTTTATTCAGGTGGTTTGATCTCGATTTTCAGTAGAATGCACGAATATTCATAACATATTATTGAATGTAGCGCGAATTCTGAATTCTTTTAACTCCGAAATTTACTGTGATCAAAAAACATAATTATACAATAAAATTCTTTTCATTGCAGAGCTGATTCCGTCACTTGGAATCCCCACAAGCTTCTTGCCGCTCCGCAACAATGTTCGACATTCCTTACCAAACATGGTGGCATTCTGGCCGATTGTCATTCCACAAATGCAACCTACCTGTTTCAAAAGGATAAATTCTATGACACAAAATACGATACGGGCGACAAACACATTCAGTGCGGACGACGTGCCGATGTTTTGAAATTTTGGCTTATGTGGCGCGCAAAGGGCACCAGCGGATTCGAGGAGCATGTCAATAGAGTCTTTGAGAATGCCGAATATCTTACGCGACAGCTCAAATCACGAGCTGGCTTCGAAATGGCACTGGAAAATCCAGAATGTACAAATGTTTGTTTCTGGTATATACCTCCGAGTTTGAGATCGCATGAGAGAAACGAGGAGTTCACCCAGAAATTGCATCGTGTTGCTCCAAAAATTAAGGAGCGTATGATGAAGGAGGGAACCATGATGATCACTTATCAGCCATTGAGAAATAAGCCCAATTTCTTCCGGTTTGTCCTGCAGAATTCAGCATTGGATAAAAAAGACATGGATCATATCATAGAGGAAATTGAAAGACTTGGAGCGGATTTGTAAATGTACAGGTGGGTGTCATATTGTGACTTCTTGTATGATGATGGCAGTGAAGATCGTGAGACGAGCAGATTTATCGTACGAATATATTTGTTATTGTTAATGTATGATTCAGAAGATTGTTTGATAACGCAATATACATTTTGTTAAAGGTTTAGTTGCGAAAATGCACAAGTGGATATAAACGGTGATTAATTTATTTTATATTGTAAATAAAATATATAAACTGTATTTTTTACGAGTATTGAAATTAGTGATGTAGTATTAAGCCAAATTTTGTAGAAAAGCTTTGTTGATGAAGTTAATAAATCGTAATTTATCATGTAAGGATTTTTTGTAGGTACATAGTTTCAATATTTTAAAATCACTTTGTACATGTGTTTGGCGGAGAGTTTAAGAAAATCTGATATAAAAGTATCCCTATCGAAGTCACAAATGATATTTCCCCTGATCGCAGTAGCACATACAGGTTGTCCGGAAACTGCCGTATAGACGCACTGGATTTTGATTCCTCATGTAATTTCCAGCAAAAATGTTGTAGCTGCCACAGGCATTTGAAGATTTCTTAAAAAATCATTTTCTTGTACGACTAAAACTTCAATATCTCAAAAGCTAGACTAGCTAGAATAGCAAAATAAGATTATTATTACATCCAACAAATTAACCTAAACAATAAAACTAACGGCACTAAAATCGAATAAGAGGTTTGGTTTTTACAAAACTTCAAAGACCAATTTTTGTGATTTGACCCAAAAACAATTTGTTTTTCCATCTCAATTTTCTCCAACTTCTACCAAGGTGAAGTGCTCGTACGATTCTTTTAAAAATTGGCGCATGTTTTGACGATCATTTCTTTCGTACATCATTTTATCCTAGCTTTGTTATTTCTAACAGTTTTAATGCCTTAAGTGCAAAAAACTAGGGTTAATTTTAGCTGGATTTCGACATACTTTATATAGATTTTACCAATTGCAGATCTTTAGGAGCAGTATGAATTGAATTGTATTGAATTCGAGCTAAAATTAACCCTAGTTTTCTACACTTAACGTATAAAAACTGTTAGAAATAATGGAGCTAGAATAAAATGATGTAAGAAAGAAATAATCGTTAAGACTATGCGCCAATTTTTAAAAGAATCGTACAAGCACCTCTCCTTGGCAGCAGAAAATAATAAATCGTTTTGTTTCACTATTCTAGCTGGTCTAGCTTTTGAGATATTGAGCTTTAAGTCGTGCAAGAAAATGATTTTTTCAAAAATCTTCCAATGCCTGTGGCAGCTAAAGGGTTAAACTAAGGGGGTATGTTCCGTACAACTTTTTTGTTGGAAATCATTTGAGGAATCACAATCCGGTGCGTTTATGCGGCAGTTTCCGGACACCATGTATACATTGAAATGTTACCCCTACGCATTGCTTTTCAGGCAAAATTTACAATAAAAGGCGATTCAGACTAGGGTTGATTTAGCTTAATCCTATGATTTACGACAAATCCACCATATATCCACTAGATTTTCCATACATTCGAATCCGGTCAAATTTCCACAAATCCTCACCAGATTAAAGATAAATTGCATTTTTTACAATATGGAGTATGCAAAATATGTCGAGTATCTATGACGACGATGACAATAATAGCAGACATATGTCAATGAGTTATCAAACATATGTACATACATATGTACATATATCATTACATACCATATTTGTGCTTCGTGTAATTTCAAAAAAGAAAAACAACCGACGAAAAATCGGAAAAAGTGGAGCCAAGCTGAAGAGGCGTTTCTGATATCCTTGTGGGAGGAAAGAGTAGTGGCATATAGGTAATTCAAATGTGTTGTACATACACTGCGCGACAAATGCTTAGGTTCACACATATTTCCTTCCAGGAAACGGTAAAAAAAAGTTTACCGGCTCAAGAAATGTTATTTTCGAAACTATTAAATATCACAAATAAAATGGATGGACTGAGGCCCTACAGGACATTCTCCTTAAATTACAGTAATTGATTTCATTCAAAGAGTCTTTTTTCACTGCGACAATTGCTTAGGTTCAGGGACGATTTTACCGTTATACTTAATGTTTTCGCTGAAAAATATTTCAGAAAAGTGTCAAGCAGGAGAAATACAAAAAAAACAAGAGAATTGTTTGTTATTTAATAGTGTGTATTTCCGCCATTTTTATTTATAATTTTATAAAGTCTTCAAGGTAGGGAATTGTGTAAAGAATGAAGCACGGATAGCGGTATTTTAGACCGAGCTGTCTTAATTCCATGAATTAACTTTAGGGTTTTACTGTTTACCACTACTGTAAACCTCCCGAACAAGCCACCCCCAAATGTTTTCTAATGTGTTAATGTCAGGGGAGTTGGGCACCCGGTCTAACAAAGTCACATTTTCCTCCAAAATAAACGATTTAACTACCCTCGCTGTATGAATTGGGGCAAGATCATGTTGCAATATCCAAGGGTCGCCTTCGCCCATGACATTTATCTTAGGGATATCCTCTTCTAAGAGCGGTTTATAAGATGAACTCGTTTGGTGACCTCGTAGGATGACCAAGACGATAGTTCCATGATATGATATGGCTCCCCATACCATAACGGAACCTATTCGGGAGTGATGGCGTGACAGGTACATAGGTTCCTTCCTAATATCATGATAATGGTAAGAGAACTCATCTGGACCTTCCACACAAAACCGTTTTTCATCCGTAAATATTACCTCTCCATTGCGATGTCCAGTTCATGAATCTTGAGGCGAATTCCAGGCGCTGTAGGCGATGCTGCGGGGTTAAGGCTGGTTTTTTATTTAACCATAAACGTTTCAAACAAGAAGAAGATCTAAGAACTCGTTCGTTGGATGGTCCTCACAATTGTTGATAACCCCAAATTCTCCCCATGCTTACGCTCAGTAAGGGACGAATTCGAGGCTTATCTTAAGAGATGTCGCCGTAATGCACCGGAAATCGCTTTTTTTCTGCCTCCTGCGTATCGTCGGCCATAATTTTCACTATCTCGTATAAAATTACTTGCAACGTTCGTCTCCGCTGAATCCATACTGCCATTTGTCCATTTGAATATCCTTCTTGCTTTAGTATGGAAATTGTCGCCTTTTCCTCGGCAGAAAGTTGCTTTCCTTTTGACATTATCCACTATACGACTCACAGAGTATAACGCGAAAAAAATGTTTACAGAAACACTTCTCACCAGGACGAGATAACTCTTTACAGTAAGTGAACCTATACAATTGTCGCAGTGGAAATTGCGATTTTCATTTTAAAAAATTCCGTTAGCTATGCGAGTTGCTTGATAGAGTTGCAATATTTATTAAAATAACCGTTAATTGAGAGAGCATTATTTAAAAATTATTTCTGATCAGAGTACATAGAAATTATATAATTTTAAAGGAAAATATCCATGAACCTAAGCATTTGTCGCGCAGTGTACATATGTATGAATATTTTATGCTCAGTTTGAGTTTTATTCTTTGCATTATTCTCTTAAAGGAATGAAAACAAAAAATGGTCCTTCTGGGGGATCGCCATCAGCGTGGCCGTAAAACACACAATTTTCAGTGAAATGTTGAAACGGTTGTAGAAGACGGCCTAAGGTATAATAATGGTAAAATTTAATGATGTTAAATTCATAATTAAATACTTGTGTTTTTAATAATAGACAATGAAATGGATTTTCTTATTATGAAATGCTCGAAAAATCGTCACCAACGCTGTCCCCGAATATATCCCGACCCTCAACTCCAGGAGAACTATTCGATGAACCATCGACTTCATCTCTTGAAACTGAATCGTCATCAATTATTTGCTGCGAACCGACTTACGGTTCTTCAAGTTTCATTCAAGCATCTAAAAAAAAAATTAGTTTTCAAAAGGATATATTAAATGTTATAACCGAATCGAGTGAGATATTGACAAACTACATATATTAAAGATCGGATAATTTAGGTAAAAAATAGCAGAGGCGGAAGAAAAATTCTTCAAAATAGAAACCGAAAGGAATAGTGTTTAAAAAATGGCAGACGACAATAGTTATTATCAAAATGAAATGTTAAAAATTTTTAAACTGTAAGACTATATAAAATTTGGGCAATGATTTTTTTGACTACTCACATATTAATCCCTCAAGACTGCTGACCATTTTAAGCCTGAAACTATATAATAATTAAACTGTAAGTTTTGTTATATAGCTTCACACACAGAAAAGACATATTGGTGGAATGACTACGATAAATGATTTCCTCTAAAATTGACAAATAAAATGGAACAGCTCTTACGATCCCATCTCGGCGATCGCACCCTGTTCCGGAACAGCTCTTACGGACCCATCTCGGCGACCGCACCCTGTTCCACGAAAAGCTCTTACAGTGGCATCTCACACACTGCACCCTTTTCGCATAATCCACAAAAACAACTTCACATATTTCACTCCACCAATTTGCCACCAACACACTTCATGCATTACATTATAAAAACATGCCAAAATCTAACTTATCCAGACAAGCTATACATCCAAAACTTACTCTATGAGACTATTCCACAACTGACTGCTTGCTCCCTCAGGGGATCTTTCTAAAGCCAGTCCTTTCTTTCTTTCGACAACACAAATCAATAAATTGCTGACTCGAAAATCAAAATATAAACATTGGACCAGCAAAAGATCGTAAAATATAAAACTAAAGTGGTTCTAACGACAAACTTTAGTTACCATTCGTTGTAGATACAATTTCGTATCTACAGTAGAAGCTATTACTATTTTTTTTAAATAAAAATCAGAACATACTTCTTACAAAACGCACCTCTTAAAAGTAATCAATTTATTGCCATTTTTCTTTTAATTCTGTTTAATGTTAAATATATAAACATTTACTTACATGAAAAGGTTGCAATATCATTTCTTACGGCTTCAGCATCTGTATTAAAATCATATTAAAACTTAGGCCGTGTTTTTTAATTAGCTAACCTACACTATCCGGGGTAATTTCAGGTTAGAAATTATATTGCTATCCAGGGGTGGAATTATGCGAAAACAGAAGGAAAAGAATGGGGAAGGATTAAATACTTCTTTTCTGGATCAGATTTCACTTTGAAGCTTCCAGCCTTGACGAAAATAAAAATGCGTTTAGAACCTTATTTTGCTTTCCTTCGTATAGAACGCGTTTTCCTAGAAATAAACAATGCACATTAAATAACATATCGACAATTGTAACCAATATAGTCCCAACATACTTTTTTCCCGCAAAGATAGGGGATTGCTTTTGTCCCTCAGCGACCGACAGACAATCTTCATTTCGCACAACTCTTCCTCGTCGCTGCTTCTATCCATAAATAACTTTTTCCCTAACAAATTAAGTCAAACACAAGCAAATTTTTGTACGGTGACGTTTGACAGGAATGCAATCGACACAGAAAATCTAGTATATTTTTTCCTTTCATCTAGTCTTCGTAAATTTGAAACTCGATCGAGATTGGTGATATCGGGACGAACTCGAATCGAGTTCAAATTAGGTCGAAACGAGTGACTCGATTCGAGATACGTAATTCCACTCCAGATTTAATGAGCTTTCCAAAACTCGCCTAAATGTATGCAATCCCAATTATTTTCTAGTACGTTTTCCAATGACTAGCAAAAATTAAATTTTGAAATGAAAAGCTCTAAGGTACAGTTTACATGCAACACACAAGTGTGTGCAAAAAATATAGTTTTTGTTTGTAAATTCATGTTAAAAATGTTGTTCGTCGAATTCTTATTCTAACAAAATTATGATTCCTACATAAAAATATGTTTTCATTAAAAAAATTACATGTTTACTTTTGCGTTTGGAAAGTGGAAACGGGGCTTTAATATTTTTGAGCATTGTTTTGAAATTAATGGCAATGCCTACGTGACAATTTGAAATTTAACCTGGATGCTACCCTCGATAGTTTTTTTTTGCGCGTCTGGGTTAGCAAACCTGCCCCCGATTTGACAGGTGCAGTGATGTTGGTGTACCCAACGAACAGAAGACAGATGGAAAGGTTTACTCACTGTAAATGATTGTCCGTGTTTGGCACGCTGACTAATTCCCCTTACCTCACCCACACCCCTTAGATTACCACCGAACACACTCAAGGTCATCCCCTGATTGTCATTTCATCTGTCACTCACTTGTCCGCAAATTTCGCGTGTGTTCAAATCGCAGAGACAGGTTCGATTACGATTGTTTAGTGATTGATTTGATTGTGCAAACATAAAATTCCTTGTGTTTACCGGCTTAGTATTACGTGACGCAGCGCCGTAATTTGTTTGAAAACCATTTTTTGAAACGCGAACTGTGTAAACGTAACAATGCAGTGTGTGGTTGCCGGTTGCTGGAGCAAAAAGGCTTTCAACCCGAAAGGAGTGTCCTTCCACAAGTAAGTTCAATATATTTTCAACTAGAGATATGAACCTAACGATTGAAACCCGCGGCTTAAATTTGCATACAGTTTAAACGCTTAATTTTCACTTTTAAAAACCAAAACACTACTCCACGACACTTCTTATTTCGCCATAACCTTCAATCCGACAAGCAGAGATGAGAACTGTCTTATTCCCACTTATTCCTGTTAAGTGTGCATAGGCGTTACAATTTTCGATTTGTTGTAAGGGGCTGCTATGCAAGTTTTGCCACGAATTTTCTTTTAATTTATAGTTTTCTTTCGAAATATTGTGTAAACTAAGATAAATATAATTGATTCGTTGTAGATTTCCGTCGGATGAGCCGCGACGTGCAATATGGCTCCGCGCCTTAAATTTAGTGGAAGAGGATATTTCCAAGCACACGATAGTGTGCTCAGAACATTTTCGCCAAGAGGCAATATTTAGACTGCCAAAACGAGCAGTGTTAAGAATGGATGCAGTCCCGGAGCTGAAACTTTCTTGTACAACGGTAATATTCGAATCACACTAAATGAGAATTATTAATATATGCTATAATTATTTTCAGACATCAACGGGCACTATTAGCGGATCGCAGGTTCATGTAGCTGCAGCTGGAGAAAGTTCAGTGACATTCGTGGAAGCGGTATGTATAGTATATAAAACCAAGGAATTCAAAAGCATTCAACTTTTTTTTTTTAGATGGACACTACTTACTTCAGTAGGCAGCCATATGGACCGATCCCTGGTGAGCATGTTGATGCGAAATGCAGTACGAGTGAGCCAATGGTAAATTAGGATATTACTACTTTTTTTTTTCTAGTAAAAGACGGAAAAACCTATGCTAAATTTTTATAGAAGCTACGTTATTCTGTCTTAAACTCCCTACACACTACCGACAAGATTTACAAAATCCTAGATTTGATTTGCAGAAACCTTGGATACTAGATCGAAACGAATGATACTCAATTCAAAATGCATCGTAGAATGTACTTGCATTATTCAAATTACAATAGTATCTAGTATCCAAGGTTTTTCATAATCAAATCTAGGATTTTGTAAATCTTGTCGGTAGTGTGTAACGGGTTTTAAACTGTACCACAAAGCTATGAAGCTAAATAGTTTGCCTTTTTTCAATTCTGTAAAAATTTAGATTGACATCAGAAACACATTGGCTAGTGGGGCCCAGTTTGGCAATTTCCCTGTCTCAACAGAAATTGTGAGTCTAAAAAAAATTTAATCCTGAAATTGTTCAAGTTCAATAAGAAACTTATTTTTGCAATTTTTGGCATTCCATTCATTCTAATTATGTTTGACACAATTTTACAACGACATCTTCGATTTTCAGCTACCAGCCTATAGTAGTGTTAGTGTTTCCCTGGACCATGCGACTTATAGTGAGGATTGTTTTGAGCAAATTGAAGAATTGGTCAGTGTTATACAACAAGTTAATAAAAAAGTAAAATTTAATAATGCCCATTTTAGATGCCTGCTCCGAATTTTGCTGAACAGTCGCATGGAGTGAGCCTTATAGAAGGTGTTAATGGCGAGTGGAGCGTTGATACGTCATTGGTAAAATATTCCATATAATTTATCCTATATATCACATGTGAGGGGATAATTATTAATTTTCATTTCAGATGAACTTAAGTACGTTGCCGCATGAAATGAGCGTTTCTGGCGAGTGGAGTGGCGATGCTTTAATGGTAATATAAGATAATAATAATATGACCCTTAATGCAATTTTGCTTTTTTCGTTAATTACGTCGCAAATAGGTTGATATGAATGGCCTGCCAATTCAATCCCAATATCCTGCCTCAACAGAAATGGTGCAACATTTTCGGGCCCCTAGCTTTATTCCACCCAGCGGATCCGCAGCCAGTGCAACTACGGCAGATGGATGTGATGAATTTTTGCCTGCTAGAAAAAGAGTAAGTTTTGTACAAAAAGAAGAAAAACAATGTAAAATTCATAAAAATTATTTCTCTTCATTTTAGATGTACAAGCAGACTGGATTATTGGAGTCTAGGTGTATATCTCAAGAAGGTACAGTTACTGAATGTAGGACACTAACGGTAAAACATTATTTATTAAAATTAAGCGTTGTTCACACTTAAACGGTCGGAATTATTCGCAACAAAATGTATATCGGGATGAAATTGTAGGTAATTGTGTTATCAATACGATTAGACCCAAGTGAATGTGAATCGCCTTCCCGTTTTCCCGATGATGCGTAAATTCCTTCGGCTCTGATAATTATTGGTAATTCATTATGTGCTACGAAATTGACGTGATGAATGTTTTGCTGCGAATAATCCCCTACCGATTCGGTGTAGCACAAGCCTTGTGGTGAAAGGCTCTTGTCGTAGTCGTAGTAGTAGTAGTAGTATTCAATAAAACTCTTTAAATAATTTATAAACAATCTTTTAATTCTATAAAAACACACACAAACACAATCGCTTGCATGGTTTGCTTTCACATTTATGTAATGAAAACTGTCCAGCTTTGGGGTCATTTTAAGCATATTTTATTGTCAATATTAATGCGTGACATTTTGGGTAGGACGCAATGAATTCAGCAGTATGCATTGAATGCGTAAAAAAGGATGATGTCATCGTCAAACTAGAATCAAAGATTCTAAAATTAAATAAAAAGCTAGCTGAAGGATCAAAAGGCATCCGTACACTGCGGCGACAGAATACCCGCTACAAGAAAAAACTGCAGCAATTAAAAAAGCCAAATAAAGCCACAATCTTGCAAAGTAGCGGAAGTATTTGCGGTGCAAATAAAAAAATTGCGGAACGCCAGCTCAGCGCATATAGGTCTTCTCGTGGAAAAAAATATGACCCGGAATTAAGAGCTTTTGCCTTAAATTTAAATTTCATTTCCCCGAAGGCTTATGAATATGTGCGCACGGTATTTATGAACTGTTTGCCGCATAACCGCACATTACGCAAGTGGTACGAGGGAGTAAACTGTGCTCCAGGGTTTACCAAAGAATCCTTCGATGCGATTAAAAGAGTAGTGGAGTCCACCCCTAACGAAAGAATAATCGTCAATCTTGCATTTGACGAAATACATATCCGAAGACACATCCAGTGGGATGGCCAGCGTGCGCTCGGATATGTAGATTTGGGGGATGGTGAATGTAGTGACACGATAGCTACGCAAATGCTTGTGTTTATGGTAGTGTGTTTGAACAAATCGTGGAAAATTCCGATAGGATACTTCCCGATCGCTTCCATCACAGCAGAACAAAAAAAGAACATGGTTCAGTTTTGCGTCGACCACTTAAAGGATACAGGTGTGATTGTAGTGGGTGTAACTTTCGACGGGTTATATTCTAATCTATCAATGGCCAGACAACTCGGATCGGATATTCGCAACGTGAGCCCACCCGACGAAAATCCGGACGAAAACGCAATTGACTATATTTTGCATCCTGACCCTTGCCATATGTTGAAGCTTTGCCGAAATGCATTTGCACAAAAGAAGGTCTTCATTGACAAAGACGGCAACTTAGTCAAATGGGAGTTTATTGTGCAGCTTCAGAAGCTCCAGGAAGAAGAAGGCTTACGATTAGGCAATAAATTGACGAAGGCCCATATTCATTTCGAACGGCAAAAAATGAAGGTTTCATTGGCATCAGAAACTTTTAGTGACTCGCTGGCGGATGCCATGGCATTTTGTTTGGATATTTTAAGATTGCCCGAATTTTCTGAAAGTGAAGCAACATCCAAATTTATTCGAATGTTCAACGACATCTTTGACGTTCTCAACAGCCGAAAATTATCCGTATCACAACCCAAAAAACAAGCTTTATGCGAAAGAAATGTTGCCGCAGTTCTAGAAATCGCGAAAAATGGCATTGAATACATTAAGGGACTTAAACATTACCCTTTGGAAGAGCCGGTTATTGCTTCGTCTTTGCGTGTAGGATTCGTGGGCCTCATTAGATGCTTACAAAATTTGGAAATTTTGTACCGACGGCTAATAGAGACACATTTGCTTAAATTTATTATAATGCATAAAGTCAGTCAGGATCCTCTCGAATTGTTTTTTGGTTCTATAAGAACTGGGTTAGGGTGTAATACCAACCCTACTGTCCAACAATTCACGTCGAGATATAAAAAGTTGCTTTTTAGAGTTCAGCTTCGAGATGGAGGAATGGGTAACTGTATGCCTTTAGAACACATACCCATCCTAAACGCCACACAATAAAATGCGGTGACAGCGATAAATAGAACCACAGAACGCGTAGGAATGTTGGACGATGCCGAATCAATTCATCAAGATGATAGCCTCAACTTGGATGACAACGATTTGAGAGAGCTTGAAGGCATCATAGATGAACATAACTACCACCTCAATCCGAGAATATTATCGCGTTTCGTTGTAGCTGTGTCCGAGTTCATATCAGGGTTTGTTGCGCGGAACCTATTTAAAACCCTCAAATGCAGCTACTGTATTGAAGCAATACAGGGAGAAGTAAATGAAGGCTCACTTCTTGCATATAAAACAAGAGGGTTTTTAAAGGTACCTTCGAAAAGTTTGGTGTTCGTTTGTCGAAAGTTGGAAGAAGAAATAAGGCTTGCTCAACGTTGTGGAACGGATATTTTATTGAGTCAAAAAACCGCCACCTCAATATCTGTTCGAGTTCAGGAGCAATGCATTGGTCAGGACTTATTTTTGGAGACAGATGCGCCAACCTGCATGCACTACTCTTTATTAATTAAGGCAATAACACAAACCTATTTAAAAGTGCGGTATCATTACGAGGCTAGGAAGCTTTCTGAAAGACTTCCGATCGGAGCATATTTACGGAGATTAGCCCATTTTCGAAATGATTAAAAAAACTTCTGGCATAATAATCCAAATTAATCCGATACGTGTATATATGTACTACAAATAAATCTCGAGCTTGTACACGACTGCTTCCTTATATATATACAGACATACACATCTAAGGCAAGGAAGCCAACACCTTAATTCCGCCGAAGACGGTCCCAAGCCCGTTTGTAAAGCCCCTGTATATGTGTTTGGAAAAAACATGGGCTTTTAAAGGAAGAGGGAGGTGTTTGCGTAATATATTTCTAGCATTAACCATCTAATAACCGCAATTAGATATGCAATTCGTCGTGCTCTGTGGCCGTGATCGATCGGTCGCCACTCTGTGTTATAGAGACTCATAGAGAAACGAGTTTCCAAACTCGGCACGACTCGTCGCAAGTTTATTATTGAGAAGAAGATGATAAGATATATTCTTATCATAGAATAATAAACTAATAATGCGACTAGGAAGTGGTACGGCTGACAACCGAATCACACTCCGAATTCAGTTGTCTATGTAACGTTGACGACTACACACGGTAGTCGTCAGCGCACCATGCTCCACTGGGAGTTAGGGTAATAGAGAGAGAGATATGCAATTATGGACAAAAAGTAACAATTGTTACTTAAACTCGACCGATCAAATCACCCACGCTCTGCGACTTTTTGGTAGTTGTAATAAGAGATAAAATTTAATGTACATTTTAGAATAAAGCCGCATTAGAAAAATCTACCTATATTAAAAAAATTATATGCAATAACATCAACAAAAAATAACTTCCAGTAGCATACGTTTAAACCTAAAGCTAATGGCACTACAACTGATATAAAAGGCAGATCTATTCATCTACGCACTTTAACATTCACGTATTTATAATACTTATCAAAATTATAATTCAAATTTTTCGCGCCAAATCCGAGCCCCTTCATTTACCCATCATCTACTCCACTGGCAACTCACTACTACTATGATAGCACGCACACAAATCGGAAATAATCGTGCCAATAATTTGACATAATGGCCACCCCTTGGGTGTACCCGAAAAAGATGTAGATTTGGAATGAGTTGTTTAGGAATTGACCGAGCATTTAAGTTTTGAATGTTTTATGGTATAAGTGGATGAGTAAAAGAAGTAACCTTTTTGGAAACATGAATTCCAAGGAAGGAAGGTTTTTACCCAATGTTTGGACTTACACAAATAAATTGCCCTATTGTGGCAAGTCCGGCGACACCCCGATCGTATCGCTCGGCCGAAGAATTGCAGAGATATCGACTATTTTCCAAATCGACTATTTTCCAAGTGCATCTAGGTTGGCAACTAACAAAAGCTTACATTTTGTGAATTATTGTACTTATCTGGGTTATCCCCTTGTAAGCTTCGCAGGAAAGATGCTCCGACGCCACCTTAGAGAATTTTGTTGCGAGTCCAGCGAAACCTTGATCGTTTCGTTGGACTCAAGGATTCCAAAGATATCGACGGATTATCGAAGCAGTACGAAGTTGATTGTGAAATTGCTGTGGCCAACATCCGTTATCTCTGACCACCCTGTGCACTGACCGGAAAAATAAAGAGGATCCGATGACCCTTTCGGCAATTTTATGGTGAGTCTAGCGCCACCTCGGTCGATCCGCCACACCAAAGGATTGCAGAGATATCGACGGATTGCCGAAAGAATACAAGGTCAATCGTTTCATTCATGAATAGTATACGATAGGAAATAAGGATCCTGGTGGTTCGGTACTTGCGTTTGTCCCTAAGTAGTTAGATACACGCTTGAATATTCTATTGAATTGAATATTTACTTTGCATAGTTACGCCATATTTTGCTTGGTTACGCCATCGTAACTAATCAAGTAAGGATTCTACTAAAAATTATTATGCAATTTCATACGATGGCGTAACCAAGCAAAATATGGCGTAACTGTGCAAAGTAAACATTCAGTTCAATAGAGTATTCAAGCTTGTATGTAACTACGCATTTTGCGTAACCCATGCTAAGTAAACAGAAACATCTATTCAATTCAAAACAGCCACAAAACAATGGGTGAGGTTATAAAACACAACGTTCGCGCAACGTTGCCTTTAATTTCAAATTAACCGGCCGTTACGGATCAGAAACTTCTCCCTACAAACAGATCCCCTAAGCGCTTAGGGAATCTGTTTGTAGGGAGAAGTTTCTGATCCGTAACGACCGGTTGATTTGAAATTAAAGCTAACGTTGCGCGAACGTTGTGCTTTATAACCTCGCCCAATGTTAAAGCTTTGTGTCTTTTCTATACGATAAAACTAACCATTCGACGGGCACAAGATAAGATGTAAGAGCTTTCGGTTACGCGATAGTCAATTCAAACAATCAAATCGAACACTCCCGCATTTTTTTTAGGGTACGGTTTAACAAGGTTGTACTGCACTGCATATTTCCATCAATTTGCGCATGTCAATGATTTTATCCTTAGAATAAGTATAGACATGGAGAGGGAAAATGTCGAATTTCACGTTGATTGCTTCCGCTTACGCTTTTACATAATAAGTAAATATGCTGCGACATTTTGATGTAGTGCACGAAAATTGCAGAATGATTATAAATGTTATAATAATTGTATTTGGTCAGTTCTTGCAGTTATTCTCTATCATGTCTAAGTTCCTTCCTTACATAAATCTAATACCTATTCTAAGGCAACAACAGGATATCAGCTGTGAGTGACAGTACCTAGCGAAATATTCGTGCCGCGCCGGTGTCGGCACCCAAAAATTTGCCGCGAATTTTTCGGCGCGGATTCGCGACGGAAAATTCGTGACGCGTTGGTCTGGGCATCACTTAAAAGGGAAAACATTCAGCCAATCAAGATCAGACACTTCTTTTTTTGTGTATTAGTATTGAAGTAGGGGCCACCATCATCCATTTGGCCCAGGGCCACCATAGTGCTAAGGCCGGCCCTGTATGGAAAACGTACTAGAAAATAATTGGGATTGCATACATTTAGGCGAGTTTTGGAAAGCTCATTAAATCTGGATAGCAATATAATTTCTAACCTGAATAAAGTCACAGGTTAGCGTTTGTATGAAAATTACCCCGGATAGTGTAGGTTAGCTAATTAAAAAACACGGTCAATGTATAAGTTTAGTATAAATAACTTCTCTAATAAATAAAATACAGCTTTTTCTTATGTTAATGGATAATGAAGGTGTTTAGTGGCCCGAGGATTGTAGTTAAAGGAAAAAGTAATTGGCAAAGTCCTTAAAAGTAAAGGTGTTTGACAACATACATTGGTCATTTTTTAACCTGTTATGCTAAAAGTTTTGCAGGTAATTAGGGTAGTAAGGTTTTATTGGCTTTGGTAATATACATATGTAACACGTGATGAGTAGGCTATCTATAAATTGTCAAAAGGTGAAGATTAATCAACATTTGTCAAGCGGAAATAGCGTGATAAGGAAGAAAGTGTAGCTTGTCTAACAAAATGGGAAAAGTGCGGAAATAAAAAGTAATATTTTGGTTTTGGCGCGTGAAAATCTGACTACACGTGAAATAGCTGAAAGGCTGGGTATTGCTAAAAGCACCGTGGCGTGGATATTAAAGACGTTTCGAGTAAGGGGCACCAGCGAGTGGAAGAAAGGCTCTGGACGACCAAGGAAAACTACTCCATTGGATGATCGCTTCATAGTTTTGCAAAGCCGTCGGAACCGTTTCAAGACTTCAGCCGATATTAGAAGCGACCTAGCCCGAGCAACTGGAAGTCAAATTACGTCCAGACTGCTAAGATATAGGCTGGTGAAAGCTGGTTTACGTGCGTTAAAGCCAGTCCATAAACCAGATCTTCCGTTACGAGTCAGGCAGAAACGATTGCAATGGGCCCAGGAGCATGCTTCTTGGACTCAGGAGATGTGGAACAGTGTAATCTTTTCGGACGAGTCGAAGTTCAAGCTCCATTCAAGCGATGGTAGAATTCTTGTGCGGCGGGAGCCTCGAGAAAGGTTAAGCGACGAGTGCCTGCGACTACTTCCTCCGAAATCTGAAGGAGTCATGGTGTGGGGATGTTTTTCCGGTGATGAAAGGGGTAGAATCACCTTCATAAATTCAAAGGTTACAGCTTCGGTCTATTTGGAAGTCTTGCAGAACCAATTGGAACCATATGCTCTAGAACTGTTTGGAGATACCGTGAGATTTATCTTCCAACAGGATAATGCACCATGTCACACTGCCAAAGATGTAAGTATTAAGTGAATACAAGTCTAAGCTGGTAAATTGATCCAAAAAAATTATATTTTTCTTTCGCCAACCCCGGGGGCCGAGGCTAATTTCGGGCGTTGCCGAAATTTGGATACCCTTCGCTTGGGCTAAAAGTTTTTTTTCGGGCGTACCTATGACTTGTATTTAATCCCCCTCCTCATTCTTTTTCTTGGTTTGGTGTGTATGGCAGCCCCATGACCCCATGGTCCGATTTGATTCAATCTTACATAAGTTTTGTGTCATCAATAGAAATACATTTCTGTGAAATTTGGATGAAATTAGTGCACAAATAAAAAAGTTTTTCTTAGAAGAACCTAATTTGGGGGGTTGGATTTGTATGGCAGCCCCATGACCCCATGGTCCGATTTTATCCATTCTTACATATGTTTTGTGTCAACAATAGAAATACATTTGTGTGAAATTTGGTTGATATTGGTGCACAAATAAAAAAGTTTTTTTTAGAAGAACCTAATTTGGGGGGTTAAGTTTGTATGGCAGCCCCATGACCCCATGGTCCGATTTGTACCATTCTTGCATATATTTTGTGTTATCTATAGAAACACATTTGTGTGAAATTTGGATGAAATTGGTACACAAATAAAAAAGTTTTTCTTAGAAGAACTCAAATTGGGGAGCTAGGTTTGTATGGCAGCCCCATGACCCAGTGATCCAATTTGGGTGAATCAAACATACAAACAGCCTGCAACAATAAGAAGCACGTGTGCAAAATTTCAGCTTGCTAGCTTCAATACCCGCCGAGTAAAACGCGTCGCAACAGACAGACAGACAGACAGACATGCTCCAATCGACTCCCCAAGTCATGCTGATCATATATGTATACTTTTTATATGGTCGGAGATGCTTCTTTTAATGCGTTACAGACTTCATGACAAAGTTAATATACCCTTTCACTGTATGAGCGAAGGGTATAAAAATGAAAACACAATACTTTTTGTTTTAATAAACTTAAAATTGAATAGACTATTAACAGTTATAATTTAGAAATTTTAGCTCTTTTAGTTTGGTTGGAAATCAGCAGAAACAACTCATGCCAAGGGGTGTGCTAATCTGATGACAAGCAGTGTACATAATTGTTTTGTCGTAAGTATACATTTTTTACATCTATACATTATAAGTACATGCAATGCAAAGGGGATACCATGGAGATGATCGTACATTTTTATCGACATTTTTTTATGGACTGGCTGGAAGTTTATTCGTTTTCGTCCTCAATGTTTACACTTATCGGCATCAATGAAACAGTGAAAAAAAAAATCCTCTGGGTTTGCTATAATAAAGCCACCCAACCATGTCATTTGCGTTCGTAGTTGGCACATACACGGCGAATCTATGAATTTGTTTGGATTTAAATGTATTAAAATGGATTCAATTTCTGTAAAACTAGCTTATAAAAGTACACGTGCGGATTTTAATCCAATTAAATAAATGGATTTGCCGTGTACGTGCGGCCTTCAGTTGATCAGCACGAAACACCGTGTACGTTTATGTCTCTGCATTATATTCCGATGTGATAAAAGAATCAAGCACCGAATAAAAACACCCTATGTAAATACTTATATCAAGTTGGCTAAGCACTATCTGAAAAACCATTACGGAATAGTATTGATCGGCTGCAAATCGTTAGCTCGTATTTGCTCGGCACTTAAAAACATGTGAGCTATCCTATTTATTTAATTATAGTAAGTTGAACCTTTGGAGTATCAAGTTGGCTAAAAAGATCAGATTATTAAGTAAAGTTTTTAGTATTTAGTCACTAAAAGTTGTTAAACGAAATATGTTTGGGGTCGTGTATATACATATATGTATATGTTACTGAAAGTCCTTATTGACCGCAAAAATTGAATACAACAAGACAGTTCCACCCCCGTAATTTAATGAAATTAAAAAACACATTAGGTTTCACTTTTTGTTATAATTTTTTATTTGAATGTATTTCGGTCTCAACTCTGGGAAACCATCATCAGCAAATGCTTGATGAGCAATAGTTGGTAATAATACATTTTAGTCTAGTCAATATGTCAAAATTTAAGTGTTTGTGTTCCAAAAAAGGAGAAAAAAAATAAATAAAAAATTTAATAAATTAAAATCACACAAAATAAATTAATATATGTAAATAACATACATACTAAGTAAATAAGTTATGGAACAAACAAACGTACAAACTCAAATTTTAAAATTAAATAAAACAAAAGAAACAAACAAGTTAAAAAATTAAATAAAAATTGTTGTATAAATTAAATATTAATTTGGATGTCGTGGTTTCTTTGGCTTGATTATATTAAAAAGAGGGGACTCAATTGCACCGTTGCATAAATTCAAAATTATCCTATGTACTAATGAAAAGCGATTCATATGCGTCGAGTTTTCGTGGATTCGATATGTTCTTGATTAATTTAACATTTTCGTCAAAAGACTTAATTTTGTGAAGAGTAACGTGATCGGGATCATAAACATGGGATGCTATAGCTGAGCGCATATCTTTGTTCTTTATAGATCGCATGGTTCGGCGAAACGAAAATGAACCTCACAAGAAGAGCACTGTATTTCGTATATTCCGCTCCGCTCTTGGATTGGAAATTTGTCCTTTGTCGAACCCAAGGCAATTCATGCTATAATTGAAACACACTCTGATTCGAGTCTACGAAAAGGTCCGCTTGACCATCTGGTGGACACACAGAGAGAAATAAATTTGCAATACCAACAAATCACAATTGTTTGATGCTGGTTTTGTTACTTTGTAGCAATTCTTTTTTTACACCTGCAAATAAATTGGTACTACTAAACAACACGATTGATTGATATGACAAACCAAATTTTGTCAAGACAACTAAAAAATATTATGTTAAAACGATTTAATTTTCTGGTTAAAATAACAAAAACTTTAGCTGCAATAAAATCTACAAATGATAAAGACAACGAGCACTATAACATTTGTTGAATATAACAAATCTTTTGGGCAGGGGAAATCAACAAAGAAAATTGCCAAATAATTTTACAATATAACACACAGTTTTGTAATATTAACAAAAACTTTTGTTATCCAACAGACAGTCTTTCTATGCAAGTATGAACAAGAATGTCCAGAACTATATCTTTTGTTAGAAATACGAAGTTTTTACCATATCTAACGGTACAGTTTTTATAGGCAGGACATAAAAAACAAATCTTTGTACAATCTAGCTATTCATTTATTTGGAACAGCAAAGATTTTCATTTTTAGTTGCTCTTTTGTACGGGCATATTTGTTTTCCGAGTGTTGTGAAAAAAATGATTGTGCGCTAAAAATGGTGAAAAAGTGTTTGTTTCCAATAACTTATAAATTAAAGACTTATTTTGTGAGAAAGCAAAGACGCTGGCGAAAACGATAAAAATATATTGTCCTAAATTAGGGGTGCAGATAAAATGTCGGCCCTAATTTTTCGAGTGGCGTTTCCAAAAGGTAAGACTAATGTTTTCTTGTGCTATAAGATAATTTGATCTTTTCATACCTTAGGTTTTACAAGACACATTTGCCGACAACGTTTGAACTAGTGGACAGGAAAAATTTGCATAAGCCGTACATGCTAGGATTATGGATTCAACTAAGCACTGTGTGGATATGATACAGGCAATAATAAATAGTCACTCTTCAATCTTCATTGATTTCTGATGCCACAATTGTAAGTCCAATATTTATATACTATGTATTTTGCAATAAATTAACTTAAAACTTAACTTAAAACATTTTAAACTCAAAACTTTAAAATCAAAATAACAGATATAAAATCATTATTTATATATTCTTATAGAAAAACTAAACTTCGCATGCATTACACATTATTTGTTAGCGGCGATGGAGACCTGACTTCACGACGTTCTACATTGTAAGGTTATGTTTATATCTAATAATAAACTAGGTGTTACATTAAAACATATTGTCATAATTTTTCTAATTTTAATAAAAAAATTATTGTATTTCAATAAACAGGATTTTATGTGCAACTAACTTTTATTAAGACATTCAACGATTGACATGAAAGATGACTTAAAGTATTCTTTGGCGTCGGCAAATACAAATGAAAAGACAGGCCGAATTGAGTTACAAATTTAATTAAAATTTTTATAAAATCGTGTTAATCAAATTTTCTCCTAACTTTGTTAATAGTGTTCTTATCAATCCCAAATTTCAATAGACGCTATATTGAAATTAGAGATTGATAAGAACACTATTAGCAAAGTTAGGAGAAATTTTAGTTAACACGAATTTATAAAATTCTTTAATTAAATATTTGGTATAATATTTTGATTGATACTACGAAAAAGTTTAGTATAAAACCACAAAACAGTTTTGTATAATTAATCAAAGAATTATACAATATTAGCAACTGAAATTTGATTCTGACAACTAAAATATTCGTAAAATTGACAAAAATTTTATTAATGCGGATTGGGTAATTGGTACAAAGTTTTAATTGATATCACCAATGGAAACTTCTCACCGTAACCAAATATTTAGTATAAAATTTGTTGAAATCGCAAATTGAATTAATCAATTTTATTTAAACTTTTTGTTTATGTCAACACAATTTTTATATAATTCTCCAAAAGATGTTTTGCATAAACAAACAAAATCGTTTTGCTGTTTCAACAAAAATACACCTATGACCAGAAATTAATGAAAACTTTTGAAACTATTAACAAATGTTTTTCTTGTAATCGACTAATCATTTCTCTCTGTGCATAGTCAGGACTCGAACCGAATAGATAACCGTTAATAACTAATGAATAGTCGCGTTTTTCGTTCGTTCAATTCCAAAAAATAAATATATCTCTCATTCCCTTTCTATTGATATCACATTTATACCCATACGATCTGTTTTGAACATGCCTAGCCAACTTGATACTCCGAATGATTAACTTACTACATATAATTAAATAAATAGGATAGCTCAAGTCTTTTTTAGTGCCGAGCAAATACGAGCTAAGGATTTGCAACCGACCAAAACTATTCCGTAACGCTCACATTTTTTTAAGCGCCGAGCAAATACGAGCTAACCATCCGATCAATACTATTCCGTAATAGTTTTTCAGATAGTGCTTAGCCAACTTGATATAAGTTATGTAAAGTTATGTGACATCCTCATGGTTTGCAATCTATAATTAAAGTCCGGATTTTCATGCAATAAAAAGCTCAAGATGTGTAATAGCAATCATTGGGTGGGATTCCAAAACGGAACAGTTGTGTATGTTCTGCAAACGTGTTCGCCATTCTGATCCCCGAACTGCCATTTTGCGGATCAGAAATAATCTCCGGCTCTTTTCCTTTGTCAGCCTTTGTGGAATATGTTAACGAAAACAACCAGAGACTATTTCTTATCCGCAAAATGACAGTTAGGGGATCAGAATGACAAACATGTTTGTGGAACATAGGCAACTGGTCCGTTTTGCAACCCCACCCATTATACCTCCCAATGTATTTCAAGCAAAAGCCCCATGATTTTTCACATGCTTTTATTAGAAATTTGTTTTGCAAAATGCATAGTGCAAATTTCGCTAAGGACAACAAAAATTGTATGAAAGATAGAGCATACGCACACGTAAACTGCAACGGATAAGTGCAAGTTATGGATAAATTTAATACATATTAAGATTAAAGCATACTTGTAGCACGATCGTTTACACTGGCTATAGAATGCTTTAAGCTTATCTATTGTATAAAATGTATTAGTATAAAGTAAGTAATTGGAATAGAGATGGAAATGGAACTCCATATAACATTAAAATGTACTGAAAAACATTTTACCTTTGAGTGTGTGCTGTAAGTAACGTTGTATGTACACGTTACTTACAGCACACACTCAAAGGTAAAATGTTTTTCAGTAGTTTTTAATGTTATATGGAGTTCCATCTCTAGTTCAATTACTTACTTTATGGTATTAGTAACCGGTCCTTACTGTACTATCCGCCATATAACGGAAACATAAAAATGCTCCTTATGTGAACGGATAGCAAAACAAGCCTAAGGTCGGCCACACATGCAGAATCCATGGGTTCTCCGTTTTGTCAAACTCCATATAAAAAATGACAACTTGCCCAGCCCAGCAGGTCATTTTTTATATGCAGTTTGGCAGAACGAAGAATACATGGATTCACCGTCTATGTGCGGCTTGAATATGAATCTATATTGCATATCGTACTGTACACTTAAGCATATCGATATATGTACATAATATACATAAGTATCCGATCACAGAAGAATGAAGCACTTTCGCTTATCGCAGCAATACTATGCTAGGATTCTATCGTCTCGTTTCAAAAATTCTCTTAGCATTCAGTTCATTTCATAGCACCGAGTCTGTATTTCGGTGTTTCATAGTGATAGTCCATACAAGTGGTTCTTGGTAATTTAAGTACAGTTAAATATTTGGCGTTGCACGTTTCAAAATGTCTAAAAATCCTCCATCTTACAACGACGTTTACAATCCACTAACAGAAGGTAAAATGCAAATTTTGTGCATAGTTGTTTGCCGATACATATTAGAATTATTGCCAAATCTGTTATTTTGAAATTTAAATTTTAAAATTTATAACAATGTGATTCTTTGAATTTGGTAAAAAGTTAAACTCTTCTTTTGTGGTGGTTTAGTATTCTCGTGCAGTTTTATATCACATGGTTCGGAAAATATGTTCATAAGTATATGTATTATGTATGTGGCTATTGTGTTGCCTCTAGTTATTGTTGTTTCCTTACGAATTGCGATAATGGTGTTTTTTCTGTATTTGTATTAAAAGAGCGAGCGTCACTTTTATAATAGGAATAGGACCTATGCATACGATACCACGGACACGGGCTGGTTTCCTAGCTTAGATAAGCGGTTAGTAGAGGCATGATGCTCTCGGTGGTTTCACAATGGACCGAATTCAGGTTTAAGTGCGGTGGTGTGACCTGGCGGCCCGTGTACCTAACCATATTGCATACCACGCCCTACCCTGTCACAATAGTTGCGTTTTTTTGCAACATGCCGTGTAGTTTTGGGTAACAAACTCCATATAAACAAAAGGTACGTTTTATTGAGTTTATCCCGTGCAGGTTTGGGTAGAACTTCATATAAAAAAAATGACACTTACCCAGGTAAAGTTCATCCGTGCAACTACCCTACACGGGATAGAGCTCAAATGTAGATGGCGGACGCATAGGGGAAATTTGAGGGAATTTGTCTTTTCAAACCAAATGTGAGAGTTTTTCTCATCACGAGAAAAGATTTTGCAAAGAAATAATCATCTTTTGTGATAAAATCCACCACATCTAAAAAATAAGACGACGAAGGTGATTCAAAGATGGGCAAAAACTGTCAAATGTCAGCTGTTTGGTCTTAACCGGGATGTTACCCGCGATCGTTTTTTTCGAGTCAGATTTACCCGCGATGCGAAAAAAACGTCGCTAAAGTAACACCCAGACAGTACCGGATTATCCTTAAGGCACATAAGGCACGTGCCTAGAGGCCCCGCATTCACAGAGGCCCCTGTCACACTGACAGTTACCCCGCGACTTTTTTTTTTATATAATAAATTATAAGTCTTGTTCTTTGATAAGCTCTTGCAACGAAAAAGGAAAGTAAAACTAGCTGAACCGAAGGTATGATACCCTTCACGTGATAGATCTAGTGGCATAATTTTATCCTTTCTGAGAATAGTAAAAATTTTCGTTCCAATTGTATAGCAAGTTGTAAACTGATTTTAGCTAAAATTGGGTAAGTGTATGTACATGAATTGGAAATAGTTTTTACGACAACTCTATGATATAGATGTCCAATTCTCACTAAATTCTAAGATCCGGTCTCAGAAAAGGTACGTCTGAAAAATCTTAAATTTGAAGATTGAAGACTTACATTCAGAAGCCAAAACTTTTCTCACAAAACCATGTTCCCACTTACGCTAGGCGATTGGTCATGAAAAGTGCCTCAAGAGAGTATGCCCTGCACTGTCTGATATTATATAAGAAATCGATAGAAGCTTTGTCAGAAAGCTTAAATTTCCACCCCCTGAAAACTGTTTAATACTACTTATGGGGTGTTTGTCTTACTTTAGACGAATTTCAATACAAAATGAATCTCCATGAGCATCTAAAATTGGTATTACAGGACACAAATTCGAGTGAAATGTTCAACTGTTTAAATTTAATGTAGCGATAGCCTTAAGGATATATTTAACGACGCCTTCTGTCAGTGAGGGGGAACGAAGTTTTTCAAGGTTAGCAATAATTAAAAACGAAAAACGTTCTGTAGTGAAGCAAAGTCGACTAAACGCAATAAGTTTAATTAATAGTGACATTGCCAAAACATTTAATTTCAGAGATATATGTAATTCACCTGTTTGAAACTGAAAAAAAGTCAATATTTAATTTAGTAAGTTTTTGTACTACAATATACAAAAACTTTTCATTTGAAACCTGTAGGACATAAAAACCTTTGGCCGCTGTCTGCTTCTTTAAAGCTCCTGCTTCAACCCCTTGAATAAGCTCTTTTTCCTCGATCGACAAGCGCTTATTGAATTCATTCTTTAAGTAGCTCACGGGAAACTAGATTCAAATTATTCAATAAATTGGAATTCCGGGAAGAAACGGTACTTTTAGTTAAATGCATCTCGAATTCAATTTACCGAGCACTGAAGTCAATTCATTTCAAATTATCGAGAGTACATAAATACATGGAGTTTTATTACATTTTTTTCAACTTAACGAGAATTCTGGATGAGAACTTCAAATTATCGAGAAATTCAATTTATCGAATTTGTAATTATCGCGAGTCGACTGTATACTTTAAATATTTTGTGTTGGATACGATATCCCGCCCAACATATTCCCGTTTTTCAAAATCCCGACATTCATAATCCTGCCATTTCAATAATCCCGCTCAATTTAAATCCCGGCTAATCAAAATTGCGTCAACTTAATATCCCGCCATTTCAATAGCCCGCTAGTTCAAAATATCCATTAGCGGGATTTTAAAACAGCGGAGTTTTTAGAGGGCGGGATTTTGTAATGGCGGGATTTTATAGTGGCGGTATTTTTAAGTGCCGGGATTTAGTAATGTCGGGCAAATGTAAAGCGGGTTTTTTTGTAAAAAGCAGGATTATGAACGGGCGGGTTTTTTTTTTCGGAATTATGTAGGTATCCCAAAATTTTTGCGAATTAAAATATATGTTTCTTATTTCGTAAAATATATTATTTACGAAAGTATTTCTTACACATAATTTAAGAGTTTTATTTGAAGACAGTTCACAAAAAAGGGGCCCTCAATTGTTTTATGCCTAGGGGCCCCAAATGGTCTTAATCCGGCACTGCACCCAGATCATTTTCACCCGTGCCGCTACACAACACGGGATAGAGTTAATGGGAATTAAATGTAGATGGCTAGTCTTTTTTTTTCTAGGTTCACGTACCTGTAAAAAAATTACAGTTGAAACCAAATGTGAGAATCTTTCTCATGGCGGTTTTAGATTTTGCAAATAAAAAATTGTCCTTGTGATGAAATCCACCAAATCTAGAAAATAGGCCGACGAGAGTTAGATAAAGATGCAAAACTGTCAGCTCTTTGAGCGAGCAGCTGGTCTTAACCGGGAAGTTAAACACGCGTTCGTTTTTTGAGTTAGAGTTAGTAACCGCGATAGCAAAAAAAAACGCAACTGCTTTGTACGTACAACACATGGTGTTAACTTTTAAGTTTTGTTTTTCTTGTCACTATTAGCTTCTACAACTCATGCATGAAAATGCACGGATGCGCATTTTTTAGCCCTTTTCCGCTACAATTTTTTAAAGTTTTAGGCCGCACACACACGGTCAATCCATGGATTCGAATACTTAAAATTGATTTTCGTTCTGGCAAATGAGCGCATTCATGGGCGGATTTGGATTTTAATCCAATAAAATACATGTGAAATCCATGGATAGACGTTTGTGTGTTACCTTAAACTGTCCGGAGTATTCTTAGCTCATTTGACGAACAACATAAAAATATTGAGAAATAAAACTCAAATGGAAAAGAAAAATTAAATTAAACAAAAGAATCTTCTTCGCGTACGCAAGTACGATTATCTATGCTGTTTGTTGTTGTAAAGTTCACTCGTACGGTCGTTTTCGTATGGGATATGAATATGAGCCATTGCATATCATTAGAACCAAATCAAAACCCATTGGTACTTTCCATTGCCAAGCCTATGTAAATAACATTCAATGCTATATATAGACATTGCGGACAACGTCACCAAGGAGTTATGAAGAAGGGCAACAATGTTATACTTTTTGACCCATACTTTCGGTCATATACAACATCATATTGTTTAAGACTTGTGCTATAGTGCAGTCATATTAGCATTTCAAATAGAAAAAATAGAGTAAGGCTAATTCTTGCCGGTGTTTGTTCCATGTTTCAAGGACCCTCAACGGAATAAATCGAGATTAAATGGAGAATTATTGTGCTTCCTGTGTATCTTTCCAAAGCCATAATTACGAGAGTAATTCAAATTGTCATTACGTTTCTCACTATATATATCTTTAATAGCTAAAGATTCTACCATTAAATTTGCTAAGAAAAAAAATTATCTGAAAGCTCTCAAAAAGGACATAAAAGGACACTAATTACAAACCTTGACCGAACGTGGTCATGCGGGGTGTCAAATCAAAGAGGACGTCGAGTACATTCCACATCCGGCGTTTATACTTGTTTCAAGGACCCTCACACGAGAAAATTGGAATCCAATGGAAAATTCTTGTGTTTCTCGTATATGTATCTTTCCAAAGCCGTAATTTTTAGTTTAAGCCCGAATTATTCCATTTAGTGTCCTTAAATTAGGAAACAAACACCGGATATGCAATGCACTCGACGTCCTCTTTGATATGACACCCCGCATGCTCACGTTCGATCAAGGTTTGTAATTAGTGTCCTTTAATGTCCTTTTTCAGAGCTTTCCGATAATTTTTTTCTTGGCAAATTTAATGGTAGAATCTTAACCTATTATAGATTCGGAAAAGTGAGAAACGTAGTGACAACTTGAATTATTCTCGTAGTTATGGCTTTGGAAAGATACACGGAAAACACTAAAATTTTCAAGCTCGATTTATTCCGTTGAGGGTCCTTGAAACAGGAAACGAACACCGGATATGTAATGTACTTGACGTCCCCTTTGATATGACACCCCGCATGCCGACCTCCGGTCAAGGATTAAAGAGAATCCTTTTTGGGACCTTTCCGATCAATTTTTTTTTTCCAAAATGATTTTTAGATTGCTAGGAGCTCGCTGATTCAAAAACCACAAAAAATAGCCTTACTCTATTTTTTTCTATTTGGAGGCCTGAAATGGGATATTTTGACTGCACTACTACGATTTAGTTCGAAATCGGATTCGCATGGAATTGAAACTCTTAAAACCTGTGAATCCCATAGTCTATCAGCCAGAGATGCCTTATATGTACATACATATCAACAAATCTTGAATTCAATGAAATTCTATACATAGAAAAACTCGTATCTTATGCTCAGATTATGTAAGTACAAATGTATGGAAGTCCATCTCGGATAAAAAAGATATTCTTTTCACTTCTTCTGAGACAACCCGTTATCTTTGGCCTTCCAACTTAAATTTAATATCGATCGGTTGAGCCGTTCACGAGATACTTAGGCCACCAAATCCCCAATTCGAGCTTCTAGATCTGCCTACATAGCTAGCATTATGAATAATGTGGCAAATCGAAAGTAAATTATTTTATTCTGTTGCTGCATCCATTCTATTTCAAGCATTATTTGCATCTTATTTCGCTAGCACTTATAATAGATCAGACTCTAGTGTTCGTACACAGTCTGCATATGTTGAACTCTTTAATTACCTACCTTAAAGCTACTACTTTTCGGGATCCTGATGGAATACCGAATTTGCTTTTAAGAAGAACATCTGCCTCTATTTATATTTATACCCTATACCCATAAGATGGTATAGGGTATATTGTTTTTGTTACGACGATTTATATAACACCTCAAAGGAGCCACCGGAGGTATGGCAAAGTATATATATAAATGATCAGGGTCGGTCACTGATTCGAATAAGCCATGTCCGTCTGTCTGTCTGTCTGTCTGTCCGTCCGTGTGTCTGTCAGTTCGCAGGATAACTCCCGAAATAATGAAGCTAGCGTTTTGAAATTTTGGTCAGATGATTGTTTTGATAAAAGCTTGGATGGTATTGAAAATGGGCCAAATCGGACCAAGGGTTCCCCTACCTTCCATACAAATGACCCCTCCGTGATAGTTTAAATCGGTCATATTTTTCGACAGAATATCGCTTACGACCTGATATTTTCATCAATGCCTAATTGTGACATATGGTTGAAGTTGGTGGAAAGTGGGGAAGGTCTGACTTCCCCTACCCCTACATCCCCTACAAAGCAATATTCTGCAATATCTTTTGATAGAATGTCGCGAAAAACTTCAAATTTATAGCAAATGATAGCTGCTGGATGCCGTTATTAAATATTAAAGATGTGTGAGATTCGAAACATCTACCCCTTCCCCCTTAAAAAAAATGAAATTGAATATTTTCGGTTTTACGCGCATTCTAGGTCTGTACATGGGTATAGGGTATACACTCATCGTGCTATTCGCACGATTAGAACTCGGTCTCGTTCTTCTTCCTTTTGTGCTTCGTCTGGGTGCCACCGGGCTCAAGTCTGGGTCCTATATTGTTTTGCTTTTTTTGAAAACGAGCTTCCTTCCCTGTCAAAAATTGCTATTTATTGTACGCTGTTGATTGTAAGCTCTTGAAGCCCGTATCATCTATAGTTGATTGTGTGTCCTTACAAAAGGACTTGGATGTCGTGGCATCATTTAACATCTGAGTGAGATCATAGTCCAGCCAAATAAGTTCCGAGCTTGAAAATCATCAGCTGTATCCGTCTACAGTCGAATTCGAACCCACGACTCAGTGCTTCAAAGGCGAGCGAAGTAATTACTACATCATCTGAATCAGTGGTTCCTAACCTTTTATAAACAATGGACCACTTGGAAATTAGCGAAATTCCTTTATTCTGCAATTTCTTCTTTCGCACACTCCCCAGGACTAAAAATGGACTGCCGCATGTTTGGTATCTGGGCCAAAAAAAACAGGCTCCGTATGGACTCTATCGATAGCAATCCTTGAAAACTCATCTGCTTGCTCATTGCCAAAGCTGTTTCGATGACCCGGAGCCCATAGAAGAGTGATGCTCAGTCGGCTGTTAGGACAAGCCAACATCTTTTTGCACAGTTCAACATTTATTGCTTTAATGACCCCCTGACTGTCAGATCAATCTGTATTACTGCGATCTTCTATTTACATTGGGGATAAAGACACGTCTTCCAGGTAGCTAGTGTTTCCGCTTTAAATCTGCTAGCGTAATTTTGGTGATTTTTGACGACAGCGCTTGAAAATATTAGAGATTTACTATATCTCTATTATTTTCAAGCGCTGTCGCCAAAAATCATACCCCTCCATCAATACCACTGACTCTTCGGCCCATAAGCACACCCGTCAGTGATGATAGTTACGTCAACGTTTCTCACCATTTTGGTCTTATTACACTTGATCATGGTCGGAACACAAAGGACATTTTACTATATTCGTGACAATAAAATGTGTGCCAACTGAAAATGGCTTTCCATTTTCATTCGAATTATTTTGAGAATTGCAGCAAGGCTTGCAGACCATGTAAGGCTATTTAAGGAACCACATTGGTTAAGAACCGTTAGTCTAGATAAATGACTGCGGAAAACTTTGCTTGAACATGAATCACTACGGACCACCATATTTTTAAAGGAAGGGATTTCTTTTACAAGGGTTTCGGCTCTTTTATTATTTTTTAACGTAAACAAAGCTGATAACTTATGACAAAATGTATATGGGTTTATCGTAGATACAGTGCTTGTCATCAGATTAGCACACCCCTTCGCATGAATAGTTTGTGCTGATTTCCAACCAAACTAAAAGAGCTAAAATTTCAAAATTATAACTGTTAATAGTCTATTCAATTCTGAGTTAATTAACACAAAAAGAATTGTGTTTACATTTTTTATTATTGATTTATAATTGTTTTTCGAAAAAGAACACACAAAATAGCCATTTAAAATTTGTCATCAGGATAGCGCATGCAAATTCTTTTTTGTCTATCTTCCACAATTAAAGACGTAGGACCCCCAATTTTTTGTGGTTGTTTGAGTAAGATATTGACTTTAATATGAATAATTAAAAATCATTATATGCGGAAGAGGGACCAAAATTTAAGGCATACAAGGAGTCAAGGCGGTCAAAAAGTGAAATTTCGAGAAAAAATTAATAAAAGTTGATAAGTTCAATCCGAATTCATGTGTAATAAGTAGCGTTAAGGTAAAAATAATAGAGGCGATAGGAATTGAGTACATGTCAATCCTTATGAGACAGTAATTTTGAGAGAAACATCTAGCCCTCATGACTCGGTTGCAAGGATTACGGTATAAATTTTGACATTAAGGCGAGCCTATCTTTTGTTCAAACAGTGATAATAAAAGTCCACATTTCAAGAAACTAAAACTAACGAATAGTCTCCAACTTAACTTTCCCC
The DNA here is from genome assembly GCA_949715475.1 of Microchrysa polita. Lineage (NCBI taxonomy): Eukaryota > Metazoa > Arthropoda > Insecta > Diptera > Stratiomyidae > Microchrysa > Microchrysa polita. The sequence continues at coordinate 64,677,907 of OX454418.1, read as the reverse complement.
GAAGGAAAATACGTTAAAATTAATCATGAGAACACTTGACATGGAACAAAGAATGGCGGTATGTTATCTTTTCGGATAAAAGAAGTTCACTTTAGAAGAGTAACACAGTTATAATAGGTGTGTTTTTTTGGTTATCCCGTGCAGGTTTGGGTAACGAAACTTCATATAAAAAAAATGACAGGTGCGTCAGCTGTCATTTTTTTTATATGGAGTTTCGTTACCCAAACCTGCACGGGATAACCAAAAAAACACACCTAATGTCTACTTCCAGGATCTTTGCTAGGAAGGACACCATGAGGATCGCATTCATTGTCGGACAGATTGTGTAATGGTCTCGAGGGCCAAGTGATACTGTGAGATGATATTTCTTTTTATTCGAAAAGACAACATAGCGCCATTCTTTATTACATGTCAAGTGCCCTCGAGTTTAATTTAAGCGCATTTTTCTTTAGTTTTAGTTTCTTTAGATGTGGAGCATTTTTGTATCATTATTTGAACAATAGGCTCACCTTAATGTCAAAATTTACCCTAATCCTTGCGACCGAGTCATGAGGACTGGATGCTTCTCTCAAAATTACTCTCTCATAGGGATTGACAAATACTCAATTTTTTCGCCTCTGTTATTTTTATATTAACGCTACTTATTACACACGAATTCGGATTCAACTTATCGACTTTTATTATTTTTTTCTCGAAATTTCATTTTTTGACTACCTTGACTCCTTGTAAGCCTTAAATGTTGATCCCTCTTCCGCAGATAATGATTTTCCCTTATTCATATTAAAATTAATATCTTACTCAAACAACCACAAAAAATTAGGGGTCCTACGTCTTTAATTGTGGAAGATAGACAAAAAACAAATTGCATGTGCTATCCTGATGACAAATTTTAAATGGCTATTTTGTGTGTTCTTTTTCGAAAAACAATTATAAATCAATAATAAAAAATGTAAACACAATTCTTTTTGTGTTAATTAACTCAGAATTGAATTGACTATTAACAGTTATAATTTTGAAATTTTAGCTCTTGTTTGGTTGGAAATCAGCCGAAACTATTCATGCGAAGGGGTGTGCTAATCTGATGACGAGCAGTGTAATTTAAGAATAGACAATTGCAGTACCATCGACATTTCTTTGGGTTCTTCAGAACAGAAGGATAGATACACCTAACTTTAAGAGTTAAAGGCGCCTACTTTGTCAGATAATAATTCATTGTATGCGGTTATACCGGATAATTTTTATTTAATTTTAACTTTTTTAACGAAGGATTGAGGTGTGTCTTCAAATGATATTATCGTAAAATTTTGACACTGCTGCCACTTTGCCAATTAACTTAAGAAGTAAAAACAATTAGGTACAGACTATAGTTTCACATTATGTAACCAAAAACGCACTGCTTCTCGATAATCACCGGTACTATGTAAACTGAGACCACCAAGCTTTATGCAACTTAACTTAAGGGGTGCACACATCGCATTTTCAGATCGACCACATTCCTATAGTAACGAACGTATTCAGCACTTTATTTATACTATAATATTTTTCAAAGCTCATGCCCGTCATTTTAATTAATCACGATTAAAACTCATTTTACAGAAGTAGTATAACATCTCGCGGACCACTTACGGGTCTCTCACAGACTACCTTAGGTCCGCGGACCACCTGTTGGGAAACAGTGAGATAACTAAATGAAATTGTAATAAGAGCCTTAAACAACATTATTAAACGACAAGAATTGCCAAATGACAGATTACTGAAGTTATAGATGATGATAGTTTTAATGATGGACGCAATTTTCGTCTTCTAATTAGTACTGACGTCGCGTCGTTTGTGTGCCTAAATATTAAATATGTTCGTTTAGCTATTTCGCAAAAAGTGATCGAATTGAAAACACATATTTCGAGTTTATTTTGTTGGACGAGGGAAGAGTATTAATTCATTATAATTGATGAAGGTGACACTCATTAATTATCTTCTTTGGTTTTGCAGGGCAAATTCCAGGTATTTTCAATTCCATCACTTTTTCGAAATAGCTAAACGTACATCATTTTTTCTAACGCGTGTTCGGTGCTTTTCAACTATGCAGTTTCAAATTTACCGTTGTATTAGTTGCCAGAATGAATTTTTTTTTTTTGTGTGGTTGGAAATTCTTATCTCGGTGAGCACGTTCCAATTACATACTAGCTAACACCATGTGTCGTGGAATAAAAAAAATATTTTCGGCCGCCTAAATCAAATATATTAGTAGCGCTTAGTAAGAGCTCATGGCCGGCATAGTAGGCATAACACTACTGTCGGGTTGGTTCGGTTTAAGCAATTCTAATTTGATGTACATATATTAGTGTACAGCTAAACTTAACTTTGTTGTTTCTCACGGCTTATAAAATCAAAAATGAATTTCATTCACCTTTTACAATATTCGGGACATCAACTCCAATGAATTTTTCTACCAACACCAAACATCCACCTAAACAACACCTACTTATCACTCCAAACTCCAATTTTCCCTTACCTTAATTTTCCTTCCCCTACCAAAGTTGTGCTCTTGCACTAAAGGGTTACCCCTCATAACTTTGGTGTTAAATAAAAAAAATATATATTGCACCGGTATCTACTAAATTCTATTCTCTTTTCAACAGAACAGTCGAGGCCATCAGCACCACAACCGGCAATGGATCATCAACCATCAATCAATTACTTACCGCCACAGCAGTCCACTACCAATGTTACAGTCGTAGCTGGAGGTACAGTTATGGGAGGATGCCCAGTTTGTCGGGTAGGAAGGATGGAGAAATCGATAACATGCTGTGGTATCTTGTGTGCTATTTGTTGCTTTCCATGTGGAATACTTTGCTGCCTCTGTTGCATGCGTCGACTCAAGTGCACAAATTGCGGAACGCAACTATAAAACAGAAGCATATAAATTTAAAGTTTTTTTCCTGACAGTACTACATACATACTAACATACTATTACGAACTTATTTCGTATTTTTTTACATACATGTGTCCTTCCTGATACATTATTTGATACTAAATTTCCATTAAAGTTAAGTAAAAACTTTGATTAATAAAACGAATGAAAAAAAACGTCTTTACTTGAAGTATTAACCGTTTTCAGATCATTTCGGTAGGTTTACTATCGGTGTCAATTACGGTTGATTGAGGCGAATAACGTGGTGGCGCCATAAGTGAAACTCTTTTTTGCACCAGTTCTAACCAAACCTTACACAAATGTATCACTATCCAAAGCAACTATGTAGTCATAGGGCTGGAGAAGTGCTCGGGGCCAATTTTGTTTTGGCATAAGGATTCAGACAAAATTGTCTTTTCGATTCTTTCACACTTTCTTGCAAACAGTTCCTGGAAAGTTCGATTTATAATTCAAGAACAAATTTCCATCAGTGTTTCGAAAAATGGTAAATAAATTGGCAATTGGCAGTTTAGTTCAAGCGTCAACACAACCTGAAGAACAATGCTCATGTAAAGCATTAAGCCCTGCTAGTGACAAAAGTTTCTGAAAACAAATAGTCGCATCAATCTGAAAAGTTCAAAAAATAAAAGGAGTAGAAAAAATTGGAGCGTGCCATACGTTAACGACAGTCGTATATTGTTATCTGTTGTTGGAATTTATTATTTCAAACGCTACCATTAAATGATACTCAATATAAATAGTTAAATTCAAAATCGTATAGGAGAAAACCCATTGTTACACCGGCCAACAGGTGCCACAGCTCCATCTATTCTCTCTCTCTAGTTCCTGTCAACCCCTTGTGGGGCATAGGGCATTAACTACGCCTACTCTCCACCTCGTTGTTTTGCGCTAACGGCGCTAGCTGCGACCATGTAAGATTTATTCGCCTCGCTTGTTACCGATCTTTTCCATGTGTTCCTTGGCCGTCCAACACGGCGCACAGTGGGGCGACTAGAACAAAAATTGGGATATAGGCAATTAGACGAAATCTTAATATTGCAGATTTGACTACTATGACTTTACACTATATAGTGTAAGCTATCGAAATCCATTGTTAATATTTTTTTACTTGTAACGGTATTGGTTGTATAGGCAGCTTTGTTCAATAAGAAATGAATTTTTGGTATATGACCCCAAGATTTCAAATACCCGTACCAACCACCTTACCCAATAAAATGGCAAATAAATATACTTTTCACGTTTGGCCTTTGGATAAGAGGACCTTGTTATGGTATTTACGTATCTGGCAAAGAACATAACGGCAAATTTTAACGATTCTAGCCAAAAACCTTGATAATTTTGTTGTTTCATCAAAAACAAAAAATGGCCGTAGTTGGCCGGAAAATGAATTAAGCCATAATTATCTGCAATTAATGGAGTCAATAAAAACACAAAGTTTGGCTGCGACCACTTGCGACCCCGCACACAGTAGCCATTTTTATCGGCTAATCTCTGTTTTTCATGTTAACCTTTTCGCAAAATAACATTCATTCTGATGCAGCTTTGAACTTTAAATTGTTGTTACATGCTGGCAATGTTATAATCCCACATGACACTGAAAGTGGGTCAAATCGGAGCAACAGGTCCCGCACCTCCCCTACAAATTATAGGTAGAAAGTATATAAGATTAGTCATAACTCTTGGCTGAATTAAACTAATACGCTAAGATTATACTACGAAGTTTTTAATCGAATATCCTTCGACAAGACTAAGTACAGGGTCGATTAAATCAAAGATTCCACCAGCTCCCCTATAAAAGATCTTACTCTACTAAAAAATGGTCTTAGTTGCTCGTAATTCGCAAAGCGAAAAGTCGTTTGTTTCGGTGTTTGCATATTTCTGATAATTTGTTTCAAGCTCCCGAAAAGCCTACATAAAAGAGCAACTTTTGTGAATTTTTCAAATTTATCCATTTGAAGAACCGTTATGATATTAGCGTTTGCATTTTCTATGTCAAATAAATTTTGTAAATTTTCACAGTTTGAATTACTATATCTTCGAAATAACAGTGAGTTTTGTAATGGGAGAGCAGTCAAATTACATAAAATGTTGTATATTTTTAATACCTTAATTCAAATGCTAAATTGCGTAAAGCAAGACAGGTTAAATTTGAGATTTGTTTGGTTACTCTAGCTTTCCCAAAGATTTCATATATAATGATGCAGTTTTGTAACGGTAAATCAGAGAGCATTATGGGCATATAATTTTTTTCTCTAAATGAGTCGTACTATCTATTAATATCATTTGTAACATCAGGAAGGAGAAGCGGTAAATTGTCTATACTATAGGGTTGGTGAAAGCATCCTTACAACCGCTAAATCTTCTTTCGGGCATTGCGTATTTTAAAATGGAGTCCACCATTCGATTCAGCAGAAACAAGTTCAACTTATAGTCATTTACGTGGTACATTTTACAACAGGACATCTTCACAAATATGCGATGTCCGAAAAATCATTGATTTCGCCCCACTGTGGCGTCTTGCTCCGGAATCCTGTGGATTCCAGTTCAGAGCTTTTTTTGCGACGTTATTGGGCCCCCTTCGGAAGGTGTGATCTATCCATTGCCACTTAAGTCTTTTGATCAAAGTGCCTATCCTTTTTTGGCCAGTTATAGTGAGGAGATCCTCGTTCGAAATTATCTCCGGCCAACGAATATGTAGGATGCGCCGTAGACACTGATTTACAAAAGTTTGCAACTTATCAGTAATCTCTTTAGTCACCTTCCAGGCCATATAGCAGCACGGATTTCACATTGGAATTGAAGACTCGAAGTTTGGTGCGTCTGGAAATATTGTTGTTTAACCAGAAAGGAGTCAAATTGAAGAAAGCCGCCCTAGCCTTGTTTATCCGTGAGTTTACATCAGCATCCGCTCCACCATCTGCTGTAACTACGTTCCCGATAAAGCAAAATTCATTTTCCGACAGCCTGTCCCGAAATACAAATTCCGCTTTGCCCCCCTGGATATGTGCTCAAGAACTTAGTCTTGGCAGCATTGATTTTCAGCCCCGCATTACGACTTGCGCAATTTAGAGCTTCTGTCATTTGAGCGACATCATCCGTATTAGTTGATAAAAGGCAAATGTCGTCAGCGTAGTCAAGATGTTGAAGGATATCAAACAATTTCCATCTGATACCTTTACGATGTAATTGAAGTGCAGAGCCGAGTACATCACTAATGACAGTAAGGAAGAGAATAGGTGACAAAATGCAGCCTTGTCTCACTCCACTGTGCACCTCAAAAGGATCTGAAAGCTAGCCCTTATGCAGGACGTGACATTGGGCTCCATTGTAGGATTCCTTAATGAAGGAGATTATCTTGTCTGGAATATTTCGTCTTCGTAAGGCATCCCAGATGTACTGACGATCAACACTATCGAAGGCTTTTTCAAAGTCGACGAACATGAGATGTAATGGAGATCTCCACTCCGCGGATTGTTCGGGAGTTATCGTGCAAACTGACAGACACACGGACGGACAGACAGACAGACAGACGGACATCGCTTATTCGAATCAGGGACCGACCCTGATCATTTATATGTATATTCTAGTCAAACATTAATAGGCCAGTAAATAAACCGAAATATAAGACGTTACGTCGCAAAAATAGCTCGGCTCTGGTTTTTGGGGATATTGCTAGGATAGATACCAGTAGTGTACCACCAAGTTTGCAACTTCGAAAAACCTGTGCTAACCCCGTGACCTTCAAAATTTTCGGACTTTTTTCATATTTTGGTTTGTAATTTTTATAAGGTGCTTTCTACAAGAAAGTCGTCCAATGCACTTTTAAAGCTAACAAAATCTTCTTTAATTTGAGTGCAACCCCAGCTTTGTAGATACAAAGAATTCCAAGATACAGCATTTTAAAAGATTTTTTAAGTCCGTAATTGTAATACGACGTACTCTTTGGCGTGTTCTGATTCCATCTGTTCCTGGATGCGTTGAGGCTAATCCAGAAACACAGTTGGATGAATTTTGGTTCAGATTCAAAAAGAAACGAGACCGAGTTCTAATCGTGCGAATAGCACGATGAGTGTATACCCTATACCCATGAAGACCTAGAAGGCACGCAAAACCCAAAAATGCAATTTCATCTTTTTTGTAGGGAAGAGAGGGGTAGATGGTTTCGACCTGGCACATATTTAATATTATATGAAGGCATCCAACAGCTACCGTTTGATACTTATTAGAAGTTTTTCGCGACATTCTAGCAAAAGATATGGCTGAATATAACTTTGCAGGGGAGGTAGGGGTAGGGGTAGTCGGACGTTCTCCACTTTCCACCAACTTCAAGCATATGTCACAATTAGGCATTCATGAAAATTTCAGGTCGCTAGCGATATTCTGTTGCAAAATATGAGCGAATTAAACTATCACGGAGGGGTCATTTGTATGGGAGGTAGGGGAACCCTTGGTCCGATTTCGCCCATTTTCAATACCATCCAAACTTTTATCAAAGCAATCATCTGACCTAAATTTCAAAACGCTAGCTTCATTATTTCGGGAGTTATCGTGCGAACTGACAGACACACGGACGGACAGACAGACAGACGGACATGGCTTATTCGAATCAGGGACCGACCCTCCTCATTTATATATACACTTCGCCATACCTCCGGTGGCTCCTTTGAGGTGTTACAAAAATCGTCGTAACAAAAACAATATACCGATACCCTATACCATCTTATGGGTATAGGGTATAAAAAGTAATATTTAGGGGTTAGTTTGTATGACAGCCCTATGACGTAATGTTCCGATTCCATCCATTCCTAGATATGTTTTGAGGCTTTACTAGGAACACATTTGGGTGAGGTTTAGTAAGGATTGGTTCATAAAGAAAAACGTTTTTCTTAGAAGAACCTAATTTCCAGAGGTTGGTTTGTATGACAGCCCCATGACGTAGTGTTCTGATTTCATCCGTTCCTAGATATTTTTTGAGGCTTAACCAGGAACACACATGGGTTAAGTTTGGTTAATATTGGTACATAAAGAAAAAAATTTTCTTAGAAGAACCTAATTTTCAGGGGCAGCCCTATGACTCCATGGTTCCATTCGTTCCGACATATATACAGCTAAGTAACTGGTTTATAGCTTCGTGTCATATGACTTTCTCTGTAGAATGCGCATTTAAGCCAATATTTAGTTCGGAAGATGACTAAAATTACAATTTCGAACTTTCTTACAAAAAGCAATGTTTGAAGTGCTGTATCTTGGGATCCTTTGCTCCTACAAAGCTGGAGGTGGACTCAAATTAAAGAAAGTTTTGTTAGCTTTAAAAATCCAGTAGACGACTTTCTTGTAGGAAGCACCTTTTGGAAATTACAAACCAAAATATGAAAAAAGTCCGAAAGTTTTGAGGTTTTTTGAGGGTGACGGGGTTAGCACAGGTGCAAACTTGGTGGTACACTTCTGGTATCTACCCTAACAATATCCCAAAAATCATAAAATGACTGGCCTATAAATATGCAATGCATCTTAAAAATTTTAAAACGTGTCTATCAATTCAAGATTTTTTCATCACACCAAAAAAATTTATGAGTTGAAAACAAGCCTCAACGACCAACGATTGAATAATGATGTAAGAGTTAATTTGTCCACCTCCAAAACTGAAGAAACTGCTCAAGAGTGTCCTGACAATAAATTGTTTCTATTTTTACACAGAAGATACGTGATAGCCGTGATAACGGATTGTCTAGCAAGATATTGTATCAACAGCTGTAGTTGGTTCCAATGTTACAAATGTGACGGAGGGGCCCTCCTTCGATTGAAATTAGGCAGTAAGAAACATTATTACGTAAAATGTATAAAAATATAAGATTTTAAATTTCTCTATGTAAAAGAAGCAATTATCGATACTCAGAAATAAACAACCCAAAAACTTTTAAATAGTTTTTTCTTCTATACATGAATGCTGGTTTTTAATAAAAAAAAACTTTTTGTGTCTTTAAGATATTACTTAAGCTTTTAGTATGTGGAATAACTGACTCGCCAACTATTTTTACATCCTATTTTGATTGAATATATTTCATAAAAAATAATACACATTTCAGTTTAATTCAACAACACTTGATATGATATATTTTCATAATATATTCAGTTAACACTTCATGTGCTTACAGTCTACACAATTACCTTTTTCCTTTATTTTTCAATAATACTCGTATATACAACATAATTCTCTTCGTCAAGACCGTAAAACAAAAATTCAATCCACAATATTCATTGTAATTACGCCAATAACCGCATCAACATTTCAATTAAGCCGTCAGTAATGAAAAAAGTTATTACATTAAAATTCAGCATTACAATTTCTGCATCTTTTTTGTTTCATAGCCAGACAACACAAAATACCGATGGGGAAGAAGAAAATCGCGCAAAATACGCCTAAGCACGTGAAATCATCCTCCAAGACACCAATTCTGCAACTTGGGCAGCCACCGACGACGATAATCTGTGGTTGGGTAGTAATTACTGTTGTATTAGTATCTATTGAGCCATAGGTTGGCATCTTTGGGAGTTCTGGCGGAGCAGTCGGATATGGGTACGCATTACTGGCCATAGACGGATGTGGGCCCATTGGCGAAGGGCCTGTTTGTATCGGATAAACATTTGGCATTGGTACAGCCGCAATTTGGGAGTGCACTTGTTGATACATATCTGAAAAGACGAATATTATGTCGGTTTATAATTTGAGTTCATAGAGCTTCCTGAAAAATATAAAAATATTTGTAACATCCTCTCAATTCAACACTGTCCTATGTTCTCGCTCTCTCACATTAGTTTCATAAAAAAAACTTTTCAGTCTAATAACATAATGTACATTTATATTGTTGTAGTAGCGGTGCAGAAACGCGTGAGCCGCTGTGCGTTTTGAGTTTCTTCGTCGTTCTCGCATATAGTCTCAAGCGACAAGAACGTAGTGGCTGCAATAGGGTTGTCCCATAACGCCCTCGGAGTGAGGTTAGTGGGTGCAGGTCGGACAAATGTTCTGAATGACCGGGTCTATTCGAGGTAGGAATTGAGGCGCGATCAAAAATCCGACCTAAGCTGGGCTAGTGTCGCCCTCGGGAACCTAATTTCCTCAGACGATATAGGTGGTGGGGGCGCTGAGAGGACTCTATTCGTACCTAATCTCCCTATTGACCGATTAACAACGGTTGTGTGAATATCTGCGATGACCGCATGGCGCCGTGTCATCAAATATGTCGTGTGTATCTCTGGACGTTTCTCTTGAGATCACTGACTCCACTCCGGACATGTCGTGGAGGGGGATTGTTGTCCATGAGATGCTGGTTTAGGAAATCCTCTCGATATCAACCGAGCAGATATTGAAGATACAGAAGAAGATTATGATCACGCACTGGTAACATGCTTGTTTCTTGATTTTCTGACATTGGGGGCCAACCTGTAGCGATACGTAGCAGCATTTTGGCATGTTTTCCTACTGGCGAGCTACAAGCCTCTTCGGGGCGGACCACACCCGTTTCCCCAAAGAAACGTCCACGAGTTGCCAAAAAACCCCTCCCTGGCAAGAGCCATGAAGGTTCGATGCATTAGGGTTGTGTATGTGCGTATGGACTGCATTATTTTTGCTGCTGCTGCATCCATTCTATTTCCAGCATAACTGTGTTCCAAATATTAAATATCAAAGTTTGAATTGTCTATGAGGCCAGTTCGGTGCATTGATAAGGAAAGGGGGCCATTTCCGCTTTACTGATTGGGGATAGTGTTAGATGCAATAAAATTTACGTTTTATTTTTAATCAGTCCCACTACACTTGTAGGTTTTACCAACAAAAATTGCAAAATTTGATATGACAGCAAGGCCAAAAATGTTATCTCCGGTGCACTGATATTGATTCACATCAAACTGAGGCGAGAATACCCACAATTTCCGATTAAGGACCCCATAGAAATGTGAATCTTTGACATTGAAAACCTGGATAACCCTTATATTTACGCGAAAAAAGATTGCAGATTCGATCTCGAAGTTGAGCTAATGTCACTCTGGTGGCTCTCGGGAGCCTAATCTCCTCAGGCATGATTGGTGGTGGACGCACTAAGAGGACTCTATTCACACCTAAACTCGCAATAGACCGACTCACTTCTGCAGTGTGAATCGCTGCGATGGCAGCTCGGTATGTATCTTCATCGTAAGGGCCCCGTTTGTATCCCTGGCCCTCTCTCTCAAGGTCTCGTAAACCACGCCTGACATAGACTGGGAGATGGTTAACACTTTTATTTACTTGAAAGCTAAATGGTCGACGATACTCTTAATCGATAGTCCGTTTGGTGCTAAAAAATAAATTGCAAGTCTTGCTGTCCAAATCGGTTGCGTTTTTGAGATTTTTTGACGTTAAGGTGTCAAATTTATGGGTTCCATTTAACCGAAAGCTAAACGGCTGAATTTTTTATAAAGTCTCAAGCAGGACGGGATGAGTTAAACTCCACACTGCAAGACGAGCCAGGTGGTTGCGTTTTCAAAACAGACGCGTTCAAACATGTCAATTTTTTAAGTTCAATTTAACTGAAAGCTAAATGGATGAAGCTTTTTGAAAAAGTCTAAACTGGTCAAGGAGAGTAGGAATCTGAACCGAAAGACGACCTAGGTGGTTGCGTTTTCAAAACAGACGTTAGTCCAGTCATATTAGCAATTCAAATAGAAAAGTAGAGTAAGGCTACCCAAGCAACAATTCGTTTGCTTTAAAGAAGCACTCCATACTGTAGCAATCATATAGAACCACGAAATTCAAGTATCGTGTGACATCGCTTAAAGTAATATTATCAGGGGTCGTACGCATTACAGAAAATAAAAATATAGGAATATAGGAGAATATACGAGAAAATATAGGAGTTATATAGGAGGAATTTTATTTATAAAAAAATATATCATCACATAAACACATAATATGGCCAAAAAAATTAATGTACCCCCCTTTCACCATTTTATTCATGATTTTCATTGCATTTATTACATTGTAAGATAGATAGTCATTACAAGAACTCGGATACAACAATGCCAGGGAACCCGAAAAAAAAAGATGGCTCCCCCTATCTTCTTGGTCTCGACCGGAATAAACTCTGAAGTGGATAATGAGCTTGGTCCAAATAATAACTACGCCATCGCAGGGCCGGATTTACCCTCTATTGCGCCCCTGGGTAGTAGCCAAACTGCCGCATATGCGAATAATGCAATACCACTGGAGAATCCAATAACATTTAAGCTTAAACCTAAAAAATCCATTAATGTTATTTTTTTTAATTGTTTTTGCGAATTCCGTAGTTTATACAATGGTGCATACTGCATAGGACCAAAAGGTTGGAAGTTAAAATTTCAAGGAAAGCGCCACTTTAGCTAAAATTGCCCCATATCAACAAAAAGTGTGCTATCACACCCTCAACCGTTACCAAATAAAAAAAAATGATTCCCTCGATGGCCTTTTGTAACTTCAAGACAAAAAATATCGGTCGGCTAATTTTAGCAACATTTCAGTTTATTTAAGTCAATTCATAAATTGACTTAGATGGCTCCTACTAGAGCCGCACCACCTGAAATGGTAAAACGGTCGTACCCCATGACTAGAATTTACATCTGAACTGTCGGGTAATAGGTGATTAGTACACCAACTTCGTAAACAAGTGTCTTTATTATAAGTGGGGAACCACCGAGAGAAACTGGAAAAATCAGCCCATTTTTGCCTTGGTAAACACGTCAAAATGGTGTACGGGAAAATTGTGCCGTCCGGGTTTCAAACACGCGAAAATCCACGAAAACTAAACGTTTCCCGCGTTTTTTCGATTTCACTATTCTCACAACCTTTTAGTGCCTAGCATATTAACTTTGGGCGACGCAAATCGACAGGGAACCAATATTTTTCGTGTAAAGTTTGTCGCGACACTGTCCGATTCCCCTTTAACGCAATGTAAATTTGCAATCTTCTCAAGCCGAAGATTGTCTGTCAAGTTGTATGTACAATTTTCTCGGCGGTTAGTTTTAGGGGCGACATTATAACTTTATTAAACGCCTCTTGTTTAGGGCGAAAAATTAAAAATTCAATAACCAAATTTTACTCAGAATTTTGGAATCAACCGATTAATATTCAAATTGTAAGAATAAGTGAGATGAAACTTGTAGAGATTTGCAAGTTTGTAAGCAAGCAACCGCTGTTCCAGAGTTTAATTTATTTTTTCTAATTATAAGTATAATCTGCTTCTTGAGATCTAAAAATGCATTCCTATTCCACAGAGCCAATGAAAACTGTAAGTTTTCAAAATATGCCGCTCTTAAAAATTTGCCGCCTCGGGCAGTTGCCCAGATGGCCCATATGGGATCTCCGGCCCTGCGTCATTGTTTTTTAACTTTTTTTCACATCCGGCTTTTTATCAGGATTTGTGTTTTGTTCTTTTTTTGTGTGCAACTAACGTCAAATTAAAAACAAAAAAAATACTTGAAGGGCAAAAAACGCTTACCAGGCCTATAGAAAGGCGTGTGGGGTCCAAAACTTTGAAATTGCGGTCAAACTATTCGCTCAATCATGAAAGTAATCGGCTGACCGTGCATTCAGTTCATAATTCATTAGGAACTAAAGAAAATCAGACGGAACTGCCATAAGGTCCCTAATAAAGCTCTCAAGGATAATTGACAATCACATTATCACTATGGCGAAAAAAGTTCCCTTGGCATTATTGATGCTTATCGCGGGAGTATTGGAAATATTTCATCTCTCCGAAAAGTCAATGGAAGACTACGATAAGTAAAGCAATTTTTGCGAATAGATTTCCTTTTCAAATTGTTTTATGTTTTCAGTACATATATTGGAATTTGCCGTGTCTATTAAATTTTTAGCATTTTTTATAGAGACAAATGAAAAATATTGGAATATATAGGAATAGGCGCAAAATATAGGAGAATATAGGAGGTGCGATACAAATATGGGAAATATAGGAAATATAGGTGGAGTACGGACCCTGTATTATGATCCGATAAAACATCCTTAAAGTATTTTCCGGAAAGCTTATATCATCATTACGGAATACATTTAAAGATGGTGGTATAAAACTTCGATAAAACTGTCTCTAAACGTTAACCTAAAAACGTACTCCTTTAAATACTCCACTCTTGTGTTTATTGGATGATACAGCACACACATGCATTATATTCTTCTATAGCACAGTCGGTGTCATTTTTATAGTGTGACATTCGTATGGTCATCCAATAAATTGTTCACCGTAGATTTATAGAAGGATGGACTTTGTGATTTAATGAATTGACACTTATGAAGTGCTCTGGAATACCACGTTTCTTGAATTGAATTCATTGAAATATTGCTTGAAACCAACATTTCCTCACTCCTTGTTAGCTTATGAATCAAATAAGATAATCTCCGCGCAGAAAATGTCTGTATTTTATTGAAGAATGTGTGAATTTAATTGGCTTCAACTGATTGACATATAAAGAAGAAGGTGCATAGGAGAAGGGTCGATAAAGAAGTGTCGAGCACTTGTAGTGTTTACGAGCAATGCTATCTATATGTGAGGTTGGCCGAGTGGTTAGGGCGTCGGACTGGCGTACGACAGTCGCTGGTTCGACGCTGGCTGCGGGAATTATTTTTTTTCTCTTTTTTTCGCAATCGCGAGAAAATGACAGAAAATGATGACATAACACATGATGTATGTCTTTCTCGAAGCGTAATTCAGTGCTACAATGAGGTTCTATTGGATCAAAAAACAGCGCCAGATGCCATTATTGGACTATTATTCAGTGTTTATAGCCTGTAAAGTGCCCCTATTGTCGTTAGAAGAGATTATTTTACGAAGTATTATAGGGATGAAATTGTTACTTGGGTAATTTTTGTTGTTTTTTAATCAGGGCTCCCAGAAATCTAAAACTGATTTTGCTAAAAATAAATGTTGATCGGAAAGGTCCCAAAAAGGATAAAAAAGGATACTCTTTAATCCTTGACCGGAGGTCGGCATGCGGTGTGTCATATCAAAGGGGACGCCGAGTACATTACATATCCGGTATTTCTTTCCTGTTTCTAGGACCCTCAACGGAATGAATCGAGCCTAAATGGAAAATTATCGTGTTTTCCGTGTACCTTTCAAGCCATACCCAAGTAACAATTTCATCCCTATATTACTTCGTAAAATATTCTCTTCTAACAATAATAGGGGCACTTTACAGGGTATAACCACTGAATAATAGTCCAATTATGGCATTTGGCGCTGTTTTTTAATCTAATAGAACCTTATTGTAGCACTAAATTACGCTTCAAAAAAGCGTACGTCATTTGATTTATATCATCATTTTCTGTCATTGAACGAATTTGAAAAAAAATGAAACACAAAATTTCCGCAGCTAGCATCGAACCCGTGTCTGTTGGTTGCCCATCCTACACGCTACCACTCAGCCAACCTCACATATTGTCAGCGTTACTCGTAAACACTACAAATGGTTAGTTGCTTCTATAAAAATGCTTGACAATTCTTTATCGAACCTTCTGCAATGCACCCTAAATCTATAGATTTATCAATAAAATAGAGTAAATTTCTGCGGAGAGATCTTCTTAATTGGTTCCGAAGATAACAATAAGTGAGTAAGTGTGGGTTTCATGCAAGATTTCAAGGATTTCTATTGAAGAAATTATTAGACCACTTCATAAGTGTCAATTCATTAAGAAATCACAAAGTCCATCCTTCTATAAATCTACGGTGAACAATTTATGGGTGACCATACTATAAAAATGAAACCGACTGTGCTATAGAAGAATATGTGCATGTGAGTTGACTTAGAGAGACTATTGCATGTGTGTGCTGTATCATCGAATAAACACAAGAGTGGAGTATTTAAAGGAGTATCTTTTTATACCCTTCGCTCATAGAGTGAAAGGGTATATTAACTTTGTCATGAAGTTTGTAACGCATTGAAGGAGGCATCGCCGACCATATAAAAAGTATACATATATGATCAGCATGACTTGGGAAGTCGATTGGGCGATGTCCGTCTGTCTGTCTGTCTGTCTGTCCGTCTGTCCGTCTGTCCGTCTGTTGCAGTGCGTTTTTCTCGGCCGCTATAAAAGCTAGAGAGCTGAAATTTTGTACACATACTTATTATTGTTGCAGGCTGTTTGTATGTTTGAATCGCTTAAATCGGACAAGGGGGTCATGGGGCTGCCATACAAACTTAACCTCCCAATTTAGGTTCTTCTGAGAAAAACTTTTTTATTTGTGTACCAATTTCAACCTAACTTCGCTTAAATGTGTTTCTATTAATGACACACAACATATGTAAAACTGGATCAAATCCGACAATGGGGTCGTGGGGCTGCCATACAAATTTAGCCCCCCAATTTGAGTTCTTCTAAGAAAAACTTTTTTATTTGTGTACCAATTTCAACCAAATTTCACACAAATATGTTTCTAAAGATAACACAAAATATATGCCAGAATGGATCAAATCGGACCTTGGGGTCATGGGGCTGCCATACAAACTTAACCCCCCAAATTAGGTTCTTCTAAGAAAAACTTTTGTATTTGTGCACCAATTTCAACCACACAAATGCATTTCTATTATTGGCACAAAACATATGTAAGAATGGATTAAATCGGACCATAGGGTCATGGGGCTGCCATACAAATCCGACCCCCCAAATTAGGTTCTTCTAAGAAAAAGTTTTTCATTTGTGCACCAAAATCAACCAAATTTCACACAAATGTATTTCTATTGATGACACAAAACATATGTAAGATTGAATCAAAGTGGACCATGGGGTCATGGGGCTGCCATACAAACCAAACCCCTCATATTGGTTCTTCTAAGAAACATTTATTTACACCAATTTCACAAAACCTTGAATTAATGTGTCTTTATCAAAGCAACTAAAAAGTTCAAAACGAATGGAATCGTACTGTGGAGTCATGCTCCGGCAACCCCAATAAAATTTTCCGAGTAAATATTTTTATTTGCCCACTTATTTCAACCAAGCCCAAAACATTTGTCAAGACGGAAGAAAAAGAATGAGGAGGGGGATTAAATACAAGTCATAGGTACGCTCGAAAAAACTTTTAGCCCAAGCGAAGGGTATCCAAATTTCGGCCGCGCCCGAAATTAGCCTCTGCCCCGGGGGTTGGCGAGCGTAGCGAGCAGGGGGCGAAGCCCCCTAGTTTTAGGTTAACGTTTAGAGACAGTTTTATGGAAGTCTTATACCACCATCTTTAAATTTATTCCATAATGATGATTGAAGCTTTCCAGAAAATGCTTTAAGGATGTTTTATCGGATCAACATATTTCTTTAACACACGATAAATTGATTTCGTGGTACTATATGATTGCTACAGTGTGAAGTGCTTCTTTAAAGCCAATGAATTGCTGCTTGGGTAGCTACGAGAATAATTCAAGTTGTCACTACTTCTCTCACTTTTCAGAATCTATAATATCAAAAGATTCTACGATTCAATTTGCTAAGAAAAAAAATTGATCGGAAAGCTCTGAAACATAAAAGGACACTAATTATAAACCTTGATCGAACGTGGGCATGCGGGGTGTCATATCAAAAAGGACATCAAGTGCATTGCATATCCGGTGTTCGTTTCCTGTTTCCAGGAAACTAAATGGAAAAATTCGGGCTTAACCTACGGGCGGGCGCAATGCATCTGACAGATTAAGTGATCCGCTTTTGCTGCGCCAATTAGCGATATGAAAACGGAGTGAACTGAAACTCACAGTAGCTTAATCTTTATCGATCAACTACCCAAAGCAGTTTTTAGTTTTTATCGACCATATGTCTGAAGGCCTGGAGGGATGAAATAATCTCTCAGATTGTGTTATTTTCTTTTTTTCTATGAAAATTTTCACTTTTTATACTCGTCACATTGCATTTTAACGTTGTGTTGAACTTTTTGACTGGAGAATGGTTCAATTCCGTGTTTTTAGTTAATGAAGTTCACATTTTTGATACTGTCGAGTTGTTGGTGGTTTTTTAAATATTGAAACGATTTAAATCGGAATATTCTGAGAAAATTGAAAATGTGAAGGGTATAAACATTTGAGAGCCAGTTTTTGTTTCTACAATTTCGTAGAACTGTTTCAAAAAGACAATTCAACAATAAATTAGAGTTTAAAATATGCAGAAATTCAGTGTCATCAATTTTTCTGAATTTAATCTGTCAGATGCATTGCGCCCGATCGTGTTAGGATTAGTATTGCGCCCGCTGGAAGGTTAAATCGAAATTGACGGATTTGAAAAGATACTGATACGGGAAACACGAAAAGGTTCTCCATTGAGGGTCCTTGAAACAAGTAACAAACGCCGGATATGGAATGTACTCGACGTTCTCTTTGATATGACACCCCGCATGCCCACGCTCGAGGTGTTCGAGGTTCAAGGTGTGTAATTAGTGTCTTTTTATGTCATTTTTCAGAGATTTCCGATCAACTTTTCTTTTTAGCAAATTTAATCGTAGAATCTTCAGCTATTATAGATTCTGAAAATTGAGAAAAGTAGTGACAACTTGAATTATTCTCGTAGCTATGGCTCTGGAAAGGTACACGGAAAGCACGATAATTTTCCATTTGAGCTCTATTTATTCCGTTGAGGGTCCTAGAAACAGGAAAAAAATACCAGATATGTAATGTACTCAGCGTCCCCTTTGATATGATACCCCGCATGCCGACCTCCGGTCAAGGATTAAATAGTATCCTTTTTTGTCCTTTTTGGGACCTTTCCGATCAAAACTTTTTTTTGCAAAATGAGTTTTAGATTTCTCGGAGCCCATTGATTTAAAAACAACGAAAATTAGCTTTACTCAATTTTTTTCTATTTGAAATGCTAATATGACTGGACTAACGTCTGTTTTGAAAACGCAACCACCTAGGTCGTCTTTCGGTCCAGATTCCTACTCACCTTGACCAATTTAGACTTTTTCAAAAAGCTTCATCCATTTAGCTTTCAGTTAAATTGAACTTAAAAAATTGACATGTTTGAACGCGTCTGTTTTGAAAACGCAACCACCTGGCTCGTCTTGCAGTGTGGATTTTAACTCATCCCGTCCAGCTTGAGACTTTATAAAAAATTCAGCCGTTTAGCTTTCGGTTAAATGGAACCCATAAATTTGACTCCTTAACGTCAAACAATCTCAAAAACGCAACCGATTTGGACAGCAAGACTTGCAATTTATTTTTTAGCACCAAACGGACTATCGATTAAGAGTATCGTCGACCATTTAGCTTTCAAGTAAATAAAAGTGTTAACCATCTCCTAGACGTGGAGGAATTCGGTCCATGAGATTGTGGTTGGGATGATCCTCACGGTAGCAACCAACAAGATACTGTTTTGAGATTGGGAGATTGTGGTCACGTATTGGCATCAATTGTGTCTCTTGATGCAATTGATCCTGGGCAGACATCAGGAGGCAGCTTGTGGCTGTGCGTAGAGCATTTTGGCAGATCTGAATTTTGGGCAAGTTTGTAACACTCTGATTCGAGTCTAATAATTTAATTAAATAAATAGGAAAGCTCAAATCTTTTTTAGTGCCGAGCAAATGCGAGCTAACGATTTGCAGCCGATCAAAACTATTCCGAAATGGTTTTCGAGATATGTAGTGTAATATAAGTTGCAGATTCTGTCGTTTCAGGCCAATATATAATAATAAAATGGCATCATCAAAATTTGGCGCCGCAGATACTGAAGTCCCCCGACCAGGTGGTAAGAAATGTCGCAGAAGATTTAGACACAGAGATGGTGAGGTTTCGACTTTGAAAGAAAGCTTGCAAGATAGCGATTAATTAGGAGGCGCATTTCATCCTTATCCTCCCCTGTGGGGAGAACGGTGCAATCGTCTGCGTAGGAAATCACCTCGATTCCTTCCGGTGGAGTAGGAAGGCCGGACATGTAGACGTTAAACAGAGTACCCCATCCTGTGGAACTCCCTAATTTGATTTTCCTCAGCTTAGAACGTTTGCCTCGAAACTTAGTGAAGGAATGCCGACCAGCTAGATAGTTGGCAATCCACGGGGTGAATAAGGGCCTCAAGCGTCTTTGCGACAGGAAACAGTATCGTTATAGGTCGGTAGGATTCGCCGAGACTGGCGTTCTTCCCTGGCTTGAGACAAGGGACAATTCGTCCTGTTTTCCAGATTTCAGGGATGGCAAGCGTAGAGTTAAAGGCTGCCGTGAAATACTCAATGGCTAAGGTCGAGATGTTTACACATGACCATCGAAATGCCATCGGGTCCGAGAGCATTGGAGTTTTTAGCATTCTCAATGACTGGTCCACAGTATACGATGGTAGTGTGAATATGTCTGCTGCGAATCCGTCTTCTCACTTTACGCTTGAGGCCATCAGTCTTGGGGTGTTCAATGAATTGCTTATTGAACAGGCTCGCGCAGTGAAGAGGATCGCTGGTGCTCTTACGTCCAAATTGCATGGCAATATTGCCGTTTCCTAAGATTGGATAAGGCGCGGACAGTAGACCATAGTTTGCTGTTACTAGAAAACTTCAATTTTGAAAGTTTTATTCTATTAATATACACGGATTTATTGTAAAAAAATATTTAAATAAATTTCTGAAAGGCTTTTCGCAGATTCCTTATAAAAAAGAGCAACTAATTACCCAGAAAAAAAATATTTAGGGCGCATTACTGTATATTCTACACGACGCATATAAAACTACACGATGCAATTCCGAAAGCGTTTCATAGCCGCCCATTAAATTAAGAATAATAAAATTTGCTTATCTCTTTAAACAATATGGTCGTCGTGCTAGCGACAGATCGATGCAATTGTACTGTACAATATCAGCATACCTGTCAAAACCATCTTTATACAAAGCCCGGAAGCAGAACACGTTCATATACTTAAGCGCCAAATCATAGGCCTGTTCAGATCGAAAATTTACATTGCGGTAAAGGCAAATCGGGTTGGGTCGCGACAAACTTTACACGAAAAGTATTGGTTCCCGGTCGATTTTCGTCGCGAAAAGTGGAATGTGTCGTGAATTAAAGGGTCTAGAATGCAGTAAAAGAACAAAATCCCGACAAAAAGTGAATTTTCCACATGTTTTCGCGATTTTTATCAGAGCAGACACGGTTTTTTTACATGCGCTGTGCTTGTGTTAGTGCATCGTGCAACGTATATACGACATGTTCATAGGCTCGTTTTGTGTGCATGTATTGCTGCTTCCCGGCTTCTAGTGAAGGTGGTTTTGATACCTGTTGATGGATGACCGCTGGAGCCCATCATCGCCTCGTTGTAAGTTG
Source organism: Microchrysa polita (assembly GCA_949715475.1). Classification (NCBI taxonomy): domain Eukaryota; kingdom Metazoa; phylum Arthropoda; class Insecta; order Diptera; family Stratiomyidae; genus Microchrysa; species Microchrysa polita. Next base: position 64,656,683 of record OX454418.1, on the reverse strand, counting down.
GAGGTTTCTCCTGTGGGTATTGTGACATGTTTCAATATTCTTCGGAATCGACGGTAGCAATCCAAAGAGCTGAAATTAAGGGAATCTTTAATTTGGCGAAACGGTGTCAAATGAATTGCGACTTCCTACTGCACTAAAACTCGACACGCAAACTTCTTATCAATTTGTTGGCAAAACTTCCAATACAAAGAAAACCCAGTCCCTGCCGATTAATGATGAATCACAATATGCAGTTAGAAATGACACATGTGATGTAAACAAAATAAATGTACAGAGTTACCAGACCGATTACTGCACAGACAGCTGATTAAATTGTATCTCGGCGTATATGATTAAAATTTGATTGAAGAACGAATATGACATATTAATTTCATTGCAATTTTCATAAAATATCCAAAAAGTATTAAAGTAGCGCAAAAGGGTTCAATTAAGATACAATATTTAAAAAATATTGCTGTCGCGTGTTCCTGCCGTTAGATGACACTGTCACGTTGACAACTCATCTCCCAACTGCTTTCGGAACGACCCCGCACTTCTGCAGTCGCTGATTTTGACAGGTAATTTTTTCATTTTAAAATTAAAGTAATCACCGGTTATTTTCGGTTTTTTCATTTTAAAAATAGTACCGGTTAATAACCGGGCAAAAATAGTACCGAAAATAACCGGTTTTTCAAATTGAAACTACCGGTTATTCAAAATAACCGGTTATTAATTCTCATCCCTATCTACAGTCACTTTTGACGTTTCATGACGTGACGGGTGTGTGTGTGAAAATTTCCAAGTGAATTGTGCAAACATAATTTTTACTATCCTCCCGTCTGCAGACTCTTGAAATGTAAGGAATACCTCGAAAAAATACTATCGCGATCCCCTTTCGTCGTGTACAATACTCCCGATCCCTATAATAAACGGGAAGTCTACGAAATCTGCGTGTGAATTTTCTTAGTAAGTGTCAATTTTTACGTGGTACGTCAAGACGAAAACGAGAGTGCGAAAAAAATATTACGATGAAAGTCTTTCAAGCAATGCAGTTCAGCGACTTCTCAAAATTTCTAGTGTAAAATTTGATAATAAATCCGATTACAGGGAACGGGCAGATTCAACGTCGAGTGTGCATTACACTTTCCTTAATTCGTGCTCTGTCCGGACCGCAAAGTATTTTGTCCTACATTCGCGTCTTGCCCCGTTCCCTGCTTGACCAGATTCGATCACTACACGGTCGCGTGAAGTCGTAGTACATTTCATTATTTAATTCGTGCGTGTGGAACTTGAACCGCATTCACCCACTCCACAACGTCCGAACATCATGCAAAAAAGTTCGCTGAAAACAAAAGAGATGTTCATCATACGTGCGCTAGAGAAAATTTTAACCGATAAGGACATTAAACGTTCGCATCATTCCCAACTGAAGAAAGCATGTGAGTCGGCACTCAACGACATCAAAGATGAACTCAAGGAGGCAGGTCAGCCGGCTGACCCCGTTGCCAACTCGGATCCCAGCACGCCAGTCAGCCCACAACCATCGGCCGCCTTGCCCCTGCCCAAGAACGATGCCGCGAGTATAATTAATGCCGAGAAATATTTCCTGCCCTTCGAGCTGGCGTGCCAGAGTAAAACGCCACGAATTGTTGTGACGGCATTGGATTGCCTACAAAAACTAATCGCCTACGGTCACTTGACGGGCAACATACCCGACTCTTCGAATCCCGGCAAGTTTCTTATCGATCGAATCGTTAACACGATTTGCAATTGCTTTAATGGCCCGCAAACGGACGAGGGAGTACAGCTGCAAATAATTAAAGCCCTACTGACCGTGGTCACGTCACAACATGTGGAGGTGCACGAGGGCACTGTCTTGCAGGCGGTTCGAACGTGCTACGACATCTACTTGTCGAGCAAGAATTTGGTCAATCAGACGACGGCTCGGGCTACGCTCACCCAAATGCTTAATGTGATTTTCATGCGTATGGAAAATCAAGCGTACGAAGTGCCTCCGGCCAATAATGAAAGCACTACGAATGGAAGCGGAGGCGCCGATGGGAAGGAAGAGGAAAGAGAAGAGACGGCCGAGGAAATAGCCAAAGCTGTGCTAGATGAGATTATTAATGGTAAGTTCAAACTCTTCTCGTTTATTTAATTATGAGGACTGGAAACAAAATTCATTAGAGAGTATTGATGTCCTGCAGTAGTTCAGTAAACAAAGTTGAAATGGATTGTAGACTAGATTCTTCTTCTTCCTTGCCTCGTTCTTTATACCGCTCCATGGTTTCGCGTTGCTCGACCTGCGGTGTAGGCACAACGCCCGTTTTGGCGGTAATATCTCAGCATATTTCTACAGGCAGCTCTATCTTGGATCGTGTCATCGCCGAGACCAATGCGTTGTTGTTGCTTTTTCATTTGACACACCCAGGTGTTCTTCGGTCTGCCTCTGGCATTGGGTCCATCAAGTGGAACTTCAATTGATATCGCTGTTGAAATGGATTAATTGCCACCAACAAAGAATGTCTAGCTTGGGAAGGTTTGAGTGCTTGTGGCACCGACTTTTGAAGTAGGTTGAAATGAACGCCTCCGTCTACGTTAATTGCTAGTGTTAGTTAGCTTCCTAGTTAAACTTGTTGATAAGTACTTGAATTTATGATGGGTTTTGTTATAATTTAAAAGCTGATAGTTTCTGAAGTGTTAAGTGGAATGGAAAATCTACCGTTTCTAAATCGGTGCAAATTACCTCGATACACAGACACTTTAGACTATATCTAATGTGCGGATCCTACGGAAACTGCCTCTACGGGGCGGACTGCACCCGTTTTCTACGTGGAAACGGCCAAAAGTTTCCAATATACCTCCCTGGCAAGAGCCCTGAAGGTTCGATGCAGGAAGGTTGTGTTTGTCTGTGTATATGTGTGGATTCGAGTTGTGTGTTTTTTCGTCATATTGGGAGCATTACATCTCGGCGCGGCTGCTCTCAATTTTATTAATTCGCGCCGGCATTGAAACAAATCCAGGCCCAGAGGTATGGTTTTGTAGTGTTTGCGGCCAACGAATTGGTACGAATGCCAGGTCAGTGCAGTGTAATTGCTGCTTGGAATGGGTACATCTCAGGTGTTCTGGCTTGAGAAGGGTTGGTCAGCACTCCACATCATATGTTGCACCGGGATGCATAAACACAGGGCGACCACGGGCTGCTCCAAGCCCTCCACCTCCTCCTCAGCCCCCAGCACCCCCAAACAATATGATCAGGAATGCTCATGAAACCTCCAACATTTTCAATGGACTCAATCAGCCGAAACCCTGCAAGCGCACTATCCTCGTAGCTCTCGATTTGTCAAAAGCATTTGACACTGTTAACCACACAGTACTTTTGACAGACCTACGTAACACTACTCCTCCGTATATCCACAAATGGATCGCGAATTATCTTGCCGGTCGTCAATCCTGCACCGAGTTTAGGAATGGGAAGTCCAAACTCAGGAAAATTAAACAAGGCGTTCCACAGGGCGGAGTCTTATCTCCCACCCTCTTCAACCTTTACATGTCAGGACTGCCCACACCACCCACGGGACTCGAAATCATCTCTTATGCTGACGACTGTACCATCATGGCGACTGGCAACGACATTCCCGAAATGTGCGACCACATCAATGAATACCTGCTGACACTCAACGACTTCTTTGTGAGTAAAGGCTTGAAGCTCTCAGCACCAAAGTCCTCCGCCACCTTATTCACCAGCTTCAACCAGGAGTACAATATGCAACTCCCGATATCTATCGACACAAACGTCATCCCTACTATTCGGACTCCCAAGATCCTAGGTGTCACGATAGACAACTCCGGCAAATTTAACACACACGCTGATAACATCTGCTCTAAACTCAGGAGCAGAAACAAAATTCTTAAAGCTCTTGCCGGTAGTACTTGGGGCACCGATAAAGAAACACTTCTGACTACCTATAAAGCCATCGGTCGCCCCCTAGTCAATTATGCAGCACCGACGTGGTCAAATGGTCTCTGCAACACAAATTGGGGCCACATACAAATCTGCCAGAACACGGCACTTCGCACCATCACCGGCTGTGTTAAGATGTCCTCAGTGGATCATCTGCACCAGGAGACTAAGATGATGACTTTGAGAAACCACAACGAACTTCTTACCAAACAGTATCTAGTCGGATGCTATCGTACAAATCACCCGAACAATGAACTCATGGACAAAACACCACCGCCACGACGAATAAGACGCTCTATCAGGGACAAAGAGCGCGAAGTCCAGCGATACAAAAAGGTTCCCTTCGATAACTCCGACTACAAGGCGGCGATTGCAGATGTTACCGCTATTTAATCATAGAGTAAGGGCCAATTGCCGAGCCGAGAGCGAGTCAGTCGTGCTCAGACAGCGCCGCCAGCCGAACCGTTTTTAAAGTCGATTACAGTGCTCAATGTAATTTAAAAAATTTTGTAAATTATAAAGTAATAAAACCAAATACAAGCATTCATAAATCGTCTATTAAAATTCGTCAAACGGCCCCAACAGCAGACATACACACACAAGACGTTCGTAAAGCTACTCAAAGCCTCACAAATAATCGTGTACTTGGCACCAAACCTCCAGCCATATCTCCTGACGAAGAACAATTACCGAGAGCTACCCGTACCACCTTAGCTCAGCTCCGATCCGGTTGGTGCCCGCGACTAAATTCTTATTTATCGCGTATAAATAATGAAGTTGCAAACACCTGCCCAGCCTGCGGAACCAGTCCAAACGATGTAGACCACATTTTCGATTGTCCAGCTGCTCCTACGCAACTTACACCACTTGCGTTATGGTTACAACCAATCGAAGCAGCTTTTTTTCTAAACCTCGACCTCGAGGATGGAATGCCCACCATCTTCGAATAAATATGATGCAACAAATTAAACGTTTCCTGTCTGTGCCGCTAATACAACAACATCAGGAATGCTAGGCCTAGTTTAACCCCTGCTCCTCCTCCAGCGGTTCTCACTCCACTGTCCTTATTGCAGTTTAACTGCAACGGCATTCACCAAAAAATCACGGAGATCACTCACTTCATGAGTGTAAACAGAATTCTGATTTCTGCCATCCAGTAGACTTTGCTCCATTCGAACTCGTCTCTTAGCGTCCATGGCAATTACGTTATACTGCGCAAAGATAGACCAGCCGCCTGGAATGATTCTCACCCTGGAGGTGGACTTGCCTTTCTAATACACAAGTCCGTACATTACTGTGTATTAGATGTAGATGTCGACGGTACGGCGGAAATGCAAGCCATCTCAGTTTCATCAGGGAGTACTAACATCGAAATTTTTAATGTGTATGTTCCACCACACTCTAGTTGCCCTTCTGGCTATCGTTTCGATATTGGTCCTCTCCTATCTGGAGAGCACAGGACCATCCTTGGTGACTTTAACGCGCACCATGATCTCTGGCATTCTGACCTCAACAACGATGCCAGGGGTATAACTATTGCCGAATCTCTAGACGCCTCAGATTTCTGTCCACTCAATGAAGACTCGCCGACCCGAGTCACAGGCACTTGCAGTAGCTCTCCTGACTTAACTATTGTAAGTGCCAGCCTAATCAGTGCTACTCGATGGGAGACGCACACTGCTCTCTCGTCCGATCACCCACCTCCCAATCATAATAAGAATTGACAAACCAGCAAACCTGACTAAGTCTGAGAAGCGAACGTTTGTCAATCACAAGAAAGCCGATTGGGAGGGTTTCAAAGCATACTCGTCGGCGAAGTTCATCGAGCTACCTACACCAACTAACGTTCATAAGGCCGAACGAAATATTAGGAACGTCATTGCCAAAGCAGCGGCACGTTATATTCCTGCTGGACGTATCCCGAAAGTTCGACCTAATTTCCCTACCAGTGCCGCCAGAGCATGAACGAGATAACATCAGACGCGCTCACCCAGGTGATCCCAGAATTCAGAAGCTTAACTCCGAAATCAAGCGACAAGTAAAAGACTATCGGAAGGCGAAATGGAACGAGCACCTAAATGACTGCAACCTCAATGAAGGTGTCAGTAAACTATGGTCTACTGTACGCGCCCTATCCAATACCATCGTATACTGCGGACCAGGTTAAAAAAGTCATTGAGAATGCTAAAAACTCAAAGGCCCTCGGACCCGATGGCATTTTGATGGCCATGTTGAAACATCTCGACCTTCCAGCCGTTGAGTATCTCACGGCAGCCTTTAACTTGTCGAACTCTAAGCTTGCCATCCCTGAAATCTGGAAAACAGGACGGATTGTCCCCTGTCTCAAACCGGGAAAAAGCGGTCTCGGTGAATCCTACCGACCCATAACAATACTTTCACCTGTCGCAAAGACGCTAGAGGCCCTTATTCACCCCACTCTTATTAAGCATGCTAAGCTAGAACCTCATCAGCACGGCTTCAGGAAAATGCATAGTACCACCACAGCCCTCGATGCGATCACTACACGCATCCGTAATGGGCTAAACCACAGACGTCCTTGCCACAGAACGATTCTTGTGGCAATTGACCTAACGAGTGCTTTTGACAATGTCAATCACTCGATGCTTCTCGCTAACTTACTGAATATGCATATCCCTGCTCAAGAGATCCGTTGGATTGCAAACTATCTAGCTGGTCGGCATTCCTTCACTGAGTTTCGTGGCAAACGTTCTAAGCTAAGGAAAATCAAATTAGGAGTTCCACAGGGTGGGGTACTCTCCCCCACTCTGTTCAACATCTACATGTCCGGCCTTCCTACACCACCGGAAGGAATCGAGGTGATTTCCTACGCAGACGATTGCACCGTACTCGCCACCGGGGAGGACAAGGATGAAATGCGCCTCCAAATTAATCGCTATCTCGGACGATTACAGGCTTTCTTCCAAAGCCGAAACCTCACCATCTCCGCGTCTAAATCTTCTGCGACATTTCTTACCACCTGGTCGGTGGCTTGTCGGTGGGAGGTTGATGTACGTATTGGCAACAATCCAATTCCTACTGTTGCTAATCCTAAAATTCTCGGGCTCCATTTAGAGAACATGATGACGTCAGCTCATCACGCAGCATCCGTTTGCGAAAAGATGCGCAGTAGGAATAAAATCCTAAAAGCACTAGCTGGTAGCACCTGGGGCAAGGATAAAGAAACCATGCTAGTCACATACAAAGCGGTGGGTCGAGCAGCTGCTGATTATGCAGCCCCAGTTTGGTCACATAGTCTATGTGATACAAACTGGACCAAAATTCAGGTCTGCCAAAATGCTGCTCTACGCACAGCAAGAGGTTGCCTCTTGATGTCTGCCCAGGATCACTTACATCAAGAGACAAAATTGATGCCAATGCGTGACCACAATCTCCTACTGTCCAAACAATATCTTGTTGGTTGCTACCGTGAGAATCATCCCAACAACAGTCTCATGGACCGAATTCCTCCACCACGACATGTCAGGCGTGATTTGCGAGACCTAGAGAGAGAGGTCCAGGGATACAAGAGGGACCCTTACGACGATGATGCATACCGAGCTGCCATCGCTGAAATTCACACTGCAGAAGTGAGTCGGTCTATTGCGAGATTAGGTGCGAATAGAGTCCTCTCACTGCGCCCTCCACCCATTTCGCCTGAGGAGATTAGGCTCCCGAGAGCCACCAGAGTGACATTAGCTCAACTTCGGTCTGGCTTTTGTTCACGCCTCAATTCGTACCTTTCTCGCATTAACCCGGACATTCAAAACATCTGTCCAAACTGCGCTGGCGTTCCACACGATGTGGGTCACTTGTTTCAATGCCCAGCTGCGCCCACTGACTTAACCCCTATCTCACTGTGGGAAAACCCTATCGCAGCAGCTATGTTTTTGTCCCTTGACATCACGGACGAAAGCATCGACGAACCATAACTCGAATCCACATAGATGCACAGCGGTTCCACACCTTTCTGCACCGCTAAAAGAAGAAGAAGAAGACTATGTCTAATGTGAAATTAAATAAAATCGCATCTAATTTCACCAATCAATCTGCACAGCACAGACTTCAGCCTAGGGACATGCTCGGCGATTTGGCAACGATCGACATATGACACATGACATAGTGATTTTTTCGAGCCTCCTGTCTGCTGATTGGTTGAAATTGCCTTTAAGGGTATTTTAACAAAACTTTCCTGCGCAGGCCACAATGAGCGAGCGACCGGGTCTACGGAACGGAATAACCCATGCTACTCACTCAACATGACCAACAGTCGCTACAACTCCTTTCGACGTAAGAAAGACTAAGAAATACATATATGTATCAAGGTATATTCATACATAATTGGCGCCGGGCAGTACAACAACTGTCAAGGTTCCCAACAATGACTTTCCACCCCGAAAAACGCTCCGATCAGCTGATAATCATCCTAAAACTCTATGTGGCGTCTAAATACATTTAGGCCGCGTTTCTGATAGCTCTTATTCAGTACCTGTCCGCTGATTAGTCTTGTCGCATAGAGAAGACACACACAATATTCAGAAAGCTTTTCTATTGTATTGAATGGAATTTTTGTTTATTTTGCATAGCTACGCCATATTTTGCTGGGTAACGCCATCATCTTAGATTGAAAAAATCATTGCGCACTTTCATCCAACAGCCTAAATAATGAAAAGATAACATAACTATGCAAAATTAACAAAAAATCAATTCAATATAATGGAAAAAATTCCTGAAAAATTTGTGTGTGTCTTCTCTATGGGATAAGACTAACCATTCTATAAGAGTTTTGAGAGAATGGCCCTTAGTTTTAGAAGAAAACTAACACCAACTTTAACAAAATTGACTTTGAAGATTTGAAAAGTTTTACTAATGCAGGCCAATACCAGCCATAAAGTTTATCACCGCAACGTTGAACAAGTCATTGCGATCTGAAACAGCGGCTCACACCTTTCTGTACCGCTAAAAGAAGCAGACGATTGAAGACAGATCCTTTCGTAAAAGCCACGCTCTTCTATAATAATTTGCCTAATGACATCAAACCTAAGCCTAAAGCCTATTTCCATGTGAAGCTGAAAAAATTGCACACTTAATAATGAAGATTTAGGGTCGATCAACACTTTTCAGTCATCAGTCACAGTAATTTTCTATACAAGTTAACAGATTGTTAGTCATTCAATTAACTGAAAATCTGTCAACTTGTATGGAAAACGAGACCGAAGCTAATTATGGGCGCGGCCGAAATTTGGATACCCTTCACTCTACTCGGGCTAAAAGTTGCTTGGGCTTACTTATGACTTGTGTTTAATCCTCCCCCGATAAAGACATATTAATAAAAGGTTTGGTCAAATTGGTGTAGCAAAAATGTTTCTTAGAAGAGAACCATGACCCAATGGCTCCTTTCTATCCATTTTTACATATGTTTTGTGGCATCAATAGAAACACATTTGTATGAGTGTGGTTGAAATTGGTAGACAATTAAAAAAGTTTTTCTTTGAACAACCTAATTTGGGGGTGGGGTTGGGTTGGGTATGGCAGCTCTATGACCCCATTCATTAATTTTTGCATACGTTTCGTGGCATCAATAGAAATACATTTTCATGAGCTTTGGTGTAAATTGGTGCCTAAATAAAAAAGTTTTACTTAGAAGAACCTAATTTGGGGGGTTGGGTTTGTATGGCAGCCCCATGACCCCATGATCGGATTACACTTATTTTTATATATGTTTTGTGACACGAAAAGAAGTACATTTTGATGAGGTTTGGTTGAAATCGGTGCCCAAATAAAAAAGTTCTTCTTAGCTTAGAAGAACCTAATTTGGGGATTGGCTTTGTATGGCAGCCCCATGACCCCATCGTTCGATTCCATCCATTTTTATATATTTTTTGTGACATCAATAGAGACTTATTTATATGAAGTTTGGTTAAGATTGGTTCATAAAAAAAGTGTTTCTTAGAAGAGCTTAAATTGGGGGGCTAGGTATGTATGGCAGCCCCATGACTGATCCAATTTCGGTGATTCAAACATACAAACAGCCCGCAACAATTATAAGCACGTGTGCAAAATCTCACCTTGCTAGCTTCAATACCTGCCGAGTAATACGCGTCGCAACAGACAGACGGAGATAGCCCAATCGACTCCCCAAGTCATGCTGATCATATATGTATACTTTTTATATGATCGGAGATGTTTCCTTCAATGCGTTACAAACTTCATGACAAAGTTAATATACTCTTTTCACTCTATGAGTGAAGTGTATAATTACTGTGTCTGACGACTGAAAGTATGGATCGACCTTTAGAGCTAAAGTAAACTTAATTAGAAAAATACCGGCGTACAGAGGGCTGCGCCCGCAATACGAGGGTTTTTTAGATTTTGAATACATACATAGTGAATCATTTTGCACATATATTTTATAGGTAATAAATAAGAATTATGCACAATGTTAATGAAATGCTTCTCGTAAATCTATTTTTGGATTGGTCTAAATAAACGCGTTCCAGAATGAAAGGCTAACGCCTTTCATTCTGTAACACTTTTTAATTAGCCCAATCCAAAAATAGATTTACCATATATTATGGCTCCACATATTAACTGGATTTATTAGCTGTAACGCCGTTACTATTACTCCAAACTGGAAAAAAGCGACTGATATGAAATGTACCCATCGAGTTCTTTGATTTGATAAAAACTAAAAAATTCAAATTTTCAAATCTCCGGGACACCCTTTTTGCTTTGTCCTACCAACGTCTAAGTATTTCGTGCTAAAGACTGTTACGATTCTACACATTCCAACCAAATTTCATTACGATCGGTTAGTGACTAAATTTGTAAATATCCGGGACACCCTGTTATCTTGGTCCTACCAATTTTTAAGTATTTCATGCCAAAGACTGTTACCATTCTACACATTCCTACCAAATTTCATGACGATCCGTTAAGCCGTTCGCGAGTTATTTAGTGAACAAATTTTAAAATGTCCGGGACACCCTGTAATTTTTGTTCTACCAACTTTTAAGTATTTCGTGCCAAAGACTGTTACCATTCTACACATTCCTACCAAATTTCATGACGATCCGTTAAGCCGTTCGCGAGTTATTTAGTGAACAAATTTTCAAATGTCCGGGACACCCTGTAATTTTTGTTCTACCAACTTTTAAGTATTTCGTGCCAAAGACTGTTACCATTCTACACATTCCTACCAAATTTCATGACGATCCGTTAAGCCGTTCGCGAGTTATTTAGTGAACAAATTTTCAAATGTCCGGGACACCCTGTAATTTTTGTTCTACCAACTTTTAAGTATTTCGTGCCAAAGACTGTTACCATTCTACACATTCCTACCAAATTTCATGACGATCGGTTAAGCCGTTCGCGAGTTATTTAGTGAACAGACGGACGGACAGACGGACAGACGGACAGACGGACAGACGGACGGACAAAATCGATTTCATAAGGGTTTTTTTGAAAATCTAAAAAACCCTAAAAAGTACCTATCCTTATACTAACTTAATGTTGTTTGGGAGGTACAAAATATCCTTGTTATGACGATAATGAATAGATAGCACCAAAATAATCGAATTGAAATCAGTAGCGGTATTTTTCACGTTTTCTAGCATCTGTTCAATACCAAATGAACTGAGTGTTTAGGTTTTTCTTACGGCATTTTAGCACGTTTTTTTTAGGTTTTTTTCTTTGTTTATGTTACGATTCATTTTTCATCTTTTTGAAGACTTCATTCATTCAGAATGATTTTGGCAGGGAAATACTCGTCCAATCGACGCCACAGAAACATTCACTTATTTTGGGCCGCTGATTCCAAATTGCAGGTCAAAAAGAAGAAAAAAAAATTTCTGTTGAAAGCCCCAGAATGGTACCCTGATTTTTTAGAAGAAATACTCGTCGAATTGGCACGGCAGAAACACAAAAGACTAATGCAAATACAACGCACACATCTGCGTCCGCGTCCAATTTAATTCAATGTATCGCACGGGTTTGCGGCGCACAGTGGGGCGAAAAACCCGAATTTTGGAAACAATTATAAAAACAGGTCAATCTTAATGTATTTGGCCATTCTAAATCGAATGGAATTGGTTTCACGCAGATAGGATCAGCCGTTTTGAAGTTATTTCGATTTTAAGGGGGGAGAGGGGATAATTTTTCAGTTTTTTCTAATTATTTGAAAAACTAAAAAAGTTACAGCAAAATGGTTCGAGGACAAATTAAACTACTCAAAATTACCTTTGCAATGACATATGTATAATACAATTGTGACTTATTTTGATAAATTATATCCTAGACCAAAAAATAAAATTGGATATTATCATTTTTTGACATTTACATTTTTTACTGTAACTCTGCAAGAAATGCTAGTTGAGCCAGCATAATTTAGGGAAATATTCTTAATAAAGTGAAGTTGATGTTTGCCAAAAATTGAGTTGCTTCGACCAAGGACACGCCTGATTCGCCTACTAAAACTTTTTCAAGTCAAAACGTCCATAGCTCCTCTCCAGCGGGAAGGGAGGTGGTAAATTTTGGCTGAACGTCAAGACAGAGTCCCTTTATACTCTCCACCAAAAACTAGTTCAATAGGATGAAAACTACGGTTATCTCCGGTTCCAAGGACCCAACATATTTTACAGTAGATATTCAAAAATCGTGTCTAAAACAGCCAACATGACATAACACAATGGGTTATAAAAGTAGCCTGGGGTTCTGTGCGGTTATGATTCTTACATATTAGTAATCTTGAGACTTTCTGGAATAATGTAGCATAGACAGACGCTTGGAGGCACGTGGAGGTAGTTGTTAAAACTCAATGTGAAAAATCCAGTTAAGGTCAATTTGACCTTCAATGATTAAAATTAAATAATTTTTTTTCCATTTTTTTTTTTTACTTTTTTTATGCTAACATATTAATTATAATCTAAATATTGAAAATAAAATCATAAAACAAAGTTTTATCCTAATTTATAGTCAGGGTTTTCATTGAAACTTTATTATGGAAAAATGTGCAAAAACTGCAAAATCAATTCTCTACACTTTGAGAGCCGCTGATTTCATACTGTCACAGATATCGGTCCGAAATTTTTTGTAGAAAGAAACTTCAAAATGTTCACTATGCGATGAATCATTCACAAAAGCTCTCCAATAGTATACATTTTTTGAATTTCTGCCTCTACCGCCCCACTGTGCGGCGGTCTGTGAAATACTCATTCGTCAAATCGCGTGTTCATTTTATTTGACGTGTAATATAATAATGAAATATAGCGAAATACAGTATGTCCGCCGCAAAAATATATTTGAGATCGGGGACGCAGAACGCATTGTGTGTCGCAATTTTGGTCGCCGATTCCGAATTTGAGTTCTCGATGTTCATCAGCGACCTAAAATAACCTCAGTGTCTCTGCCGCACCGATTCGATGAGTATTTCCCGAGAAAAGAGAATTCTGGAGCAGACACCCAAACAAATTGTTTTTAGTTGGCTTAAATGAAGAAAAACTGAAAAAAAAACTGTGCCAAAATACGGTACAAAAGAACCTAGTATCAGTTCATTTGGTGTCAAACAAGTGCTTAGAAAAGCTGATACTGATACTGAACAGGTGCTGAAAAAACGGTACTGAACAGGTGCTAAAACCGGTGTTTGAACAAATACCGGCTCATGGTTGAAAAAAAATAGTACTGAAACAAACGGAGTGTTTGAGAAAAACCTGCTGATGACGGTGCACCAAGTGTGGTACTGGGTGTTGAAGAAAACCGGGTACTGAAATCTGAATACCGCCCGTTGTGCAAGTTGGGAAACACTTCAATCCTGCAAATCATCCCAGCACTTCCGAAATACGCACAGTATCGCCACTGCCTGAGCCTGATTACGTCCAAGTCCTTAAACGGACTAAGTAAACCTAAGTAAACACACGGTTCATGTTGTTTTCTGCTCAACTGCTGTAATGGAAGCTTGTAACATTTTTTTTCGAACGCCTTCCTTCAACTCTGCAATTTGCACCAGCCTCAAAATTGTATTACAATCCGGAATCGACTCTGGCGACTGAACCTGCATGAAGTACAGGCAAAATTCTCGGCATCACATCTTGACTATGTATAACTAAAACTTCCGATTTCCCTCTACATCATAGAACCTTCCAACCACTTCACTTCTCCACTGTGTAATACCCAATGCTTCCTAGTCATTTGCTATCGTAGTGAGCATTCGTATTCCGAACAATTTTCTTATTGACAATTTACCACCACGGGCCATGGGATTTATCTAAGGGACAATGAGAAGGCTACAATGCTGGCAACAACAACGTCACAGGAATTTTGGCTTAAAAGACCCTATGCCAGGAAATAAAAATGGGTTTCATCAATAAATTAACAATACACGTCCTCAGGGACGACTTCCAGAAGAACCGCACACGGGATCAAACCTATCGAGTGCATTAGTCGTACCATCATTCGGTAGAGCGCAGTTCATTTTTTTAGGACCTCCCAGATTTTTACTTAACCAAAAAACCCTGATTTGCAAACGTAAGGATAGAGTATATTTTTGTGGAAGCAGTCGTTTTTACATTTGAATTTGGAAAATCTGTCCTGCTTTAGAACTTTTCGACGTGTCGTCAAAACCACCAAATTTTCCTAAAACAAAACTAATTGCACAAAAATCGCATAAGCGATTTAGTTTTTACAGATTTTCACAATCAGTTTCGATACTCGGCATGGCCCGTCGCACGTTCATTACTCAGAAGAGATAATAAATTTTCTTATCATAGAATAATAAACAAAAAATGCGACTAGAAAGTGGTATTGATGAAAACCGTATCACACTCCGAATGCAGTTGTCGTTAAAACGTTGACGACAACATACGGAGTCGTCAACGCACCATGCTCCTAAAGGAGTTAAAACAAAACAAACATAAAATGCATAAAACTAGTGTTAATTTAAACACGATTTACTGTAACCGTTCTTAATATTCTGCAATTTGGTTAGTTTTAAGCCACTTATGCCAAATAGAGCAAATATTAACTCTAGCTCTCTGCATTTAGCCGATAGTTTTAGGGCACCCTGTATTCGAAATTTGGCTTCCTACTTTTAAGGAAGTTATGCGCATGTCGTTTTGCCAAATTGCTAGACAGATTCGATCGAAGGGTCCTTCGGCGAATTTTCGGGGCCGTTCGCGAGCGAGATCAATGGCGTATCCGGTACAACCATGAGTTGTATCAATTGTACGATGAGCTGAAAGTGACGAAAATCGTGAAACTTCAACGTTTGCAATGGGCGGGGCATGTACAACGGATGGATGATAATCGCATGCCAAAGAAAGTAATGAACGCACAACGAATTGACGAAGCGAGGTTGCGTGGACGACCAAGAGCTCGCTGGTGAAGACGCCCACCAGTTGCCGGGCTTCCGAAACTGGAGGACAAGGTCACTTAACCGCAACAATTGGAGGTCAACGATTCAGGCGGCCAAATCCCGACGTCGGGCAATCGTGCCACATTGATGATGATGATAAAAAGAGGGAACTTTTTCATGCCATAATTTTTCATAAAACCTATTCCTAACGAATGCGCCTAAAGTCTTTTTCGCTGGGGTTACCTTCGTTCCCCTGCCGTAGCTCCCAATTTTAGTGAGAGAATGGGGGTCACCCCGTGAAAAAAGGATTTCAGATTAGTTCCTTTCGTTAGAATTAGGTTTTATGGAAAATAACATTGTTTTTTTTTTTCTTGACCGGATTCTTTCTGTCACCGGGTGTATGTTTCAGTATCATCATCAATGTGGCACGATAGCCCGACGTCGGGCCTTGGCCGCCTGAATCGTAGTCCTCCAATTGTCGCGGTTACGTGACCTCGTCCTCCAGTTTCGGAAGCCCAGCAGCTGGTGGGCGTCTTCACCTGCGGAGTTCTCCCAGCGAGCTCTCGGTCGTCCACGCAACCTCGCTCCGTCAACTCGTTCATCACTTTCTTTGGCATGCGATTATCGTCCATCCGTTGTACATGCCCCGCCCATTGCAAACGTTGAAGCTTCACGATTTTCGATACTTCCAGCTCATCGTACAATTGATACAACTCATGGTTGTACCGGATACGCCATTGGTCTCGCTCGCGAACGGCCCCGAAAATTCGCCAAAGGACCTTTCGTTCGAATCGGTCTAGCAAAATTTCGGAGGCTTGGGTGAGGGTCCATGTTTCGCAGCCATAACATAGCACGGGTCGGATGATCGTTTTGTACACGCGGAGCTTCGTGTTCCTGTGCGCAAGTTTCGAATTAATAATAGGGAGGACCGAGAAATATGTCTTATTGGCTAGTTGTATCCGTCGCTTAATTTCGTCGGTTTCGTTGGCGTCCTTTGATAAGTTACAACCCAGATAGTTGAAGTTGTCTACATACTCGATATTAAGGTCCCCCACTGTGATGCTTGAATTTGCTGGCGTCCTTGTTTTCGATTGCATCATGGCCTTTGTTTTGCTTTCGTTGATATGTAGTCCAACTTCCTTTGCGGCGTTATTGAGGTTATGCAGAAGGCTTTCTGCATCACCCAACCTTCGAGACATGATGTTGATATCGTCGGCGTACGCTACTAATTGAGTCGACTTGATGAGAAGCGTTCCGCTGCTGTCCATATTCATGGCTCGAATTACATACTCCAAAGCAAGGTTGAAGAGCGTCGGCGCCAGCCCGTCGCCCTGCTTGAGTCCAGTACGAGTTTCAAATAGGTCAGTGAGTCGATTCTGCACTCTGACCTGCGAGACGGTATTAGTCATCGTCATCCTTGTGAGTCGCACTAACTTTGCCGGTATACCAAAATTCAGCATAATGTTGTACAGTACACTTCGATCGATACTGTCGTATGCCTGCTTGAAGTCGACAAAGGTTTGGTATACGTTGATGTTATATTCCCAGCACTTTTGGAGTAGTAGCTTCACTGTGAAAAGCTGATCGGTCGTTGATCGACCAGGTCTGAAGCCGCCTTGATACTCGCCAATGATTCGTTCTGCGTACGGATTAATTCTCTTTTCAAGAATTTTAGATAATATCTTATAGGCCGTACAAACTAATGATATGCCCCTGTGATTCTCACACTTCAGCTTGTCACCCTTTTTGTGGATTGGGCAGATTATGCTTTTGCGCCAATCTTCGGGGATTTCCTCGTCGTTCCATATTTTCAGCAGTAGCACATGTATAGCGTTGGTCAGGCACGTTCCACCATGCTTCAGCAGTTCTGCTGGAATCTCGTCAGCGCCGGGCGCTTTATTATTTTGAAGCGACTGTATGGCAAGACTCACCTCCTCTACTGTTGGGGGTAGAACGGGAGGGCCTGGTTCGGCTAACTGCTCAAGAGCTGGCTCCGCGGGGGATGTTGAGGGTGCATTGAGGAGCTCTTCAAAATGCGAGGCCCATCGTTTGTTGACGCTTTCGATGTCGCTGATGATGTTACCATCCTTGTCCTTACATAGGCTTGTCCTGGGTTGATATCCGTTCTTAACATTATTTATGAGTTTGTACGCCTGTCTAATGTTCTTACTGGCTAATCTTTGGTTTATTTGCTGTAACTGCTCGTCAAAATGTTTGCGTTTCTTACGTCTAATTAACTTATTAGATACTCGCCGAAGCTCGTTATATCTTTCTTTCTTGGCTCGGGATGCGCGTTGTGTGTATTGGCGATAGGCTTCATTTTTTACCTCAATCGAGGTCCTGCATACGTCGTCGAACCAGTCTGCTCGTCTGCGCCGGCCTTTATAGCCCACGACCTCTTCTGCGACCCCCTTGATGCTGTCTTTGAGCTCCTCCCAGAACTCATGGATGCCTAAATTGTTGATGTCATCAAGCATGGGCGACAGTTTTTCCTCTAGTGCTGTTGTATACGCAGCCGCCGTGGCATCATCAATCAAAATGTTTCAGTATAGCAGCTCATAATTTTCTATGAAAATTGTAAGGTTTTGCACTTCAATGTTAAGAAAAATTTATATAGTTTATTTTGTTCTTGGGCAACAAATCAACAGACAAAAAATCCTTCCTCCGCTTTTCCAAATTTCCTATCGGTTAGGACTTTTTTTTAATATATCCCCAGCAAAATTCAGAGATATGTTAATATACGATTTTTGCCATTCGGTTGTATTTTTCTTAGGCTAGTCGGATTGCAACAAACAACGAAGAGATTCCAAGCCTCGTATCAAGCGTTTCTTTTTCATTTTTCTGTTGCTGCATCATATCGATTTCATACACATATAGTGCATTAGTTGTTCCGCTAGAGCTAAGTTTCACCAATACTTTCCGCAACTGTTACAATAGGACTTCTCGCTATTGATTACTCTGTTGCCGTAACCTCTTGGCACAGCGCGTCACTTCTGTTTACCAAATGTTAACTCTTGTGAATGTTTTTTCTACGTTTCGCAGGTTTTGCATACATTAGTTTATTAGTACTAACCAAAAAATATCGTTTCAGCGGCTGTCGCAGCTCTTGAGGCAAAACAACAAAAGGAACAACCGGAACAACAACAACCCCTGGAACAGCAGCCTCAACAAGAGCAACAACAACAGACCAACACCACGAACAACGAAAAGGCTGAGTCGATCAGCATAAATCGTCATCCATCTCAAGAGAGTGTCGAGACCCAAAGTGAGAACGATGCTATTGTGACAGCCAAGTTCACTCATATTTTGCAAAAAGATGCGTTTCTTGTTTTTCGTGCTCTATGTAAACTTTCTATGAAACCCTTACCGGATGGCCATCCCGATCCAAAATCTCACGAGCTACGATCCAAGGTACTATCCCTACATTTGTTGCTATCAATTCTACAAAATGCCGGTCCGGTCTTTCGTTCGAATGAAATGTTTATAATGGCCATAAAGCAATACTTGTGTGTAGCACTCTCCAAGAATGGTGTCAGCTCAGTTCCCGAGGTGTTCGAGTTATCACTTTCAATATTCGTAGCATTACTGTCGAATTTCAAAACTCATCTAAAGCGACAAATCGAAGTGTTTTTCAAAGAGATATTTTTGAATATTCTCGAAGCAACATCAAGTTCATTCGAACACAAATGGATGGTGATTCAAGCCCTGACTAGAATATGCGCGGATGCTCAGTCTGTGGTGGATATTTACGTAAATTATGACTGTGATTTCTCGGCGGCCAATCTCTTTGAAAAGCTTGTGAATGACTTGTCCAAGATTGCCCAGGGAAGACAAGCATTAGAACTGGGTGCAACACTTGGCCAAGAAAAATCAATGCGAATTCGTGGCCTAGAGTGTCTCGTCTCTATTTTGAAGTGTATGGTTGAATGGAGCAAAGACCTCTATGTAAATCCCAACACTCAAACAACGCTCGGCGAACCCGTCCCCAAACCGGAGAGTAACGGTGAAGACCACCACGATGTGTCAAGCATAGCAAAAGTCTCTCATGGTGGATCTAGTCAAAGCTTGAACTCAATTGAGAGTGGTCAAAATCGTGAAGTACTAGATCTACCCGAGCAACTAGAAGAGCGCAAAATGCGTAAAGAAGTCATGGAGACGGGAATCGATATGTTTAATCGCAAGCCCAAAAAAGGTGTGCTGTTTCTTCAAGAGAAAGGACTGTTGGGTGCAACTCCTAGTGATATTGCAAAATGGCTACATGAAGACGAACGTCTTGACAAAACGATCATTGGAGACTATTTAGGCGAGAACGAGGAACATTCTCGTAATGTGATGTGTGCCTACATCGACGCTATGGACTTTACGAATATGGAAGTCGTGTCAGCCCTACGTTTCTTCTTGGAAGGTTTTCGACTACCCGGCGAGGCACAGAAAATCGATCGATTGATGGAAAAGTTTGCCAGCAGATATTGCGAATGCAATCCAAACAATCAATTATTCCAAAGTGCCGATACAGTGTACGTTCTGGCCTTTTCCATAATTATGCTAACGACCGATCTACACTCGCCACAAGTGAAAAATAAGATGACGAAAGAGCAATATATTAAGCTCAATCGAGGTATAAGTGATAGCAAGGATTTGCCCGAAGAATATTTGTCTCAAATTTACGACGAAATCGCTGGACACGAGATCAAAATGAAGAACACGGTTATGAATAAACCGGGAAAACAGATCATTGTCAACGAGAAGAAAAGAAAATTCTTGTGGAATATGGAAATGGAATCGATCTCTACAACGGCGAAAAATCTAATGGAATCCGTCTCTCATGTTAAGTCACCGTTTACGTCTGCTAAACATTTGGAACATGTACGGCCTATGTTTAAAATGGCTTGGACCCCGTTCCTAGCTGCATTTTCCGTTGGATTACAAGACTGTGATGATCCAGAAATTGCTAGTCTGTGTTTAGATGGTAAGTAACATGCCTCGAAACCCTAGACATTTATTGTACGTACATATTTACACTTTTCGTAGGTATTCGATGTGCTATCAGAATTGCATGCATATTTCATATGACGCTAGAGCGAGACGCATATGTACAGGCTCTATCACGATTCACACTTCTGACTGCAACATCTCCGATTACTGAGATGAAAGCAAAGAATATCGATACGATTAAAACTCTCATAATGGTTGCTCATACGGACGGCAACTATTTGGGATCGACTTGGTTCGACATCGTCAAATGTATAAGTCAGCTAGAGTTAGCACAACTTATCGGCACGGGTGTACGACCACAATACTTGTCCGGACCGACTACACATAAGGACGCGCTGGATCCCAGCGTGAAGGAGCATATTGGCGAAACTAGTAGCCAGAGTGTTGTCGTAGCTGTTGATCGGATTTTCACGGGTTCGATACGACTTGATGGTGACGCTATCGTCGATTTTGTAAAGGCCTTATGTTTGGTGAGTGTACCTTAAATTTTGATATGGATTCCGATAATTTCATTCTGTCCAAATTGCAGGTCTCTATGGATGAACTCCATCAAGCTCAACCAAGAATGTTCTCCCTCCAAAAGATTGTTGAAATCTCATACTACAACATGGGTCGTATTCGTTTGCAATGGTCTCGTATATGGCAAATTCTTGGCGATCATTTCAATAAAGTCGGTTGCAACAACAACGAAGAAATCGCCTTTTTCGCCTTGGACTCTTTGCGGCAACTGTCTATGAAATTCATAGAGAAGGGAGAATTTGCAAATTTCCGTTTCCAAAAGGATTTCCTTCGACCGTTCGAACACATTATGAAGAAAAACCATTCGTTGGCGATTCGCGATATGATTGTCCGTTGTGTAGCGCAAATGGTAAATTCCCAGGCGCACAACATCAAATCAGGCTGGAAGAATATTTTCTCGGTATTCCATCTGGCAGCTGGCGATCACGAAGAAGCTATTGTAGAGCTGGCGTTCCAAACTACTGGAAAAATTATTACGGAATTATATCAAAAACAATTTGCTGTGATGATCGATTCATTCCAAGATGCTGTAAAGTGCCTGTCGGAATTTGCATGTAATGCTCGCTTCCCCGATACCAGTATGGAAGCTATTCGCCTGGTACGAACATGTGCACTGTGCGTTCATGAGGCTCCACAACTGTTTGCTGAGCATGCTGGCATGGAAAATGATATATCCGTGTCAGAGGAGGATAGAGTGTGGGTGAGGGGCTGGTTCCCAATGCTATTCTCGCTGTCGTGTGTTGTAAATCGATGTAAATTGGATGTTCGAACGCGAGGTTTGACTGTACTGTTTGAAATTGTAAAAACACATGGCGACGCATTCAAACCAAACTGGTGGCGAGATCTTTTCAATATACTTTTCCGCATATTTGACAACATGAAGTTGCCTGAACAGCATACTGAGAAAGCGGAGTGGATGACGACAACTTGCAATCACGCCTTGTATGCTATAGTCGATGTATTCACGCAGTACTTTGACATTCTGGGGCCTTTATTGTTGGAAGATCTATATACGCAATTGCATTGGTGTGTGCAACAAAACAATGAACAACTGGCTCGTTCCGGTACAAACTGTCTTGAAAATTTGGTCATATCGAACGGATTTAAATTTAATGAGGACACTTGGAATAAGACATGTAAATGTATGTTGGATATATTTGACAGTACATTACAACACGAACTACTAACTTGGAAACCGGAACCAGGACAAACGAATCAATCGAGACAACATTCAATTAAAGAGAACGGGGAAGTGCGTCACGGCATTTTGAAACGATCGAATTCTCAACACTCCGTTTACAGTATCAACCCAGAAGATGGTAAAACCGAAATAATCACACACGCGGCAAATAGTACATTTTCTAGTCTGCTTATAAAATGTGTTGTCCAACTGGAACTAATTCAGACCATCGATAATATTGTCTTCTTTCCGGCAACATCACGAAAGGAAGACGCCGAAACACTCGCACTCGCCGCTGCCGACCTTAAGGGCAATAACCCGCAAAACACAACAGAGTGTCAACGCGAGGAGCAAGGAATGTATAGCTATCTAAATACGCCACATCTACTACAATTGATTGACTGTTTGTTGCAATCTCATCGTTTTGCGAAACGCTTCAATTCGAATAACGAACAAAGAAATATCCTCTGGCGAGCCGGGTTTAAGGGAGCTGTTAAACCTAATTTGTTGAAGCAAGAGACGACATCATTGGCCTGTGTGTTAAGGATTCTATTTAAAATGTATAGTGACGAGAATCGAAGAAAAGATTGGCACGAGATTGAGAAACGATTAATATCTGTGTGTCAGGAGGCATTGGACTATTTTCTGAGCTTGAATAGTGAGGCGCATCGTGATGCATGGACATCGTTGTTGCTGTTAGTACTGACCAGGATACTTAAAATGCCTGATACACGGGTAAGTTATGATCAAAAAAGTTGTCTCTAATTAATAATTTCGTCTTTATATCCACCAAAGTGTAGGCGATATTGTTAGTGTATTATTGCGGCGGGTCATGCCGAGTTTGGAAACTGTGTTTCTGTGTGAATCTCTATATCACAGAGTGGTGACCAAACGATCACGGTCACGACTGAGATAAATGTAGCTGCACAGCAGAAGGGACAGATGATAGCCAAACTTTGTCTGTCTGCCAGATATTATTGAAAGATGTCTCATCACATTTTCCTTTTGTAGTAAGCCATCGAAATGCCCTCTGGTCCGAGGGCTTTAGAGTTTTTAGTGTTCTCAATTACTTTTCATGACGTTAACTATTCCCTTGTCAATCCTTCTTTTGATTTTGCCCTTGGATCCGTCAGATAAGGAATGTTCCAGAAAGTGTCTGTTAAACCAGCTCGCGCATTGATAGGGTTTGCTGGCTTCCTCTATATTATTCTTTTTTGTTTGGAAAGGACCCGTTTAATTTCATGTTACCCCATTCAGCCGAATCTTCAGGATACGTCGTGCAGGAATGATTGATGCTCCTAACATTTCATTCAGCCTTGTGCACATGGGTTGGTGTAGGATTTTGTAGATATTTGCTGGTGTTGTAGTAGCGGTGCAAAAAGGTATGAACCGCTGTGTATGTGCTTAAGTTTCGTCGCCGTTCTCGGCAGTTGACTCGAGTGACAAGAACGTACCAGCAACGTTGTCCCATAGTGCTCTCAGAGTTTTTAGGTGCAGCTGGGCAACGAGAGAAGTGGTCCAGATCGTGTGGCGCATCCATGCAGCGCGGGCAAATATTTTGGATGGTCGCGTCTATTCGGGAAAGGTAGGAATTGAATCGTGAACAATATAGCCTGACCTATGTTGTTCCGTGAGCCACAGGAAAGATTCCTGTGGCTCACGGAAGCCTAGTCTTCTAGGCGATATTGGTAGTGAGGGCGCTGAAGGAACATTTTCCTACCTAAACTCCTTATTGACCGATTCACAGTAGAATATCTGCGATCGCCGCATGGTACAATGTGTTATTGGAAACATGCGGGGCTCCGCCTGTATCCTTGGATTGGTTTGGATGGTCCTCCCGATAGCAACCGACAAGATATTGGAATGAGAGGAGATAATGATGTTGACCCAGGCATGTTAGAATGCTGCTTTGCGGATAGCGTCCCAGGAACATTTACCTGTGACAATATCAGCAGAGCAGCATTCTGACGTGGATCTGGATCTTGTTCCAGTTCGTGTCATATACAGTTTGTAGTCTCGCCGGTGCTGCCTAGTCATGAACTGCTCGACCTGCCGCTTTATAAGTGACCATCATAGTTGCTTTCTTCTTTACCCTTCAGAACGTTATGTGCTGTGCCGGAGCAAATCCTCGGTATGGCTTTAAAGAACTCGGTTATATTTTCAGTTGTTGACTTTACAGTTGACGAAAAAAAAACAATTTTATTTGTATCGGTTCGGTCAGCCGCTTATTGTTGTTGTTGTTGTAGCGGTGCAGACAGGCGTGAGCCGCTGTGCATGTCTGTGAATGTGCTCTAAGTTCCGTCGTCGTTCTCGTCTATTGTCTTACGCGACAAGAATGTAGCAGCTGCAATCGGGTTCCCCATAATCCCTCGGAATGGTTAGTGAGTGCAGCGGGGCGTCGACACAGGTGGTCCACATCACCAGCTTGGACAAATGTTTTATCCAGGTAGAAATTAAGGCGCGGACAGCCGCCTGACCTAATATGGACCGGTATCACTATTATGGCTCTCGGGACTCTAGTCTCCCCAGGCAACTTGGGAGGTAGCTCTGAGAGAACTCTATTTGTACCATTGACTATTGACCAATTCACAGCGGTTGTGCCGCGTGGCATGCTGTTTCGTCGAAACTATCGGCAGGTATCCGTTTGTATCTCTGGATTTCTCTCTCAAGATCACTCCTGGCATAGAGGTAATATCCATGAGATGATAGTTTGGTTGATCCTCTCAATAACAACCGACCAGATATTAAAAAGACTGGAGAAGGTTACGAAGGTCAGCCAGATATGTGGAAATCTTTATCTACAGTCAACTGGAAAGTTTAGGCCGTTTTTATTTCCAGGAAAATATGCAACAATTTATGTAATGTAAAGGATGCGATACAATATATCTGTTTTGTTTCTCTTTAATCCTAGACATTAACGAAGCGTCTTTTTCATCACTCTCTCTTAACAATTGCCGATTTCAACTGGTACTACGATGTTGCTGTAACATTTCCCACTACCCCTTCCCTATATTTTCTTGTTCTATCGGTTTTCCTGGAAGATTATGCTAGAAACATATTGGACGCGTTGAATGCTGCCGAAGAAAGCAGCACAATGCATTTTAAATGGCTGTCATGTTTTTTGCTGTTGAACAGTAGAGACAATAGGCCGTTGCCCCAATCGAATGACTGTATGTAGCATACAACTGTGTTGAAGTCAACAATGTTGTCCAAAATTTCCTTAGTGGAATTTCAACAATTGGAACAGTGAATCTTAGGGTCAGAATTGTGTACACTACCAAACCGCAATAGCGGTCTTTATCTCTAAATCGAGAATATCAATTTTTTACCTCATATTCACACTTTTTTTTTTAATTTTGCTTTACAATTTTTTACAGTTTGCTGCACATATATCCAGTTATTACAATCTACTATGCGAAATTATGTGTTTCGACCTGAAGCCTGAACTACGAAGTGTCCTTAGGCGAGTATTTCTAAGGATTGGTCCAGTTTTTAGTATTACATGTGCCACATAATTCCTTAGTTTTACACTGTGTACATTCGACCTTAATTCATAGCTCCCCCAATTAACGTATATGTACATATGACGTAGTAATAAAATAAATCGAAAATAATAAAAAAGTAGTTAAACAATACAATTCAGTAATATATAAATTTAAATGTAGTACGGATTAGATTTATGTCTTGCAAACACATATTGATAGAACTTGTATAACCTACTGATATGAGTATGTAATAGTAATAAATAATAAACACAAGCAAGTGATTATTCAGATTTTAAATAACACAAGTAACATAACCATTTTTGTAGTTATGTATTGCAACATGTTATTGGTCTTTTTAAGAATGTATGTTATTTAAATAATCGCGCTGCGCCTTCAATGTAGTTTTTTTTCGAATAAATAGAAAAATTATTCTTGACCGAGGCATGTATAGAACCCAAAACAGATCAACACGAGATGAGTTTTATGTGCATTGCTCGAATAATAACGATTCTATTTCGTATAAATTTTTATGTTACTATTACATTCAATAGACACGTTAGATTCATTCGGTGTTTACCTGAGCATATTGCACGAGAAACTACAAACTTGTAGGTACAGCGTATTTACACGTAGATTTGCTAATAAACATTTACTTGATGTTATGAGTCCGATTGTAGTTTTGGATAGTGTAAATTATTTTAAAATATTGAAATAATTAACACAAGGCTCTCCATGAATACTAAATTTGAGGAGTCAGAGGCTGGTAATATCAAAAAGGGCTTTATATTCCATAAGTACGTCAGACATTTTTTTTTTTATAAAGTTTGATAAATGTGAATTTTTAAATTTCTTCTTATTGTGTTGTAAAAGCCGAATGGAAAAATGTGTTTTATGTTTTTCTGTTAAAGTGATGATAATTCCAAACTTATAGCTAGAGACTTAAACTTGTTTTCAGAATTATTACTAAAACGGCAGGTTTTAATATTATTGTCATTAGCTGAAGACGCGAGTCTTTGAAAAAGAATATAAAACAACCGATACCGATGAAGTAGTCTGTGGCTATGCTTACAAGAACGATAAGGTACAGCCCTCACTATTTGAGTAGAACATTGCTCGGAATCGTGTTATTTCCGTTTTATTGGCCACACCTGACTTTACATTACAAGTAACCGCATCAAAATAGATTATCTTGGAGAGGCATATTAAAAAAGAAAATCACAAATTGTTTAAATTAATAATAATTGGTACAATTATTTGATAAATTTGTTGCTTTATGTGGTAATAATTTAATGCATTAAATTTTTGAATTGTAATACTTTTATATTCTAATCGAAACGATGAATTTATCTTAAAAAGAAATGTTAAACATACGAGGAACTATTATACGGTATAAGTTGTGTTAAATTGAGAGACTATACATTATTGTGTAGAAAATATGTAGGTGAAAAGTTGAAATAAAATTTAATACAATAAAGTACATTATTTTACAAGTCAAGAATATATTTAAAAAAATATTTTATTTTGTTTGTATTCATATGTTTATATATTTTTTTCAATTTCTGTTATAAATATACTCCTTTTAGAAAAAACAAGCGTAGACATTTTTTACTTGGATCAAGCATATGACTGTTCCAACGATTGCTACCAAATACTATTTTCGGTCTCTGCCTGTTATCGCCTCCCAAAATACAAATGATGTTTTAATTTCACAGTAAGTATGGTCTGATGTCGCCGCGTTGCGGCAGTGAATTTGTTAAATTTCGCATCCTTTTGTATCGGTTAAACACTTGCGTCTGTGTTTGCAAAATATGACAAAAGCGGTGTGAGAAATTAAAAGATGTATCACTCCGTCATAACTTTTTCCTATCAGTGGTCAGGTGGAAGTTATGTTAAAATGTGTAATTTACACATACAGCGTAGGTGAATAGAACGTGTATTTTTCATTGTCTATTTAAGCTTAGTACTCTTAAACTTGGAGGGGAATTTTAGGGTTGAGGTTGCGACAGATGTGTAGTTTGGTTAGCCATACCCGAATTGGGCGGAGATCTCGTATTTTGTAGGCTTTCTCCCTCGGAATTCATTTTAGACTTCTTTTATATACCAATTTTGTTTTATGTCTAGCTATCCTAGACCTAATGTTGAGCCTGTATCTACGAAACATTTTTTCCATATTTTAATCACATTTGCATTGAGGGTGCCTCCAAATGTTGGGCTTACATTTAAAGCAAAAACTACGGTTTACGGTTGTTGTAGAGCTTTTTTTCTATTGAACGTGGAGGCTGGAAAGCTCTTCGTCGTCGTCAAGAATAATACAATTTCACACAAAAAAAACACGATAAAAAGTATCAAAATTGTCATTTCAAATTCGACAAGCGGTTGTCAAAGTGTCAGCTGATTGATAATTAAGTTTCCATATTGAATATCAAAACTGGACGGCCAACCAAACGATGACAACTGCCAGTTGGCATCGCGTGCTGCCAATTGGCAGCCCGTGTGTACATAGCTTAAGGTAAGTACTATGTTCACCGACCGAAAAACTTGCATTGCATTTATATATCACGTGAAAAATGTTCACTTAATTTAAGATAAATGTGCATTCGCGGCCTGATAGATTGTCGATGACACCTTTTCCCTGTGAAATAAAGTGCAACTGCATTCCTTTCGTTGGCGAAATGTAAAAAACCGGTGTAGAGACTTTTGTGTGAGGTGAGTAAGTACCGCCAAGCGAATTCGATTTCACGATCATCAAAATTTCGACAATATTTGCATGGATTTCACGTGAATTGACGATGTCCCTATAAAATTTCTCTCCTCCACGTACTTCCTATGTAAAAGCAGATATTGAAAAGTGCACTGCTGCGAGTCACGGCCTCCGATGCGTCTGACCCGGCGAGGCCAGCTAATGACGTTTGATTGTTTGGGCCAGCGCATTCCGATCCTAGATAAGCCACCGTTAATTTAAAGGGAAAATTAAAAGGATGGGACTGGGGAAAGGATGTGTCCATCCTTCCAAACACGAAAGAAACGATTAAAATGAGAAGATGTGATTTAATAATTATAATTATTTATTCAATAGAAATGAAAATATACAACTTAAAAAAAACGAGAGTGTCGAATTAAAAAAAAAAGAATATTGAAAATAATATGCAAGAGATTCAGATTCAAGAAGAATGAAAGACTAAGCCAAAAGAGAAAAAGAAGTCAAAGAAAAATAACGTGATTAAAACGCAAAAAAAAACTTACTTGACCAACAGCCAACGATCGATCGATGGGAGCCATAAATAAAAAGTGCTATAATAAACTATCGAATTCATAAAGAAAACACACACACACAAAGAAAAACTCCCTCAATCACAAACAAAATAAATTCGTTGCACGATGCCGTCGTCCTCATTAAAATGCAGCCAGGGTTACACTTAAATAAATAACAGGCGCGACATTCCAACATTGGACTAAGCCTGCCTGAAAAACTCCCTCAATCACAAACAAAATAAATTCGTTGCACGATGCCGTCGTC
Organism: Microchrysa polita; assembly: GCA_949715475.1. Lineage (NCBI taxonomy): Eukaryota > Metazoa > Arthropoda > Insecta > Diptera > Stratiomyidae > Microchrysa > Microchrysa polita. The sequence goes on along the minus strand of OX454418.1, from coordinate 64,627,679 downwards.
CTCATTAAAATGCAGCCAGGGTTACACTTAAATAAATAACAGGCGCGACATTCCAACATTGGACTAAGCCTGCAGATATGTTAGTGACATCCAATTTCCAAGATCTTAACTGCTTTTTTGTTGAGATCAACAGCACGCTCTGCAGTGTTGTTTATCTCCATAAATGGGTAATCGTTTAACATCTGAGTAAGATCATAGTCCGTCACATGCGTTGTGTGTTCGAAAATGTTTCCCAAAACTTGGAACAAGAAATACGCCGACGAACGAAGTTTCAACGCCCAACGGCGTGGTCGCTGTCCGCCCGAGTCAACGACTTAATCTTTACTCCGGAATCCGTCCCCATAACTGCCGATGACACCCATGACCCATCTCGTCATCGAGTCGTCCAGCTGATCGATTCCTTGGTTCATCGAACTCTAGAAATTAATCAGCAATCCACTGAGATCAACATGACAATCAAGTCGTTAACGGCTATCCGTTACAGCAAGTACGATAGCATTACACTACATCGCAATGCAATTGCATAGGACCGCAATGCAACAGCATGGTATGTAGTGTAGCGCTTGCATGCATAATTTTGGATATCGCACCTACTATGATGAATACGACGGAGTATTTGTCATGTTGTTCCACTGGTCATAACCGTCGAATTGGCTACAATTATGTTTGTAAGGTCGTGGTTAGGGACAGCACGTTCTATTTGGTCACCCTGTACTACAGATTGGAATAAAGCAGCAGCTAAAAATCGGTCACAAGGGTCGTAAATCAGTCGATGATGGACTAGTACACGATCTCTACTCTAATCTTGACATTTATTTTTTGGAGTTGTGTATAGGATCTTTCGAGCTTCAATCACGCTTTTCTCCCAGAAAATATACCATTCCACTTTCCACGGAAAAATTAGGGGTGGGTTGGATATTTGCAAAAGCCTTCCTTTGGAGGTTCTAAACAAATCCGCATCTATACGGAGCCCCTAGCGGTGCTACAAGCGCTAAACACCTAAAAAAACGTTTTTGTGAGTAAATAAAGCTTTATTGTTAGTGTGAAAAGACCCTTATCGATTCGCGCTCTCCTAAGGCTTCGATCAAACGACGGATCGTATGGCTCGAAAGCTTGAGACATTAAACTTGACTTATATGCCAGTCGTCACGGCCAATGCATTTTGATGTCTCCAGCTTGAAACCGTACGGCTGTCGTTTCAACGGAGCCTAACGGTATTAGGGGTTCAAATTGCGTTTTCAGTAAGGTTTTATGAAAATTCACGGTTCTAAAGAAAATGGCCAAAAGCTTTAACAACAAATCAAATTTTGTTGGGGTCATAGAAACGTACTAATTCATCACAGCCGACTGTCCCCATAAAGATTAACGTTATAGAACAAAACCTTCTTTTCTTAAATCATCTTAATTTCAATGTTTGACCTCCTGTTGAGAAAAACGCTTCGGCTGGTTTTTTATTTGAATTTTAAGCTATAATTTCATTATTATAGGTAGTAGATTTGGATCATGTGGCTGGAACTTGAACCTATAGCTTTGTAGTAGTAATTCGAGCTTTCAACGGGAGAATAACGCTACTCAACCAGCCCACAACATTTATCAATTTTATCTCCCAATACTAACTAAATAACTAAAGCATGTGTAAATGCGAAATTCTACGCGTATAAAGCAATCATCCAATGCGTTTTGTCATCATCATCATCAATGTGGCACGATAGCCCGACCTCGGGCCTTGGCCGCCTGAATCGTTGACCTCCAATTGTCGCGGTTACGTGAAATTGTCCTCCAGTATCGGAAGCCCAGCAGCTGGTGGGCGTCTTCACCCACGGAGTTCTCCCAGCGAGCTCTCGGTCGTCCACGCAACCTCGCTCCGTCAATTCGTTGTGCGTTCATCACTTTCTTTGGCATGCGATTATCGTCCATCCGTTGTACATGCCCCGCCCATTGCAAACGTTGAAGCTTCACGATTTTCGATACTTCCAGCTCATCGTACAATTGATACAACTCATGGTTGTACCGGATACGCCATTGGTCTCGCTCGCGAACGGCCGCGAAAGTGGTCCTACTGGCAACCATTGCATATTGCATTTTTTTGCAGTTGCAATACGCCTCTCCGGGGCGGACCACACCCGTTTGCTACAACAAACGGCCAAGAGTTGCCAAAACGCCTCCCTGGCAAGAGCCTCGAAGGTCTCGATGCAGGAAGGTTGTGTATGTCTGTGTATATGTATGGACTCGTTATATATGTTTTTTCGTCATATTGGGAGCATCACATCTCGGGGCGGCTGCTCTCAATTCTTCTCTTACGCGCCGGCATTGAAGCAAATCCAGGCCCTGTCTTGGTATGGATGTGTAGTGTCTGCAACCGACGTATCGGTTCTAATGCCAGGTCACTTCTTCTTCTTCTTTTAGCGGTGCAGAAAGGTGTGCAACCGCTGTGCATCTATGTGGATTCGAGTTATGGTTCGTCGATGCTTTCGTCCGTTATGTCAAGGGACAAAAACATAGCTGCTGCGATAGGGTTTTCCCACAGTGAGATAGGGGTTAAGTCAGTGGGCGCAGCTGGGCATTGAAACAAGTGACCCACATCGTGTGGAGCGCCAGCGCAGTTTGGACAGATGTTTTGAATGTCCGGGTTAATGCGAGAAAGGTACGAATTGAGGCGTGAACAAAAGCCCGACCGAAGTTGAGCTAATGTCACTCTGGTGGCTCTCGGGAGCCTAATCTCCTCAGGCGAAATGGGTGGAGGGCGCACTGAGAGGACTCTGTTCGCACCTAATCTCGCAATAGACCGACTCACTTCTGCAGTGTGAATCTCAGCGATGGCAGCTCGGTATGCATCATCGTCGTAAGGGTCCCTCTTGTATCCCTGGACCTCTCTCTCTAGGTCTCGCAAATCACGCCTGACATGTCGTGGTGGAGGAATTCGGTCCATGAGACTGTTGTTGGGATGATTCTCACGGTAGCAACCAACAAGATATTGTTTGGACAGTAGGAGATTGTGGTCACGTATTGGCATCAATTTTGTCTCTTGATGTAAGTGATCCTGGGCAGACATCAAGAGGCAACCTGTGGCTGTGCGTAGAGCAGCATTTTGGCAGACCTGAATTTTGGTCCAGTTTGTATCACATAAACTATGTGACCAAACTGGGGCTGCATAATCAGCAACTGCTCGACCCACCGCTTTGTATGTGACTAGCATGGTTTCTTTATCCTTGCCCCAGGTGCTACCAGCTAGTGCTTTTAGGATTTTATTCCTACTGCGCATCTTTTCACAAACGGATGCTGCGTGATGAGCTGACGTCATCATGTTCTCTAAATGGAGCCCGAGAATTTTAGGATTTGCAACAGTAGGAATTGGATTGTTGCCAATACGTACATCAACCTCCCACCGACAATCCACCGACCAGGTGGTAAGAAATGTCGCAGAAGATTTAGACGCGGAGATGGTGAGGTTTCGGCTTTGGAAGAAAGCCTGTAATCGTCCGAGATAGCGATTAATTTGGAGGCGCATTTCATCCTTATCCTCCCCGGTGGCGAGTACGGTGCAATCGTCTGCGTAGGAAATCACCTCGATTCCTTCCGGTGGTGTAGGAAGGCCGGACATGTAGATGTTGAACAGAGTGGGGGAGAGTACCCCACCCTGTGGAACACCTAATTTGATTTTCCTAAGCTTAGAACGTTTGCCACGAAACTCAGTGAAGGAATGCCGACCAGCTAGATAGTTTGCAATCCAACGGATCTCTTGAGCAGGGATATGCATATTCAGTAAGTTAGCTAGAAGCATCGAGTGATTGACATTGTCAAAAGCACTCGTTAGGTCAATTGCCACAAGAATCGTTCTGTGGCAAGGACGACTGTGGTTTAGCCCATTACGGATGCGTGTAGTGATCGCATCGAGGGCTGTGGTGGTACTATGCATTTTCCTGAAGCCGTGCTGGTGAGGTTCTAGCTTAGCATGCTTAACAAGAGTGGGGTGAATAAGGGCCTCTAGCGTCTTTGCGACAGGTGAAAGTATTGTTATGGGTCGGTAGGATTCACCGAGACCAGCGCTTTTACCCGGTTTGAGACAGGGGACAATCCGTCCTGTTTTCCAGATTTCAGGGATGGCAAGCGTGGACATCGACAAGTTAAAGGCTGCCGTGAGATACTCAATGGCTGGAAGGTCGAGATGTTTCAACATGGCCATCGAAATGCCATCGGGTCCGAGGGCCTTTGAATTTTTAGCATTCTCAATGACTTTTTTAACCTGGTCCGCAGTATACGATGGTATAGTGTCAACATTTCTACTGCGAATCCGTCTTCTAATTTTACGCTTTAAGCCATCGGACTTGGGATGTTCAATAAATTGCTTATTGAACAGGCTTGCGCACTGAAGGGGTTCGCTGGTGCTCTTATGGCCAAATTTGATGGCATTATTGCCCTTTCCTTTCCTAGGATTGGATAGGGCGCGGACAGTAGACCATAGTTTACTGACACCTTCATTGAGGTTGCAGTCATTTAGGTGCTCGTTCCATTTCGCCTTCCGATAGTCTTTTACTTGTCGGTTGATTTCGGAGTTAAGCTCCTGAATTCTGGGATCACCTGGGTGAGCGCGTCTGATGTCATCTCGTTCATCGGCTAATCTGGCGGCACTGGTAGGGAAATTAGGTCGAACTTTCGGGATACGTCCAGCAGGAATAAAACGTGCCGCTGCTTTGGCAATGACGTTCCTAATATTTCTTTCGGCCTTATGAACGTTAGTTGGTGTGGGTAGCTCGGTGAACTTCGCCGACGAGTATGCTTTGAAACCCTCCCAATCGGCTTTCTTGTGATTGACAAACGTTCGCTTCTCAGACTTAGTCAGGTTTGCTGGTTTGTCAACTCTTATTATGATTGGGAGGTGATCGGACGAGAGAGCAGTGTGCGTCTCCCATCGAGTAGCACTGATTAGGCTGGGACTTACAATAGTTAAGTCAGGAGAGCTACTGCAAGTGCCTGTGACTCGAGTCGGCGAGTCTTCATTGAGTGGACAGAAATCTGAGGCGTCTAGAGATTCGGCAATAGCTATACCCCTGGCATCGTTGTTGAGGTCAGAATGCCAGAGCTCATGGTGCGCGTTAAAGTCACCAAGAATGATCCTGTGCTCTCCAGATAGGAGAGGACCAATATCGAAACGATAGCCAGAAGGGCAACTAGAGTGTGGTGGAACATATACATTAAAAATTTCGATATTAGTACTCCCTGATGAAACTGAGATGGCTTGCATTTCCGCCGTACCGTCGACATCTACATCTAATACACAGTAATGTACGGACTTGTGTATTAGGAAGGCAAGTCCACCTCCAGGGTGAGAATCATTCCTGGCGGCTGGTCTATCTTTGCGCAGTATAACGTAATTGCCATGGACGCTAAGAGACGAGTTCGAATGGAGCAAAGTCTCCTGGATAGCAGAAATCAGAATTCTGTTTACACTCATGAAGTGAGTGATCTCGGTGATTTTTTGGTGAATGCCGTTGCAGTTAAACTGCAATAAGGACAGTGGAGTGAAAACCGCTGGAGGAGGAGCAGGGGTTAAACTAGGCCTAGCATTCCTGATCATATTGTTTGGGGGTGCTGGGGGCTGAGGAGGAGGTGGAGGGCTAGGAGCAGCCCTTGGTCGCCCTGTATTTATGCATCCCGGTGCAACATATGCTGTGGAGTGCTGACCAACCCTTCTCAGGCCAGAACACCTGAGATGTACCCATTCCAAGCAACAATTACACTGTACTGACCTGGCATTCGTACCAATTCGTTGGCCGCAAACACTACAAAACCATACCTCTGGGCCTGGATTTGTTTCAATGCCGGCGCGAATTAATAAAATTGAGAGCAGCCGCGCCGAGATGTAATGCTCCCAATATGACGAAAAAACACATAACTCGAATCCACACATATACACAGACAAACACAACCTTCCTGCATCGAACCTTCAGGGCTCTTGCCAGGGAGGTATATTGGAAACTTTTGGCCGTTTCCATGTAGAAAACGGGTGTAATCCGCCCCGTAGAGGCAGTTTCCGTAGGACCACATGCCAGATGCCAGGTCACTTCAGTGTAGTTGCTGTTCGGAGTGGGTGCATTTCAGATGCTCCGGTTTGAGAAGGATGGGTCATTACATTACAGGCTGTAGGAATACTGGGCAGCCTCGGGTAATACCAGGCCTCTCCCCACCACCAATGCCCCTTACTCCCCCAATAATGTTGCCTTGAACGTAAGACACAGCTTAACTCCTGCCCCTCCGCCAGCAATTTTTACACCGGTGTCCATATTGCAGTTCAACTGTAATGGCATCCTAGGGAAATTTCCTGAAATCACAAGCTTCTTGAGAAAGTACAGAATTCTGATTGCAGCCATCCAAGAGACGAAACTCCACGCGAATTCACCATTCAACGCTGAAGGTGAATATATCATCATACGCAAGGACAGAGAAGGCGCCACGAATGATTCTCACCCTGGAGGTGGACTTGCCTTCCTAATACACAGGTCCGTACATTACAGTGTATTAGATGTAGTTTCAGACGGTACGGCGGAATTGCAAGCCATCTCAGTTTCATCAGGGAGCACCAATATTGAAATTTTTAATATCTACATACCACCACATTCTAGCTGTACAAACTACCATTTCAATATTGGTCCTCTTCTTAATGGAGTGCAAAGGATCATTCTTGGTGACTTCAATGCCCATCATTTACTCTGGCATTCCGCGCTTCACAACGATGCCAGGGGTCAAGCTATCGCCGAATCTCTGGACGCATCAGGTTTCTGTACCCTCAATGAAAACTCTCCAACCCGTGATGCAAACAATTGCATTAGCTCACCAGACATTACAATTGTCAGCGCTAGCCTAATTAGTGAGACCTCCTGGGAAACACTTGATGGTCTTCCCTCTGATCACCTCCCAATCATAGTCAGAATTGACAAACCAGCTGACCTGACCAAGTCAGAGAAGCGAACTTTTGTCAATCACAAAAAAGCTGATTGGGAAGGTTTCAAAACATTCACGTCATCGAAGTTCTTCGCGCTTCCCCCTCCCACCAATATACATAAGGTCGAACGGAACTTTAGGAGCGTCATTGTCAAAGCTGCGGCACGGTTCATCCCTGCAGGGCGCATTCCACAGGTTCGTCCAAACTTTCCAACAAGTGCCGCAAGGTTAGCCGATGAACGTGACAACATTAGGCGCGCTAACCCTGGTGACCCCAGAATTCGGGAGCTCAATATTCAAATACAGCGACAAGTTAAAGACTACAAGAAGGCCAAATGGAACGAGCACCTCAATGACTGTAACCTTAATGAAGGTGCCAGTAAGTTATGGTCCACTGTCCGTGCCCTTTCGAACCCCACAAAAGATAAGGGCAATATAGCCATTACCTTCGGCAAAAAAGAAACAAGCAATCCTCTTCAGTGTGCGAGCCAGTTCAATAAACAATTTATTGAACATCCCAAGTCTGATGGCCTCAAGCGCAAAATCAGAAGACGGTTTCGCAGCCGAATTGTTGACTCCGTACCAATTTATACTCCGGACCAGGTTAGAACAGTCATTGAGAATGCAAAAAATTCTAAGGCCCTTGGACCAGATGGCATTTCAATGGCCATGCTCAAACATTTTGATCTTCCTGCCATTGAATATCTCACGGCAGTCTTTAACTTGTCAATGTCTACGCTCGCCATCCCCGACATCTGGAAACAAGGTCGCATAGTCCCATGCCTTAAACCAGGGAAAAGTGCCAAACTAGGAACTTCCTACAGACCGATTACGATCCTGTCACCAGTAGCAAAGACGCTGGAAGCCCTCATTCACCCCACTCTCGTTTCACATGCAAAGCTAGATCCCCATCAGCACGGATTCAGACGCATGCATAGTACAACCACCGCTCTGGACGCGATCACTACACGTGTAAGAGACGGACTAAACCACAGTACACCTTGCCATAGAACCATCATGGTGGCGATTGACCTATCAAATGCGTTTGATAAGGTTAATCACTCCATGCTTCTGGCAAACCTCCTCAATATGCATGTTCCGACTCAAGAGATAAGATGCATAGCCAACTATCTAGCTGGTAGGCAAAGGCAATCCTTCACCGAGTTTCGAGGCAGTCGTTCCAAACTTAGAAAGATCAAATTAGGTGTTCCTCAAGGTGGGGTTCTCTCTCCCACCTTGTTTAACATCTGCATGGCCGGTCTCCCAACACCTCCGGAAGGCATTGAAGTTATTTCTTATGCCGATGACTGCACTGTACTCGCCACGGGAGCGGATAGCGATGTCATGCGCGAAGATATCAATAGATATTTAGCGCGACTAGAAGCCTTTTTCCATAGCAGAAACCTAACCATCTCAGCGTCCAAATCGTCTGCGACCTTCCTTACCACCTGGTCAGGTGATTGTAGGTGGCCGGTTGGGGTACGTATTGGCAACAAACCAGTTCCTGCTGTTGCAAATCCAAACATTCTCGGGCTTCACTTTGAGAAAATGATGACTTCAGTTCATCACGCGGAAGCGGTATGTGAAAAGATGTGCAGTAGGAACAAAATTCTTAAAGCACTGGCTGGTAGCACCTGGGGCAAAGATAAAGAGACTATGCTAGCCACTTACAAAGCGGTGGGTCGAGCAGCGGCTGATTTTGCGGCGCCAGTTTGGTCGCAAGGTCTCTGTAACACAAGCTGGAACAAAATCCAAGTCTGCCAAAATGCTGCTCTACGCACAGCTACAGGATGCCTTCTGATGTCTGCCCAGGACCACCTACATCAGGAGACACATTTGATGCCAATACGTGACCACAATCGACTACTTACAAAACAATATTTAGTAGGTTGTTATCGAGAGGATCATCCTAATCGTAACCTTATGGACAAAATTCCCCCTCCACGCAACATCAAACGTGGCCTGCGTGACCTTGAGAGAGAGGTCCAGGGTTACAAAAGGGATCCTTTCGATGACGATTCATACCGGGCTGCCATTGCAATGATCCACACTGAGGAAGTGAGTAGGTCTATTGCGAGTTTAGGTACGAACAGAGTCCTCTCAGCGCTCCCACCACCTATTTCGCCTGAGGAGATTAGGCTCCCGAGAGCCACCAGAGTGACCTTAGCCCAACTTCGGTCAGGCTTCTGCTCACGCCTCAATTCGTATCTATCTCGCATAGACCCAAATATACAAAACGTATGCCCAAATTGCGCTGGCACGCCACACGATGTAGCCCATTTGTTTCAATGCCCAGCTGCACCCACTAATCTCACCCCCCTCTCACTATGGGAAAACCCCATTGCAGCTGCCACGTTTTTGTCCCTGGAGATTGCGGACGAAAACGACGACGAACTATAAAACGAGTCCATATAGATACACAGCGGTTCACACCTTTCTGTACCGCTAAAAGAAGAAGAAGAAGAAGATGTGATTTAATAATTATAATTATTTATTCAATAGAAATGAAAATATACAGCTTAAAAAAACGAGAGTGTCGAATTAAAAAAAAGAAAATTGAAAATAATATGCAAGAGATTCAGATTCAAGAAGAATGAAAGACTAAGCCAAAAGAGAAAATGAAGTCAAAGAAAAATAAAATGATTAAAACGCGAAAAAAAAACTTACTTGACCAACAGCCAACGATCGATCGATGGGAGCCATAAATAAAAAGTGCTATAATAAACTATCCATCCCCGTAACTGCCGATGACACCCATGACCCATCTCGTCATCGAGTCGTCCAGCTGATCGATTCCTTGGTTCATCGAACTCTAGAAATCAATCAGCAATCCACTGAGATCAACATGACAATCAAGTCGTTAACCAGTATCCATCACAGCAAGTACGATAGCATTACACTACATCGCAATTACATAGGACCGCAATGCAACAACATGGTATGTAGTGTAGCGCTTGCATGCATAATTTTGGATATCGCACCTACTATGATGAGTACGACGGAATATTTGTCATGTTGTTCCACTGGTCATAGCCGTCGAATTGGCTACAATTATGTTTGTAAGGTCGTGGTTAGGGACAGCACGTTCTATTTGGTCACCCTGTACTACAGATTGTAATAAAGCAGCAGCTAGAAATCGGTCACAAACGTCGTAAATCAGTCGATGATGGACTAGTACACGATCTCTACTCTAATCTTGACATTTATTTTTTGGAGTTGTGTATAGCATCTTTCGAGCTTCAATCACGCTTTTCTCCCAGAAAATGTACCATACTTTCCACGGAAAAATTAGGGGTGGGTTGGATTTTTGCAAAAGCCTTCCTTTGGAGGTTCTAAACAAATCCGCATCTATACGGAGCCCCTAGCGGTGCTACAAGCGCTAAACACCTGAAAAAACGAGTTTTTGTGAGTAAATAAAAGCTTTATTGTTAGTGTGAAAAGACCCTTATCGATTCGCGCTCTCCTAAGGCTTCGATCAAACGACGGATCGTATGGCTCGAAAGCTTGAGACATTAAACTTGACTTATATGCCAGTCGTCACGGCCAATGCATTTTGATGTCTCCAGCTTGAAACCGTACGGCTGTCGTTTCAACGGAGCCTAACGGTATTAGGGGTTCAAATTGCGTTTTCAGTAAGGTTTTATGAAAATTCACGGTTCTAAAGAAAATGGCCAAAAGCTTTAACAACAAATAAAATTTTGTTGGGGTCATAGAAACGTACTAATTCATCACAGCCGACTGTCCCCATAAAGATTAACGTTATAGAACAAAACCTTCTTTTCTAAAATCATCTTCATTTCAATGTTTGACCTCCCGTTGAGAAAAACGCTTCGGCTGGCATTTTATTTCGATCTTAAGCTACAATTTCATTATTATAGGTAGTAGATTTGGAGCATGTGGCTGGAACTTAAACCTATAGCTTAGTAGTATTAATTCGAGCTTTCAACGGGAGAAGAACGCTACTCAACCAGCCCACAACATTTATCAACTTTATCTCCCAATACTAACTAAATAACTAAAGCATGTGTAAATGCGAAGTTCTACGCGTATAAAGCAATCATCCAATGCGTTTTATCATCATCATCATCATGTGGTACGATAGCCCGACCTCGGGCCTTGGCCGCCTGAATTGTTGACCTCCAATTGTCGCGGTTACGTGAACTTGTCCTCCAGTTTCGGAAGCCCAGCCCAGCGTTATTGAGGTTATGCAGAAGGCTTTCTGCATCACCCAATCTTCGAGACATGATGATATCGTCGGCGTACGCTACTAATTGAGTCGACTTGATGAGTAGCGTTCCGCTGCTGTCCATATTCATGGATCGAATTACATATTCCAAAGCAAGGTTGAAGAGCGTCGGTGCCAGCCCATCGCCCTGCTTGAGTCCAGTACGAGTTTCAAATAGGACAGTGAGTCGGTTCTACACTCTGACCTGCGAGACGGTATTTAGTCATCGTCATCCTTGTGAGTCGCATTAACTTTGCCGGTATACCAAATTTCAGCATAATGTTGTACAGTACACTTCGATCGATACTGTCGTATGCCTGAAATCGACAAAGATTTGGTATACGTCGATGTTATATTCCCAGCACTTTTGGAGTAGTAGCTTCACTGTGAAAAGCTGATCGGTCGTTGAGCGACCAGGTCTAAAGCCGCCTTGATACTCGCCAATGATTCGTTCTGCGTACGGATTAATTCTCTTTTCAAGAATTTTCGATAAAATCTTATAGGCCGTACAAACTAATGATATGCCCCTGTTATTCTCACACTTCAGCTTGTCACCCTTTTTGTGGATTGGGCAGATTATGCTTTTGCGCCAATTTTCGGGGATTACCTCGTCGTTCCATATTTTCAGCAGTAGCACATGTACAGCGTTGGTCAGGCACGTTCCACCATGCTTCAGTTCAGCAGTTCTGCTGGGATCTCGTCAGCCCCGGGCGCTTTATTATTTTGAAGCGACTCTATGGCAAGACTCACCTCCTCTATTGTGGGGGGTAGAACGGGAGGGCCTGGTTCGGCTAACTGCTCAAGAGTTGGCTCCGCGGGGGATGTTGATGGTGCATTGAGGAGCTCTTCAAAATGCGAGCATAATCAGTTATTAATTTACACACGAAACCACTTTTTGGATATCAATGGCTTCAAGGATCTTAGCTTGAAAATTAAATCTAAAGATGTATAAATGGTTCCAGCTAAAAAATGCCGGACAACTGAGACTCAGCCGATTCAATAATGGCGCCGGATTATGAGGTGTTCTGGATTAGGTGGGGGCCAGTTACCGAGATTCTACTGTACTTGCTTACGAGACGTCAGATGTAATATGGGAAAAAATCATTATCGACTCAAAACGGCACTTCCTTGACAATCTACAGGAACTAGACACTTACGCCAGCGAATTTACCATTTTACCAACAGAAACAGTTGAAGGTTTCCTATAAGCCGCAACTTATAATAGTTTTAAGATGTATTTCAATGCAAAATACTGTCATCTGGATCTGTTAGGGTTTCATTCCTACCCCTTGGTTACTCTACTGCTTGAAATAATAGTACTTTACATTCTTCTACTATTTAACTTGGTTTTTATTAAAATACTTTTTTCCGGCACGCACGAAACAACATAAAATTTTCATCTTAAATAAATTACATCAAATAAAAAAACTGGAATAGTCTGGTTATAACTTCCTGCATATTAAAACAGTTCTGTTGACCTATAAAAAAATAACTGTAGGATAGGCGAAGAAAACAACGCGCAATGTACACATTTTGACAAACTTTTTGATTTGTATGAATTTCTTACGTACTTTTTTAAATGCCATTTTCATTGATCGAATTCCCATTTTTATGAAATTGATCTTAAATTTTCATTCCTTGCATTGACTTCGAAAGACTTGTAGTCAAATCCCAAATGACTAGTTGACCATCAAGTCCCGACGTACTGATCTTCTTCGCATTCGTTTTATTGCCCGTATACAAACAAATGCATGCAATGGCGTTCTGATGAATTGACTCAAGGCTTGTATCAGAATTCTCTGTTCGTAGATTACGATCTAACGATTGGAAAATACGCATAGCCGATATTCCGCTCGATTCCTTCTTTTGCGATTGATCCAAACGAGCTGATAGTTGCAGCTTCCCCGCTCCGTCCAACGTGTAAATTAGAGGAATACAGCTGTGACCGGCAACAACTATAGAATTTGGCGAAATCCACTCACAACATAGGAATGGAAGAAATTCAGTTTTGAGGCGTGTTAATTGATTTCCATTGCTTGTATCTGCAACAGTAATTGCACTATCGTGTCCCACCCAACAAACACGATTACCATCTGCCGAAAAACTGACACTGTGTATCCAACCACCGCCAGCAGTGGTATTTTTAAATTCGGCCATCATTTGTCCTAACGGCATACGGTTGCCCCACGGAGTAGGTGATGGTTGATCTTCGATATCCTTAATGTACGCGGAAAACACTCGTACCTAATAAATATTCCAGTTAAGACAATGGTGCATGAACGTACTGAATATTATTATGTATTCATACCTTGTAATCCGTAGAACCGGCAACGAGCAACACGTTATTTGGATGCCAGTCTAAGGACGTGACCGTTGATCGAATTGGCTTTTTGATGTGCTTGGAAACCCACCAGTCGTTTTCAGATTCAAAATAGCACACCGAAATCAATCGTGCACCGGATCCAACTGCAAATTTATTTTCCATTGGGGACCATTTTACGCAGGTTGCAGCCCGGTTTATACGTAACAAAACCAATGTTGGCTTCCATTTACCATCTTCGCCTTGGCTCCATACGTAAGCATTCCGATCAACGGCACATGTTACAATTCGATTGGTGTTCGGGGCCCAGTCAATTCCCATAACACGAAGATCGTGCTGATTCAAGACGTCGGCTAGTTTCCAGTCACTCCCATCGCGATGATAAATGTGGACTTCATGATTGTTCGGTGATAAAGCAATTTCTGTGAAAATATAGTATAATTTAGGTTAGGTTTCGGTTCTGAAAATCAATTCATGTAAATTATTAAGTCAAGGAAGACTCTTATCTTCTCAGTACCTTATAGCCCCATGAGGGGCCATGGTGCGTTAACTCAGCCGTTTATAGGCAATTTTGAGTCCACGTTACATTGCATATCATTCCGGAGTGTATATAATGTTGCAAGCACTATATATTTCCTATCCGCACAAGTACGGAAAATTTTGGACCACGCCGAGATTCGATTTCCGGACCTCTAGATTACTAGCATCGTAGAGTGCGACTCAACCAAATTTATTTATTACAGAGTCCCCAATTCCTAAAAAATTCTAATAATAATAATAAGTTATATATTTCAGTTTGTTAGGCCCTTTTTTAAAACTTTGCAGTGATAAACTTGCTCAGCGAACCCGCGTTATTTTGGAGCCACAAAGCTCCGTTTCTTTAGTCTGGTTAATCGTAAAAAACGCCTAAATTACGCAAATCGAAATGAGTTTTTCGAACAGTTGCATTTCTTTTCTTATGCAAATACAAATGTACGAATAATAAGAAAGTGTTAGGATGGCCCCACTTAACGCTGAGTTTGGCGAAACAAAATACGTATATAATATAAAAACTAGACCGAGGCTAATTTCGGGCGCGGTCGAAATTTGGATAACCTTCACTCTACTCGGGCTAAAAGATTTTCCGGGCGTACCTATGACTTGTGTTTAATCCTCCCCCATTATTTTCATTCCGTTTTCACATAAGTTCCGTGGCGTCGATAAAACTATATTTGGGTAAGGTTTGGTTGGCAGAAAACTTTATTAGGAGTGCGGGAGCATTGCCCCTTAGTACGATTCCATTTCTTATCTTTCTTATATTTTTTGTTGTTTTGATACACATTTTTCATTCAAGGTTTTGTGAAATTGGTGTAAATAAAATGTTTCTTCTCTCTCTCTCTCTCTCTCTCTGGTTCCTTTTAACCCCTAGTGTGGCATAGGGCATTGACTACGCCTCTTTTCCACCTCTGCCTATTAGCAGCCATCGCCTTTAGCTGGTCCCACGATTTGCCTATAGATTTTCCTTCTGCCTCAACAGATCTTCTCCATGTATTTTTGGGGCGTCCCACACGACGGCTAGCATTGGTTCCCTGAGGATTCCAATCTAGAGCCTGTTTAGCAATGTTTTTTGGCTCTTTTCGAAGTGTGTGACCTATCCACTGCCACTTTCGCCTTTTGATGTCGATGCCTATCCTATTTTGGCGAGTAATTTTGAGGAGGTCGTCGTTAGATATAACCTCAGGCCAGCGAATTTGTAGGATGCGTCGTAAGCACTGATTCACGAAAGTTTGCAGTTTGGTGGTAATGTTACTGGTCACCTTCCACGTGGAACACCCATATAAAAGCACAGATTTTACATTGCTTTCGAAGATCCGGAGTTTGGTATTTCTGGAGATGTTGTGGTTTTGCCAGAGAGGAGTCAGGCTGAAAAATACTGCTCGGGCTTTATTTATTCGCGACTCTACATCGGCATCAGCCCCACCATCCGCGGTCACTACGCTGCCAAGGTAAGTAAAGTCCTCGACTTTTTCTATCGGTTGTCCGGAGATAGAAATGGTGTTTTGCCCTCCTGATGACAAGCTCATGTATTTAGTCTTAGCGGCATTAATTTTCAAGGCAGCGCTTCGACTTTCACGATGCAAAGCATCCGTCATTTGAGCCAGATTATCTGGTGTGTTTGAGAGAAGGCAAATGTCGTCGGCGTAGTCCAGGTGCTGAAGGTAATCGAATAATTTCCACCTGATACCCTTACTTTTATGGTCGCGTAGAGAATCGCAGATTACGTCGTTGATGGTAATAAGGAACAGCATTGGTGATAAAATACAGCCTTATCTGACTCCATTATTCACCTCAAAAGGACTGGACAATTCACCCTTGTGCAAGACATGACATTGGGCTCCATTATAGGACTCCTTTATGATGGAAATAAGTTTCTCTGGTATGCCTCTCCTACGCAAGGCTGTCCAGATATAAGCCCGGTCAACGCTGTCAAACGCCTTCTCGAAGTCAATGAACATAAGATGTAACGGGGATCTCCATTCAGCGGATTGTTCAATTATAATTCGGAGGGTGTTGATATGATCGCTACATGAAAAACCCTCACGAAAACCAGCTTGTTCATTGTTCAGAGTGCGGTCGATCGTGGTTTTGATCCGGTCCAAGATTATTTTGGCCATCAGTTTAGAGACTGCAGGGAGGAGACAGATTCCACGCCAATTATTGCAATCCTTGAGATTTCCTTTCTTAGGGATTTTAACAATGACGCCCTTCTTCCATTCTTGAGGGAGAGTCTCGGTTGTCCAACACTCTTGGATCAGGGGTAGAAGAATATCCGATGTAGCGTTGGTATCCGCTTTCAAAAGTTCCATGGGGATACCGACTGCCCCCGGGGCTTTACCAGCTTCCAATGATTTAAGGGCCTTAATTATTTCCAGCTTGGATGGTACACCGGTATTAATTCTGGCCATTTGCGGAAGACTTGCTGCTTCCGGTGGAGGTGGGCTTGAAGGGTTGAAGTTGTTGTTAAGTACCTCCATGAAATGCTCTCTCCAACGGCGCAGTTGTTGTTCGTCTGTGACTAGCAGAGACCCGTCTTTATCTTTTACAGGATGCTCATGGGTAAAAGATTTGCCAGTCAATGGCTTAATGAGCTTGTAAAGGGTCCCACTGTCACCACGGTAAGCCGCATCTTCTGCCTCCGCCGCTAACGCGTTGATGTTGTTGCGTTTATCACGTCTTACGCTTCTCTGCACTCTTTTTTGAAGAGAATTGTACTCGGTCCTCAGTTGTTGCTTGACTGTAGTGTCAGTAGCCGAGTTCAATTGCTCTTTAATTCTCTTCCGTGCAGTTATCAGAGACCATGTATCGTCGCTGATAAAAGGTCTCCTACCTCGCTGAAGTCTGCCCACAAATGTTTCGCCACACGATATAAAAGCGTCCTTCACAATGTTCCATCTATCATCAATTGATGAAGGAGTATCTGGCGTTTGTGCATTAGCTATCTCGTGCAATGCACTAGAAACTGCACGTTTTGTCGATGGATCTTTAAGTTTTTGCACATTAAATCGTGGCAATACATGCTCGTTTTGTGTGTGACGAATAGCAGCGGTGCGCAAGCGAATGTTTGCTATGACAAGTTGGTGATCGCTGTCTACATCAGCACCACGCTTAGCCCTGACGTCCATGAGACAATTCCTCCATGTTTTGGAGATGGCTATATGGTCAATCTGGTTCTCTGTTCGGCCATCTGGAGATATCCAGGTTGCTAAATGGCAAGGTTTGTGTTTGAACAAGGTGCCGCCAATGACAAGCTGACGAGAGTTACAGAACTCTACGAACAACTCACCATTGTCGTTCCTAACACCCAGACCGTGATTGCCCATAAGATGTTCCAATCCAACATTGTCAGACCCAACTTTAGCATTGAGATCCCCCATAATAATTTTTATATCACCTCTGGGAGCCTTGTCAAAGGTGTCGCCAAGCAG
This sequence comes from Microchrysa polita, assembly GCA_949715475.1. Lineage (NCBI taxonomy): Eukaryota > Metazoa > Arthropoda > Insecta > Diptera > Stratiomyidae > Microchrysa > Microchrysa polita. Next base: position 64,610,230 of record OX454418.1, on the reverse strand, counting down.
GTGGTAAAAGGCGTCCTTAGCATGCTGGTCGGCTGACTCAGTCGGGGCGTAGCACTGAATTATAGTAATGTTCCTTACTCTGGACTTGAATCTGGCAGTTATTATTCGGTCGGAAATAGGCCTCCAATCTATAAGAGATTGGCGAGCTTCCTTGTTCAAAAGGATGCCGACTCCAGCCATTCTGGGTGAGGCTTCAAGTTCACTACCAGAGTAAAGCAGCACAATTTGGGAACTAGGTGATAAGGTCGTTCCCGATCCGGTCCATCTTGTTTCGCTCAGTCCTATTATCGAAATTCTATATGCGGTCATTTCCCGTTCGACTTCCGTGAGTCTTGTACTACTGCACTCGCCCCACATCGTTCGAACGTTCCAAAAACCAATCGTAGTCCGTTGTTTGTAGCCAAAGGTCGTTGCCGGTAAATCAGTCCGTGGTACCCGAGGCTCGTTCAATGTTTCGAGTGTAGTTTAGTTTCAGGTATGCAAGTTACAAGCCTACACACCCTATCCCTCAAGTCGCCTTCTACGACAAGCCGGGAACGCTGTGGCATAATTCTAACCCCAACACCACAGGGGTCAATTTATATTAAGCTTCGTTCATATCCACACAATTTAGCACAAACAACGTCGCGCGCAATTGTGGTGATTTGTACGAAGCCCAGGACAGTTTTATTCTCCCCTGCCCCATTAGTCGCCTTCTACGACACGCCGGAGGAAGCGGAGGCATTATTCTTAACCCATGCCACAGAGTTATGTTTCTTAGAAGAACCAAATTGAGGGGTTGGGTTTGTACGGCAACCCCATGACCCCTTTCAGCCTACGAGCGAAGGGTATAATAATTTCGATGAACCAAGCGTAAAAGATCGGCCAACCATATTTAAATGCACCACGCAAATACACGCTGATCCGCTTGCGATAGCTGGTAGTTTGGCGCCAAGTACGCATTTGGTGAAATTTCGGGTGCCATTGGTGTGTGTGTGTATAAGTAGCTAGCGCCTCGTAGTCCACCAAACAAATGATAATAACATGATGCATATAATGCGTGTTGAGAATATATTCTCCCCTTGCGGGGAGGCAAAAAAGGTTCAACCGGTTTCGACTAGCAGTGCAGGGCTCTTCTCATCAGATGCCATCTCTAGAACCATGCACTTCCACGAATGGCATGACCGGGAATGAACAACCACAGATGGAACGCTCGTGCTTTTATAGCGCGGCCGAACCTTTCTGCTAGCGAACCACTAAAATGCATTCATTGAAATGATGATAAATTCATATGTTGTTGACAAAAATTAACTTATATAAATGCGTGGGTGAACCTAAATACATACATCTGTAATCATATATCCGATAGACTACGAACATGGCTAATTAACCACAGCCGTCCCTGCGAATTATTCAGTTCATTTTAAATGGAGGTATTTCGGGGTTAGTTACTAAAAATCTAATATAACCCTGCAATGGTTGATGACATCTTCTGTGTTCTCTGCACACGGTGAAGGGAAATTGTTCCAGTTGTTGTAGCCATTCAAAAGACTATTTATACCCTTCGCTCATAGAGTGAAAGGGTATATTAACTTTTTCATGAAGTTTGTAACGCATTGAAGGAAGCTCCGACTATATAAAAAGTATACATATATGATCAGCATGACTTGGTGCGTCGATTGGGCGATGTCCGTCTGTCTGTGCGTCTGTTGCGACGCGTTTTACTCGGCCAATTTAAAAGCTATGAAGCTGAAATTTTGCACAAACGCTTCTTTTTGCTGCAGGCAGTTTGTATGTTTGAATCGGTAAAATCGGACAATGAGGTCATGGGGCTGCCATACAAACCCAACTCCCCAAATTCGGTTCTTCTAAGAAAAACTGTTTTATTTGTGTACCAATTTAAACCAAATTTTACACAAATGTGTTTCTATGGATAACACAGATCATATGTAAGAATGGATCAAATCGGACCGTGGGGTAATGAGGCTGCCATACAAACCTAACCCTCCAAATTAGGTTCTTCTAAGAAAACTTTTTTATTTGGGCAACAATTTCAACCAAATTTCACACAAATGTAATTCTGTTGATGACACAAGACATATGTAAGAATGGATCAAATCGGACAATGCGGTCATGGGGCTGCCATACAAACCCAACCCCCCAAATTAGGTTCTTCTAGGAAAAACTTTTCTATTTGTGCACCAAAGTCAACCAAATTCCACACAAATGTATTTCTATTGATGGCTCAAAACATATGTAAAAACAGATCAAGTCAGGCCATGGGGTCATGGGGCTGCCATAAAAACCCCACCCCCATTTTGATTCTTTTAAGAAACAATTTTTACACCAATTTGACAAAACCTTAAATTAATGTGTCTTTATCAAAGCAACTAAAAAGGTCAAAACAAATGGAATCGTACTATGGGGCCATGCTCCCGCATCCTCCAATAAAATTTTGTGAGTAAATATTTTTATTTGCCCACTTATTCAAACCAAACACCACACAAATATTGTTTTGTCGACTAAACGGAACTTTTGTGAAGACAGAAGGAAGAGAATGGGGGAGATTAAATACAAGTCATAGGTATGCCCGAAAAAACTTTTAGCCCGAGGGGAGCGAAGGGTATCCAAATTTCGGCCGCGCCTGAAATTAGCCTAGGTCTCGTTTTAACTAAAGGAAAGAAAAAATCTCTTGAATCACTGAAATAACTAGAACAACATTTTCTCGCGCGGGTGCAGGTTAAACGATAGACGTTATCAACTATTTCTTTCGGTCCGGCTTAGCAACATCTACAACATAGCTGCTGTTGAGGCTGCATAGTTCTGGGATTCCATTGCCGGTTGCCATTATGGTACAGACATCGGCGTATATTAATTGACTTCAAGTTCGAGTCATGTGGGTGGTGGAAGCACTTACATTTAGGAGATAAAGACGGTAGGAGATAACAACTCCTGGCTTAATCTTGTGAGATTAGATTGTTTGGGATCGCTTCTCTTTCAGCTGCCGACTAGACCACATCACACCTTCGATGCACAGGGTCGTGGGTGCGAGTCTCACTCTGAACGAATTAAGTTTATAGTGTTTTTCGAACTCACGACCCTTGTGATGGACACTCAGATGGTTAAACGAGTACTCATTTATGGAGATAAAAAAAAACTGCTGAGCGTGCTATTGACCTCAACACCTCAGCAAAAAGCAGTTAAGATTTTGGAAATTGGATGTCACTAACACATCTGCGACTGCGACCTTAGTGCAATGATGGACTGTCGCGCCTGTTATTCATTTATTTTAAACATAGATCTTCCACTGGACTAACAGCCGCCAAAGTATTTTTCAACCCATTTAAGAACTTTCGGCGGAGTGGAGGAATTTCGATGAGCTGTCAGTAAGTGAAAATAGCTAATCGTGTAAAAGGCTTTTGATGTATCAGGAACCACGAGGATTGTACGCTGGAAAGGTTTCGGGAGATTTAGTCAGTTTAGAAACTTGCACTTAATTACGTCAAGGGCAGCGATGATGCTGTGCATGCCTCGGAAGCGATGTTCACATGCGTCACAAGTTGTTGTAGCTGCGCAAGCGGGGAATATGGAATATTCTAATATTTAGTCGTTAGTTGTATTCCTGATTGAAGGTAGTGAATAGGGTGACCGTGTTGAGAGACTAATTATTTATGAGTCGGTAGCACATATCAGGAATTTCTTTGCAGGTTGTTATGAAGGCGGAATTGTCGGCGTATGAAATTATTTCGAGTCCTCTCGCTGGTGATACATATATAAAGGCTAAAAATGGTATAGGATAATATTCCCCTGTGTTTTGATCCGTTTTTCATAGCTTGAATTTCCCGTTTCTAAAATCAGTGCACAAGGTAACGGCAAGGTAACTTGCAACCTATTTGCGAACTTGCAGGTGGAGTGAGAGTATTGTATAGGTAGATCTGAAAGTAGTTCTACATTTGACTGATCATATCAAACGGTTTTGAGATATTTAGAGCTACGATGGTACGCTTGCAGGGTTGGGTAAGCCGTTGAGAATACGGAAGACATACAGCCACCGAAATAAATAACAGACAAATTCTAAAAAGCGAAAAATGCGCTGTTAATAATTTGTGTTATAAATTTCGAAAAGGATTTTAATTATGTTGTTTACAAACTTCCGGTTCGAAATACTGTTACTTTGGAGAAATCAGTACCGTCAGTTTCACTGAAGACTCAATACTGTCCGAATCGTGCGTTAAGTGTTGCGAAATATTTATAAGTTCACGCCCGTTATTTTTTAATTTCTCGCACCGGAAGTATTTTTTTTCGTCGTTTTTTTTTTTTGTGGGAAACGGTCTGGTAACGTCTAAACGAAACTTAACGAAGACATTTTTTTTAATTACTGGTTGTTTCAGTTTGTTTTTTGTTGCAACATGCCACGTGGCGTTTCCCTTGCAGTCGAAGAACAAGGTGCAATAATAGCGTATAAGGATCCTTTCAAACCGCAAAATTGCAGAAAAAATTTGCAAATCATCATGTGTCGTCAACTATTTCCTCCTGCTTATGGAGAACAACGAAGATCTGGTCGGCGGCGGCGACCAGCAGTTACTGCGAGAGAAAAAAGACTTATTGTCCGAAATGCCACTGAGGAAAAAACGTTCGCATCAGAAATGCGGAGCGAAATGAATTTTCCTGGAAGTGTGCTTCGTGTCCTACACTCCAACAAGGACCTCAGATTCATCAAAAGGCAGAAAAACACCTTTGACATAATATCATAAGGCGAAGCGTCTTCAATAGGACCAACAACATATGGATTTTGGCGAAAAGTGGACAAGCGTTATTTTCAGTGACGAAAAGAAGTTTAATCTGGATGGCCCGATGGTGTTTAATATTATAGGCACCATTTAGGACGAGGAAAAGAAGTTGCCATGAGCCGAGACTTTGGTGGTGGCTTTGTGATGATTTGGGGTGCATTTTCATTTGCAGGGAAATTACATTTGGCCTGGGTTAAACCGAAAATGACCGTGAGTGATTATGTGGAGATATTAGAGAAATCGCTGATTGACCATGCCGAGTCAATTATTGGACCAGAATTAATTTTCCAACAGGATAATGTCAGTTACCATCGGGCGCAAACGACAACAGAATGGTTCCAAGAGAAAAACATTACAGTTTTAGATTGGCCAGCCCGTAGCCCCGACCTCAACCCCATTGAAAATTTATGGGGAATACTTGTTAGGTAGGTTTACGCAAATGGAAAACAATATCAGACCGTATCGGAACTCAAAGGAGCGATTCGCCAAGCTTGGGAAGAAATTGATCAAAATATCCTGGAAAACCTTGAAAATTTAGTCCCAAGATGAGTTTTCCAGGTAATTAGAAACAATGGAGGACCGACAGGATATTAATTTATATCAAATCGTTCAATTTTTAAAAATTATAAGCTAAAACAGTAATTAAACTAACAATATTTCGAAATGAATTTATAATTATTTCGCACTAAAATTTAAGAAGTTTTCTATTTTCTTTAACTGGATGTACATTTTTTTTTAAAATCTTATAACCTATGAGAACTATTATTTCCCAAATAAATAATTTGTATTCGATCGATTTAATATTTAATTTGTTTTTATTGATTTTTGAAGCTTTTTATGGGTGAACTTATAATTATGTCGGTGGCTCTATTGATGATCGGCAAGACTGATATGCACCATAAGTACTTTAGCCAAAGCGTTATTGGACGGTATGATTTCCCGAGGATAATATCTTGTTTTATATCGCAGACCTTTTCCAGAAACTCAGATATGACGAAAGATGTTATTGACAGATTCATCGTGGCAGTGATTTGAGTGTTTTAAGCATCATGACAACACCGTTTGGACAAAGCGTTTTGGAGTTTATAGCCCGTTAATTGGGTAGAAAGACTTCATTGGTGGTGGCTTGACCAACATCAGTCAACAGTGGGGTTACGGTTAACTTAACTCTAGAAATAACATCCCCTGGGCTTATCCATTCCGGGATGATCGACGAATTGTTAGTTGAAATAGTGAGCCCATTTACGGCGTATGTAAATAGAGTCGGAATTCTTGAGATTTCGTACGATACTTCAAGGTTATTACGATTAATAATATAATAATAAAAACCTTTATTGAATTATGAAGATTAACATAGTAATTACAGGAAGACGTTAATGCAGTGATTAGGCGAAGCCTTTACATCTTTACTAGTGTTTTGTGACTAAAACTAACTCAACTAAAATATTGAGTACAAGCCTTATATGTATAAGGAATTTATTAGAGGATTGGATGAGGTGGAGCATTTTTGAGCAAAGTTTTGTTGTAAACGTTGCGATCTTTTTTCAACGTAAGATATCTTAGTAATGCTATGTAGAGTGCGGGTACGAAAGTAGAAAGGTTTATTAAGAATGATTTTTAAACATTTGTTTTGTATAATTTGAAGCTTTTGTTTGTAGGTTTTTGCGCAACCGTTCCAAATAGGTCATCCATAGAAGATAATAGGCGCCATGACCGCTTTGTAAATGAGTAGGTTAGGTTAGGTACAGGGGCCGCCAGGTATAAGAGAAACCTAGCGCACTTAGACCACATATTTGGGTCCGTTGTGATACCACCGAGAAGCCTGTCTAACAAATTGTAAAAAAAAGAAACGCGAGGGCTTTGCCCAAGCTTAGAACCAGCCCGTACCAACAATATATTTATTGAGTAGTACTGGGCTTATATCCCGAAGATCGTCTGTATCGAAAAAGAACCTTGAGCCCAGATAACGCTTCCGTTTCTCCGCTAAGGCTGGACAGTCGCAGAGGAAGTGATGTACACTTTCTTCCTCTTCTTCGTCATCGCAACTCCTACAAAAGTCATTATGAGGAATTCGGAGTCTCCTTGCGAGCTCCCCAATAGGACAGTGTCCAGTAATAACTCCGACCACACTCCGTATGTGTATCCTGTCCAGGGACAGTAGTTGGGCGGAGCGAATGGGGTCCAGTATTGGCCATATTAATCTCGTTGTAGCACAAGTGCTACCGTTGATCCATCTTGCGTTTGTCCTGCGTTTTGCAGCAGCTTCAATAATCGCAGCGCACGCGGAAACTGGCGCATTAATGCCATCACGGTCAACTCGATCAACTGCTCCGCTTTCAGCTGCCGCATCACGGGCTAAGCTGTCCGCGCAGCAGTTCCCTGTAAACCCTCGATGGCCTGGTATCCAACATATGGTTATATTGAAAAAGCAGCCTAACTCTCTGAGCAGTGCCCGACATTTTTCAACAGTTTTAGATGTCGTCCATACAGATTCTATCGATCGAATTGCAGCTTGACTGTCGGTGTACAGAACAATATCTCTTTTAGAGATGACATGATTACCTAACCAAACTAAGGCTTCATATATAGCTGTGACCTCCGCTTGGAGAATGGTACAGAAATGAGGAATACGGAGGGACAGCCGAATGCCCAATTCCTCCGAGTAGATTCCAATACCAACTCCTGTTTCTGTCTTGGATCCATCAGTGTAGATAGCACATGACCCACAGTACGGGGTCATTGTATCATCCCAAGCTTCCCTCGACGGAATTAAGCTATGATGGTTCCTACCAAAAGAGTACTTAGGAACCGTGTAGTCAGTCGCTGTTGGTAGGATGAAGTTGCGAAGTATCGCTGAGTGCCCATAATCTAACATGCGCCACAAACCCGTTTCACGCAGGCGCAGAGCCGTATAAGCAGCCATTCGTTGACCGAAAATGTCAAGTGGGATTAGACCCAATAACATATCTAATCCAGCTGAAGGGGTAGTACGAAAGGCACCTGTTATGACGAGAGATGCCAGCCTTTGTACTTTTATAAGCAGATTGTAATAAGTAATTTTGCTTAATGCCGTCCACCACACACTAACTCCGTAGAGTATTATGGGCCGCACAATAGTGGTATACATCCAATATACAACTTTTGGCTGTAAGCCCCAAGTTTTACCAACAGCCTTCTTGCATGAATACAGGGCCGTAGTGGCCTTCTTCACCCTTTCTTCAATGTTGGGTTTCCATTTTAGTTCCTTGTCCAAGATAAGGCCAAGAAATTTGGCCCTATCAGAAAGCACAAGTTGACAATCCCCTATCCTAGGGAGGACTATAGCTGGAATCGTGCGCTTTCTCGCTTTCTCTCTCTCTTTTTTTGTAAATGAGTAACTTATTGGGCAACGACAGCTTCGATTTTCTGTTGATGAAAGGATAAGTTGACCGTATGCTGTTGATTATCTTGTAACAAGTTTTCTCAATGTGCGCTTTAAAGGTGAGTTTAGAGTCAAGAGAGAGTCCTAGGAATTTGAGTTCTGTTGACCAAGAGATATTTGTGCCTAAGATGTTGATTTCGGGTCTAGGTAGATACCTGACTGCTCGCCGTTTTGTAAAGAAAACGGCTTGAGTCTTTTCAGCATTTATTTGGATTTTCCGCTTATGGCAAAAATTGCTAATTAGCCGAAGTTGATGTTGCAATATGTCCACGATGTTGTCGGGATTAAGATCTGTACAGAATAAGGCAGTGTCATCCGCATAGGTAGCTAGGTTACAACTAGGGTACATGGGCATATCAGAAGTGAAAATATTGTACAAAGTCGGGCTAAGTACAGAGCCTTGGGGGACGCCGGCTAGGACACATCGGCTTGTGGATTTGGCTTGTGCCTTGACACAGAATGTTCGATCAGATAAAAAGTATTGGATCAGTTTGCATACATAAATGGGAAAAGAGAAGCGCAAAAGCTTGTATATGAGGGCTTGGTGCCATACTGAATCGAACGCCTTTTCGATATCAAGTGCTATGAGTCCTGTCGATTCTTTAGCAGCGAGACCTTGAGAGATATGATTCACGACTATTAACAACTGGTGATTGATGGAGAATCCCGGACGGAAGCCAAATTGGAAGTTAGGAATTGTGTGATTAGAGTCGAGCGTACCCTTAATTTTTTGTAACACAACTCTCTCAAAAATTTTTCCTAGAGACGGTAGCAAACTGATTGGACGATAGTTGAGGGGGGTGCCAGGATTTTTTCCAGGTTTTGCTATAGGAATCACGACTGCATTCTTGCACGCCCTAGGAAAATAACCGATTTTTAAGCAGCAATTGAAAAGTAATTTGTACGATTGCTTGTCTGGGCAAGTTCTTTAGAAGCACGTTTGGGATATTATCATCACCAGCTGCTTTTTTTGTCTTAAAATTTTTTAAAATGCGTTTTATTTGGGTTGGTGTGCAGAGATTTTCGGAGCGAGATAGGTGTTTGCGCTGTGGACTTCGTCCGTGGTTTCGGCATCACTTAGATTGTGGGTAAGAGAGTGCGACTGGTGGAAAGCTTCTGCCAGTAATTCAACTTTTTCAGAGTTGGTGCATACAGTCGATCCGTCTGTTTTTAGGAGTGGTGGGATGAAACGAGATTTATTTTTCAGGCACTTCCGTGGCCTCCAGAGTTTCTGCGAACCAGTTTCAAGTGAAGATAGCATTCTGTTCCATTGGGAATTGCGCAAGGTCTGAAGCGATAGTCGGATTTGCAGGTTATTACTACGATTAAAACCTGCTGATGATAGCCTGAGCCTGAGCTCTCGTTGCTCCACAAATCAAGTTTGATCTAAGAATCAGGGCTCAGCGCTTTCAACGCACGCTCTTTTTATGACATCCTGCGTTCTCCATAAGATGTATCGTCCATGCTCGTTTTTATGAAGCTTCTCCTAGCATTTCCCACAATAAAAAAAGCAAATAAGCAGTGAGAATACTTAATAGTAATACCGACCGTGGGCTACACTAAAGTCACCCTACACAGAAGGTATCGCACTGAAGCTTACGTGCATGTTGTACAAAACAGCCGTACATTCGAAGACACAATAGAGTAAAATGACGGCGACCAAAATGCAACCCATTACTTCCGTGAAACATTACCGCCGTAACGGGCAAACGCCATAGGCCGAGCAGAGCGACAAAATGGATTTGTTTAGTAGAGTAAGGAGCAATATATTAGAATAGCTGCCAACAGGAGGCTTCCCCAATCATTGATAACTTTTGAAACCGAAACCAACATCCGGCATCCAATCGCTAACAATACCAATCCAATAAAAGCAACTATGACTCACTAACAAGATAAGTGGACATTACGGACTACACCCACTTGAATCTTCCCTTGTCTCGCTCGGGTGATTGTGCTGGAATATTCCGCGACTCCGGTTGATGCATTATGATACTCTTCAGGAGGCATTAAATGATTTTTAAATAACAAATTTCACTTACGCGTGCGATCCTTATTCCAGGCATGACAAGTGATTGGCGCTACATTTCCTCCAAATGTGTGTCGTTCGGTCATGGTTGATTGCAATTTGGTAGAAGGCAGTATAATTAGTTGATTTTCTAGCTAGTCACAAGAAGACGGACGCCTCTTGATATGCGTGTGCTGATTTTGAGGACCCCCAACAAATGTCGAGATAACGAAAATGATGAGACAACACCCCGTTCAAGTGGTTCAAATTTATCTGCAAATGCAACGCTTCACCTGAATATAGTAGTGAATTTCTCTTCGAATTAAAGAACTGAATGAAAATTCGCGGACTCTGTTCAGTCTACACGAATTTCGACAGATAATTTAGACTGTTCTGAAACCACAGAAAACCAATTGGAAGAAAAACTTTAGTCACCGCGGCGGTGTTCGGTATGTCAGACTGACAGCTGAAATTGGGCGAAAAATTGAAGTTTTCAAGGCCAGTGACGTCCCGATTCTTGGCGGGAGGGGTAAAATATTGTCCGTGTATCTGTCACTAATAGATGGCACTGTTGACACAAAATCGGGTCACGACGGATGCGGATTGAGTCTAGGGTGAACAGGCTTTTATTTTTCATTGATAGCCTATTTTTAGGGAACATAAGAAATCAAAACGGCAATTACATTGCTAGCAGAATAGATGAATTGTGTCTTTGCTTATCGTGGACAACGCTCCTTTCTATATTCCATGGTTCGTAAACTTGAGCTGTCAGATGCACAGCTGTTTCGTTTTCTGGACACTGTTGAATTGGTTGGTTGTTTTGCAAAATTGCGGATTCGTCTGAACTTCTGTGAGTGTTTTTGTATCTTTCACAATTCACATCATCTTTCCTGATGTATGCATAGCTTCAGCCTAGGAGGGAAAACGGCAAATTCCATCGTCTGAACGTTGATCGTATTTTTTTTCGTTTTTGTTTGCGTTGTCCGCCTACGGCTAGTCATCTTTGACTTTGTTGACATTTTGTAAGTTGCAATTTCAAATTAAAAAACGGTTGTGGACAAATAAATTAAAAACAAAAACCTTACTTTCCTCACTTTCTTTAGAACATGACTTCCGCCGAAATCGAGATTCCGGATAAGAAATATTTCTCTCAATTTTTTGAGATGATGGGAGAGTTTCGCAGAACAAAGAGGGTAAGTGAACTTGTATTTTTGTTTTGATGTGAGGAGGCGTTCGAACGATGGATTTGTTGTCCAACTTTTGAGCATTCAAACAAGTTGGACAACAAATCCACCGTGCAAACAGAAGTTGGACGACTTGTGTGAGTTCAAAAAACCTTCGTTCTTCTTTCATTGACTATAATCCGATCGAAATAACAACATAAACTTTTTAATAATGAAGAGTTAATTAACTAAACAGGGTTTTTAATTTGTTTTGTATATTGCAAGGGTTACATTGATGGTCCTTGCAATCTCATCATAATATATGTACTTCTCATATATGTATACTTAGTAGGAAATGTTACCTTCAATGCTTTACAAATCAAGAGAAATGAACGAAACAACAAATATATATGTCCTGTGCCAATGCGTACTGCAAAAGCTGATAACACCGCTTCAACTTCCAACTTCTGTCCACACGGCCAACAATTTTGATAGGATTTGTTGAAGTTGAATATCGTACGTGTGAACAGGCTTCCAACTTGCGAAAAGTTGGTGGGAAAAGTTGGATCAAACAAGTTAGATGCCGTCCGAACGCGCCTTAATTCAAATGGGGGTAGAGAATGGGATTATTCCAGTATTAAAAGAAGAATTATTTCACTCTACTTGTGTAAATAGTACATGACTCTGCGGAACATATATTTTGATCTTGTAATGACAACGTGGCAACTGACCTATCAAATGCGTTTGATAAGTTGCCAACTTGTTGAACATGTATATGTCTGCACATGAGATTCGTTGGATTGCCAACTATCTAGCTATCTAGATATTCCTTTACTGAGTTTTGAGGCAACCGTTCCAAACTTAGGAAAACTAAATTACGAGTTCCACAGGGCGGTATACTCTCTCCTATTCTGTTCAACATCTACATGGTCGGTCTTCCGACACAACCAGAAAGAATTAAAGTGATTTCCTACGCGGACGATTGCATCGTACTCGCCACGGGTTTGGATAAGTAAAATATGCACCTCCATATTAAACGGTATTTAGCACGATTACAAGCTTTTTTCAAACGGAAAAATCACGGAAATCTCACCACCTCAGCTGCAGTACGAACAACATTTTTAAAGCATTTGCACGCAGCACTTAGGGCAAAGATAAAGATGCTATGTATGCTAATTACTTTTAGAGCAGCGGCTGATTTTCCTGCTCCGGTTTGGTCGCATTGTTGGAAAATTAGAGTAAAATCTAAGTTTGCCAGAATGCTGCTCCACCCACAGCCACAGGGTGCTTCCTTAGGTCTGTCCAGGATCACTTACATATTTAAGCCAATACGTAACCACAATCGTCTACTTTCAAAACAGTACCTTGTTGTTTGCTATCGAGAGGACTATCCGAATTGTGATTTCATGTCGTAGTGGAGGACATTTGCCAAAAACACAACCTTTCTCCAAAAGGCGTAAAAGAATGGAAGGCCTTATGGAAATTGACGCTGGGCACTACTTCTGCCATGCGGTTGAGTGATCCCGGGGCGAACCTAGTTCGCGCCAGAGCTCGACGGTTTCCGGGGGCGAGCAATATAAGGCAGTCCAATTACATTGTGGAGAAGCTGAGGGTTGCAAGCTGGAATGTCGGTTCCATGACGTCAAAGAGCGAGGAGATTGAGGATATCATGAAGCGGAGAGGGATAGACATTATGTGCGTGCAAGAGACAAAGTGGCGAAATACCCATATCGACAGAGCCCGGTTTCTTACGAATTCCATGAAGTACAAATTGTACTACTATGGAATTACAAACCAAAGAAACGGAGTTGGCATTATTCTGGCCTCGTCTTTACTTGGCAGTATAATAAGTGTCGCGAAGAGAAGTGACCGCTTGATTAGCATCAAATTGGTTATCTGCGGAAGGATGTGGAACGTAATAAGTGCCTACGCTCCCCAAGCGGGACTGCCACCAGAAGAAAAAGAGGCATTTTGGAACGACGTTGACACCCTAATTCAGACCATTCCAGATACCGAATTGGTGTTCTTGGGAGGAGATTTAAATGGCCATGTGGGTGAATCAAATTATGACTACGAGGATTGCCATGGTGGAAAGGGTAGCCCTTCAACGGTCAGAAATGACGAAGGTGAAGCTATTCTGGCCATGTGCAGATCGCATGGTTTGGTCATCCTAAATACATGGTTTGTGAAAAACGAGATACACCTAATTACCTACAGTAGTGGACACGGAGATAGGAAACACGAAACGCAGATCGATTACCACCTCTGTTTCGATTTTATAAGAAGGTGGGTAAGAGACTGCAAGGTGATCTTGGGTGAATCTGTCGTCAGCCAACATCGTTTGCTCCTGTCAGAATTTATTTTGAAAGCAGGAGGAGCAAGAAATAGAAGAACTCCCAAGCCTGTCGAAAAAATCAAGTGGCACAATCTCACAAACGACAACTTTGAGCCTGTAGTAACTCCATTCATTGATAAAAAGACGGAGTGGTTTTAAAACAACATAAACTGCACCGAGCACAGTCCAACACAAATGCGGAATAGTTTCACTGAAATGTCAGTAGGTGAGGCGGAAAAGGCACTTGGAGTTTCGAAAGGTCCACTTCACACGAAGAAAGAAACTTGGTGGTGGAACACCGAAACTAAGGAAGCAGTGCAAGCCAAATCGAACGCATTTAAGGCATGGACGAAATGTGAGTCAAGCAGTGAAGCCAAACGGGTTCAACTTCGCGAAAATTATATGCAATGCCGAAAGAAAGTAAAGCGCTTGGTAGCTCAAGCAAAGGCGAGGGCATCTGAGAAATTCTACCAAGAATTAGAAACTCAGACTGCGACCGAAGGACCGTCTTTGCGCGAGAGACCTAAGCACGACGCCAGGATATTTAGGGTCGCAGCCCAAAGGAGAAGGAACGTTCGGGAAATACAGGCGCCAAAGTACGTGGAGGACTCGCAAGGAATGTTGCTGATTGACGATACGGCAATTTGTAGCAGGATGCGAGAGTATTTTGACGAACTTCTAAATGAAGAATTTCCTCGAGCAGCTTTTCAAGATGTTGAGCCGAATACCACAAATATTGAAGATATCTCAGAGGAAGAGGTGATGGAGGCAATGCATCAGATGAAACGCGGAAAGGCAGTCGGCCCGTAAAAAATCCCCGCGGAATTTTGGTTGAAAATGGAAAATGTCGGGCTTAGTTGGCTCACAGTTCTCTTCAACAAAATCAAAGGCGGGCAACCGATGCCTGAGGCTTTCAGGGAAAGTTTTCTTCTTCCTTTCTATAAGAACAAGGGAGACTCACGCAAACTCAACAACTATAGGGCTATAAAGTTAACACCTCATACACTAAAGATCTACGAGCGAGTTGTCTGCAACCGATTGAGAAAGATTGTGCGGTTGAATGACAATCAATGCGGCTTTGTTGAAGGTCGATCTACAGTCGATGCGATTCAGTGCATTCGTATGGCGATGGAAAAGTATAGAGCAGCACGAAAGGACTTATACTTTGTCTTCATCGATTTGGAGAAGGCATTCGATAGAGTACCTCGTGATCTGATATGGTTGGCCTTGAGAGCACTTAGCACGAGGCATACGTCAGGATGATACGAGACATGTATGATGGAGCTACGACTAAGGTTAGATGCACAGCCGGTGAATCAGAAGAATTTCCGGTGAATGTCGGAGTACACCAGGGCTGGGTATTGAGTCCGTTGCTCTTCAACATCATCATGTGCTACTTATTAACACGTGTCTCCGACGGCCTAGAAATATCTTTTCTTTTTGCTGATGATATAGTCCTCAGTAGCCCAAACATCGTTGCCTTGCAAGCTGCGCTTACAGAATGGTGTGACATTCTGGAGGAGCATGGACTGAGGGTAAGTATAACAAAGACTGAGCTCTTATGCTGCCAATTCTCAGACCCAAATGCACCAGAAATGTACGTCAAAGGAGAGCAGCTTAAGACTTGTACCAAGTTCAAGTACCTTGGCTCGATGGTGAACAGCGGAGCTACATGCGATGATGACATCAAACATCGCACAAAGGTTGGGTGGATGAGGTGGCGAGAAAACTCTGGAGTTTTCTGCGATAAGAAAATGCCACTGTATGGATCAGAATGCTGGACCATGTATGAAGGTTACGCGAAAGAAATGACAGCGACTGAAATGAAAATGTTACGCATGTCAGTTGGTGTAACAAAAAGGGACCACATCAAGAGTAGCTACATCCGAGGCAGCTTGTCCATAGACCAACCAATCACCGAAAAGCTCGAAGACCGACGAATGGATTGGTATTGCCATGTTCAAAGGCGTCCGCCTGAGAACCCCGCAAAGAGAGCGATATCAATGGAAGTTCCACTTGATGGACCCAAGGCCAGAGGCAGATCGAAGAACACCTGGATGTGTCAAATGAAAAAGCAACAACAACGCATTGGTCTCGGCGATGACACCATCCAAGATAGAGCTGCCTGTAGAAATATGCTGAGAAATTATCGCCAAAACGGGCGATGTGCCTACACCGCAGGTCGAGCAACGCGGAACCATGGAGCGGTATAAAGAACGAGGCAAGGAATAAGAAGTGGAGGACATGTGGTCCTACGGAAACTGCCTCTACGGGGCGGATTACACCCGTTTTCTACATGGAAACGGCCAAAAGTTTCCAATATACCTCCCTGGCAAGAGCCCTGAAGGTTCGATGCAGGAAGGTTGTGTTTGTCTGTGTATATGTGTGGATTCGAGTTATGTGTTTTTTCGTCATATTGGGAGCATTACATCTCGGCGCGGCTGCTCTCAATTTTATTAATTCGCGCCGGCATTGAAACAAATCCAGGCCCAGAGGTATGGTTTTGTAGTGTTTGCGGCCAACGAATTGGTACGAATGCCAGGTCAGTACAGTGTAATTGTTGCTTGGAATGGGTACATCTCAGGTGTTCTGGCCTGAGAAGGGTTGGTCAGCACTCCACAGCATATGTTGCACCGGGATGCATAAATACAGGGCGACCAAGGGCTGCTCCTAGCCCTCCACCTCCTCCTCAGCCCCCAGCACCCCCAAACAATATGATCAGGAATGCTAGGCCTAGTTTAACCCCTGCTCCTCCTCCAGCGGTTTTCACTCCACTGTCCTTATTGCAGTTTAACTGCAACGGCATTCACCAAAAAATCACCGAGATCACTCACTTCATGAGTGTAAACAGAATTCTGATTTCTGCTATCCAGGAGACTTTGCTCCATTCGAACTCGTCTCTTAGCGTCCATGGCAATTACGTTATACTGCGCAAAGATAGACCAGCCGCCAGGAATGATTCTCACCCTGGAGGTGGACTTGCCTTCCTAATACACAAGTCCGTACATTACTGTGTATTAGATGTAGATGTCGACGGTACGGCGGAAATGCAAGCCATCTCAGTTTCATCAGGGAGTACTAATATCGAAATTTTTAATGTATATGTTCCACCACACTCTAGTTGCCCTTCTGGCTATCGTTTCGATATTGGTCCTCTCCTATCTGGAGAGCACAGGATCATTCTTGGTGACTTTAACGCGCACCATGAGCTCTGGCATTCTGACCTCAACAACGATGCCAGGGGTATAGCTATTGCCGAATCTCTAGACGCCTCAGATTTCTGTCCACTCAATGAAGACTCGCCGACTCGAGTCACAGGCACTTGCAGTAGCTCTCCTGACTTAACTATTGTAAGTGCCAGCCTAATCAGTGCTACTCGATGGGAGACGCACACTGCTCTCTCGTCCGATCACCTCCCAATCATAATAAGAATTGACAAACCAGCAAACCTGACTAAGTCTGAGAAGCGAACGTTTGTCAATCACAAGAAAGCCGATTGGGAGGGTTTCAAAGCATACTCGTCGGCGAAGTTCACCGAGCTACCCACACCAACTAACGTTCATAAGGCCGAAAGAAATATTAGGAACGTCATTGCCAAAGCAGCGGCACGTTTTATTCCTGCTGGACGTATCCCGAAAGTTCGACCTAATTTCCCTACCAGTGCCGCCAGATTAGCCGATGAACGAGATGACA
This sequence comes from Microchrysa polita, assembly GCA_949715475.1. NCBI lineage: Eukaryota > Metazoa > Arthropoda > Insecta > Diptera > Stratiomyidae > Microchrysa > Microchrysa polita. Next base: position 64,592,844 of record OX454418.1, on the reverse strand, counting down.
TCAGACGCGCTCACCCAGGTGATCCCAGAATTCAGGAGCTTAACTCCGAAATCAACCGACAAGTAAAAGACTATCGGAAGGCGAAATGGAACGAGCACCTAAATGACTGCAACCTCAATGAAGGTGTCAGTAAACTATGGTCTACTGTCCGCGCCCTATCCAATCCTAGGAAAGGAAAGGGCAATAATGCCATCAAATTTGGCCATAAGAGCACCAGCGAACCCCTTCAGTGCGCAAGCCTGTTCAATAAGCAATTTATTGAACATCCCAAGTCCGATGGCTTAAAGCGTAAAATTAGAAGACGGATTCGCAGTAGAAATGTTGACACTATACCATCGTATACTGCGGACCAGGTTAAAAAAGTCATTGAGAATGCTAAAAATTCAAAGGCCCTCGGACCCGATGGCATTTCGATGGCCATGTTGAAACATCTCGACCTTCCAGCCATTGAGTATCTCACGGCAGCCTTTAACTTGTCGATGTCCACGCTTGCCATCCCTGAAATCTGGAAAACAGGACGGATTGTCCCCTGTCTCAAACCGGGTAAAAGCGCTGGTCTCGGTGAATCCTACCGACCCATAACAATACTTTCACCTGTCGCAAAGACGCTAGAGGCCCTTATTCACCCCACTCTTGTTAAGCATGCTAAGCTAGAACCTCACCAGCACGGCTTCAGGAAAATGCATAGTACCACCACAGCCCTCGATGCGATCACTACACGCATCCGTAATGGGCTAAACCACAGTCGTCCTTGCCACAGAACGATTCTTGTGGCAATTGACCTAACGAGTGCTTTTGACAATGTCAATCACTCGATGCTTCTCGCTAACTTACTGAATATGCATATCCCTGCTCAAGAGATCCGTTGGATTGCAAACTATCTAGCTGGTCGGCATTCCTTCACTGAGTTTCGTGGCAAACGTTCTAAGCTTAGGAAAATCAAATTAGGTGTTCCACAGGGTGGGGTACTCTCCCCCACTCTGTTCAACATCTACATGTCCGGCCTTCCTACACCACCGGAAGGAATCGAGGTGATTTCTTACGCAGACGATTGCACCGTACTCGCCACCGGGGAGGATAAGGATGAAATGCGCCTCCAAATTAATCGCTATCTCGGACGATTACAGGCTTTCTTCCAAAGCCGAAACCTCACCATCTCCGCGTCTAAATCTTCTGCGACATTTCTTACCACCTGGTCGGTGGATTGTCGGTGGGAGGTTGATGTACGTATTGGCAACAATCCAATTCCTACTGTTGCAAATCCTAAAATTCTCGGGCTCCATTTAGAGAACATGATGACGTCAGCTCATCACGCAGCATCCGTTTGTGAAAAGATGCGCAGTAGGAATAAAATCCTAAAAGCACTAGCTGGTAGCACCTGGGGCAAGGATAAAGAAACCATGCTAGTCACATACAAAGCGGTGGGTCGAGCAGTTGCTGATTATGCAGCCCCAGTTTGGTCACATAGTTTATGTGATACAAACTGGACCAAAATTCAGGTCTGCCAAAATGCTGCTCTACGCACAGCCACAGGTTGCCTCTTGATGTCTGCCCAGGATCACTTACATCAAGAGACAAAATTGATGCCAATACGTGACCACAATCTCCTACTGTCCAAACAATATCTTGTTGGTTGCTACCGTGAGAATCATCCCAACAACAGTCTCATGGACCGAATTCCTCCACCACGACATGTCAGGCGTGATTTGCGAGACCTAGAGAGAGAGGTCCAGGGATACAAGAGGGACCCTTACGACGATGATGCATACCGAGCTGCCATCGCTGAGATTCACACTGCAGAAGTGAGTCGGTCTATTGCGAGATTAGGTGCGAACAGAGTCCTCTCAGTGCGCCCTCCACCCATTTCGCCTGAGGAGATTAGGCTCCCGAGAGCCACCAGAGTGACATTAGCTCAACTTCGGTCGGGCTTTTGTTCACGCCTCAATTCGTACCTTTCTCGCATTAACCCGGACATTCAAAACATCTGTCCAAACTGCGCTGGCGCTCCACACGATGTGGGTCACTTGTTTCAATGCCCAGCTGCGCCCACTGACTTAACCCCTATCTCACTGTGGGAAAACCCTATCGCAGCAGCTATGTTTTTGTCCCTTGACATAACGGACGAAAGCATCGACGAACCATAACTCGAATCCACATAGATGCACAGCGGTTGCACACCTTTCTGCACCGCTAAAAGAAGAAGAAGTGGAGGACATGTCAGGCGTGGTTTGCGTGATTTTCAGAGAGATCTCTAGGAATATAAACGGGATAATTTCGATGAAGAAACATACCGAGCCGCTATTGCAATGATTCACACAGATGAAGTGAGTCGGTCTATTGCGAGTTTAGGTACGAATAGAGTCCTCTCAGCGCTCCCACCTGTCTCGCCTGAATCAGGAGAGTAGACCCGCGAGAATTAAATTAGCTCAACTTCAGTCAGGCTTCTATTCACGCCTTAATTCTAACCTATCTCGGATAGACCCAAACATACACCATTGCTCATGATGTAGGTCGTAGATGTAGAAGTACGTAGACAACTTCACTTACCTGTGGTCAATTTGTCAAAGAACGCCAACGAAACATACGAGATAAAGCGACGAATACAACTACAAGCTAATAAGTGTTTTTTTTTTGTCATCCCAATATACCCCACGAAACTAAGCAAAAATTTGGGTGTAAAAAAAGCCGTATTTTTGCATGAATATTCGCCAGTTTTGCAGTATTTTTTTCCGCCGCAAATATTCGCTGCCTAATGTCAAAAGTAACATTTATGGAAACATGAATTCCAAGGAAGGAAGAACTCGTTGTTTAGACTTACACAAATAAATTGCGCTATTGCGGTAAGTCCAGCAACACCCCGATCGTATCGCTCAGCCGAAGAATTGCAGAGATATCGACGATTTTCCAAGTGCATAGTACGAAGCTGATCGTGAAATTGCGACCGACATCTAGTTTGACAACTAACAAAAGCATTCATTTTGTGAATTATTGTACTTATCTTGGTTATCCAAGGACGCCCCTGTGAGATGCGCAGGAGAGATGCTCCGACGCCACCTTAGTGATTTTCGCGAGTCCAGCGACACCTTGATCGTTTTGCTGGGCTCAAGGATTCCAAAAATATCGACGAATTTCCGAAGCTGATTGTGAAATTGCTGTAGCCAACATCCAGGGTGACGGTTATCTCTGACTACCCTGTACACTGACCGGAAAAATAAAGAGGATCCGATGACCCTTTAGGCAATTTTATGGTGAATCTAGCGACACCTCGATCGTGTCGCCACACGATTTCCGAAAGAATACAAGGTCAATCAATTTCAATTTCAATTCAATCTTTATTTCCGGTATAATACAAGTTTGCATAACAATTAAATTAATTCATTTAGATGTCGGCCATAAGCCATAATTCTACGGTATAAATATTTAAAGATGTCTAATTATTAATTTAGTTAAGGAACTAATTAGTAAAAGTTTAAGGAAAAAAAAATTTCTAAAACCTTACATTAGACAAGGTCAATCGTTTCTTTTATGAATAGTATACGATAGGAAATGACCTGCTGGTTCGATGGTTGCGTTTGTCCCAGATTAGTTACATACAAGCAGTGCCGTCCCGAGGATTCGCGGGGCCCGTGGCAAAATCACGATGCGGGGCCCCTTTTTTCCAAAATATATATGTTTTCGAAACCATAACTTTATATGAATTAAAGCCCCGGATAGAGTTCGAGCGGAATGAAAATGAAACGGTAATGAACCGGCATAAAAACCGTGGTGAATTTAAAATTTTAGCTTCGAAAATTGCTACAAAGGCGTTTTACGTCCTAAATCATCTTAAAAATAACTGAAAAAAATAGTTTCCACCTTGTCCGAATGCATTTTCAACGTGGAAATGAGTCGACTCTGTAGCATATTCTCCGTCGGGCGTGGTGAGTTTTGCAAACGTCAAACCGATTCACTGTCCACGACGAGTTCATCGTGGAAATTATCTAATGACCGGGGAATCGAAAAATAACACATAAAATGGCAGAGACAAATTGTGAAACCATTCTCGGATTTTAGTTTATGGAATTCCCCAGCATTTACCACATATTCCACGACATTTTCATTGATAAAATCGCCGCGGACAAAAATTTCATTTTCATTCCGCCCGAGGTCTATTCAGGCCTTAAAATGAAAATAAAACCAAATTTCTTCGAAATTCAGTACATAATTATACGAAATTAGTTCTGGATTTTTTTAAGTCATAAGTATTTGGATCAAAATTTAAATAAAAAAAACGAGACCGAGGCTAATTTCGGGCGCGGCCGAAATTCTGATACCCTTCGCTCCCCTCAGGCTAAATGTTTTTTTCGCGCATACCTACGACTTGTATTTAATCCCCCCCCTATTCTTTTCCATCTGCCTTCACAAATGTTTCGTTGCGTAGGCAAAAAAATATTTGTGTGGGGTTTGGTTGGAATAAGTGAGCAAATAAAAATATTTACTCAGAAAATTTTATCGGGTGATGCGGAGCATGGCCCCATAGTACGGTTCCATTTGCTTTTACCTTTTAGTTGCTTTGATAAAGACACATTAATTCAAGGTTTTGTGAAATTGGTGTAAAAATGTTTTTTAGAAGAACCAAAATGGGGGGTTGGGTCTGTATGGCAGTCCCATGACCCCATGGCCCGACTTGATCCTTTCTTACATAATGTTTTGTGTCATCAATAGAAATACATTTGTGTAAAATTTGGTTGAAATTGGTACCCAAATAAAAAAATTTTTTTTTAGAAGAACCTAATTTGGGGAGTTGGGTTTGTATGGCAGCCCCATGACCCCATTTTGCGATTTTACCCATACAAACAAACTGCCTGCAGCCAAAAGAAATATTTGTGCTAAATTTCGGCTTCATAGCTCTTAAATTGGCCGAGTAAACGCGTCGCAACAGACAGACAGACGGATATCGCCCAATCGATTCTCCAAGTCATGCTGATCATATACAATGCCTTTCACTTGAATAGCACACTCTATAAATTGAATTTATTTTCTTAATATCTTTAAAAAAATGAAGACAACAGATATTTTGTATTTTTTATCTGTCATTTGATTAATTAGCTTTAATTTAAAATAAAAATAATTCGAATTTTTCCAACATGTAATCTTAGAAAAAAAATGTAAAACACCAATGAAAAAAACACATAAATTCTGTTTCACTTGAATAGCACACTTTTTTTTAAACTTATTTTAATTAACTTTTTATGCAGTGAGGATAACTTATTATTGTTCAGAATACAAGTTGAGATCAATTTGAATTAAAATCAGTCTTTAAAATCGGGCTTTCTTCCAAGTTGTTTGATGATTTCCCTAGTGGAAATAATCGCTGATGAAAAACCAATCTCGCGATAGTTTCGGAAAAACTTTTTTAGCCCATCTATTTGTTGTATTGCGACGTCAAGCTGCATATTTTCAGCCTGCAAAGTTTTGCTCACTGCGTTGACGGCATGGAGAATGTCATACCAAATAACAAGTTTTAAAACAAACTCATATGAACAGGCTATACTCAACCAATGATAGCGCTGCCGAACTCGCTGTAGGATCTTTTGTAGTACTTGCCACTTCTTCTAGAGCATCGCAGATTTCCTGTATCTGGTATCTCACAGCCTTCACGCTCTCAATCCGACACTCCCATCTAGTATTTGATAAAGGTTTCAAGGTAAGGCTTGTGCAATGTTTAACGATAACACTCCATCTGTTGAAACTGAAAACAACTAAAACGTCAATCAAGGCTTGGTCTGTCGTTGCGTTGACTTTCAAAAATTGTATGAACTTTTCTTCAATTTTGAGCTCATCTTTCCAATTACAGTAACGTTATGACTTTTGAAATAATTTTACTGTTTCCAACACAAAGCTTTCATTTGCTTCCATGACAGTAAATAAGAAATGGGACATGCTGTAAATTTGTACATACGATTGTATGTATGTACGAGCATTTCTCTAATGGTTTTTATCGATAAATGTTTCTATGTAGGAGCAAATTGTTAAATACATTGAATATGATAAGTGCTCAGATCAGGCGCAGGGCCTATGCAAGCGCGGGACCGGGGGCAACCGCTCGACTCGCCCCCTATAAGGAACGGCCCTGCATACAAGCTTGAATATTCTATTGAATGTTTACGTTGCATAGTTACGCCATCGTATGGAATCACGTAAGGGTTCTACTAAAAAATATTACGCAATTTCATACGATGGCGTAACCATGCTAAGTAAACATATGTACATATGTATATTCAATTCAAAACAGACAACAAAACAATATTCAAGCTTTGTGTCTTCTCTATACGATAAGACTAACCATTCGGCGGGCACAAGTAATATGTAAGAGTTTTCGAGGACGTGATAATCAATTCAAACAATAAAATCGAACACTGTCGCAACTTTTTTTAGGGTACGGTACAATAAGGTTGTACTGCACTGCATTTTTCTATCAATTTGACGCATGTCAATAATTTTATCATTAGAATAAGTATAGACCAATGAAGAAGAAAAAGGAGGAAACGAAATATCTGAAAATAAAGGGGACAATTTGATTTTTTTTATAGCTAGCAGTGGCGTAGGAAAATTAGTGTTGGGGCTGGTGTGGTTTAATACTTTTTGACTTTTTCATTGGTTTGAGTATTCAACCGCAATGAACTGAAATACACACTATTTAAAATTTTGTATTTAAACGAATTTATACCACACAACGCTTTGCAATCCCATTTAATTGTACTTTTCACAATAGTGTAATTTTTGATGCTCTTGAGATACAGCTATGCAACAGGAACGTTGGTGATTAATTAATTTTAAGCATCTATTAATTTTGAAATTTCGTATTCATTGCCCCCATTTTGCCGACGCCCCTACACGAAGCTGTAACATTAAGCTGCGCATGTAGTCTAGTACAGATAGCTCAAAACCCAAACATCCAAAAGAAAAAGAAATTTTTGATGCCAAATTTTGAATACACTGCCCAATATACGTAATAAAAAGTTACACCAATTTGCGCCATGGGTTAAGGGGGGAGGGGGTCCCAAAGGGGTGAAAATTTACTTTTTTACAAATAACTGGAAAACTATGAATCTGACCTTAAAATCTTCTGAGGACGAAACAAACTACACAAAATTGCCTTTGTAATGATATATAACACTCTAGACGTTTTTTCGGAAAATTATACCCTAGACCCAATAGCATTATAGAGAATTTACATTTTTTGAGTTTTACATTTCGGACTGTAACTCTTGATAGAAAGAACCTAGGGTGACGAAATCTTGTTCATTCTATTACAAACAAAATTTATTTGGTTTGTACCAAAAATTGAGGTGCTCCGACCATTGACGCCTCCCTCACTCCTCCTAACATTTTTCAAAAAGGCATGCCTGTAGCTTCTTTTCAAATTGAGCCAGGCAGATAAAATTTGGTGAGGTGCCTAGTCTTAGCCCCATTATGCTCCTCACTAAAAATTGTTACCATCCGATCAAAACTAAGGGTACTCCCCATACAAAGTAAACCAAAATTCTAAAAAAAATCACATTTTTTCACTTCTAAATTATATCTAAAATGAAAAAATAAAATTTATTTCTTAGAACGTCATTATAACAGTTAATTGTAGTCTTGTAAATGTATATTCAAAAGTTTGTACCGGAGCGTGCCTGACAAGTACGAAAAATGTGGTTTGAAGGTTGCTAGTACACGTTACTCGATTTATTCGGAACTAGCCTTTGAACTAGTACCAATGACTTTCAAACACAATTTGTTGATACTTGTAGTGTACGCTTTGATGCAAAATTTTGAATATACATTCAGAGGACTACAATTAACTGTTAAAATGACGTTCTAAGAGATAAATTTTATTTTTCCGTTTTAGATAGAATTTAGAAATGAAAAAATGTGAAATTTGTTAGAATTTTCGTTCACTTTGTATGGGGGGTACCCTTAGTTTTGATCGGATGGTAATAATTTTTGGTGGGGAGCATAATGGAGCTTAGACTAGGCACCCCACCAAATTTGATCTGCCTGGCTCAGTCTAAAAAGAAGCTACAGGCATGCCTTTTTGAAAAATGTTAAGAGGAGTGAGGGGGGCGTCAATGATCGGAGCACTCCAATTTTTAGTACGAATCAAACAAATTTTGTTATCAATATATGGACAAGATCTTATGACAGTAGGTCTATTCTATCAAGAGTTACAGTGCGAAATGTAAAACTCGAAAAATCCAAATTCACTATAATACTTTTGGGTCTAGGGTATACTTTTCTGAGAAAATGTCTAGAGTGTTACATATCATTACAAAGGTAATTTTATGTTGTTTGTTTTGTCCTCAGCTCATTTTAAGGTCAGTCTCATAGTTTTCCACATATTTGCAAGAAACTGAATTTTCAACCCTTTGCCACCCGCTCCCCCCTTAACCCATGGCGCAAATTAGTGTAACTTTTTACTGCGTATATTAGGCAGTGTATTCAACAATTTGGCATCAAAAATTTCTTTTCTTTTTGGATGTTTAGGTTTGGGGCTATTTTGAACCAATTGTACTGGACTTATTTTGTTTACAATTAATTTTCCATATAAAATTCAAATGAGAAATGTCATCGAAGCTACAAAATCAAGTCACCATAGAAAATATTTTGGTGCCAAAAAAAGTCGCATATCGAGTGTATTATGCGGTTATTTGAATTTCCTTTTTAGATTTTCTTATGTCGAATGTCGAATTTCACGTTGATTTTTTCCGCTTATGCTTTTACATAAAACGTAAAGATGCTGCGACATCAGTTGCTTTTCTTTACAGTTATTTGTAATTAAAGAAAATCGAAAAAACCTAGACCTTGTTGTCATTTACCTACACCCCAACCCGAAAAAATAACTGTTTTGTTTTGAGAGAAATGTGACCTTCTTTGTGGAACAGAGAGATCAAATTAATCGTTTCGTCTAAATTCAAATAACTGTACTGTAAAAAATTGCACTTAGAACTTCCGGCGAGTAATTTTAAAAGTTTTATACCCAAAAATTGCAACACTCAAAATATCAGAAAACCTCTGGAGGCCTGTTCAGTTCAGAATGAGTCAAATACCGTCCATTCCCATTCAGAATTGAACTTTACAGGCCTCTAGAGGTGTTTTGATATTTTGAGTGTTGCAATTTTTAGGTATAAAATGCCATGGTTTCAGGTCTTTGCCAAAAGTGCCCATCAATCGGTAGTCTAAGCAAGCTATTAAGTGTCTAACAACTAAATCAGTGGTTCCCAGATGTCGTCGAACCGCTAGCTTGAAATTGAACTTCTACGGACCACCACCAAATTTAATAGTGAATAAATGAAATACTTAATCAGGGCATATCTTGGTTTGTATTTTTGAACCTACATTCAGACGACTATAATTTACGAGTATTTTTATAATGACGTTCTAAAGGCGGCCCCAGACCGACCGGAGTGTGGCAAACACCGCACAAAAGATTGATACGAAAAATCGTCCAGCAGCAGTGCAGCAGTGTGGTTGGGCGACTCCAAGGTATCATTCTCGGAACCGGTCCTTTGTGCGGTGTGTGCCACACTCCGGTCGGTCTGGGGCCGCCCTAAGAGATACATTTTTGTTTTTATTTTAGATAGGTTTCTGTAATTAAAAATGCAAAAATTAGTACAAATTTTGGTTTCATTTTGGAAGTATGGAAGGTACCCTTAGCTTTTATCGAATCGAAGTAATTTTTGTTTGAAATTATAAAGGGACACCAGAGACTAGACACTCAATCAAATTTTAGCTGCATAGTGTAATTTGAAGAGATGTTACAGGCATGCCATTCAGGAAAATATTAACAGGAGCCGATCTATTTTCAATATAAACCAAATACATTTTATTACTTAAATCTCCAAAATCTTACGACTCTTTAGGTGCATTCAAAAGAGAATTGGAGTGCGAGGCTAATTTCGGGCGCGTCCGAATTCGAATACCCGTCACATGTGAATGTGTGAATGGGTGTTAATAATTTCTACCCCAGCCCTATGGCGTGTTCCGATATCATCTGTTCCCAGATATGTTGAGTCTAAACTAGTAACAAGCTATGATGAAGTTTGATTAAAATGGGTCCGTTCCTGGATATGTTTTCAGGCTTTACTAGGAACACACTTGGGTGAAGTTTGGTTAAGATTGGTTCAACAAGAAAACAAATTTTCTTACAAGAACATAATTTTGGAATTTGGGTTGTGTTGGTCTCTATAGCAGCCCCATCACGCCATGGTCCGATTCCATTCGTCCCGGTATATATACAGCGTACACTAAAAAGAAACTTGTATGTATACAAAATTTCCGTCTGATAGCTTCAAAACTGAGGGACTAGTTTGCACAGAAACAGACGAATAGACATACAGACATCGCTCAATCGATTTCTCGCGACACACAAATCAATAATATATATACGGGGATGCTTCCTTCTGTGCGTTGCAAATTTCATGACATTTTAATATGCCCCCATAGTGATGGGTTTAAAAACAAACAATAAAATCTGCTTGGTGTGACAGGATTTACTAAAACCACTAAATCAATCGAGTCGAAACCCGTCTACTAGATTAAATCGTATGTCATTAACTTCAAAATGCATCGCAGACTGTACTTGCATTATTCAAATTGAAGTACAATATGGTACAACTATTAACTAAATCTAGGATTTAGTAAATCTTGTCGATAGCCTGAATCCGCTTTAAGGTGTAGTATGAGATTCGCTCGTGCTGAAATGCCTACTCAATAAGCTAGAGCAACATCTTTTGTTTTTAAAAACTATTTCATTTAATCACTATTAAATTTGGTAGTGGTTTTTAAAGTTTGACCACACGGAGCTCCCTTTGAATGCAGGTACAGATCGGGTGTACTTGGATCTACAGAAGAAACAGATTTGTTACTGGCCACTATCCCGTACACGTTCCCGTAATAAGGATATACACGAAAATAACAAAAAAATGCCATTATGGGTTGAACCCTGCTAGAGTCCTTAGGACTGCATTAGGGCGTTGTACAAGCTATAAATTCGTCATATATCACTTTTTAGTGAACATGACCGTTATGGAGATATCCATAAAAAACGGCAAAATTAGATGTTTTGACCCTCAGAACTTCCATCAATGGGGATTTTGGCATTTTGCTTGCAGCCACAGAAGCTACAAATTTGTGCACGTATTGATGTGAAAATTGGCCACTTTTTTCTGAACCGCGAATCAAAATCTACTTTTGATAGTTACGAACTTGCTATACATCACTTTTCAGCACATATTACCGTTATCGAGATATTTGAGGGCTAGGACGTTGGGATGCTGGAATTCTGGGCTTCTGAAACTAGAGGACAAGGTCGCGTGACCACGATAATTGAAGGTGAATGTTATCTTGCCATAGTGCCATAAAGAAGAAGGTGAATGTGTCGTGGGCTCTCAGAATAATAAATTACTTCCATACATGGACACTAGGTCTATTACAACTACCAAATGCATAACAATATTATATTTACTGTACCAATCCATTTTTAAATGATAGTATGCATACATCGTCTCTTTGCAGTTCTGCGATGTTACACTTTCGATCGATGGTGAGCAAATAGTCGCTCACAAAGCAGTCCTTTCTGCAAGTAGTCCGTATTTCCGGGCATTGTTCAACGGTGACACATACATTAGATTTTATAATATAATGATGTTAGAATACTATTGTTTTCGTTTAAGAAAATTTCATTGAGGGAAAATGTGATACAGTAGCATTGCATCACGAGACCACCTTCAAAATCATGATGCGAATAGTAAATTATATCTACTCGGGCGTGATTACCATCTCGTTAGAGGACGCATCGCTGTTGTTGCAAAATTTAGACTTCCTGCAAATGGATAGCGCTAAAGAGGAATGCATAAGCTATCTTACACAAAATGTAAACATTGACAACTGCATCCAATTGTTTATTTTGTCAGGTTTGTAAAAAAAATATTCAACTCTTCATTTAATTGTTTTTATTTGGAATTGATTATTAACTTTCCTGCTCAGGCGAACTCTTAATAATGCCTTTGCGCACTGCAACTACAACTTATATTGCTGAATACCTGAAGGAAATAAGCGCTTCGAGTAAATTTAAAAGCCTCAGCAATGATCAGGTAAACGATTGATTCTTTGAACAAGCTTCATAAAAGACAATATTCTTTCCAGTTCGAATCAATATTAACAGCGATCGGACAGACGAACGCGGATACAATATTTACGGCAATTGTGAGTTGGATAAAGCATGATATTGTAAATCGAAGCGAGCATGTCGAAGAATTGCTTAAATATGTATCAATTCAGCACTTGTCTTTGCAATATATCCGAAACGTTATTCTCAATGATAAATTTCTGAATAGCAACGCTGCCGGTTGTAAATGGCTTGTTATGTCATTTTTAAGAAACAATTCCGCATTCATACTTGGTCGTCGTAATGCACTTCTGTATATTTTTTCGTTGGGAGTTGACGGTATGAATTACGAATTTGACGTTCAATCCAGATCATTGGTGAAGCACTGTCCGCGACCGTATCTCTTTCGCTGTGCCACCATTAAATACAAGAATAGAGTATACGCAATTGGCGGAGAGAAAAATAATGAATTAGCTGATTTCGCGCTGTCGTATGATGTAAATCAGAAAACATGGCGAACATTCAGTTGCAGTTTGGAGAGAACATCGTGTGGAATTTGCATTCAAAACGATAAATTGTTTGCAATTTGTGGATTGAATGGAAGTGGGAGAAAGTTGTTTTCGTCTTTTCGTTATGATATCGAAATCGATCGTTGGACAAGTTTGGTTGATATGAAGCATGCTAGACGTTATCCGGGAGCAGCCGTTTTTAGTAAGTACATTTTTGAGGAGACTACTTAGCTCTGTGTTCACTGTAATGCATAATTATTTGATTCATACATGAAGTAATGAATTGTTCATCCGGAAATAGTTATACGCCATTAGATCATTGAAAAATGCTAAATAGGAAATGGTTATAAGTCCTCTTCTATAAGTGAGGAATTTCGGCCACTTGGTGGAACAACATACTCAAATCCTGGTATGAGTATTGTCTTATTTTTTTTATTGATTATATTATAACCATTTCCTATTTAGCATTTTTCAATGATCTAATGGCGTATAACTATTTCCGGATGAACAATTGATTAGTTAAGTTGATAATCTGATCTCTTTTCAGACTCTTCCATATATGTAATCGGCGGCTACAATGGAAATGTTGCAGGAACTATAGTAGAGCGTTATGACCCGCGTGAAGGCGTTTGGAAAAATGTTGGACAAGTGAAATCTAAAGGATGTTGCAGTGCAGGAGTATTATCTAATGCTATTTATGCCCTCGAATATGACACAGAAGAACTTATTAATTTCGATCCCAGAACATTTAGCTCTTTTTCAGTGAGAGATGGGTAAGTGTCCCTAAAGATGTGTATTTGAGTTGAATAAAATTTTTAATTATTGCATTATATCTGTGAAACATTTTGACTCTTATTTTACTACCATAAGGTTCTAAATGTAATGTACTGATTATAAGAAGAAGTTTTGATTAATCAATCAGATTAATCCGGTATTTTTTCATAATACTTTCAGTGGAGGCCTTTACGTGACTTCTCTAGACGGCTATTTGTATTCGGTGAAAAGAAATGGAATATGCCAATATGATCCCCATTTATCCGTGTGGGAGGAAGTACTATCACATACTTTGGGTGATTCACCGGTTATTACAGGATGAGTATAAGAAATTTTAAGTCTGACAATTATGATAATCTGTGTAAAGGTATAGAAAATATCCGTTTATCAAAATTAAGTTTGCGTCGGAAAAAAGTGGGAATATTAAAATATTTTAAAAATAAGATACGACTGATTTATGTGATAAATGAATGTAAGTGGTTTATTCGTATTTATGTATTTGGTATAATAATTTACAATAAATATATTTCTTCCGTTTTATGTAATAAAATTACATGTGTAAATTAAACAGTGTTTTATAATTGTATGGAATGAAGTCACAATGGTTGATGCCTCGACACTATAACGGTATTACACAAAAAAAATCATCGAACATGAGTACACAAAGAAGCACTATGCCGTTGGTAAGCACCACTTTCGATAAATTTTGTCTCTTTTTATTTGTCATCGCCTTTATAGGACATTTGCGGAAAATCTTTTGGTTTCAACATCTTTTCTAAATTTATTCGCTACCTGTCAAACTGTGGTAAGTTTTTATTTTTAATATCTTTGATTTATAAACTGACAATCTAAGAAGTGTTGTGCAAATTAATTTTAATAATGAAAGAAAGAGTATTGATTGAGGTCTTTAATCCAAACGCTAGTCACGTCAAATACACTGTTCTGAAAAAAAATCTGACACTTATTTATTATTTATTTATCGCCCGACCGCAGATCAAGGATAAGTTTGTTTCCTTTTTTTCCATTTGTTTAGCAAAATGAATTTGACACTCCCGGTTGGTGCGCCTAGTGGAAAGACGTAAATTTGGTCACTTTGAAATGGAGGCATATAAACAAAGATCCAAAAAAAGTATTATACGGCCAAGGACAATATACTGCTAGGTCACGCATTGCACAGGACTGTTATTCCATCTGATACGGATTTGACAGTCAGCTATCGTCACACTTGACCCAAGATACAAAATTCTGATTTTATAATTCGTCTTTTTTTTAATTTTGAATTTTCACAAGATACGTTATGAACTTGCGTATCTTGTGAAAATTCAAACCACAAACGAGACCGATGCTAATTTCGGGCGCGGCCGAAATTTTGGTCTGGTTTTTATGGCAGCCCCATAGCGCCATGATCGAATTCCTATCATTTTTACATTATATGTTTTGTGCAGGGATTTGGAGCGACACATTTTTTCGCTCCGCTCCGCTCCCGCTCCGACCAATTTGAAACCGCTCCGCTCCAGCGCTCCGCTCCGACTAAAATTTTTTCGCTCCGCTCCGCTCCACGCTCCGCTCCGCTCCATTACAAAAAAACAACAAAACTTCATTGTTCTTAGTAAATATTTATTATTTTCCGCGAATTATTCAATTTAACGTATATCTACTCACGTATTGTAGAATATGACTTAACAGGTGCGTTTTATTCGATCAAGTACAGAACAGGATAGCACAAATTTCGTAATCCGGATCAATTATTGCAAGGGGTAATCCGGATCATTGGAACATCCGGATTAGCGCAACTGTAAAAACTAAACTGCTTATCCAATTTTTATGGGGTTTATTCTTAGGAAAAATTGCTGGGCCCAACCGAAAGAAAATATGTATATGTAAAATGTTAAATTTTTGAAAAATCTTTAAATGTCTGTGGAAGCTGAAGAGTTAATAATTTTTTTATACTCCTTTTTGCTGGAAATATCACGAGGAATCATATTTGGGTGCTTTTATGCGATAGTTTCCGGACATCCCGTATAGAACGAGATCTCTCAAATGGTGATGGAAGCTGCGCTGTCCTGTACTCCATCCAATAAAACGCACCTAATAACTAATTTAAATTCAAAAGGGCGTTTCATTTATCGAGTACAGGACAGGACTTTTCTGTCCTGGATGATCTTGAATTTCTTAATAATGAAGAGTGATGATTATGACTAAACGCAAAACCTCTTTTATCACAATGAATTTCACAATAATACGAAATTTTGCAAGTCTCTCGGTGAATTCTTCGCCTTTAAATAGCCCAAAATCATCAATTCGTTCCATAAAATGAAAAATTTCGTCGAAAAAAATCCTTTTTTTTTCTCGGAATTTTTTGATTTTTTACATCGGAGCGGAGCGGAGCGATCTTCAAAGCAAAATTCGCTCCGCTCCAGCCTGCAAAAACTCGCTCCACGCTCCGCTCTTTCGCTCCGAAATTTAAGGTCGCTCCGCTCCGCTCCATCGCTCCAAATCCCTGGTTTTGTGACATCAATAGAAATACATTTTCATGAGATTTAGTTGAAATTGATGCCCAAATAAAAAAGTTTTTCTTAGAAGAACCGTATTTGGGGGAACGCGTTTGTATGGCAGCCCCTTGACCCCATCGTTCGATGCCATTTATTTTTACATATTTTATGTGACATCAATAGGGATCCATTCATATAAAGTTTGTTTAAGATTGGTTCATAAACAAAAAAGTTTTTCTTAGAAGAACTTAAATTGGGTGATCCAATTTGGGTGATTCAAACTAGAAACAGCCTGTAACATAAATAAGCATGTGCGCAAAGTTTCAGCTCTGTAGCTTTAATAGCGGCCGAGAAAAACGCGCTGCAACAGACGGACAGACAGACAGACGGACGTCGCCCAATCGACTAACCAAGTCATGCTGATCAATGTATACGAGGGTGGTTCAATAAGTACCCGTGTTGAAAATGAAATCACAATTTTTTTTTCTAATTTTTATTTTTATTTTTCAACAAGTCCTCTTTTAGTAAGATACACTTTTCCCAACGTTCCTGCCATTTTTTTAACCCCTCCAAAAAATAGTATTTGTCGAATTCGCCAAAATACGGCGATGACTTCCTCGTTTAAGCTAAATTTTTTTCCCGCGAGCCATTTCTTCATGATAGGGAACATGAAGAAGTCGCAGGGAGCCAGACCGGGTGAATACGGAGGATGCGGCAGCAATTCATTACGCAATTCATGCAGTTTGGCGGCGACGACTTCGGATGAATGCGCTTGTGCGTTATCGTGGTGAAACAGCACTTTCTTTTTCGCCAAATGCGATCGTGTCTCCTTCAATTTTTTGTCGAAGCGATCCAATAACTCACTGTCCAGTGATCGTTCTTCCTTTTTCTAAAAAATCCATAAGGATGACGCCCTTCGCATCCCAAAAAATCGTCGCCATGACATGATTTCCGGCCGATGAAACCGTTTGGGCCTTCTTGGAGCAGATTCACCGTTGAACCAATATCTAACGGTGGTTATAGACGGCGAAGTGTCCCCATAAATATCATCGCATCGCTTTTATCTCCTCGCATTTTTTCTGATCCAAAAACAGAAATCAAATTACCGAACCATACTGCTCTCTTTCCATCTTATCGAAACACGCGTTACTCGAATGGCTGTCAAATCAAAACTAACCAATTAATTAGTCTGGAATTTGTTTTGGCGTCGTTTAATAGATGGCAGCACACGATGATGACACCAACTTCCCTCAGTACCATTCTATGACTTCAAACACGGGTACTTATTGAACTGCCCTCGTAGTTCTTATATGGTCGGAGATGCTTCCTTCAATCCGTCACAAACTTCATGACAAAGCTAATACATATACAGGGTGTCCGAAAACTACCGAGCAAACGTATAAGGAAATGATCTCCCATGTTGTTTAAAAAAAATGTGTACGGAACGCACTACCAATTCTAACCCTTAAGCTGCTAAAGGCATTTATAGATTTTTGAAAAACCAATTGTTTTACCCTACTTTTTGTAGTTTGACCCAAAAGCAAATTAATTTTCTATCTCTCCAACTTCCGCCAAAGTGAGGTGCTTGTAAGATTATTTTAAAATGTTGGCGGACAGCCTTACGAATATCTGTCATGCATTATTTGATTTTATCTCCATTATCTCCATTATTTTTTTTTTTTGCCTCACAGAAAAGGAACACCAATTTTTATAATCTGGCTTGAAACGCCAGCCAATTTGATAAATGGCGAACCGTGTAAAATTGTGTTGAATTCTTTCTATGCGCTCGATATGCACCTTATAGAACGGATTCCACACAATAGAACAATACTTCAGGTGCGAACGAACGAAAGCTATATACAATATTTTTAAAGTAAAGGGATCATTAAATTCGCGCGCGGTACGTTTAACATCCTAACATACTATTCGCTTTTGAAATAATGTAATCAATGTGTTGTCGAAATGAAAGCTCATGGTCGAAAATTACACCAAGATCTGATATTTCGGCAACTCTTGCAAGAACACTACATATTAACCCTTCAGTGGGCGCGCGGGCTACAATTGTAGCCCATACTTTTTTAAATGGCAACCATTTTCAGGATATGAACCGAACTCATTCGAACTGCTCAGTAGCTGTTAAAATGCTGCTTCTTAATCGAATTAGAATGTTTTTAATATTGTTTGAGCCTAGAAACTAATATTCTTTTGCGATCAAAGTCCACTGGGCTACAAGTGTAGCCCGCGCGCCCATTCATGTAACTTTTTTGGTACTCATAGATATCCATTAAAATAAAAATATTATTATAAAAGATTGTAGAAAATAGCAACAGTAAAATGTTTGACTAAAAAAAAACGGTTTCAAGATAAATGTACAAAAAATAGATTACTATTTTCACGAAAAACCTGGAGTCGAGGTCAAAATTTCTTATAGCGTGCATCTGTTACATGTTGCTAACATAACTTAGTTTCTGGATGAAATTTTTATCAATTGTAGCGTAAAAATTGTGAGAACAGTTAATGTGAATATTGTAAGTAGAAATTCAGTCAGTTTGACTTACAATATATTTAGCTTTCTAGCAAGAAACTGTACTCCAAGTGTAAAAAAGTGTGAATATTGGGTACCCAAATATAGGCTAAGTTTGAAATTCCACAAACTGGGCATTTTTAACTGAATTCTCTCGCTCAATGTTCCATTTCGAAGATTTTTTATTGAATTCTGCGAATTTGAACTTTTTTTGTACTTTTCATTTTAAAAAGTAACTATTTTGTCCACCTAAGTAAGTTAATATGAAAAAACACTAAAAATAAGACTAATTGGCACTTTGCCCTCTTTTATTTATATATTTTATTGGAAAATTAAGGATTTTATTTTTTTTTATTCTGTACAACAATCACCAGGAAAAAAAAATTAAAATTGAACCATATTTTTTATATTATTTTTTATTTGGGCTACAATTGTAGCCCGCGCAGGCCTGTGGAGAGGGGGGGAGGAACGGTACGATTCCCCCCGGGCCCGGGATTTCATAGGGGGCCCGGATTTTGACACAAAAGTTGTGCTTTAGTGTTTTTGTTTACATACAAATAGCTATTTTGAGGTCTTTAACTAAGAACCCTTATACATATGTACTGCTTTTAGCGTTTTAACAACAATTCATAACATACTGTGCACTAGGCTTGTGGCCCCTAATCTATTTTTGAATTTTGAGAACTAGGGCCCGAATCAGCATATTCAATCAACATGATAGTTTCGTTACTAAATTTCAATTAAGAAATTTCGACTTTTTCATCCAGTAGCGTACAGTTTTTCGAAATATTTGTGTTTAAAGTAAAAATAGGAGTACAGCGTCATTTTTTTCAAGGAGGACTTTTCCGAGCGATTTTTATTTTGTGTACATACTACTGCTGCTTACGAAATTGTTTTCAAGGTACCAGCACACAGATGTTGATCACTTAAATTGTCGAATCTTAATTTAAATCTATCTATCTACCAGTACTCGCCAACTCGGTAACAAAAAATTTAAGGTTTTTTGAAATAGGTAAAATAGGAAGAAATAAAAATCCTTTATAAATTCGTAGCGGTGCGCATTTCGAAAGTCAATTTTATAGAGTGAAGACCAACATTCTGGGCCACTGCGAGTGTGCTAATAAATTACAGATTTGAGCTCCCCCAGCATTTGTTAGAACTGTACCCACCTTGTTTTTTCTAAAAGCTTTGTAACGGTTGAGGTACAGAATATATCACAGCTGTTTCCTTCGAAAAAACTTCAACCAGAAAAAAAAATTAGTAAATTTGCCCAGTTTATTGCATTATACACTTTCTATTTTGCGTGTAGTACAGCCTTTATTATTCATCTGTAAAATGAACACTTGAGCCAATTTCACCCGTATAGTCTTCAAATCGAATTAAAAAATATGAATGATCCTATCTTATCGAGAATGACTGTCGAAAATTTCAAGACTTTCTTCATATCAAAGTTCGAATATAGGTTGGAATCTTACTTCACCAATAGAATAGACATTTTCTAAATAATTTTGTTGGGACAAGGGAATCAATAATTTTTCAATATTTTTTCTTGGGAGAACTAAATGCTAGAAGATTACCAGGCTACCAGTTTCGCTTTATGCGTATCTTGTGTAAGGGGCACGACCATTAAACAATAAACTTATTTTCATCACGGGCAGATTTTAGTAAAGAAACTTCGGAACATTACGCTATCAGCTTTGCAAGAAGAATTTTCTTGTTCTTGTTATCGACACTAGCGACACTTATCTTACCGTCCGCCATATAGCGGACATATAGCGGAAAATATCGGAAACACAAAAGTTCCCCCTATTAAAGCGGATAGCAGAACATGCCGAAACTTCATACTAGAAAGTTAACCCTTTAAGCAGTAGCTTTTTATAAAGATTCGTTACCCAAAAATGCACGTAAAACGAAGAAACCATATTCTAGAATGATTTTGGCTTCTGTATTTCCTTAAAATTCGCCACTCAACTCTCGAATCGTCTTCAAAATATACTTGAAACGGGACCGAGGCTAATTTCGGGCGCAGCGGAAATTGAAATGAAACTTAACTTTACTATTACTAGGAACATATTTGGGTGAAGTTTGGTTTAGATTGGTACATAAAAAATTGTTTTTCTTAGAAGAACCTTATTTTCACCCATGGCCCGATTTCATTCGTTATACACAGCGTACACTAAAAAAATCTCGTCACACTGATCAATAATATACATATATACTTTATATAGTAGGAAGTGCCTCCTTCTGTGCGTTGCAAACTTCATGACAAAGTTAATATACCCTTTCATATAGTGACGGATATGAAAAAAATACCGGCGTACAGAGGGCTGCGCCCGCAATACGAGGGTTTTATAGAATTTTGATGCATAGTGAATATTTTTTGTACATATATTTTATAAGCAATAGATAAGAATTGTGCACAACATTAATGAAATGCTTCCTGTAAATCTATTTTTATCTAATAGCAAAAGTCAACAGTCTTAATATTTAACGATTATAAGGCCATACTGGCCAATCTTTGTTCAAAGTTTCATATCGATCCCTATAACGGTTTAGACAAACGGAGCTCGAATGGGAAGTTTAACTTTAAACGCCAATAACTTTTTTACCGTTACTCGAAACTGGAAAATTTTAAATGATATGAGATGTACTCGTCTAGATCTTTGATTTAAATACCCATACGTTAATCTCCGATAAAAGCTAAAAAAGTCGACGTTTTTCAAACGTTCGGGACACCCTGTTATCTTCTTCCTACCAACTTCTAAGGTATTTGTGCCAAAGACTGTAACCATTCTACACATTCATACCGAATTTCATGACAATCGGTTGAGCCGTTCGCAAGTTATTTAGTGAACAGACGGACGGACGGACAAAATCGATTTCATAAGGGTTTTTTGAAAAAATTCTAAAAAACCCTAAAAACACACACACACACACAAACTGTTAAACTATCCAGTCAACCTCGTTTTTTGTGAGTTTAGTATGTAAAAATGCATCACGAATGAATTCAGTTGCTGTCAGTTTTTTGGAAAGTGGTTTATCCTGTATGGTTATTTTTTATTATTACTATTTTTCTATAATTCATATTTTTCTGAAAACCCATCATTTTACCTCAGAACTTAAATATCAAAATGCACCTGAATGCGCAGAAGGCCGCTTTAAAACATTCTTCAAATATCTATCGTACTGATGCCGGATGCCGGACTATAATAGATTACTGGGACTGAGCCGATTCAGTGTGGACGCTGGATTATGAGGTGTTCCGGATTAAATGGAGGCTGGATTATAGAGATAATTGTAAAATTTGTTTGAGGACCGATATGTCAAAAAAAAAAATTTCTTCGATTCATAATTTTTTATCGTATGGAAGAGGTGGGCCCGGAATCATTGTCCCCCCGGGCCCGGATTTTCTCTCCACGGCCCTGAGCCCGCGCGCCTAACCACGTGACAAATAGGTGCGCGCCTAACGAAGGGTTAAGGAGTACTCAAAGAATATCGGGGTTTTCAATTTATATATGCTAAGAACTTTACATTTACTAACATTTAAATTTAAATTATTATCGCGGCACCAAAATTGCAGCTTTTCTAAATCAGATTGCAACTTAAGGCAGTCATCAATGTTGTGTATTTTCATAGCGATTTTCATATCATCGGCATACTGCCATACGCGCACGAATTTAAAATTTTGGATGATATCGTTAACGAAAACTAAAAAGAAAAGTGGTCCTAAATGGCTTCCTTGCGGAACCCCTGAAGAACACTTTATAACAGAGCGGGATGTACAGCCATTTAACTTAACCAACTGAGTCCTATCTATTAGATAGGATTTCAACCAGCTAAGAAAAACGGACTGTATACCTAAATTTCTAGTTTCTTGAGTAAGATATTATGATCTACTCTATCAAACGCCTTCGAAAAATCGGTATATTCGGTGCATTCCCTCTTCAATACTATCAGCAACAAATTTAGTAAATGATACCAAATTTGTTGAAGTTGATTTTCCTTTCAGGAATCCATGTTGACATGGCGATATCAAGCGGCTTATTAAAACATCTATTTTATTTTTAATAAGCATTTCAAACAACTTCGGTATTGCAGATAATTTAGCTATGGGTCTATAGTTATCAATAAGATGCTTCGGACCCTTTTTGTGAACAGGCGTTATGTATGAAACTTTCCATTCATCAAGAAAAACACCTGAAGACAAGGACAAATTAAAAATAAAGGCAAAAGGACGACATAACGATTGCATGCAATTCTTCAAAAATATATTAGGAATGCCATCAGGTCCGGCCTGAATACTAACATCAAGGTCACGCATAGCATTCAATAAGTCATCCTCAGAAATCTCAAGAGCACTCGTAAGGTCCTCCTGAGCTATCCGAGGGACCAATGCACTCTGGCTTCCATTGATGTTAGCATTAATTTCTGATGAAACGGAATCTGGCACTTCGTAAACTGAACTGAAAAATCTAGCAAATCCATCACAAGCCGATTGAACATCTTTGTAAAAATTGCCATTGAATTCTAAATTTTTTGGGATTCCCGTATTCTTACGCTTGCTGTTTATAAAATTCCAAAATGTCTTACTGTCATTCTTTATATTATTTTCAGCTCTCGCAATATACTGTTTGTAAAGATTTTTATTCATTAGTTCATACTCTCTTCTCAATCTAAAGAAATTTTCTTTATTGGCAAGAGAGGATGACTTCTTGTATCATTTATGGGCCCTATTTTTTGCTCTCTTAAGTTTGAACAATTCTTTGGTAGCCCACGGATTTTTTGCTTTTATTTTGTTCTTTTTTAAAGGAACGTACTTGCGAATAGATTTCAATAAAATTGATTTAAAAATTGCGTAACTTTCAATAAGATTACTATTCGATATAACTGGAGCCCAATCCGTATTAAAAAATTTTGAATTTAGTTTTTCAAATTGGGCTTTTTGAAAATTTCTAGTAGGGATAACTTCGGTCTCTTCTTCAATGTAATCATAAAAAACAAACTCAAGAAGAAGAGCACTGTGATGCATTGAATTTGGCAAAAACGGTTTATCTAATTTAATTACAGAAGCATTCAAGCCAGTACTAACAAAAATTAGATCTAAAATTCTACCAATCGAGTTTTTAACAAGATTCATTTGCATCAAATCCATTGCAAACAAACAATCTGTTAGAACAGATTCACACTCAAGATGTAAATCACGCGGCAGAATTTTTTTCTCATCGTCGTTCCAGTACCAACTTATATTACCAAGATTGAAATCCCCAACAACGATCAATTTGTCTTTTTCCTCAAAAGACGCAAATAGCTTAGAAATATTATCTACATGTTTGTTATAAACATCAACTGAACTCAAAGGTGGTAAATAGCTATTAAAAATATATACTTTTTCGCTGCGAGAAACATTGATCGAAACACATATCTGTTCCACGTCCTTATGAAAAAGCTCAACTTCATGAGATGGGAATGTTGTTTTGATAGCCACCAAAACACCACCTCCTCTCTTAGTCGAAGCCTCATAACGGTCGCGACGATAGACATCATAGTCTCTTATGAAAAGTTCTTCATTTGGAATGTCTGTGTGAAGCCAAGTCTCGGTTAAGCAAATGGCAGCATAATCTTCTTGTGAAGCTGCAAGGTAAAAGTCATTTGTTCTTGAACGAAGACCACCAACATTTTGATAATAGACCGAGAAAAATGAATTGGAAATTATGTGTTCTGCTGGACACTGTTTTGGCGTTTGTCGTTTTTTGAAAAATTAAATGGTGATATGTTGACGCCCTTGGGCCAGAAGTTGGCACAAAACACTTGCTTCGAATATTCATGAGGAAGTTTCAAACCAAAACTGATTGAAACTAATTTGGATATATCACAATCTTTTTTTATCAGAGGATAAACCGAAAGAAAACTGTCATCTGTTAAATTAAGTTTTTTCATTACATATTCCTTTAAATCTTCTGCTTTAACCGAAACATGGAATACCTTGTAACTGGGGACACTTCGAAGAGAATCATTAGCTTGATCGATACCGAAGATTCTTTTGTGTCGCCTATTATTATTATCACACTTTTTGGGAAAAACTTCACCAACAGGAGAAGGTTTTTTAATATTTTTCCCTTTCTTACGAACTGTGACAAATTTATCAATTGGAGATTGATTTTTGTCAACGTTGGAAGGATTTGTAGAAGATGAATCTGAAATAACAGTGGAAGTTCCCGCTTCATGGCTAACGAAAGATTGCTCAGAAGATATTGAAACAATATTTTTAGTTTTTTTCTTAGTGTCTTTCCCTATATTACTCTTCTTATTTTTTAAATTTACGTTTTTATCTCGCAATGCTTTGGAATTGTTTTCACAACAATTTACAGATTTCATAAGGGATCTCAGCTTGCTAAGTTGGCTCTGCAACGACGAAACGAGCTGCGATAGACCGTCAATTTGGACTTTGTAAAATTGTTCGCAAACACAATTCAATATTTTGTCGTGCTCTGTGGCCGTGATCGTTCGGCAAAAATCCTACATCGGATTTTTTTTTGATTATGGTTGGGGATGGTCCCGAAATGATGGCATAGAAAGTCCCAACCGATCGGGCGTCCGCAACCTTAAAAAGGGAGGAAGGGTGGCATTTTTTCGTTTTTTTGCGATTATTTCAAAAACGGAAGAGATACACAAAAATGGTCTGATGACGAAAAAACTACATAAAAGTATCTATACAATGATATATAACACATTAAAGTTTAATCGAATATTTCGGCGCTAGCCTAACAAAATAAATTAGAATATTTTCATTTTAGACCTTTGTTAAAAGCTCCATAACTTTTGAAAGAATGCTAGTTCAGCCGTAATGTATATGTATAAGTATTCAAAATAAGTTCAAGATCATTTTAAGGTAAACATTGAGTCGCTCCGGTCAAGGACCCCCATTATCCCCACATTTAAATTTGTCAAAACGGCATGTTCATAACTCCCCCCAAAATTGGAGCAGAGCGCTAAATTTTGGTTTGTTGCGATTGGAGGTCATAGTCACCCCACCCACCAAAAATCAGCTCATTCGGATAAAAACTAAGGGTACCTCCCATACAAAGTGACCCATCATGACTCGATTTTGGCATAGTTTGCATAAATGTTACCAGAAAATATGAGGAAATATTTGCTCCTGTTTATGCGGTACTTTCCGGACACCCTGTATAACAAGGGATGTTTCTTGAGAGGACTCTTTTTGTTTAATCTGTAGATGAATCTGGCCGATCTTATAAGTTTTTTTTTCTACAAAATCGAAAAAAATTCCAAGCGTTTGCCACACGTTTGTATTTATCCTTGTAAATAGAGAAAATTGAACTCGGAAGCTCGGTTTAAGCTCTTAAGCTTTTGACTGATTGAAGACCGGACAACGGGGAGTATATCAAATGAAAGCCAATTAAACATCGTACAAATTGGACGTGAAACAGTTTTCCGAAAAACAATCGCAGGAGACACCAGAGCCAATCAAATGAAAAAACAACAATTTTTTTTACCAATTTTCGGTTTTCAATAACCTGTATCGGGGGAACCGTTAGGAATTCGGCATTTGTATGTTCAAATAAGTTTTTGGAAATTTAATGGGCTTTAATACTGCCATACAAAAACTCTCAGGAGGACTCACGGCTTCCGAGATATTTCCGAGATTAAGTCGAAAACCTTCAAAAATGAATCCTTTAGCCCCCCTCCCCACGTTAGCGCACACCTCATAACCGCGAGCTTTTAGTATGTTTTACGTCAAACCATCCCTTATAGATCCGTGAAATAAAAGACCGTCACACCCTCCCGATTTTCCACAATGATGAATATAGAATATTACTTCGTTGAGACTCTTTCAACTCTCGAATAATAGGAGACAAGCCAAGAAGAAGTATATCAAATTAAAGCAAATTTAACACTAACTAACTTTGTCCTACAAAAGTTTTTTGGAAAACTATTCGGAGAGACACCAGAGTCAATAGAATGGAAAAAAATTTTTTTTTTCGACTTTTATTAAACAACTAGCTAAGAGAGCTCGCTTCGCTCGCTCTCTTATCTAGTGCTCGCTACACTCGCGTTGTTCGCTTCGCTCCCAACTTAACACTAATTTATCCTTATAAGCGATTTTGAATGCCAATACACCTGCTTATTATAATTTATTGGGTTCGACGTATCGATGGTGAAACTAAAGTGGATATGGAAACAAAATAAATTTGCGTCGCGCCACTACTTCTTACGGGGTCAAGGCAACAACAACATACTCAACCCCCTGACTGATTGATGAGACTGCACTTGTCCTTAAAAAATATTGGGAGTGTTATTATTAGCGTTAGTTATTTCGAAAATCATTAATTAATATTACTGATTCCAAGATGGTAAATGAAAGAAATACTCGATGCTGATCGACCGATAGATTCTCGTTTGGGAGGCATAATCAAAAACTAAATTTCAATTATACATATATTTCAGTTTAATGTTAGCGCGCCAAATATTGAAAACTGTTCATACTAACCCAGAAACCGTCATACATCCAAGTTGACGGTTATCGCTGACCATCCTGTGCAGTGTTCGGTCCGATAACCCTTTAGGCAATTTTGTGGCGAGTCCGGCGACACCTCAATCGTGTCACTCCGCCAAAGGATTGCGGAGATATCGACGGATTTCCGAAGTAGTACGAAGTTGATTGTGAAATTGCTGTGACAACATCCAGGATGTATGTACGTAAAAACGTAGCCACCTTGAATTCAATTTATCGGAGATATCGATGGACTTCCGACCACACTGTGCTCTAATTGGGGAAGAGGATCCAATTACCCTTTAGGCAATTTTGTGGCGAGTCCGGCGACACCTCAATAGTGTCGCTCAGCCAAAGGATTGCGGAGATGGCCAACATCCAAGGTTGACGGCTATCTCTGACCACCCTGTGCACTGATCGGAGAAGAGGCTCCAAAGACCCTATAGGCAATTTAGTGGCGAGTCCGGCGAAACCTCAATAGTGCCACTCCGCCAAAGGATTGCGCAGATATCGACGGATTTCCGAAGTAGTACGAAGTTGATTGTGAAATTGCTGTGACAACATCCAGGATGTACATATGTACGTAAAAACGTAGTCACCTTGAATGCAATTTATCGGAGATATCGATGGACTTCCGACCACCCTGAGTTCTAATTGGGGAAGAGGTTCCAATGACCCTTTAGGCAATTTTGTGGCGTGTCCGGCGACACCTCAATCGTGTCACTCCGCCAAAGAACTGCGGAGATATCCACGGATTTATTATGGCTCCATTACACTACGTCATATCACCATATTTCTATCATATCCTTAAGCCCGGTTCGATTTCATTTAGTACACGTATAAAAATTTAAAGTGAATGAATCGAGTAGGCTTAATCACTTAACGTAAAAAATACTAAATTAAAGATAAAAAGAAGAGGGGACATGAAAACACATGCACTTCGGGACATGAAATATAGTTTACGACCGATTCCCATACCTAGCAAGGATATATACAAAATTTCATAGAAATCGGTCCAGCCGTTTCGAAGGAGTTGAAACAAACTTTTTGAGGAGAATTTTATATATTATCCTTAAGCCGGTTCGATTTCATTTAGTACCCGTATAAAAATTCAAAGCGTATGAATCGAGTAGGTTTAATCCCTTACTGTACAAAATAGTAAAATAACAATAAAAAGAAGAGGAGGGCACTTCGGGGCATGGAATATAGTTTACGACCGATTACCATACCTAGCAAGGATATATACAAAATTTCATAAAAATCGGTCCAGCCGTTTCGAAAAGATCATATCCTTAAGCCGGTTCGATTTCATTTAGTACACGTATAAAAATTTAAAGCGTATGAATCGAGTAGGTTTAATCACTTACTCTCACACAAAATGGAATTTCCATATTTACCACCACTTCCTTTGATATTTTAAAAAAATTTTTGGTCCATAAACCTTCTCCAATGTAAGACGGATAAAACAAAAAAAGAATCATCCAAATCGGTCCAGTGGTTTAGAAGTTTACTGGCAACAGACACAAATACACGTCCATTTTTATATATATAGATATCGGAAGAACCGTTAGGAGTTTTGCATATGCAAATATGAGCAAATAAATAGGACATTTAGAAAGCTTTAATGCTTACTCACAACTCTTTTCTCTGCGACTTACCGTTTTCGAAATATAGCCCAAAACGCCAAAAATTGTTGGCTGTGATAACCATCTTATTTCTATTCTAGCTAGTCTAGTTTTGGAGATTTTGACGTTTAAGTCGTGTAAGAAATTTATTTTTTTAAAAATCTTCAAATGCCTGGGCTAAAGGGTTAAGAATTGGGAGTATGTCAATTACATCAATTTGGAAGATAGGGATAGAAATCCTAATCCTACAAATACATAGTTGATCCTATATTTTTGACAGTAAACATAACAGTTTGGGTCTGAAAGTGCAATTAGATAGTGAGGCATAAATTATTTGCATGTGTCGATTGGGCTTAGGCAATTAATACGTAAAGTACCCTAAATGCCGTATTCTTTCAGGAGAAGAAAATGGAAAAAATGTACTCATAATCCGACAAATTTTTATTTTGCCTATTTAGAAGAATTTCCATATCATTGAACTATATAATGAAGGTAGTGAAGGTTTTTCTATTTATTTATCTTTTCTTTAACTTGAATTTATATTAACAAATTTCAAATACGTGACAAGGAAGCAAAAAAAGAAAGATTTATATTCAATAAAGTGTGTAGCGACATCACAACACTTTTCGCCAACAATTTTCGGCATCTTCCGGCTATTCCATCACACTCAAAGTGTCTTTGCATATATGCACAGAATAGAAACGTATTTTCTTCATTCTTTGCGCATCTATTTCTATTTTCAACTTTCCGAACAACACATATATTTTTTTGCGTTCACAACGAAGTGTGAATTCGTAAACTCACATCGAGCGACGATTATCCAATTCGAATTTTGACGAATTTAAAAAGACCGATAAAATAAACTAGCAGGCACAACAACGGGTGTGAAAATTTGTATTCAATCTGTTTTTCTCGGCCGAGGTTATGAGAAAATATCGGTGGGTTTTCGGGAAAGCACGAAGTTTTTCGATTTCGTCTAAGTTTTCTTTTTTCATTTCGAATTTTCCTTTGGAAAATTGCCTGTTCGTGACTGATTTTCAGTACGACTTGGGCCACGGAACGCGATATTTTGGACTATTTCGAAAATCTTTGATTCAATATTTGGGACACTTTGTATAATTTGGTGTACTACAAATTTGTTTAAATTGGATCAATTTTCGTTTGTGGATAATCACACAAAAATCAATTGAAATGGAGAAAAATTAGTGAATAATACGTTGCTTCTAAATGCAGAGTGATTCTATTCGAAGGTGTTGATTTATTTATTTTAAATTTCCCCATCAATATAAGTGATTATGCGAGCAAGTGAAAGCGTGTGTGAGTGTCGACATTGAATATATTGTTATTAATATACCAAGTACAATAAATAAATCTCTGCTATTGCCCAAACGCAATATCTCGAATAAATAGACGACGAATAAATTGATTTTATTTTTTAACTTATCCGAATGATATAAAAAGGAAAAATCGTTTACCCTACATACACGAAACTATTTTTTGTTATCTACTTTTACTTAAAAACCCAAAACGGTTGTGAAAAGTGCTGACGAAAAGAAGAGGAATATTAGCAGTCATCATTCGTGTGAAGCAGTATCCTATTTTATAAAAGGACATAATGAATTCGTCTGCTGGGTAAGCAAAAAAAAATAAAGTTTTCTTTATTCAATATTTTGGAAAATATATTATCATCAGTAAAATTCAAGTTTGACTAATGCATAATAAAATTCAATGGAGTTTAGTCATGACGGTCATCGCCTGGACTTTCTTTTTTAATCGATGACTCAATTCCTATTTCGCTGTACACTACACTTCTACTTCTTCGACTTTCTATTTTTCATTCTTTCGTCTTTTTTTTATTTTGTTCTACTGTGTGAAAATGCGTTACCGTCGCCATCTTATATTTTTAGACGACCCAATATATTTCGGGATGAACACATTTCGCTAATTGCAGACACCCGTATAATGAAAATTTCCAACAATTTGAACTGGTTCAATTCGATTGTATAGTAGTATTAAATTGAATCATTTTCCATGGAATAATTTTCTTTCTGCCATAGTTTTAATTTAAATGGAGATGATGAACATGTGTTCTGAGCAAATAATGTATGTAATGTTCAAAAATTTGTTTACAAGAAATGGAAAATGTTAAATTGATTTTTTTCTAAGTAATTATTTATTAGGAAATTTAGTGACTTTTAAAAAATGAATTCATTTGGTCTATATGAGATACTGCATACCGTGTAGCCGTGTATCCCTTCAAGCAGTTACTCAGTGGCGGATTTACACATTTGCCGTTAGTAGGCTGTTGACATTTTGCCGCCCCTACCATGCTCTACAAGAGGGGTGTCAAGCTCAAAACCTGGTCTGGGCCAAAAAATATCACTGTCTTTAAGTTTGAGCGGGGCGCGGGGCGAGTATTTTACAAATTTGATTACACAAATATTTCTTTTAAAATATGGCTATAAATCTGAGTCACTAACGATCTCGGTATCCTTGAAAAATTAAATTTTTCGACAAAGTACTTCAATTGAATTAAAAAAATTTAAACAAGAAATTAAAAGGCCAAAAAATTGTTTGATCCGTCAGTAACAACTTTTTTTCGAATTAATTTCCGTCAAATTTTAAACAGCTGATCAGAATATTCATCCGGTTATCCAGGTCGCCCCAAACAATCCTGGCAGTGAAAATTGTTAGGCATAAGTAAACTTCGGAGAGAAAGGTGGTTTTAAATAAGCAAAAATTAGTTTGTGATGTGGTGTGAAACAAACGCATGCACCAGTAAATCTTGACAAAAATCGGGTAATTGGGATGAAATTGCAATGTATACGAAATTTATTATTTTCTCACCAAATATAGGATCGGGGTATATTTTTAAAATAAATATTTGTTCAAGATACTCTTGTCCCATAATCTGAAGGTTGCGATCCAATTATGTTGCAAACGTTAGCAAATGACTATGGATTTCGGCAGAGCCAATACACTTTTTCTGAACCGAATCTCGGGACAAAACCACTTCACTAAGGAGATATTATGCCTGCACAAAATGGCTGCCCCAAACAAATATACAAGTTATATATTTTTGTAAAATATACATTTTTATCTTGCATAATAATATGCACAGTGTTTGAAAACCGATTGATTTCGCCGTTCGTTTTCAGAAATCACCGAAAATTGTTGACAGTGAATACTATTCGTGATTTCATATGACAAGAACCAACATTATTATTTTGCCTATAAATCGTTCTAAGTTAAAAAAAAAGCGCTATTGCAGCCCCCGATAGTCATTTGCAACTTATTTTGTAACTTCAAAGTGACCGTCCAAATAAGATTTTGGGAAAATTAACATTTTTTTTCGGGTGTCAGTTAAAATATGGGAGTGAGCCAAAATGTGCTGAATAGGAGAATCAACTTTGGGACCTGGGTTTTTACACATTTTCATTGGAAAAAATCAATTTTTGAATGTTGGCCCAAATCACATGTTTTCGTGCACTCTAAAAATATTAGCCACCCATTTTACAAGTTTTTGTAAATTTTTAGACTTGAGTTCAACATTCCATTTCTTTTATTTTGACGCATTTTTGCTGATGATTTTGAGTTTTTTTTTATTGGGTCGAGTACAAGACAGAACAGCTTACCTTCCATATAAATTTTACAAACATATTGATAAGATAATGCAGGGAAGAAATGCTTAAGGCCCTGTATTGTGAAACGGCCTTACCAAATATTAGATTCGCTATTTTTTCGGTTTGGATAAAGTTATTCCAATGAAAATTTGCAGACATATTCCCCATGCCATTTCCTGAGAACCATCAAAATTTTCATATTTGCAGACCTAAGAGGGGCTACACACGCACAAATTGAAATTCCACAAATTTACTGTTATTTACTTTTTCTTAGCAAATGCAAAAAGACTTAGTATTTAACGTGTATCAGCTCATATTAACTTTGTGTAAAGTTTCATATCAGTACCATAACTGTTTAGAAAAACCAATGTGATATCATAAGCTTAACTTCAAAAGCCTATAACTTCGATACCGTTACTTTAAACTGGAAAAAAAGTAACATATATAAATCAAATTAAAGGACTCGATGAGTCCAAGTCCTTTGATTTGATTATCCATACGTTCATTCCATCTCCGATAAGAAATAAAAAAGTCATCTCTTCGGAACACCTATCTTTGCCCTACCAACTTCTAAGGTATTCGTGCCGAAGACTGTTACACATTCCTACCAAATTTTAAGTGAACTGGTGGACGGACAGACGGACGGACCAAATCGATTTTATAAGAGTTTTTCGAAAAAAAAAAAATTCGAAAAAACCCTACAAAAGAGCTTTGTTGCGAATTGTAGCCAGCAAGCAAATTATAAGAGGCCTTTACGCATTTCGTCTTTAATAATAAATCGTTTCGTTGTTTGAAGCTCTGAGATAACGGTGACAAATAGTTCTTCACTTTCTGTCTCACTGAGGTACAAACACACTTCACGAGAAGAATAAGTGGTATATGGCATGGCGTTGAAATTTGTTATTTGCTCCAAATTTGCCGCCCCCGTAAAATCTGCCGCCCTAGGCTCCAGCCTACTCAGCCTACTGGTAAATCCGCCATTGCAGTTACTACATATTTTCACCGTATGATCTAACGGGACCAGCAAATATTTGACATTCTCCGGAACTGCCTAGCTAGAACCACTCTACCGGGTCGCCCAG
Organism: Microchrysa polita; assembly: GCA_949715475.1. Taxonomy (NCBI): domain Eukaryota; kingdom Metazoa; phylum Arthropoda; class Insecta; order Diptera; family Stratiomyidae; genus Microchrysa; species Microchrysa polita. The sequence goes on along the minus strand of OX454418.1, from coordinate 64,559,570 downwards.
CAAAGCGGGGCGAAAATTTGAGGTTCATTGCCTACACTGAACGAAAAAGGTACCCTGAAACAATGAAATTGTTCATTGAAGTAATGAATATTTACACCGATATCCCACCGAAGACGGCTTTCAACAGTCTAATGAATCTGATTTTATCAAAACAACGAACGAAAATTTCATTAAAATTATGAACAAATTCATAAAATTAACAACTTTTTCATTGATATAATTACTAAGTTCATCAATTAAAAAAAAAAACTGGCGCAGGCTGGCATCCAGCTTCATAATCTAGTTTACCTCTGCCCTGAAAAGTCATCAAAAATGACCCACCTACCTACAGTGGAAATCGATCCCGGGACCCTATGATTTGAAAACATGCGCCCTGCCTACCTACACCAACCAGACTATATGTTACGAAGGTTTATAAAATACGCTTAAAGCGATAGTGACATCAATATGTACTACTATGATCATCAAATTTTGTTTTATTTACTTACTATCGCGGCTAATGTATGGGTTCATAGCCGGAATGTACAATGCATAAGATTCTACTGGAAGTTCATTATGTTCATGATTGCTTTACATTAAGTTGAAATTTTGTTTTCGTTATACTAACGACCGGTGTTTCGTAAAATATATGAACTCTGTATTATTTTAAGGAAGAGAAGGTTTATTTACTATGAACTAATTCATCGTGGTAATGGAAACTAGGGGGCTTCGCCCCCTGCTCGCTTCGCTCGCCAACCCCCGGGGCCGATGCTAATTTCGGGCGCGGCCGAAATTTGGATACCCTTCGCTTGGGCTAAAAGTTTTTTCGGGCGTACCTATGACTTTAATCCCTCTCCTCATTCTTTTTCTTCCGTCTTGACAAAAGTTTTGGGTTTGGTTGAAATAAGTGGGCAAATAAAATTATTTACTCGGAAAATTTTATTGGGGTTGCCGGAGCATGACCCCACAGTACGATTCCATTCGTTTTTAACTTTTTTGTTGCTTTGGTAAAGACACATTAATTCAAGGTTTTGTGAAATTGGTGCAACAAATGTTTCTTAGAAGAACCAAAATGGGGGTTGGGTTTGTATGGCCACCCCATGACCCCATGGTCAGATTTGATCAATTCTTAGATATGTTTTGTGTCATCAAGAGAAACATGTTTGTGTGTAATTTTGTGGAAATTGGTGCACAAATAAAAAAGTTTTTCTTAGAAGAACCTAATTTGGGGGGTTGGATTTGTATGGCAGCCCCATGACCCAAGCTCCGATTTTATCCATTCTTACATATGTTTTGTGTCAGCAATAGAAATACATTTGTGTAAAATTTGGTTGAAATTGGTGAACAAATAAAAAAGTTTTTCTTAGAAGAACCTAATCTTGGGGGGTTAACTTTGTATGGCAGCCCCATGACCCCATGGTCATTGATTTGCTCCATTCTTGCATATATTTTGTGTTATCTATAGAAACACAATTGTGTGAAATTTGGTTGAAATTGGCACACAAATCAAAAAGTTTTTCTTAGAAGAACTCAAATTGGGGAGCTAGGTTTGTATGGCAGCCCCATGACCCAGTGATCCAATTTGGGTGAATCAAACATACAAACAGCCTGCAACAATAAGAAGCACGTGTGCAAAATTTCAGCTCCGTAGCTTTTATAGTGGCCGAGAAAAACGCACTGCAACAGACGGACAGACAGACAGACAGACGGACATCGCCCAATCGATTCATTTCGTCATGCTGATCATATATGTATACTTTTTATATGGTCGGAGATGCTTCCTTCAATGCGTTACAAACTTCATGACAAAGTTAATATACCCTTTCACTCTATGAGCGAAGGGTATAAAAAGTCTATACTCCTAGTTCATTAATATCATTATGATTTTTTTTTTCAGTGTAGGTCGTATGAATAAGAAAATACTTTGCTCAGTTCTCGGCGAAACCGGTTGATTTAAATATAAATTGTTGTTGTTTGTGCTTATTTAGCCAAGTATTTACCAAAGCATCTTGACAAAAACGGCAAAATCGGCCCTAAATCTTGTCTGAGCCTTATGGTTTACTAACGGTATGCACCACGAGGATATGGCTCATTCTCTCGTAGATCTTATAGAATGGTTAGTCTTATCGCATAGAGAAGACACACACAATTTTCAGAAAGCTTTCCCATTATATTGAATTGATTTTTTGTTAATTTTGCATAGTTATGTTATTTTTTGCTTATTTACGCTGTTGGATGAAAGTGCGCAATGATTTTTTAATCTAAGATGATGGCGTAACCAATCAAAATATGGCGTAGCTATGTAAAATAAACAAAAATTCCATTCAATACAATGGAAAAGCTTTCTGAATATTGTGTGTGTCTTCTCTATGCGATAAGATAAGACTAATCAGCCGACAGGTACTGAATAAGAGCTATCAGAAACCCGGCCTCAGTCTGTTCTCTCATGATAAATGTTATCGTAACGTTTGATTTTAATATTTAATTGTTCTTCGCACAGAAGCTCAAGGCCGATTTATCATACATCTTATCTAGTGGTTTTTTGAAAGCTTTAATATTATATTGAATTGAATTTTTGTTTATTTTGCATAACTATGCCATATTTTGCTTGGTTAAGGTCTGGATAGACATCGAACGGAATGAAAATGAAATGTTTGTCCGCTGCGATTTTCTCAATGAAAATGCATGCTTACTGTCGTGGAACATGTCGGAAATGATGGGGAATTCCATAAGCTACAATCCGAGACCGATTCCATAAATCTCCTGGACCATTTTATGTATTATTTTTCGATTCCCCGGTCATTTGAAATTTCACGATGAAATAACCGGGGAATCGGGAAAAAAATACATAAAATGGCCAAGAAAATTTACGGAACTGTGTTCGGATTGTAGCTTATGGAATTCCCCAGCATTCCCCACATATTCCACGACAGTAAGAATACATTTTCATTGAAAAAATCGCAGCGGACAAAAATCAGAATATTCCAATTGTTGAAATATTAACAGAATAAAACTAATTTCTTCATTGTTTGAATTTCATAATTTTTTCAACTAAAGTCACTATACTAGGTGTCTGAATCTAAACTATTAAGGCAAAGTTTTGTTTTTCTTTTCTGGGATATAATGACATTTATAATTATGGTTACGTCTTTCTCTATGGATCGGATCAGATTGCACAATGGACCATGATTTGATGATAATGATTAGTCGGTGGATTGGACCACCGTTGCTAATGTTTTAGAAATCATTTTTTAGTAATAATAAAAGATACTGCTTGGCGAACTCTTAAACTAAAATCCTTCATTATAAGGTCGGTATCGGTCATGTCACGTCTCATCTTCCCATTTATCGTACTTTTCCTTACGATAGATGCAAAACAGGTTATAATTACATAATTTTCGCTACAAATTGTTGCATTAATATAGACCTTATTTTGTTTACAGAATAAATATCTGATACGTCTCGATCGTATCGACTGTCGTAGCAATTTACAATTTATTGAGTTTAATGCTACCGTAGCTCGACCCGATTCGATTGACATTTATTCTAGGATCAAGCAAACAATAACTTCACTAAGTATTCGAATTGAAGCTACGGCATTAAATTTCATGAGATATCCCCGGATGCCCGTTATGAATCAAACATTTGAATATTGTACTATGTTTCGGCCGCGTTCACCAAGTTTTATCGTAAATTTATTAGCGGGATTACTTAAGGACTATACCACTATACCACGAAAGTGTCCTCTAGAACCCGGTTATTATAGTGTTAACAATTTCAGTTTTAACATTGTCAACTTACCTACTAGCATAAAAGATGCACGATTTGAAGCAACGTTTCGACTGTTTACCAAAATTGAAAGCAAACGGTTCGTTGAATTGGTGAACATTTTTATTACGGGTTCAGTCGGGGCGGTACGATAAAGTGGAATAGGAATATCTTATTAATCGGTATAATATTGGTTTTGTCGTTGCTATTTTTCTGTGTTCTGGTTTAATAAAATATAATAAATTAACAATAATTTTGATCAATATAATCTCCGCTTTATTTTCTCGCGACACAGAATATTTGAATTGTTGAAATATTAACAGAATAAAACTAATTTCTTCATTGTTTTGAAGTGTTTTGGACTCGGCGATGACATGATCCAAGATAAAGCTGCCTGCAGAAATAGGCTGAGACATTATACAGGGTGGCCCATTAAAACTAGAACTAGTGTAAACAATGAATAACTTTTTTATTTCTGAACCGATTTTTTTTTTTAATTTTCACATAAAAAAAAAACACTTGGGAGATATATTTACACTATGTCCGAAAAATTATATCCTTCACAAGACCGCCCCGGGCGGTTTCTCAAAGACGGGATCGTTCTACGATATGTTCCATTGCCTTTCACAATATTTCTGGCTGTAAACCTCGGATCTCCTCTACAATATTTTGCTTCAATTCCTGAATTGTCCTTGGTTTATTATTGTAGACTCTCTCCTTAAGGTATTCCCACAGAAAAAAATCTAGTGGAGTTAAGTCTGGAGATCTGTCGGCCAGTTAATTGCAGATCCTTTGGAAATGACTCTTTCGTCGAAAATGTCGGTTAAAATCTCCATTGTGGCTGCAGCGGTATGGAAAGGCGCACCATCTTGCTGAAACTAAACATGTCTGGTCGGTTTTGCACGAAAGGACGAATACCATTGTTCGTGATATCCCCAATTGAAACGACCATCTTCGGGTTGATGTTGTTGCATCTGATTGGACGCTGGCTTCATTGATTTCTTACGTCCTCGCACTTCGTCTCCGGGCTCGTCGAGGGCTATTAACGGTTCCTTGTTCTCGAAAACGGCGAACAATTCTGCGAATCCTTGTTCTCGAGGGAGCAACTCTTACATGGAGCGTTCGTCGATACTCGCGCTGTGTTTCGACAGTCGAATTATTATTCCGCGGGTAAATTTGTATTATTTAAACTCGTTGCTCAGCCGGTATATCTTTCCATGTTTTTTTTTCAAGTCTAACTCATATGGATCCTTTCCATTTTATTTTGTCAATGTGATTTTATAATAACTTGATAAATTTGAGCAACGAGACAAGCATTCATTCATTTTTTGTTATTATGGTGTCATTACCTGACGTTTACGACTTAATTTCTAAATAAATTGTCTAATAATGGTAATTTTGGCAGTAATTACCCTTTAAACATTGAGTTAATGAATCGTTAGCAAAACTCCATTCTACCTGTCCGCATACGTACTTTTTGTGAATGAAATAATTCAAAAATAAACTCTTTTATAAAACCTACCTAAATCGACCCTTCCTCAACGCGTACATTCGTGGAAAGTATTGTAAACATATCTCCCATGTGTCTAGTTTATTCTTACCAAATTTCAGAAAAAAATATTAAAAAATAAAAAAGTTATGCATGGTTTACACTAGTTCACTTTTAATGGGCCACCCTGTAGTCTAGGAGATCATTAAAGGTTTGTGTTCGTAGAGACTCATGGGATCATCGCTCAGCGATCGAAGTTAAACCACCGGTTTTAAGCACTATATGGGTATATTTTCTATACACACATGTTGCTTTCGTTCATAGTTGATACTAGGAAAGTAGAACTATTCAAAAAATATTTAAATACGGCTCGAAATTGGATGCAAAACTACGATCGCTGAGCGATCATCACATGAATTGTTCCTACGAACACGTACCTTAACACTTTTATTTAATGGAAAACTAAATGGTTGGTGATACTCTTAATCTATAGTCCGTTTGGTGGTACATAGTATAAATGTGAAAGTCTTGCTGTCCAAGTCGGTTGCGTTTTAGGGATTTTTTGACGTTAAAGTGTCAAATTTATAGGTTCCATTTATAGTCCAGTACAATTGGTTCAAAATAGCCCCAAACCTAAACATTAAAAAAAAAAAAGAAATTTTTGATGCCAAATTGTTGAATACACTGCCTAATATACACAGTAAAAAGTTACACTAATTTGCGCCCTGGGTTAAGGGGGTAGGGGGGAGGGGGTGGCAAAGGGGTGAAAATTCAGTTTCTTGCAAATATATGGTAAACTATGAGTCTGACCTTAAAATGTGCTGAGGACAAAATAAACTACATAAAATTACCTTTGTAATGATATGTAACACTCTAGTGGAAATCTGAACAGAAAGACGACCCACATGGTTGCGTTTTAAAAACAGACGGACTTTGTGTGAAATTTGGTTGAAATTGGTGCGCAAATAAAAAAGTTTTTCCTAGAAGAACTTAAATTGGGGGGCTAGGTGTGTATGGCAGCCCCATGACCCAGTGATCCAATTTCGATGATTCAAACATAGAAACAGCCTGCAACAATAATAAGCACGTTTGCAAAATTTCAGCTCCGTAGCTTTTATAGTGACCGAGAAAAAATCGACTCATCTCATCATGCTGATCATATACATACTCCCAGTCACTTGAATAGGGACAAACTTTTCGAGAGTTATTTATCTCAAAATATCCTTTTCCTTGCAGCGGAGAGGATAACTCAGTATTTGTTTACAAAGGCTATTATGTTGCTCATAGTTTGCGAGAAAAAAAAAATGAAACATTTAATAACAACAGTTATGTTTCATCAACATTATGCTGATGCACTCATAAATTCTATGTTCAAAATTGGGTCACTTGAATAGGGACAGTTGCGATTTGGTCGTTATTTCGAAAGTGCTAGTATCGTATCCTAACTGTTTTTGTTTTAATCCACTCAGATTGTGTTTTGACTTTAATTTTTGTAAGTTTCGGTAATCATGGGTAGAGGAAAAAGCATTAAATGGTAAATGGTAAATTGCTCAAATCGATGTTATGAGAAATTAACAAAACAGACTACGCGAAATTTCGAAAATAGTGAAAAAAGTAAATCGGTTGTGTTTAACTATTTAAAAAATAAAAGTGGATATGGACGAAACATAAAAGGGCGTACGCGAGGTGTGAGGAATTCCTTATTACACGTTGTACTGTTGATAAACTAGCTGTAACACCGACTTTAGCTCCAATTATAGCCGCTGATAGTGCAAAATTAGAGGCGGCTCGCAAAATGGCCCTTTTCTCTTTGGCGGTTTGGGCACCTCGCGTACGCCCTTTTATGTTTCGTTCATATCCACTTTTATTTTTTAAATAGTTGAACACAACCGATTTACTTTTTTTTAATATTTTCGATATTTCGCGTAGTCTGTGTTGTTAATTTCTCAAAACATCGATTTGAGCCATTTGCGCGGTATTTAATGCTTTTTCCTCTACCCATGATTACCGAAACTTACAAAAAATAAAGTCAAAACACAATCTGAGTGGATTAAAACAAATACAGATAGGATACGATACTAGCACTTTCGAAATAACGACCGAATCGCAACTGCCCCTATTCAAGTTACCCAATTTTGAACATAGAATTTATGAGTGCATCAGCATAATGTTGATGAAACATAACTGTTGTTATTAAATGTTTCATTTTTTTTCTCGCAAACTATGAAAAGTTTGTCCCTATTCAAGTGACTGGGAGTGTAAGTATACTTTTTATATGGTCGGAGCGGAGATGCTTCCTTCAATGCGTTACAAACTTCATGACAAAGTTGATATACCCTCTCACTCTATGAGCGAAGGGTATAAAAAAATAATTAAGATTACGCGTTTATGGAAATTACAGGGTTATTGGTTAAGTCGACCTATTCCCTGCAACACGTTATAATAGGGTCAAAATGCAACAAAATGAAGCCATAAATGTTAGGCCGATTTTCATTGGTCACTGAGATATTTTAATTTTTAGGTTTTTTGAAATAACCCTGAATTTTACCATTTAAAGTAAGAATTAAACAAAACTACTAAGGTAATGGGTTAAAACTTTTTTTAGGATTTTAGTCAACACTATAGCAGACATTTCTTAATCATTTAAAATTTCAAAAACCAATCACAATTCGAAATTTTTATTTTTAATAAAAAAATGTTTCTTAAATTTTTTTAAAGTTGATTTTTAATGTACTATTACTAAAAAAAATTATATGACACGGAGTCTGCAGACCACTGGAAAAACATACTCGTGTTGTCAGCTTTCCAAAAAGGTGTCAATGTCGATATAAATATTTGAAATAATTGAAACAGCTAGCTGCAACTTGTTCGGGGACCATAATTTTGTTTGATAAAAATGAATTAAAAGCTATGGTGTAGGGATAAGTTTTTAATGTGTTATAGATTTGTCGATAAGTGAATTTTTCGTGAAACTTACAAATTCAAAATTAACTACTATAAAAATACTAAATACATATACAATTAGTTATGACATGACCGATGGCCATGACAAATGGTAAATTCTTATTTGACCTTCGTTGATTTTTATGGTTTTTTTCTTCCGCACCACATTTTTTTTGTACTAAAAAATATACAAATACATCAAGGCCGGGTTTCTGATAGCTCTTATTCAGTACCTGTCGGCTAATTAGTTTTATCGCATAGAGAAGACACACACCATATTCAGAAAGCTTTTCCATTGTATTGAATGGAATTTTTGTTTATTTTGCATAGCTACGCCATATTTTGCTTGGTTACGCCATCATCTTAGTTTTAAAAAATCATCATCCAACAGCGTAATTAAGCAAAAGATAACATAACTATGCAAAATTAACAAAAATTTTAATTCAATATAATGGAAAAGCTTTCTGAAAATTGTGTTTGTCTTCTCTATGCAATAAGACTAATCATTCTATAAGAGTTTTGAGAGAATGGCCCCAAGTGTACTATATGTACTGTACATGCATGATATTCATGGCTGTTTATACTTAAACTTTGGGAAATTATCCATAGTCTGAAAATAGATTTAATTTATGATTCACGCTACATTTAGGAAAGCATTGGAGAATACTCAAATCCCCACTTGTTCGCTAGCTTTCTATACTGATGCATAATATAATCGCTGTGAAACATTCTTTGCCTAGTCGATTTTGCTGTTTTGCTACTATAGACAAGTGTTTTGGGGGTTCAATTCAGGCCGCCATCATTTTAATTATGAGCGTGTAGCTTGGCTAGCACGAGCCCGAGGCAAGCAGGTGAATGTTTATGACACACATAGAAATAAGGGCCTCAGACAATTAAAATTGTATAAAAAGCAATGAGCAACATTGAAAATTCTTTGGTCGTGTCTTTATTATTTAATTTTGAAATGGTGGTGGAGCTCCTCAAGGTATGTCTCTCTCGATGCAATTGGGAGTGCGACCCTGCCGAAGACTACATCTAAAATGCATTGTTATCAGATCAGTTTTAAATTGATTTTCAAATTCAATCGCAGATCTTTTTTTTACAAAACGCACTTTTTTTTGTGACACGGAATGATGGACTTTTGTAAAAAATTTATAATTTAGTTTTTTAGCTGATTTGTAGATTTAGTGGTTTATTTGAGAAATTCGTAAGTATATTATAAAATGTTGCTCAAAAAATAAATTCTGTTTTTGATATTGTTCCAACTCTGAGCGTGTACGTATAACTATATAGTATACAAATAATGTATGGACATACGTTACGTACTTCGACCCGCTGAAGAAAAAGAAAAACAAACTTGCCTCAAAAAAGAAAGATGAAATTTCGCATGCCTCGTGTGATCTAAATTCATAATTCGTTAGACATTCGACAAATTTTGCGTAGGCGTTTCAGTATAACGTAGTGCTATAGTGCTGTCATCAATTGCTAAAGTTCTCATCTCGAAATTTAGATTTTAGCCTGATTAATTATTTTAAATGGCGTATAATTAAAACTTACATGTGCTATGTGCATTTTAATTGCTTTTTATCATGAGCTTCATCATTTGGAAATTAAAAAAAATACAATTTTTGTGAAAACACTGAGAGAAAAAGGGTGGTTAAATTTCAGTTTTGATTTTCAGCTTATCTTTCCATGTAGTTGAAACAGCCCATGGATAATTTCTCTATTCCTTATTAGCTAAAACCTTGGAGAAAGCATAGTAACCCATGCCATGCGTTAGTCCAGAGTGGCTATGTGATCACACAACCCATGCATATGTGTTTGACTCCAAATTTATTACACTACACCCCACGGAATAATTCAAACGTCAAAATATTGTCGATGCATTTACTAACCCTTCTGTCGCCTACGAGCTATTATGCCTAAGGTGTAGCTGAATTTTCTGTGAAATCAATTTTATTTTTCGAAGTATAAAGTACTATATCATCAAGATATAGTACCAATGGTCTGTCTAGGTCTATGTGCCAACCGAAGGGTTAATTATCACGTTGGCATTTTTAGAGAGTAATAAATATTACGTGGATATTATATTCTCAATTGTAAACAAAAATTTGACATTTGAATAAAATTTTTGTTTAGATGTGTGAACTGCGATAGTGTGAGAACGGTGCCATTTTTATTCAAATTCAATTAATTCATTGAATGATGTTAAATAGTTGAATTGTTGTGAAGAAAAGTTTTACTACTTCACGGAAATATCAACGATTGTTTGTAGTTAAACTTTTAGTATTCGACCGAAGTTCATTTTAGGGCCGATGCATAAGCCGAAGCCGAAGTTAGCTAAAATGACTTCTAACGAGACCGGGGCTAATTTCGAGCGCGGCCGAAATTTGAATACCCTTCACTCTCCTCGGGCTAAAAGTTTTTTGGGGCAAACCTATGACTTGTATTTAATCCTACCCCATTCTTTTCCTTCTGTATTCGCATAATATTTGATATTGACAAATTCTGTGGCGTCGATAAAACAATATTTGTGTGAGGTTTGGTTGGAATAAGTGGTAAAATAAAAAAAAATATCTCAGAAAACTTTATTGGGGGGATGCGGGAGCATGGCCCTATAGTACGATTCCATTTGTTTTACTTTTTTTTTATAAAGACGCATTGAGGTTTTTTTAAATTGGTGTAGACAAAATGTTTTTTAGAAACATCCCCAAAACGGGGAGGTTGGGCTTGTATGGTAGCCCCATGACTCCATAGTCCGATTATTTATGGCATCAATTGAAGTGCACTTTTACGAGTTTTGGTTGAAAGTGGTGCACAAATAAAGAAGTTGTTCGTAGAAGAACTCAATTTAGGGGGTTGGCTTTGTATGATAGCCCCATGACCCCATCGTCCGATTCCATTCATTTTTACACATGTTTTGTGGCATCAAATGAAATGCAGTTTTATGAGGTTTGATTGAAATTGGTGGACAAATAAAAAAGTTTTTCTTAGAAAAACTCAATTTGGGGGCTGGGTTTGTATGACAGCCCCATGACTCCACAGTCTGATTCCATTTATTCTTACATATATTTTGTGGCATCAATAGAAACACATTTGTGTGAAATTGGGTTCAAATTAGTGGACAAATGAAAAAGTTTTACTTAGAAGAACCTAATTTGGGGGGTTAGGTTTGTATGGCAGCCCCATGACCCCATGGTCGGATTTGATCCATTCTTACATATGTTTTGTGTTATTAATAGAAACACATTTGTGTGAAATTTCGTTGAAATTAGTAAACACATGAAAAAGTTTTTCTTAGAAAAACCAAATTGGGGGGGTTAGGTTTGTATGGCAGCCCCATGACCCCACGGTCCGATTTTAGCGATTCAAACATACAAACTGCCTGCAATAAAAACAAGCATGTGTGGAAAAGTTCAGCTCTATAGCTTTTAAACTGGCCGAGCAAAACGCGTAGCAACAGACGGACAGACGGACATCACCCAATCGACTCAGCTCGTCATGCTGATCATATATATACATATTTTATATGGTCGGAGATGCTTCCTTCAATGCGTTACAAACTTCATGACAAAGTTAATATACCCTTTACTCTACGAGTGAAGGGTATAAAAATACATTTTTGAGGAAAATGTAGAAATTTGACAGTTTGTTGGCTTTTTGATACATGCTGTATCTAGAAGGACATTTAATTTTCAATATTCAAAGCAGTTTAGCAGGAACTATGTCCTGGTAACCAAATAAAGTTTGTCAGTAGTGTGAATCCTCTCTAATAGCCGATACAGACTACCGATAAATCCTCGTGTAAATTAAAACGAGACCGAGGCTAATTTCGGGCGCGGCCGAAATTTGAATACCCTTCACTCTCCTCGGGCTAAAAGTTTTTTGGGGCAAACCTATGACTTGTATTTAATCCTTCCCCATTCTTTTCCTTTTGTTTTCGCATAATATTTGATATTGACAAATTCTGTGGCGTCGATAAAACAATATTTGTGTGAGGTTTGGTTGGAATAAGTGGTAAAATAAAAAAAAATATCTCAGAAAACTTTATTGGGGGGATGCGGGAGCATGCCTGCAATAAAAAGAAGCATGTGTGCAAAATTTCAGCTCGATAGCTTTTAAACTGGCCGAGTAAAACGCGTAGCAACAGACGGACAGACGGACAGACAGACAGACGGACATCGCCCAATCGACTCAGCTCGTCATGCTGATCATATACATATATACATATTTTATGTGGTCGGAGATGCTTCCTTCAATGCGTTACAAACTTCATGACAAAGTTAATATATAATAATCCATAGTCAATACCCTGGATACTAGATCGAATCGTATTTCACTAAATTCAAAATGCATCGTATAATTTACTTCTTGTATTATTCAAATTGCCGTGCACTTATGTTGTTAATCAAATCAAGGATTTAATAAATCCTGTCCGAATCCTCTGAAGATGCAAAATTTCCGGGTATTCCATACATTAACTGTGCACATAGATACATCATGTAGTTCGGTGTTAGGTGGTCAAACACTGAAATTTGACGCTTTTCGTACGGTTTTGAGAATTTCTGGGTGGCCAACTTTATCTAATCCAATATAATATGGATGCAAGTTGCACTCGAAGTATATAATAATAGCACATTGGCTGATTTCAGATTGTAAGACGAAACCGGACGGGTAAACTTGCAAGACAAGAGAGCTTTTGTAGTGGCCAGCAGACAAGCATTGTCCATTTCACATTGTAAGAACGCGTCTTACGAAAGAAAAAAATCGTGACACGATTGTTTTTCTTTCGTAAGATCTTTCGTATGATCGATAAGACGATTGCACCTACCAATAGTTCAGGCGTTCTGCAAAGACAATTACATAGCGCGTGTTTTACTTGCATTTTAATCTTGTCGACTCGTCACTTCATTGTACACTAACTTTGGAGCGTGCATGGCAACATTTATACATACTTGCTGTGTGATTATTAATCGCCGGTCCGTGTTTTGATCAGATAGTGTGAAATGATCATACGATGGTTCTTGTCGTCCAAGTTTACCCGTCCGGTCGTTTTCTTACAATTTGAATTCAGCCATTGACTGATGTAACGTAAGAGAGTAAAAAAGAGCAGAAATCTCACCATTTCAGCGTCAAAATCTTCTGGGACGTTTCTCACCACCTCGTCAGCAAATTGTCGGTGCCCGGTTAAGGTACGTATTGGCAACAAACCTGTTGCTACTGCAGCCAATCCTAAGATTCTCGGGCTTCACCTAAGGAAAATGATGACTTCACCTCATCACGCTGAAGCGGTTTGTGAAAAGGAACAAAATTCTTAAAGCACTGGCCGGTAAAAAGAAACCATGCTAGTCACTTTTAAAGCGGTGGGTCGAGCAGCGGCTGATTTTACTGCTCCAGTTTGATCACACAGTAAACTGGAATAAAATCCAAGTTTACCAAAATGCTGCTCTACGCACGGGGTGCCTTCTGATGCTGCCCAGGATCACTTACATCAGGAGACACATTTGATGCCAATACGTAACCACAATCGACTACTTTCAAAGCAGTATCTTGTTGGTTGCTATCGAGAGGGTCATCCCAATCGTTATCTCATGGACCGAATTCCTCCGCCACGCCACATCAAACGTGGTCTACGAGACCTTGAGAGAGAGGTCCAGGAATCCGTACAAACGGGATCCTACAAAACGTATGCCCGAATTGCGTTGGTACGTCTCATGATGTCGTGTGCAATAGGGACAGTTGCAATTTGGTCATACTTGGGAAACGAGTTTCGTGAAAATTACTGTTATTTTTTTTCTTTTTTAATATTCGCTAGTCTTTTGCTGTTTCGATTTCACTGCAATTCCAAAGTTTTCGTTATCATGGGGAAGAAATGAAATTCCGACGAAGTTGCGAAAATTGAAGTTTAAATGAGTGTAAACACAGTATTCGGGAAATTGCTAAAATAATCAAAAAAAGCAAATCCGTAGTGTTCAACGTTATAAAAAATAAAGAAACACATGGGAAAAATATGAAGGGGCGTGTGCAGGAAGTCCTAACTTCTAAAGAAAAACGAAAAATTTTGAGAGCAGCGTCTAATTCGGCTACATCAGCAGCTAAAATTAAGGCAAAACTTGGATTAAAAGCGAGTTTAACAACAGTTAAACGCGCTATTCAGAAAGCTCCACATCTAAAATTAAAAAAAATTAAGGAAAAACCGCCATTAGACACAACTAGAAAAAGCAATCGTTTGAATTTTGCGAAAGAACACATGACGTGGCAAAAGGAGTGGCAGAGGATTGTTTTTTTTTTCTGATGAAAAAAGAACAACCTAGATGGTCAACTATTATTTTCATGATCTGCGAAAAGATGAGCGATCCCTTCTGAGATATCATAGCCGACAAGGTGGTGTTATGGTTTAGGGAGCAGTCTCGTGCTCGGCGGGGCTATGCCGTTGATTTTTCAAAGCACAAAGATGACTGCAAAATCGTACCAAACGGTGTTAGAAACAGCCTTTCCGCAGTTTCAACACATTTTTGGCCCTTTGAGATGAACGTACCACGCGATAATGCTCTAATACACACAGCGAGAATAATAAAAAATTGTATTGAAGTTCAAAATGTTGATTTGATGGCTTCGCCCCCGTACTCACCTGACTTAAACATTATGGAAAATGTCTGTGGATGGTTTATTTGAAAAGTTTATGAAGATGGAAGACAGTTTGAAACCGTAAACCAGCTGCAGAAAGCAATCAAAGTCGCATGGGACGAAATTTCGTTACAATACCTAACATGTTTGTATGACTCAATGTCTAATCGAATGTTTGAAGTAATTTTGAATAAAGCGGGTCATTACTAAAACAAAAAATTATTTTACTTTTCTTTTTAGTAAAATTAAAATTTCACAGGTGTCCCTATTTAAGTGGTCCATTTTCTTAACATGTATTTCATTAGTTCATCAGCAAGATGTTGTCGAAATTTAAGAGTTCTTATTTAAGGTTTGATTTTTTTCTCGAAAATCATAAACAACAAAGCAACCTTTCATAACGTATACCAAGTTTGGTTCTCTGAGATAAGGAAGTGTAGATAAGTGGCCTGGGGTGTATGTAGATGCACAGCCGCTCACGCCTTTCTGTACCGCCAAAAGAAGAAGAGTAAAAAAGAAATAACTGCCGGAACCCTGTATTGAGATCTAAAGTTAACGTACCTAGATTACCAGTGGGATACAATACCATACCAGTGGCGTGCGGGTTACGTATCCGAGTGCATTCACAACTATTGAATGTCCGATTGCATCCGCCCAATTCCAAACTTTGATTAAACAATCAATCATACATAGTTTCCAATATAATAATAATCAATTGCAATATATACGAATTCCATATGTATCTGAACCCGCAGTTTTGCCTAGCCGCTAAATCATTATAAGTGAAAGTATCTTTAAATAAATCGATTAAAACGAATATAAAACGCGTTCTTATTTCAGCGAAGGATCCCAAAAAACCTTGGCATGTTACTTCTCTTTATTTCACGAGATGACATAATAAATGCATTTCTTTGCCAACTTGGCCGAAGTAATTTAGCACGTGATTCCCATGAATTTAGTGACTCTTTAGTTGCTACAGGGATCTGAAGATAGGTCAATCCTGATTCGTCAAATGACGGAGACGTTGCAATCAAATAGCGACTCATACACTCCTATAAATTTTATAATATTGCCAGTGTCCGGAAACTGCCGCATAAACGCGGATTGTGATTCCTCATGTGATTTCCAGCAAAAAAGTTGTACGGAACATGCCCCCAATTCTTAACCCATTAGCTGCCATAGGCATTTAAAGATTTTTGAAAAAAAAAAATATTTTCATGCACGACTTAAACTTCAATATCTCCAAAGCTAGACTAGATAGAATAGCGAAATGAGATGATTATTACAGCCAATAAATTTACCTAAAAAAAAACAAAATTAACCACACTAAAATCGAATAAGAGGTTTGGTTTTTACAGAACTTCGTCAAATCTTTGTGATTTGACCCAAAAATAATCTCTTTTTCCATCTCAATCTTAATTTTCCTCAACTTGTGCTAAGGTGAGGTGCCTATACGATTCTGTTAAAAATTGGCGCATAGTCTAACGACCATTCCTTTCTTACATCATTTTATTCTAGCTTCGTTATTTCAAACAGTTTTAATGTCTTAAGTGCAGAAAACTAGGGTTAATTATTTGAATAGATTTTACCAAATTGTAGATTCTTAGGGGCAGTCTGAATTGAATTGTATTGAATTCGAGCTAAAATTAACCCTAGTTTTCTGAACTTAAGGCATTAAGACTGTTCGAAATAACGAAGCTAGAATAATGATGTAAGAAAGAAATGATCGTGAGACTATGCGCCAATTTTTAAAAGAAGCGTACGAGCACCTCACCTTGACAGAAGTTGGAGAAAATTGAGAAAGAAAAACATATTGTCTACTTTCCAAAAATTTGGCTTTGAAGTTCTGTAAAAACCAAACCTCTTATCCGATTTTAGTGCCATTAGTTTTATTTTTTAGGTAAATTTATTGGCTGTAATAATCATCTTATTTTGCGATTCTAGCTAGTCCAGCTTTTGAGATATTGAAGTTTTAGTCGTACTCAAGAAAATGATTTTTTCAAAAATCTTCAAATGTCTGTGGCAGCTATAAAGAGTCAAGCTAAGGGGGTATGTTCCAACAACTTTTTTACTGGAAATCACATGAGGAATCACAATCCGGTGCGTTTATGCGGCAGTTTCCGGACACCCTGTGTATTATAGATCAATTTGTGCAATCGCATGTATTGTTGAAATTGAAAGTATTGTTTAAAG
This sequence comes from Microchrysa polita, assembly GCA_949715475.1. Lineage (NCBI taxonomy): Eukaryota > Metazoa > Arthropoda > Insecta > Diptera > Stratiomyidae > Microchrysa > Microchrysa polita. The sequence continues at coordinate 64,542,574 of OX454418.1, read as the reverse complement.
TCTGCATACGACAGTCCACTTTATATTGATTGCTGGCAAATTTTCAATCTCGTAATTTTTTGGTGGATATCATGTATGTACATAACATGCAAGTACGAGTATGTATGAACATGAGCGTATACCAAACGAGATGGATGCAAGTTGCACTCGAAGTAGGTTTCTGTACAGACAAATTTCTGCAACCTGATGGCCGCCATCAAAATGATATCATATTATAGGTCTATTGCTGCCACAGTCATGCCTATAAAAGTTCGGATTGCATATTTTTTTAAGCGAAGGACTTTTTTTTCTTTAAATAACAATTAAAAAAAATACATTCGAATGCTTCTAAATTGATAACTAATCTTGAAATTAACTGTCGATTCCTCTTATGTTCTAATAAGTCTTTTCCAAATTAAACTCTTGATACTCTTTATTATTCCAAAAACACCAATTACACAGTGTTATGTTTTTGCAAATTAATTTCTGTTTGTACACATAATTCGCTGTTTGTTTAGTGTCTATTTACAAAGTTCGTGTCGCACGTCATAATTCAACATTGTAATATGCAAATTGATGTTGACAATTCGATCACATGTAATTACGTGACTGGAATGAAAGTTATCTTGCAAATTTCGTTTATTTTGATTATTTGATCCATTAGGTTGTTCCGTTCACGCGTCTTTGAGCCAAGCGTGTTTTATTAATTTCGGGAAATTTTCACTGAAATACAGTATAACACGGTTATAACGCTCACGCATATAACGATTTCACGGTTGTAGCGCCATTTTTCCTAGTCCCCATAATTTAGCCATGCATTAAGTGCAAATATTTCACGGTTATAGCGCAAGCCTTATAACGCTATCACGGTTATATCGCTCCAAATTGTCAGTCCCCAAACATTCATTTACACTTTTATAACGCCTTACGAATAAATTAAAAAAAAAATGCACGGCTAAATACGAAGAGCTGGAAAAGGTCCTATTAGAATAGTTTCGCTAAATTCGGGCGTCTAATTTGCCGTTCAATGGTCCAATTTTGATGGAAAATGCTTGCAAAATTGCGGAAACTTTAGAGGTAAACAATTTTGCAGCGAATACAGGATGGATCGAGAGATTTAAAAAACGTCACGGGATATACAAACAAATCAGTGGTGAAACTGTAGATGTCAACGAAGATGTGTTGTGACTACTTGGACAGGAAGTGTCTTTCCAACCATTGTGAAAGATTATCATCCTCGAGAAATCTATAGTGCGGATGAGCTCGGACTTTTTTCCAACCTCTTGCAAGACAAGTGTTTGGTTTTTAACGAGGATAATTGTCATGGTGGTAAGCGTAGCAAGGAGAGGTTGACTGTTCTCCTATGCACAAATGCAGATGGAAGTGACAAGTTGGAACCCCTTGTGATCGGGAAGTCGCAAAAGCCTCGCTGCTTTAAGGGTATTCAGTATTTTCCCTGTGAATACAAAAATCAAAACCGGGCGTGGATGACAAGTGGCTTATTCGTAGAATGGCTGGGTAAGTTAGACCGGAAAATGGCAAGACAAAATCGACACATAGCTCTTTTCATTGATCATCCTCCTAACGTCGTTTATTTGAGCAACGTCACAGTGATATTTCTGCCACCGAATTGCACTAGTCGCCTGGAACCCCTTGACCAAGGGATTATTAAAGTCTTTAAGCAAAACTATCGGCGAAGCATATGTTTCATTCTAAACATTTTTATAGCGCTTTCACGTATATAACGCGCATTTCGGCTGGTCCTTTCAATAGCGTTATAACCGTGTTTTACTGTACTTGCACATTGGCCTGTCAGTTTAACACACAGTCGATTGGAGTATTGAGTGCACTTGAAGATGATTTATTTACTGATGGGATGCTTCAAGTTTAAGTGAAAATATTTTCACGTATACTTTTTACTTATGTATCTCAGAAATTTTAATGATAAGATACAATCATATAATTCTACGTGTAGAGACGGTTAAACGACCTTGTTCTTGACGGAAGGAGCCCAAGATGATTTTATTTTTGTTTACAATGAACAATTTCAATGCCGTGTGAGGTTTTTGGCGTGCTTTCTGGGAAATATCAAATCACAGGTATTAAATAGTACGTAATGTGATGTACATAATGTAGAGATTAGAGAGTGAAATGTCTGTTCGAAATAGGGCAACGGCAACCAATATAAAATGATATAACCTAGAGGAACCCAATCTTTTTTTTTTGTGTTGCGACTCCCTTTTGAGGTAAAAAGTTTTTCGTGGCATAGGGTTATTTGCGTGCGCTTTTAGCAGACATTATTATTTACGAGTGTTATTCTCTTTCCCTGGCCCTTAATGGACCACTTCCAGTTCCCAGAATTTCCTCCATCTGCAACAGATCCTCTTTCGTATTTCTTCGTCGTCCCACATGGCGGCTTTTGCTTTTGTTAGCTTCCTCCAGAATTTGTTTGATTCTTGTTCTACTAAATAGTTGGATGTTGTACATACATGCACGTACAGATTTTAAATAGCATCTGAGTATGCTCAATGTGGTGTGTGCGAAAATGTTGTATCTGAATGTAGTCGAATTTAATGACATTTAAGAGAATTTTCTCCAATAAATGTAAACATAATTTCGTAAATCAGGATTGATGTTTGCAAATCGCCGCTCTACTTTTTTTCTGGAAAGTGGTTTTTAATCCGTTGTAATCCGGATCTCCTCAAAGATTACATTGCACACTCTGTAGTCCGAATTCCGAGAGGATCTATAATACGAATTTAACTCCTAATAACAGCAATAATATATTCTTTAAATCAATTATTTCTTCGAAAAAAAAAACAAATTAATTTTGGGCGCGGGCGAAATTTGGATACCCTTCAGTCTCCTCGGGCTAACAGTTTTTTTCCGGCGTACCTATGAATTGTGTTTAATCCCCCCCCCCGCCATTCTTTTCCTTCCGTTTTCACATAAGTTTTGTTACCTCGGTAAAACATATTTGTGTGAGCTTTGGTTAGAAAAACTGCACAAAAAAACCCTTGAATTTTTTTTTGGTAGGAGGGGGAGGAGTCATGGCCCAAAATACGAATATATTTGTTTTTACATATTTTATGTAGTTTCGATAAAGCATTATGTCACATTATACGGTTTGATTGGAATTTATGCAAACAAACAAAAATCTTAGGAGAACCTAATGATCCCATGTCCCATGTTCCCATTCCATTCATTTTTACATACATGTTTTGTGATGGAAACACATTTACACTTGCCAGAAAAAGTCTCTGTACACAATGTAAGGAAAACTGCATATTACGGAACCTCTAGGAAATGAAAACCTTAGATTGAAATTTGTTATCTAAAATGTTTAGTTTGTTAACTAATATTTCTACTCATTATTTTAATGAAACTCGGTTGTAAATAAAAGTTTCTAGAACAAAAACTAAAAAACTTCACTACGAATTAGAAAAAGTCTCCGTACACGACCATATTTTTTACAAACATTCAGTTTTTTCACTGGATTTCGAAGAGTTCACTAGCTATAGGAGTAACATTTTTGGAGGAGGACCTCCATGCTTTGGCCTGTTATTTTGCCCCTTTTGAAGAGAATGGCGCTTTGAAGCATTCCCTTCTAGGTTATGATGTGCTGACGGTACTTCTGCGCCTTAAATTTCTGAAAATGTTTGGTGGGACTACGCTCTCAGAATTGATATACCGTATGCGACTTACTATCTGTTTTAAAAAGCGATAGAAGCGTCACAATTAAAGGCAAGTGCAAGAGATCATTATTTTCTATGAACCAAGAAGCCTCGCAAAGCACCCTCTGTTAAACGCCGTGTCTCCTTTTGGGTTTCAGAATGCGTAAAGGTAAAGAGACGCCACTTAAATTTCCTTGCTTTATTGTAAAAATACAATGTACAAAACCCACTCTTTGCGGAAATTAAGTAATTTTACCATTACTATGCAGGGTGGAGAGGTCTATACCATCGATCAAGTAAATCTTGTACCAGCTGCCTAACGTGGCAAGGGTGGTCATGATGATCAGGGAGTGAATGTTAGTGCAGGGAGTAGGCGTACTTATTCTTACAGAGTCAACAATGGATCAATACGTCTCTTTACGCAAACCAAAAGGAGACACGGCGCTTAACAGAGGGGGCTTTGCGAGGCTTCTTGGTTCACAGAAAATAATGGTCCCTGCACAAGGCTTTAATTGTGACGCTTCTATCGATATCTAACAGCCCGAAATTTTTTCAACGTCAATATTATCTTAGGAGTTGAAATCGTTGGTCGCGAAAATATTGTTAGGCAAAATTAAGTTTAGTCTGGCTGGTGTAATGGTTAGTGCGCACATCTTCGGTGCACAGGGTCATGGGTTCCTAACTCACCGTGAACGAATTCAGGTTACGGTGTTTTTCGAACTCACGCCCCTTGTGACGAACTACACTCGGCCGCAAAACTATCGACACAACCTAAAAGCGCGTGTATTTGTACGTGTTTTAGGAAAAGTATAGCAGTTATCCATAAAAATCGTATGTCATTTAAAAGCTTAAGGCCTCAGCTAACCAATATTTGGTGAGCACTTTTAAAATTGATGCTCTTTGAGCGAAATCGTAGCGAAAATGAGCAAATATGAAAATTGTTTTTGGTTAGGTTTTTTTGCAAATAAAACAAAAACTGTTGGAAAATAAGTTAAGCATTTATTATTTTAGTATTTGGTATTGCCTCCTCTTGCTCCAATGACAGCTTCCAATCGATTCTGCATTGATCTGATCAAGTTGCTGAAGGTATCTTGAGGAATACCGGTCCACTCCTCTAATAGGGCTGCCTTCAATTCTTCAGTGGACGAAGGGACTGGATTTCTGGCTCGGACTCTTCTGTTGAGTTCGTCCCATAAGTGTTCAATGGGATTGATGTCGGGACTGCGTGCAGGCCAGTTAAGTGACGACATATTGGCTTCATTCAAGAACTGTCGAGTGAGGCGCGATGCTTGACACCGGGCATTGTCGCGCATCAAAGTGAAGTTCTTGCCAATAAATGCAGCATAGGGCACAACGGGGACACAGAGAATATCGGTAACGTATCGCTCAGCTGTCAGCCCTCCTCTTCGGCCTCCTGTGGGCACGAATGCGAGATCCGTTTTTCCCTCCAAGGAAATGCCAGCCCACATCATCAGGAACCGCCGCCGTATGCAACCATTTCAGTGAAACAGCACTGCGCAAACCGCTCAGTTGGACGCCTGTAGACTCGACATCTTCTGTCACTGCCATATAGACACATTCTCGACTCGTCAGTGAACAATACTGAGCTCCATTCCGTATCGCTCCAAGTAAGATGATCTCGAGCAAATAAGAGGCGCGCTTGTCGGTGTCGTGCTGTCAATTTGGGGCCCCTGGCAGGCCGTCTTGAATTGATATCCCTTAATCGTCTCCTTACTGTGCAAACACTAACAGCTACTCCGCGAACACGCCTCAGCTTCCGCTGCGCAGCAACACCCGTGAGGAACCGATTTCGTAACATACTTGTAACAATGAAACGGTCGTCTCTCTCTGAAGTGGATCGAGGGCGGCCCGTTCTTGGTCTCGAATTAAAGCTACCAGTCTCTCGAAATCTCCTGCTAACTCTCGAGACAGCAGACTGACTCAGTCCAAGACGGCGAGCGACGGTTCGCTGACTATGATTTTCCGACAATAGGGCTACAACTTGTGCCGCCTGATCTGGCGTCGTATCCATTGATGACCAAAGAGTGATTGAAATTACTTCAGATGTAAGTTACCTAACTTTCCTGATGCAACTGATAATGAGAAACCGATTACGGGCGCTTTTATAGGGGTAGCTTACCTGACCTGACCTTTACCTGAAATTTCAATTTTTCTGGGTTTTTTGTTACAAGTGGCAATAATTTAAAAAGTGCGAAGCAAATATTGATAAAAATGGTACTAACAGTTAGCTAAAGTTTCAAACTTTTAAACGACATACGACTTTTATGGATAACTATCATACTTTCCAAAAAACACGTACAAACACACGCATCATTTAACGAAAAATGGCCCCTGAACGTGCTTAGACTTTTAGTGGTGATTATGATTACATTCAACTGGCCTCCGAATCTGCTTCTACTCTAGCTTGTCTGTATTCAGAGTTATTTTTGGCTTTTGGACTGCATATTCCATTTGTGAGATCAATTCTGCCTTTGCTTGGTTCTACGGGATCACATCTCCTGCCGAAACATACCAAGAAGCCTCTTATCTCACATCCACAGAATATATAGAAAGAAACATTATCCGACAGTCGGCTGGATAAATTTAGTTAGGGATACATGCTTTTCCTCTTCCTTAAAATAGAAGCCCAAGCTCTTAAGTTGTTTTTCCTCTTCCAAATAGGAGCCCAAACGCTTCAGATGCTCCTCTATACTCTTTATTCAATTGGGAGTCCGATATCTTTAGCTGCTGAACGCAGTTGCTCCTCTACGCTTCTACAATAACATCGGGAGTCCTAGGTAACCTTCCTCAGAACGAAGTAAAGTTTATAACGATGTTGGGCAGGATTGCATCCTATTTCCGATGGTAGTATTTTGCTCATTCGACTTTATTTGCCGGAACGCCGTGGAACTTGTCTGATGAAATTTCGACATTTAAGTACTCTCGCCCAAAATCAACGATCTGAGCGTTATAGCTCTGGATCTCGAGAAGGAGTTAAAAGCAGCCGGGTTAAAGAAAAAATTAAACGAAACCAAAGTGCCTAGTTTGAGTGGAAATTCGACTCCCCCATAAATATTAATTTATCCATTTAGACCATATTGTTGCCGTTGATGGCGGTATCAAGAGCATTCCACAGCCAAGTGTCCAAAATTTAGCAAACCAGATTGTAAAAACCAAAGCTGTTGTAAGGGAGCAGTACTTGGAAAGATGTAACTACAGAAAAGCAACAAAGTCAAGACTTAAGATCTTAGCTAAGCTAGCGAATTAAATCGCAATTAAAAGTGGCGGTGGATCATTCATTACGTACCTACATTACTGGCCGATGCAAACAGGCCGACAAAATTTCACGCTAGATCTCTAAATGAATAGTGTTCGACTGAAAAACTGTGGTCAAATTAGGATACATTCCCAGAAACCGTATACGTTATAAGACGAAAGTGCAGTCGATACTCTATTTTCACAAATGGTTAACGCACCCTATAGGAGTAATGAACACTTGTTCACACTTTGCATTGCAACTTATTTTAAATAGCAAAAAGTAAGTATTTTTTCCAGACATTTAATGTTCATGCTTTAGGGCTTTCAAGATTTGTTCACGTTTCAGAGTAGTCTGGGTTCCAAATCACCTTCACGTTTGGGGCAGTTCACGTTTACGCGAGTCTATTGAATAGGCATTAAAAGGACCATGTTGTTGTTATTGTATAGCGGCGCAAGTAAGGGGGGGAAACTAGTGTCATTCGTAAATGGTTGGCATTCTCTCCTCAAGTTCGAGGCCTAAGAAGGTTGCCACCTCAATTGGTTTTTCCCAAAGCGCAATGGGTGTTAGATGCGTTGGTGCGGCATTACAATTGAAAAGGTGGTCCACGTTGTGCGGGCTGGCTCCACATGCTGGACAAGTGTCTGCAATGGTGCTGTCGATACGGGTCCAATATGAATTTAGTCTGGAGCACCATCCAGATCGAAGCTGAGCCAAGGTGGTACGTGTGGCTCTAGGTAGCTGTAGTTCGTCATTGGAGATATCTGGTGGTCGAGCTCGAAGGACACTGTTTAATGACAGATCATTCGTGGCTATTGTTACCTCGCTAGTATGCAACTGCTTTAGAGCCGCCTTGTAGTTGGTTGTTATCGAGGGGAACTCTTTTGAATCTTTGGACTTCCCTTTCCTTGTCCCTTAATGTTCGTCTAACATGACGTGGAGGTGGGGTTTTGTCCATAAGATCGAAATTCGGGTGTTGACTACGATAGCAACCAACAAGATATTGCTTTGCGAGTAGCTCATTATGAGTTTTTAGATTAAGCAGCTTAGTTTCTTGGTGGAGGTGATCTTGTGATGTCATGCGTACACATCCAGTGATTGTACGCATTGCTGCATTCTGGCACGTTTGAATCCGTTTCCATCGAGTGTTGCAGAAATTGTTTGTCCATATGGGTGCGGCGTAGTTTACCACTGAACGACCGATGGCTTTGTAAGTGGTGAGTAATGTCTCTTTATCAGTTCCCCATTTGCTGCCAGCGAGAGATTTTAGGATCTTGTTTCTACTCTTCAATTTGTCACATATATTGTCGGCGTGGCTATTGAAAATGCCGTGATTGTCAATTGACGCCGAGGATTTTGGGGTGACGGACAGTGGGGACTTCGGTGTCGTTTACACTAATGTCTAGCCGTAGGTTGTATTCCTGGTTGTACGTGGTAAAGAGGGTGGCCGAGGATTTAGGTGCTGATAGCTTCAGGTTCTTGCTAATGAAGAAGGTGTTGAGCTCTTCTAAGTAGCCGTTGATACGGTCGCACATGTCTGAAATATCGTTGCCGGATGTCAGGATGGTACAATCATCAGCGTAGGATATTATGTCGATTCCTTCAGGTGGGGTGGGAATCCCTGACATGTAGAGGTTGAACAAAGTGGGGGAAAGAACTCCGCCCTGTGGTACTCCCTGTTTGATCCTTCTTAGTTTAGATTTCCCATTTCTAAACTCAGTGCTGGATTGACCAGGACCATCCATAGCGTCATAGTCATGTGATGATCGCTCGTCGATCGTAGTTTTGCATCCTATTCCCGGCCATATTTGCATATATTTTGAATGGTGCTACTTTCCTTGTGCCGACTATGACCTAAAGGAATATGACTGTATAGAAAATACAGAACCGGTGGTTTCACTGCGATCGCTGAGCGATCATCACATGAGTCGTCTCTATGAACACAAACCTTAAGGAATTTAGATCTAGCTTTCTAACCACACATTTAAAGGTTTGTGTTGCTTGGCGCGACTCATTTGATGATCGTTTAGTGATTATCACTTTTTTATTAGTCCTGCAGTACCTACTATTTACATTAATGACATGTAGTGCTGTATTCCAATAGGCTAAGGTAGTATTTGTTAAAACTACTGAAGTACATAGAAAAGAGCAATAATTCCATAACGATTATCGCGTGAGTCGCCTGGAGGAATATGTTGTGAGTTGTTGTTGTTCTATCTGCTGTTTCAAGGTACAGTGGATGCTAAGAAAATAGCTTTATTCACCTCAAAGGATATTTTGCCACGTTGGAACCCTCCCGGCACATTGTCCATTGTTTAAAGTGAATCATATCTCTCGCGGTCATCACAATACTTCACGTCAACGTACATGCTTTTCCAAAATAGCACCATCGTAATATGGGTGAATAGAACAGAATCGTGTACGACTACATCTACTCGATAAACGTTTGAATTGCGTCATTGGCGCATATGGTAAAATGGTTGAAACAAGTTATTGATGATATTTTGTCTTGAGCTGTCAGGGGCTGATCAAAGTTGCGCCTCGCAAAATGTTGGCCAGGGCCTAAAGCGAATGAATGACGTGAAACGCGACCATATCTCGGCTTCATCTAGAACACAATGTGGCATTAGAATACGCATTTCATGCACGATTGTCGTTAAATCGACAATCACCAAACGTTTAAAAATAGGCAATCGCGGAAGTATCTTTTAGATGCGCCGATTTGTGATTTTTTCGCGGTATATTTTTTAGACTGATGTACTCTTGGATATTGACCTTTAGTTTTGCCTATGGCCGCTAATTATAAATCATTCAGCAATGAACAATATAAATTTAATCTAGGAAAAAGTATAACCTCAGTGATGGGTGACATATGTTAGTATAGATACTGTTTGTATTTGTTGATTTAGTCTTTGATTTAAATCAGCACTTGTCAGTGCTACAACGGTTTCGCTACCTTCGGTTTTATTAACGTTAATTCGCTCAACTTTAACATTTTACTTTGGACACGTTTAAAGAAAAATCAAATGTGAAGACAGCATATTTCAAGGGCACCAAAATTACATATTTCTATATTTATCATAAACATAATTTAAAAAAAAAAGCGACAATGTTGGCAGAACATAAATCATCATTTTATGTACAAAGAGTGACGTATCTTAAAAAAAAAGATTTCTTTGACGTTTAGTGAGTACAAAACATTGGTAGAATAAGACAAATTGGTAATAAAACCCATACTACACCTATGCTATGCTCTTCATATAATGAATGTATGTAGCTATGCCGGAAATTGCATCTTTTAGTAATCTAATTAGGCCAGTCAATAAACCGAAATATAAGGCGTTAGGTCGCAAAAAATTGCTCGGCTCTGGTTTTTTGGGATAATATTAGGATAGATACCAGAAGTGTATCACCAAGTTTGCAACTTCGAAAAACCTGTGCTAACCCCGTGACCCTCAAAAAACCTCAAAATGTTCGCACTTTTTTCATATTTTCGTTTGTAATTTCTAAAAGGTGCTTCCTACAAGTAAGTTGTCCACTGCACTGTTAAACCTAAGAATATCTTCTTTAATTTGAGTGTAACCCCAGCTTTGTAGGCGCAAAGGATCCCAAGATACAGCACTTTAAACATTTTTTTTTTTGAAAAAAAGTTCGAAATTGTAATTTCAGTCATGTTCCGAGCTGAATATCGGCGTAAATGCGCATTCTACGGAGAAAATCATGAAGTCATGAAGTTATAAACCAGTTACTTAGCTGTATATGTCGGAACGAATGGAATCAGACCATGGGGTCATAGGGCTGCCCCTGAAAATTAGGTTCTTCTAAGAAAAACTTTTTTCTTTATGAACCAATCTTAACCACCCTTTCCCCAATTATGTTTTTTAGTAAGGCTTCAAAACATATCTAGAAACGGATGAAATCGAAACACTACGTCATAGGGCTGTCATACAAACCAACCCCTGATAATTAGGTTCTTCTAAGAAAAACTTTTCTTTATGAACCAATCTTAACCAAACCTCACCCAAATGTGTTCCTAGTAAAGCCTCAAAACATATCTAGGAATGGATGGAATCGGAACATTACGTCATAGGGCTGTCATACAAACCTCCTAAAATACAATTTCGGACTTTTTACAAAAAAAAACACATTTTTTTAAGTGCTGTATCTTGGGATCCTTTGCACCTACAAAGCTGGAGTTACACTCAAATTAAAGAAGATTTTCTTAGCATTAAAAGTGCAGTGGAAGACTTACTTGTAGGAAGCATCTTTTAGAAATTACAAACAAAAATATGAAAAAGTCCGAAAATTTTGAGGTTTTTTTAGGGTTACGGGGTTAGCACAGGTTTTTCGAATTTGCAAACTTGGTGGTACACTTCTGGTATCTATCCTAACAATATCTCAAAACAACAGAGCCGAGCAATTTTTTGCGACCTAAAATCGTTAAATGACTGGCCTAAATAACTGTTGATACTTGTCAAGCTTAATGATTAGTAACTAAACTCTATAATTCTTTGTGGAAGTTTTGTGCATCTCTTTAAGTACTACCTGCATATTTACAACTCTTTGTAGTTTTTAATAGCCGTTATAGCCATTTAGAACCATAGCCATGAAATTTAACATTGTGTAGAAAATTGGAATATTTTGGTAATGCAGTTTGAAATTGACATTTTTCTAACGATGGATGATGGATCGCATGGTTTTTGGCGAATCTAAAAAAGCACATGATCTAATTGAAATCAAATACATACTTCTTTTCATCAACTGTGGCCCACAGTCTGTGGACAAAAAGTAGGTATACAGGGTGTTTGGTACATCGTTTGCCAAATTAAAATGGCGGTTAGGTGAAGTCATTTTCTATCTCTCCACACCTTTTAAAAAAATCTTGGGCCCACGTGTATTTTTTTGTTGCCTTTTTTGTTATTTTTGAAAAATCTGACTCACTCCTTTAAACTTAAATAAAACAAAAATTAAGTGGTAGAGAGATGCAGTGTAACGTAGCACGGCATTATGAAAGTCAAAATTACTAACATGTAACCCGTTACTTTTTTTTATTGATCCTCAAATGTTTTGCAACATGTAAAAATTTAGTCTAAGATCAACTTTGAATTGCAATAAAAAAAACTAAAAAGGACCACATTCTTGAAATTGAATTTAAAAAATCTGTGTTCTATCCTCTTTCTAATGATGTAAAACAATCAGAAAAAAACCTTCATAGACTTAATTTTTTCCCGATTGTTTGTAGCGGACGCACTAGTCCAATTAACGATGTCCAAACATTGACACTGTATTTCCTTTGAAATACCCTTTATTTTTTCACATGTTCTTGAAAACACCACGTGAAAATCATGTAAAGACTGCTATCTCTCTCTTACACAGCAATGAGTGCAGTTGTCTCTCTCTTTCATAGGTTATTGGGCGGTGACGCCGGTGAATCAGATTCGACTTTAGAGTTTAGTCGTGAATTGACTATCTGATGGCTATTACGCATTTGTAATTCTTATACTGTCTTTGGTTAAGTTTTTTTAGTGTTTTTGTTATTTTCGTTTTGTTGATCTGTAATAAGAAAATGTTAAATAATAAAATTGAAAAAGAAATGTGCATGTCGATAGTTTCATGTTGCATCTGTTACAAAAATCGGGAAAAAAATATGTTTAATAAAGGTCTTATGGAATGTTTGTGCATCATTAGAAAAAGGATAGAACACAGATTTTTTAAATGAAATTTCAAGAATGTGGTCTTTTTAGTTTTTTTTTTTATTGTAATTCAAAGTTGATTTTAGACTAAATTTTTACATGTTGGAAAATATTTGAGGATCAATAAAAGAAAATAACGGGTTACATATTAGTAATTTTGACTTTCATAATATCGTGCTACGTTACACATCATTTTGCACTAAACACTGCATCTCTGTACCACTTAATTTTTGTTTTATTTAAGTTTAAATGAGTGAGTCATGAAGACTTTTCAAAAATAACAAAAAGGGCAACAAAAAAATACATGTGGGCCCAAGAATTTTTTAAAGGGTGTGAAGAGATAAAAAATTACCCCACCTAACCGCTATTTTAATTTGGCAAACGATGTACCAAACACCCTGTATAACTGAAAAATTAATAATTTTTTTATGAGAATTTTTTAATTCTAATTTTTATACCCTTTGTTCGTAGAGTGAAACTATGACGAGGAGAGTCGATTGGGCGATGTCCGTCTGTTGGGACGCGTTTTACTCGGCCAGTTTTAAAGCTCGCAAGCTGAAATTTCACATATGCTTCTTTTCGTTGCAGGCTGTTTGTATGTCTGATTCAGCGGTATCCGATGAGGGGGTACTGGGGCTCCCATACAGACCCCAACTCCAAAAAGATGTTCTTCTATGAGAACTTGTTTATTTATGAATTAATCTCATCTAGATTTAACACGAATGTGTTTAAATCAAATCCAAAAAAGATATGTAAAAACAATCGGGATTGGCCAATGGGGTCATGGGGCTGCCATACAAACCCAACCCTCCAAAATAGGTTTTTCTATGAATTTTTTTTTATTTGTGCAGCAATTTTAACTAAACCTCGTACGTGTTTTTCTATTAATGCCACAAAACATACATATATGGCGAAAAATATACGATTCTTATACCCTTCGCTCATAGAGTGAAAGGGTATATTAACTTTGTCATGAAGTTTGTAACGCATTGAAGGAAGCATCTCCGACCATATAAAAAGTATACATATATGATCAGCATGACGAGATGAGTCGATTGAACGATGTGCGTCTGTCTTTCTGTCTGTCTGTCTATCTGTCCGTCTGTCCGTCTGTTGCAGCGCGTTTTTCTCGGCCACTGTAAAAGCTACGGAGCTGAAATTTTGCACACGTGCTTATTATTGTTGCAGGCTATTTGTATGTTTGAATCACCGAAATTGGATCACTGGGTCATGGGGCTGTCATACACACCTAGCCCCCCCAATTTAAGTTCTTCTAGGAAAAACTTTTTTCTTTGTGCACCAATTTCAAGCAAATATCACACAAATGTGTTTCTCTTCTAAAATCTAAAAAGGGATCAAATCGGATAATGGGGTCATGGGGCTGCCATACAAACCTAACCCCCCAAATTAGGTTCTTCTAAGAAAAACTTTTTTTTTGTGCACCAATTTCAACCAAATTTTACATAAATGTGTTTCTTTTGATGACACAAAACATATCTAAGAATGGACCAAATCGGATAATAGGGTCATGGGGCTGCCATACAAACTAACCCCCGAATTAGGTTCTTCTATGAAAAACTTTTTTATTTGTGCACCAATTTCAACCAAATTCCACACAAATGTGTTTTTCTTGATGACACAAAACATATCTGAGAACGGATCAAATCGGATAATGGGATCATGGGGCTGCAATACAAACCTAACCACCCAAATTAGGTTCTTTTAAGAAAAACTTTTTTATTTGTGTACCAATTTCAACCAAATTGCACACAAATGTGCTTCTCTTGATGACACAAAATATATCTAAGAATTGACCATGGGGTCATGAGGTGGCCATACAAACTCAACCCCCCATTTTGGTTCTTCTAAGAAACATTTTTTTGCACCAATTTCACAAAACCTTAAATTAATGTGTCATTACCAAAGCAATAAAAAAGTTCAAAACGAAAGGAATCGTTCTGTGGTGTCATGCTTCAGCAACCCCAATAAAATTTTCTGAGTAAATATTTTTATTTGCATACTTATTTCAACCAAGCCCAAAACTTTTGCCAAGACGTAAGAAAAAGAATGAGGAGGGGGATTAAATACAAGTCAACACCAGAAAAAACTTTTAGGCCAAGTAGAGCGAAGGGTATCCAAATTTCGGCCGCGCCCGAAACTAGCCTCGCCCTCGGGGGTTGGCGAGCGTAGCGAGCAGGGGACGAAGCCCCCTAGTTTTTTATCACCCTGTAGCCAAGTAGTTATTTCAGTAAGTCAAATTATATCTCTCTCGATTACCGTAACTCCTAGTGGAGCATGGTGCGTTGATGACTACCGTGTGTAGTCAACAACGTTACAAAGACAACTGAATTCAGAGTGTGATACCACTTCCTAGTCGCATTGTTAGTGTATTATTCTACGATAAGAATATTTCTCTTATCATCTTCTTCTGAATAATAAACTTGCGACGAGTCGTGTCGAGTTTGGAAAATCGTTTCTCTATGAGTGTCTATTTCACAGAGTGGCGACCGAACGATCACGGCCACAGAGCACGACAATCAAATTATATGTTAATATTTAAATACTTAATTGGTGAGGGAATAAATACTATGTAAATAAATCAATTAAAATAAATAACAGCTTACATTTACCTTAAAAAAAGTACGAACAGTAAAACAAAAATTATGGACAAAATAATAAGTATGGTTAGTTCCAAGAAATTCCGTAATTAGTCCGTTTCGTGCCAAACTTTTTTTTACATCGTTGATTCAACTCTCCCCAAACATTCCCGATTTAATTAAACTCAAGTAATAACGTGAAAAGCCACTCGATTTTGTTTAAACGGATCCTTGACTAATTTGTGAGGTATGGTTAGGGTTAATATCCTGCTAAAAGGGTATCGGTTCATCAGCTTAATACAGTGGCGTTGGAACGATTTTTTTTATTGGGGGAGGGCAAGATTTTTTCTCAAATTCATATTAAATTAGGCGGTCACCATATACCGGACCTCTACTACTTTAATATCCTTTGAAACGATACCAAGAAGTGATTAGGAAACATATTAGAGAGCAACAGCGATCAGAAACCAACTAGAATAGTCTCCAATATGAGAATGACCTTTAGGTTTTTTTCTTACCTATTTTGATCTCATTGTAATTCCGAAGTGTTGAAGATCATAAACATATTTTCTATTTTGTATAGCTTTATAAAATTAAAGGTCAAACGAATTTTTCAAACGTTGTTTTCCGGTTTCCTCGGGAAACGAGTTTTATCATGATTTTTGACAGATTTAAATTCCCTGTTCGATTCCTGTGAACATGGAGAAGAATTAGAAATGTCAAATGTTCTAAGACGTCGCAAAGCATTGAACGCCCTTATCCTGATTATGCTACTGATACTGGCACCATCAGCAGTAATGTTACTAGCCGTATTACCTCGCTGTGCTCGATATCAAATTTCGTGACAATCGGTTGAGCCGTTCGCGAGTTATTTAGTGAACAGACGGACAGACGGACGGACGGACAAAATCGATTTCATAAGGGTTTTCTGAAAACTGTACTTATTATTTTGACCAACTGAATACCCACTTCAAAGTTTATATCGGGAGGGACTAAGATAATAGGGGGATGCCATTTAGTTTTTCGGGTTCGTTGGCATTGTTGTATCCTAATTGTTTTTTTGGCTATCTATTTGGAGTATAACAATTTTAAAAAGGCTATGAAAATTCGCAAAAAAAAATGAACATGAGGGTTGTACCTATTTTTTTGTCCATATGTGTATGTAAAAATAGATAAAATAGGACCATACCGTACAAACCCATTTTTGTTCTTCTAAGACATTGTTTTTGCCATAACGTAGCTATTTGTAACTATCGGTGTTTTAGATATCATTACATAGATTGTGTCTCTTATGCTGCGTTAATTAAGCGTCAGGATCGGTTGAACAAAGAACAATTAATTTCTTAAAATTGCAGGAATGCAGTTAAGGAATTGTTTGCATTTTGCGAAAATGTTGACTGTTCTGTTTAACATTAGCATTTGATCTGCTCCATTCGGGAGGTCAAACGTTAAAGTAGTCGTCGCTTGAATTTTTATAAACAGTCTACAAAATCAATTAAGTCTTATTCTCCTTGTCCGAATTTAAGGATCCCAATTTATACCTTTTTATTCCTAAACTTTGTACTATCATTCTTATATCTTACCATTCCTGCCTTAATTTGATAACCGTTACATTTTTTTTGACAATCCTCCACCCAATTGCTATGACAATATTGCAATAAAAATTCGACGGTGGTAAACGAATTTGCCCTCATTGAACTGATACCTTTGATACTGAATACTCGATTTTGCAGCATACACGACTTATTTTTAAATTCAATGAGCGGAGCTCGGAAACTAATTCTCTCCTCAATAGGTGCAAGAAAGTCTAAATTCGAACATTTGTTTCTATAAAAAAATTGATAGTCGTGTCACCTTTTTTGTTTAACACCTTTCGGAGCTTCAATCGTCCTTTTTTTTTTGAGGGAATAAACCTTGGACAATGTACGAGCATATAGTTGATTCTTACACAAAATAAACAAGTGTTTGCCGTATTTCTAGGGCCGTATAATGAATAAAATGATGCCGTAAATCGAAACAGTGCCATAATGGAAAAGAGCCAAATGTCGTAAAAAGAGAGGCCGTATAACGAGGCATGAGTGTAGTACACTATTGCACAGTGAACCAAATTAGTGTAATTATTCTTTCAAAACAGCCAACCATAACCGCCAATTTTATGAAGCTTGCTGTTTCAACTATACGTGCAATTGTAACCAAATTAAAGCAATATTAAAGGGTTTAAGGTTTGTGTTCGTAGAGATAATTCATGTGATCATCGCTCAGCGATTGTGGTTAAACCACCGGTTCTGAGCACTACATGCGTATATGTATTTTTTATGCAGACTTGTTCTTTCTGGTCATATTCGACACAAGGAAAGTAGTACCCTTCAATAAATATGCAAATATGGCTGGGGATTGGATGCAAAATTACGATCGCTGAGCGATCATCACATGAGTGCGTGTCTACGAACTCTAAAGGTTTGTGTTCGTAGAGACGACTCATGGGATCATCGCTCAGCGATCGTAGTTTTGCATCCAATTTCGAGCCGTATTTAAATATTTTTTGAATGGTTCTAGTTTCCTAGTATCCACTATGGACTAAAGGAACATGTCTGTATAGAAAATATACCCATATAGTGCTCAAAACCGGTGGTTTCACTTCGATCGCTGAGCGATGATCCCATGAGTCGTCTCTACGAACACAAACCTTAAATTTCCAGCGAGAAAGCGCCTGGAGCATTATGAACTCCATAAAATTGTCTCTCTCACGTTTTCAAAGAAAATTGACGTTATTTTGATTCACTGTGCAATAGTGTACTGTTACATATGTCTAAACCAATGCCGGATTATCCTTAAGGCACATAAGGCACGTGCCTAGAGGCCCCGCACTCAAACTGACAATGACTCCGCGACCTTTTATATATATATTTTTTATAATAAATAGAGGTTTTTTGTTCTTTGGTAATCTCTCGCAATGAAAAAGGAAAGTAAAACAAGCCAAACCGAAGGTATGACACCTTTTAACGTGATAGATCTAGTGATATAATTTTATCCTTTCTGCATTGCCACCTTGGGAATGGTAAAAATTTTCGTTCCAATTGTATTAGCAAGTTGTAAACTGATTTTGGCTAAAATTGGGTATATACTTAGATGTGAAATAGTTTCTACGACAACTCTATGATATATGTAGATGTCCCATTCAGACCAAATTCGGAAATGCAGTCTTAGAATAGGTATCACTGAAAAATGTTAAATTTTAAGATTTTCATTCAGAAGCTAAAACTTTTCTAAAAAAAACATGTTCCCACTTACATCAGGCGAATGGTCGTGAAATTGACTCAAGAGAGTATTCCCGCACTGTCTGATATTATATAAGAAATTCGGATAAAAACTAAGGGGTACCTATACAAAGTGACCCAAGAAAACTTTGTTCTAGAGTTTATAAAATAAGTAGTACGTAGAACAAATGATGATGGGTCACTTTGTAAGGGAGATACCCTTAGTTTTTATCTGAATGAGCTGATATTTGGTGGGTGGGGTGACTATGGCCTCTAATCGCAGCAAACCAAAATTTATCACTCTGCTCCATTTTCGGGGGAGTTATGGACATGCCGTTTTGCCAAATTTAAATGGGGGGATAATGGGTTCCTTTACCGGAGCGACTAAATGTTTACCTTAAAATGATCTTCAACTTATTGAGTATACTTATACAAAATTTCACGGCTGAACTAGCATTCTTTCAAAAGTTATGGAACTTTTAAGAAAGGTCTAAAATGAAAATAATCTAATTTATTTTTTTTTAGGCTAGCGCCGAAATGTTTAATTAAACTCTAATGTGTTTTATATCATTGGAAAGTTTGTATTACTATGTAGTTTTTTTCGTCCTCAGACCATTTTTCTGTATCTCTTGCCGTTTTTAAAATAATCGCAAACCAGACCATTTTTCTGTATCTCTTGCCGTTTTTGAAATAATCGCAAAAACCGAACAAAAATGCCCCCTTTGCCCTTAGGATACAGTTCATAAAAAAGGAGCCCTCAATTGTTTCATGTCTAGAGGCCCCAAAGGGTCTTAATTCGGCACTGGTCTGAACAAAAAAAAAATCTAACAAAAATGTTATTAGCTTTTCAAATCAGTTATATACATTTTGGCCACCCTATATTTCTATTTTCAGGGCATGATCATACTCTTATCTATTTTGTACGAGTAAATACATCAGATAAAATTCCATACAGATCATGCTTTTGAGTATGACTGTCATAAGAAACAATGTACATGAAATTATCTAGTCTAGAGATTCGCATTTACATATAAGCAATTTTAACTTAAATGCTAAAAAGACCAAATTTCAGATTTATTACACTGTCACTAAATCTGTTTGACGGGGTAATGAAATTTTATAATGAACTCGTACAACAGAAAAACTCACTGCAACGAAAATTTAAATCATAATAAGATAAGCGTTGCACTGTTTGTCCAAGAAAAAAAATAAAAGATAAAAATGGTACTATACATATTTATTTGTCAAATTGACGTTTGTTTGCAATCATAATTTTTACAATTAAATCCCTCCATTCGCAGTGCATGCAACGCTAAATAATTAAAATTGATTTGTGTGGTTGGGGAAATTATAGTCGATATTATAATACTGTATTGCAATATTCAATGGGAATAACGTACGGTATTGTCACTTTCTCTGAATGGTGAAATTGGGTGATTTGATTACTAATTTCGGAGTAGAAATGGATATAAATTTGGAAAGGTGTAGATTTTGCAAAATCAAGTGGAAATTCAGTGTTTAATCAAGGACCATTATTTATGTTCGAGACTCACCGTGAACGAATTCAGTTTATGGTGTTTTTCGAACTCACGACCCATGTGACGGACTATGATCTCACTCAGACGATAAACGAGTACCCATTTATGGGGATAAATAACACTGCTGACCGTGATGTTGATCTCATCACTTCAACATTAGCAGTTAAGATCTTGGAAATTGGATGTCACTAACACATTCACGCTTTGTGGCTCACTTGGTTGAGTCGCACTCTACGATTCTAGTAATCTAAAGGTTCGGAGATCGAATTTCGGCGTGGTCCAAAAATTTCCGTACATGCGCGGATACGAAATATATAGTGCTTGCAACATTATATACCATTTTCAAAACAAATTCACAATTTTCTCAAAACAAATTAACTATACATCAAATGAAATTACCCATCTCACAAATGAAGTGACCAGACACATTGCGGAATTCGGTTTTCAGGCCAACCCTCAATCATACTGGTTTCGCCCCCATCCCCACTATCACGCCGTTTTGGAGAAAGCATAATAAGTCAAGATGTATCCCATAAAACGACCACATAGTTTCCTTCCATTTCCTTCTTTCTAAAGAGAATAGTAGCCGATATTCTGGGAGATACGTGCTGAACCTTGGGAAAGCATAAGGATCTGTTAATACTAAGCAGGACCCATAAATGAACCCTAAATGTCAATGTCCTCATTCTTCTTCTTAGTACCGTATAGCCCCATGTGATGGTGCGTTAACTCAGCCGTTTATAGGCAACTTCGAGTCAACGTTACATTGCATATCATTTCGGAGTGTATTGTATAATGTTGCAAGCACTATATATTTCCTATCCGCACATGTACGGAAAATTGCTGACTACGCCGAGATTCGATCTCCGAACCTCTAGATTACTACATAGCATCGTAGAGTGCGACTCAAACAAGTGAGCCACAGAGCGTGCCAGTGTCCTCATTGATAAAAAATTATCAACATGTGAAGTACAAATGTATCTTTTAACACGCAACGCTATAACAAGCAAGGGCGTAGCGTAGGATCTCTTTTATAAGGGGCAAGACCAAAATTTGTTCAACACCATGAGCCCGGAATTTTCTTAGGGGGTAAGGGCAGATGTAACTCAAATCTACGATAAAAATTAAGATTTCCCGTCACTTTAAATTGGCGGTCCCATTTTGTTAGAAAATATGTTACAAATTTTAAAACCTTGGGGCAGGTGGTGGTAAAGCAGCTCTCCTCAGACCTACTTATGTTTCGTTTGCTGCAACAGATAAACTGATACCTCGTTGGGCAGTCAACTTTTAAGCGGTTGACGGCTTTCCTAGTAAATCTACGGGGTGGAGTCAGAGGAGAACCTCCACAGCGGTTGCTTATCCTGGTCGCGATGATTCTGGAGGAGTTCGATTTTATGGGCATATTGTGGGAAAAACCTTATCTGGAAACCCTGGCAGAGTTCTTTAGTATGCATTTCCCTATATAGGTTGATAGAGGAATCGAATGGAGTACAGTGATTTTTCCATTGTTTTGTGAAAAAATTATCATTTTTTTATTCCACCGCGTTAACTTCTGCCAAATTTCTAAATTTTCCGCTCCGAGTTATGGACAATTTTCGATTAGAAAAGGCAAAAGTGCGATTTGGGCAGCTGTAACTCGCGAACGCGGAGAGGTTACCTTGAAATTTGGAGAACATATGAGCACCATGTAGCTCTACAAACTACAAGTATGAAAGATTGGTCAAAGTTTTCCCGAGTTATCGAAAATGAACGATTGCCAAACAAACCAATTATGGGCTTGCCAAATGAAGGTGCGATTATCTTGCTAAAAACACCTTTAAAACGGACAAGACTGATCTCAGGCCTCACCGAGGAGCTTATGTAGGGATTTAGATTTCTTTCTGTGGCATTGAATGCTGTACATTTTGCTGTACATATACATACATACACTGCGCGACAAATGCTTAGGTTCACTCATATTTCCTTCCATGAAACGGTAAAATAAAAGCTTACCGGTCCAAGAAATGTTATTTTCGGAACTATTAAATATCACAAAGAAAATGAATGGACTGAACCCCCAGGACATTTTCCATAAATTACAGTAATTTATTTCATTCAGAGAGTCAATTTCCAGTGCGACAATTGCTTAGGTTCAGGGACGATTTTACCGGTTTACATAATGTTTTCGCTGAAAAATATTTCAGAAAAGTATGAAAGAGGATAAATACGAAAAAGCAAGAGCCTTTTTTGTAATTTAATAGTGTGTATTTCCGCCATTTTTATTTATAATTTCATAAAGCCTTCGAGGTAGGGAATCGTATAATGAATGCAGCACGGATATCGGTATTTTAGACCAAGCTGTCTTAATTCCATGAATTATCTCTTTTTTAGAGTCGTACTGTTTACCACTACTGTAAACCTCCCGAACAAGCCACCTCCAAATGTTTAATGCCAGGGGAGATGGGCACCCAGTCTAACAAAGTCACATTTTCCTCCTCAATAAACGATTAAACCACCCTCGTTGTATGAATTGGAGCAAGATCGTGTTGCAATATCCAAGGATCGCCTCCGTACATGACATTTATCTTAGGGATTTCCTCTTCTAAGAGCTGTCTATAAGATGATATGATATGGCTCCCCATATCATAACGCGACCTATTCAGGAGTGATGGCGTGACAGGTACATAGGTTCCTTCCTAATATCATGATAATAGTAGGAGAACCCATCTGGACCGTCCACACAAACCGTTTTTCATCCGTAAATATTAACTGCCTCCATTGTGATGTCCAGTTCATGAAACTTGAGGCGAATTCCAGGCGCTGTAGGCGATGTTGCGGGGTTAAGGCTGGTTTTTTTTAACCGTAAACGTTTCAAACAAGAAGAAGATCTAAGAACTCGTTGGATGGTCCTTACACTTGCTGATAACACCAAAATCTCCCCAAGCTTCGCAGTAAGGGGCGAATTCAAGGCTTCTCTTAAGACACGTCGCCTTGATGCACCGGAAATCGCTCTTTTCTGCCTCCTGCGTATAATCGGCCATACTTTTCACTATCTCGCATAAAATTATTAACAACGTTCGAGCTCCGCTGAATCCGTATTGCAATTTGTCGGTTTGAATATCCTTCTCGCTTTAGTATGGAAATTGTCGCCTTTTCCTCGGCAGAAAATTGCTTTCCTTTTGACATTATCCACTATATGACTCACAGAGTAGAACGCGAAAAAAAAATGTTTCCACAAACACTTCTCACCAGGACGAGATAACTCTTTAAAGTAAGTGAACCTATACAATTGTCGCAGTGGAAATTGCGATTTTCATTTTAAAAAATTCGGTTAGCTATGCGAGTTGTTTGACAGAATTGCAATATTTACTAAAATAACCGTTAATTGAAAGAGCATTATTTAAAAATTATTTCCGATCATAGTACATATATAATTTTAAAACAAAATATCCATGAACCTAAGCATTTGTCGCGCAGTGTATGTATGTACTATATATGTATACTAATGCTGTACGATAGGTCAAAATGCTGTACTGTACAACAAAATGCTGTACGTCTGGTCAGCTTACCCTATTACGTTTTGACCAGCTGGCTGGATGGGAAGCCATATATGTACATATTTCGTTAGGTTGTTGTATCCTTGATGGCAAAATCAGGAGGCGCAGCCGGAGCAAGAAAATAAACATGTCGACTTGTCAATAATTTTTCAGATAGTTATTTTTAATACAATTGCAATGATAACTAGATACATCAGCATACTACATTAATTATTGTTTACACGTATCAAATTAGGCGCAAGGATATAATAGTCTCCCGCGCTTGTTACAAACTTAATTATATTCTTTGAAAAATATTCAGTATTGAAAAATATCATATGATTTAATTTATAAAACATAGTCATGTCTAAGATATGCTGGTTTCTGACGTGTTCTGTTGGATCGACGTAGAGTTTGAGATTGAGTACTGCTTGGAATATCGGTTCCGCTATTCATAGGCTCATCGATGTCCAAAAATGCCTCCGTCTGGGGCATCCCAATCCGCGGTTCTTGGCTGGTTTCCGGAAAGACAACACAAATCACCTAAGTCGGGTTCCTTAGCTGTTTGAATCATATATCCTTTTCGAAGTTGGTGTCTCTCTCGATTGAAGTTGGATTCTTCCTTTTCGATGTTTGCTGCGGATATTGAACGTTTGATGAACACAGCTGGTCGATGTGCCGTTTGAACGTATATCCGTCATCTAGCTTAACCTGGTAATGCAGTTTCCCAATTTTTTTTACTATGGTCCCTTGTTTCCAGAGATTCTTATTGTTGCTATTGACGCGCCTTTTTAGGTGCAGTCGATGATTTCTGGAGTTTCATAGGTTTCAGGGTGTCCAGTTGCATTCGTATAGTGCGGTGCAAGTACATTTCTGCCGGTGATTTGCCATTGTTGAGGGGAGTCGCTCGATAGCGGAAAAGAATTTCACTAACTTTCTCGCGCATTGTCAATGGTTCGTCCTCCATTTCTGAAATTCGATTTTCGAGTGTTTGGACGTTGCGTTCAGCAAGTCCATTAGTTGATGGATGTCCACGAGCGGTAAACTTTAAAAATATGCCTGATTGTCTACAAAATAGTTTGAATTCTTCGCTTGTGAAGATTGTTGCATTGTCCAATACCATGACATCGGGAAATCCATGGCGATAAAAAATGTCTTTGAGAAGCATAATGGTTGACTTTGATGTTGGAGCTGCGCGGCATACTTCGATCCCCGCCCATTTCGATTTTGAGTCTACAACGATCAAAAATTGATACCCTTTGAAGGGTCCCGCATAATCGATATGAATGCGCTACTAATTGTAATCGGGCTCTGTCCACGGATGCAGTGGTGCCTTTGGAGTTCTGTATGTTATGTTTGCGCAATTGATACAAGCTCGCACTAAATGTTCTATGTCTTTGTTTATCCCTTTCCAATTGACATAGCGTCTAGCGAGTTGCTTCATTCTTGTTATACCCAGATGAGTTCGGTGCAATTCTTCTAGAACTGTTGATTACTCGTTGCCCTTTAAATATTATATCGTTGTCGACGATGTACCTACTCTAAATTCGAATTGCTCTCTGTTTGTTGATTGTACAAAAGTTTTGAAAGTTGAGGGTCCGTGGAAGTTTCATTACGAATTGAATCAAATGTCAATGCCCTGAATTGATACATATGTAATAATCTCTGCCTTAAAGGAAACTACTACCCTTACCCGGGTATTCCCACGTTTTATGATATTCTTTCGAGAATATGAACAACAATCTTTCAAAATTAATGACCTTCGATAATGTGAGTTCAGAAAAGTGTATAGGAGAAAGTGAAATATACCGAGTTACCGGCTTGGCAGAACTTGAATAAGCATTAATGTACATACCGGTACCGAAAGTCAAACTTTCAATAAGGAAAACATTAAGGTATTCATATTTTGTGATGTACGACACTTCTGGAAAATATTATCTAATAAATGATATTCCGTGCGTAAAAGCGTAAGCATTAGTGTGAAATGACGCTGCTATTACTAAACGAATACTTGTTATTGACAAAATAATAATAACTTGTAGGCATTTATTTCCATTAATGGGCACTATAAGGTAAATTATGGTCTCGCGCGCCAACAGCAACGATGTCGGTACATTTTCATATAATATCTTGCCATAATAAAATAATAACTATAGTTAGAGAGACGGCCAGCCAGAGACAATGACCATCTGTACCATCATTTTCTTCGCAGCAAGTGTATTGACCACCGACTAGGATTAGTGAAACATGTTGTAGTTATCCCAATCCGGTTGCCATTGTCACTGCGATTTAATGCTTAAAGAGAAAATGACATACCTTTTATAATAATAAGGTACCTGATCGGTGACATTATACTTTTTTATTATCTAAAAAATATATTTTTAATTTTCTCGGCGTCATTGAAACTTATAATCAAATTTCCGAGGATATAATACGAGTAATAGGGAAGCAGACATGCACAACATAAAAATTATTAGATAAATTAATAATAATTATTATTATTCATCATTTAAAAACAAAATTTTTCATAAAAATGCTACATTAAAAAAATTATATTTAATTTTAATTTTTAAATAAATAACCACCGCAACAGTTCACATTGGAATGCAGATATGTTGGTGAAATTCACAATATCACACTCTGCAGAGTATAGATAGGCATCGGAATAAGAGCATAGTCCGTCAATATGGGCCATGATCGTGAACTCGAAAACCATCGTAAATTGAATTGGTTCATGGAATTCGTACCCGCACGTTACGATTCAATTTTTTTTAATTTTTTTTGCATAAATTCATCCTAAAAACGGTTAATTTAAATGGTTTTTTTCGTTGTCAAAGATTTTTGACGAAAACTTCTAATAATAACTTTCTTTTATTTCTTTCAGGTAAGATATTTGCTTCCGAAATCCCATTCTGGTTATAAATATACATTCAAAATAGTTTATGTATAATGGTGATAATGTAAGTATGCACATGTTCACAATGATAAATATTTTCTATTTATTGATTACTCGTCAGCGTCTCCAGCGTATCGAATTGGACCATTCTTAAAATGCAAAGAATGTTCCAATACGTTTTATAATAATAATAAAAAAAACGGGTGTACAAAGGGCTAAGCCCGTTATATGAAGGTTTTTTAGAATTTCAATGCGTATGTCATACTTGTGGTGTGGTTGTCGTGCTCTGTGACCGTGATTGTCCGGTCGTCACTCTTTGATATAGATGTGATTCATAGAGAAACGAGTTTCGATACTCTGCATGACCCGCCGCACGTTTTTTTATTCAGAAGAAGATAATAAATTTGAAGAAAAATTTAAGAACCAACTGAGTTAATTAGCTCTAACTCCGTTACCGTTATGAAGATTTGATATGTATTCCTTGAGCCCATTGGTATGAATACCCATACCCACACCAACCTACCTCATCTATAAATAACAAAAATCCACTTTTGCACCTATTCCGGGACACACTGCTAACTTGGTCCTACAAACTTGAAAAGAACTTACGCCCAGCCACTACTGCCATTCTATGGATTCTCATAAAATGTCATGTCAATCAGTAGATTCACCATTCACCCACGTAATAAGCAGTGAACGACACTATACCTTGGCATTGTGAATCGCCTTAATCAAATATTAGATTTGCTATATTTTCAGTTTGGATGAAGATATTCGAATGCAAATTTGTAAACATATTCCTTACCTTATTTTCAAAAAATCTTTATCCAAATTTCTGATTTGCAAACCTATGAGGGGCTAGACATGCACAAACTGAAATTTTACAAATTTATTGTTATCTACTTTTTCTTTTTCTGCTTAGTATTTAACGTATCTATGCTCTTACTAACCAATCTTTGTGAAAAGTTTCATATCCGTACATATAGCGGTTTAGAGAAACGAAGTAAACGCCGAATTCGGATCAAAAATAAAAAAGTCAACTTTGTTCACCTATTCGGGGACACCCTGTTATCTTTGTCCCACCAATTTGAAAGCCAAAGACCGAAACAATTCTATTCTTTTCTACCAAACTCCATATCGATCGGTTGAGTCGTTGATGAGTTATTTAGTGAAAACACTGACGGACAAAATCGATTCTATAAGGGTTTTTTGGGATAAAAATCTACAAAAATCGAAAAAGACAAGACAAGACTATCCTGTCAAGCATCACTGCTCGACTCTCGACAAATGCTTAGGTTCATGGATATTTTACTTTAAAATGATATAATTTCTATGTAATCTGATCGGAAATAATTTTTAAATAATGCTCTCTCAATTAACGGTTATTTTAATAAATATTGCAATTCTATCAAGACACTTGCATAGCTAAGGGAATTTTTTAAAATGAAAATCGAAATTTCCACTGCGACAATTGTATAGGTTCACTTACTTTAAAGAGTTATCTAGTCGTAGTGAGAAGTGTTTGTGGAAAAAGTTTTTTTCGCGTTGTACTCTGTTAGTCATATAGTGAATAATGTCAAAAGGAAAGCAACTTTCTGCCGAAGAAAAGGCGACAATTTCCATACTAAAGCAAAAAGGATATTCAAACCGACAAAAATGGCAATACGGGTTCAGCGGAGCTTGAATGTTGTTAATAATTTTAAACGAGATAGTGAAAATTATGGCCGATGATACGCAGGAGGCAAAAAAGCGATTTACGGTGCATCACGGCTACGTCTCTTAAGATAAGCCTCGAATTCGCCTCTTACTGCGCGTAAGCTTGGGGAGAATTTGGGGTTATCAACAAGTATGAGGACCATCCAACGAGTTCTTAGATCTTCTTCTTGTTTGAAACGTTTACGGTTAAAGAAAAAAACAGCCTTAACCCCGCAATATCGCCTACAGCGCCTGGAATTCGCCTCAAGATTCATGAACTGGACATCGCAATGGAGACAAGTAATATTTACGGATGAAAAACGGTTTTGTGTGGATGGTCCAGATGGGTACTATTATCATAATAATGTATTAGGAAGGAACCTATGTACCTGTCACGCCATCACTCCCGAATAGGTTCCGTTATGGTATGGGGAGCCATATCATATCATGGAACTATCGACTTGGTCATCCTACGAGGTCGCCAAACGGGTTCTTATAAACAGCTCTTAGAAGATGAAATCCTTAAGATAAATGTCATGGACGAAGGCGATCCTTGGGTATTGCAACATAATCTTGTCCCAGTTCATACAGCGAGGGTAGCTAAATCGTTTATTGAAGAGAAAAATGTGACTTTGTTAAATTGGTTCCCAACTCCCCTGACATTAACATATTAGAAAACATTTGGGGGTGGCTTGTTCGGGAGGTTTACAGTAGTGGTAAACAGTAAAACCCTAAAGAAGAGTTAATTCATGGAATTAAGACAGCTTCGTCTAAAATACCGATATCCGTGCTGCATTCTTTATACGATTCCCTGCCTCGAAGGCTTTATGAAATTATTAATAAAAATGGCAGAAATACACACTATTAAATAACAAAACCTGCTCTTGTTTTTTGTATTTATCCTCTTTGATACTTTTCTGAAATATTTTTCAGCGAAAACATTATGTAAAACGGTAAAATCGTCCCTGAACCTAAGCAATTGTCGCACTGGAAATTGACTCTTTGAATGAAAGAAATTACTGTAATTTAAGGAAAATGTCCTGTGGGGATTCAGTCCATCCATTGTCTTTGTGATATTTAATAGTCTCGAAAATAACATTTCTTGAACCGGTAACCTTTTATTTTACCGTTTCCTGGAAGGAAATATGTGTGAACCTAAGCATATGTCGCGCAGTGTATATGTTGTAAATAAATTGGAATTATTACCGCAAATGTTAAGATCGCGATATATATATTTTTTTTAAACAATTTTAAATAAATACTGATTACCAGAGTGGTGATTGGTGCATTTCGAAAATCTGAACTATTCGATAATCCGAATGGGGTCCGGTCCCAATCGATCCGGATTACCGGAGCTCTACGCTCTACTGTTATATTTTTTGTGCATTACACCCGCATAGGTTATTTTATGCTTTAAGGGCAAAACAAAACGCTTACGTTACGTTACGTGCCGAACACCTGTCAAAGATGATTCAATGGAGTTTGTGTGTAACTGCACATAACGTACGTGCGTTCTGTGCAGGAACGGAAGCTTTGGAAAAAACTATTCGAAATGTCAAATTCCACGGAAATCTAAGTCAGTTTGTTGTTGTTTTGAATTCAATTGGCGCTTCGTTTCGTATTGTCAACTAAAGAAAGCTAAAAATGCAGCATTTGCACTGAAAAAGGTGATGTCTAAAAGAGCTATACACACCAGCACAAAATGTCTTTTATATAAAGCACTCATTAGACCTATAATCACATACTCCTTCCCTATATGGACTACTATCTCCCCATGTGTTGGAAAAGAAATTCAGATATTCGAACGAAAAATCCTCCGAGCGTGCACGTCTCTTTACCGTAGACCAGACAAAAAGTATTTCAGGAATAATATTTTATATAGAAAAGCCAACATTGTTCCCATACTTCAGTACATGATAACTCTAGCAAGTAAAAGAACATGTAAGTCCATTAGTTGATGGATGTCCACGAGCGGTAAACTTTAAAAATATGCCTGATTGTCTACAAAATAGTTTGAATTCTTCGCTTGTGAAGATTGTTGCATTGTCCAATACCATGACATCGGGAAATCCATGGCGATAAAAAATGTCTTTGAGAAGCATAATGGTTGACTTTGATGTTGGAGCTGCGCGGCATACTTCGATCCCCGCCCATTTCGATTTTGAGTCTACAACGATCAAAAATTGATACCCTTTGAAGGGTCCCGCATAATCGATATGAATGCGCTACTAATTGTAATCGGGCTCTGTCCACGGATGCAGTGGTGCCTTTGGAGTTCTGTATGTTATGTTTGCGCAATTGATACAAGCTCGCACTAAATGTTCTATGTCTTTGTTTATCCCTTTCCAATTGACATAGCGTCTAGCGAGTTGCTTCATTCTTGTTATACCCAGATGAGTTCGGTGCAATTCTTCTAGAACTGTTGATTACTCGTTGCCCTTTAAATATTATATCGTTGTCGACGATGTACCTACTCTAAATTCGAATTGCTCTCTGTTTGTTGATTGTACAAAAGTTTTGAAAGTTGAGGGTCCGTGGAAGTTTCATTACGAATTGAATCAAATGTCAATGCCCTGAATTGATACATATGTAATAATCTCTGCCTTAAAGGAAACTACTACCCTTACCCGGGTATTCCCACGTTTTATGATATTCTTTCGAGAATATGAACAACAATCTTTCAAAATTAATGACCTTCGATAATGTGAGTTCAGAAAAGTGTATAGGAGAAAGTGAAATATACCGAGTTACCGGCTTGGCAGAACTTGAATAAGCATTAATGTACATACCGGTACCGAAAGTCAAACTTTCAATAAGGAAAACATTAAGGTATTCATATTTTGTGATGTACGACACTTCTGGAAAATATTATCTAATAAATGATATTCCGTGCGTAAAAGCGTAAGCATTAGTGTGAAATGACGCTGCTATTACTAAACGAATACTTGTTATTGACAAAATAATAATAACTTGTAGGCATTTATTTCCATTAATGGGCACTATAAGGTAAATTATGGTCTCGCGCGCCAACAGCAACGATGTCGGTACATTTTCATATAATATCTTGCCATAATAAAATAATAACTATAGTTAGAGAGACGGCCAGCCAGAGACAATGACCATCTGTACCATCATTTTCTTCGCAGCAAGTGTATTGACCACCGACTAGGATTAGTGAAACATGTTGTAGTTATCCCAATCCGGTTGCCATTGTCACTGCGATTTAATGCTTAAAGAGAAAATGACATACCTTTTATAATAATAAGGTACCTGATCGGTGACATTATACTTTTTTATTATCTAAAAAATATATTTTTAATTTTCTCGGCGTCATTGAAACTTATAATCAAATTTCCGAGGATATAATACGAGTAATAGGGAAGCAGACATGCACAACATAAAAATTATTAGATAAATTAATAATAATTATTATTATTCATCATTTAAAAACAAAATTTTTCATAAAAATGCTACATTAAAAAAATTATATTTAATTTTAATTTTTAAATAAATAACCACCGCAACAGTTCACATTGGAATGCAGATATGTTGGTGAAATTCACAATATCACACTCTGCAGAGTATAGATAGGCATCGGAATAAGAGCATAGTCCGTCAATATGGGCCATGATCGTGAACTCGAAAACCATCGTAAATTGAATTGGTTCATGGAATTCGTACCCGCACGTTACGATTCAATTTTTTTTAATTTTTTTTGCATAAATTCATCCTAAAAACGGTTAATTTAAATGGTTTTTTTCGTTGTCAAAGATTTTTGACGAAAACTTCTAATAATAACTTTCTTTTATTTCTTTCAGGTAAGATATTTGCTTCCGAAATCCCATTCTGGTTATAAATATACATTCAAAATAGTTTATGTATAATGGTGATAATGTAAGTATGCACATGTTCACAATGATAAATATTTTCTATTTATTGATTACTCGTCAGCGTCTCCAGCGTATCGAATTGGACCATTCTTAAAATGCAAAGAATGTTCCAATACGTTTTATAATAATAATAAAAAAAACGGGTGTACAAAGGGCTAAGCCCGTTATATGAAGGTTTTTTAGAATTTCAATGCGTATGTCATACTTGTGGTGTGGTTGTCGTGCTCTGTGACCGTGATTGTCCGGTCGTCACTCTTTGATATAGATGTGATTCATAGAGAAACGAGTTTCGATACTCTGCATGACCCGCCGCACGTTTTTTTATTCAGAAGAAGATAATAAATTTGAAGAAAAATTTAAGAACCAACTGAGTTAATTAGCTCTAACTCCGTTACCGTTATGAAGATTTGATATGTATTCCTTGAGCCCATTGGTATGAATACCCATACCCACACCAACCTACCTCATCTATAAATAACAAAAATCCACTTTTGCACCTATTCCGGGACACACTGCTAACTTGGTCCTACAAACTTGAAAAGAACTTACGCCCAGCCACTACTGCCATTCTATGGATTCTCATAAAATGTCATGTCAATCAGTAGATTCACCATTCACCCACGTAATAAGCAGTGAACGACACTATACCTTGGCATTGTGAATCGCCTTAATCAAATATTAGATTTGCTATATTTTCAGTTTGGATGAAGATATTCGAATGCAAATTTGTAAACATATTCCTTACCTTATTTTCAAAAAATCTTTATCCAAATTTCTGATTTGCAAACCTATGAGGGGCTAGACATGCACAAACTGAAATTTTACAAATTTATTGTTATCTACTTTTTCTTTTTCTGCTTAGTATTTAACGTATCTATGCTCTTACTAACCAATCTTTGTGAAAAGTTTCATATCCGTACATATAGCGGTTTAGAGAAACGAAGTAAACGCCGAATTCGGATCAAAAATAAAAAAGTCAACTTTGTTCACCTATTCGGGGACACCCTGTTATCTTTGTCCCACCAATTTGAAAGCCAAAGACCGAAACAATTCTATTCTTTTCTACCAAACTCCATATCGATCGGTTGAGTCGTTGATGAGTTATTTAGTGAAAACACTGACGGACAAAATCGATTCTATAAGGGTTTTTTGGGATAAAAATCTACAAAAATCGAAAAAGACAAGACAAGACTATCCTGTCAAGCATCACTGCTCGACTCTCGACAAATGCTTAGGTTCATGGATATTTTACTTTAAAATGATATAATTTCTATGTAATCTGATCGGAAATAATTTTTAAATAATGCTCTCTCAATTAACGGTTATTTTAATAAATATTGCAATTCTATCAAGACACTTGCATAGCTAAGGGAATTTTTTAAAATGAAAATCGAAATTTCCACTGCGACAATTGTATAGGTTCACTTACTTTAAAGAGTTATCTAGTCGTAGTGAGAAGTGTTTGTGGAAAAAGTTTTTTTCGCGTTGTACTCTGTTAGTCATATAGTGAATAATGTCAAAAGGAAAGCAACTTTCTGCCGAAGAAAAGGCGACAATTTCCATACTAAAGCAAAAAGGATATTCAAACCGACAAAAATGGCAATACGGGTTCAGCGGAGCTTGAATGTTGTTAATAATTTTAAACGAGATAGTGAAAATTATGGCCGATGATACGCAGGAGGCAAAAAAGCGATTTACGGTGCATCACGGCTACGTCTCTTAAGATAAGCCTCGAATTCGCCTCTTACTGCGCGTAAGCTTGGGGAGAATTTGGGGTTATCAACAAGTATGAGGACCATCCAACGAGTTCTTAGATCTTCTTCTTGTTTGAAACGTTTACGGTTAAAGAAAAAAACAGCCTTAACCCCGCAATATCGCCTACAGCGCCTGGAATTCGCCTCAAGATTCATGAACTGGACATCGCAATGGAGACAAGTAATATTTACGGATGAAAAACGGTTTTGTGTGGATGGTCCAGATGGGTACTATTATCATAATAATGTATTAGGAAGGAACCTATGTACCTGTCACGCCATCACTCCCGAATAGGTTCCGTTATGGTATGGGGAGCCATATCATATCATGGAACTATCGACTTGGTCATCCTACGAGGTCGCCAAACGGGTTCTTATAAACAGCTCTTAGAAGATGAAATCCTTAAGATAAATGTCATGGACGAAGGCGATCCTTGGGTATTGCAACATAATCTTGTCCCAGTTCATACAGCGAGGGTAGCTAAATCGTTTATTGAAGAGAAAAATGTGACTTTGTTAAATTGGTTCCCAACTCCCCTGACATTAACATATTAGAAAACATTTGGGGGTGGCTTGTTCGGGAGGTTTACAGTAGTGGTAAACAGTAAAACCCTAAAGAAGAGTTAATTCATGGAATTAAGACAGCTTCGTCTAAAATACCGATATCCGTGCTGCATTCTTTATACGATTCCCTGCCTCGAAGGCTTTATGAAATTATTAATAAAAATGGCAGAAATACACACTATTAAATAACAAAACCTGCTCTTGTTTTTTGTATTTATCCTCTTTGATACTTTTCTGAAATATTTTTCAGCGAAAACATTATGTAAAACGGTAAAATCGTCCCTGAACCTAAGCAATTGTCGCACTGGAAATTGACTCTTTGAATGAAAGAAATTACTGTAATTTAAGGAAAATGTCCTGTGGGGATTCAGTCCATCCATTGTCTTTGTGATATTTAATAGTCTCGAAAATAACATTTCTTGAACCGGTAACCTTTTATTTTACCGTTTCCTGGAAGGAAATATGTGTGAACCTAAGCATATGTCGCGCAGTGTATATGTTGTAAATAAATTGGAATTATTACCGCAAATGTTAAGATCGCGATATATATATTTTTTTTAAACAATTTTAAATAAATACTGATTACCAGAGTGGTGATTGGTGCATTTCGAAAATCTGAACTATTCGATAATCCGAATGGGGTCCGGTCCCAATCGATCCGGATTACCGGAGCTCTACGCTCTACTGTTATATTTTTTGTGCATTACACCCGCATAGGTTATTTTATGCTTTAAGGGCAAAACAAAACGCTTACGTTACGTTACGTGCCGAACACCTGTCAAAGATGATTCAATGGAGTTTGTGTGTAACTGCACATAACGTACGTGCGTTCTGTGCAGGAACGGAAGCTTTGGAAAAAACTATTCGAAATGTCAAATTCCACGGAAATCTAAGTCAGTTTGTTGTTGTTTTGAATTCAATTGGCGCTTCGTTTCGTATTGTCAACTAAAGAAAGCTAAAAATGCAGCATTTGCACTGAAAAAGGTGATGTCTAAAAGAGCTATACACACCAGCACAAAATGTCTTTTATATAAAGCACTCATTAGACCTATAATCACATACTCCTTCCCTATATGGACTACTATCTCCCCATGTGTTGGAAAAGAAATTCAGATATTCGAACGAAAAATCCTCCGAGCGTGCACGTCTCTTTACCGTAGACCAGACAAAAAGTATTTCAGGAATAATATTTTATATAGAAAAGCCAACATTGTTCCCATACTTCAGTACATGATAACTCTAGCAAGTAAAAGAACATGTAACTGGATTAATCACCCTAACCAAATTATCGCATCAACTGCATTACGAAGTAGAAACGCAACGGTGGACCAACCACTGATTACCGGATTGTCATTAATAATGTCTAATTACTCGGACTTGTTTCAATTTGGCAGCAGCCCTTTATATTTACCAAAATTTTATGTCCAAAGGACGGATCAGGTTCGTAGAGGGTAACAAATTAATTATTATGCAAACTTACTTTTTAATCCAGTAATATAATTATCAAAATCTAAAAATAAATACTACTATATAGACAAAAATCAAAATTTCCCTATAACTTTATAATGTAATGACATGAATTATAATATCTATGTATGTATATATTCTTCTTTTTTATTTTTTTTTTTATTTTTCTTTTCTTATTAAGCTTAAGTTAGTCATAAGTTAGCTTGTAAGTGTACAGCATTTTTTTTTAAACTCTTTGAACTCCTCGGGTGAGCTCTGTGGATTACTTAAATCCTTTCATGTATATATAATAACTTGTATGTTTCGTCAATAGATGTAACTGAAAATGAATGCCAGAGTGACATAATTGAATAGTCACCATAATTACATATGTATAGGTTATAAGTTTTCTCATGTACATTAATAGCTCAATAAAGATCAATTCAATTCAATTCAATTGAGTTTATTCAAATATTATTTCGGGATCTATTTTTTTTTAGTTTTTGAATAGTGGAAACAAAATAACGATTTTTCTCCCCATCAAAATCCGTAACCGCATCCACCATCTACGCCTATTTCTTTTTTATATCTTTTGTGCAGCTTAGTGCATACTTTCAGATTTGAAATATGGCGTTTCGGAACGGAACGTACATATCTGATCTGGCCATGTAATGAACGCCACGGAACGGAAAGGTACGGCACGTAACGTAACGTAAACGTTCTGGTTTGCCCTTTAGACTAGAGTCAAATATGTACATACATAGCTCGGAATGTAGCCATGTCGATTATATGCTTGGTTCATTTTCGCCACATACTGCAATTATCTCATATCAAGTAAAGAAGATAATAAAATATGTTTTGTTCTTGTTTTGTATTGTATTGAACTTGAATTGCAAGTAATACCATTCACTTAGAAACCACCCATGGACAAGAGATTCACAAAAGTTCAATTTTCTTTCACGACAGCCATTCAACCGTTCACATCCCTAATAAGGTTAGCAGTACCAGTTTACAGCATCAACTAAAGATGTATCAAGTTTCCGCCAAGGATCACTTTCGCTTAGTTGCAGTCAATGTGCGTGTTGGAATTTTTTGCGAATTGACAAGAAAAAGAAATTAAAAAAATAAATTCCGAAGACGTCGCTCTGGTTTTTTGCTTTTATTCGAACGGAATCGAAAACTGGAAAATATTGTGATGCAAGTGTTTATCGATTGATATTGTGAAGTCTTCACATTGTTGAGATTGAATAAAATAATTGATGCAGTTGCATGTTTTTTTCTGAGATGGATTGACAATAAGGCGAAGAGATTTTGATAATGCAATGCCATGGACAAAAATAGATATTGCATACATATTGCAGAAAAATTTTTCATAGCAACGTGGCAACGTAACTAATAGGCCAGGAAAATTTATTTATTTTGTGGGCAAAAATCGTGTATCTTTAATTTTTGTGTATGATTGTTAGAAATATGTAGTCCCCAGTTTATGGGAAAAAAGTCCCGACCAATAGACCGGAGGTTGGGCCAAATTGAGGAAAGTGGGTATTTTTTCAGTTTTTGGCGATTATTTCAGAAGCGGTTAAACCTATAGCAAAATGGTCTAAAAACGAAATAAACTACATAAAATTTCCTGTCTATACTGATAAATGATATTCTTTATTTCACTTTTCTTAGAAAAATTATACACTCTAGACCGGCAAATAAAATAGGGTATTTTCATGTTTTGACACTTCCCAATTGCTCTGTAACTCCTAAAAAATGCAACTTGGACATTGGCATCAAGTTGTAGATCACTAGCATGTCCATAACTACCTCCAAAGGTGGAGTAGGAGGCTAAATTTTGGTTTATACTATACCATTATACTATCCACTAGGAATGTCAAAAACCGGGCCATAACCCGGATTTCGGTTTTTCTCGGTTTTTTTGCAAAGCCGGTTAGATCGTCCGGCTTTAACCGGGCTC
The DNA here is from genome assembly GCA_949715475.1 of Microchrysa polita. Classification (NCBI taxonomy): domain Eukaryota; kingdom Metazoa; phylum Arthropoda; class Insecta; order Diptera; family Stratiomyidae; genus Microchrysa; species Microchrysa polita. The sequence goes on along the minus strand of OX454418.1, from coordinate 64,504,857 downwards.
AAAGTACCGGTTTTTCGGTAAACCGAGTCTTTTCATTGATTTGCTTAGAATTGTAGTAAAAACACACTCGTAATGGTAGTGTTGCAAAATCAAATCAAAATGCATGCACATGCCAGAGAAACTTACTTATTTGAAAAAAAACTTCTGAGTGGTGAGTTGGGCGGGTAGATGGGTGAGAGGGGGCACATCTCGAGGGGGAAGTTCCCAAGTTTGTTTCCCATTCTAGTCAGTCGCCATCATGCTCTGGTGTAGAGAGCAGCGGGCCTGGAGAGCTTCTTTTCTAACGGTCGCTCACTAGTGACATGATCGCGGATTTTTTTGAACGTACGTTAGGGACGTGTGGTTTCAGTCACAGATGGAGCCATAGAAAACACTGTACGAGGCTGAATAAATTTGTTGCGACAACTTTTCCTCATCTCTCAGAGAGGCGATTTCCCATGACCGGCACGCTCTCGAGATTTGCTCCATACGATCTTTTTTACGTGGTTATTTGAAATCGCTTATGTCGATCGACCACGGACCATAGCTCACCTAAAACCCTTTCATTCGCGACGCCATTGCTAGGATACCGATTGATATGCTGCAAAGAGTGGAGACGAACTTCAAAAGTCGACTTAATCAGTGTATGCACAAAGGGGGTCGTATTTAACCGATGTCATTGGGTGAGGTTATAAAACACAACGTTCGCGCAACGTTTCAAATCAACCGGCCGTTACGGATCAGAAACTTCTCCCTACAAACAGATCCCCTAAGCGCCCCCTTGCGATGCATAGCTTGATTGATTGACAGAAATTTACAATCTGCCGTCGAACCGTGCATTTCCGCCCTCATTTATTTATTAAACTATTTATAATCAAAATAAAATGTATCTGCATCTCGTTTAAAACTGGAAATTTTAATTTTCGAGCAAAACGTATCAGCTGTGATGTGTCTATTGTCACATTTGTCACTTTCCGAGAGGTGGCGATGGTAACACCAAGTCTGATCCGGATCTATGCGTTTACAGAACACAATAGGAAACGTTTCGGAAAACCCGCAACGTTACGCGAACGTTGTGTTTTATAACCTCACCCATTTTCATGCCTGTATGAACAAAAAAAAACTTGGAATATTGTATTCTCAAATAGAAAGAATTAAAACAATAACTATGAAGTACATACTTTTGCTTTAATTGACCCTTCAAATAAGTAAGTTTCTCTGGCGCCCCCTATAGTCATAAGGAGAGTGTTCGAAAATATGTTTAAGGGCTGAAATTAAAAAAAAAAAACAGTTTTTTATAGGGGACAAGTAATAGAATTGCTGACTGAAAAATCAAGAAAATATGAAAAATTATATGAATTTGAAAGAATTTTTTTTCGGTTTTAACCGAATGAACAAACAACCGTCCGGGTTAAAACCGGAGAAGGAAAAAACCGAAAATAAACCGGTTAATCGTTTTGAAAGTACCGGTTTTCGGACTAACCGTTCGGTTTTTGACATCCCTACTATCCACCAAAAATCTGTCAAGGTGTCCCAGAATAGGCGCAAAAGTTGACTTCTTAGGGTCTTTTAGGTTTTTTTCAAAAAACCCTTATGAAATCGATTTTGTCCGTCCGTCTGTTCACTAAATACCTCGCGAACGGCTCAACCGATCGTCATGAAATTTGGTAGGAATGTGTAGAATGATAACAGTCTTTGGCACGAATACTTTAGAAGTTGATAGGGAAAAGATAACAGGGTGTCCCGAAGAGTTGGAAAAGTTGACTGTTTTCGTTTTGTTCGGAGTATGGGTACTCAAATCAAAGGACTCGACGTAACGGTAACGGAGCTATGGGCGTTTGAAGTTAAGCTGACGTTTTTACCTCGGGGTTTTCTAAACCGTTATAGGTACAGATATGCAGCATAGGAAAGGTCTGTGTGGGTACACATATAAACGGGCTCAACGAAATCATTTCATATAAGTTCCTTTTTCTTTATTCGGAGAAACGGTAACGGATTTACAGCTAATAAATTCGGCTTATATGTACGTTTGCCTGAATTTCTTTTTGTTGAGAACTCATCAGAAATTATAAATCCAAAACTGTCCTAAAAATTTTCCCTTGAGTACATTTATTTAAACTGTATTAATAATATTGTAATCACTACACGCAAATATTGTTTTGTCGACGGAATTTTCGGGAAGACAGAAGGAAAAGAATGGGGGGGATTAAATACAACGGTAGGCACGCCCGAAAAAACGTTTAGCCCGAGGGGAACGAAGGGTATCCAAATTTCGGCCGAGCCCGAAATTAGCCTCGGTCTCGTTTATGTGTGGGTACTCATATCAAAGAGCTCATCGAATGCATTTCCTATCAGTAATTTTTGTTAATTCGGTAACGGTAACGGAGTTAGATCTATTAAATTCAGTTTTTTTTTATCTGCAACCTTCTTCTTAGGGTAGCAAGTTTTTGTTTGGGAACTCTGTAGAAATTATGAATAAAAAATGTCTGTAGATTTGCCGTTGAGTAACTTTATCGTAAATCGTTAGATTTTAGTTAGACCAATCAATGGGTTTACCGATAGAATTAAAATGGTTTTTTTATTTAGTAAAAATAGTTTCAGAAAATGAAGTTATATCTCGGATGAAATGTTTGGTGGTGTGGCAAATTTTGATTTAGTTCGGCAAGTCGGGCATTTTTACAAAAAAATGCTATTACATTGTAACGGTTAAAAAAAGGTCCGGTTGTTCATTAATTTTCTCCAAATGAGCCACACTACCTACCATTAAAACCTCCTCCACCATGAATGGGACACCCTGTATTTACCATCCCAGAATTTAATTTCCCGGGGAAAAGTAGAGTGTACGAATATTATATTTGTATATCACTGAAAAGAAAGTTGTATAGCTTATTTCGTCTTTAGTACATTTTATAGTAGCTTTTTCCATTTAAAATATTTTTTGTTTACATATTAGCCCAAACATAAATAGTATAGTGATTTTAGCTGAAAAAATGATGAAACCCAAACATCCAAAAAAAGAGCTGACTTTTGATGCCAAATTGTTCTATGGCCTGACCGCATTACGCAGTAAAAAGTTAGACTTTTTTGCGCGTCACATTTGGGGGGGAGGGGGTGGCAAAGGGGTGAAATTATGATTTTTCGCCAATATCTTGTTAACTGTAATATTTACAGCAAAATGTTCTGAGGACGATTTAAACTACACAAAATTTCCTTTCTAATGATATATTATATCATATACCTTCTCTTGGCAGATTATATACTAGACCTTAAAACATTTGGTGTATTTTTTTTTATAGTTACATTTGGCGCTCTAGCTCCTGAAGTAATTTAATTGGAGCCATGGTAATTGGGATAACTATTCCTAACAATATATAGCTGTCCCACACAGAGACTCAGGCTGCCCCGACAAAGCATACCCCTATAGTCCCTATTAACATTTAAAATAAAGACATGCCTGTAACTTTTCGCCGAATCACAGCAGGCGGGAAAAAATTTGGTAAACGTTAAGGCTAAGTCCCATTAGACCCTCCGCCAAATATTACTTCGATCGGATTAAAACAAAGGGTACCTCCCATACAAATTATTCAAATTCAATGCCACTAGTTTATTAAGAAATAAGGGAACAAGTCAACCAAAATTAAAGTTTTGCTCGTAGGCAATTTTCCGGTCATTTTGTATGGGAGGTACCCTTAGTTTAGCTACATGTAAGATATTTGAAATTTGGTACATTGTGTTGTAAATGCAACGGTACTTATAACGGTTAAAATTTAATATTTGCTATTTATGGCAGATAGACGGGTGCCCGCTCATAATGCGAGACCTATCAAAGAATATTTGGAAAACGAATTTCCCGGAAAGTGGATTGGCAGATTTGGGACAGTTGCGTGGCCTGCGAGACGTCCCGACCTTACTCCCCTATAGATTTTTATTTATGGGGTAACTTAAAAAGCAATGTCTATTCCGAGCCGATTACTTCCCGGGAACAGCTGCTGCAGCGAATTAATGATGCTTGTGACAACATTAAGGAAACCCCTCCTGAAATCCTTCGGGACGTTTCTTCCATGCGCCGAAGGTGTCGAGTCTGCATACAAAATGGAGGAGGCCAATTGCAGCAGCATTATTCCAATTCATCAAACAGAGCCATTTAATCATTAGTTAATGTTTTTAGTTTATTGGTTCTTTCTCATATTCAGAACTTAATTTTCATTTTTATTTAACAAATTTTCTAAATTTCGATAGTAAAATATAAAAATAAATGAATAAAATTTCAGTTTGAATAATCCAATAAGAAAATAATTACCTTGTTTTTTTTATATCCAATATGTGTAATTCTAAAATCCCGCAATGTAAATATGAAAAGTGATATACCGTTGGAAAGCCAACATGTTGAAGCAACTCTTATCAACTTTGCAGAGTTATACGTATAAAGCACATTTATGAAATTACTGTTTGAATTTTCGATGAAAAATCTATTTTAAAATTTCTATTAAGTTTTTTTTTTCATTTCATGTATTTCCATATTTAAACATACAGTATTTATAATTATTCATGGATAACCCTTACCAGAATGGCATAGCCAGAGTACGGAAGGGTACAAAATATTAAAGAAAAAAAATATAAAAAAATAAAAATTAAATTATCAAAAGTTTACAAATGTCATCGGAAATTGAAAAATGGGAATTGAAAGGCAAATTTAAAATTATACATATACAAATAGAATTTAATAATAACATTAAGTTGAAGAGAAGAAAAGAGTTTGAGTAACTGTATCTTGAAAGTGCCGATAATGTTGGCAACAGGAAAAACTTCAGTTTTTGTGAAATTTTATGTAGTTTCTGAAACTAAAATGAAATCTTGGATTAAGTCATCAGCAGTGCTGCAAATTACAATTTCGCGTGACACGTCACTATTTTTGATGACTTTCACAAAAAGAGCGATAACAAGGTAACGGTAAAAAAAATTTCGATTGTATTGGTAATTTTCTTGCTGAAACAAGTTGCGCTATCAACCCTTACAGTATTGACCACCCAATGCGGGACACCCTGTATATTTTCATTCATTACCCAAAAAGGATAATGCTTAACCAGTATAAGAGGCGCATTAAAATTATAAAAAAAACTTGTATTGCGGGCGCCGTCCTCTGCACGCTTGGCTGTTTTTTTTTAATTTGAAAATCAAAACGCTTAAAACGGTCTCGTTTACGGTGCAATAGGATTTGACACCGAATCCTTTTTTCGAAAGTCTCTCTAATTTTTACTACGGTAGTTCTCAAAGAAAGTGCAAACCATTAGGCAGCAAGCCAACGCATTAAGCAAGAATCTTCTCTCATTTGTTGGTATAAATTGGAAATTTGTCAAAATATTAATGACAAAATTTATAACGAACTTAACATTTTTTAAAGGTCTTTAAAGTTGAGGACTCATATATGTATCTAAGGTGGTTTACCTGAGAGAGGTTGTTTACCTGAGAGGTTTAATTTAATCCTTTCCAGCCGTCTGAAAAAGGTTTGACATTTTACTTTCAGGACTATTTTCAATGGAATTCGAAAACCAATACCATATACATATTTCTATCATCGTTGCCAATACAATATAAACTTACTTATCTTTTTACCATACTAACGATCTTCACTATCTCGGCACTTAACTGGCATGGGTCTGCAATCTTGGCCGTTGGCGCAATGATATCTGGAGTCAGTCTTGATTTGTACGGCGTCTTAGTCAGACAGACCAATGTATGTACGATACATGTATCTAAGAGACGCAACTCGCGATAGTATACGTAAAGATCGCGACTAGTGAAGTAACATTTGCCGGTCAGTTTTATTTCGTTTTCCCTAACAAGTCGTATAAGTCACTGTGAGTCATTCACATTTCTTTTTGTGTGCGGACACCATGTAGCACGTTGTTAAGATTTCTTGCTTGGTGCTAGAGTGTAGTGTGATAAATTCAAAACGCATTCAGTATTTTCCCTTAAAATATTTTTAAACTGTTTGGCTTTTCGGCGATTGATTGTGATTATTCATTCCTACGACTGTCAGATTCATTTGTGTTCTAGTTTTTGTTCCAAACGTTACACTTGAAGACTCTTGACCCGTGAGAAGATCACAATCGTTCATTCTCGTTAGTTAGGATGATGTGCGTTATTTCTTCCGTTTATATATTTATCGGCGTAGGTATAGGTTTATAAAAAAAAACGTTTCTTAAGTCCCTGAATGACTCACTGGTGAGGAATGCTTTAACCGCCAATCTGAAGTGATTTTAATGGACCATCTTTTGTTAAACTCTAGACAGATATATCGAGGTTACTTTAGTGCAAAGTGCCGGGAGCATAATTATTTGTTTTGTGGTGATTTGTTTATTGAAAACAGAATAACTACTTTGGACATTTATTAGATAGTGCTAATCCAGGAAGTGGAAGACTTGTTGATGAAGTACTGTGTTTGTTACTACTATCGAATATCTGAGCATATAGAACCGCTTCGAAATGGCTGCAACATTGCAACAAGCTCAACATCCAAATCCTCAATTGAAGAGGTTGGTCTACTCTAAATATCGAGAGATGCTTGGTTCGTATAATGATAAAGCCAACACGATTATTCAAGCGTTACCGGCTTATATGGTTAAAGAAGATAAAGGATTCAATTTCAAAGCCGCAAATAATGACTCTGAGAATGAGGAAAGGGACGAAGTCGAGTAAGTTGTCATTCATTTTTTAAATCATATGCGATTTTTTATTATTATTAGTTGAATTTTCTTTATCATTCTATTTGTATGTTACGAGTATGAGGTTATACAACTCAATTACCACATAGATTAAATAGAGAAAATTGTATTTACATATGTACTTACAAAGCTATTTACACAAAAAAGCACCCTTATTATCAACTAGAACAGTGTCCATTGTCAGTTGAGCCTCGTTTAAATTAAATAAATATAATTTTTACGCTTACAAATGTTTAAACAAGCATCCTTTAAGTTCGATAGATGAAAGTAGGACTTCTTCGTTCTTCTAATAGGTGTAGGCGGTGTATACCTCCTTCGCTCCTGCTCTACATTGACATACTTTAAAATAAAAGCCTCACCTCACTTAAAATATTCAATATAAAATGCTATCCATGACGCACAATTTGTTTTTGAAAAATCTAAAAGCGTTCAAAATCTTTGTGTTCCGTTTGATATGTATTATTTTTTGTTTCATGAAAATATCAACGATTGTTTATAATTTACACATTCTTGGCTGCTAAAACGAAGTCACTTCAAGATAAATACAAAACGCTTAATTTTTTTCGCAGTGTACCGAGACATCAAGCAATGATTTCATAGTATAATCTTGAATTTCTTTCTGCATTTACTGCAAATATCGCAATAATTTACAGCTTGTATATTTATTTAAAAAACCTCATCTTGCAGGCTTATTAAACTTTCCAGTAGAGATTATGCATTTTTTGTAAAAATCAGTGTGACATAAAACTGATGTCTTTTTTTGTTTTCAAGGAGCATAATTTATACACAATTAATTAATAGGTTAGAAATCAATATTACCGCCGTAATTCATAATTGGAGATGAAAACCCATTCAAAATGTTGAGTCTCGAATCGATACCTGCTGTCTCTTCAGGGGTGAACATTGGTAGAATATTTATAATAAGTATAAGAGTTTTAATAATAAAAGACAGGACAGGACCATTTCAAACGATTGTGAATTGATATTAAGAAACATACTGCGGGGACCTTCCAAATGGAATGGATAACCTTTTATGTGACCATAAAAACATCGAAAGGGTTAACTAGCCTTGAACGCACTGGATAATATATTTGAAGGCTCGCAGTACATACGAGTACATGTAAAAGTTGCAACATTGGAGCTTATTTTTACGCAAATTTTATTGTTCCATTTTTAGCACGGATTTAGATCGTGAAGTTCGCATAGGTGTCGGTTTGGTATGCTACAAGAAACACTAAGTATGTTCATACGATAGTGTACACGTGTACTTATATCTATGTGAGTAAAATTTATTGTGGTCTAGTTCGTACCCGCATTGTATAAGATCTTCAAGTTCGCACTTAAGTTCTATACCATACCATGCCACCATTATATCGTCTCACCTTCAACGGTGCAACTATATTTGTGCTGTTTTCTGTTGAAATTTAGAACTATAGTCTGCCTTATTAATGCATCTTATAGCATGATATGCGTGAAGTAAGTTTTGAATAAATTTATTTTAGGTTTAGTGGCGGTTACTGTTGGTCAGTGTGGTGTGGCAATTCAATACTTAATTCTTCGCAGTGTCTTTATATTTATGCACGAGGGCCACTTAAAAATGTAAAGTATGCAAATGGGCTCGGTTTTTCTTAAAAATGGCTCTATTGGTTTTCGGAATATTCTTGATAAACAATTATCAAATTTTGCTTGCGCTCAAACCAACTTTTCTGGTCGGATTGAGATTTATTCAAAACTCGACCCACTCCAAATGCTTCCGTTCTTTTGTTTTTGTTTTTAACTCTGTAAAATCAATAAAAACGATATCGAGGCTAATTTCGGGCGCGGCCTAAATTTGGATACCCTTCACTTTCTTTCGGGCTAATAGTTTCTTGGGCGACCCTATGACTTGTGTTTCGATTCCGTGCGTTCCTGAGTAATTCTTGTAACTTGATTTTTGATTTTGTAGTTTTTGCGGCAGCTCCATAAACCTCCCATCTAATTCCTTTCGATTTTACATAAGATACGCGGCGTCGATGGTCGATAGAGCAACATTTGTGTGAAGTTTGGTTAGGTTTGGTGCACAAATAAAAACAACCCTTAGAAAGTCTTATTGATGGGTAGATAAGCCCAAGTGGGTACGTAAGGTTTGATTGGAATTTGTGCAGAAAGAAAACGGTTTTGACCAATAATCAACTTGAGGGCGGGGATTGTAGGATGACCCCATGGTCCGATTCCATTCATTCTTACTTATGTTTTGTGTCATCAATAGAAATATATTTGTTTCGAGTTTGGTTGAAATTAAATTGGCCGAGTAAAACTCTTAGCAAAAGACAGAAAGACGCACAGACGGGCAAACAGACAGACATCGCCTAATCGACTCCCCTCGTCATGCTGATCATATACATAATGTATACATGTTTGATATGGTCGGAGATGCTTCCTTCAATGCGTTACAAGCTTCATGACAAAGTTTATATACACTTTTCGCTTAGAAAGCGAAGGGTATAAACTTAAACTTTGTATGGGGACTAAAGCGGACTTTGGGGTAGTTTGTGAGGGTGTAGAGAGGGGCGGAAAAAACTCCGAGACGTTTTCCCTTAGGGGAAAAATCTTAGATCATGTATACGTCTACGTTATTGCTTACAAAATAAACCCCATTGCATCAGCCGTTATCTTGTCACTCCAGAAGCCCAAAAATCATTTCAAACCGATTACATACAGTACCCCAAATATCACCTTTCGAACGACACCCATAATGCCCATACTCTGTTTCCTATGCTAGAAAAATGTCCTTTTTGGTGGTAATATCCTTTAACAAAACTCAAAATCAATTTGTCGGGATTTTACAAGACTCGTCGCAACGGATTCTGTATTTTGATATCCATATCCTTATACATAGCGTCGATAATGCATTCCCACAGAAAAAGGACATTTTGTGTCCAAGGACATCTTCCTCATAAGAAGTGCTGGCACCAAAATATTAAGGATCGCACCGCTTAACTTCCATCCGAGTTTCGTCGACATCGGTCCACCGGGAGAGCTAGGAGAACCAATTGAAGGATGAATTTTCATTCGCTTCATTGGCGAATTTACCGCTATTCCCGCAACTTATCGAAATCGTGATTGTCGATTCTGAGTCAGAGCAATCAAAGGATAATGTATACCAAACTTGGTGAAGATCGAACTACGGGAAGGTCGATTTTAAGCGTTAAACGTTTTCGTTACAGTTTTTCGTGACGCTTTTTCACGGAACGACACCCAGTATTTCTCAAATAGCCTCCGCAAAGACATATCTCTCTATTTATAAAAAAGATAAGGAAAAAATGGTCCCTTTTATTCTTGATCTGATTGGTTGAAATTGGAAATGACGTGATGATCTGATGAATGTTCTGATTGGCTACGATGAATCCCGAATGTCGATAAGTATAGCATGCAAGAACGAAAAGCAGTCAGTCAGTGCTGCGAGCGCGCAGCGCGAGCACGTCTGCTCATCGCCGGGAGCAGACGTTGGCTGTGGCAGAGCAGGGGCGTGGGCAGGGGCGGGGGGCAGGGTCGGGGGGGGGGGGGGGGGGGGGTTAGGGGTTGACGAGCGTAGCGAGCAGGGGGCGAAGCCCCCTAGTACATGTCAATTTTGTAAGAGTGCAGATATGTTAGATAACCTCTGGAGCATGCAAATGCATACAATCTGTTTCATTGCGATGCCTAAAACTTGGGTTTTAAGGCTTCATACGCTCTTTGGGGCTTGAAAAACACTTAGGTCGTTTTTAAGGGAAGGCGGTGCGTGGCAAGTTTTTTGCTGTTGCCATTAAATCACAGCAAATTCGCGACATTTAATGCACTATAGCGATAATCGAAATTTAAAAGAGGTAGTGCTAACTTGACAGACATAAATCATGTTTTAAAGCATAGCGTTTGGGGTGGGTCGATTTCTTTGCTCCCAAGTGTAGTTGACTCTGGAAGCAGAGCAATCGTTTTACATAAAACCTTAAAGAGAGTGTATGTGATGTTGAAACTTCCATGAAGCTATTTATGGGAAAAATGCAGATTCATCTCAATGCTAATAATGCGGCGAGGCCATGTTATTATGGTGTAGTCCATGTCCACTGTTTCTTTTTTTGGCTCCGTGGTCCTTAACCTTAAAAAAATCAACAGAGTATCCCGTGAATTTTGAAAAATTATGTAGGTACCCTTAAGGTCCATCAAGATTAGTCGCCAAATGGCTTCACGTGCCGCCAAATGGCTGTTGTCATTCCATCGAAACTAGTCGCCATTTGGCTGTGCGGCCAGTTTTGCAGTGGCGGATTTACCAGTAGGCTGAGTAGGCTGAAGCCTAGGGCGGCAGATTTTGCGGGGGCGGCAAATTTGGAGCAAATAACAAATTTCAACGCCATGCCATATATACCACTTATTCTTCTCGTGAAGTGTGTTTGTACCTCAGTGAGACACATAAGTGAAGAACTATTTGTCACCGTTATCTCAGAGCTTCGAACAACGAAACGATTTATTATTAAAGACGAAAAGCGAAAAGACCTCTTATAATTTGCTTGCAGGCTAAAATTCGCAACAAAGCTCTTTTGTAGGGTTTTTTAGAATTTTTTTCGAAAAACCTTTATGAAATCGATTTGGTCCGTCCGTCCGCCAGTTCACTTCGAATTTGGTAGGAATGTGTATAATGGTAACAGTCTTCAGCACGTGGTGGAAGTTGGTAGGACAAAGATAACAGGGTGTTCCGAAGAGGTGACTTTTTTATTTCTTATCGTAGATGGATGTATGGATAATCAAATCAAAGGACTCGCACTCATCGAGTCCTTTGATTTGATTTATATCTGTTACTTTTTTCCAGTTTAAAGTAACGGTAACGAAGTTATGGGATTTTGAAGTTAAGCTTACGATATCACCTCGGTTTTTCTAAACAGTTATGGGGGTACCGATATGAAACTTTACACAAAGTTAATATGAGCTGATACACGTTAAATAATAAGTCATTACATTTGATTAGAAAACGCAAATAACAGTAAATGTTTGAAATTTCAATTTGTGCTTGTGTAGCCCCTCTTAAGGTACGTGTTCGTAGAGACGACTCATGGGACGATCGCTCAGCGATCGTAATTTTGCATCCAATCCCGAGCCATATTTGCATATTTTTAGCATGGTACTACTTTCCTTGTGTCGACTATGATCTAAAGGAACATGTCTGTAGAAAAAATATTCGCATATAGTGCTCAGAACCGATGGTTTAAGTGCGATCGCTGAGCGATCATCACATGAGTCGTCTCTACGAACACAAACCTTTAGGTCTGCACATTTAAAAATGTCGATGAGGGTTCTTAGGAAATGACTTGAGGAGTATGTCTGCAAATTTTCATTCGAAAAACTTTATCCAAACCGGAAAAATAGCGAATCTAATATTTGGTAAGGACGTTTCACAAGAGGGCATCGCCTTAAGCATTTGTTCCCTGCATTATCTTGCGACTGGATCAAACAATGAACATGAAATTTAAAACTGTATTTTAGAAGTGACGTTGATAGAAAAGTATTTGAAATCCGGATTTGAAGTTTTGTCATTGCAGTTGGAGTTGTTCTTGTCAATATGCATGGAAGGTGAGCTGTTCTGTCCTCTACTCGACCCAATAAAAAATATCAAAATCATCATGCGTCAAAATGAAAGAAATAGAATGTTGAACTCAAGTTTAAAAATTTACAAAAGCTTGTAAAATAGGTGGCTAATAATATGTTCAGAGTGCACGAAAACATGTGATTTGGGCCAACATTCAAAAATAGATTTTTTTCCAATGAAAATATGTAAAAACCCAGGTCCCAAACAAGATTCCCCTATTCAGCACATTTCGGCTCACTCCGATATTTTAACTGACACCCGAAAAAATTGTTCAGTTTGGTGTGTTGCCACTTTTCTTCATTTTCCCAAAATCTTATTTGGACGGTCAGTTTGAAGTTACCAGCGCAATTTTTTTTAACTTAGTACATTTTTTAGGCAAAATAATAATGTTGGTTGTCATATGAAACGAATAGTGCATTGTGAACAATTTTCGGTGATTTTTGAAAACGAACGGCGACATCAATCGGTTTTCAACCATTGTGAACATATTATTATGCAAGATTAAAATGTATATTTTACAAATATATAATTTGTATATTTGTTTAGGGCAGCCATTTTGTGCAGGCAAAATATCTCCTTGGTGAAGTGGTTTTGTCCCGAGATTCGGTTCAGAAAAATGGTATTGTCTCTGCCGAAACCGATAGTCATTTGCTACGTTCGTTCGCAACCTTTCAGATTATGGGACAAGAGTATCTTGGACAAATATTTATTTAAAAAAAAATACCCCCATCCTTTAGTGAGAGAATAGTAAATTTCGTGCAATTTCATTCCAAGTACCCGATTTTTTCCAAGTATGACTAGTGCATGCGTTTGTTTCACACCACATCAAAAACTAATTTTTGCTTATTTAAAACCACCTTTTTGTGTTTTGTCCGAAGTTTACTTATGTTTTCTGCCTAACAATTTTCACTGCCAAGGTTGTTTGGGGCGACCTGGATAACCGGAATAATATTCTGATCAGCTGTTTAAAATTTGACAGCTATTAATTCGAAAAAAAGTTGTTACTGACGGATTAAACAAATTTTGGCCTTTTAATTTCTCGTTTAAAATTGTTTAATTCGATTGAAGTACTTTGTCGAAAAATTTCATTTTTCAAGAATCCCGAGGTCGTGTGCCTCAGCCATATTTAAAAAAAAAATATTTGCGTAATCAAATTTATAAAATACTCGTAAATTTTTGTAGACATTTCCGTATTTTTGATCATGCGCCCCGGTGATATTTTTTGGCCCGGTGATATTTTTTGGCCCGGTGATATTTTTTGGCCCAGACCAGGTTTTGAGCTTGACACCCCTCTCGTAGAGCTTGGTAGGGGCGGCAAAATGTCAACAGCCTACTAGCGGTAAATGTGTAAATCCGCCACTGCAGTTTTGATATTCAATATGGCAACCCAACCGCTTTGACAACCGCTTATCAAATTCAAAGTGACAATTTTGGAACTTTTGTTCGTTCTTTTGAGTGAAATTGAATAATTCCTGAATGTAATAATTCAAACGCGCAGAGTCCGATTTTGATAATTCAATTTAAAAAAATCACCAATTTTGGTTATGTCATTTTCTGTCTTCATTTGGCTGCTAGAGTGTAGATGCTAAGTCGCAGTCAAATGGCTGTACGCGATGCCAGTTTTTGGACGCGCAGCCATTTAGCGACTAATCTAGATGGAACTTAAAAATTGATGCAATTTTCTTTTGACATTGGCATGATAAATTTGCAAAAGAATTTTTGTTTTTTTGTTTTTTGATGTTTCACCCCAGCGGCAGCAAATTTCAGAATTGCCTCATATATCAATGATGTTTTGTTCATCACTATTCTGTTGGAAAACCAGAAAATTTTCCCGAATTATGACACGGCATAGGCATAATCTCCCGAAATCCGTATTTAGTCTTTAATTTTTGAGAACCATACTTAAATCAGGTTTTTTTTAAGATTTTAAAAACTAGTCCCACAGTTTGATCATTGAGTCGCGATTCTCTGGAAAACAGGCCGGTTGGGAAAAAAGCCTGTATAGTACATCAGAGCTGTTTGCGTTCTAGACCTGTTATAGTCTTCTTTAATTTCCCCACAAGAAGTCTATTTTTATACCCTTCGCTCATAGTATGAAAGGGTATATTAACTTTGTCATGAAGTTTGTAACGCATCGAAGGAAGCATCTCCGACCATATAAAAAGTATACATGATCAGCATGACTTGAGGATTCGATTGGGCGATGTCCGTCTGTCTGTCTGTTGCGACGCGTTTAACTCGGCCAATTTAAAAGCTATGAAGCTGAAATTTTGCACAAATGCTTCTTTTTGCTGCAGGCAGTTTGTATGTTTGAATCGGTAAAATTGGACAATGGGGTCATGGATGGGGCTGCCATACAAACCCAACTCCCCAAATTAGGTTCTTCTAAGAAAAACTTTTTTATTTGTGTACCAAATTCAACCAAATTTCACACAAATGTGTTTCTATTGATAACACAAAACATATATAAGAATGGATCAAATCGGACCATGGAGTCATGGGGCTGCCATACAAACCAATCCCCTCAAATTGGGTTGTTCTAAGAATTTTTTTTTTATTTGTGCACCAATTCCAAGCAAATTTCACTCAAATGTATTTCTATTGATGACACAAAACATTTATGTAAGAATGGATCAAATCGGACCATGGCGTCATGGGGCTGCCATGAAAACCTATCCCCCCAAATTAGGTTACTTGTGAAAATTCCAGCTTTTTACTTTTAAGGGGTTTTGACTGTAAAGTATAAAAATCCTTAACGGGAAAATTCGATGATCATTGAGTAGTAGATTTTAGGGCTTACTAAACAATATCTGAAATTGAGATGAATATGCATTTATGCATGTGCAAAAGTAACACCGAAACACCGGGACAGTTCCCGTAACAGGCACATAATTTTGAATTCCTAAGAGCTAAAAGGACAGAAAGAAAAAAATTAAAAAAAAATTAGTTAACATATGCTTACCACTCGCACCTTCCTTAATTATTCGTTTTATCGGTATCTAGCCAGTGGATTGATAGGCTGGGTGGGTCAGGCTAACTTTTTAGGGGCGTCATTTTTTCCCGTAGTTAGTACGGTTAAAGTAGCATAATTCTTTTGAGTAATAGAACACCAAAAATTTATTGCTATAGACAAATTACATTAATTTTATTATTTTTAAACTTAAAATCAATAGTTCTGACGACTTTGTTTAACTTTGGATGAATACGGAATATCTGTCATGGTTAGGTTAGGTGCAGGAGCCACTAGAATTGGCATCTAGTGCACTTAGACCGAAAGATTGGTCCATTGTGATACCCCATGGAAGAAGAAAAGTACGTACTAAGTCATGCTGTAAAACCAGCCCGTTCTGGCAATATACTTATTGAGCAATATTGGGCTCACATCCCGAAGATCGTCCATATCATAGAAAAACTTAGAACCAAGAATACGTCTTCGTACTTCGGCCAGGGCCGGACACTGACAGAGAAAGTGATGCACGCTTTCTTCCTCTTCTTCGTCACCACAACTTCTACAGTAGTCATTATGGGGAATGCGGAGTCTCCTTGCGTGCTCCCCAATAGGACAGTGCCCCGTTATAGCACCGAGCACCCCACCAATGTGTTTCCTGTCCAGTGACAATAATATGGTTGATCGGGCCGAGTCAAGCCGTGGCCAAATCAACCTAGTTGTCGCGCAAGTGCTGCCGTGAATCCATCTGGCACTAGCCCTGAGCAAAACAGCCGCTTCTACTGCCACTCTGCAGAAGGAAATCGGCGTTTTTATGTTACTATGATGGTCCTCTAAATTCGTATTTGTCGCATTACGGGCGAGGCGATCCGCATTACAGTTCCCCGCGAATCCACTATGACTAGGTATCCAACAGAGGGTAATATTGAAAAACGACCCATCTCTGTAAGGGCCGAGCGGCAGGTTACAGCTTTAGATGTTGTCAGGACCGAATCGAGAGATCGAATTGCAGCCTGGCTGTCAGTGTAAATAGTGAAATCCCTCGCAGTAACGACATGATTACCTAGCCATGCTAAGGATTCCATAATCGCCGAAATCTCCGCCTGCAGGACGCTACAGTAATTAGGCAGACGAAATGACAGGTTAACATCAAGAGCATCCGAGTGGATGCCAATACCCACTCCTTCGTGTGACTTGGAGCCATCAGTGTAGTTAGCAAATGACTCAACGTCCCGAGGCATGTTGTTGTCCCAGTAATCCCTCGACGGAATCAAACTGTAATGGCTCTTACCAAAAGTGTATTTAGGAGTAGTATAGTCAGTTTCCAAAGGTAGGTTAAAATTACTTAGTATAAGCGAATGCCCATAATCAAGCGTTCGCCACTGATTAGTTTCCCGCAGACGTAAAGCGGTGTTAGCAGCCAGCTTTTGACCGAACAAATCCAGTGGCAGCAGGTCAAGTAGCGTATCCAGTCCGGCTGAGGGGGTGGTACGAAAGGCTCCAGTTATGACAAGAGAAGCCATTCTTTGTACCTTCGCCAGCAAGTTATTATAGGCTGTCTTGTTGAGTGCTGTCCACCATACACATACACCGTATAATAGAATAGGACGGACAACAGCAGTGTATATCCAATGTAAAGCTTTTGGCTGCAAGCACCAGGTTTTCCCTACGGCTTTCCTACATGTATAGAGTGCTATAGTTGCTTTATTCACTCGTTCCAGAATGTTAGGCCTCCAGCAAAGCTTCCGGTCTAACAAGATGCCAAGAAATTTAGCCTTTTCAACAAAAATTAATGGACTATTCCGTAGTGTAGGTGGGTCGAAGGAAGGAAGAGTACACTGCCTGTCATAACTATAGCCGCACCATAAAACAGACTGATCCTGGGAAATTGAAAGAGAGCACAGTTATTCCACATACTAGAAACTTAAGGGATATTAAAATAGCAAATTATGTCATAGTAATTTTCCTTTTATTCGAAACCGTTATTCTTCTATAAAGGAAGAACTATGTTTTCGGTCCGTCATAACTATAGCCGCACTTGAAGTTAGTTTGGCCAAAAATTGCTTAGAAAGCAGAAATTGAGGAAACTTAACGGGAAGAATCATTTTCCAAAAAAAAAAATTATTCTGAGGGATTATTTTCTTTATTTTTCATGAAATAATTTTAACAATTTTTTGAGTTTTTTGCTTATTGACGTCTCAGTATTGATAAGCCCTTCTCTTATGCAGAAACTCTTTGAAATTGCATCCTTTTTTTATGAATTTTACCTAATAATGTTTCTGAAAGATTTCCTGTCTAATTTCGATCTATGAGGGGGCAACTCCATAACATTTCTAACATTGGAACCTTCTTAAAGTGCTATGATTGATGAGAGATGATGCCATCTTTTGCTACAAAATCCGTTATGTGTCATGTTTCGTGTATTAAAACTGAGAAAATTATGGTCAGGATATTCCGGAGAAGCTTTTGCTTTATTAGAGGTGGATACATCAACTTTTGCATACAAAAACAACCCTGCTAAATACTATTAAGGAACTCTGCCCAAAATTTGTAGTGAGATCTATGAAAACCCAGCAAGTGCTCACTAAATGTTTTGGCCAGCAAAGTCTACCTATGGAACAGTTGATTTCGTCACTACCAGCACATAAAAAAATTCTTAAGATACTCCTGGCGATAAACTGCTTCCATTTTAAGCGCAGTATAGACCTCGGGCGGAATGAAAATGAAATTTTTGTCCGCTGCGATTTTCTCAATGAAAATGCATGCTTACTGTCGTGGAACATGTCGGAAATGATGGGCAATTGCATAAGCTACAATCCGAATATGGTTCCAACATTTTTCTCGACCATTTTATGTATTATTTTTCGATTCCCCGGTCATTTCACCGTGAAAAATGTCTAATGACGGGGGAATCGAAAAATAATACATAAAATGGCCGAGAAAAATTTTGGAACCATATTCGGATTGTAGCTTATGGAATTCCCCATCATTACCGACATGTTCCACGACAGTAAGCATGCATATTCATTGAGAAAATCGCAGCGGACAAAAATTTCATTTTCATTCCGCCCGAGGTCTATTCAGGCCTTTATACATAAGACACGACACATAACGGATTTGGTAGCCAGAGATTTCATTAACCCTCACTTGTCGTAGTAATTAAAGTTGGTTCCAATGTTACAAATGCTAGAGAATGGGCCTCCCATTGATCCGAATTAGACAGGAAACCGTTAAGAAACATTATTACGTCGAATTTATAAAAAAAAAATACGATTTCGAAGAGTTGTCTATGTAAAAGCAGCGGTTATCGATACTAAGAGGTCAATAAGCAAAAAACTCGAAAAACTGTTAAAAAGATTTCGTGAAAAATATACAAAATAATCCATCCATAATCCATCAGAGTCTATTTTATTCGAAAAGGATCATTCCCGTTATTAATTTCATAAATTTTCGCTTTTTAATTAGCTGTTGCCATAATAACTCCAAGTGCGGCTATAGTTATGACGGACCGGAGATTTAGTTTTTCCCTAATAGAGCAATAACGGTTCGAAATAAAAGGAAACTTTCTGTGAAATTGTATGTCTTTTTAATATCTCTTATGGTTATAGTATGTAAAATAGCTGTGCACCCTTTAAACTTCCAAGGATCAGCCTATTTCATGATGCGGCTATAGTTATGACAGGCAGTGTATGTCTCCTAGTGAAGAGCACAAGCTCTGTTTTAGCTGGATTAAGTCCCACGCCACTGAGGTTGGCCCATTTAGTTACAAAAGATAGGGCGTGTTCAAGTAGTCCACTAAGGACTTCCGGGAACTTACCTGTAACAGCGATAGCCACATCGTCAGCATATGCAGTGACCTTACATCCAGACCTCTCAAGATCCAGAAGCAATTGATTGATTGCTATGTTCCACAGTAAGGGAGATAAAATACCACCCTGTGGGGTGCCTCTAGAAACATTCCTATATAAAGACGTTGGGCCCATGGTTGTAATAATGCGCCTCGATGTCAGTAGCGCATTCACCAGTATGCAGATAGGCTCGTCGACATGAAGGCTCCGAAGTGCGTCGGTAATCGCCATTGGTTTAATGTTATTGAAGGCGCCCTCAATGTCTAGGAACACAGCCATCGTGTATTCCTTCTGATGAATAGATTTTTCAATGTACCTGACTAGAGAGTGCAGAGCCGTATCCACTGACTTTCCTTTCCAGTAGGCATGTTGTGCCGTAGAAAGGCGATGTGGCGGAATAGTAATTCGTAGATGTGTATCCACAAGTCGTTCAAATAATTTGAGCAAAGTTGAAGAGAGACTAATGGGCCTTAGGTCATTAGGTCGGGCGTGTGAGCTTCTGCCCGTTTTTGGAATAAATATCTGTCATAGTGTTGGCTAAAAAAATGAGTTTCAATAAATTCACAGAGTAGGTAATTTTGAGAAATTTGGTTGCAAATGTTAAAAGCCGCAATTTTCTTAAAAAAAAAAAACACAACAATCCAAATATCTCAGTCTCTCTCTCTCTTTCTTAGTAACCACTGAAAATGGGTTAAACATTTATACCTCCATTCTGTAGCATTTTGACCCTAGTATAACGTGTTCCAGGGAATTCGTCGAGTTACCAGTAACCCTGCGTGAAAAAATAATTTAAGTTTTTATCTTGTGTCACATCTACTTAAGTGGAAAGTAAATTCCTACTGCTTCAAAGATAAACATTCTTATTTACTGTCCCTATTAAGTTAAGACCCATTGCCTTACAGAATTGTATTTCCTGATAAAGTTCATCGGCTTTGGCAGGTCGTTAGCTTCTTCATATATAGATATGTATGTAGTAACAATAATCAAAGGAAGTTCCGAAAAGATAAGTTCCATATATCCTGTATAATTATTTACACATAATGTAGTGTAGCTAGCTAGTATAACAAGTAATTTTTTTCTGTAAAATTTTCAGAATGTTTTTTTTTTCATCTTACTCTAATATAATTTTCCCATACCTAATTATACCGTATAACTATGTATGTACAACCAACTATGACAATGACTTAAGCTTAAAATGGTCAAACTTCCAGTTAATTGTGTTGACAGTGTTAAATAAATATTTTGATGACTCAGTAAAAGAAGATGAAAATGAAAACGGCCGCTCTCCATTGTCGTGAATCATTTCTTGTCAACGTGAATGACCGTCAAATTCATATTAAATAACAATAATATAGTGAGCAAACATTTTAATGCACTACATATACATATGTATGTATTTATGTAAAACATTCACGTCGAATTCATCAGTCATTGGGTGAGGTTATAAAACACAACGTTCGCGCAACGTTACCTTTAATTTCAAATCAACCGGCCGTTACGGATCAGAAACTTATCCCTACAAACAGATCCAACGCCATCTAGATATATCATAGCCGCAACTCAGCTGGACAATGCCGTCATAGTTTAGCTCTTAAATTTTTTATTTACACGAACAAACAACAAAAACAAGTAGTGACGTAATAAAAAGCAAAAACAAAACAGTGCAACATTGGCGAACATAACCTAAAACTATAAGCTGATTTTGACGTCTAAGATTCTACATTGCGGCCTTAATATCTAGACGGCGTTGACAGATCCCCTAAGCGCTTAGGGGATCTGTTTGTAGGGATAAGTTTCTGATCCGTAACGGCCGGTTGATTTGAAATTAAAGGTAACGTTGCGCGAACGTTGTGTTTTATAACCTCACCCATTATGATCCACATACGAGAACATGTCATAATAGCTGTATTTTATTCGTTCGAGTACAGGACAGAATAGCACAATTTTCGCACAAATTTTACAGATGTGTCCCATATAGAGCCACTCGTATCCAAGTTCATGTCCAAATTTGTATGGAAGTTGTGCTATTCTATCCTGTACGCGATTTTGAATTTGCATGTGGTTCTGTATGCATAAACAGTGTAGTCTGTGGTCTATTATCGTGGGATATTCTACGATCTACGTAGTTTGTATGAATATACAATATATACCATATTGGAAAGTCAGACAAATTTAATC
This sequence comes from Microchrysa polita, assembly GCA_949715475.1. NCBI lineage: Eukaryota > Metazoa > Arthropoda > Insecta > Diptera > Stratiomyidae > Microchrysa > Microchrysa polita. The sequence continues at coordinate 64,483,584 of OX454418.1, read as the reverse complement.
ACTGAACTATGGCTCACACTAGTGACTAGTCCTAAGATCTTATTGAAAATAAATATTAATGTGTAACGGAATGTCGTGTATGCTGAAAGGTTTTAAATTTGAATCCGCTTTATTACGCTTACTGCTATAAATAAGAATTTAGGAAGTGGTCAAAAGCTGCAGCAAAGTCTTTTTCCATTCACTTTTAGATACCCGTATCTTCGTTTGGTCTATAAATACGTATAATATACATAATGTGGATTCTCTAGTGAGCCGATGAAGATGGCCAGGGCCGGATTTCCCATATTGGCTACCTGGGTAACTGCCCGGGCAGCAACATTTTTAAAACTTTCAATTGGTTTTAAATTGTGTAGAAGGTGCATTTTGAAAAGGGGCAATGGACATAATAAAGGGCCATTGCTCCCTTTAATGTATTCTAGTGAGGTGTACTCACCTCAACCAATCGCACGCTCACCTGAAATTGTGATGTACCTCCGACTTCAATTTGGCAATTATCCTTCACGCAAGTTAATACAAGCATTTACTCCGAATAGCATACTGGTGGTGGTTAGTTCAGCTAGACCAGGAGTAGAAAGCATTGGCGTCATTGGCGCCTTGGCTTCACAAGCGCATTTTTATACAAACCCTTGAGAAGCTTTTGGGTGTAACAATAACCTACATTAAGACATGTAATTAATACGAGTGCTTTGCCACGAAAACCTGATTTCTGGACTGCATGCCTTCTGAAATACCCTCAGATTGGTAATAAATGAAAAAAAAACGGCTTTGGTCATCATAAGCGATGCTTCCGAAACTCAAGTCGCCTCGAAAAACATAGCTCATCTAACCACATACTCTTCTCTTTTGATTTATCCTTTTATAAAAATAAACGAAAAACGAATCTCCCGGTTGGATTGATGGAGTAATTGGCAGCCCTAGTAAATAAAAGCGAACGCGACGCGACTTAAGGTACAATTTTCTCGACACGACCGCAGCGGCCCTAGCGACAGCGACTCGCTCATTCCATAAAAAAACTCATTTTTCTCTCATTCTAAAAACGAGTTTTTATATGGAATTAGCGAGTCGCTGTCGCTAGAGCTGCTGGGGTCGTGCCGAGGAAAATCAACCTCTAGCCAGACTTTGGTTTCAGGAGGGGTACAACATTTTCAGTAGGTAGCATGTTTCCATCGTGTGAATTGGGCTTTGTAAATGGTTACGTTGAAATATTCGAATTTGTAATTTTTTGTTAAAAAAAAACGTAAAATTCCAATGCTCGGAAAATTATTTAAAATAATTAAAATGAGCATAAAGTAGAACTCTGAGACGCCAGACTTTTGCTAAATAAGTTCAATGAGTGTTTGTGCTTTCAATTTTTTAAAATTAGTTTTTTTACCTCCTCCTCTCATCTGGGAGAGTACAAAATCTTCCGAAAGCTTTCATAAAGGGTAAAGCAGGAACCTTTTATCTTAAGACGTTTTCGCCTCAATGACGCCAATAAACATAAATAACAGACGCGACAGTCCAACATTGGACTAAGGTCGCAGATGTGTGAGTGACATCCAATTTCCAAGATCTTAACTGTGTTTTTTTTAGGTGTTGAGATCAACAGCACGTTTAGCAGTGTTATTTATCCCCATAAATGGGTACTCGTTTAACATCTGATTGAGATCATAGTTCGTCACATGGGTCGTGAGTTCGAAAAACACCATAAACTGAACGGAATTGGTTCACGGTGAGATTCGAACCCACGATCCTGTGCACCGAAGGTGTGCGCACTAACCACAACACCAGCCAGACGACTGACTGTCGCCAATAGCAAATCGTATTTGTTGGGGTCATTCTTTCATGATTTCCAAAACGATTGACAATGAAAAAGCAAGTTTCGAAATTGAAAAATCATCTAGAAAACAATCTGAAGAAAATGTACAACCGACTGTTCATTACATTTGTTACATGTTCATATCAATTTCGGGACGGATCCAGACACCCTTCCCAGACTTTTTCCTTGCCTGAAATTTTCGTATCAGATACGCTACCTACCCTGCGTATGCGACTACATGATACTATTGCCAAACTTAACCAGCGGCGGAGGGTGGCGATTTGGTTACTGCCCAGGAGCGTCATGTAAAGCTAAATCCGTCCCTGAAGATGGCTCATGATTCCATATAACATAATTTAAACGTTATATCTAATTATAAACTGATGATCCAATTTTGTTGGCTATCCATCCGCTGACAAGCGCTGCGCACAATACACGTTTTGTGGTTTGTGTGATATTTAAGAATAAAATAAGTTAACAAAATCTATATAGGACAAAACGTGCTGATCATCTGTGCTTGTTGTCAATGAACACCACATTTTGTTCGTGGTGAGATCGAACCTCAGTCCCACTATAAGTCTAGATTATGTCGATTTTTAGAGTCTAAAATACCGAGCGGTCAATCTCATCAGAGGTATTGTACACATTAAAGAATTATGTCGACTTAGGACAAGATTATTTAAGGAGGTGTATTACAATATTATACGCCTTTTACTTTCAGCTTGAGTCAGGTTTTTATTCCACCTTCTTGTCTAAAGGACGCGTGTAAACATTTCAAATCTATTGTGACTATTTCAATTTGAATCCCAAACCATTTCAATTGGACTAGAGAATAACCGCAGTGAAAGACCTTCGAGACAATATCTTTGTATTTTCTTCCTAGAAATGGATGCTCACATACGATGTTTTTGTGTTATGCAAATTTATTTTTGTTTGTACAAAAAGCAGAACTTTAACAGTACATTTGTCACTAATTTTATAATACCAAATGCATAGAGCCGGTACATAAGCTAAGCACTATATTTGTGTATTCCTGCACTTGATTTTGCATATATTTATTCGTACAAATGAAATGAGAGCCGACCACATCATCCATGGATTTTGTGTTGTGTTGAAACGTTTTAATATTTTTTCATAATTTACATTTTCCCAACGTATATTACTTTGTATTTTTCCGCTGGCAATGTCATTTGCGGTTAGTATAAAAATATATTTGCTTCATTTCTTTGGCTCCAGTACAGGACAGTATAATCTAGCTTTTTAGACAAATCTCGTATTTAATATTTATTTGTTAAAAAATATGTACATACACATATACATACATATACATATCGCACACCTAGAAGAACAATGTCACAACTCAAAAAACGGCAAATTTGAGTTAGGTATGCTAGAGTGTGAATATTTATGGTATCTACATACATACATGTGGCAGAGTGTAACAAGTCGCACTCCAAAACTGACCCCTAGAGGTCACCTGGTTGATATTCACTTCACAATTAAGAAAATAGTAATTAAAAGTATGTTTTTTGCTTCTCCTGAAAATTTGCATTTTTTGAGTTGTGACAGTGTGCCTCTAGGTGTGCGATATATACATACATATACATATACATATATATCCCAATAATCCGATGAGTGCTTGTCTCTAGGGGGTGTACTTCTCGATTTAAGGCGGAAAGAGTGGGTTGATTTTCAGTTTTTGCTCATTATTTTGAAAACCACACAGCAAAGCGTTCAGAGGACTTCCGAGTTAAACTAGAGATAAAATTATATTTGCAATGATATATGTATAATTAATTCAACTTATATTTGTGGATTTCATTCCTAGGCTAAAATTAAATTAGGGCGGAATTCATAGTCCCCAAAGAACAAGGGGCTATCTAAGCTAAGGGAACCCTTAGGAGAGCTTCGTATTGATAGACATGCGGTTTTGGCCCTTTCAGTATTTTCTTTTCTTTTTTTACCCTTCACTCGTAGAGTAAAGGGTATATTAACTTTGTCATGAAGTTTGTAACGCATTGAAGGAAGCATCTCCGACCATATATAGTGCTTGTCATCAGATTAGCACATCCCTTCGCATGAATAGTTTCGGCTGGTTTCCAACCAAACTTAAAGAGCTAAAATTTCAAAATTATAACTGATAATAGTCTATTCAATTCTGAGTTAATTAACACAAAAAGAATTGTGTTTGGATTTTTCAATATTGATTTATAATTGTTTTTCGAAAAAGAACACACAAAATAGCCATTTAAAATTTGTCATCAGGATAGCACATGCAATTTCTTTTTTGTCTATCTTCCACAATTAAAGACGTAGGACCCCCAATTTTTTGTGGTTGTTTGAGTAAGATATTAACTTTAATATGAATAAAGGAAAATCATTATCTGCAGAAGAGGGACCAAAATTTAAGGCATACAAGGAGTCAAGGCGGTCAAAAAGTGAAATTTCGAGAAAAATTAATAAAAGTTGATAAGTTGAATCCGAATTCGTGTGTAATAAGTAGCGTTAAGGTAAAAATAATAGAGACGATAAGAATTGAGTACATGTCAATCGTTATGAGAGAGTTATTTTGAGAGAAACATCTAGCCCTCATGATTCGGTCACAAGGATTAGGGTAAATTTTGACATTAAGGCGAGCCTATTGTTCAAATAGTGATACAAAAATGCTCCACATCTAAAGAAACTAACATTCAGCTCTTTTAGTTTGGTTGGAAATCAGCCGAAACTATTCATGCGAAAGGGTGTGCTAATCTGATGACGAGCAGTGTAAAATATGTAATGATCAGCAGGACGAGCTGAGTCGATTGGGTGATGTCCGTCTGTTGCTACGCGTTTTGCTCAACCAGTTTAAAAGCTATAGAGCTGAACTTTTGCACACATGCTTCTTTTTATTGCAGGCAGTTTGTATGTTTGAATCGCTAAAATGGGACAGTGGGGTCATGCGGCTGCCATACAAACCTAACCCCCAAAATTAGGTTCTTCTAAGAAAAACTTTTTTATTTGTGCATGAACTTCAACCAAACCTCATAAAAGTGCATTTGAATTGATTCCACAAAACATATGTAAAAATGAATGGAATCGGACATCATACAAACCAAACTCCCGCATCCCGCCAATAAAGTTTTCTGAGATATTTTTTTTTTTATTTTCCCACTTATTCCAACCAAACCTCACACATATATGGTTTTATCAACGCCACAGAAATTATGTGAAAACTGAAGGAAAAGGCAAAGAATGGGGAAGGATTAAACACAAGTCATAGGTTCGCCCGAAAAAACTTTTAGCCCGAGAAGAGTGAAGGGTATTCAAATTTCGGCCGCGACCGAAATTAGTCCCGGTCTCGTTTAATTTGACGTTAGTCGCATACAAAAATGAACAAAAAACAAATTCTTACTAAAAGTCAGAACTCGCTGTTAAAAAAATGTGAAAAACAGTGGCGTACTTATTATTTTGGCTAAGCTCAGTCCACTTCAAAGTTTATACCGACAGAGAATGAGAAAATAGAGGAGGATCATCCTCGTTTCCCAGTCCCTTGACATTCTTCTTCTTCTCAGTACCGTATATCCCCATGTGGGGCCATGGTGCGTTAACTCAGCCGTTTATAGGCAATTTCGAGTCAACATTACATTGCATATCATTTCGGAGTGTATACATATAATGTTGCAAGCTGTTCAATATTGAACACGAAACTCAGCTGATTGTGTCGGAACGATCAACACAGGAACACAAACAGAAAATTCGGAAGCAATAAGGCACGATCACAGTAATATGGACTTATCCACGCAGTGGCGAGATGTGCGTCGATGCTTCGGTTAATCGGTTGTCATCATCCTAAAATAAAAAATAAAATTAAATTAAAATTGTGAAATGAAAACAAAGATTGAAATGAAAATGTAAGCAATAATATGTCAAACAAGGTAACATAACCTATAAGTAATAATAATTTGATATTGTAATTATTGTACCTTTTAAATGCCAGAGGGCATTAAATAGCAACAAAGAATTATTCACGTACATAATGTTAGAACAAAGGAATCGCTTTTATATAAAAAATAATTATTGTGAATTTGAAAAGGTTTGACACTCTGAGTCCACTCGTCAAAGAAAAAGGAATAACGGTTATAACGTTAATGAAATCCTGACTTTTTTTTATAAGACCCTTTATGCAAACGAAACACAAGCACTATTATGTAGTTATATGTATTTCCTATCCGCACATGTACGGAAATTTTGGACCAAGCCGAGATTCGATCTCCGGACATCTAGATTACTAGCATCGTAGAATGCGACTCAACCAAGTGAGCCACAGATATTGACATTGTTGTACCCGCATTGTTATAATGACTATCCATTTCGATTATTACAATATTATGTAATAGATGCAATCAAAATCGCGAAAAACATGGTAAAATAGGGTTGTACTTATGTGAATGCTTATTCGTTTTTGCAAAATTGACGATAAGCTTTAACAAATAAAAACAAACTAGTTTTTGATTTTAAACTTAATTTGGTAAAACAATTGCATGTTTCTTGAAATGCTGATACTCGTACATAATGTACATCCTTGTATAAAATGAGACACGTTTGTATCATTATATGTATAGTAGGTACACCCGCAACGAACTAAATGCATGGGTTTAGGCCTGAACTTTTCCCATAGGAAAAGGACTGCTTCAAAGGTTTCCAATTTAAAAATAGAATATCCCCGTTGAAAAATCTACTTGAAAATTCTTACGCGTATTGTAGGGAGTTCATATTAATTTTTTTCAAAAGTAGATATTGAATACTTTTCCATCATAATTAAAAATTCAGTTACTTTCGATGTAATGGGACATTTCCATTTTGATTTAGTTGTATGTATACGTGTAAATACTTCAACCTGCACTACTCATTATAAGTCTATGCAGAATTGTATATCTTAGAAAAGTGGAAAAGAAATGTAACGAGACACCGCGAGAAAATGAAAACAAGTAGTGTATCAATGGAGATGGAGTGTTTAAAGTATTTACCACAACTTTAGAATCATTATTGTAGTCTACTAGCATCATTCTTCTAATATCCCATAATATTCATTGTACAATTTATCTGCATAATTGAAAACAAACATATAGCCTGAAAATGTACGTGTTGATGGTAAAGTGTTATGGGACCGCAATAGATAAGTGGTCGGCATGTTGAAGTAGTTCTGACACAATTTTTCGCACCATCATGATTTAACATAAGAATGTAGTAATAACGTTAATTGTAAAAGAAAGTTTTTTCAATTTTAATATTCATCATAAGTTTGAAGATTATTTCCATAAGAAGTTTAATCTATGACGTACCTATAGTCTTCCATTGTAATTTTTTAGTTTTGAAATTCATCTGGTTCGCCCCTAATAATCAGAAAATAATTAATTTTTGATTGTGGGAAACCCTTGCGTTTTTATTTAGATTACTTTCAAAAATGTTTACTTAACGTTGTGGATGAAACTTCCTATCTGTCCCATCCACAATATCAAGAATCAAAGAATCAAGAAAGCCTTTCACAGACTATAGTAAAATTAAAAAAAAAATCATGTTGAAAAAGATTGTCCAACACCGATAGTGATTAATTAAGTGGTGGACCATTATATTGTATTTATGGTGTCCTCAGAAAAAAAAAAGAAATTGGCTTACGACCAGAAAAAAAAATATTAACTCGCATGGCCACTTTTTACTCGACAGCTCTATTAATAAATTAACAAATTGGATAACCGCAATTCAGAGGACCCCACGCGTCATTATTTGGGCGTCTTGTTTTCTTGTGAGCCGCATGTGAGTCAAGTTGTGACCATGAACTTGACATGAGTGCGATCATGACATGTGTATACCCATTGCGTAAATCTCAGTTTGTTGAAAGAAAAGTTAGTACAGTGAGTGTATATGTACATATGTACCTATGTACATAATGTTATTTCTTTTAAGTATGTAAATAGCCAATTTACAATAGATAATAGAAGTTGTCAGTTCAAAATATTATTTGTTCGCAATTTTGTTGTTATTCGTTATTCGTTATTTTGGTTAAGTGAGTTAAACAAATAAATAAAATTAAATGTATTTATTTGATTCGAAAGATTATGTCCTCAGCCGAAATTAGAGATTGATGAGTACTCAAAGAAAACTGCGTAGACACAGAGTGCAGAGAGTGCAGTGGCGTATTTACAGGGGGCACGTGCCTCCCGCTTTTATAGATCTGTGTGGACTGGGGGCTTTTCTATGGGTAACACCCTACACAGACGATTGTAGTTAAACATACTTGAGTTAATGATATTTGAGCTCAAGTAAGTTTAACTTTGTCTAGTGACACACGGGAAAAAATTGAATTACATTCGAACTGTCAAAGTAAAATAATTTATTAACTAGAGTCCGGATTTTCATGTATTTTTTTTTCAATTTTATTAAAACATAGTACATATAAAATAATAAACTGAGGCCCGTATTTATGAACATTCCTTAACTTAAGGAGACTTTTTTTTCTATGAAAAAGTATGGGGATGACATTTAATTTATTGAATTTCGGCATCCTTGACCCAAGGTCTCCTTGACCTGTGGACTTTCGCATAGCGGCGGTGACTCAGGAACAAAGCACAACCCTGGTCAAAGCAGACAAAAAAGTCTCCTTAAGTTAAGGAATGTTCATAAATACGGGCCTAAATGTGTGCATTTTAATATGAATCCAAAGAAAATGACTTGCATGACTATGCATTCGGCAATCTCTATTTGAATAGATAATTACATTTAATGACATGTTTTTTTATTCTGGTTCGATTGAGCAAAAAAAAGACGGTAAACTAATATTTTTTTATTGGTTTTTCTTTTTATTACAGGAACTAATGTTTATGTATGTACATATATGTATACAATAACTGGCGGAGTTACAACTACCGAGTTTTTTTTCATCAAAAGACAACATTTTCCATCAGCTCTTTTATTGAGACTGATAAAACTTTCCAATTTGCGTTCTTTAATCTAATCACTTCCACTTTTCGGCATTTTATTTCACCTTTGGAATTCACTTGTCCTTTTCCGACCGTTAATGCTGCACGAAAATTCTGCTCCTTAATATTAAAATCGTAGATGTCATCATCCCGTCACTGCTTTAACTTTTCAATGTTCTGTAATGAATTGTGGTTGATCAGAAATGCTTTAGATAAATTAAATATTATTTTGTTACCTTTTTTACAATGAATTTCGCCTTCGTTTACTAAATATTTGATATGAACTGACAGGACAAAACAGCTGTTACTTCCAGTTTTCCATTTCAATGAAACCGAGACCGGACTACGCGACGAGTAAACATCATTAATTGGACTTACTGGATCATTTCCAGATTTATTGGAAATCCCATACAAAATGATGATCCTGTAAATTGATCCAGGGTATGACTTGGATCATCTGCCAAACTAATCCCCCAGATGTCTCCGCGAACAATTTCCCTGAAATTTCCGGTACGTCATTTTGTTATTTAGTATTTTTGGTTTGTAAACTTTATTCAGAGTTAATCATTTTAATATTTCTTGAGACTTTTCCTTCTAATTGTATCTCGAACGGTGCATAATTACAAATGCAATTTGTAATTCAGAATATCCCATTGGGGACAGATGACACGATAGTCAGCTGTTACCGATTTGGGAAAAATTTGATCCGATTTCATTCGACTTGGACAGGATCAATGTCCGTTTCAGTCGAATACCACTAATAACCCTATTCGACTGACTGGATCATTGATCCTGTCCAAGTCGAATGAAATCGGATTAAAATTTCCCAATTGTTCGCGGAGACATCTAGGGGATTAGTTTGGCAGATGATCCAAGTAATACCCTGGATAAACTTCCAGAAGTATTATTTTGTATGGGATTTCCAATAAATCTGGAAATGATCCAGTGAGTCGAATAGGGCTATTTTAACAATAAATAAGCTTAATACAATTTTACCTACTATTATTTGTCTAATTTTGTACTTTTATTTAATTTTTGTTCCTTGACTAGGTATTTTGCGTTTTAGCTTGAATAGTGCAATAGCCATTTAGTTTATGGTTAGTGACCTGTTATGTTTTTCGAACTAGTTTTTTGTACTTATGTACTACATCATATCTCAGTCTTACTATTTAGAGATTTATCATAGTATTGGTTTATATACATCTTAGAACTTTGAAAAACTTAGGCATTAAGTGCTGTAAAATGAAGAACCGTTTGGCGTACTTAATAAAGTGTAGAAAACACATATATGTATGTGTATATCCCAAGTATTTAGACAACATAAATTTGTCAATTAAACATAATTTAGATATGTATGCATAACGCTGTTTTATGTTGATAGTGGCACAACTCGAAAAATGCAATTTTTCAGGAGAAGCAATTAAAGATTTATGAAAAAGGTTTTTTTTTTCAAATATACGCTCAACGCTGCATCAGTAAAAGTAAATTTAACATCTTTAGCCCCGGATAGAGTTCGAGAGGAATGAAAATGAAACCGTAATGAACCGGCATAAAAACCGTGGTGACGGTAATGAACCGGCATAAAAACCGTGGTGAATTTAAAATTTAAAAGGCGTTTTACGTCCTAAATAATCTTAAAAATAACTAAAAAAAATAATTTCCCCATTGTCCGAATGCATTTTCAACGTGAAAATGAGTCGACTCTGTAGCATATTCTCCGTCGGGCGTGGTGAGTTTTGCAAACGTCAAACCGATTCACTGTCCACGACGAGTTCATCGCGGAAATTATCTAATGACCGGGGAATCGAAAAATAACACATAAAATGGCAGAGACAAATTGTGAAACCATTCTCGGATTTTAGTTTATGGAATACCCCATCATTTACCACATATTCCACGACAGTAAGTATGCATTTTCATTGAGAAAATCGCCGCGGACAAAAATTTCATTTTCATTCCGCCCGATCTCTATTCAGGCCTTTTGGTGCAGACTATAAGCAGATTGTGTGGCGGAGAAAGATTGAAGAGTTAAAGTCGAAAAATATCCATTCGCAAACAAAGCACGGCAGTGGCTCCGCCATGGTTTGGGGGTGTATGGCGGATAGTGGAACCGGCAAACTTCACCATATTGAAGGTATAATGGACAGATTTGTGTATGTTGATATTTTAGAACAAAATCTTTAAGAAAGTATAGATAAACTAGGAATCGAAGACGACTTCTACTTCTACCAAGCCAATGACCCGAAACACAAATCCCGGGTTGCGCGCGAATGGCTTTCGAATGATTGTCCCCATGTTTTGGAAGTGCCGCCACAGTCCCCGTATCTTAATTTTATCGAAAATTGAAGCAAAAACTCCAAAAAGGCTGCATCATACAAAGAAGACCTTTTGGAAGCCATACAAGTAGAGTGGGAAGCAATTCCGTGTAGTTATACTGCCGAGACGTCTACAAGCAGTTATTAATGCAAAACGGGGGCCAACAAAGTACAGTAGACGCTTTAAAATTAGAAAAAAAAAGTTTTGACCGATTCTAATTTCTAAGATTTTCCAATTTCCGAGCGTTTTCAAATAGTGTCAAAAAAGTGGTCCATGAGTTAATGGAAACACATTCTGAAGGTTTTATATAAATTCATTTAATAACAGTTAGTTAATAGGGTATAAATGTAATGTGTATCAACATTTATTTGGTGAAAAATTACTTATTTTCATTTGTCTTTTGCCAATATTCGCCGATAAATTTACGGCTTTATCCCGGATATTTTGTATTGCAAAAATGCCCGAGGCCGTTTGATGATTTTCCTTAGCCGCGCTAAGTAATCGATTTGAACAGTTAATTGCCTCTGCATGGGAGACCCGAGCATCTCCGATCAATTCCTCGTCATCAGAGTCGCAGCTACTGGATAAATTGGAGTTTTCATCAATACCTAATTATGTCCTCATTTCACTCCTCCAATTCAGTTGGCGTTACTTCCTTCATAAATAAAGAGCATTGCTGTTGTCTATTGTGTGATTTATTTGCCATCATCTATACCTGTCCTAGACGTTGAAATAGCTCTATTGTGTCCTGCCGAAGCCTTAGGTTAGCGAGGGGAATATCGTCCTCCCTTTCAAAATCGCTTTCGTCATTAATTTATCCCACCAATGGAATCAGATTGATTAGACAAAAGCTTGTTCCAATCCACAATTATCTTCAGCAATAATCATAAAAAGCAAAGCTTTCTGTAGGACATCTTCGTATGCTTTATAGGATTCTGATCCATGGGCTGTAGAATTGGAGTTACGTTCGGGGGAAAGAACATAATGACTATATTCTCGTCGCTGCTAGTAAGCTGTGTGGCATGTGGTGTTATCTAGGAGTAGCAATGCCTTGTTTGTTTTTTATTAGGAATTCAGTCACCTTGAAATTAAACATTCAAATTTAACATAAACGTTGCCCTTAATTTGAAGCTACCGCTTACTTGGGGTACGAAACTCTCGTGAAACCAACTTATTAAAACAGCCGTCGTCATCCCAGAATTACGGGATGAGGCGTACTCTAGCGGATTAATAAACCCTTTGAACGATCGGGGATTTCGCGATTTCCCGATCACTAGCGGCTTAATCTTATGTACTCCACTGGCCTTGGAACACAATAAAATTGTCACTCGTTCCTTTGATGTCTAAAGCCCTGGAACACAGCATTCGTCGCTAGCGACTAAAGTTTTATCGGGAAGGAGTTGAAAAAATGATGCAGAATCATCCACATTGTACACTTAATCGAGTGTAATGCCCTTTTCCGGAATTTTCGCTTGCAATTGTGCTTGTGCTGGCGATACTGCAGTCACATCGCTAGACAATTTCTCTCCACAATTTTAAGTCTGCGCAATCCAAATCGTGGTTTGCAGTTTTGCAACCAATCGTCGCTGGCGTTAAATGCGGTCCCAGGATTTTGTTGCTCAAGGATTTGAAGGGCTTTTTCTTTTAGAACATTGCCATCAATGGAGCACTTCCTTTTTCTTTGTTTCATAAACCACTCGAATAGTTTTTGCTCCATTTGCGGGGATTATAAATTATACAATGTTTTTTCCTTAATGGCATATAGGATTTTTTTATTTTATTCATAATTTGATTTGCATTTTTCATTAAATACGAAATGAATGATGGCGCCACTCCATAGTCACAGGAAAGCCTCTTATTCAATACTCCGTTTTTAAGTTTTGCAATAATCTCGGCTTTTGTTGCTAAAGTAAGCATTGTCTTTTTTGTAGGGATGACATTTTACATACATATATGGGCACTTTTATATACACAGAATAAATATCAGCACTTCAATTGAGCTGTACTCGGTGGCGATCTTACATAGTTCAAACCGCAAACGCATTAAATAAAAGACTGACGTTTAGTTAATAAAATAATATAAAATACTCACTTTGATTGTGACTCACTGTAGGTATGTAACGACCACTTTTTGTACTCGGTAGTCGTTACTTAAGTAACAAGTAGTTATGTGCTTATTTGTTACTAATATAGCTGCCCCTCGAAACGGAAATATACAGTCAACTGGCCCAACGAAAATGGAAATAGTCAATGCAATTATTGCACTAAAGTCGGATCATCGGTGTTTCTTTCGAACTTTTTTGCTATAAAACTTATGAAGAAAAGTTTTCGGAATGGGCACGTCGTTTTTTTATCAACCCTGTACATGGTATGTATATTTTAATAAATCTGAATTTTTCAAAATTACATTACGCTAGTTTAAGTATCCAATGGAGTGTGCTCTGAAATGCGGTAAAACCGTAGATATTTCTTATTCCGTCAATGTTATATCCAGTGGCGTAACGTTTTTCAAATTTGTTGTGTTCGAAAACAAAGTGGGGGCCCTTTTAGTTATACAGTCGAATTTTCGATTTATTTGATATCCAATCCATATAGAATCTGCAGCCTTAGTCTAATGCTGGGCGCGATTGGTCTGTCACTCAGTTATTTATTTATTCTTTATTTATAGTGTTGCTATTGCTAATATAGAGCTCAATCGTTACTTTGTTTTAAATATTTTTCAATCTATCTTAAAGGGTATTCGGTGGCTCAGTGGTAGAGATGAAACTCTTACAGGAGCGTGGACTCAATCCCACTGTGACCGTGCATGTTAGTGTTGTCTATAAAAATGCTCCTATGGCAGCCGATTCTTTGATCGCGGAGTTACCCGTTGTTAAAACAGCCAAAAGCTGTCAAAATCCCCTTCGATTCAACGGAAAAAATTCTCTTTAGTCGCTACAACAGCAACAACAACAAATATTTTCATAACGAAATTACTATAGTTCTGCAATTAATTTTTTATAGGCCGCTCTCATAGCTAGATTTATGTTAATGCATCGAAAAAGAATTTACCAGCGTTATTGCACTGCAAGAGAAAATCAATCTAAAATCCACACTACAAGGAATAACCTGCCCACATACTTTCCTTTTTCATACGTCTTTGTCAATTTGACAGTTGAAACTTGGGATGTCTTCGCTATTGTTACAATGCAGTTAATACACATTTCTAGTGTAATTATGTCTGGGAAACCGCTAAACTAAGACTAGTTTAAAATGGAAATGCGTCAATTTCATTATGAAAATTCGTCAAAATTATTGAAACATTCGATTATTTGACATGAAAGTTCCAAAATTTTACTTGGAAATTTGTCAATTTGCCATGGAAATTCGTACACATGATTTTCAAATTTGTCAAATTAAAATTAATTTGTCATATAAACTTGATTGAAAATCGTCAGCTTGATGAGATGGAAATTCGTCAATATTAATTGAAAATTCATTGATTTGATGCAATTGCAGATTCATCAAATTGACATGAAAATTCGCTAATTCGCTAAACAAGATTTGAAAATTCGTCAATTTAGCATGAAATTGATCAATTTGGATTAGAAATTCGTCATAATGATTGAAAACTCGTCTATTTGGAATGTGTTTGTGTCAATATTTTAAAACTAATTAACACAAATATTTAAAACAAATATGGTTCTCTGCCTTTGGGGGCCCCTTCGGCTTGGGGGCCCGTGTTCCACTGAACACATGGAACACCGTACGTTACGCCACTGGTTATATCTATCAGCGTCAATTAGCAATATCATGGAATGAATGATTCAACACATAAAAGAACAGCAATTATCAAGCATTCTTCAATCATAAGCTACCTATGTATCTAATTGTGTATGCCACCCATTTTTTTTATACATACCTACATGTTTCAATATTTTCCACTGCCAATCTAATAAGATAATAGCGAAGACGGTAGGACATCAACAAGCAAAAATTCATATTTATTACACGTTTCATTCTGACTTCATAAAATGCCGTCAAATTTGATCGATTAATTGCATAATCTCCATCAAAGACCTTTAGTGAAAGTCCCCATTACATAATATTCGATAATGTCAATTTAAGTCTAAAATTGTGAGCTTTGTTTGAAATAAAGAATTATTCAATGAAACCATTGAGTCGTGTTAACCGTGCACTTCATTGATTTTAAATTACAATATGAATTTGAATTTGATTTTTTGTCTTTCATTTTAACCCTGGTGCTTTTTTATTGACCACAT
Organism: Microchrysa polita; assembly: GCA_949715475.1. Classification (NCBI taxonomy): domain Eukaryota; kingdom Metazoa; phylum Arthropoda; class Insecta; order Diptera; family Stratiomyidae; genus Microchrysa; species Microchrysa polita. Next base: position 64,468,249 of record OX454418.1, on the reverse strand, counting down.
TTAGCACTCTATTTCAAACTTCATAAAAACGAATTATATAAAGCAAAAATATATGCAAAATTCTTGCGCGTTACTATGGAGTTTCAGCACAAAGTAGCGTCTTTGTAATTCCTAACATAAATTCGCTTGCGTACCGTACACGAAGCAGCATACGATAACTTTGGATTTAAAAAGTATAAACGGTCGGGTCGTGTCATTATTTTCAGTGAAAAATTGTCGTATGCTATTCGTGTACGGTACGCAAACGAATTTACCTTGTGAATTTCAAAGACGTAGACGATAGTTTGGTGCGTCTTGTTAAAATTCTCCACTGCCGCCTTCTTTTATGGTTTGGTCGTACTAACTTATTAAAGGGCGCCACAAACCTGACCTAGGTCGATCGATTGGGCAATCGATTGCCCACAATCGATCTGCCGCCCGTACAGCCTATCATTAGGCAATCTGAAATATACGGTCTCACGGTCCACAAGACACAACACAAAATAGCGAAAATTATACCATTTTTGGCGATGGAGGATGGACATCCATTGCTACTTTGATGGAGAATGACCGCCACAACCACAGCATGAAGAACGACCACAGACTTATGTCGAAAACTCAGCAACTCAGAACACATGATTGTCATGACAGCGTGTACGGAAAATTGCATTGGCAGTACGTTCCACATGTCATCAAAAAATTGAATCCCCTACATCTTCCGATTTATCTCACAATCAAAAAATCTGGCCGATTGAGGGTCTGTGGTGCCTCTAATACTCATTAAAAGGCAAGGTGTCAAACGGGTTAACATTTGTGTTGCGCAAAAAGGTTTGAGATGCTTAACTGACAAGACCGCTTGCAATAACGCGCCTGTCTGAGATTTAATATGGATTATTTGCATAAAGAATTACTGGTGGCCAGTTAGCTGGGACAATGGGCAAATATTTTTAAAATTATTGCAAGTTTATTGCCAAAGAGGCGTCATTGACATTACGATGATGGATTTAATTTTAACTGGGTTGCGATAATGAGTTAAGCCGATATCTGATTTAATGAAGTGGACAGTGGATACTAGTTGGTATCTTCACCCCAAAGCCAAAGTATGTTAACATTTTTAGCATGGATTCGACTGCAGAATATAGTTGGAACAATGACATAGCAAGAAGCATTAACGTATACAAAATTTATTGACTATTCAGAGAAACTATTGCGGATTTTTTATAGGAAATGCTGCAAAATGTTTGAAGATAAATGCATAAAAAATACCTAATTGAGAGTAACAAATCAAATTTATAAATAAATCAACTGACAATTTCAAATAGAAAAAGCCTCTTAAAAATTCCATCAAAAGCATTGTTTCAAAGAATAAGAAACAGGCATTTTCTTTCGAACAATTTATAGATAGATGTTGTACCAAACTTTATTCACAATTCATTCCGCCGAAGGTAGAATCTACTCTACAGCCTGTACGAAACGAAACTCGCGATTGGAGCAAAATATCACGATCGTTCGGCATTCAAACGAAAAACTATTTTATTCAGTGGCTTTGGGGTTTCGGTAGCTCGGTAACTTTGGGGTAGGGACGACAGTAATACTCGTACATAGCGGCTTTTTCGGTTCTGGCTTAGTTACATTTCTAGGGACGCGAAAAATAAACAAACGAGACCGAGGCTAATTTCGGGCGCGGCCGAAATTCGGATACCCTTCGCTCCCCTCGGGCTTAAACCTTTTCCCCATTCTTTTCATTTGTCTTCACAAAAGGTGCGTTCCGTCGACAAAACAGTATTTGTGTGGGGTCTGTTCGGAATAAGTGGGCAAATAAAAATATTTACTCAGAAAATTTTATTGGGGGATGCGGGAGCATCATCCCATAGTACGACTCCATTTGTTTTGAACTTTTTTGCTGCTTTGATAGACACATTAATTCAAGGTTTTGTGAAAATGGCGTAATAAATGTTTTTTAGAAGAACCAAAATGGGGAGTTGGGTTTGTATGGCAGCCCATGACTCCATGGTACGATTTGATCCATTCTTACATAATGTTTTGTGTCATGAATAGAAATACATTTGTGCGAAATATGGTTGAAATTGATGCACAAATAAAAAAGTTTTTTCTTAGAAGAACCTAATTTGGGGGGTTAGGTTTGTATTGCAGCCCCATGACCCCATGGTCTGATTTGATCCATTCTTACATTTGTTTTGTGTCATCAATAGAAATACATCTGTGTGAAATTTGGTTGAAATTGATGGACAAATAAAAAAAAATTCTTAGAAGAACCTAATTTGGGGGGTTGGGTTTGTATGGCAGCCCCATGACCCCATTGTCCGATTTTACCGATTCAAACATACAAACTGCCTGCAGCAAAAAGAAGCATTTGTGCACAATTTCAGCTTCATAGATTTTAAATTGGCCAAGTAAAACGCGTCGCAACAGACAGACAGACTGACATCGCCTAATCGACTCCCCCAAGTCATGCTGATCGTCTATGTATACTTTTTATATGGTCGGAGATGCTTCCTTCAATGCGTTACAAACTTCATGACAAAGTTAATATACCCTTTCAATCAATGAGCGAAGGGTATAAAGATAATAAAATAATAGAAAATGTCGGTGGAAGCAGAACTTTTGAGCGGGATCCTTGAAAATAACATAAAAGTATCCTCTGGGATAGTTGGACTGAAAATGAACCAAAATGGCCTTCCGGTCGATTTAATGGATTTTGGTTAATGGCGGTAGTTTCACACATCTCCCTCCGGCACTCCCCAATGATAAACAGTCATGATAAACGGTACTCAAAATAATCGACTTTTGACAAAGAGCTTCTGAAGCCGCTAAAATGATCACCACCCAATCCCAGATGGCGACAACCTCCCCAGGATATTTCCGATTTAGCTATATTACACCAACGGCAACATTAAGAACACATTACCGCATTTGGAAGGGTATTCATTGATCATGGACTAAAAAACTGGTAAACTATTTACTAGCGGATCTTTTTACCCTATACCCATAAGATGGTATAGGGTATATTGTTTTTGTTATGACGATTTATGTAACACCTCGAAGGAGCCACCGGAGGTATGGCAAAGTATATATATAAATGATCAGGGTCGGTCCCTGATTCGAATGAGCCATGTCCGTCTGTCTGTCTGTCTGTCCGTCCGTGTGTCTGTCAGTTCGCACGATAACTCCCGAAATAATGAAGCTAGCGTTTTGAAATTTAGGTCAGATGATTGTTTTGATAAAAGCTTGGATGGTATTGAAAATAGGCCAAATCGGAGCAAGGGTTCCCTTACCTCCCGTAGAAATGACCCCTCCGTGATAGTTTATAGTTTATAGTTTATATTTTTCATAGGGATGTTGCGGATATCCGCATCCGCACCGCAACTGCGGATAATCCGCATCAAATTCTACATCCGCATCCGCATCCTCATGTTGACATCCTCATCCGCAATCCGCATTTTTGTATGCGGATATGATGCGGATATCAATAAAAAACAAATTTCCCATCTAATTATCTACATCCTAAACCACTCATAAAATAGAGAATTGATAGCGATTGCAAGAAACCAAATCTAATGCATGTAGATATTAGTCTAAGAAAATTGAGCCGAAATATGGCCATCGAATGGCAAAAATCCTACATCTGAAATTTCTTTTTGATTATGGTTGGGGATGGTCCCCAGATTATGGCATTAAAAGTCCCAACCGATTGGTGGTCCCTAACCTTAAAAAAAGGGGTGAAAGGGGGGCATTTTTTTCGTTTTTTTGCGATTATTTCAAAAACGGCAAGAGATACAGAAAAATGGTCTGAGGACGAAAAAAACTACATCAAATTATTAGTGACACAAGACAACTTTGTCTACAGATTATAAAATGAGTAGTACGTAGAACAAACTGCTGATGGGTCACTTTGTACGGGAGATACCCTCAGTTTTTATCCGAATGAGCTGATTTTTGGTGGGTGGGGTGACTATGACCACCAATCGCAACAAACCAAAAATTTAGCACTCTGCTCCAATTTTTGGGGGAGTTATGGACATGCCGTTTTGACAAATACAAATGGGGGGATAATGGGTGTACTTGACCGGAGCGACTCAATGTTTACCTTAAAATGATCTTGAACTTATTGTAATTTTACGGCTGAAATAGCATTCTTTAAAAAGTTATGGAGCTTATTTAAAAAGGTCCAAAATGAAAAAAATTTAATGGAAAAGAAAGGCTTTCGACTATGACACTGCATTTTAATGAAGCTAATGACTTTGTCCAGCACTCAAAAGGATTGCACATTTTGCTAAGATGGCCCTTCCTTGTACTTTTACTTCTAACATGTCGAATATTCCTGAAAACTGAATAGTATCTGATTTTCGGTATTAGTAAAATTAATTTCATATATTTTTTAACTAATCCGCATCCGCATTTGCAAATTTTATGACATCCGCATCCGCAAATTTACATTTTCATTGATCCGCATCCGCATCCGCTAAACCACATCCGTTACATCCCTAATTTTTCAACAGAACATCGTTAGCGACCTGAAATTTTCATCAATACCTAATTGTGACATATGCTTGAAGTCGGTGCAAAGTGGAGAACGTCCGACTACCCCTACCCCTACCTCCCATATAAAGTTATATTCAGCCATATCTTTTGCTAGAATGTCGCGAAAAACTTATAATTAGTATCAAATGGTAACCTTGATATAATATTAAGTATGTGCCAGGTCCCAACCATCTACCCCTCCCTCCCCTAAAAAAAAGATGAAATTGATTTTTGGGGTTTTGCGTGCCTTCTAGGTCTGTACATGGGTATAGGGTATACACTCATCGTGCTATTCGCACGATTAGAACTCGGTCTCGTTTCAATTGTTTATAGTTCATACCATATAAGGTGGCGCAAAAGGGAGAGGGATTCAGCGTCGAGTCAGGTTGGGTGGGGTCACATATTGTAAAGAACTACACTTACGGTCAAAAGTATCGACTCAGCCTAAAAGCGCGTGTATTTGTACGTGTTTTTCGAAAAGTATAGCAGTTATCCATAAAAATCGTATGTCATTGAAAAGCTTAAGGCCTCAGCTTTACGTTGGTACCATTTTAATCAATATTTGGTGAGCACTTTTAAAATTGATGCTCTTTGAACGAAAACGTAGCGAAAATGAGCAAATATGAAAATGGATTTTGGTTAGGTTTTTTGCAAATAAAACAAAAACTGTTGAAAAATAAGTAAAGTATTTATTATTTTAGTATTTGGTATTTCCTCCTCTTGCTCTAATGACAGCTTCCAGTCGATTCTGCATTGATTTGATCAAGTTGCTGATGGTATCTTGAGGAATACCGTTCCACTCCTCTAATAGGGCTGCCTTCAATTCTTCAGTGGACGAAGGGACTGGATTTCTGGCTCGGACTCTTCTCTTGAGTTCGTCCCATAAGTGTTCAATGGGATTGATGTCGGGACTGCGCGCAGGCCAGTTAAGTGACGACATATTGGCTTCATTCAAGAACTGCCGAGTGAGGCGCGACGCATGACACCGGGCATTGTCGTGCATCAAAGTAAAGTTCTCGCCAATAAATGCTGCATAGGGCACAACGTGGACACGGAGAACATCGGTAACGTATCGCTCAGCTGTCAGCCCTCCTCCTCGGCCTCCTGCGGGCACGAATACGAGATCCGTTTTTCCCTCCAATGAAATGCCAGCCCACATCATACAGGAACCGCCGCCGTATGCAACCGTTTCAGTGAAACAGCACTGCGCAAATGGCTCAGTTGGACGCCTGTAGACTCGACATCTTGTGTCACTGCCATGCAGACACATTCTCGACTCGTCAGTGAACAATACTGAGCTCCATTCCGTATCGCTCCAAGTAAGATGATTACGAGCAAATAAGAGGCGCGCTTGTCGGTTTCGTGCAGTCAATTTGGGGCCCCCTCCAAGACGGCCTCTTGGAGTGATATTCGCTTCCCTTAATCGTCTCCTTACCGTGCGGTCACTGACAGCTACTCCGCGAACACGCCTCAGGTTCCGCTGCGCAGCAACACCGGTGAGGAAACGATTTCGTAACGTACTTGTTACAATGAAACGGTCGTCTCTCTCTGAAGTGGATCGAGGGCGGCCCGTTCTTGGTCTCGAATTAAAGCTACCAGTCTCTCGAAATCTCCTGCTAACTCTCGAGACGCAGACTGACTCATTCCAAGACGGCGAGCGACGGTTCGCTGACTATGATTCTCCGACAATAGGGCTACAACTTGTGCCGCCTGATCTGGCGTCGTATCCATTGATGAGACGGTGATTGAAATTACTTCAGAGGTAAGTTACCTAACTTTCCTGATGCAACTGATAATGAGAAACCGATTACGGGCGCTTTTATAGGGGTAGTTTACCTGACCTGACCTTTACCTGAAACTTCAATTTTTCTGGGTTTTTTGTTACAAGTGGGTACCAACAGGTAGCTAAGGTTTCGAACTTTTAAACGACATACGACTTTTATGAATAACTATGTATCATACTTTCCAACAAACACGTACAAATACACGCGCTATTAGGTTGAGTCGATACTTTTGACCGTAAGTGTACATAATCATCTTAGTGCCATCAAAAGCCGTTCAGGTACCTTTTATACGATTATTTACAACTGATGAGGACCGGGCGGAATGAGGAATATGAAAACACCGCCATTCAATTCGGCAAACCCAAAAACCAATTAACACCAAGCGCAACCATTTTGGCCCATTTTCTAGTTCTATCTCAAAGGACATTTTACCGGTATTTTCAAGGATCTCGTTCGAAAGTTCTGCCTCTCCTGACTTACAAAATACATTATCCTATTCATATTGATAAACGAACTCTCTGAACATCATCTAGAAAAGAAGGACCTTAATTTTAGTGGATCTTAGTTGATTTTGTCATCGGAGAGTCTTAAGTTACATAACATAAATATGAGTACATATATTTCTTTCCTTTCTATCTATCTATCTATCTCACAAAAACAACTTGTTGTAAAAGTTTTCCGCCAAAGAAAAAGTTTTTAGCCACAAAAAGGATTGATATAAATACAATCCCGCCAAAATACTCGCATCTTGAATCAAAGATATGTATATCCAAAAGTGGTTGAATTAGTAACAGCTTCCATCAATCCAACGCGGTGCGGTACGGGTCAGAATGTAATTTTCGCCGTGGTAAACTACGCTGAATTTTCCAATGAGTTTGGTGTGTGTTGTATGTCCCGGGTACCGCTCCCGCGCTGCGCTGTTTTAGTGGAAACTAATTTCTTGCAATGCTATTTGGCGGGGAGCTATAATAGGCGTAATAGCAGGATAAAACCAATCTAGTGAAAATTACTGAAGACCTTCATTGTATAATAAAAGATAAAACCGCATATATGAAGAAAAGTAAAAACAATTTAAGGAACATTTTATGTTGAAAGCTGGAAAAAGAGATCTGATGAAGAATAGAACATACCAGCAAATAGCACCCTCTTCAGCTCCCCGTCAATAATCGTTGCAAGAAATTAGTTTCCACTAAAACAGCGCGGGAGCGGTACCCGGGACATACAACACACACCAAACGCATTGGAAAATTCAGCGTTGTTTACCACGGCGAAAATTATTTTATACATTCTGACCCGTACCATACCGCGTTGGTTTTATGGAAGCTGTTAACTAATTCAACCACTTTTGGATATGCATTATCTTTGACTCAAGATGCGAGTATTTTGGCGGGATTGTATTTATATCAATCCTTTTTGTGGCTAACAACTTTTTCTTTGGCGGAAAACTTTTACAACAAAGTTGTTTTTGTGAGATATTATGATTTTTTGCAGTTTTTAATTTACAAAATCGACTTAACATCTCACTTAATGATATTGAATGCGTTCATTTTCTTGAAGTCAAGACGATATTCACTGCTCCATTAACACGAATTTATTTGAGAGTAATAATGACCCCCTTGGTAACCTCTGTACCCTCAGTAACTTTAGTCGCCTTGGTAAACTTATTAACCATAGTACACTTGATAACTTTGGTTATCTTGAAAGCCCTTAGTAGCCTTGATTTCATTATACATCACATTAAACTTAACCTTGGCCTTAACATTAAACTCAACTTCAACGCAAACTTATCCTTAAGTTTAGCCATAATAATAACATTAACTGCGACTTAACAATATCTTTAACCGTATTCGTTGCCCTAATGTGATCTAAATCTATTCATGTTTCCTAAGATCCAAATTGGGCCTACCAATCGGTTAAGGCTTCTTGAGCTTCACCGTCGTTACGTTTCAAAAATTTATACCAGACCAGATGTCTACAATTTTTTATCCTTTATCAGAGGTCCAGAAAATCTGTCCATTCCTGACCAATCGACTCTACCAAGCAATTGCTTTTACAATGATAAAGTGGTATCATGACCCGGAATCAGAAATAGCTATCAGGAGCAGTCTCTGTTTGAGTCACTTTTTAACTAAGAGTTATCTAATATGCCTCAACCCACTACTACAGCAGGATCAAACCGAGTCGTACTTACAATGCCGAACGCACTGAATGCATCACACTATATGCTCATCCAATATTATATATTATTGTGTACGTACTCGTGTATATATGAAAGGACCCAAAACAGGAACTTTGACCCCTTGCCCCTACTCTTCCAGACGCTCTACATGTGGAAACTTTGGAGCAGATATCCAAGGGATTGTTCTTAACAGTTTTACCAAATCACAAAACTAAACGATTCTTTCCTAAGCATTTCGGGTCTATTCCCAACTTTTGCAAATTATTTTGTTAGAAACAAAAAAGACTTAAGCCAGAAACTACTGAAACTGTATGCAGTTTCACATTTTTCGCTGTATCTTTTTTTCTACTGCACGGATCGGAGCAAATGATAGCCTATGCACGCCCTCGGGACAGACTCCATCTTTGGGAAAAGAGAGCAAATCCCGAGTTGCTCCCTACAAGGCTGTAGCCCTGTCAATGAACAACAAGAACAACGAGAACAAGATTTACGAAAAAATGTCATTTTCAAACTCTTACAACTCCAGTGTTTTCCATCTACATTTTCTACACTTCGTCAGACGTCGCGAGTGACAATGCCTACCAAATTTGAACACTCAGGGCCAAACAAGGTCCGATCTACAGAAGTCCAAAAACCCGTACTTGTTCCGTCATGTAAACATAGTCTCGGTCGCTTTGTGAAATTTTTTTCATTTTTTTTTTTTTCAATTTTTTTCTTTAATTTTTTTTTCAATTTGTTTTTGTTTTTCTTTGGCGTGCGGGACGCTCCCTAGATATTTCTTTCCGGAAATGTGAAATATAATTTTCTTCATACATTTTTTTTCTGTTATTATGAGTAAATGCTTTCTTTCGAGTCACATTAAATAAATTAGTTAATGGAATAGAACATGTGAAAATATTGAAAAGACTAAATTGCTTGGCTGTTCGTAAATTTTTAAAAAGCATTGCCGAAAAGAAAAGCATAACCTTGACAATTTTCAAATATGTAGGTGCAAAATATAAATTTGAATTTTTCTTCTCTCGCATCGTGTCTTTTTGGTCTGTGGCGACACATGCAGAATTTATTACAATTTCGACTTTTGGATGATGTCCCAATTTTCCGAATTTATTATTGTAATTTTGTTTTAAGTTGTTATTTAGAGGTAGCTGAAAGATTAAAATGTATTTCAAAAAAATATAAATATTTTGTATGTATATTTTGCGTAATGATTTTTTTATTAGCTAGCACGAAATCACAAAAGCATTTCGCTTTATATGGTAGTCAGGTAGAAACGAAAAATCTCAGGTGCAACAGGAGCCTCATTCCGCAACTACTTTTTGCCGAAAAAGAATAAAAACTCATTTGCAATCAATTAAGGAGATCACTAATTAAAACTGTTTCAGTACTTAAAAGTCACTAGGCTCTACTGAATTATATTGTACTAACGTGCAATTTATTTTCCTTTTCAACCGAAAAAAACTTAATGTTGTCTTAATAAAAAATACATAAAGTTTCAATTGTATAAAAAGAGTAAAACAGTGGTTCGAGTTATAATGCCATTGCAACTTAAATGCATACAAATAAATAAATAATACAAAAGAGTCCTTATCGGTGGTACGTCACACAGGTAGAACATGTGAAAAATTCGCCAATGTTTGATTACATAAAAATTACGATTAAAAAAGGTTTATTATATTTTAATACGTATTTTTAAAATAAAAGAAAAAACTTGGCTGCACCCGGTTATTATTTGTGTACACTCCCATGTTCTGTTTTACGGGTGGAATTCCACGAACCTAAATAATATCTTTAAAAAAATAGTCTCTCCTCGTTGTCTAAATTAAATTTCAAACAACTGAGCTAATAAAATCCCATAATATTTATTACTTTTTCTTGTTATTGCAATTTTCAATCTTGCGATTCGATAAGTGTCCGATGACCGAACAGAACATTTTAAGTTGATGAATATAAACCATGCCGGCGGCCTGTAGAAAAGTTGGGAAAGTATTCACTGCGTTTTTTGTAAAGAAAACTTGAAAGTTTCTTGACCTCCTGCGCTGAGAGAAAATGGACATGGACAGCTGACCGAGATTATTTTTTGTTCTTCATATGCTCGCATAAGCCATTGACCGTGTAATTGATGATCGATTACAACAAATTTCATGATTAGACACATGCAAGCGAAGAAAGCAGTAGGACGTCAATCATTTAATATAATTAGAATTTCAGCGAAAAAATTACAGACATTTCACGTTTGTGTGGTAAAATTGAGAAAATCATTTGATACGTTTGAAGCCAACGCGTCTAATAAGCATGTGTGTATGTATTTACATATGTATGTATTTAAAAAAAAAAATAGAAAATACGCTTCCGCGTTTTAATTTTTCATGGTTTGGATAAGGGTATCTGAGCGATTTTAGTTTAGTTTGTGACAAATTATGGGTCATTAATTTAATGTTTAAATACTTCTACATATGAATTAGTTTTAGATGGATATAATATCGGTTTTATTTTATTTTTCAGTTTCAGTGTTCCATTGCCACCTGCGTTACCAAGCAATGGTTCACTTCCAGCGCAGCGACTTCAAACACAGTTGCCGCCTGAACCGCCGGCATGCGTCCAGAATGCCATGATGACAAAGGACAAGAAACCTTTCACCTACACGCCTGGAGGAATTGATTTATCGCAGATTAAATCGCCTCGTATGGCCAAACGAATAGCTCGAAATGCTCAATACGAAGGTGTTACGAATCAGCCAAAACCATCACCCTTGGCACAAGATCAGCAACAGCATGTAGGTGCAGCACCACCCCCGCCAGCATCTGCGATGGGAATGCCGGTACAAGTATTTCCCACTGGTCCCCCACCTCCACCACCAGCACCACCCAGTTCCTCTACGTCCTCCATCTCCCATGCACCACCACCACCGCCACCTATGTCGCAACTAACTCCACAAACAAATGGACGGGACACAAGAAAGTCCCCGACACCGCAAAACTTTGAACCGCCACCGTTGGGTTGTCGGCCAGAAATCAAAATACCGCCGAATCCAATGGCCATTCTTAAGAAAGTTCCCAAACCACAGCCTAAGAACGAGTTCTGGAAGGAGGAATATTGTAAAGAGCGCTCAAAAAGTCCATTGCCTAACGAGGCCAATGGTAAGGGTGATTTGTCGTGAAGACTAATTCCATTTTTTTATGTCTGTATTAATGTTTGTATGTTTTACCCCTTGTAGCACAAAACGTTAACCAACAACAAGTCCGTACTGAAGCTCCTCCCAGTGTACCCAGTCCTCAAACAACCAAATCTACAAATAATAATGACGAGGACTATTTTAATCCTCGAAAAGATCCTAATCGTATTGCTTTCCAGCAGCAACGGCAACCAATTCCACCACCACCACCACAGCCGCAACAACAGCATCAACAATATCAACCCCCAATGCAAACACAAATGCCGTTTCAACCACAACGACCTGCTCAACAGAGTTCACAGTATCAAAACCAAGACCCTTCGTATCCACCACATATGGATCCGAATCGTATCGCTTTCCAACAACAACGTCAACAGCCAGGAAATTCAGGCCCAGCTCGTACCCCTGCTGCACCCTATCAATCATCATCACCGAACACACCACGTGTCGATAGTCCCTTCCGGTCGCAGGATAATTCTAGTTTACATCGTCCGCAAAGTCCCGTTAGATCGCAGACATCAGTGCAACAGCAACAACCACAAACACCGATTTATGTTAGACAATCGCAGCAGCAACAGCCAACATCGCCATACCAACAAGGCCAATCATCGCCATACCAACAACCTCAATCATCACCATACCAGCAAAGCCAATCGTCCTATCAACAACCCCAGTCGCCATACCAACAGACGCTGCGACAGAATGTAACCAGTCCACCACCGCAACAAAAACCGGTAAGTTTGATATTACATATCCCACCCCTGTAGACATGCTATGCTCAAGAGAGCATAGATAGCTGAGCTTTCTAGCCTTTTTGACTCCCGACTTAGGTTCTACTTTAATTCAACATTAGCGTGGCGTGGTAGCCCGAGGTTCCACGGTAGCCTGCATTTACGCGGCGAAATCTACCCGTTGTCTCGTAAAAGCCTGAAGTCAGTTATGTGCAACTGCTGTCAACGGCATTTTCTTTGTTCAAGTCTGTGTAGATTGGGGCAGCATGAGGCCTATGTGAAAAGGCAAGGCGGCCGCAGGTCTTCCCTGGACCTAACCCACAAGGGCTTCCGCCCATCAACAATGTGATGCGAAATGCTTGTCCAGGCCTGCCTAATTGCTGGCAGTATTTACACCCCTATCTATTAGCCAGGGGTGTCAAACTCAAAACCTGGCGCGGGCCAAATAAGACTCTCTTCTGGTTTAGGTGGGCCGCATGAGGAAAATTTCAAAAACTTTTATGTAATCGTATTATGAAAGTTGATTACAGAATATTACTTTTTAAATATAGCAGAGTCTGGATCACTATAGCGGCTTTGGGATTATCGGTGAGAACTTATCCTCCTTTCGAAAATGTACTTCAAGAACATTAAAAAATTAAGACAAGAAGCGGAAACGTGAAAATATGATTGATCTTCAAGTAACCACAATTACATGATTTGCGCCAAATTTTGGACAGATGATAAAAAATGTTTAGCACCAGTCATCCGAGGTCGCCCAAAATAACATTGGAAGGCAAAATAGTCAGAATAAATGAATTTCAGTAGAAAGGAGACTAAAAGTTGTTGTGATATGCACCAATACAACTTGATAAATATAGGTTTAAAAATCAGGCACTTGGGCTCTAATTATTATGTTGGAATTTTACATCCAGGTGATTTAGGCACCAATTCCAAGATTTCTGTAGTTTTTAAAGCTTTGCCATTTTTCCAAATAAATTTCAATTCATGTTCGGTAAAGCCAACTAATTTTTTATCAACTGCATTTCGAGACAGAACAGTTTCATGAAGAGACAAAAATTATGAGCTGACTTATAAAATAAACTAACCCTCCTAATTTGGAGAAAAAATCCTAAAATAATCTTGCATAAGCCACTGACGAGTTTAAGTAACTTTTGTAGATTTCAGTTCAACTTCTTTTTCTTTTAGCGGTACAGAAAGGTGTGAACCGCTGTGTATCTATATGGACTCGTTTTATAGTTCGTCGTCGTTTTCGTCCGTAATCTCCAGGGACAAAAACGTGGCAGCTGCAATGGGGTTTTCCCATAGTGAGAGGGGGTGAGATTATTGGGTGCAGCTGGGCATTGAAACAAATGGGCTACATCGTGTGGCGTGCCAGCGCAATTTGGGCATACGTTTTGTATATTTGGGTCTATGCGAGATAGATACGAATTGAGGCGTGAACAGAAGCCTGACCGAAGTTAAGCTAAAGTCTGGTGGCTCTCGGGAGCCTAATCTCCTCAGGCGAAATGAGTGGTGGGAGCGCTGAGAGGACTCTGTTCGTACCTAAACTCGCAATAGACCTACTCACTTCCTCAGTGTGAATCATTGCAATGGCTGGCATTAGAACCGATACGTCGGTTGCAGACACTACACATCCATACCAAGACAGGGCCTGGATTTGCTTCAATGCCGGCGCGTAAAAGAAGAATTGAGAGCAGCCGCGCCGAGATGTGATGCTCCCAATATGACGAAAAAACATATATAACGAGTCCATACATATACACAGACATACACAACCTTCCTGCATCGAGACCTTCGAGGCTCTTGCCAGGGAGGCGTTTTGGCAACTCTTGGCCGTTTGTTGTAGCAAACGGGTGTGGTCCGCCTCGGAGAGGCTGAATTGCAATTGCAAAATGCAATATGCAATGGTTGCCAGTAGGGCCACAGTTCAACTTCTGAATTTGTTCACCTTACCAATTTCACCATTTTTGTGTTGATACAGATTGTGCTGCTTCGACATGGCCGCGGGCCCGGGCCGTACAGAAGGGCCGAGAAGGCGAGAAGGGCCGCATGCGGCCCGCTGACCGCGAGTTTGACACAGTTTGACAGTTTAACTGCCCAGAAAATAGGTGAGGTTATTCTAATTAGGCTCCAAGCGAATTACCATGCAAGAATTGACTGTTAGTCCCAGTGATAATTGTGTTGTGCTACGGAGGGACAATGATAATCCCCCATATTATCCTTGTCCCAAAGAAGGTCTTTGTAACGATCTTTGGTTTGGTCTCAATGTCATCAGGGAAATTACATATCGGAATTGAGGACATTTATGTGCCTTCTTCCAGCATTTAGCTGTTCTTCAAGCTATCGTTTCGGCGTCTAACGTTGGCCTAACTTTGGCCTTTATAATAATACCAGGAGTTTTACAATCGATCTAATTGGACCACCATGTTCCCATTATTATAAGAATCGACAAACCAGCTGAGCTGACTAAGTCAGAACGGCGAACGTTTGCCAATCATAAAAAAAAAACCGATTGAGAGAGGGGTTCCATGTGTTCAATTCGGCGAACTTCATCGAGCTACCTACCTACTCTGATGATACCGGAACCCCAGAACTTAATAAACAGATCAACCTCAATGCATCCTCAATGAAGGTGCCAATAAACTATGGCCAAAGTGCAGTCCGTGTTGTATCCAACCCACTATAGCCATAAAATTCGGTAGCCAGCGAACAAGCAAACCAGCCTGCTTGTAGGGCGAAATCCAGTTAAGATAGGGAAATTATCCAAGCCCTTCTAACTAGTTAGCTTGTGGTTTGAGGCCCATACGACTCGAGCCACATTGCTTACTAGTAGCCAGATATGGACCGCCAAGGAAGTGGAAATCAATGCTACCCGTCTCGATCGTAATCCCAGGACCAAAGGAATGTATTTTTGAAGGAGGCATGCTCCGGATCAAGCAATTTCCAGTCGTACCATTGTGCCGATGGTTTTAGAGGTCCAAACAGTTTGACGGATCGGGATGTAAGAGCAAGCAATTTCCTAATACCGTTTTCCCGTACACGAAGCAAACCGCCGGGCCGCGGATCGATCAGCGGCTGATTATACATTTCCAGTCTGATCAAGTGCCACAACAATCGCTGTAAAATTCAACTATGTCAGAATTCCGAATGCCACTTTATCCACCGCCACAAGATGTCTTCTGATATTTGCTCAGGGCTATCTTCGTCAGAAATCAAAACAGTTTGTATCTTTATATCGATGGGAGCATCCTAACAATCATCTGATGGACCGTATTTCTTATCTACACAATATTTTTGCTCGCTCTAAAATTTATATATGAATACATAAATGCTAAATCGCCTTTTTTCAATTTACTAGAATAAAAAAAAATGATTAAAATTCAAAATGGAATAAATAATAAAATATTAAATTCAAGTAAGATATCATTATAAATACTGAGAGCCTTTCCCCCTCACAAGCTTTCTTTTTGGGGTTAGTAGTAGTTAGTAGGTTAAGCATAATGAAATAAATGAATATATTTGTAAATTACTATAACCAAATTATAAATAAATAAGTAAACATATATCAAAACATCGGGAAAGCCGTTATTTCATATGGAAACACTAAAAACCAATTTAATTTTATTCTATTTTTAGACACAAGTTGGATCCCTTTATATTGCTCCGGTTTCACCCGAACATCTAGCAACAGGCAACGAACAATCGCCCCGCCCTATTGCTCCCGATCAACGACCGGCCTGGCTTTCGCAGAGACCAAATGTAAAAGAGCACCCAGATTGGGTACGTGAAGTGAATTCGCCGCCAACAGCCAATCGCACTCAAACGCCGCCGATAAATGCGAATTCATCCAGCAGTGGTCCTGGCCTAAGATTACAGATGTCAGTAAACACAGGCGCTTCAAACGGAAAGGTTAGTAATGAAAAAAATAAAGCAAGAAAAAAACAATTGCATATTTTCTTTTCTAGGAACGAATAATCCCTATCCAATTGGAGAAGACGCCAACTCCGACAAGAACGCCATCGACTCCAGGCTTTGGACCACAACCATATTCTCCGGGAAATCAACAATACGGAAGTGTCAGTTCACCAGGTTCGGGCTACTCAAGCCCAAACGGTGAGTATTTTTATTTAATATTTAACACATGCCTTTTTTTATTTAATACCTATATGATGTAACATATTTTTCCGGAGATTGTAATGAACTACAGTTCTTTGTAAATGAATTATCATGTATCAACTGTGATTAGTACGATAGTGTGATAAAACTTTTATTAACTCAAAATGCAAGCTCTAACTTATCCCCATTTACAGTGGCAATTGTGCGAAATCCGAATCATTTTGTCGATCAAGGATACAACACTTACCCGAATCAACAGCAGCAACAACAACGAGTTATGTCTCCGCCAGCCACTCAATCAGGTGCTGGTCGTGTGATCCCAATATCAATTGAGCGCGATGATGGCCCATTCAATTCGAATGTTGTTAGAGGTCCTGTTCCATCAGCCCCTATGGTCATTCAAAAGTAAGTTAGAAATTTCCCTTACACGTTACAGAAACAGTCCTTGCTAATTAGACTCTATCTTTTATACGACTTTTAACAAATTAATTATTTTTAAATATTTTCAAAAAATTATGGCTGCAATGTAAAGCTTTGTTTCTATTATTGTTCTTTCTAATCGTTTTTCACAACATCGTCTGCAACATGCATTTGATACGTTGCACATTAATATTGCAATGAATAGTGGAAATTATAGACTTATAGTACATGAATGTCCGCTTGAAGCTCAATTACGTTTTGGTAAAGGCAGACTAAGGTGAAAAAAATAGTCATTGGAAACATGTTTAAATGTAAAAACATTTCATTTTTTCTTTTAATTTAAATCCATTATCAAAACCATCTTTAAATGTTTTAAAATACATACATATTTCTTGTAAATCATTATTTAGATCTCATGCTCAGAAATTTGAATTAAATATATTTTTCGTGGAACATGGTAACATCTTAAATATTAAGACATCTTACTTTTCCGTCTACCGGTTTTCTTTTTTTGAAAACTGTCATCTTTCTCGAGGATTAAAATCCGTCCTTTTTCTTTTTTCTATAAAAGCTTACTGTAGTAATTAACATTAACATTAAACGAACATCAGATACGAATACCACTGAATAATTTACCGGCAACGACCAAAACTACTTTTTATCAACTAGTCCCGAAACTCTCCTCCAATATTGTGGCAGTAAACTTGACACCAGGCCGCGAATATCTGGCATCAGAATCCTTCGAGCAATGAGTACTGAGCTTCTATTGATTTTAAGCATTTGTTGTTCGCGTAATTAATACCAAGTTTTAAGTCGAGGGTAAGGAATAATATAATTCAGCGCTATTACATTTATGTGGATTCAAGTTATGGCTCGTCAATGTTTTCGTCCGTGATGCCAAGGGACAAAAACATAACCGCTGCGATAGGGTTTTCCCACAATGAGATAGGAGTAAGATCAGTGGGCGGAGCTGGGCATTGAAACAAATGACCCATATCATGAGAAGTGCCAGCGCAGTTTGGACAGATGTTTTGGATGTCCGGGTTTATGCAAGAAAGGTACGAATTAAGGCGCGAACAAAAGTCTGACCGAAGTTGAGCTAATGTCGCTCTGGTGGCTCTCGGGAGCCTAATCTTCTCAGGCGAGATTAGTGGGGGGCACTCTGGGAGGACTCTATTAGCACCTAAGCTCCCAATGGACCGATTCACTTCTTCCGTGTGAATCACTGCGATTGCGGCTCGGTATGTAACTTCATCGTAAGGGTCCCGTTTGTATCCCTGAACCTCTCTCTCAAGGTCTCGTAAACCACGCCTGACATGTCGTGGTGGAGGAATTCGGTCCATGAGATAATGAATGGGATGATCCTCACGTAGCAACCAACAAGATACTGTTTTGAGAGTAGGAGATTGTGGTCACGTATTGGCATCAATTTCGTCTCCTGATGTAAGTGATCCTGGGCAGACAACGGAAGGCAACCTGTGGCTGTGCCTAGAGCGGCATTTTCGCAGACCTCAATTTTCGACCAGTTTGTGTCACATAAAGTATGTGACCAAATTGGGGCTGCATAATCAGCGGCCGCTGGACTCACCGCTTTGTAGGTAGCATGGTTTCTTTATCTTCGCCCCAGGTGCTTCCAGCTAGAGCTTTTAGGATTTTATTCCTCATCATCATCAATGTGGCACGATAGCCCGACGTCGGGCCTTGGCCGCCTGAATTGTTGACCTCCAATTGTCACGGTTACTTGGTCTTGTCCTCCAGTCTCGGAAGGCCAGCAGTTGGTGGGCGTCTTCACCTACGGAGTTCTCCCAGTGAGCTCTCGGTCGTCCACGCAACCTCGTTCCGTCAATTCGTTGTGCGTTCATCACTTTCTTTGGCATGCGATTATCGTCCATCCGTTGTACATGCCCGGCCCATTGCAAACGTTGAAGCTTCACGGTTTCCGATACTTCCAGCTCATCGTACAATTGATACAACTCATGGTTGTAGCGGATACGCCATTGATCTCGCTCGCGAACGGCCCCGAAAATTCGCTGAAGGACCTTTCGTTCGTTGGGTGAGGGTCCATGTTTCGCAGCCATAACATAGCACGGGTCGGATGATCGTTTTGTACAAGCGGAGCTTCGTGTTCCTGTGCGCAAGTTTTGAATTAATTATAGGGAGGACCGAGAAATAGGTCTTATTGGCTAGTTGTATCTGTCGCTTAATTTCGTCGGTTTCGTTGCCGTCCTTTGATAAGTTACAACCCAGATAGTTGAAGTTGTCTACATACTCGATATTGAGGTCCCCCACTGTGATGCTTGAATTTGCTGGCGTCCTTGTTTTCGATTGCATCATGGCGTTTGTTTTGCTTTCGTTGATATGTAGTCCAACTTCCTTTGCGGCGTTATTGAGGTTATGCGAAGGCTTTTTGTATCACCCCATCTTCGAGACATGGTGTTGATGTCGTCGGCGTACGCTACTAATTGAGTCGACTTGATGAGTAGCGTTCCGCTGCTGTCCATATTCATGGCTCGAATTACATACTCCAAAGCAAGGTTGAAGAGTGTCGGCGCCAGCCCGTCGCCCAGCTTGAGTCCAGTACGAGTTTGAAATAGGTCAGTGAGTCGGTTCTGCACTCTGACCTGCGAGACGGTATTAGTCATCGTCACCCTTGATAGTCGCACTAACTGGGCCGGTATACCAAAATGCAGCAAAATGTTGTACAGTACACTTCGATCGATACTGTCGTATGCCTGCTTGAAATCGACAAAGATTTGGTATACGTCGATGTTTATTCCCAGCACTTTTGGAGTAGTAGCTTCACTGTGAAAAGCTGATCGCCAATGATACGTTCTGCGTAAGGATTTATTCTCTTTTCAAGAATTTTCGATAAAATCTTATAGGCCGTACAAACTAATGATATACACCTATAATTCTCACACCTTTTGTGGATTGGGCAGATTATGCTTTTGCGCCAATCTTCGGGGATTACCTCGTCGTTCCATATTTTCAGCCGCAGCATTAGGATTTTATTTCTACTGCGCATTTTTTCACAAAGAGATGCTGTGTGCTTCGCAGACGTCATCATATTCTCTAGGTGAAGCCCGAGAATTAAGGGATTTGCTGCAGTAGGAACAGAATTGTTGCCAATACGTACATCAATCTGCCATCTAATATCCTCCCAACAAGTGGTTAGAAACGTCGCAGAAGATTTGGACCCAGAGATGTTGAGATTTTGGTTTTGGAAGTATGCCTGTAATCGTCCTAGAAAGCGATTAATTTGGAGGCGCATTTCCTCCTTATTATTCCCTGCGGCGAGTACGGTGCAGTCGTCTGCGTTGGAAATCACCTCGATTCCTTCAGGTGGTGTGGGAAGGCCGGACATGTAGATGTTAAACAGAGTGGAGGAGAGTACCCCTCCCTGTGGAACACCTAATTTTATTTTCCTAAGCTTAGAACGTTTGCCACGAAACTCGGTGTGCCGACCAGCTAGATAGTTAGAATACAACGAAATCTTCTGCAGGAATATGCATATTCAACAAGTTAGCAAGAAGCATTAAGTGATTGACCTTATCAAATGCATTTGATATGTCAATTGCCACAAGAATGGTTCTGTGACAAGGAGGACGTTGATTTTGCTCATCACGAATGCGTGTTGGGATCGCATCGAGGGCAGTGGTGGTACTATGCATTTTCCTGAAGCCATGCTGGTGAGGTTCTTGCTTCGAATGTGCAACAAGAATACGGTGATCCTCCAGCGTCTTTGCGACAGGAGACAGTATCGTAATAGGGCGGTAGGATTCCCCGAGATTTGCGCTCTTCCAGATTTCAGGGATGGCAAGCGTGGAGATCGACAAGTTTAAGGCAACCGTGAGATACTCAATGGCTGCAAGGTCGAGATGTTTCAACATGGCCATAGAAATGCCATCCGGTCCGAGGGCCTTGAAGTTTTTAGCATTCTCGATTACTTTTTTAACCTGGTCCGCAGTAAATGATGGTATGGTGTCAACATTCTGGCTGCGAATCCGTCTTCTAATTTTACGTTTTAAGTGATGCCCACACCGGCGCGTCAGCGAATATTCGCGGCGAATTTTTCCGCGGCGTCAAAATTGTAACACACTGCGTTGTATGGAGATGCCCACACCAACGCGAATATTCACCAGTTTTGCAGTATTTTTTCCGGTTCGAATATTTGCTACCTAATGTCATTTTATTAAAATAATTTATTTGACAGGTGCAGTGTAGTACAACTTGATGTTGGTGTACCCGAAAAAGATGTAGATTTGGAATGAGTTGTTTAGGAATTTACCGAGCATTTAAGTTTTGAATGTTTTATGGTATAAGTGGATGAGTAAAAGAAGTAACCTTTTTGGAAACATGAATTCCAAGGAAGGAAGGTTTTTACCCATTGTTTGGACTTACACAAATAAATTGCCCTGTTGTGGCAAGTCCGGCGACACCCCGATCGTATCGCTCGGCCGAAGAATTGCAGAGATATCGACTATTTTTCAAGTGCATCTAGATTGGCAACTAACAAAAGCTTACATTTTGTGAATTATTGTTCTTATCTGGGTTATCCCCTTGTAAGCTTCGCAGGAAAGATGCTCCGACGCCACCTTAGAGAATTTTGTTGCGAGTCCAGCGAAACCTTGATCGTTTCGTTGGACTCAAGGATTTCAAAGATATCGACGGATTATCGAAGTAGTACGAAGTTGATTGTGAAATTGCTGTGGCCAACATCCGCGTTGACCGTTATCTCTGACCACCCTGTGCATTGACCGGAAAAATAAAGAGGATCCGATGACCCTTTCGGCAATTTTATGGTGAGTCTAGCGCCACCTCGGTCGATCCGCCACACCAAAGGATTGTAGAGATATCGACGGATTGCCGAAAGAATACAAGGTCAATCGTTTCATTCATGAAACGTATACGATAGGAAATAAGGTTCGGTACTTGCGTTTGTCCCAAAGTAGTTACATACACTCTTGAATATTCTATTGAATTGAATATTTACTTCGCATAGTTACGCCATATTTTGCTTGGTACTTGTAACTACGCATTTTGCGTAACCCATGCTAAATAAACAGATACATCTATTCAATTCAAAACAGCCACAAAATAATGTTCAAGCTTTGTGTCTTTTCTATACGATAAGAATAACCATTCGACGGGAACAAGATAAGATGTAAGAGCTTTCGGTTACGCGATAGTCAATTCAAACAATCAAATCGAACACTCCCGCAACTTTTTTTTAGGGTACGGTTTAACAAGGTTGTACTGCACTGCATATTTCCATCAAGTTGCGCATGTCAATGATTTTATCCTTAGAATAAGTATAGACATGGAGAGGGAAAATGTCGAATTTCACGTTGATTGCTTCCGCTTTCGCTTTTACATAATAAGTAAAGATGCTGCGACATTTTGATGTAGGGCACGAAAATTGCAGAATGATTATAAATGTTATAATAATTGTATTTGGCCAGTTCTTGCAGTTATTCTCTATCATGTCTAAGTTCCTTCCTTACATAAATCTAATACCTTTTCTAAGGCAACAACATGATATCAGCTGTGAGTGACAGTACCCAGCGAATTATTCGCGCCGCGCCGGTGTGGGCACCCAAAAATGTGCCGCAAATTTTCCGGCGCGGATTCGTGACGGAAAATTCGTGACGCGTTGGTCTGGGCATCACTTAAGGCCTTCACTTTTGGGATGTTCAATAAATTGTTTATTGAACAGGCTCGCGCAGTGAAGAGGATCGCTAGTTTCTTTTACTGTCAAATTCAATGGCGTTATTGTCCTTTCCTTTCCTAGGATTGGAAAGAGCGCGGACAGCTGACCATAATTAGCTGACACCTTCATTAAGGTTGCAGTCATGGAGGTGTTGATTCCATTTCGCCCTCTGATAGTCTTTAACTTGTCGGTCGATTTCGGAGTTAAGCTTCTGAATTCTGGGATCACCAGGGTGAGCGCGTCTGATGCTATCACGTTCATCAGCTAATCTGGCGGCACTAGTAGGGAAGTTAGGCCGAATTTTCGGGATACGTCCTGAAGGAATGAAACGTGCCGCAGCCTTGGCAATGACATTCCTAATATTACTTTCGGCCTTATGTACATTGGTAGGTGGTGGTAGCTCAATGAACATCGCCGACCAGTATGCTTTGAAACCGCCCCAATTGACTTTCTTGTGATTGACAAACGTTCGCTTCACAGACTTGTTCAGGTTCGCTGGTTTGTCGATTCTTATAATGATTGGGGGTGATCAGATTTGAGTAGCAGAGATTAGGCTGGCACTCACAATGGTTATGCCAGAAGAACTACTGCAAGTGCCCATGACTCGAGTCGGCGAGTCTTCGTTGATTGAACAGAATTCTGAAGCATCAAGTGATTCGGCGATAGTTATACCCCTGGCATTGTTGTTGAGGTCCGAATGCCAGAGCTCATGGTGCGCATTAAAGTCGCCAAGGATGACCCTGTGCTCTCCGGAAAAGAAAAGGACCAATATGGAAATTATAGCCAGAAGGGCAACTAGAGTCCGGTGGAACATACACATTAAAAATTTCGATATTAGTACTCCCTGAGCCTGATGGAAGTGAAATGCCGTGTATTTCCGCCGTACCGTTAGCAACTACATCTAATACACAGTATTAGGAAGGCAAGTCCACCTTCAGGGTGAGGATCATCCGTGGCGGCCGGTCTATCTTTACGCAATATAACATATTCGCTATGGACGCTAAGCGACGAGCTTGCCTGGAGTAGCGTCCCCTGGATGGCGGCCATAAGAATTCTGTTGGAACTCAAGAAGTGGGTGATCTCAGGGATTTTACGGTGAATTACAGTTAAACTGCAATATGGATAATGAAGTGAAACCGCCTGAGAAGAAGGGACAGGAGTAAGACGGGATCCGGCATTCTTTATCACATTGTTGGGCGGTGTAGGAGGCCGTGGAGGAGAAGGTGCGCTAGGTGCAACCCTTGATTCCCCTGAATTTATACAGACCTTGTCTCCGTAATCTCGAACACCTAAAGTGAACCCATTCCATACAGCAATTACACTGCACTGATCTGGCATTCGAACCGATTCGTTGGTTGCAGACACTACAAATCCATGCCCTTGGGCCTGGATTTGTTTCAACACCGCGCGAATAAGTAAAATTGAGAGCAGCCACGCCGCGATGTAATGCTCCCAATATGACGAAAAAACGCATAAATCTCGTACACACACATATACACAGACAAACACAACCTTCCTGCTTTGAACCTTCACGGCTCTTGCCAGGCAGGCATAATGGCAGCTCTTGGCCGTTTTGTAAAAGACGGGTGTGGTCCGCCCCGTAGAGGCAGTGCCGTAAGACCACCTAACCTACTACAGGTATCCCTCGACTTAGGACGCTTCGACTTAGGACATTTCGACTTACAACGCGTGAACAATTTAGACCACGACTCGAGTTACAACAGTTTTTGCTTCGACTTACAACGCGATTTGAAAAAAAAAATTCGTAAAAAAACACACGTGAAAGTATTAATACAGAATTTTCTTTTATTTATTTGTTGAGCTGATATTTGAAGAAGGAATTTTTGTTTTGGAAAGGCAATTAGCTGTTTCGTTAAGGACCTTTTAAAGAAGTAAATTTCAACGCTAGTGTAAAGGATTAGGTCAGTATAAGTATATCAAAAAATGTGGCGGCGTCCAAACAGTTCCTGATCAATCATTAAAACTTAGGAATTAAACATTTTTGAAACGCAGACAACCGTATGCCAGAAAATGGAGCATACATTTAATGCTGGCCCCACACTGTCCAGGGTTTGCCAAACGGTCTAAAAGATCAAAGTTGTGGACAACACATGCTTCGAAGAGGAAAAGAGGCGATGGGGGAATTCAGCAAACGTTATTCTTTGTTGAATTCCCCCAACATCTCTGTCTCTGCTAGGCATATGTTGTCTACAACGTTGATCTTTAGTACCGCGCGGTTTGGCAAACCCTGGACAGTGTAATTGCAGTCTAAAGTAAACAATATCCTACATAACAACCAAAAGATATCAGCTAGGCAAAATATAACCTCGTAAGCATGTATAAGGTGCCTGAGCCTTTTGAATTTGACCTACAACTTAATTGATACCAAAAATAGAAGAAATCAGCAAAATCCTTTATTTGTATACCAAAGAACACGCCACGAAATAGCGAGTTTTACCAAGTCGTAAAAACCGCGGTGGTACGACTTGGCAGTGTACGTCCTTAAATTGGTAGCGATAAAATTATGAATTGTTATAGAATTTAATTTTCCTTCCTTGAATTAAGCCGAACACACCATTCACGCTATACGACAGCAAATAAATATTTGCATTTTTAGCCTTTTAGAGTTTGTACGACTTGCTAAAAGTCTAGATGATGTGTAGTAACTCCGAAAAAAACTTTTTTTTTACTTATTGGACTCCCTTGAATTATATTTATAAAAAAATATAATTTGTACACAGAATTTCCCAACTTATGGAAAGTATGAGGAACAGTTTCTTTAAATGTAAGAAATCTTATACCCTCTGCAAATGTTCTACAATGTCTATAGAAATTTGAATCATTTTTCATCTCGAATAGCATGAAGTTATATTTTGCTCATCACCTTCAGATTCTGTAATAGAGTCGTCACTTTGGACCTCCATTTGCCATACGGTAGTTTATTTTGAACTCCTTTTATATTTTCGAGATTGATAAGTGACTTTAAGCTGCTGTTTTTTTTTCACTAGCTGGGGCTTAATCTTTTACAATGATGTTGACTTTGACCTTGAGCTCGAACTAAAGTGGTAATTGCACAATTTTGCATCCATATTTTAAGCCATGGTGATCAGAATTTTTTTCTTGAAATATACAACAAATATAAGAAGTTTTCTATATCAGTGTTTTCTAAATTAAATTGTTAGATATAAAAAGAGAATTCTGCCTAAATACTTGAAATAAATGTGTTAGTGACATCCTATTTCCAAGATCTTATCTGCTTTTTGTTGAGGTAATGAGATCAGCTTTACGCTCAGCAGTGTTATTTATCCCATAAATGGGTACTCGTTTAACATCTGAGTGACATCATAGTCCGTCACAAGCTCGTGGATTCGAAAAATGCCATGATCCACGGTGAGATTCGAACTCATGACCCTGTGCACCGAAGGTGCGCGCACTAACCGCTAGACCAGCCTACTTATACTTATGGCGCAACCAAAATTGGCCCGACGTCTTCGCTAGTTCAGAATAAGAGAGCCCAGAAGGGATATGAAAAATATTACGCAAATTGGTTAATATTGATGTGTACATTCTTATTTATTTTGAATGCTCCTTTTTCTTATAAAACTCTATCATTAACTAAAAAGTGCCGAGTTTTAAGTTGTGACCGTGATCTTGCCTACGTGCAATATGGTTATTCGACTTACAACGTTTTCGACTTAGGACGCATTTTCGTGGAACCAATTAGCGTCCTAAGTCGAGGTATGCCTGTACTTGTAGACTACTTGCAATTATAATATGCCCAAAAATCGCTCGACACCAGGTCATCAGATTTTTAATCGCTCATTCATATATTATGTAATTCATTTTACCCCTAGTCTACAGCATGATAAATCATGAAATCAAGTTCTCGAAAAAAAGCTTCCAATGTCTCTAATTAGCATCACATAAACTTACGGTTAATAATGTCTCTAATGGTTTTGTTATTGTGTAAATAAATAATAATGTTATTCGCATAGTGCATGTTTCAACATAGACAGCTTCACTTAATCTACATAACTATTATCCACTATTTAGTGATCCGCGTTCGATATCCCAAGATCGTAGCAATGGAATACCACCAAATCAATCGAAATCTTTCAGAGTGCTTCAAAGAATCACCGATACAGACGGGGGTCGTGAAAGTGATGGCGAGCAACAGGCCGAACTGCATGAACCCCAATTCTCACGACAAATGGGAGACGCTACTGATCAGATGCGAAGAATGCAAGTGAATGATGGAAATCAACAGGCATTTGTCAATCGTGGTAAGTTTAAATCCTATCAAATCCGCTACTATATAATATTTTGAAAGCAATGTATAGAGTGTATTAAAGTTTGCTTATATACACCTTCTCAATCAAGGGTTCCAAACCAATAAACCTGTACGGACAAAGTGGATTAGTCAATAGCTTTAATCAATTATAATATCGAAGTTCAACACGCATACGTTGATCATTATCATAACGATAATAATATACACTACGGCCTCGCTATGCGTCGTCCCGCTTTGCGTTTTTTTCGTTTTGCGTCGTCTATCAATCTCTACCTTAAACTTCTATTGCGTCGGAAAAAACCCCGCATTGCGTCGTCAATTCTTAAAGTAGGTACTAACATCGCCATTTCACGTGAAATCCATGCAAATACTGTCAAAATTTTGATGATCGTGAAATCGAATTCGCTTGGTGGTACTCACTTCACATGAAAGTCTCCACACCGGTTTTTGACATTTCGCCAGCGAAAATAATGCAGTTGCACTTTATTTCACAGTGAAAAGATGTCATCGACAATCAATCAGAACGCGAGTGAACATTTATCTTAAATTGAGTGACTTAAAAGCAAGTCTCCACGGCAGGGTTTTCACGGGAGACATATATGCAAGTTTTTCGCTAGGTGAACTCAGTACATACCTTTAGCTGGAATTTTTTTTTTCAAGATAATTTTTGTTTCAAAACTTCTGGATAACGGAACATGCTTAGATGAGATATGGATTGTTTATGTTAAGGGCATATGAATGATAAGTACGCAATTCGTGTTTAGCTGAAGTGCTGTTGTTTATTAATGCGCGAAAATTACACATATTTCCGGATATTCAGTTTCTGTTTAGCGTATCAAATATTAGACGAAATGAGTGGAAAAATCGTTAAATGATCTACGCAAACAATTTCCATTGATTTTGAGACGAATCGATTCTGGTGAAAAGCTATGGAAGTGGGAAAAGCCTTAGGTTGGTTTTAAATTTAGGCACTAAAGCATACATTGATATTTTTTGTTGTTTTTTTGTACTAAAATTAGAATTGCCGCCTACAACCATCCGCACCATTGTTAGCAGAGATGCCACACAAGTCCGCAAAAATGCAAGGAATGTAGCTTGCGGCACAAAGAATATATCAAGATGCGGACCCAGCAGTCATGATAAAAATGGAGTCCCTTTTAAATCTATGGATACAAGAGCGAAATCGGAGGAAAAACTCTTATTAAGTTTATTCGAAATCATCAAAACAAAACCCGACGGCGGGTTCGAACGATTTAAAAACAGAACGAATTTGCATAATATTGCTCAGAGGGGAGAATCAGCTCCTCTCGGTGGGAATGCCAATGGCGATTTTAAATTCAAACCGGTATTATTTCATACGTCTAAAACTGCGTTAGCGCTAAGAGGTGTTTGCAAATCATCCCTTCCTGTTCGCTAGAAAAGGAAGCGAAAAGCGTGGCTGACTGCAACTATGTTCAGGGAATGGTTTACAAAGTGTGCAGTCCCAGAAATTGACAACTTTTGCGCCAAGGCGAACATATCATTTAAGGCATTATTAATAATAGATAATGCCCCCAGTTACCCCGTTAATTTGAATTAAATATCCGATAAGATACACAACTACTTTTCATACCGCTCAACACATCAGGGAATTCAACCTATGGATCAGAGAATAATTGCGAAATTTAAGGCATATTCCTTCGTGGGACTTTCAAAAAACTTTTTGGCGGAACAGAGGGGTTGGATGTCTGCATTATCAAGGAATTTTGGAAGACTTTCGACATCCATCAGGCTATTTATAATTTTAATGAGTCCTGAAAGTCTTTGCCAGAATGTCTGAAGTCTCAGGAGATAATAAATGACAAAATGGCTAACATGGTTTTTACAATAAATCTTGATGGAATCGAAGAGGAAGACGTGGTGAATTTAGTAAATCTGGACCATAATCCAGAAATAGCAAATTACGAACTTTTGCTTATGGAATCTGAAGCTTCAGGATCCCATCCCGAATGTGAACAAACGTCGCAGAAGCTCCACCAACGATGTCCACCCAAACAATTGAGCAAGCTACTGAAATTTTGGTAAATGACGACAAAAACACCAAACGAAGTTAATTCGTAGCCAAAGCCCTGCAAGAGGCTGTTAAAGTTTTTTAATGATCTCTACATACAGTCCAAAGATATGGGATGCATTTTTGAAAAAGACTTAATTTGTGTTTTTTTTTAATTGTATGTGTTTTGAGTTTTGAATAAATTCACGTCCTTCAAACTGAACTACTATCAGATTTATATTATTTTTGCTTATTTACATGGAATAAAAGATGTATTTTTGTTGACGAAAAACTCATTTTTTTAGTTTTGGGAACCTATCCCCAAGACTTTCATATTCTTCTTGTTTCGATTTGCGTTGTTTCGCTTTGCGTCGTGTTTTTCAGGAACGCATCTACGACGCAAAACGAGGCCGTGGTGTATTTCTAATGACTTCAATTTTAAATCGATTTGTTGAAATATGATATTTTACAAACCAGTAATAATTTAAGAATAACTAGATAGTAGCAATATAACATGCACAGTAAACGTATATACATTTACAAAAAAACTGAAAAACAAATCTCTCTCCAAATATAAATCCAAAGAGAATCCTAGATCTCGCGGCGGCGCTATACCATCAAAAAAGTTTCAACAATTAAAATCTATGACTGACAAAATATCGGATGACAAGGTTCAAGAACCGCCGCCTAATGCCAGCGAGGATAATAGCGATGTTAAAATTTGGGGTATGACTACGAAAAAGAAGGAGTTTTTTAATAGTTTTATGAACTGAGAGAGAAACGTTATTTTTTGTTTGTGGCTCGAAATTAAATTTTAAAATTTAAACCCGTGCTTATTGTACCAGACGCGTGATGGTTGGATTCAAGGATTGTATGGCTTCAGTAAGCTATTATGTTACAATGAATTTTGCAGAAAAACGTGCGCCTTTAACCAAGTCTGCTCTTTGCTTATGCCAGATATAATACGTAGTTTTCATAATGTTGTTTATCATGAGATTTACTAAAAATATGTAGGGCGGAATTCATAGTCCCCACTTAATTAATAAGGATTCCCTTTAGGAATAGGGGGTTTTTCTATATAAGTGAACCCTTAAGGGAGCTTCGTATTCATAGTCATCACTTATTAGGGCGTTGCCTCATTAAATAAACGATTCACTTATTTGCCATATCTATTGAAAATGAGAAATAAAATATCAAGTAGTTAAAAATTCAAAATTTTTAAAAAAGTGTTTGAATAAGGTTATGTCAACAAATATATGTGTTCATATAAGGTTACTAGATATGAAACTTAACGAATAAGGGAACCCTTTAGGGAACCCTTAAGCGTTTGCTTATTGAGTGACTATGAATAGCGTCAGTCCCTTAAGGGTTCTCTTAAGTATAAGTGAGGACTATGAATTCCGCCCGTAAATAAATATTTCGAATTCGAATATTGGTTTGCCGCTAAGAATTGATTTCAATTGAATTTAAGCCAAATTATCTAACCAATAATACATGAGCTTTATTTAAAAATGGTGTTCAAAATTTAGGAAAGTCCTCAATTCCCATTTAGCTTTATTTGCTTTCTATTATTCCGCAGAGTTTTCAAAAAAAAATTCAAATTCAAATCATGAAATTTGATGAAATAACACAAATAAATGATAAATTGATAAAATTTATTGATCGTTACGAAAACCCGCATCATTGGTTTGATCCTAAACTAAAAATTAAGACACTCATTCACGTAATCTGAAAAGTGTTTAATGATTTAATTCAAAACTTAGTTTAATGCATAATGAGCTTACAGCGAAAAATCCTTTGTAATTGGTAACCGGTCACGTTGTACTAGATTGCGATTGTGAATCAAAAAACAAACATGTTTCTGCAGCAGCCCCAGGTGTGATCATTTGTCTGCTAGTTGGGTTGCGGGAGCATGACCCCACAGTACGATTCCATTCGTTTTGAACTTTTTTGTTGCTTTGGTAAAGACACATTAATTCAAGGTTTTGTGAAATTGGTTCAAAAATTGTTTCTTCGAAGAACCTAATTTGGGGTTGATGGGTTTGTATTGCAGCCCCATGCCCCCATGGTCCGATTTGATCAATTCTTAGATATGTTTTGTGTTGTCAAGAGAAACACATTTGTGTGAAATTTGGTTGAAATTGGTGCACAAATAAAAAAGTTTTTCTTAGAAGAACTTAAATTGGAAGCTAGGTTTGTATGGCAGGCCCATGACCCAGTGATCCAATTTCGGTGATTCAAACATACAGACAGCCTGCAACAATAATAAACACGTGTGCAAAATTTCAGCTCCGTAGCTTTTATAGTGGCCGAGAAAAACGCGCTGCAACAGACGGACAGAAAGACAGACAGACAGACGGACATCGTCCAATCGACTCATCTCGTCATGCTGATCATAAATGTATACTTTTTATATGGTCGGAGATGCTTCCTTCAATGCGTTACAAACTTCATGACAAAGTTAATATACCCTCTCACTCTATGAGCGAAGGGTATAATGAGCTCCTAAAATATTAGTTTTTCTAAGATTTGACGCAATCCCACAAGCACACGCAACGGTCTTTTTTCAGTGCTGGAATATGAATTACCAGTCTTATGTACATAGCAACATGGTTGCAGAACTTGGCTCCATACATGCAATAGCAAGGCTGTATTTTTGAAAGAATAGGCGTGTTTTTTTGTACTCTGGTGTAGGTTATTTTAGTGTAACTACATGGGGTTACAATAACAACATGACCCATACAGGTTATGTTGCATGGTGAATAAAGTATAAGGGATACGCCTATTGCCTACATACTCAGAACGAGTAAAACGAACTGGAATTGAAAGCCTCAACAAGGCGATTGAAATGAAAGGCGATTGTGGGATTCGATGATAGGGAAAAGAGATAAAGCACATTGAAAGTCCGGTATTGCATGGAAGAAATATCACACCTCTTTCCTCACAGAACCAAAAGAACAAAACACCAGATTGACAGCATTCGATATTCCTGCCATCATATAGAAAATGAATTTTCCCAATCAGTATCCAGACTGGAGGGTTCGTCAGTCCATGGCTTCTCCAGAAAGTGTTGAGGATAGGAGGCTTAATTTATTATTTTATTCTTCGAGACGTATTTAATAAACCAAGTATTGTCTGTTCCCTTCAACAACCTTATACTGCAAGCTCTGTATAAATAAATAAATGCTGAAGCAAGTAATTTTTAATGTCTTTTACAGATTCAAAAGAATTCACAACAAAACGTTGTTCCTTGTTCCAGAAACCTTAAAGGATAATTTTCTGTTGTGAAAAGTTGTGTTGGTTTCCAGCCGAAGCTCATAATAAATGCGGTGTAAAATTTTGTTATTGAAAACGCATGGTTTATTATAATTTCCGAATTTTGTGGAGTTATAGCTGTTCCGCCCTTTTAGCTACGGTTAAATGATTAATGTCTAGATACTCTGAAATATTACGAGTAATCATATGCCAATTTGTTCGGATTACCACGTAATGGTAATGGTTGTCGTGCTCTGTGGCCGTGATCGTTCGGTCGCCACTCTGTGAAATAGACACTCATAGAGAAACGAGTTTCCAAACTCGGCACGACTCGTCGCCAGTTTATTATTCAGAAGAAGATGATAAGAGATATTCTTATCATTCTATGATAAGAATATCTCTTATCATCTTCTTCTGAATAATAAACTAATAATGCGACTAGGAAGTGGTACGGCTGACAACCTTATCACACTCCGAATTCAGTTGTCTTTGTAACGTTGACGACTACACACGGTAGTCGTCAGCGCACCATGCTCCACTAGGAGTTAGGGTAATAAAGAAAGACCACGTAATGGTAAAAAAATGGTACGTGCGGAGAAAATCGTTTGAACTCATATTTTCGTAACTTTTTCTTCTTTACGACATGATAGCCCGATTTCGGGCCTTGGCCGCCTATATTGTTGATCTCCAATTTTCACGGTCACGCGACCTTGTTCTCCAGTTCCGGAAGCCCAGCAGCGTCCTCACATACTGATTGCTCCTACGAGCTCTAGGTCTTTACGTAATCTGGTTCTGTCCAATCGTCGCGCGTTCATTACCTTCTTCGGCGTGCGAACGTCGTTCATCCTTTGCACATGTAGTCGCTGCAATTTCACGATTTTCGACACATGTAGCTCACCGTACAGCTGATGCAATTCATGGTTGTACCGGATGCGCCATTCACCTCGTTCGCCAACGGCCCCGAAGATTCTTTGTAGAACCTTTCGCTGTCCAGAAGATCTTCAGAGTTTTGGGATAGGGTCCATGCTTCGCAGCCATAGTATAGCTAGCACAGGTTGGATGATCGTTTTATACGCAGCTTCGTGTTCCTGCGCACCAGCTTCAATTTCATTATTGGGGGCTCGAAAAATAACACTTATTAGCTAATTATATCCGTCGCTTTATCTTATCTGTTTCGTTGGCGTCCTTTGACAGATTGCAACCCAGGTAAGTCAAGTTGGCGACATATCCTATATTGAGGTCCCCCACTGTGATGCTTGAATTTACTGGCGTTCGTTTTTTTATTGCATCATGGTCTTGGTTTTATCCTCGTTGGTATGTATTCCAACCTCCCTTGCGGCGGACTTGTCTATGAAAAAGGCTTTCTGCATCACCCAATATTTGAGACATGATGTTGATGTCGTCGGCGTACGCTACTACCTATAATTGTTTCGACTTGATAAATAGCGTTCCATATTCATGGCTCGAATTACGTATTCCAGAGCAAGGTTGAAAAGCGTTGGTGCCAGTACATCGCCCTGCTTTAGTCCAGTACGAGTTTCAAATCGGTCAGTGAGTCTGTTCTGAACTCTGACCTGTGAGACGGTATTAGTCATCGTCATATTTATGAGTCGCACTAGCTTTGCCGGTATACCAAAATGCAGCAAAATGTTGTACAGTACACCTCGATCGATACTGCCTGCGATGTTATATTCGCAGCACTTCTAGAGTAATAGCTTCATTGTAAAAAGCTGATCGGCCGTTGAACGAACAGGTCTGAAGCTGCATTGAATCGAATGATGCACCGCAGAAATTCTGCACCTATAAGTCGCATTCACCATAGTGGTCAGAATCGATGTTTGCTTGCACCACGGCTCCATTGGTATTTTTTCACGTACAAAAAACATGAAAAAAACCCTGTCTAAAATGAACGTTGCATTCCTTAATTCAATCACTTTTCACTATAATAGAGCTTAAATTAATTGAAAGGATTTTTTTTATGTTAAGTACACTAAATATCTTTTCAAACGGCATATAACGGTTAACGGAAAAGAGCGTACATACAGTGTTGCCATATGAAAATTTTACTGGTCGCGCGGGGCGCCAAATTTTTGAGGCGGCAATTCGACTAGGAAAAAAAAATGATAAAATCTCCAAAGATCCGAAATATGCTGGTAAATGGTAGATTAATAGTAGATGGTAAAAATGGAAGATGGCTGGTAGATGGTTGATGGATGGAAGATGGTAAATGGTTGATGGTTGATGGAAGATTGCAGACGGTAAATAGTAGATGATAAATGGCATATTAAGAGGGTCGTAGATCGATACAAATTTATTTATCTTTTTGATTGACACAAACGTAATGTTTGAGTACATTATATTGAATAAACAGTTTGCATATATCGTCCTAAACATATTGGGTATTCTTTAACATCATCGATACATGTCCGAATTTTTCATACGAAAGAATATTCGCGGAAAACTTAGTCGGCTTATTGTTGGAACCGATTGCATATTTAATCGCCTGCATTATGATTATCTGCTGTTGTTTGAGTTACTTCAATGAGTTTGCCGTTAATCTCTCAGTCTACGTTGGTGATTTTTTTATACAATAGTAGGACTATTACAATTACAATAGTCTAAAGAAAATCCCCATTTACCATCTACCATTTATTACCTGCCATTTACCATCTACCATTTGTCATTTACCATCTACCATTTTCCATTTACAGTCTACCATTTACCATCAACCATTTGAAATCATTTACCATCAACCATTTACTATCTACCATTTACCATCTACAATAGTCTAAAGAAAATTTCCATTACATACGAAATCAATTCAACCATTTACTATCTCCATTTGAGGTGTGATCTTAGAACGCGCGCGCGTTCTTACATCACACCTCATATGGGGAATGGGGATTTTCGTTTGGGGATATTGATTTTGGGTATTTTGATTTCGGGGATTTGGATTTTGGGGATTTTGATTTGAGGATTTTGTGACTGGGGATACCGTATCCAACCCGTAAATTAATGATAACTTGATAACAAACCAGTACTAGTTTTTTTCCTTTTCTACTGAAGAAAGGCAGGATGAAAGCCACGGAGAGGACTGACATCAACGTGTCAGGCTCAGTGTTGTAGCCAAGAATTTTCAAAGACGTCAAGTTCAAGGAAAAATGTTGGAGATCATCACCCTTTATTGTTCTTGTGAATTGAAATCCAGAATAATGTATTCTGTGCTTCACTTTTTTTTCAAGCTGCTTCCTAAGCTACACACGGTACCAAAAAAAAACCGACACTGTTTTTCTGACATAATATGTACTCTTATTATAGAGAAATGTCTTGAGTCCCAATGAACGGATTTGTGGTCTTTTTCTTAGATTCATCCCCTTTCTTCTGATACAGCATATCCAAACTCCTCCCCCGGAAGCTGTAATATTGGTCTGCTTTCATCCAGTACTGAAAACCTAGCTAGAGAACGGAAGTAACTATGGGGGAAAGGACTTCATATCCTCTCATTGGCATCTGAGACCTTTCGATTGACAAACATTCCACTAGGCGTTTCGGAGACTGTAATTTCGGTATGGTTGCATATCCATGATTGTTTCCTTGGGACCAAGACTTTTCCATAGAATAGGATATTATAACAAATTTGGCGAAAAACAGTGTCCGATTTTTTTTTTACTCCGAGCGTATTTTCAAATTTATAAATTGCTCGGAGTGAGCAAAGCAACCGAAGGACGACATTGTGTCATAGTAGGGCTACCACCTCGACCACGAACCTCGCCCCATGGGCGTAGCCAGGGGGGCAGGGAGGCGGTATTTTGAGAAAGGGTGATTTGTATGAGGCGTCAAAATAGAGCGTCGTCGAATCGAAGAAACATGACCTTTCCGTACTAAAAATAAGCATGACCTTCCAGGGTTAAGGACGGGTCTCATATTTCAATATCTTTCAAGTTCTTCTTTTTCTTTTCAGTGCCATATAGCCCCTTGTTGGGCCATGGTGCGTTAACTTAGCCGTTTATATGCAATTTCGAGTCAACGTTACATTGCATATCATTTCGGAGTGTATAACGTTGTAAGCACTTTATATTTCCATTCAAATGTAGGGATATTTTGGACCACGCCGCAAGTGGAATATGCAGTCCGAGATGCAAAAAATGCACTGAAAATAGACAAACTACGCTCTAAAAGGCAGATATTGGAGGCCAGTTGAATGTAATCAGAATGCAGAAGAAAATCATTCTCATCTCCATTTTAAAAATTTGACTCTAAAATTAGAAAAACAGAAATAACATGCGTGATAGTCCACCAGTAAACTAGGGCTGCAGATGTGTGAGTGACATCCAATTTCCAAGATCTAAACTGCTATTTTGTTAAGGTGTTCAGATTAACAGCACGCTCAGCAATGTTATTATCCCCATAAATGGACACTAGTCTACAATCTAAGCGACATCATAGTCCGTTTGAACCCGGCGTCCAGGCAGCACCTTCTAGGCCCGTCACTGGCGGGCGGAGTCCCGAGCAGGTGGTAACCCTTTGTCATAGCCTTAACTAATCTTTAAACCTTCAGCCGAACTGATGAAGTTTTAAGAAACCGGAGCCTGAGCTGCGCATTCACCGTAGGATGTTTGGTTTACGCAGAGTCAGGCTTGGTATAGCTTGGTTCCATCTCAGAACAGGCATATTTTCAGAAGGTGAATTTTAGGTATCTCAGTAGCATCTGACACTCTGAGCTATGTTCTGCTCAAACTGACATCTCTATGACCCTACGGATGAAAACGGTAATTATTTAGATTACCTTGGAGATTATTCCAGTAACGCAGTATTTCGTCGACAGAATATTCAATTCTAGCACAACAACACAATGAATTCAGCACCACTCAGACCGGAGGTCAATATACCCGACTCCCCCCCCCCCGCTCTCTTCCTTGCGAAAAGGTTTTTCGGGCTTACCTTCGACTTGTATTTAATCCCCCCATTATTTTCCTTCAGTCTTCATAAAAGTTCCGTTGTGTCAACAAAACAATATTTGTGTGGGGTTTGGTTGGAATAAGTGGGTAAATAAAAATATTTACTCCGAAAACTTTTTTGGGGGATGCTGGAGTATGGCCCCATAGTACGATTCCAATTAGTTTGACCTTTTTGTTGCTTTTATTATTATTGAAGACACAATAATTCAACGTTTTGTGAAATTGGTGTACAATTAGAAGAACCACAATGGGGGGTTGGGTTTGTATGGCAGCTCCATGGTCCCCATGGTCCGATTTGATCCATTCTTACATATGTTTTGTGTCATCAATCGAAATATATTTGTGTGAAATTTGGTTGAAATTGGTGCACAAATAATTAGGGGGCACTCTGTAAGCCAAGAGTATAAATATCGCCCTAAGATATTTTATTTTTATTTTGAAAGGTTTCATAGGTTTCGTCGATTTAATTTCATCAGGCAGGATGTTATTTGCTAGAATTTAAATTTGAATCTCACCCACAAATACATATTTGGTGTCTAAGAGAGATACAAAATTTCGTACATTTGGGCCGGGTTTCTGTCGGCTGATTAGTCTTATCGCGCAGAGAAGACACACACCATATTTAGAAAGCTTTTCCATTGTGTTGAATGGAATTTTTGTTTATTTTGCATAGCTACGCCTTATTTTGCTTGTTTAAGCCATCATCTTAGATTGAAAAAATTATTGCGCACTTTCATCCAACAGCGTAAATAAGCAAAAGATAACATAGCTATGCAAAATTAACAAAAAATCAATTCAATATAATGGAGAAGCTTCTTTTTGAATACATATTGTGTGTGTCTTCTCTGGGCGATAAGACTAACCATTCTATAAGATCTACGAGAGAATGGGCCTGTATCTGGTACCCGTCGGCGGCTTAGTCTTATCGTAGAGACATGATTTTTTTCTAGTTTGTACAGCAGAATCATTACGCATACGATGGCGTCACCAAGTAACATTATGGCGCAACTATGCAAAGCAAACAAACATTCAACTCAATGCAATGTACAATCTTTAGAAACTGGTGTGCGAAGTACCATGGTAGATTAGTATAAAGCACGAGTAAAGAAAGAGTCCCAAGCTAAGTATATTCAACTGAAATTCGTTATGTTCTTGATGCTTAAGTCAGTGAATGATTCTAACGGGTTACCAGTGGCTAAGGATTTTTTGCAGTATGCTCTAGTTTAATGACTCAAATTAACCGCCTTTTTTTAATATATGTATTATTT
The DNA here is from genome assembly GCA_949715475.1 of Microchrysa polita. Lineage (NCBI taxonomy): Eukaryota > Metazoa > Arthropoda > Insecta > Diptera > Stratiomyidae > Microchrysa > Microchrysa polita. Next base: position 64,429,812 of record OX454418.1, on the reverse strand, counting down.
TTTTGACTTGCACCAGCACAAATCTGTTTCTTGTACTAATTTGCATATAAATATTTTAGGTCCAATTCAAAGACAAACGCAGAGATATGTTCAACAGAGGCCAATTTACCAAGACGGTACGTATATCTTAATACGCTGTATTCTTCTTCCTTGCCATATTCTCATTTTTTTTTATTTACAGATGAAAAATATGTACATCCAAGTGAACAACAAGTTCAAGAGCCTAAAATCTACACGGGCAGTGCCATACCAAGCCGTTCTTTTAAAATTCTTCAAGCAATGACAACACCTGAAAATGCAGGTAAGCTATTGACATTCTTATGTTATTTCGAATCAATTTCAGATTTGGAATTATTCTATTTGCTCTCTTATCCCTTTTGAAATTCTAAGTTAATTTATAGTTTGCGATTATAAGTTTTAACAAAAAGAAATTATTATTAGTAGTTGATTAGAGTTTTGTAAAGAATTTGAATTTATTTTACTACATTTCTCTGCGATTTATTTTTTTCGAAATGATTGATTTACTTTATTTATTTGTATACCATTCAACCAAACAGAGACTTCAAACTTGACTCAGGAGCTTTCAGATATTTTTTGTTGTCGTTTTTTCTTCTTTGATCGATATTTAGCATTAAGCTTGTGTTGAATATACTTTTGACTGAAATGATTGTTACAATCTCTTTCTCCTTGTTTTAAAATATTCACCAACAATTAGTATATTCATAGAAATCTTTCTAAGTGTGGCTGTCAAATATACATACATACATCCATACATACATACATACATATTATAAAAATATGGCTTCGTTACAATATAATTTAAAATGGAAATTAGTACAAGAATTTATACTTACCAACAATGGGTATAATAGTTAATAGAATGCTAACGACGCATCTTTGAGAATCCTTGTGCGTTTTTCTTTTAAGTTTTAAAGTATGACTAGTTGATTTATTGTATTTTGTTCTGTATCAGTTGCATTTCGTATTGACTCATAGTGCCCCATATTCTTGTACTCATTCACCATTTGACGTTTTTTGTTTAGAGTGTAGACTTTTTTGTATTATTTTAGAATAATGATAGTGGATGCAAATTAAAATAGCTAAATATTGATTGAGGTATTAAAAGATAGGGTTTCGCGTAATTTTTATGCTTATTACATACTACCTTTCATTAAAAGAAATACCTTTTTTGGGTAATAAGAGTTTTTGAAAGACTTATTGACGTCATATTTAGATGAACGAAGTTTTATTTTTTTAATTTGGTATGCCGGTTTTATTTTTCTGGTGGATTATCCATAAAAAACGATGGACGCAATTACGGTGTGATTGTCAGTTTTCATGGGATTTTCGTAATCCAACAAACAAAACACGCATTATGAGATTCTCCAGGATCCACATTCACATTGTGTTTAGTCCCGTAATCCTTAGAATCATCAGCTCCATCCTGATAAAAAATTAGGTTATCTAAGTCCTACTCTAAGTGGCGAATAGAAAATATCATTTGCCACATTCCCGTTTTTTCGATTAACGGTCACTTTAAACATTGCTGATCCACGTGCTAATGATTATGATGTTATTTCGATCACTAGCAAGGATGCCCGTTCTGGAGCGTGATCGGTTTTGTGAGTCGTCACCTAAATACTTCAAGTGCTCTCTTAGAGGGCTGGCCTTAAAGTTCTGGAGGCCCTGACTCAAATCGATTATTGTAGCCCCTACCAACACCCAAACAAAAATTTATTTTAGGGAAAATTTTTTTTAAATTTCAATTTTAGTTTGTCAGTTTGATCGTTACCTGGAATAGTTTTGTGGTCATGATCTCACTTTTTTCAGCCTCTCTAGCCAACAGCCAGTAGGTCCTGACGTGATGATGTATGTATTTACTAGTAATGGCTTTGAGATTTGTTTGACTATCGGAAAATATTTCTACAAGTTTATTAATGTAGCCAGCACTCAAACAAAACCTCACACATATTTCTATTACTATTCGCACTTCTGCCTAAAACCATAATGATCTCAGTCCACTCTTCAAATTTTGGAAAATTGTTGACGGTTTTAACCTGAAAAGCCAATATCATATAGGTCAGTAGTTTCCAATCTTTTTCAGTCCGCGCTCCCCTTTGCGAAGTTTGCTGAGACTGGCGCTACCCGGGAAAATTTTGGCCAAAAATCGAAAATAGGTGTGGACATTTTGTGTTCCCACCATTATAATATAGTTCAGTACGTGCTAGGTTGCGGACTTTAATTATATTTGATTAATTGCTTTAATTTGTTTTGTTTCTAATACGAAGACATGATTTGCCATAAATTTGAGCATATAACACACTGATATTGGACAGAGGTGAAGATTATTTTTTTTGTAATATAAATTATCACCAACTCCAATGGCCAGAAAATTGTTCAATCATATTTCAATCCTGCATGGAAAAAGCACAATTGTTTGCTAGTGAAGCCCAATTTTTGGAGCTTTTGGACATTTTCGAAAAGTACACAAAATGATTTCCGTCGGAAGTTTGGCTGTCGCCATAATAGCAACCAGACTTATTTTTAGAGTGGATTTCGATGTTTACTGCTTTTTTGGCTTATCGATACGTCGACAAGTAAAGAAGTGCTATTACTGGAGCTACCACAATCTGATGTGTGTCTGCTGTTCTGATAAATAAATAAAGAGAAATCAAAAGAAAAATATTTCAGCACGAGCCTAGACGTATATATCAAGTGATTTCGGCCTAATATGTTTTTAGCGGTCTTCTGGCCAGAGTATAAAAATAAACTCAATGACAGCCTGACGGTTTGGGAAGGGGGCGTGAGTACAACTTATATACTCACGCCCCCCTTCCCAAACCGTCACGCCTCCCCAGAGGCGCGCCCTACAGTTTGGGAATCACTGATCTGATCACTGATCACTGACTAATAGTTAGAGCCAACAAACATATTCGAAGTAAAGTCAATCCACATCCAAATCCAAATCATTTCCAAATAAGGCTCTCTTGTATCGCACTCGCGTTGATGAGCAAAGCCTCAAATTTACGTTTATGTTCGTAAAGATTCGTGTTCGTAGAGACGATTCACGCGATAATCGTTCCGCGATCGTAGTTTTGCATCTAATTCCGAGCAATATTTACATATTTTTTTAATAGTGGTACTTTCCTTGTTTCGACTATGAACTAAAGGAACATGTGTGTACAGAAAATATACGCATATAGTGGTCAGAACCAGTGCTTTAACTGCGATCGCTTAGCGATCATAGTTTTGCATTCATTTTCGAGCCGTATTTAACCCTTTCGGACCTATTGGGACACATATGTCCCGGCGAAATTTTGGTTTCATCTGAAAGAAAAATTATCTATTAAATTTGGTTTAAAGGCGTCCCTTCTGGAATTTTAACCTTTAGATAATTATATAAAAATACGTTTGTCCCGCAGTTTGGTACCCAATTTGCACAGTTCTCGTTTCAAAGTGCAAGCTCTCGCACCTGACGTTCATCATATTCAGAAATACGGTGTTATTTCGGTCAAAAATCAGTATAGGCACAATTTTTATAGGAGAAAAAGTATATTTACATGACAATGTTGTAGTAATTATGTAAGTTTATTATTTATTCTTTACATATATGCTTTTTGTGTATTTTCGTTTTCGGGACCTATGTGTCCCATCGGGTTTCTTTGGTGGTACTAATATGTCCCACTCAGTATTTGGGAATACTTTTCATTTTCAAATTAAATTATAATAAAAAACCTTTTCCTAGCGGAAACTAATAGAATACGAAATATTAGAGCATGTGATAGAGATTTATGCGTCCTGGGATTATTTTCACGGTAATTTTGACGTTGGAACATCGGAACATATATGTTCCATCTAAAAAACCGGACGGGACATAGGTGCCCGACCCCCACAGGCCCCCCTAGAGGAGTTGGGGCTACAATTTTGTACATCCCTATATCTAAGACATATTCCAAAGATGATTCCATTAATAAAGCCTTTCTAAATCTGATAGATTTTTTTAGGTTCGAAAGGGTTAAATATTTTTTGAATGGTTCTACTTTCCTAGTATCGACTATGGACTAAAGGAATATATAGAAAATATACACATATAGTGCTCAAAACCGGTGGTTTAACTTTGATCGCTGAGCGATGATCCCATGAGTCGTCTCTACGAACACAAACCTTTAAATAACTCATGGAAGATCGCTGAGCGATCAAATCTAAGCATTATATGTGTATTTTTTATACAGGCATAGGTGATAGTCAATACTAGGAGTGTAGCTTCATTTAAAAAGTATGCAAATAAAACTTAGAATTGGTGGCAAGAGGCGTCTCTAGCAACACTAACCTTTAGGATCTTTCACAATTTGCTTAAACTGCTTGAAATCGCGTTTAAGCCTTTAAGCTTGATCATTCAAAACAGCTGTTTGGAACTCGCAAAAGAACCTAATCGCAGCCTAAGAACAGTAAATACCCAATAGTCTGAACCCATGGCTTCACATAGGTATTTCAACAAACTTCAAAGTTGAGATTCAAATTATTTAGCAAACAACCCCCTGACTTTGGAGGCCTGCCATTGATTGAGTTACGCTTTGTGGCAATTTTGAATTGTCGTGATTGTACCTATACAATTAACTACACATAAAAAGTTGTGTTTTTACTATTAGTTTGCATCCACTGATCATTATTAATTACATATTATCAAATTCAACCTCGTTTTGTAAAAATCCTCATTAGGAGCAATCGACTCATTTCGATTTTTGTTTCTCATTTTCACTTTTCTTTTCTTGTAGTCGAAACGGAAGACTCGATGGTTGTTGAAAATGATCAAAATAATTATCCCTCTTGCGAATACCCATATCCTGACCCTAACCTATATCCCCCAAACGCCATCCCCTGTTCCAATTCTGATGACACTGTCTGGCAGTCGCATGATCAATATTATCCATTCTATCAGCCGTATAGCTATTATTATCCACAATACGATCGAGAAGGAAATGGAGACTATGGAAATGATTTCAGTGACGAACGTGATATTGAACCGGTTGAAGGTACACCCGACATTGTTATCACTGCTTCTCCTGATGATGAGGATCAGCAGCACGAAAGGGGTTTGTCTAATGATAATAATAAGGAAACGGGTGATAAGATGGAAGAATCACCTCTAGATGTGTTAACCAGAAGACTAAGCCAATTTATTAGTCCAGATATTGATAATTTCGTGGACAACGCTGATCTTAATATTACATTAGAAACAAATCAGATCAGAGCGTCAAGCGAGTCTAGAAAATCGGAAAATTGCTCCGAAGATGAATCAGATGAACTTTTCACTTCGTCGTCATCTTCTGAAGAACTCTTGAAAGAAAAAATAACGAGCAGCTGCGAAGGTCTACATGCCATAAGATCCGTTACCAATATCAAAGTGTACGAGGACGAGGAAGATAGTGAAGAGCAAGAATCAAGCCGCGAAGCTGAGACGAATGAAAGAAACCAGGAGAAAGTTCCTCTAGTTCTGCATGAGGACGACGAGGAAACAACGCGAGGCTTTGCTATTACAGAGTGGAATGACGATGATGATTCATCCTCTAATGAATGCGACAAGGACCAATCTGCAGAATGTATTATTGACAGTGGAAGTGATGATGAAGATTATGAAACAAATGAACTACCGGAAGACTTTAATGGAGTTGAAATCCAAAATCAGCTTAGTGTAATTTATGAGGAGAGCCTAAGTGAGTCCGTGGAAAAACGAGAGAAACGAAGAACGGAGAGTTTCAACAGTACGTCTTCAACGATTAGCGATTGCTCAACAACGATAGCAAATGACGATCAGGATGACGAGGAAGAAGAAGCGGAGGAGGATGATGAAAATAACACAGATACTGAGGCCGAAGATGATAGTGTGGATGATGAGGATGCCGAAAATTCAGTAACTGTAAGATTGCCGTTGCGTCTCTCTTTCAGTCGTACTTCAAATGATGAAAACATAACAACTGTAGTCGTTGGTGACAGTGAAATTCAAGACAGTCGACGATCTTCTCTTAAAACTATCGAAGATACCTGTGACTTCGACTGGGGTGATGAAGCAAAGGACGAAGAAGACGGACGACAGAATGATGTCAGTGTCACATTTAGTCTCGCATCTAGAAGTAACTCAATGGATCGCAGTGGTCTTCTCAGCAAGACCTCATCTGTTGATCGGGAAACTTCTGCCAAAGATTGGGACGATTCTGATTCGGAATCAGTATCGATTTCGGTATCTCTTCCAATGAAGAGAAACAAATTCATGACACAGACATTGAACAATGACCTAACCAACGATATCTATGCGATGAAATCGGACTGGGATAAAAGTGACGTCGAGGAAGAAGAGGAGGATGAGACAAAACGGGATGAAAGTACTTTGGTGGATTGTATTCCGGAGACAATTACTGAAGAGGATGACGAAGAAGATGTAGAGGAAAAGTCTTCAGAGGAAGAGGAGACATCCTCATCGTCTAATGAACAATTAAAAATCTCGGAAAAAATGACAGCAGTTTGCTCCATCCAAAACACTGTACAGCCTGATGATGGGTTACTTGGAAGTGCTAATGAAATGTTTGATGCTTTGCGGGAATTACGTGTTTGGAATGACACCATGAGGCGAGCCACAGAAGAACGAGATTTAATAGAAAAGAACCCACAAATATCAACAACTTCCCAAGAAGAAGATAACATAACCAAAATGTTTGATGATCTCAAACAGGAGGAATGGAAAAGATTGCATGAAGAGAATGAAGAAAATGATAACGATACCGACACATCTACTAGTGAAAGCTCCAGTTCTTCAAGTGAAGAAGAAAACAAGAGAACATCTTCCCGAACAGATACAGTCAGTGATGCGGATCCTTGGAATCATAGAAAGTCGTTTACACCTCTCGAAGAATCTTTATCTTTCGTTTTGGAGGAAACGAAACGAAAATGCGATGAAACCTTGAAGGAAACTTCAAGTCGGAAGGACGATAACGCTAAATTGTCGGTGCGAGATCGTATCGCTGCATTTGAAGCTTCAAAAGAGACACCTCTCGAGAGAGCAAAAACGCCTAAACCTGTCATTGAAATAACCAATCGGAGCACATCCGTTAAGAAAGAGATTCTTAGCCGAAACAGCTCTCTGCAACGTTCGGAATCTGAACTTGACGAGACAGATTCGGGTGTTACATCTGATATGAGTAAGCCTGTCTCTGAAACAGACACAGATCCAGAATGCTTTACCGAATTGAAGAAAATGTCTCGATATCAACGTGCTGCAACACACTCCAGACTGTTCAAACTACTTCAGGACGAATCGACCGTAAGCGAAGAACCGGGGAACAACGATAACGACAAACCTCCCGCTGTCGTTTTGAGACCTAAAAAGAAGATTGTACACAACGTTTCGATAACGAGACGATCCAATCCAGACGCCTTGAAGGAGGCTGAAACTATGTTGCAGAGGCGCGAACGCCTGTCATTACCGTTGAAATTAAGTAACAGCATTGATGCGGATAATCTGTCGACATCAAATTCACCCTGTTCACCAGGACAGGTGGATGGTGTCAGCGAACAGCTGATACGCGAATTAATTGAAAGTTTGCTTTTGAAAAAGGATAGTTCTCATTTACGTACTCTTCCCTGGGAGAAGCTTCAGGCTGCAGCTAAAAAGGTTTTGCAAGAAGGCTTGGACATCGACTCTTTAGAAAACACATCAATTGAATCCACTCCAGCTATGACTCCTCAGGAAATGAAAGGCGAATACCAAAAGTCGTACACCGATTATTACGAGTCATGGAATCGATCGGATTCACCGCGCACTTCCGTAGATTCAAATGGATCTGAGCTTACACCTTCAAAGTCCAACAGAAGTCTCTACAACCAATCGCCGTCGATGGGACAAAATCAATTTCGAAATGTTCGTTGCCCTCGTGTACTAAGCTCGAAAACAATAAATCGGGATCTGTCCCGTGTTACCGAAAGCCGAGAATCAGAGTCACCCGACAGGTTCAGATCACCTCGTAGTAGTGCAACGCCAGAAAGGAGTCGTGATTACCTACGAGCAACATCGTTATCGCGAATTGGTCGAGTGTGATGAAAGCCTATTTCTGTATAAATTACGTTGATCTTATTTGTAAATATTTTTATACGATTGTTTCGCACAGAGATGTGCAATTACTTTTGCAACTGTGAAGTTAGAAGTAATATGAATGCATTTACACTCAAAATGCATTTTAGATTACGTCGCTAGAGTAATCGCTGCCGCATATTAGCTTGTGATAGAAAAAGCAAAAATACATATTTAATTGTACAATTAATCGAAAAAGGAGTCACAAACACCCCTGTTGGATAAAACCAAGATAAATGCATTTACATGCCATAACTGCCATTCAAGTTGTTATCAAGTTCCCGCTATCCCGTTTCCTAATACATGATCTATCCATGATCCCTTCCCATTTTGGTAACGAAATATAAAACGAAATTCTTAATTTGAAATGAAGGAAATACCATTCAAATTGTACATTGAAGAGTCAGAAGAGTCATTTCAAAGCAAATCCCTCCAAAAAATGTTGCAAATTTTAAAAAGGTATCTATTAGAAATTGGTCTGATGATAGAACAACGTAAATAATTTCATTTGTATATCTCTTAAAACGATATTGTGATATTTTTGATTTATGTGTCAAATGAAAGTTTTGTGAGATGTTACGTTTTTTGTGACGCTACTTATTTTTTTTATATACATACATCAGTCATTTTTTGTTGAATCATTGTCATAGATTTTGTTTCATTAAACATTAATTGTTATCCATTCAGGCCATCATCAGATTTCTCTAAACATTAAAACAAAAATTTATAATTAATAATCCAGATGCTTTCAGACAAAGAATCGTACTTTGAATAGTTTTCGTGGTCGTTTTGTAAATAACAATTAGATTTTCAATTCGCTCATTCTGTACTTTTGTGAAATTGCATGCAAAATTTATGGTGGTCTGTTTGCAACAGATAACGCCCCATGCACATATTAGGGCTTAATTTTTCAAATAAACATGGCTAGACAGTAAATTCCGGGGGCTTAACAAGCTTTCGCTCACATCGACTATTTTAAAAAGCGCCCAATTCGGGGAGTGAGTGATGAGACGAAGAAAATACCCCTTGACCAACTTGAAAATAATTTTTTTTTCGTTTAGTGATACTCTACTTCCCTAACAGTAAGAACTGTTAACACATTTCTAAATGTTAAAAGATCCACATAGAATTTAATAAAAAAAAATAAAAACGAACGAATCGAGGGTTAAGCCGAGGGAAAAGATAGAGGGCTCATGGAGAACATACAAATTTAATAAAGGGGGCTCATTTCATTCCGTAATAATTTTCGCTTGCGCCACACCGTGGACCTCCTTGTCGGCGTAACCAATAAGGTTGCTATCTGCATTCTAATATCATTGACATTTCAGCATTTGATCGACCAGGTTCTCCGAGTACCGATCCTTGTGGAACATCAGCAGGAACCTCGCATTTTTTTAGAGACCTCTTTAGTTTCGTATTGTAGAATGAGAATTCGTTGTTAGAGATAGCGATAGATTTCATTTCAGCCTTTGCAATGATTCGTATTCTTCTTCTTCTTCTCAGTTCACACCCTATTTCATTGACTTTGTCAATTAAAGATTATCTGTTTTCTATATCCCTACAGTGTTCAGTAGGTGTCCGTCTAGCTTCTCCTCTTTGACGTTATTTGTTAAGGTTTCAGATGAACTCACTTACTCCAGTGTCCATAATGAGCCTATCAAAAAAATGTCAGTGAAGTGAAGCTTTCCAGTGTTTCCTAGCTTTTTAGATCTTTCAAATCCAGGCATGTCATTGTGTAAAACTACACGGGAACAAAATCGCGAGAACAAAACCAGTTTGTATATGAAAATTTAAAATCCTTGCCTTGCTCCTCACGAATCTCTTCTAAAAAAAACAGTTTTTCATATTGTTCTTGTTCCGCGTGTAGACAGGCCCATTATGCCGACATGATACAATGAGTGCATTCAGCGAGCACATATTGGGATGTGCTACATATCCCCACCACAAGAAATTGGAAAACTGCTAAGTTAGTGTTCGCTGTAATAATGAAGCGAGCGTCACACCGTTATAAAAACTAAAGACTATGTGCCAGCTTTTAAAATTTCTTGCCGGAAGGAAGTATTTTTTACAGGACAGTTATTTGAATTTAGACGGAAAGATAAATTTGGTCTCTCAGTTCTACAAAGGTCACATTTCTCTCTAAAAAAAAGTTAATTTTTTCGGTTGGGATATAGGTCATAGAGCGTTTTGTTGCTGTTGCTGCGCCAAAAGAAAACTTTAGAAATATTAAGATTTGCATTTACAGTGGATGAAAAATGACAGCAAGGTCTGCGTTTTTCTTTTTTTTCTATAATTAAAAATAACTGTAAAAACGCAATGTTTAGCTGGTTTATTCCGCTATTGAACGAATATTTATTCCGCCATTTCAAAGTTTGGAACTTAAACATCTTTCTTCGTACCTACCATGCGTTTTAAAGTTAATATCGCAAAGTACTGAGATAATACGGGGATGCCATTTAGTTTTTCGGGTGCGTTGTCATTGTTTTATCCTGATTGTTATAAATGGCTTATCTGTTTCGAGTATTACAATTTAAAAAAGGCTATCAAAGTTGGACAAAAAAGGTACATGAGACGTGTACTTATTTTTGTGTCCATATGTGTATGTAATCGTAAAGTGACCAGATTCCCGAAGGGCCAATGCTGTACACAAGCGATTTCCGGGCAAACTCTCAATCATACTATTTCTGCCGCCCCCTTTTGCATCTATTTGGTGAAAGTATGTATAATACAGTCGACGCCGCTTAATGGAATCACGGACAATGTTATTATTGTAATCTCCGATCCATCGGTCGCACACGTCTCCCAAATACAGGAAAAAACTCCGAGCGTTCAGAATCTATTTTCTTTATTTCTAGTCACTGTCTACATGCGTACATTCGGTCGCGGAATTTTAATTAAGTCACAAGCAAAATGTCAAAACAAGACAGTCCCAAAGTCGGGGTTGCCAGATGGGCTCACAACAGTTATCATTAGGTTATTAGGTACGTTTTATTGTGTTTATCCCGTGCAGGTTTGGGTAGAACTTCATATAAAAAAAATGACACTTACCCAGGTAGAGTTCACTCGTGTAACTACCCTACACGGGATAGAGCTCAAATGTAGATGGCGGACACATAGGGGAAATTTGAGGGAATTTGTTTTTTCAAACCAAATGTGAGAGTTTTTCTCATCACGAGAAAAGATTTTGCAAGGAAATAATCATCTTTTGTGATAAAATCCACCACATCTAAGAAATAAGCCGACGAAGGCAATTCAAAGATGCGCAAAAACTGTCAAATGTCAGCTGTTTGGTCTTAACCGGGATGTTACCCGCGATCGTTTTTTTCGAGTCAGATTTACCCCCGATGCGAAAAAAACGTCGCTATTGTGATAATTTTTCAAAAACCCAAAATTTCCCATACATTTAACTTATGCCGAACTTATTTTTCAACCCTTTCAGTAATACATTTTCGAGTTTTTAAAAAATATAAAGAGTTTTTTATCATACTAAAAAAACTTGTTCGCTTATTGTTATCATTCGGCTATTGTTATCAAAGCATCAAGGTCCCAATGTGAACACATTAAGCTGCGGCAACTGTATGTAACGAGGCTACCACCATCATATATGCCATAAAACGACCACATATTCTCCTTCCTTTCATAAGTGATATTTTCGTAAACAGAATTGAGAAAAAATAGTAGCCATCCGACCCGTGCTATGTTATGGCTGGGAAACATGGACCCTCCGAAGCCTCCGTAATTTTGCTAGACCGATTCGAACGAAAGGTCCTTCGGCGGATTTTTCGGGGCCGTTCGCGAGCGAGATCAATGGCGTATCCGGTACATCCATGAGTTGTATCAATTGTACGAGCTGGAAGTATCGAAAATCGTGAATCTTCAACGTTTGCAATGGGCGGGGCATGTACAACGGATGGCCGATAATCGCATGCCAAGGAAAGTGATGAACGCACAACGAATTGACGGAGCGAGGTTGCGTGGACGACCGAGAGCTCGCTGGGAGAACTCCGTAGGTGAAGACGCCCACCAGCTACTGGGCTTCCGAAACTGGAGGACAAGGTCACGTAACCGCGACAATTGGAGGTCAACAATTCAGGCGGCCAAGGCCCGACGTCGGGCTATCGTGGCACATTGATGATGAATATTCTGGGAAATATGTGGTGAACCTTGGAAAAGCCAGGTTCTGCTGATACTATCCATATCATCCATAAAAGAGCCCTAAACTTCTAAATATTCTCATTGGCAAAACATAATCAGCATGTGAAGTACAAATGTATGTTTTAACACGCAAATCTATTACAAGCAAAGACGCATTGTAGCCAGGATCTCGTTTAGAAGAGGCAAACCCAAATTTTTTGTCAACACCATGAGCTCCGATTTTTTTAGGGGTAGGGGTAGGTAATTCCAGTCTATGACAAAAACTAAGATTTCCCGTCAGTTTAAATTGGCGGTCCCACTTTGGTAGAAAAGATTTTACACATTTTTAAACAATATTTTGAGAAAGGACAATTGATTATGACCCTTTTTCCAATTCGCCCACGATTTACACTTTTTAGACAGTCAATACTCAGTGATTTTTCACGTTTTGAATTTCAGTGTTCGATACTGCAGACTCAGCAGCATTGTGCAGATGAAATCTACAACTACCAACTTGGTGTAAATAGTAAACTACATTGCTAAGTCGTTCAATGGTCATCATGATGTGCACGTGGTATATATACACCGACTTCTCTAAAGCCTTCGATAGAGTTAATCACTCTATGTTATTGGAAAAATTGTTACAGTATGGTTTCTCTAACCATATAGTGTCTTGGCTTTCATCTTACTTAGTTGAACGCTTGTCTAGAGTGGTTTACAAAAGCATTTCTTCCGCGCCCTTCTCCCCTACCTCTGGAGTCTTACAGGAATCTATTCTTTGTCCCCTCCTTTTCCTATTTATACGATCCTCCTGCGTTAGTTAAGTGTCACGCAGTGCTATATGCTGACGACTTAAAGATTTTCACTTCTGTGTCTCACACTGCGGGTTGCTTGGCCTTGCAAAGTGATTTAGACAGGCTCTTGGTGTACCTTAAATGAGCTCCACCTGAACATTGAGAAATGTTCAGCCATAATTTTTTCATTAAAAGACTTCCCGGCATCGTTTGCTTGTAAAATCAATGACACCGCATTAAAATGTGCCTCTACAGCAACTGACCTTGGTGTTGTATTCGATGTCAAGCTTAGATTCGACGAGCACTATGCCCTCACTAATCAAAAAGCTGAAAAACTTTCTGGAATTGTACTGCGATGTTCGGCAAACTTTCGTTCATTACGTACGTGTGTCAACTTATTTTTATCGCTGGTCCGCAGCGTACTCGAGTATACCTCTGTTGTCTGGTATTTAAATTTAACCTCCCATACCTATCCTATCCTGAAAGGCTAGTTTATCTTAACATGGAACAACTGCGTAAAAGATGAATTTTCCTCGATGAATGCTTCCTATTCAAGCTCTGCCATGGATTACTTTTTTCAAGCCTGTACGAGGACATTAAGTTTCGTGCTCCTTCCTATAGCTCACGTTATACTGCTATCTTTAAACCTCCCTCTGTTGTTATTTCGGTATATTTTAGCTCGCCGCTTTTACTAATTATGCGGAACTATGATAGGCTTAAGCTTGGTTCGATAGCCACTTCGTTCGCTGCTTTTAAACGTTTCTTAATTCAACAAAATAGAGTTATTGAAATTCCATCACAGTATATTTTTGCCAATTTTTTTTTTTCATAAACATTATTGTTTAACAATCTCATTTATTATTTGTCTAGATTTTATTGTACATATTGATACATTTTTCTTTTTTTATTTCTATCACCTTTCTTTTCTATTTGAATTTCAAAATGAATTGTGCCTTCAAGTTGTATGATTAGGTAGCCAATACCTGTTCAACTTTCAAATAAATAAATAAATTGATAGGTTGTGTTGGTGCAATCATAATTTTCCACTATTTTCTTCTGTTTTGCTTTTATATTTTCATGGGGTATATTCAGTAAAAAGTTTGATCGCATTTTCCAATTCCAATATTTTTAGAAAATACATATTTGGAGCTTTGTTGGTAGATTTTACCCCGATATTTAGGGAAATATGTAAAAAGAAATAGGCAATTTTCAAGGGCAAAAACATTCCATTCTAAGTTTCCCGTAAATTTTTTGATCAACTTTATTTAGAAGGCGTTCGCAAGTCACTCATACTTATGCCTTGGTTACACAGTGCGAGCTATCGTGCGAGTTGGCCTAGACAGCTACTGTGGAGCACCATGTGACCGCATCATACGAGTTACTGTCATGTGCGATTTGGTCAGTAGCTCGCATCCGAGCTACTACAACATTTTTTGTTTTGACTCGACCACTCGCCCCCAGTCAGCGTCAGCTGGTATCGCATACTACGATTCGGACATTCGAAATTGCACCGATTGCGAAATAACAATTGCTCGAAATTAACCGCCGGCCGGGTGCATTCGTCTGTCAATTTTGTCGTTTACAGTGTGAGCTTATTGTGCAACAATGGATAGATGGACTCCGGAGCAGAATTTGAAATTTGTCGATTTATACAAGGATCAAACAAACCTGTGGAATTGTTTGGATACGAGCTATAAAAACCGAGATTTGCGTAAAGCGTCTCTGGAATTTATTCGTGTAGAAATGGCATTAAAAGACATAAGTGAAGTAACTGAGAAAATCAAAAATTTACGTCCTACATACAACCAAGAGGTTTTAAAAATTCAAAAAAGCAAAAAAAGTGGAAGTGGTACTGACGACAGCCTGTAAGTACGCTAAAAGCGCAAAGTATTTTTGTAACCGCTCTTATCACGATAGAAGCAGTGTTCACTCGTTCACTTCGCGACAACATTATACGAGACATGACATGCTACTGAGATGCAACTACATACGTGCAGTAGCTCTGTACTCTGCCGACAACTCGCACTTGTGTGACCGGGCGATGCGAGTCGAGCTACTTTCATGCGAGTACACAAGTGCAGTAGCTGTCCACTGTCAGGTCAGCAATTCGTACTGTGTAACCAGCCCATTATGCCTTGGTTACACAGTGCGAGCTATCGTGCGAGTTGGCCTAGACAGCTACTGCAGATCAGCTACTTGCACCATGTGACCGCATCATACGAGTTACTGTCATGTGCGATTCGGTCAGTAGCTCGCATCCGAGTTACTACAACATTTTTTGTTTTGACTCGGCCACTCGCCTCCAGTCATCGCATACTACGATTCGGACATTGGAAATTGCACCGATTGTGAAATAGCAATTGCTCGAAATTAACCGCCGGGTGCATTTGTCTGTAAATTTTGTCGTTTACAGTGTGAGCTTATTGTGCAACAATGGATAGATGGACTCCGAGATTTGCGTAAAGCGTCTCTGGAATTTATTCGTGTAGGAATGGCATCAAAAGAAAGAAGTGAAGTAACTAAGAAAATCAAAAATTTACATTCTACATATAGCCAAGAAGTTTTAAAAGTTCAAAAAAGCAAATAAAGTGGAAGTGGTACTGACAACAGCCCGAAGTACGCTAAAAGGAAAAGTATTTTTGTAACCGCTCTTATCACGATAGAAGCAGTGTTCACTCGTTCACTTCGCGACAACATTATACGAGACATGCATGACATGCTACTGACATGCAACTACATAGTACGTGCAGTTGCTCTCTACTCTGCCGACAGCTCGCACTTGTGTGACCGGGCGATGCGAGTCGAGCTACTTTCATGCGCAGTAGCTCGCATCCGAGTTACTACAACATTTTTTGTTTTGACTCGGCCACTCGCCCCCAGTCAGCGTCAGCTGGTATCGCATACTACGATTCGGACATTCGAAATTGCACCGATTGCGAAATAACAATTGCTCGAAATTAACCGTCGGGTGCATTCGTCTGTAAATTTTGTCGTTGACAGTGTGAGCTTATTGTGCAACAAGGGATAGATGGACTCCGGAGCAGAATTTGAAATTTGTCGATTTATACAAGGACCAAACAAACCTGTGGAATTGTTTGGATCCGAGCTATAAAAAACGAGATTTGCGTAAAGCGTCTCTGGAATTTATTCGTGTAGAAATGGCATTAAAAGACATAAGTGAAGTAACTAAGAAAATTACAAATTTACGTTCCACATATAACCAGTAGCAGTAGCTCTCTACTCTGCCAACAGCTCGCACTTGTGTGAACGGGCGATGCGAGTCGAGCTACTTTCATGCGAGTACACAGGTGCAGTAGCTGTCCACTGTCAGGTCAGCAACTCGTACTGTGTAACCAGCCCATTAGTACAAGTTTCGGCTGATTAGGTAATGTTAAAAAACATGATAAAATTAGCATACTCATTTTCCTACCTTCGCGGCTTCTTAAAGAAAAATCTCAAATTTTTTTATCGTTTTTAGTCAGACCTTTGCGCCGACAGAAGGGTCAATTAAACAAATGTGACAAATAAGTCGGTCAAAGGGTTCCCGAGTTACCGAAAAAGAACGATTGCCAAACAAAAGCCCGATTATCTCGCTCAATATCGATCGTAAAAGAGTCAAACTTTACACCTTAAATCGCATCTTTTGACGGTTGTAATTCCTGAACCTTGACAGCTACAGCCTTGGATAGGTAGGGCCCTAAAATAAAGAGGAAATGTGAGCACCAAGTAGCTCTACAAGTGCAATAAATTTCAGAACGATCGCTAAGAGTTCCCAAATTATCGAAAATGGACATTTACCACATGAAAGTATACGATTATCTTGCTAAAAACACCTTTAAAACGGACAAGACTGACTATAGGCCTCACCGAGGAGCCTTTTATGTAAGGATTTAGGTTTCTTTGTGTTGCATTGGGAATGCTATATTCATTTACTAATGCTGTACGACAGGTAAAACTGCTGTACTCTACAGCAAAATGCTGTACGTCTAGTCTTTTTAATGTAATGCCAATTTCGCAATCAACTTCCTTTTTTCCATGTGATTCTCTAATGAGCAAAAAAAGAGACCGAGTTCTAATCTTGCATATTGCTGTTTAAGTAGGAGGGTAGGTTAATTTTGATCGATAAGATAAACTTTATATCATTTTCGTATTCTAGCTAGTATAGTCTTAAAGATATTGAGGTTAAAGTAGTCTAAGAAAATGTAATTTTTAAATCTTTAAACGCCTGTGGCAGCTAAAGGGTCTATAAATTCGGAGTATATCTCGTACACCATACCTCTGGATGCTCGTTTGAGGTGTTATATGATTTCAGCGTAACAAAAACTATATAACTTGCCATTTATTAGTATAGGTTGTAAAAATCTCTGGAGTCACAAATATAAATAACAATCAATGAACTATTCTTATGATTAAGAAGAAAGTTGTTACAAATTAGAAGCATTTATATTCCTAACAACTAGATCTGGCCTTAAAAGTCGAAATACTAATATTTCTTAATTTGCTAATAAGTAGTTTCGAATATATTTATTCCGTTCGCTTAAGTACAGTCTCGATGTGAATTGTAAATTTAAGAAACACATACAGGTAAAATTAATGACTACATATCGAGCCTGTACTATCGTATGATTCTTTTTTTTAATTATAATTTTAAGTCTTCCTTACACTACATGAATCGAGACAATGGAGTAAATTCCACCTTTGTCGCTTTTCTTAACAATATAATATTGTCCTTATTTGTATATCAGCTAAATAATAAATTCTCAATTTCAACACAAGGTTAATGTTAAAATTGATCAAGGACGAAGTTCAATGTCTACTATTATCCAACTCCAATATTTTTTACTTGAATAATGAAAAAAAAAATAACTGACACCATGAGTAATCACTACTGTTGAGAGTTGATATTACTATTTATTAATTTCGTATTTTTTGCGTTTTGGAAAGTATCATTTACATAAATATCATGTGCAAATTAACTAACGAAGGTGAAGTTTCCTCGCATTATGTACTTTTACGGTCAATCCAGCACTGGGTGATTAAAAATTATGATTGAAATTTGCAATAAGTTTGAATTGGCATGCGGTTTTAAATTTTTCACTAATGTGTTTTAATAGGGACATGATTTAAACATAATACATAATATCTCTTTCTTTCGTACTCAAACTGTGGACTCCTTCTTTTTGTGAACTATTGCATGGATTTGAAATTAGTTTTTCGTACTGAAGTTTCCTGCAAGGGAAAGATGTCTTTAATATTGCCCGATAATATATATTTTATTATGAAGAATTTAGTATAGTAAATGATTATACAGAAATATTGCCTGATATGTTTCTATTTATGTTGAAATATCTTTTAATAAATATTTGTTTATTTACAGGTCCTGGGCAATCCGATCTATAAATATTTCTCACTTCAATAGAAATATCTTATAGACCCATCTGTGCAAGGCGCAATGAAATATTGTTATTAACATTAACATTAATAATATCGAATGGTTTTAACTACAAAAAGGTTAATAAGGAATGCTTACCATTTATCAGACGCAACATAACTTACTATACATACATAAATATCATGTTTATTTGAAATAAATTGTGGAGAGTTGATTTAAATTTAACGAAAAACCGCTAGTGTTATAATAATCATAATGGACCGCCGATTTTATCAATCTGGGAAATCGATTAGAGCGAGAATAGAATTTCTTAGGAGTTCAATACACTGTACACGCAATTGCCGGCTGCTATTGAACTTCTATGATCCTAAATTTTGACTACTTTCTTCTGTATTATTCATTCATACATACATGAGCTTAATAAATTTGGTTGAATTTTTACAACTATACGGCTTAACTTTCATGTTTTACTTTAAAATTATTGCGTGGTATGCATATTGATGTCGACATTAGTTTTATTTTACATTGATATTTATTGTAAAGGTAATTGACTGGATTTATATATTTTTAATAGTTATGATGAAACATTAATAAACGAAGCGGACAAACGATAAAAGAACAAAAGTTAAACGATGAAACATACAATTTTGTTATAAAATAATAATTTACAATTTTTTTTTTTCTTATTATCCCAGAAGGGATTATATTTCATTTGTCTCCTTTCCCGTATTTTGATTGTTATTACAAAATATACAATATCAGTTACAGGACCTTTTCCACTACTCATTTAGCATGTTCAGTTTCTAGTTAACATTGCTATTATGATATATCATGTTATTTTATTTTGTTAATCAATGTGTAGATATAAGTTTATAATTTTCTTTTTCAATAATAAACGATTAATTGACAGAAAACATATCGTTTGATTTCGTAATTTTGGGCATCTAATCTGCAAAAATAGCCACATATAAACAACAGCAAACTTGGGATGTAGTATTGTTGCGGTTACACTCATTTGGGCGTAACGTAAAGGAGGGAAGGCAGTGACAAAGAGGGAGAGTTTTTTTCACAAATATACGAAAAAAAACATTAGTCTGGTCGCAAAATGTCCTCAGAACGAAATAAACTACATCCAATTATCTTTGACAATTATACCCTGCCTAGACCAGTTGTTGGCAAACTTATTAGGTGGAAAAGCCAAATTAAGGGATGTACTCATTTGCGACTAGGCCAATGCACCTCCTTCCCAAATTCGTATGGCGAGACGAAAATATACATCAATTCGAAATTGCAGTCAATAGGGATCTATCAAGAACTGAAAGACCTGATATCGCACAATTAACAGAAATAATTAAGAGTCGCGCTCCAAAATCTAAACCAATGAAAAAGCCTGCCAAAAACGCTTGGTTTGATAATGTATGCGAGAAGTTGAGAACGCGATCTTTCTCTCTCTCGATTACCGTAACTCCTAGTGGAGCATGGTGCGTTGATGACTACCGTGTGTAGTCATCAGCGTTACAAAGACAATTGAATTCGGAATGTGATACGGTTGTCAGCCATACCACTTCCTAGTCGCATTGTTAGTTTATTATTCTACGATAAGAATATTTCTTATCATCTTCTTCTGAATAATAAATTTGCGACGAGTCGTGCCGAGTTTGGAAACTCGTTTCTCTATGAGTGTCTATTTCACAGAGTGGCGACCGAACGATCACGGCCACAGAGCACGACACGCGATCTTTCACTTGGCTAAAGTTATTCAAAAAATACAATGATAATTTCACCAGAAGGATGTATGTGACAGCAAACAGCCAGTACAAAAACACGTGCACGGAAAAGAGAAGACTGTTTCTACAACGACAAGCGGAACTGTTAAGCGACTGTTCAGACTCGAAAACGTTCTGGAAGATAGTAAGAAGTTTGAATGGAACGCAAGGATATACCATCGGCAACGCAATGGATGTGCATCGACTTCAAGCTCATTTCAAGGAAATGCTTCAAGGCGGTGATATTGAAAACGCTATTCAGTTTGCGAGACCCAATCAAACTCATCATATATTAGACTCAGCAATAACGATGGATGAAGTGCGGAGTGCTCTGAATAAATGTAGAGATAATAAGGCGGCTGGAAGCAATGGGATCCCTGCGGAGTTCTACAAGTATGGGCCCGATAGCCTTGTGGATGTTCTTTGTGGCGAATTCAATAACATTTTCGAAAGCGGAATCATCCCCAACGAGTTCCGGGACTCAGTGATTTTCCCGATATTCAAGAAAGGAAATGTCGACGATCCAAAATGCTATCGCGGTATATCGTTTTTGAATTCGTCGGGAAAAATTTTTACTACCATTCTACAAACAAGATTCGCTAAGTGGCTAAAGGAAGAGAATGTAATATCAGAAAGTCAAGCCGGATTTCGACAGGGCTACTCGACCAGCGATAATATTTTCGTTTTGCACAATTGGGCGCGTCTCTACTTAAGTGAAGGCCGAAAACTTTATGCATTCTTCGTGGACTTTAAAGCTGCATTCGATACGATCGACCGACAAAGCCTTTTTTACAAACTGTATAACTGCGGCATGTCTACAAAATTCGGCAATATATTCGAAAGACTCTACCAGGACACAAACGCAGCCATATGGAACGGAACGCAGCTTTCAGCATCCTTCAGTACAAACGTGGGCGTACGTCAAGGGTGTAAGCTTAGCCCGGACGTATTTGCTGTATTCGTAAATGATATACTAGACGATATGCCGGGTGGAGCGAGGGCGTTCGGACTAATCTTGAAGGGGCTGCTCTACGCAGACGATATGGTTTTCTTGGCCGAATCACCTAAAGACCTGCAAGACATGATACGACATTTGGAAGATTACTGCACGCAATGGAAGCTTACGGTTAATCTCGATAACTCTAAAATAATGGCCTTCAAAAAGCGCTTTTGCCTGGCTTATGATGAAAAACGGACTTATATGGGCAACGAGATTGAAGTGGTCCGAAGCTACAAGTACCTCGGAATATTGATTGCAAGCAATTTAAATATGCGACTACATCTCGACCAAAAACTCAAAGAAGCGAAATGGGCTATTAATGCCGCCTGGAAAAACTGCTTTAATAATAGTCACAAATCGCATACGGCAAAATATAAAGTCTTTCAAGCAGTTGCTATTGCTAGGTCGATTATGTTGTATGGGGCGCAGGTATGGGGTAACAAAAAGTATGACGAAGTGGAAAAACTGTTGCGATATTACCTGAAACGAACTTTTCGTCTCCCGGTTACTACTCCGAACTATATGCTGCATCAGGAAACCGGATTAGCACCCCTATACATAGATACATTGAAGATTCACGTCAAATATTTAAAAAAGATCGCAGCTATGAGTAACGACAGACTACCAAAAAAAATACTGATTTATGCAGCTGAAACAAAAAAAGTCTTCGTGGCAGATTTGATCGAACTAGGGAATATGAGCGGCTCTGAATGTAACTGGGACGGTACAGTCGAAACTACCGCCTCACTTCAGATTCTTATACGCGACACAAAACTCGCCGAAGCCCGAGCCAATGCAGAATGTGCGAGAATGACACAAAATCGAGAGATATATGCCGAATTAAACCATAACCTACATGAAAACACGTACCTCCAAAACGAATTTCCGGCATATAAAATTTCGTTAATTTTTAGAGCTAGAGGAGAGTTGCTTCCTTAGAATTACATTCCCCATCGAAGAGATATGCCCATGTTATGTAGTTTATGCAATATGCGAGCAAAGGAAGATACACAACATTTTATTGGCATCTGCCCAGTATTAAAGGAGATAAGGAGGTCTCTTTTTGGAAAGCATAACCTAAATAGCATGGAAGTGAAGGCATTACTAAATGGACTAGACTGGAATGGTTTGTACGAATTCTGCAAAATCGCATTACGATATCGACAGCGAATACTTAGCGAAAATTTTTAATTTAAAACTAGTGGTCGAGTGTGCTGGGTAGATGAACATGCAGAATCTGGAGTTGTGTGAACTTCATCGCCCAGTACACTCATCCAACCACAAATATCTAAACACAAGAAACTAAAACTGGTAACCTGCGAAAGTAAAAGAGCAATATTGTTTAATATCAAATGCAGTTAAGAAAAACAAAAATAATAATAATAATAATAATAAAATAATAATAATAATAATTTATAAAATACAGAAGTTAAATGTAAAGTAAATAGAATTATAATGAAAAAGTCAACTTAATCGGGCTGACGGCTATGGCATGCCCTTACTGTTTTTAATAAATTTTACTGCGGAAATTGTATTAATGAATTGAATTTTTGAATTGTTATCATTGTATAGAAAAACTAAGATTTACAAATAAATCACTTATCTATCTATCTATCTATCTACTCATTTCTCATTAGCATTCCATCAAATCGTTTTGCTTTTGTTGGGCTATTCAAAGCGCAGAATCAACAGTATACCATTAAATTCAGTGATATGGATATAAATATAAATAAAAAACAGAAATTTCGCATAAACTAGTTTTAATTAAAAATTTTGCTGAAATTTGAATAAAAACATATTTGTATATTTTGATATTGCTAAACTGTGAAACGAGTCATGTAACTCAATTTAAAAAATAAACTGGGTCGTTTTTGCAGTTGCCGGGGCAATTAGTTGATTCGAGTCTGATTTTGTATAGCCTGCTAGCAAACACAACGAATGAAAAATAGAAATTTTCATAACAAAAAAATTTCATAAAGTTTGTTTCGACCCGAAAAAAATCTCCGCGGAGTTTAGCAAAATATAAGTGTAATTACTTGCGTTTTATCTAATGCACATTATATTACTTACTATGCAATCTGTGCGCATTTTGGAAAAGTGTTGGAGGAATTGGACAATTTTCAGAGCGGCCATGTGCATGGCTCAGACAAAGACACAAATAACGGAACCGTTAACGGTTCAATGAGAACCATCGATATCGGTAAAATAAAACGTCCACATCGAGAAAACTTTCAAGTTTACTGCAAAACCAGGAAAAACGAAGTGTTGCGGCCTAAAAGTACGAGTATTTCTCCCAGGCGAGAAAAAAATATTATCACGGACACGACCTCGAGTTATTCGTACTCCACAATGGAATATGACAACGAATCTGTAGCTGAAGCGCTCATTTCGCTCAACGGGAATAGAGTACAGAGTCAAAACTCAAATGACGCATTTGGTACGAAGCCCTGACAGTGCAGCGCTCCTCCCGAAAGAAGACTTTTATCATATTCAACCCAAGAAGTAGTCGGTAGTATAAATTTAAATCATATCTCTAAAAATACATTCGAGTTTTCGCCAGCTAAAGGGCGGCTACTGTATAAAAAATGTATCTAATAAACAGACTAAGTCCAATAAGAATACAAATAAATACGCGAAATTAGATTCTCAACCATCAGAACACCAGTCCTCGGTAAAATCAAACGCCCCATAGCGGTCAAAACAAAGTCCTGTCCACCTATTACAATAAATAAAGTGTCGGCGAGGGACCTCCTTTCCCTAATTAGGCATATAGACCCCTCATGCCAAATAGAAATGACAAACCTCTCTGACGGTACCCATAAAGTGAGAATTGACAACCCTGAGTCAAAAATTAAGCTTATTGAAGCATGCAAAAATGCCAACTTAGAAGGTTTTTTTTTTATACACTGAAAAATAATAAAGAATACACAACTATGCTGAGGGGTCTTTACTAAGCAAACCAGACGTACAGCATTTTGATGTACAGTACAGCATTTTGACCTGTCGTGCAGCATTAGTAAATGTACAGCATTTTCAAAGCCACACAAAGAAACCTAAATCACTACATAATAAGCTCGTTCGATCGTTCGAAAATTTAGCTAGCTTTTAAGGTCCTACCTATCCGCGTTCGACAGTTACAGCTGCCCAAATCGCATTTTTCTCTTTTCTAATAGAAAATTCACCAAAGTATTTGTAAAAAAAAAATTGAATTTGCAGACTGGCGGAACACCGTCCTGTCCATATTTGGTGAAAATTTCAAGGCTCTAGCTGTCAAGGTTCAGAAGTTATAGCCGTTAAAAAAAGCGATTTAAGGTGTAAAGTTTGACTCTTGATTCCTCGAGATAATCGCACTTTTATGTTTGGCGATCGTTCATTTTCGTTAACTCTTCGATACTTTAAGCGATCTTTCTGAATTCGCACACTTGTAGTTTGTGAAACTACTTGTGTTAGAACTAACTTTGTATGTCACAAACGATGGAATACAGAAACCCATAATGTATGCAATGATGGACAATGTACTGTGGGCAATCAAAAGATTTGTCCTCTAAACAATTCCGAGGAAATACGACCCTTTGGGAATTTTAGCTCCAGTGTTGATCAAGTGAAAGATCCTTATGGATGGGAACTTTCATGGAATTATAACCGAGCTTCCCAATATGGTTTTTCCGCAATCCGTTTTGCTTATATCGCAACCAAAGGCCATTCTTATTCACGTTTTTGCGGATATCAGGCACATTTGCTCCAAGGAGGTTCTAGTTATCCGTGTCGAGAGTTACAGCTGCGCAAATCGCACTTTAGTGTTTTCTAATCATCCAAAACTTGGACATTTTTGAGCGAATATTATGAAATGTTTAGAGCATCGCACTACCCATATCAGGTAAAAATTTCAATCTACATATGTATATCTGCCAAGGCTCAAAAGGTTCAGACGTGGAAAGATGCCATTTTAATTCTTTACGAAACGATGGAAAAATGACTGTACTCCATCCGATTCCCCTATCAACCTCTTTAGGAAAATGCTTATTAAAGGACTCTTCAAGGGTTTCCAGATAGAGTTTTTTCCCAGAAAATGTCCATCAAATCAGATAAAATTGCGCTAAGAGTCCAGGGGACTGGCATGGTCAGGGCCGTGGAGAGAAAATCCGGGCCCGGGGGGACAATGATTTGGGGACAACCTCTTCCATACGATAAAAAATATGAATCGATGAAATTTTCTTCGACATATCGGCCCTTAAACAAATTCTACAGTGGAATCTGTATAATTCGGCCTCTAATCCGGAACACCTCATAATCCGGCGTCCTCACTGAACCGGCTCAGTCTCAGTAATCCGGCAATTTTCTACTAGTCTATAGACATTTGAAGAGTGCTTTAAAGCGGTCTTCTGTGAGATGAGATTTAAGTTCTTAGCTAAAATTATCGGTTTTTAAAAAAATACAAATTGTAGAAAAATAATAAAAAACTGATACCGGATAAGCCACTTACCAAAAAACTGACAGAAACTGAATTCAATCGTGAAGCATTTTCACATACTAAACTCACCAAAAAACGGGGTTGAAGGGATAGTTCATGTGGGATTTTTGTTTTCAAGTAGGTATATTTTGAAGATGATTCGATAGTTGATTGGCAAATTTTAAGGAACTACAGAAGCCAAAATCATTCTAAAATAAGGTTCGTTCGTTTTACGTGCATTTTTGGGTAACGAAACTTCATAGAAAAGCGACTGCTTAAAGGGTCGACTTTCTAGTATGAAGTTTCGTTACTAAAATCAGCCCGTGATGACAAAAAAAAATTTATTTTTGAATGGTCGTGCCCTTTACACAAGATACGCATAAAACGATACTGGTAGCCGAGTAGTCTTGTAGCATTTAGTTCTCCCTAGAAACAAATTATTGATTCCCTTGTCCAAAAGAAATTATTTAGAAAACTTCTATTCTATTGGTGAAGTAAGATGCCAACCTATATTCGAACTTTGGTATCAAGAAAGCCTTGAAAATTTCGACAGTCATTCTCGATATGATAGGATCAGGATATGTATGTATGTAACCGCCAATTCGCTACTACGCTTATTATTTTTTTTTCTGGATGAAGATTTTTCAAAGCTATGGTTTAATATGTACCTCAACCCTTACAAAGGTTTAGGAAAACAAGTCTGATACAGTTCACAGCTCTAACAAATGCTTGGGAAGCTCAATTCTCTAATTTTTTAGCACACTCGCAGTGGCCCAGACTGTTGGTCGTTACTCTATAAAATTGTAAAATAATAATAATGTAATAATAATTAATTAATATATCGGGGAAAGCCCTTCTAGAAAAAAATGTCGCTGTTCAGGGCTCCTATTTTTACTTCCAACACAAATTTTTTGAAAAATGGTACGCTACTGGATGAAGAAGTCGAAATTTCTTAATTGTTTATGTATAAAATCATGCATGCACTTTCGAAAGGCGAGGACAGATAGAATTTATAAATTTAGTAACGAAACGATCATGTTGATTTGTTTATTGAAAATGATGATTCGGGCCCCTAGTTCTAAAAATTCAATAATAGACTAGGGGCCCCAAGCCCAATGCAGAGTAAGTTATGTATTGTTGTTAAAACGCTAGAAAGATTACCTATAAAGTTTCTTAGTTCGGGACCTCAAAATAGCGTGTATATGTAAGAACGCTGAAGCACAACTTTTGTGTCAAAATCCGGGCCCCTTATGGAATCCCGGGCCCGGGGGGAATCACCCCGTTCCCCCCACTTTCTCTACAGGCCTGGGCATGGTATCACTAATATAACCATAGATGAATGCATACTCTCCTCCAGAAACATCGCAACGAGGATAAGCTACCCTTCGACCGCTCTAGTAATTCTCTTCGGAATCCTCTTCGTAGATGTGCCAGAAAAGCGGCCAACCGCTTAAGAATTCTCTGCCCAATAAGGGGTCAGTTTATCTATTTTAACAAACGAAACGAAGCTAGATAGATAGATAGTCAGGGCAGACCTTAATAACTCCTGGGTCCTTGCGTTTTCAGGACGCATAAACGCAAAAAACAATGCACACGAGATTTCCTATCGATTGATACCAAATTTATACACAACGGACCATATTAACAAAATGGCGCGCTAAGTTCACATCCGCTGCTCACAATTTATCACTCTTAGTTAAGATTCAAACCAGGGTGGTTTTTATTTAATTACTCTTGTGTCCTTGCGTTTTCAGGATGCACAAAAGGCAAAAATCAATGCACAAACGATTTCCGATCGATTGATGCCAAATTTATACTTATCCGACCATATTTAAAAAATGGCGGCCAACTTCACATTTCAAGTTTTCCGAAGTGCTATAATTAAATAATTGGCGATACAAAAACGAAAATTATTGTTGCACAATCATGCAAAAACGTAGCCGCCCCCACACAAACGATTCCGGATGTGATTTGAAGTAATATTTACAGGAAGTGTTTGTGTACACAATATCACTCTTAGCTAAGATTCAAACCAGGCGGGTTTTTATTTAATTACTCCTGCGTCCTTGCTTTTTCAGGATGCACAAAAGGCAAAAATCAATGCACAAACGATTTCCGATCGATTGATGCGAAATTCATACTTATCCGACCATATTTAAAAAAATGGCGGCCAACTTCACATTCGAAGTTTTCCGAAGTGCTATAATTAAATAATATTAGCAATGCACAAACGAAAATTATTGTTGCACAATCATGCACAAACGTAGCCGCCCCCACATTATTTAGTTGTGGTTGTTTTAATAAAGTGAATTTATACAAATAATGTTATAAAGGCCGACGCAAGGTACCTTTGCGTGAAATATCATATCAAGCAGCAGTAATAGGAGTATATTTTGATGCTATATATGTCTGACTTGCCCCAGGTCCGGTTTTGCAAGTAAAGGAGGCTCTTAAGCAGAAGAAGTGGTGTACGCCAAGCTTCGCGTTCCAATTATTCAACCGGCCGGCATATTCTCAAGATGTACACCCTTTTCTGACTATCCTTAACAGAACAACTTTAGTTGCCATCATATATGCCCATTTTAAAAATGATTTGACCATCCATCACCACACTCGTTCATGTGATTGCATTCATGAATAGCATGTACCTACACTTGAGTCACAGGCACAGACATAAATATACTACATTTGAAAATACAGTAGAGTCTCGGTTCTCCGAACTAATTTCGATAGGAGTGGTTCGGATTACCGAAAATTCGGACAAATAAGTTTGTACAGAATAATTAAAAGAGTGTGTAAAAGTTTATTTGACCAACAAACTTAAAATGAGCAAAACAACTGGAACTGAACATAAACAAAAAATGTCAACCAATCGTATGATGCTGATGAGTGATTGCTCCCTTCAAATACTTAATTTTTCATTTGATTCGATGCATTTCATAAGCAAAAGCTTCCGATCCACGGTTCGGTTAATCGAATGTTCGGATAATCGACGCTCTACTGTATGTTAATACATACATACAATAGTTCTGAATGAAAATCGGAATGAATGAAGAATGCAGAGCGTTTCTTGTTGCCACTTCTTCACTTTCAAAACGAAAAAAAGAAATAACCACGGCCGTCGGTTCTGCTACAACAAAAAGGTTTCATTCATATCTTCTTACCGCAGGTTCGCGGAGATAAGAACATCTCAAAGAGATACTTTATGTACATACATATAAATGTTTTGTTATATTTATATATTTATCTTTTAGTTTAAACGGTTTTTTGTTTACTTTTAAAATTTACCTGTCAATTTTATTATTATTTGTTCACCGAAGAAAGGAGTGGTTCTAGGAACGATACGCGATACGAGGTAATGGCATTTATTGGTGTACTCAACACTCAAGAATGCATGAAATGGATTTCATTCATAAGCCTGGCGTCACTATTGAAATAGAGATGGTTCAAGAAGACGAGCTGCTCAAAGTCAACTACATACATACATATGTGCATAATTTATGATGAACGATATAATGGGTTCGGTTTTGGGTAGGTATAGTTTGCAGAAGAGATTGCAGTGGCTTGGGTTCATTCTCTTTGCTATAACTCTTGTGGGGCAGTGGCATTCAGTGTTGCCAATTTAGCCGTTTTCCGGCCAAATTTAGCCGGAAACCGTGCTGTTTAGCCGGAAGAAATTTATAATTCCGGCCGGCCGGACTTTTAGCCGGAATTGATTTCCTTCGGATGTTTTTCCGGCTGAAATTATTTTATGAATTTTTTTACTTTGAAACTAGAATCAAACACGTTTAGTGCACGTGTAAAAATTTAAATAGAATGAATCGAGTAGGCTTGATGATATGACTAGAAATTTTAATAGAAATATGTATGTCTGTGTCATGGAGCCCTTATTATCGTCTATTAGGGTAAGTAACTACTATGTCCACCCAGAGGAAAACATTTATGTCTCCTGTGAAAAATTTGCCGTGGAGACTTCCTTTTTTCAATAATGGGTTTCACCAACGCCGTCTAGATATTAAGGCCGCAATGTAGACTCTTAAACGTCAAATTAAGAGCTGAAATTGCATTGCATTGTTATTGTTTTAATGACGTCATATGGTTGTTGTTAATGTTTGTTCGTGTAAATAAAAAAATTAAGAGCTAAACTATGACGTCATCGTACAGCTGAGTTGCGGCTATGATATATCTATATGGCGTTGGTTTCACGTAAACTGACGATATTAGAACCTAGTCTAAAGGTATGTACTGAGTTCACCGAGCGAAAAACTTGCATAAATGTCTCCCGTGAAAACGGTGCCGTGGAGACTTGCTTTTTATTCACTCAATTTAAGACAAATGTTCACTCGCGTTCTGACTGATTGTCGATGACATCTTTTCACTGCGAAATAAAGTGCAACTGCGTTATTTTCCCTGGCGAAATGTCAAAAACCGGTGTGGAGACTTTCATGTGGAGTCAGTACCACCAAGCGAATTCGATTTCACGATCATCCAAATTTTGACAGTGTTTGCATGGATTTCACGTGAACTGACGATGTTAGTACCTACTCTAAGCATGTAATTAACTAACCACCAATATGCTATGAATAATTTGCAAAATGGAAGACAGTTTCTTAGATAAAATTCTTTGTTGAGCAATTCTCGGAGGATGGGAGTACCTGAACATTTTTCCATTTTTCAAAGTGTCAATTCTTTACCACAAATAACGTTAT
Organism: Microchrysa polita; assembly: GCA_949715475.1. Lineage (NCBI taxonomy): Eukaryota > Metazoa > Arthropoda > Insecta > Diptera > Stratiomyidae > Microchrysa > Microchrysa polita. Next base: position 64,399,445 of record OX454418.1, on the reverse strand, counting down.
CATGCCAGATTAAGTACAAGGGTGAAAACCTTTTAGCGCGAATCATAGATATTGATAATATCGCCGGAACTTTGTAGTGTTCAACACTAACGTAGTGCAAGTAGCTTGCCCAGCAAATTACAAAAATTAAATTTAAGTGTGTATATATTTCGGGGGCAACTTACCCCCTTCTTCAGCCCAAAAGCTAAGTGCTGAAGAAGGGGGTAAGTTTCCCCCGATATATATATAGTATTTCCCAATTAAAAACATCCTTATCCCAAATGAAAAAATCCTTATCCCAAATGAAAAAGTCCATATCTCAAATGAAAAAATCCTTATCTCAAATGAAAAAATCCGTATCCCAAATGAAAAAACCCGAATCTCAAAAGAAAAAATCCTTATCCCAAATGAAAAATCCTTGTGTGTGAATTAAAATAAAATGAATTTAGAGGTGTTTTCAGTTGTTTCTTGCATCAAATTATGAGGTGTGTTTGATGTTATTGAGGTGAGGATATGTGTAGGATCGGCTTCGTGGGGTTGGCTAATGCAATTGCCGTGGTTGGACATTTATGAAATTGTATACTCGTACGTTAAGTTCCTTGCGTCACACATACGCATACCGATCGTCATGAAATTTGGTTGAGATGTGTAGAATGGTAACAGTCTTTGGCACGAAATACTTAGAAGTTGGTAGGGCAAAGATAACAAGGTGTCCAAGGATTTGAAGTCGAAGTCGACTTTTCTAGTTTTTACTTAAATCAAAATTTTTATTTGTCCGTGTGTAGCACAGGTCTGCAGATTTGAATATTATGATGATTTTAGAAAATTACATAAGAAGAGGCCAGAAAATTTTAATTCGAATAACTTAATAACTATATATACCAAAGAATGAACATGAAATTTGGTGTAAAAACATAGAATGGTAATAGTGGTAATAGTAATCTAGAGGTCCAGAGATCGAATCTCGACGTTGTCCAAACATTTCCGTACATGTGCGCATAGGAAATATATAGTGCTTGCAACGTTATAGAGGGTGTCCGGAAACTGCCGCATAAACGCACCGGATTATGATTCCTCAATTGATTTCTAGCAAAAAAGTTGTACGTAACATACCCCCTATTTTTAACTCTTTAGCTGCCACAGGCATTTGACGATTTTTGAAAAAATCATTTTTTGTGCAACTTAAAGCTCAATATCTCCAAAGCTAGACCAGCTAGAATAGTGAAACAATAGTTTTCCGCACTGAAGGTATTAAAATTGTTCGCAATAATGGAGCTAGAATAAAATGATATAAGAAAGATATGATCGTAAGACCATGGGCCAATTTTTAAGAGAATCGTACAAGCGCCTCTCCTTGGCAGAAGTTAAAGAAGATTGAGATGGAAAAATATATTGTTTTTGGGTCAAATCACACAAATTTTATGTTGAAGCTCTGTAAAAACGAAAGCTCTTATCCGATTTTAGTGTGGTTAGTTTTATTTTTAGGTAAATTTGTTGGCTGTAATAATCATTTTGTTTCACTATTCTAGCTGGTCTAGCTTTGGAGATATTGAGCTTAGAGTTGCGCAAGGTAATGATTTTTTCAAAAATCTTCAAATGTCAGTGGCAGCTAAAGGGTTAAGGATAGGAGGTATGATACGTCCAACTTTTTTGCTGGAAATCAATTGAGGAATCATAATCCGGGGCGTTTATGCGGCAGTTTCCGGACACCCTGTATAATGTTGCAAGCACTATATATTTCCTATGCGCACATGTACGGAAATGTTTGGACAACGTCGAGATTCGATCTCTGGACCTCTAGATTACTATTACCACTATTACCATTCTTTGTTTTTACACCAAATTTCATGTTCATTCGTTGGTATAGTTATTAAGTTATTCGAATTAAAATTTTCTGGCCTCTTCTTATGTAATTTTCTAAAATCATCATAATATTCAAATCTGCAGACCTGTGCTACACACGGACAAATAAAAATTTTGATTTAAGTAAAAACCAGAAAAGTCGACTTCGACTTCAAATCTTCGGACACCTTGTTATCTTTGCCCTACCAACTTCTAAGTATTTCGTGCCAAAGACTGTTACCATTCTACACATCTCTACCAAATTTCATGACGATCGGTATGCGTATGTGTGACGCAAGGAACTTAACGTACGAGTATACAATTTCATAAATGTCCAACCACGGCAATTGCATTAGCCAACCCCACGAAGCCGATCCTACACATATCCTCACCTCAATAACATCAAACACACCTCATAATTTGATGCAAGAAACAACTTAAAACACCTCTAAATTCATTTTATTTTAATTCACACACAAGGATTTTTCATTTGGGATAAGGATTTTTTCTTTTGAGATACGGGTTTTTTCATTTGGGATAAAGATTTTTTCATTTGGGATACGGATTTTTTCATTTGGGATATGGATTTTTTCATTTGGGATAAGGATGTTTTCAATTGGGAAATACTATACTCACTTAAATCTATTTTTTGTAGTTTACTGGCCAAGCTACTTGCACAACGTCTGACGATTCATAGAAACTACACATTTTCGTAGATGCATTACATTTAGTTGTTGGGTTTGTAGCAACAAATTTATCAAAAATCTATATCATTTCCCGGCCAAGCTCATAATTTTGGAACATCAACATTTCGTATCTTTGGAGCATCAAATTCGTAATTGCGGAACATAAACAATGGAACATTAATTTCTTATGGAAAACAAAATAAAATTTGGAGGGCTCAATTTCGAAAATGACTAACAAGCTTGACACACATATTTTCGAATGACGCAAATTGATCATCATTAGCACGAGTTCCATATTACGCATTTGGACCATCATTTGCTCAATAATGACTGGGGACGCAATCTGTTGTAAAATTTAAGAACAAGAATGTTAATAAAAATATAAAATTTGTTATCAATCTTTACACATTTCTATTCATCAAATCCTTTAAGAAAAGTGTGTCCTCAAATTATTGAATTGAATATTCATCAAAATATCGCAATTGTGAGGAACATTTTCACCATTTACACAAACATCAAAAGCAAATGACGAATTCTAATGACGAAAGCATATGTGTCACTCCAATTTCGAACTTTCATCATCATGATGGATTATCGTCATGATGATTTGGTTATGCGTCTTGGGACTAAAATGGTGCCCTTGCACATTGGACTTTCCTTTTACGAATTTTATGTTCGACAATTTCGAACCTAATAGGGTTATGGACTTGACCGAGAAATTGTACATTGTTGTGTATACAACAGTTGAGCTATCTCTCTGAACAAAGTAAATTTTGACTGTACCTAATGCCAGTTATTGGAGCATATATCTAATAAAACTAAGAAATCTGCCTAAAGCATAGTTTACGGGTAGTACTCCAGAAAAGAAATAAAATTATTACAATCAGTTTTTTTACTATATTTTTTCGCAATGTGACTGTTTTGTATGATTTAGCCGGTTTTTTGGCCGTTTTTCTCGCTGAAATTTATTTAGCCGGATTTTTAGCCGTTTTTGAAAAAAATAGAGCCGGTTTTCCGGCTAAATTTAGCCGTTTTCTAAATTTCCAGTTGTCAACACTGGGCATAATATACCTTGAGCCAGCGACACTTCAAATGCAACTATTTCCTGGCCATTCTGTTACACATTATCGCAAATTTCATGATTGGCGATGCCCCAAAACGGTAGTCTGCCTCCTGGACAGTGGGGCTAAAGGGGTGGCAGACAGCTTCACAGTCGTTAATAGTTGCAAATATTTGCAAATATTTGCAAAAATTAATCAAACTATTTACTTATTGATACCCTTACCTACATGATTTAATGCTAACTTCATCATTTATCGCAATTAGATACAACGCATTAAATTTATGGAATATTGACATTCGCGAAAGCGTGCTTTCCTTTTCTCAATAAAGGAAGGGATTTTAGTTTTTGTTGGCTTAATAATAGATTCATTATTGCATACGAAGGTTCAAAATCACATTGTCTTAGAATCGCTAATTTGGTAATTTCGCGGTTCTGTCATATTGGGGACCATATGATCCAAGCAAAAAATGAAAACTCGCTGACCTGATTACTCATTTGATTAATTAATTTATTACTCGTATAATCTCAAAGCATCTTTCATGCATTTAGTTGGTTCCAATATACATATTAGATACATGCATACATATAAGCATATAGCGCATATGTCAATAAGAAAACATTAACATGAATGCAATAGGGAATTTCAGATTTCCTCCACATAGAAGATTACTCAACCTGAAACTACGTAAACTAAACACTGACGTAGGTAAGAGGTAACGTTGTCCATCTGCCCCCAGCATAATGACGTCGTATAAACATCTTTATCATCCGATATAAATGATGGCTACATACGTAGATACGTACTACATATTCTACAATCATAAGCATTTCTATTTGAGAACATTTTTTCATATGTTCTGTACTATCTACTCCGTGGCATTAGAGCGTAAGAAATTATCGAGCTTAACGACACAGTACCTTTGATTGTCATGATAGATAGCATCTGCTATGTTAGCTTCAGAGAAAAAAACTAGAATGCATTTCTATGGAAAATATATTCTACATATGTATGTAGGTGTCTTCTATACTTGATATAGTTCCAGTGTGGTCCAAGAAGATCAAGGACCACCTATCGATTATAGTTATGTAAGAAAATATATTTGTTTAAATGTGAAAAATAGCTTAATAAAGCTATACCTACAACAACTAATATCTTACAAAAAATTAAGTTCAGGGCGACACGTGTGCCCTGCGCTCCCTGGAAATTGTATATCTGACAGGCAAACTTTATTGGCGGTTTAAAAATTACTGAGACAACTCCGAACCTAAATAAATACAATCTTAATATATGCAAGTATCCTCCAGATCCGTCAGTGGAGTCAACGTCACAAAATAAGAATAATGTACCACTTTCCATTATACTTCCTACGAACCCTAAAACATAATCCATTTCTTATAGGCCTAAAATCAACTCGATTTTGCCATTTAATCAATTTAAAATAAATGGTTTGATATTTCCGTTCCCTTACCGAATATTCTTCTATTAGAAAGATTGAGTTTAGTGCTAATTGCTTAAATCCCTGCTATCTTTATTCGTCTTTTAAAATACATAAACTCAAGTCGAATAAAAGTTTTATACTTCCTAATTGAAAGCATGCAATCGCAGCAAAATTTCATCTAATTTGGGTAATAGTTGCTTCTATTTCGTCACTTTTACGACATCAATAAAAAGGATTTTGCGGAAAAATCTTGAAGCACACTTCAATTACATCTAAACTTTGGGAGTATATTTTGCAACAATGACGCGAGTACTTTCTATCAAGTTGAGCGAATAAATCCGTCATTGGTGAATGACATTATGCTCGCATACTTGTAGTTGTAGTGTCTACAAGTGCACTCTTTGTAAATTTTATGGTATTACACGCTTGTATACATATATTTGCAGAGATTGACTAACTCTTGCAGCCATCACATCCCTTGCTAAATTGAACGGAATTTACGATTGGTTTTTGTGTCCTTGCTTCGTTGTTTATTCCCACCAGGGTAATCTACGAGTTCATCTGTCTTATCATATATCACTAGACAAAAGACAAGCCAAATATTCGCAAGGCATTGTTCTTACTCTTGTTTTAGTTGTACAGTAAGAATGTGGAATCCCTACACGGGAATATAAAAGGCTTCTTGTCATTTCTTGCAGACTTGAAAAAGTGGTGTCCTGCTGTGGTATAAAAAGGAGAAGATACTACGCTAATTGTGATTATAAATAAATTACTACTGACTAATTTTTCGACCTTTACATCCATGTGTTGTTGCATAATTATGTGTAGGTACTACGAACATGAATAAACATATTTTCAAGGAGCATTTGTAATTAAATCAAGTGAAATGCGATATTCTCCAATTTCGATATACATATCATATTCATACTTATTATACAGGGTGTCCCATTCATGGTGGAGAATATTTTAATGGTAGGTAGTGTGGCTCATTTGGAGAAAATTAATGTACAACGGGACCCCTCTATTTTTAACCGTTACAATGTTATAGCATTTTTTGTCAAAATGCACGACTTGCTGAACTAAATCAAAATTTGCCACACCACCAATTATTTCATCCGAGATATGACTTCACTTTCTGAAACTACATAAAATTTCCAATAAAACGACACCTCGCCCGTCACGAAGTTGCTCGTATCTTCCGAGATACACCCGTTCAAACTTTAAAGAAATTGTAAAATTGGTTTTTTCATAAAAAATTCAAATAATAAAATCGTATGCAATTTTAAAATTTCTTTAAGTTTGAACGGGTGGATCTCGGAAGATACGAGCAACTTCGTAACGGGCGAGGTGTCGTTTTATTGGAAATTTTATGTAGTTTCAGAAAGTGAAGTCATATCTCGGATGAAATGATTGGTGGTGTGGCAAATTTTGATTTAGTTCAGCAGCAAATCGTGCATTTTGACAAAAAATGCTATAACATTGTAACGGTTAAAAATATAGGGGTCCAGTTGTACAATAATTTTTTACCTACCATTAAAATATTCTCCACCATGAATGGGACACCCTGTATAGTCCAATTTATCAGTGTCTTTCTTAAGGCGACTTAATTGCGACTGATAGGCATTGGTGGTTGGATGTCATCACTCCCAAGCGTTGAGCCTCCCCCCTCCCACATTAAGGTACGCAAGCTGTCTGTAAAAATGATATGAATGAATGAGTCCGTCGAGATATCCGCAGAGAACAACAATGAGTTATTATTGTCATTATTCCTAGCGAAGTTAACAATCGGCAAGGCCTAGGATTCTAGTATTTGCAAAGTGTGTATGATGTGAATATCCTTCCAGACTATACTTGTGCTAATTTCCTACGTGCTAATGCGCTATCAGGTTCATCAAGAAGCAGATAGGAATATGAAGGAGATTTTCTTTCCGTTCGTTGAACTAAGAAATGGGTGAATACTGCGTCAGATTTTTAATAAGCACAGCTTGGGCGACTCGGTAGTGGCGTTACTTCGATCGTTAAGCGCACGATTCAATATCAATATAGTTCTAGGCCGGCGGAAGGACTGGGGTATGTAGACAAAAAACTTGCATTACCTGAAAGTTCATTGTACTAACGAAACGTCAACAATGCCTCATATAAGTACAGACTCAACGGAGACGACTATTCGGCCTTTCCATAAGTACAGTCCGCCAAAAAAACCGTAAGATGAGAGCTTTTATATTGGCCGACAGACAAGCATTGTACATTTCGCATTGTGACCACGTGTTCCCGCAGGGGGTCAGTGTCCTTGAGGCACTGATCTTTGGTGGGCTGCGACACCATGTACCTGAGCAGCGCAGGGAGGCCCCTGGTACCGTTGATGCGCCATGGCGTGGATCTGTACAAAGACTTTCGGGCGATGACGTTCCCGAGTTCCCTAGTCATGTATGGGTGACACAGGATGGCTGACTTTTTCCCTATTCCTCCGAAAAGTCAGCCATACCAGCTTACACGACGCAGTGCTTCCTCGTAGGGGAGAAACACATTATAAGCGTACGTGTCCAGTCTCGGAGCTGGCGGCTTCGTATAACCCAAGCCACGAAGGGTCTAGTTAGGGAGAATGGCCTATGCGCCTATACCTAGCTGGTTTTTGGACTGATGACCACACGGCCTGAATCAAATTGCTGCTTAGTAAACGGATGGGGGCCAGACCAATGTGAACGGTAGCGCTACGAGTCTGCTTCAAGCAGACAAGTAGTAAACAGGCATAACGATCCTGCGGCTGGCAAGCCGATTTCGTTAGGTCTTCCGAAAGGGGGCCAAGGGAGGATCACACCTGCTAAAGAGAAATCTGTAGCGAATAGTGTACCTCGGGGATGGGCGAGCCCAAGGGACCATGGATCCCTACCCATCTTGGCGTTGGTCTCGAGGGGGTTAGTGGTGTTAGACAAGTCGACCAAGCTAACCATCTACAGGTATACCGTCAGGGGAGCACCTAGCCTTTCGGCCTTTATCTCCCGGTCCCGCTAAAAAGTTTGGACCTTCGGCTTTTTACTGACAAGGTGTTGTTGTCAGACGGAGATTTCTCCATCAGGCGCATGCACACACCATCCGGAATCCAACCCCGGGATTGCATCACTAGCTGGATGACTTGGGTAACAACCTCCAGCCACTACGAGTCCAACACCTTGATGGGCAAGGACCATGGTCCCCTGGGCACACCCATCCCCGTAGTACACTATTCGCTATGGACTTCTCCATAGCAGGTGTGATCCTCCTTCGGCCCCCTATTGGTTAAGCCTTACGCGAATTCGGGCATGCACACCCCAGGCTCGTTGGACCTGTGACTACGCGTCTGTGCAGACAACGTAGCGCTGCTTTTCACATCCAGGCGGCCCCTTCAGTTTACTAGTCAGCAATGCGACTCAGGCAGTGTGGTCATCAATCCACAAACTAGCTAGATATAGGCGCGTAGGCATTTTCCAGCAAGGCCGTTCTCCCTAGCTAGCCCCTTCAGGACTCGGGTCATGCGGAGCCGTCACCTCCGAAGCTCACACGACTTCCGTATGATGCACCCCCCCACCAGAGGACATCAAAATCGTGCTAGGCCTTTAGTGCTTCCCTCCCGCAAACTATGGGGGGAGGTAGGCACGCCAAGAGCCACCCGTGCATAACTCAGGAGTACGGGACCGTTAGCGCCCGAATAGTCTTTGTACAGATCCTCGCCAAGGCGTATCAACTGTACCAGGGGCCCCCTTGCACTGTTAGGTCCGTGGTGTCACAACTCACCAAAGATCTCTGTCCGACTACAAACAGCCTTCCGAGCTGAGTGTCACACGGACACAAACCCCCCTGCGGGGGGACAAGTCGACCAGCTAGAGTCGCAGCCTGAGGTGAGGTTCCAAAGGGAGGCATCCCTGCGGAAAAACTCCATTCCGACTTTCAGTCGGATAAAACCCGCCAACCCGCAAGGGGGGAGGTATGGCCCATGGCCCTGGTACTCCTTAAAGGAATGAAGTAGATCACACATCCCTGTGACCACGTGTCATATGGCCGAAAAACAATCGTAAGTACGATTATACATACTGTTTGTTTGTAAGGTCGTCATCTTATAGTCTGGAATGGCTCTTTGGCAACCGCACACTGACAAAGACTACATTCTGGAATGTTTGTACGCTTCTGGACAATCGATCCGAAGGTTCCCACTCCCAGGGCGCACGGTTTCTTCAATTGGCGAGAGTTTTTCTACGATAGAAACTCGACATTTTCGAAATAATAAGATGGTAAGGATAATGGGAAACGCAGCTCCGTAATGTTGTACTCTGATGAGCCGTATGGTAGTGGTCACGAGGCTGGTGTAAGGGTATACATTAACCAGAGCCGCCATCTTGGGATTCTATCTCGGATAGAGATCTGACTGCTCAGTTCGGTAATTTTATAACCTGACAATGAAGTTAGGTTAGGTTATAGGTACAAGAGCCACCATATTTGCACCCAGCGCACTTAGACCAGAATTTGGTCCATTGTGGCGAGAGAATCATGTCTCTACTCACTGCCTATGCTAGGAACCAGCCCGTGCTAACAATATATTTATTGAGCAGTATTGGGCTCACATCCCGAAGATCATCGGTATCGTAAAAATACCTTGAGCGGAGAAAACGCAAGCCAGCCAGGGCGGGAAAGTCACAAATTAAGTGATACACACTCTCTTCCTCTTCTTCGTCATGACACCTTCTGCAAAAGTCGTTGTGAGGAATTTGTAAGTAAAGTAAGTGATACAAACTCTCTTCTTCTTCTTCGTCATGACACATTCTGCAAAAGTCGTTATGAGGAATTTTGAGTCTTCTAGCGTGCTCAACAATAGGACAGTGCCCTGTTATTACTGCCACTACACTGCGATTATGCTTTCTGTCCAGAGAAAGAAGCATGGTAGAATGGACATTATCTAGTTTTGGCTAGATCATTTTTGTCGTTGCGCAAGTCCAGCCATGGATGCATCTTGCGTTGGTCCTGCGTTCTGTACCGGTGTCTATTTATTAATGCGCAAGCCGCAATAGGTGTTTTCAAGTTCAAGGCGTAACCGTCTTCAACACTACCCTCTGACGCATGTCGGGCCAAGTCATCTGCATTGCCATTACCTGCAAAGACACTATGGCCCGGTATCCAGTATAGTGTAACGTTGAAGAAGCGACCCATCACTCTAAGTACTGAGCGACACTTCTCAATAGTTCACTGAATCAATTGATCGAATTGCAGCCTGACTATCAGTGAATAGAAAGACGTCCCTACCAGTGACGACGCACGTGACAGCCCAACCAAGTTAGGGCTTCTAAAATCGCTGAGATCTCCGCTTGGCGAACGCTATAGTAATTAGGGAGGAGGAAAGACAAATTAATATTCAATTCATCCGAGTGGATACCTATACCAACTCCTGCATATGTCTTGGAACAATCAAAATAGATTGAAATGGATCCACTGACCAAGTACATGTTACTATCCCAAGATTCTCTTGGGGGGATCAGGCTACAACGCTTCCTACTAAAGAAGTTTGGAACAGTATAGTCAGTCGCTGAGGGCAGGTTAAAGTAACGAAGTATCGCTGAATGCCCATAGTCCAGCGCTCGACACAGGCCAGTTTCGCGTAGGTGTAAGGCCGTGTATGCGGCCATTCGTTGGCCGAAAATGTACAATGAGATTAGTGCCAGGACCACATCTAATCCGAATGAAGGTGTAGTTCGAAAAGCTCCTATAATGAGAAGAGAAGCCAACCTTTGAACTTTGGCGAGGAATTTATAATAGGTAGTTACCTTGCTTATCGCATGTTTGAACATGGAGCCGATCTCTGATCCGCCAACTTCATCAGCTTCACGTGACGCTGAAACCAGCCTCCATCCTCTTAAACAGCAGGAGGTCCTGGAAACGCCTCCATAGCAAAATTAATGGTAAGAATACCCTCGACCATACACAATTTCTCTACCGAAATGCAGCCTTCCTTTCGGCTGATGATGGCAACCTCGATCCAGCTCTTTGCCGCTGCACCGCATGATAGAGTTGGTTCGTCTGCTGTGACGACTTTTTGCCGCGTTAAGCCCTTCACCCGATCTTCCGAAGACCGTTGTCGATTAACAACCAACTTGTTCTTGGGAAGACCAGCAATTACATCAAGTGCCCACGCAAGTAACTCCTTCTGCTTTTCCGTCCTTTGCGATATTTCAATGTCTGAGATTTAATCGCGGACCTGGAAGACATTTGGCACTTTGATGGGGCAACATAGTTTACTCCCTCCGATTTACTGGGTCCCGGCTTAACCAAAGCCCCAGACATGGAAGGAATTTCACATGTGGAAGCTCTTGACGAGACTTCGCTCGTGTGGCGGTCTATCGATGGACGAGTACTCTTGACAGACCTACTGGTATTCGCATTGAAGGAGCCTCCTTTTGGAGAGGAAGCCCCTGACGGAACTTCCTGGCTACCAGATGTCAATGCTCTTAACGAGGCATTTTGACAGGTGGTAGCTATGTTTGGGTTAATGAAAAAAAAAAATGAAAAAAATACCGGCGTACAGAGGGCTGCGCCCGCAATACGAGGGTTTTTTTAGAATTTTGATGCATAGTGAATATTTCTTGTACATATATTTTATAAGCAATAGATAAGAATTGTGCACAGCATTAATGAAATGCTTCCTGTAAATCTATTTTTGGATTGGTCTAAATAAACGCGTTCCAGAATGAAAGGCTAGCGCCTTACTTGGCTATATTTCCGGTTTGGATACAGTTATTTGAATGAAAATTCGTAGACATATTTCCTATGTAATTTTCTAAAAACCCTTAGCAGAATTTTCATATTTGAAAACCTAAGATGGGCTACACACGAACAAATTGAAATTTTACAAATTTACTGTTATTTACTTTTCCTTAGCAAAAGTCAACAGTCTTAATATTTAACGTATATAAGGCCATATTGACCAATATTTGTGCAAAGTTTCGTATTGATCCCAATAACGGCTTAGAAAAACGGAGGTCGAAAAGGAAGTTTAACTTTAAACGCCAATAACTTTTTTACCATTACTCCAAAGTGGAAAATTTTCACTGATATGAGATGTACTCGTTTAGATCTTTGATTTAAGTACCCATACGTTAATCTCCAATAAAAACTAAAAAAGTCTACTTTTTTCAAACGTTCGGGACACCCTGTTATCTTCTTCTTATCAACTTCTAAGGTATTTGTGCCAAAGACTGTAACCATTCTACACATTCCTACCAAATTTCATGACAATCGTTTGAGCCGTTCGCGAGTTATTTAGTGAACAGACGGACAGACGGACGGACGGACAAAATCGATTTCATAAGGGTTTTTTGAAAAAATATTTTCTAAAAAACCCTAAAAATGGCTACGTAAGTCGAGTGTGCGACACAGCTTACCATTTGTCCATTTGTTTGTGCTAATAAACGGACGGCGAGAGCTTTTGTAGTGGCCAGCAGACAAGCATTGTCCATTTCAGATTGTAAGAACGATGGTTCTTGTCTTGCAAGATTACCCGTCCGGTTTCGTCTTACAATGTGAATTCACCCAAAGGCGTAATTTATTGTTCCACTTTGACAAGGTCCCTTGGATAAGCCCCTAGGTTCAGAAAAAAAAATTGTCCACAAACTGAATTTTCATAATAACGAGAACGAGGCTAATTTTGGGCGCGGCCGAAATTTGAATACCCGTCACATTTGAATGAGACTTAAGCTTCTTTTGTGTTAATAATTTCTACCACAGCCCTATGATGTGTTCCGATTCCATCTGTTCCGGGTATTTTATTCTTTACTATAGGAACACATTTGGGTGAAGTTTGGTTAAAATTGGTTCATAAAGAAAAAAGTTCGTCTTATAGTCCTGACACACTAGACGATAAACTCGTTCTATAAACCGCTAAAAGCTCTGAGCTTCATAAACTCGATAAGCATGACACACTAGGCGTATGCTGGTTATGAACGTCAAAATAAACTCATATAGAGCTTTTGATATGTGACTTTGACTTCCAATAAATATACGTATACATGTATATAATAGGTATACATATGTATATTTAAGATGATGGCGGCTCTAACCAGTTAATTTCTAGGAATTCAAGCCAAGCTTATGAATGGGTGGTGAAGACTAAAGAGTAATTGCTACAAAAATTTTAAGATTGTCGATAGTTTTTAATACTACCATAGTCGTTGGTAAAAGAACCTTTTAAAAATAATAACACTGAATCAATTTGCTCCATTTTATTAATTCACACGCAACTGCACTTAAGTACATAACAATTCACATCAAGGACGTTTTCTATCTAATAAGTGCATAAATGCCGCGTCCGGCTCAATAAAGGTTATTCACGAATTGCTCCTGTTTCGCGTTTGCGCTCTTTACACATTGAAATTTGGAGCCAGAGACACGACACGTCACGACATATGGGAATTTCGCTTCAAATTGGCTTCGGCAAGTAACCCCAGATCTCCTATCAACTTGAAGAGTTCTCCTTGGACATCTTTCAGTTTCTAAAAATATAGTAGACAGGCGAATATAATAAAATGGTTGAAAATGAAATTATTTTTTCCTTACCGATTATAGATAATTCTGGTAATACATTTATACTTTTTGTGTACACATATGTATGTACATATGTACATATGTATCTAATATAAAAATACTCTCATGTTCAAAAATGACAGAAGTTATTAAGGATTAGACACATGATGACTGACATTTTTAACTAAATAATACGCTAACTTTGTCGAAATAAGAGCTTTTTGATGGTTATAATGCGGTTTATGAATCGAAAGCTCCATCCAATTGCGGGTTACAACGTGGTTACGAGAGCTTTCATAAACTCCAAACGGCATATAACCTCGTTATAAACCGCATATAAACTCGTTCCTGACTCATAAACTGCATTCGTTCATAAACTCGTTTAGATGTGTCAGGACTATTAGATGAACCCAATTTTCAGGGGTTGGTTGGTATGACAACCCCATGACATATTGTTTCGATTGCATCTGTTCCTAGATATGTTTTGAGGCTTTACTATGAACACGCTTGGGTGAAGTTTGGCTAAGATTGATACACAAAGAAAAAAGGGTTGGTTTCTATGACGCAGTGTTCCGATTCCATCCGTTCCGACATATATACAGCGTACACTAAAAAGAAACTTGTATACAAAATTTCAGCTCGATAGCTTTAAAACTGAGGGACTAGTTTGCATTGAAATAGACGGACAGACAGACAGATGGACGTCGCTCAACCGATTTCTCGCTTCACACTGATTAACATATTATACACTTTTCGTAGTCAGAGGTGCTTCTGTGCGTTGCAAACTTCATGACAAAGTTAATATTGCCTTTCACATAGTGACGGGTATAAAAATAGCCGGACCATGCGATTATAGCGATACTTCTGTGGCGCGAAGGAGTAATATTAATTGTCCACCGATGTGCGGTGCATTTTGAAGTTTATGGCCATAACCAATTTGTCTCGTTTGAACGGTAGTGGAGTAGTTGCTAGTTGGTCTCATAATCTGTATTCAAGGCAGTGTTAGTGCTGGAAAGGTACTCAAGAAATTGGCAGAAGGAATTCGGGTTAAGTTGTTCAGCCTCTGTACTTCTTACTGTATAACTCAGTGTGGGATTCAGGGTGAGGCGAGGTTTGCGTCGGTGTCCTTCGTCTTTTAGCAAAAAAAAAGGCTCTCGCTCGAATGCAATAAACCAAACAGGTTACAAAAGTTGGATTGGGGAGCATTTTCAACTGTGCAACGCATTAAAAATAGACCCGTCATAAGGTGTCCCGGCCGATGTAACATTTTAAAATAAAGCTCCTATACTACATTGAAAATTGCAAGAATCTAATGCGTTCTGTTTACTAATTTCAATGAATAAAACAACGCCCCGCTCGAGTGGGGAGGTCTCAAAAAGGGGAAAACTACAACATATACACTGCGCGACAAATGCTTAAGTTCACACATATTTCCTTCCAGGAAACGGTAAAAAAAGCTTACCGGTTCAGGAAATGTTATTTTCGAAACTATTAAATATCACAAATAAAATGGATGGACAGAGTCCCCACAGGACATTTTCCTTAAATTACAGTAATTGATTTCATTCAAAGAGTCGATTTCCAGTGCGACAATTGCTTAGGTTCAGGGATGATTTTACCGTTTTACATAATGCTTTCGCTGAAAAATATATCAGAAACCTGTCAAACAGGATAAATACAAAAAACAAGACCATTTTTTGTTATTTAATAGTGTGTATTTCATCAATTTTTATTTATAATTTTATAAAGCCTTCAAGGCAGGGAATCGTGTAAAGAATGCAACAAGGATAACGGTATTTTAGACCAAGCTGTCCTAATTCCATGAATTAACTCTTCCTTAGGGTCGTACTGTTTACCACTACTGTAAGCCTCCCGAACAAGCCACCCCCAAATTTTTTCTAATGTATTAATGTCAGGGGAGTTGGGCACCCAGTCATTTTCCTCCACAATAAACGATTTAACTACCCTCGCTGTGCTGTATGAATTGGAGCAAGATCATGTTGCAATATCCAAGGTTCACCTTCGACCATGACATTTATCTTAGGGATATCCTCTTCTAAAAGCTGTTCATAAGACGAAGCCGTTTGGCGACCTCGTAGGATGACCAAGACGAAAGTTCCATGATATGATATGGCTCCCCATACCATAACGGAACTTTTTCGGGAGTGATGGCGTGACAGGTACATAGGTTCCTTCCTAATATCATGATAATAGTAAGAGAACCCATCTGGACCGTCCACACAAAACCGTTTTTCATCCGTAAATATATTACCTGTCTCCATTGCCATGTCCAGTTCATGAATCTTGAGGCGAATTCCAGGCGCTGTAGGCGATGTTGCGGGGTTAAGGCTGTTTTTTCTTTAACCGTAAACGTTTCAAACAAAAAGAAGATCTAAGAAATCGTTGGATGGTCCTCACACTTGTTGATAACCCCAAATTCTCCCCATGCTTGCGCTCTGTGAGGAATGAATTCGAGGCTTATCTTAAGAGACGTCGCCTTAATGCACCGGAAATCGCTTTTTTTCTGCCTCCTGCGTAGTTTCGGCCATAATTTTCACTATCTCGTATACAACAACAATTATTAGCAACGTTCGAGCTCCGCTGAATCCGTATTGCCATTTGTCCGTTTGAATATCCCTCTTGCTTTAGTATGGAAATTGTCGCCTTTTCCTCGGCAGAAAGTTGCTTTCCTTTTGACATTATGCACTATATAACTCACAGAGTACAACGCGAAAAAAACTGTTTCCACAAACACTTCTCACCACGACGAGATAACTCTTTAATGTAAGTGAACCTATGCAATTGTCCTAGTGGAAATTGCGATTTTCATTTTAAAAAATTCCGTTAGCTATGCGAGTTGCTTGATAGAGTTGCAATATTTATTAAAATAACCGTTAATTGAGAGAGCATTATTTAAAAATTACTTCCGATCAGAGTACATAGAAATTAATTTTGGATCGATTTTGATATAATTTGAGTAAATTTTACCAAATTTCAGATCTTAAGGGGCAATATGAATCGAACTGAATTGAACCCTAGTTTTCTGCACTTAAGGCATTAAAACTGTTAGAAATAACGAAGCTTATTTTGCTATTCTTGGTAGTCTAGCTTTTGAGATATTGAAGCTTTAGTCGTACAAGAAAATTATTTTTCCAAAAGTGTTCAAATGCCTGTGGCAGCTAAAGGGTTAAGCTAAGGTTGTATGTTCGATACAGCTTTTTTGCTGGAAATCACATGAGGAATCACAATCCGGTACGATTATGCGGCAGTTCCCGGACACCCTGTATATAGTAACATAAAAACTGAGAGACTAGTTTCCCAGAAATGGAAGGTAATGCCATAATGTTTGATGAGGCAAACATCCAGACAAACTCATTATGTACTTCTATCTCAATCGACTCAGCTCGTCACGCTGAAATTGATGCACTTAATTCTTCTGCCAAGGAAAAAAACAATTAACACGCCTCCCCAGGGCTATTGTGCTTGTACTTGTGCATACTCCTGGTGAAAATTATATTTGCTCTGATACAGAGTGTTTAAAATTTTTGCAAATCTTATTAACCCAAACAAGGACTTTGCGTTTTTCTTCGTGATTTCTTTTTCGAGAGTTTTTCGTGACCTTTAAACACAAAGCATTTCTTCAATTCATCGGAACGTTATCCTGCTACTGCCATGAAACCATTTCATGGCCAAACATCAATATATACCTCACCTAAACCTTTCACAGCCGATAACATAAATTCACAAGACATTTTTTTTTGCAACCAAATAATGTCCCAAACAATCTCCGTGTTCTTTTGGCGTCTATTGCTTGTCTTTCATTTCGTTATCAAATAACCCAAATACCCTTATCATAATAAATTTTTCGACACATGTCCTCAAAATATTTGTTACAAGAAGCTATCGGATTGCTACTGAAGAAAAGGACATTTTTTCCATCTCTGGTCCCTTATTTTGCATAATAAGGGTGAAAAATTATAAATTGTCTAAAGGCCTTTTCGGTTGAAAAAAAAACACTTCAATGCGATAGTCGATAGACGAAATCAGCCATCAATCATAAATGCGCTTGGCTGAGGTTTTGTGTTATTTGCAGAAACTGTTTCGCAACCAAATCAGGAGTCGTCATAATAAAAATAAGGAACTTGCTAGTCGATATAGATCCTTTTGATCCGTGATAATTTGGATACACAGTTTGACAAGAAATGCAAAAGTATGTACACATGATAGAATTGACACTATAAGCATATAACTTCAACCGAGGTTCAGCCCCAGGACTCTTGTCATTTATTTACAATCAAACATTCATTGCATTACAGAGATTTCTAATGAGAACCAATGGTTGTTTTATCTGAGTGACTAATGTATGAAAATAAACTGTGAACGCATCAATTTATAGGCTTTTTCAATTCGACCTATGAATCAGTCAAAAACATGTATAAATCTCGTATAAATTTATTAGTAGCTCGACAACTCAATCATAGTGTGGCTATACTTTTCTCCCACAATTTTTGATAGATATTCTTTTCCCAGCACATAGAAGATGAATGAAAAATTCAGGAAAACAATTTTCAGAATGACCCCAGATCATTTCACTGATGCAGATAAAAGATACGCTCGTAAAAAAAGAGTCACGTACAGATTCGGTATTCCCAGGTATGTGGAAAAATCATTCAGTTGTGACGTGACTTTTTCCAGAATTTACGCATTGGATGACACAATACCCGTGCATATAGACAGTGTATAATATGGGAATGGGAGTAGTAAAAACGAATTTATGTGATTTAACATAAAAATGTGTAATGCTGACATACCTGGAGAGCGATTTTGTTATACTATTCTTTTTCGACAATGGAAAATTATTAGCAGAAATAAAAATGATTTAAAACGATATCCTTTCACTATGAATGGCTATGGAATCCATCAACGAAATCCAATTAGCTGAGTAGCGCTGGGGTTATCACTATACGAATTACACATTTTCGAATAGGAATGTTCATTAGAGCGCTTTAAATAAAATTCAGGTGAAATATGTATTTTCAAATGCAATTCGTTGAAATCCTTTGCTAAAGTATACATTTAATATTTGACATTATATTTTTCTTGCGTTATTTGTTGTTATCATCATCAATGTGGCACGGTAGCCCGACGTCGGGCCTTGGCCGCCCGAATCGTTGACCTCCAATTGTCACGGTTACGTGACCTTGTCCTCCAGTTTCGGAAGCCCAGCAGCTGGTGGGCGTCTTCACCTACGGAGTTCTCCCAGCGAGCTCTCGGTCGTCCACGCAACCTCGCTCCGTCAATTCGTTGTGCGTTCATAACTTTCTTTGGCATGCGATTGTCGTCCATCCGTTGTACATGCCCCGCCCATTGCAGACGTTGAAGTTTCACGATTTTCGATACTTCCAGCTCATCGTACAATTGATACAACTCATGGTTGTATCGGATACGCCATTGGTCTCGCTCGCGAACGGCCCCGAAAATTCGCCGAAGGACCTTTCGTTCGAGGGTCCATGTTTCGCAGCCATAACATAGCACGGGTCGGATGATCGTTTTGTACACGCGCTGCTTCGTGTTCCTGTGCGCAAGTTTCGAATTAATTATAGGGAGGACCGAGAAATATGTCTTATTGGCTAGTTGTATCCGTCGCTTAATTTCGTCGGTTTCGTTGGCGTCCTTTGATAAGTTACAACCCAGATAGTTGAAGTTGTCTACATACTCGATATTGAGGTCCCCCACTGTGATGCTTGAATTTACTGGCGTTCTAGTTTTTCATTGCATCATGACCTTGGTTTTAGATTCGTTGATATGTAGTCCAACTTCTTTGGCGGCGTTATTGAGATTATGCAGGAGGATTTCTGCATCACCCAATATTCTAGACATAATGTTGATGTCGTCGGCGTAAGCTACTAGTTGAGTCGACTTAATGAGTAGCGTTCCGCTGCTGTCCAAATTCATGGCTCGAATCACATACTCCAGAGCCAGGTTGAAGAGCGTCGGCGCCAGCCCGTCGCCCTGCTTGAGTCCAGTACGAGTTTCAAATAGGTCAGTGAGTCGGTTCTGCACTTTGACCTGCGAGACGGTATTAGTCATCTTTGTACGATAATTTTTTCACTGATTCCGTTAATTATGTAGTTTTTGAAATAATTTTCACTAATATCAGCTTCATTTATGTTGTATATTTCTGATTTATGTTATAAAAGTCAACGTTTCGCCGTTTACATCTCCGGCATCTTCAGGATTCTAAATTTAATAAATTTATGTATAAATTTCATTGCAATTAATATATTGCTTATTACTTACATTTTTGGTAATTGAAATTTGTATGAATATTACTACTTTATCGTCTTGTGTTGTATTCTATACTAGCTGGTACATTTGTCATTTGGATATTTAGTTAGTGCATTTTTCAGTTATTCTATGTATTAACCAGTTTTTGGTATTTATGTACTATATTGTCTATCTCAGTTTTGCTATTTAGAGAGTTATTATAATATTTATTAATGTAAATGGCCTCTTTGATACGTACTTTCTCTTTGCTATTATCTTTATCTATTATGATTGGGTTTTTAAAATCCATTACATGTTTATGTTGTATTTGATGTTCTACTAATTTACTTCTATTATTTTTTAGTCATCGTCATCCTTGTGAGTCGCACTAACTTTGCCGGTACACCAAAGTTCAGCATAATGTTGTACAGTACACTTCGGTCGATACTGTCGTATGCCTGCTTGAAGTCGACAAAGATTTGGTATACATCGATGTTGTATTCTCAGCACTTTTGGAGTAGTAGCTTTACTGTGAAAAGATGATCGGTCGTTGAACGACCAGGTCTGAAGCCGCCTTGATACTCGCCAATGATTCGTTCTGCGTACGGATTGATTCTCTTTTCAAGAATTTTTGATAAAATCTTATAGGCCGTACAAACTAATGATATGCCCCTGTAATTCTCACACTTCAGCTTGTCACCCTTTTTGTGGATTGGGCAGATTATGCTTTTGCGCCAATCTTCGGGGATTACCTCGTCGTTCCATATTTTCAGCAGTAGCACATGTACAGCGTTGGTCAGGCACGTTCCACCATGCTTCAGCAGTTCTGCTGGGATCTCGTCAGCGCCGGGCGCTTTATTATTTTGGAGCGACTGTATGGCAAGACTCACCTCCTCTACTGTTGGGGGTAGAACGGGAGGGCCTGGTTCGGCTAACTGCTCAAGAGCTAGCTCCGCGGGGGATGTTGATGATGCATTGAGGAGCTCTTCAAAATGCGAGGCCCATCGTTTGTTGACGCTTTCGATGTCGCTGATGATGTTACCATCCTTGTCCTTACATAGGCTTGTCCTGGGTTGATATCCGTTCTTGATATTATTTATAAGTTTGTACGCCTGTCTAGTGTTCTTACTGGCTAATCTTTGGTTTATTTGCTGTAACTGCTCGTCAAAATGTTTGCGTTTCTTACGTCTAATTAACTTATTAGATGCTCGCCGAAGCTCGTTATATCTTTCTTTCTTGGCTCGGGATGCGCGTTGTGTGTATTGGCGATAGGCTTCATTTTTCGCCTCAATCGAGGCCCTGCATTCGTCGTCGAACCAGTCTGCTCGTCTGCGCCGGCCTTTATAGCCCACCACCTCTTCTGCGACCTCCTTGATGCTGTCTTTGAGCTCCTCCCAGAACTCATGGATGCCTAGATTATTGATGTTATCAAGCATGGGCGACAGTTTTTCCTCAAGGGCTGTAGTATACGCAGCCGCCGTGGCATCATCAATCAAATTGTCAAGCTCGAAGATCTTGGCAGGGTTGATTCTCGTTAGGTGCACCGAAGAGATTCTGCACCTGTAGGTCGTCTTCACCAAATAGTGATCGGTGTCGCAGTTGGCTCCTCGATAGGATCGAACATCTAGGACATTAGAAGCCCATATATATATTCATTGTTATAGTTGTTATTAAAAATGCTCCAGTTTTAAAGAGTAGAGCCCGGATTTTCGCGCAATCCAACGAAATTTTACCTTTTACCCTATATTGTGCACATTTTAAGGTTTTTGCTTGAAAATGCATATTTCCAGTTTTAGATTTTCATTAGATTCTTTTCCAGCAATTATGAGATGTGTATAATTTTTTTGAAAGCCCTATACATAGATGGAAAAAATAGTAAAAACGTTGAGAAATAAAACACAAGCGGAAAAGCGATAAAACTAAACAACATGCGCAACCATATGGAATACTATCCATGATTAGATAATTGCAAATTAGTCAGTTTTCAATGTCGTGATAACGTGCCTTTATTTCACCGGTAGTCCACGGATCAATATTGGTCCCTGATGCAATTTAAAGTGGTCCGCGGAGCCTGCGGTTTTATCAACACAGTGAAAACATGATCAAATTTCACTGAACTCCAACACTTCGTCAGTTAAGCGATACGTCTTTCAAATTTACTACTACATACTATGTACATCGAATCCTAAGGGAAACTATTTCAATGAGCTGTCTTTTCACGGACGCTGTGTGGTGACTATGCGTAATCATTGTGTAGAATTATGGCAAGCACACTACTACGAAAACATCTCAGTTGGATCGCATTAGATTATACCGTTATCCTCCGACTCCCAAAACAGGCAAAACTTAGGTTTAAAACTTATAGATTCTGCTAAGTAGCACCTTATGTTCTAGGTACCTTCCATTTCGATCCTGTCGATTGTTTCTGTCCCCTACTAGTATTAAAGTAAAAAAAAAACTTGCTCTGGGCTCTGAGCACATCTATGGAAGAATGGTATTTTGTATCGATTGACAACTAGCAAAATAAGTTTTATTTGCAGCTTTGTTTCTTTTTATTGCAGTCATCCGTATTCCATTGATGCAGTAGAGTGGTACCCAAACTTTTTGAATACGCGGAACCCCCTTAGATCGTCGAATTTTATTAAAAAAATGTTATTAAAAAAAATGGAGCAATTTAATGAGCCTGGTGATTTTTTACATATTTCAGTGATATTAGGCCGAATATCTGACAGAGCCACTCGCATATCCTCCTCCAAGTTCTGAGGCTGTTCCGATTTCTCATATATATTTGAAGTTGAAAACAATTGCAGGATATTTACAGCTTTTTTTTTGACAAAACAGGGAGTTTTTCATTGACGGATATCAACAATTCTTCAGGCGAACATTCTGCAAATTTTAATCTTAAGCCTCGATCAGAGGAAAGCGACGTTAATTCTTCATCTTCCGGCAAAGTGAAATTTTAAATATTGCATGCCTCAAAGAGGTTTCTTATAGTGCAGTCATATTAGCATTTCAAATAGAAACAAATAGAGTAAGGCTAATTTTTGTTGTTTTCGAATCAGTGGGCTTCCAGGAATCTACAACTGATTTTGCTAAAAAAAATTTTGATCGGAAAGGTCCCAAAAAGGACAAAAAAGGATACTCTTTAATCCTTGACCGGAGGTCGGCATGCGGGGTATCATATCAAAGGGGACATCGAGTACATTACATATCCGGTGTTTGTTTCCTGTTTCAAGGACCCTCAAAGGAATAAATCGAGCTTAAATGGAAAATTTTCGCGTTTCCCGTGTATCTTTCCAAAGCCATAACTACGAGAATAATCCAAGTTGTCACTCCTTTTATCACTTGCCAGAATCTATAATAGCTGAAGATTCTACCATAAAATTTGCTAAGAAAAAAGTTGATCGGAAAGCTCTGAAAAAGGACATAAAAGGACACTAATTGCACACCTTAGTCGAACGTGGGCATGTGGGGTGTCATATCAAAGAGGATGTCAAGTACATTCCATATCTGGCATTTGTTACTTGTTCCAAGGACCCTCAAAGGAGAAAATTGGACTCAACTTAAAACTTTTTGTGTTTCCCGTATCTGCATCTTTCTAAAGCCGTAATTTTCCATTTAAGCTCGACTTATTCCATTTAGTGTCCTTGAGACAGGAAACAAGCACCGGACATGCAATGCACTCGACGTCCTCTTTGATATGACACCCCACATACCCACGTTCGATCAAGGTGTTAAATTAGTGTCCTTTTATGTCCTTTTTCAAAGCTTTCCGATCAACTTTTTTCTTAGCAAATTTTATGGTAGAATCTCAAGCTATTATAGATTCTGAAAAGTGATAAAAGTAGGGACAACTTGAATTATTCTCGCAGTTATGGCTTTGGAAAGATACACGGGAAACTCGAAAATTTTCCATTTAAGCTCGATTTATTCCTTTGAGGGTCCTTGAAACTGGAAACAAACACCGAATATGTAATGTACTCGACGTCCCCTTTGATATGATAGCCCGCATGCCGACCTCCGGTCAAGGATTAAAGAGTATCCTTTTTTAGCCTTTTTGGGACCTTTCCGATCAAATTTTTTTTTAGCAAAATCAGTTGTAGATTCCTGGGATCCCACTGACTCAAAAACAACAAAAATTAGCCTTACTCTATTTTTTTCTATTTGGAGGCCTGAATTGGGATATTTTGACTGCACTATTATCCAATCAAACTGCTTTGTGTATAACAATAGGGGAAATATTTTTTAACTGTTTCCGGTTTTCAAATGCTCCAATATTAGATTTTTGATTTTACCACTTGCGGTATTGAAGGATGGAATCATTTCCAGGTTTTCGGTAATTTTATTTCACTTTCCGCAGTGGATCAACTTAAATTTGCCCCATCTCTTCGCAGAAGGATTCAGACGTTGTTTCAACGCATGCGTGGTTTATTTTCAAAAATGCATTATTTCAGTAACCCAAAGAAAATAAAGTCATGTCTGTTTAGGTCGAGGGAGCGATTGGGAGGTCGAAAATTTATTATGTGACCTTCTAGATAAGAAGCAATTTGCAGAGGACTGGTGTTGAACCTATCGCATTCTGTACTGTGGTCGAATTTTTTCGAAACCACTTTGTTCGAAGTTTTTTCAGTCAATGGAATAAGGCTTTACGCATTCCGATGAATATTGAAGGAACGGTGAAACTCTCCATTTAAGCAAGCTTATTACGCTTTAACGCATCATTATGCTTAAACAAGGTGTTCCATCGTCCTCTGATCTATCTTACAAGCTAAAACTCTTGGAACCAAGAAATTATGCTAAATGCTAAATCGAAATTGAAGTAGGTTTTCTGGAAAAACTTTAGGGCGATTTGCAAACACGACTTCTAAAGTTGAATGATGAAAATGAACACCATTCCTCGGCATAAAATTTAAAAAAATGTTGTAATGCAAATTCCACAACTGTCCTGAAATTCAAACAAATTTTTGCAACGTTTTAAATATCATCAGGTTCCCGTGTGCCATACTATATTACCTAGAGATGTTTATCTCTTATCTGACTCAAATTATATCACTTCTTTCACAATCACTTGTAATAACTAGGTCGCTCTTTTCGAAATCCGTACTACGAAATTCTACTCACCAGGGCTATCTAGTGTAAAAGCACAGCTCGTTTGTTGTACCTAAGTACCAATTTGTTAACCAATTGGCGACATTTAGGCACTTTATTTTTTCGAATCGTTACGAACGAGTGGAGTCACTTGTCTCTTATGTTATTGTTGTACGAATTTTTGTTCTGGTTTTCACAATTTGCTTATTGAAATTTAAACTTGAATTCCCAAAACAGGACAAAGAAGGCAAAAATAGGACATTGGGCGCGTTCACAGGACGGCAGGCTAAGGTCGAAAAAGCAGGACTGTCCTGCCAAAAACAGGACGGATACGACCATTAGGTATGCCATGATCCATGAAACTCTCAGATCGAGCAAGTAAACTATGTACATACAACGGTTTAGTGTGTCGGTGTACTATTATGTCTCTCATGTATTTATACACAAATTCTTTAAAACTGCCAAATACAGTAAATGCGAAAACTGATGGAAATAATTTTAGAATTTGTTTGTGTTTACAGTATTATTGAAATTTTCAGAACATCATATTTTCACAATTTTTCGCGGAACCCCTGGACAGGTTTCGCGGAGCCCCATCCGTTTGGGAAGCACTGCAGTAGGACATCATATAAAGCAATGAACCTGGTTTATTTTCGGATTAAGTCTAATCATTTGCCGTTCTGTTAAGTTTATAACACAGAATTTTTTAACTATACACAATGCATTTTTCTGAGTAAGTTGATTCAAAGTAGTTCTGTAGATGTTTTAATGGGATCCATCCTTTTATTGTCAAATCTTGTTAATTTAATGGGACAAACCGATTAAAATGTAATCTGATATCCCATTGGATTAACGGGACACATGTCCTTCCATAAAAAATATCTCAATAGGATTCGTCCATTTATAATAATTATTGCAACGGCTTAAAGAAATCGTATAAATTGCCGTCTAATGAAAATAATGGGACAGTTTTAAGTTTGCTGGATCCATTTTTCTGTTTGAGTGAGGAATATGTAGTTTAACAAATATGTTTCCAAAGTAAAATTGAAAATGTATTAAAATTATTGAATTTTTATCCCATAATTTTGTTTGCTTTCAAATTTTTACTAAGAAAAACTTTCCACAAAGCTGCGGACATCCTTTTCTGAGATTGTTCACAATGATTTCAAATCTTTTCAGAGCAGAACATTCCATTGAATCCTTGCTTCTTTGATACATCTATATCGAATTGAGTTTTGATTATTTGGATCAATTCCAGAAACCGGGAGATGAGTGAACCTTTCAAAATGGGGACCAAAAGAACCTCTTATCTGGCTAATATAGCCTTCGTAAGGCTTTTCTTTTGATTATTTTGCAATCATTTCGTTTTAGAAAAACGGTGAATGATTCGTATTTTTGAGAAAAAAAGATCAACCCTTTAACGATATCCCCCCCCCCCCTTGGTGGTGCCTTACTACCAACTACCGAATTTTCGAACATTTCTCTTCATCTTCACTAATTAATCAATTTCAATTAATTTAGTAGCAGATTTATTAGAAATATAAATTACTTAAAATTTTAAATTTTTTGAACAATTGGGTGACTTGCTTTTATTGTGACATCAAATTCTGACATAACGGCTTTTATACCTGTAAACTGGGCAAACAATAACAATTCATACTGGATATAAAACAGGATACTTTCCTGAACGTTTGGAATATAAAACCCGTTCTAAGATTGGCGAGCCGGGTGGTCGTCTGCGGCGCCAAATTTTTGGGGCGGTTTTTGGCTCGCACTCGAGAAAAATCTAAAAAAAACTCAAATGGAAAAATTCAATATCAACTTCGATTTTTCGACTGTATCTTTAGTTTTCCTATTATGTGGTCTGAAGATGCAAAGTCCTTCTAATTTCCAATTGAACATTTAGTACCTCTTCTTTTAACAAGCATTAAGGATTCTAATAGAGGACGAAATTATATAACGTAATTGTATTATTAAGTTTATATGCGATACGTCGCAATTTGATTTAATCCTAAGTTTATTGTGCCTCTTTGACCATCTCTATCTCATCTACATAAGCGCAATAGCCTGCAATTTCAGAAAATCTCCTGTGAGATTTTTCATGCCCAAAGGCACCATTTGCACTATTTTCTTAAGGCATTTCTGATAACTTCCAATAACCTTTGGCAGCAATTTAACTGCAATTCGATAGATCTCCTCGTGGATCGATCACCTCAGTTGGTAACAATTGCATTGATTCATCTAGCATTGAGGAAAAATTTCGAAGCAAACTGGTTTGGGTTTCAGCAAGATGACGGCCACTCCGGGCGGCAATTGTCCTCTTGCCCGGGGCGGCATAAGAGGTAGAGAGAGCGCTGTCCAAAACGTAGTATCTCCCAAGACAAGTTAAGCAAATATTTTAAAAGAAAGACTAATACTGATGGGTTTTTCACGTTTACTGCCGAAGGGCTCGTTGTAGCACATGAATATTAAATTGCGAAGTCAAGAATGCTGTAGATTTCACGGTACACCTTTCAATGATGTACATATATGAAAGGTCTGAATGCAGTACGGTACAGCGAAATGCTGTATGTCTGGTCCACTTGAATATTCCTGGCTATAGCAGTGGTTCCCAATCTTTTTCAGCTCATGCCTCCCTTGCCAGATCTGATGATCCTGGCGCCCCTCGAGAAAATGCTGGCAGTTTAAATTTTGTTTGTTAGTGCAGCCCATATTTTGGAACTAATAGAATTTTTAGGAAGTTTTATTTAAATTTCATGATTTCCGCATCCTGAATTTCGTCGTGATTTCGGCCGTCATTATGGCTTCAGTGATACGTCGAGCATCAAAATTGATATTGACATTACTGGAGCGACCAAAATACGTAATTTAATTTTATCAAAAATCATTCAAAGATTATAGCTGGCTGATGCAGTTCATATCAGCCATATCAAGTGACTTTATTTTTTTCTCGTCATAAAATATTCTCAGCGGTGTTTATCAAATGGATTTAGTAGCAACGAATTAATTGACGAAAATAAAGTTTTTGACATTTTGCAACGCTTTACAACACTGTTTCCCAACAGGTGGTCCGCGGACCGGTGGTGATCCGTGAGAAACCCGTAGGTGGTCCGCGGGAAGACTCTGGAGACTTCTTACAAAAAAGTTATATTTTCTTGTGATTAATTAAACTCGTATGCCAAACACGAGCTCTCATTATCTTCTTCTTCTTCTCAGTACCGTATAGCCCCATGTGGGGCCATGGTGCGTTAACTCAGCCGTTTATAGGCAATTTCGAGTCAACGTTACATTGCATATAATTTCGGAGTGTATATAAAATATAATGTTGCAAGCACTATATATTTCCTATCCGCACGTGTACGGAAATTTTTGGACCACGCCGAGATTCGATCTCCGGACTTCTAAATTATTAGCATCGTAGAGTGCGACTCAACCAAGTAAGCCACAGAACATGCTCTCATTATCATGTAACAGATTATCCAGTAAATACTTTGCTACTAGGTCTGTGATTATGGAAAGGTGACGGGTTGCTTAGGTTCTTGTGCTTGTAGCCCAATTAATCAAAATTATCAACAAAATTCGAACCTGATTGAAAAAATTCAATGATTTTTTCGCGTTAAACACTGTCACAATTCCGAGTCTAATGACCGAGCTATACCGATTACTGGATAATTTTCAGAGTTAGCTCTTCCAGACCAGAAGTCATAAATTGCTGTGCGAGAAAAATGTCAGCTGATGTGGCAAGTGTTGACGCGAACAAAACAGTTTTCCCCCTTCTCTCAACCTGACAATCATGGCAAATTATGCTTCCTAAAAAGCCTATTGACAATCGGTTGCGTTGCGAGTTTGTGGACTACGCCTTCGAAGAGATGGAAGCCGAACCTAATTTCTCATCTTCCGCAGACTAAAGCACCAAGATAACGTATGTATGTATGTGTTATGCGAAGGATTTTAATATGATCAGAGGCTTTCCACTTTATTTTTAAAGGAATGGATAGACCTCGAAAGTGAAATTAATTCCGCTGCGATTTTCTCAATGAAAATGTATATGTACTTATTGTCGTGGAATATATCGCAAACGCTGGGGATTTCCATATGTGGAATAAATTTCACTCTCTGAATACAATATCTCGACAAAAAAAATTCGAGACCTTAGTTCGTTTTATTATAATTGAATGGTGGTCCGTCGAGATCCATTTTCAGGCTAATTGGTCCGCAGACGTGTCTGAGTTGGGAACCACTGCTTTACAACAACCAATTACGCTTACCCCTGGTGTATTTCGAAAGGTGTAAGAAAACCATAATTCATTAATGGCAAGCAAACCATAATTTATTAATGTCATCAATTTTAGATTTTTGCTTGCGCCCCCTTCCCTGATCGCGACGCCTCCCTAGGGGAGCGCGGCCCCCAGTTTGGAAATTACTGCTGTATAGTGTATAACGACTTTTAAATCTATAGAATTCACACTGGCAGCTCGGTGGCTCACTTGGTTGAGTCGCACTTTACGATGCTAGTAATCTAGAGGTCCGGAGGTCGAATCTCGGCGTGGTCCAAAATTTCCGTATATTCAATATGGCAGCTGAGTCATCTGTCAACTGACACTTTGACTTTGACAACCGCTATTCGAATTCAAACTGACCATTTTGTAACTTTTATTCGTTTTCGGTGTGAAATTGTATATTGAAGAGCGTAATAATATTTTAAACGCGCATAGTCCAATTTAGAAAATGAAATTTAAAATGCAACATCACCAAATTGAAAGTTTATGGTAGCTAGTGTAGATGCTAAGTAGCTGCCAAATGGCAGCTCGCGATGACAATTTTTTCACGAGCTGCCAATTACAGTCGATGTGAATACAGCCTTAAATCACACTTTTTCATTCTAAAAGTAGGTACTAACATCGTCAAATAACTTGAAATCCATGCAAATACTGTCAAAATTTTGACGATCGTGAAATCGAATTCGCTTGGTGGTACTCACTTCACATAAAAGTCTCCACACCGGTTTTTGACATTTCGCCAGCGAAAATAATGCAGTTGCACTTTATTTCACAATGAAAAGATGTCATTGACAAACAATCAGCACGCGAGTGAACATTTATCTTACATTTAGTGAATAAAAAGCAAGTCGCCACGGCATCGTTTTCACGGGAGACATATACACAAAAAATTAAGTACATCCCTCATGTACCTTTTTATGCCAAATTTGCATACCCTTTTTAAAATTGAATTAATCCAAATATATAGCCATTACAACAATTAGGATACAACAACGCCAAAGGAAACTAAATGGTATCCCCCTATTATCTTAGTCCCTCCCGATATTAGCTTTAAAGTGGATTTTCAGCTTGGTCAAAATAATAAGTACACCATCGGTTTTTTTAATTTGTTGACAACAAGTTGCTATTTTCCGTAAGGATTTGTTTTTTTATTCATTGGTGTATGCAAGAAGCGTTAAATTAAAAACAAACAAAAATACATAAGGGGCGAAAAACGCATGGTAGGTACGAAAAGAAGTATAAGTTCGAAACTTTGAAATAACGGAAAAATTATTCTCTCAATAACGAAATAAACCAGCTAAACATGCGTAATTCATTAAAGTTTCTAATGTGGTTAAGTCCATGTAAGGGCCTTAAGGACAACTGTCGGTCTCATTATCACTATGGCGAGAAAAGTATATGACTGATGATTTTCGCGGGAAATATTGAAAATTTAGAATCCATTTAAAAAGTTAATCGAAGAATACAAGAAGTAAAGCAGTTTTGACAAAAAGTTTAGAACTTTCCATGGCGACGTAAAAAAGTGTTGAGGGTTCAAGAAAATTTAGGAGGGATAGTTCTTTTTGTTCCAGGCCGAACAATGGAAACTCACAGAATATTCTGTTTTATTTATGAGATCGCAATAAATTTGATCGGAACTAATCTTATCGTAATATTCTTTATTCAGGAAAAAATACTATTTATTTATTTATTTATTTTCATATACTGTTGAAGGCATAGCCTTATTACAGGGGTTCTGGTATAAATTGTATGTTGTGTTTATATTGTATTTTATAATAATTCAAAAGTAATTCATCAAAATTTTATAAAAATCAAATTAATTCGGAAACATATGTGAAAATGTAAGTTAATAAATAGTACGTAATCAAAAATTAATAAATTAATTAATTAATAAAAAAGAAAAAAAAATTTTCTATTCATTTAAACAAAAGCTTCTTAATTTGACTGATTCTAATGTGAATAAGTACAATTTCCTTATTTCTTTATTGTTTCTACTGTTAAGAACTTCAATAAGAGTAGCTAGTGTGCTCAAGTTAGGTAGATAGTGCCTCCTTAATTGGCTATTTATTGGGCATTGAATCAGCAGATGTTCGATGGTGTCTCGTTGTTGGTGATTGCACAGTGTACATGTGTTGTTCATGTTAAACTTATAAGTATTCCCAGCAATGCTAATTCGTTGATTATACTTGTTGCACATCCGAATTTGTGCTATACAACGTTTCTGGTTAGCAGGAATGTTTTGAAGAAGATACCACGCTGATTTCGCTACTTCTTCCTTTGCAAACTGGTACCAATATGTTGAGGTGCTGGCTGTGGCTCTACTTAGTCACTCGCTAGTGATTTCGCGCTTAATATCATTATTATTTCGTCAATAAATTCGGGTAAAAGATGGCGATAGAACCAAAAAAGTTAAAACCATGGAAGATCTCAACTTTCTGGCTTGTTCGTAAATTTTGCCGTTTTTAATACGATATGCAGCCTTTAATTTGTAGTGTTCCAGCTGGTTTTGACTTTTTAGAAAGTAGTTGCAAGTTGGACAATGATCTTGCTGATACCATTTTTCATAGGCCCGTTCATTCAAATTGTTTTTATATACTGCATCAAAATATTAGAAGTTTAAGAAAAAATTTTGACTTCTTGGTAAGCCAAATTGATTCGTTTGTCAATAAGCCGGACTTTATCTTCTTGTCCGAAATTTGGATATATTCTAATGAAGTAGATCTGTTCCATTTTCCTGACTATAGTTTCTTTTCGTGTTGTAATGATTCCTATGCTTCTGGTGGGGTGGCAGTTTTTATAAGTAATAAATATTTCTGTACTACTCATAACTTTAATTTAAGTAGTGGTGATTACTTGCAAGTAGACTGTACAATTGATAACGTAAAATTCTCCTTTTTATGTGTTTACCGGTTTAATGACGTACCAAAATCCGTGTTTTTTGATGATTTAGGAAATTTGATTGATTCAAATATGTAATTGCAAGAATTTAATAATTTTGGGCGATATGAATATAGACTTGCTTTCTGAGTCTTTTGAGACTAGCAGTTACAAACTCATGTTGTCTTCTTTCGGCTTCGAATCTTGTATCGACGTGCCAACACGCATTACCGAGCATACTATCTCATGCATTGACCATATTTTTTGTCGCCTTAGTAATACTTGCCGCTTCTCCTTAAGTAGCTCTGTTTCAAATTTCAATATCTCAGACCACTGCACGACTTGCCTTTTTTTTAGAAATATACCGAGTGGAAGAAATAATGATGTCAGTTCTGATTTAGTTCCCAAGATAAAATATGATTTTAATTTATTTAATAATATGCTGTTAGTGGAGGATTGGGGAGACGTTTACAGCTCAAATGGCCCTTCTGAGGCGATTGACAAATTCATAAATATTTTACTGGTCCACGCAAATAACAGTATCGAATCTACCCAGCCTAAGAGCCGTAAATCTAAAAGACTTAAGCCTTGGATCAATGACGCTCTAGTAACCAAAATAAACAAAAAGAACGCATTGAGGCGTAAATGCAAAAAACATCCGAATAATTTGTCATATCTATCTCACTATAAGCAGTTGTGCAGCGAACTGAAATTGGAAATACCAAGAGTTAAAGAGAATTATTTTGTTAACGAATTTAACAAACACAAGGGTAATATTAAAAAAGAATGGTCTACTATAAATACAATTGTTAACAGATGTATTCCGAAACTAAGTACCAACTATCTTAAATGTGGAGACGGAGGCACGTCAGACAAAAAAGTAATAGCGGATACTTTTGTTGACTTTTTCACTAACATTTCCAACTCAATCTCAAATGATTCTTGTAATAGTTATGCAGCAAATAATCTAATACCTGATAGTTTTCAATCCGAAACCTTCTTCTTTAAGCCAATATCTTCTCATGAGTTATATAAAATTATAATGTCCCTTAAAAATTCTTACTCGTCTGTGGAATATAGTCTCTCTAACTTTGTTCTTAAAAAAATAGCTCTAAATATAGTAGACATTCTAGCGTATATCTTTAATCTAAGTGTGATGAGAGGTGTCTTTCCCGAAAAACTTAAGTTGGCTGAAGTTATTCCTTTATTTAAGAAAGGTGATGTAGCAGATCCGAACAATTATCGTCCGATCTCGATTCTATCTCCTTTCTCCAAGATTTTTGAAAAAGCCATAAAAAGTCGGATGGTTACATTTTTAAACAAAACTAAGTGCTTTAGCGACAGCCAATTTGGTTTTCGTAAAGGTATGTCAACTGAAGGAGCTCTACTGTCCTTTTGTACCAATATTTACGATGGGGTTAACACAGGCAAATCATTAGGGGCCTTGTTTGTTGATATAAAGAAAGCGTTTGACACCGTGAACCATTCGATTTTATTGGATAAAATGTATAAAGCAGGATTCAGAGGTTTTATGCTTGATTGGTTCTCGACATACCTAAAAGCAAGGTCTCAACGAGTTAAAATTGGAGATGTTTTCAGCAAGGCGAGGGAGATAAATATAGGTGTTCCACAAGGATCTGTCCTAGGTCCACTTCTCTTTCTTATTTTTGTGAATTCGCTCCTGTTACAAAAATTTAAAAGTATACCGATTGCTTTTGCTGATGACCTAGCCTGCGCCTTCAGAAGTGAATCAATTTTAAATCTTCTCTGCGATATGAATCACGATCTTGATATTATTAGGTCTTGGTTTACAGCTCATAAGCTGGTAATCAGCGATAAAACGAAAATTATGTTTTTCAATCATAACGTCGATTCATCCATACCTTATAACTTCTGGTATCATCACCATAGCTGCAAGCGATTTGTACTTAATCCTCCCTATAACAATCCGGTTACGTTCTCTTCAAATGCGGCTTGTTCGGAGAAATGTTTTAATATTGAAGTGGTCTCAACATATAGGTACCTTGGTATTACTCTAGATGACAAACTAAATTGGTCATCTCATATTGCATCCTTAACAAAGTACTTATCCAATGCTATAAGACAATTATATGTACTACGCCCATTATGCTCCCCGAATATTTTGAAAATGGTTTACTTTAGCCTTTTTCACTCCAAATTAGAATATGGACTTTCATGCTGGGGCAGCATTTATAAAACCAGATTAAATCCCTTGTTGGTAGCGCAGTAGCACGCTATTCGTTTAGTATGCAATAAAAATAGGCTTCAAAATAGTTTTCCTCTATTTAAAAATTTAAATATACTTCCACTGATTCACTTATATTATTATAAAATTTTAAAATTATTTTTTATTCGTAGCGGTTATTTGTGCAGTCGAAATTGTAATTTATATAATCTACGTCTGAATGGTTTATACCTAGTAAATGTTCCTCGGCACCATAAAACTAGTTTTTTAAAATTCTATAGTTGCTCAGCACCTAGATTATTCAATAAGCTTCCACTTCCCATCAGGAGTACTCGTAATTTATCCAGATTTCTGTTGCAGGTTAAGTCCTGGCTTTTGAACTATGACCTTGAAGAAATTTTCACTATTTGAATGTTATGGCCTCCATAATAAGTTTCCTTCCTTCCAGTCTAACGCTGTATCAGCTTTGTCTGTTTTTGTTTCTGCGTCTTTCTTATTTTTTATTATTTTGCTTTCTTTTCATTTTTATATTTATATTATTTAATACTTTGCCTCCTTACTCCTTATTAACTTATTTTCTTATTACTATATGCTTGACTTTCCTATGTTTTTAGTTTCTCTTTTCCTAATTAATTGCTTTCGATACTAATTTTTTAAATTACAGAATGCAATTTTATATGTTATTTCTCTTTTTATTAATGCTTTTTTATTGTAATATGTTGTTGTAACTCCAGTTTTTTCTCTTTTGTTTACATTTGCTTATCACATTCTATGTAACAAGAACTGTATTTGAGGAATATTCATATAATAAATAATAATAAAATAAATAAATAAATAAATAAAAATATTTCGTTGCTCTGCGTAATTCTCCATGAGGTGCGGATAGTCCCGAAGTTCGTTCACAAGTTCACCTTTCAATTTGCCAAGCCAGTTGGCGATGATCCCTCTCTCTACATCCTTCTGTTGCTGGTTCAGACATAATTTAGGATATCGTTCGTCCGGTAGTTTAGATACTCTACTAAACCATCTCAGTGTTTTCCTCATGATTTTGACTTTCAGATGTACCCGCCCGCTTTCCTTTCTTACTATATGCTCTGATGTGTTTCTTGGTAAATAAAGCAACCTCTTTATGAAATTTTGTTGAACCTTTTCAGTCTTCTGAAATCCATCCACTCCCCATACTTCAGCACCATACAACGCAACTGCTTCTATCATGGAATCGAATAGTTTCA
The DNA here is from genome assembly GCA_949715475.1 of Microchrysa polita. Classification (NCBI taxonomy): domain Eukaryota; kingdom Metazoa; phylum Arthropoda; class Insecta; order Diptera; family Stratiomyidae; genus Microchrysa; species Microchrysa polita. The sequence continues at coordinate 64,363,945 of OX454418.1, read as the reverse complement.
TTTGGGCTTCCCATCCAATTTGTTGACTGTATAATAAGTTGTTGATGTTGGCCATCGCGGCAGCGGATGATATATTCCTGTTATTAATTTCTTTACTCCAGTTCCCAGTACGATAAAGTGTACTGCCAAGGTATGTAAATTCAGATTTAATCTCGATTTCTTTTTGTTGGTAATAGAATTTCTTCCTTCTTTTCCTTTTTATTTTTTTCTCAAAAATAACAATTTTTGTTTTCTCAACATTAACAGTTAGCTTTTTGCGACAACAGTATGTTTCTAGATGGTTTATTTTATCTTGCAGATCTATAGTCGAGTTCGCAAAGATAACAATGTCATCAGCGTATGCAAGCATCATTATATCTTTTTTATCTGTGATATTAATTCCTTTGAAGCCATTCTGTCTTAAGAATATTTCGATGTCATTGATATACAGGTTAAATAATAGAGCGCTTAATGGATCGCCTTGAAGTACGCCTTTTGTAACTCTAACGTTTTGTGAGTAATCTTGGCCGTTTTTAACACACACTGTAGCTGAGTTGTATATTCTCCGAATTAGGTCGACTATTATTGTACTGATTTTATTTGCTGCCAGGTGTTGCCACAACAAATTATGATCAATACTATCGAATGCACCCTTAAAATCGATGAAAATTGCATATAAGGGAATTTTCTTTGTTGCAATCTGTCTGTCATTTAACGATCTGATCGTGAAGAGATTATCCATACAACTGCGATTTTTCCTGAACCCAGATTGATGTTCAGGCAAAAGTTGTTGTGATTCAGCAAAATGGTTAAGTCTATCTGCTAGTATGCTTGTCATTACTTTGAACAGACCATTTTCCAGAGCGATTGGTCGGTAGTTGTTTGCATCATTTGGGTCCCCTTTTTTAAATATCATTGTTAGGTTAGCATGGCCAACTATTTCAGCATTGGTCTGATTCTTGATTTTGTTAAAGATACTTTTAATTGTGCACAAACCGTTTTCTGGCAAGTTTTGCAAGAATTCGTTAGGTATTCCGTCGGGACCTGGAGTTTTATTCATACCCAGTCTTTTAATCGCCCTTTTTACCTCTTCTATGCTAATATCTTTTTCTAAATTGGTATCAACTATGATAGGGAGGGCTGCAGCAGTAACGTTTGTGGGTCCACTTGTCAGTATTTATTACTGGTTCATTGACAGTTTTTCTTCTCATCTTCCTGATTTCAGCCCAGAATGTTGTGCTGTTTTTCGGGTCGTTCAGATTCTTCATGGCGAGCTGATTGTATTGGTTTTTTGCATTTTTGAGTTGTTGGTTGTATTTGTTTCTGGCATTTTGATAGGCCTTCACATTGGCAGAAGAGTAACATATTTTCATGCTTTTATATGCAATTTTCACTTTCCGCTTTTTCTCCAAGCATTCAGTTGTGTACCAGTTGTTTCTATGCAAGTTATTGTTATTTTCATGAGATGTTACAACATTTTTGATCCAGCAGCCTTGTAGATTTCATCGACGAATTGAGACCATGATATATGTGCCGGTAGCCATTCCAGTTGTACCTTATATGCTTCAGTTAAGTCATCATTCCACTTCAGTTTTTTATAAGCAACTTCTTGTGCTTTACTACGATGCTTATTCGTTAAGTTTCGCAATTTTAACGTGCAGGGTAAGTGATCTGATAAGTGGACAAAATCATTTACGAGGAAATCTGTATTTTTTTCGGTAATATCTGGGCCAGTCCATACTAGGTCAACGGTGCTGCTGCCGTTTGACTTTATGCATGTATATTCTCCTTCACTATCAGTTTTTGTTCGGCCGTTTATTAAGGTTAAACCATACGAATGGAATAAGTTTGATAATAGTTTACCTCTTTTGTTCGTTGTTCGATCTTTACTGTTTCGGTAGTCGGCTAGATCCAGATTCACCCAAGGAATCTCTTCGGTTTCCCAATCTGCTTTACCAACTCTTGCGTTGAAGTCGCCCAGTAGAATAACATTTTTTCTTTGCTGTATGATCGGTGTAATATCGTCTTCCAATAAATCAATGAGAGCAGAGTCGTTGAGGGACGGTGAAAGGTAAAAGCAACCCAATAATATTTCCGTTTTGTTCGTATTTATTATTATTATTAGCCACTTATCATTCACATTACAAGTAGTAACACTTAATATTTCCAACTGTCTGTTAATCATTATCACAATGCCACCCTTGGGCCTGCCATTTACTTTGTCTTTAGTCGCTAGAGATTCAATTACTATAAATTGTTTATTATAATTTCCACTAACCATTGATGCTACATGCCATGTTTCATAAAAGCAAATTATGTCATGTTTATAAATTTGTTTTATTTGTTCACTATTAAGTCTATTGAGGTTATTATGTCCATTCACATTCCATATAAGTATATTAATTTCATAGTTCACGGTTGATACACCTGTATTTAATATTGCTTCCGTAGTATTGGGTTGCTATTTGCCAATATCTGCTGAACATCCTGGTTGTTCCTCCCGTAGCAGAATAGATTCGGATGATCGTGCTCGTTTTGGTGTGCCCATAGTGCTACTAATTGATCTGTTCCGTTTACTTGTTGATTCGCTTTCGAAGTTTCGTTGGTTACGTCTTTCAGTGCGTTTAATCAATTGCTCTTTAGTGTAATCGTTATCAATGTACACCTTCGATCGCCCTTTAACGCTCTTCAGTTTGTTTTTGTTATTCAAGATACTTTCTTTCGCTCAGTTGTTAGTTTCAGAACAACGGGTCTGGGGTATTTGCTGTCAGTTGCAATCTTTCCGATTCGCTTTATAATGTCAATATCTGATTCAACTAATGTGATATTTATATCGTTCATTATTTCAAGCACGGTTCCTTCCAGTTCCTCAACACTGTTCTCAACCTCCGGGATCCCCTTGATGATTACATTTCGTCGTTTTTGCTCTCGTTGTACCATAGTGACAGTTTTCGAAACTTCAGCATTGTTGATGTTAATTTGGTCAATTTTTTCGCGCATTATCCTCATATCGGTTCGTATTTCTTGCAGTGATAACATTATTTTGTTAATTGCTTCCATTGTAGGATCGCACGGGATGTTAGTGCTTTGTTGATTAGCTGTTGGAGATCGCTGGACTTTCGACGACTTGGCGAATATTGTTGACATTTTGGAGTGTTCCGCCCAGTGAGTTTGATATTTGTTGAGGTAAGAGGGTTATGTTATTGTTGTTAATTAGTTTAGCTTACGCGAAGATAAAACTAAACCGAATCAGTAAACCTCCTTTTTTTGAGGAGACACTCGCGAATACGATTATTAAGTTAAAGTACGATTTTGAATTAAAGGACAGTGAAATAGTTATTTTTCGTTAAATTAACTTGTCGCAATAGTCACTTTGATGTTTATTCAATGGCAGTGTTACCAGAACTCCAAAAAAATACTATGATATACGCTAAATCAACTGGCTAGTTCCCATGGAGGCGAAAAAACATGGTCTATGGTTTAATTTTCATAGTTTGGTTTCGTTCAAATATACCTAATAACAATTGTGATTTTTGTATTACCTCATTGATCCAAACGATATCGAGAAAAACATGTCCTTTTTCTTTCAAACCAATATATTTCGGGCAGTGCCCATCTTCAGGGTTTGTTTTCTACAAAGAATTGAGACATATTTAAACAACAATATTGAGTGAGTGTATAAATTAATTACCTAGAACTATGTATAAAATAAAAATACAAAATAATTGAACACAAGCGAGAACAATGTTAACTGGATGGTATGGTAGACAAAGAATGTTTATAATAAATTAGTTGATAAATTAGTTGTCAAATATGTTAACATAATATGTACATACATACATATGTAATATAAAATAATAGTGACTGAATAGCTGTCAAATTGAAGCTAAATCTTAATTAAATTAATATCATCATCAATGTGGCACGATAGCCCGACGTCGGGCCTTGGCCGCCTGAATCGTTGACCTCCAATTGTCGCGGTTACGTGACCTCGTCCTCCAGTTTCGGGAGCCCAGCAGCTGGTGGGCGTCTTCACCTACGGAGTTCTCCCAGCGAGCTCTCGGTCGTCCACGCAACCTCGCTCCGTCAATTCGTTGTGCGTTCATCACTTTCTTTGGCATGCGATTATCGTCCATCCGTTGTACATGCCCCGCCCATTGCAAACGTTGAAGCTTCACGATTCTCGATACTTCCAGCTCATCGTACAAATGATACAACTCATGGTTGTACCGGATACGCCATTGGTCTCGCTCGCGAACGGCCCCGAAAATTCGCCGAAGAACCTTTCGTTCGAATCGGTCTAGCAAAATTTCGGAGGCTTGGGTGAGGGTCCATGTTTCGCAGCCATAACATAGCACGGGTCGGATGATCGTTTTGTACACGCGGAGCTTCGTGTTCCTGTGCGCAAGCTTCGAATTAATTATAGGGAGGACCGAGAAATATGTCTTATTGGCTAGTTGTATCCGTCGCTTAATTTCGTCGGTTTCGTTGGCGTCCTTTGATAAGTTACAACCCAGATAGTTGAAGTTGTCTACATACTCGATATTAAGGTCCCCCACTGTGATGCTTGAATTTGCTGGCGTCCTTGTTTTCGATTGCATCATGGCCTTTGTTTTGCTTTCGTTGATATGTAGTCCAACTTCCTTTGCGGCGTTATTGAGGTTATGCAGAAGGCTTTCTGCATCACCCAACCTTCGAGACATGATGTTGATATCGTCGGCGTACGCTACTAATTGAGTCGACTTGATGAGTAGCGTTCCGCTGCTGTCCATATTCATGGCTCGAATTACATACTCCAAAGCAAGGTTGAAGAGCGTCGGCGCCAGCCCGTCGCCCTGCTTGAGTCCAGTACGAGTTTCAAATAGGTCAGTGAGTCGATTCTGCACTCTGACCTGCGAGACGGTATTAGTCATCGTCATCCTTGTGAGTCGCACTAACTTTGCCGGTATACCAAAATTCAGCATAATGTTGTACAGTACACTTCGATCGATACTGTCGTATGCCTGCTTGAAGTCGACAAAGATTTGGTATACGTCGATGTTATATTCCCAGCACTTTTGGAGTAGTAGCTTCACTGTGAAAAGCTGATCGGTCGTTGATCGACCAGGTCTGAAGCCGCCTTGATACTCGCCAATGATTCGTTCTGCGTACGGATTAATTCTCTTTTCAAGAATTTTAGATAGTATCTTATAGGCCGTACAAACTAATGATATGCCCCTGTAATTCTCACACTTCAGCTTGTCACCCTTTTTGTGGATTGGGCAGATTATGCTTTTGCGCCAATCTTCGGGGATTTCCTCGTCGTTCCATATTTTCAGCAGTAGCACATGTATAGCATTGGTCAGGCACGTTCCACCATGCTTCAGCAGTTCTGCTGGGATCTCGTCAGCGCCGGGCGCTTTATTATTTTGAAGCGACTGTATGGCAAGACTCACCTCCTCTACTGTTGGGGGTAGAACGGGATGGCCTGGTTCGGCTAACTGCTCAAGAGCTGGCTCCGCGGGGGATGTTGATGGTGCATTGAGGAGCTCTTCAAAATGCGAGGCCCATCGTTTGTTGACGCTTTCGATGTCGCTGATGATGTTACCATCCTTGTCCTTACATAGGCTTGTCCTGGGTTGATATCCGTTCTTAACATTATTTATAAGTTTGTACGCCTGTCTAATGTTCTTACTGGCTAATCTTTGGTTTATTTGCTGTAACTGCTCGTCAAAATGTTTGCGTTTCTTACGTCTAATTAACTTATTAGATACTCGCCGAAGCTCGTTATATCTTTCTTTCTTGGCTCGGGATGCGCGTTGTGTGTATTGGCGATAGGCTTCATTTTTCGCCTCAATCGAGGCCCTGCATTCGTCGTCGAACCAGTCTGCTCGTCTGCGCCGGCCTTTATAGCCCACGACCTCTTCTGCGACCCCCTTGATGCTGTCTTTGAGCTCCTCCCAGAACTCATGGATACCTAGATTATTGATGTTATCAAGCATGGGCGACAGTTTTTCCTCAAGGGCTGTAGTATACGCAGCCGCCGTGGCATCATCAATCAAATTGTCAACCTCGAAGATCTTGGCAGGGTTGATTCTCGTTAGGTGCACCGAAGAGATTCTGCACCTGTAGGTCGTCTTCACCAAATAGTGATCGGTGTCGCAGTTGGCTCCTCGATAGGATCGAACATCTAGGACATTAGAAGCCCATCTCTTGCTGATCAGTACGTGGTCGATCTGGTTCACGGTGTATTCATCTGGAGACTTCCAGGTCTGCTTGTGGATTCGTCGATGAGGGAAGCATGTAGAGCTTATTACCAGGTTTCTGCCGCTCGCGAAGTCGATAAGTCGCTGACCGTTGTTGTTGTTTTCGTCGTGGAGGCTATGACCTCCAGTAGTTCCCCTATGCCAGCTTTCATTTCCGACTTTGGCGTTAAAGTCTCCTAGCAGCAGCTTGACGTCGTTTGATGGAAGTGAGTCGAGGAGTGTTTCTAGGTCGTTGTAGAAATCGTCCTTAATCGCGTCTTCTTTTACTTCTGTAGGGGCATGCGCATTAATGAGCCAGAGATTAGCGAAACGGGTCTTAATGCGGATCGCACATAGCCGCTCGTTGATGGGTTTGAAGCCGATAACGTGGTCCTTCAGCTGCTTATTCACGATGAAAGCTACTCCAAACTCAAATTAATATAGATGTTACTAAAGTCCTTCTTATCGGTTTTGTCGTTACAAGCTTTATTTTCGTGCCTGATGATGTGATTAACTTCGTAAATTTGTAGTTTCTTCTTATTTTTCTGGTTGACTAGAACTTGTGCATCATCAAAGTTAAAGGTGTGTTTATTCATGATCGAGTGTTTTGCCAAGGCGGATAAGTTCTCATTCAACGTCTTGTTTGTGTCATTTTTATGTTGGTTCAATCGAGTCCCTAATTTTTGAATGGTTTCGCCAATGTACGTTTTGTCACAGTCTTTACAGTCGACTTTATATACAACTCAGATTTTTCGTGTATTGGAATTTTGTTCTTCAACTGGGTGAACAATTTGTTATTTTTATTGGGGGGACGCATTGCTATTTTTAGTTCGGGGACAAACTGCTGACAAGCTCTTGAGATATTCTCGCTTAGTCCTGGAATATAAGCAAGTGATGAAAAATGAAGATTGGGTGCTACAGTAGCTGTTGTTGTAGTGTTGTTTTCTTTTGATAGATACGCGTAGCTGGTGCCATTCGGAGATTTTTTGCTACGTACCTCACCAATCATCTTTTCAATTAGTTTACCGGGATAATTATTCTTACGCAAAGTCTGTTTTATGCGGTCGAGGTTATCTTTCCAGAAGCATTTGTGGCTAACTCTAAACACTTTGCGGATGAAAGATTTGGCTACATTTGTCTTCATCTTAATCGGATGATTGGAATAGAAGTTGAGTAACCGATTAGATGCAATAGGTTTATGGTACCAATTCGTAATTATTTTTCCACGATCCGTTCGGTGTAGAGTAAGATCTAAATAGTCCAGCCTTTTATTATTTTCTATTTCATATGTGAATTGGATGTTGGGATGATATGAATGTAATGCTTCGAGTGTTTGTTGAATTTTATCTTCCGGTATTGCAGTCAAATGATCGTCGACATAAGAGAACCAAAAAAGTGGCAAGAAATCTAATTTTAATAATGCATCGTTTACTACATCATCTAGAACTCTTTCTACTAAAATTGGAGCTAGACTAGATCCCATAAAGAGTCCCGATTTCATTGTGATGTACTGATCTTTGTAATTAAAATAGTTACAATCTATAAGACAAAATCGCATTAAATTCAAAAAATCCTTCTTCGGAATGCTGGTGTGTTTGCTAACATATTTGTCGAAATCGAAAGTCGACTGTAAAGACTGTGACAAAACGTACATTGGCGAGACCATTCAAAAATTAGGGACTCGATTGAACCGCCAACATAAAAATGACACAAACAAGACGTTGAATGAGAACTTATCCGCCTTGGCAAAACACTCGATCATGAATAAACACACCTTTAACTTTGATGATGCACAAGTTCTAGTCAACCAGAAAAATAAGAAGAAACTACAAATTTACGAAGTTAATCACATCATCAGGCACGAAAATAAAGCTTGTAACGACAAAACCGATAAGAAGGACTTTAGTAACATCTATATTAATTTAATTAAGAGTTAGCTTCAATTTGACAGCTATTCAGTCACTATTATTTTATATTACATATGTATGTACATATTATGTTAACATATTTGACAACTAATTTATTATAAACATTCTTTGTCTACCATACCATCCAGTTAACATTGTTCTCGCTTGTGTTCAATTATTTTGTATTTTTATTTTATACATAGTTCTAGGTAATTAATTTATACACTCACTCATTATTGTTGTTCAAATATGTCTCAATTCTTTGTAGAAAACAAACCCTGAAGATGGGCACTGCCCGAAATATATTGGTTTGAACGAAAAAGGACATGTTTTTCTCGATATCGTTTGGATCAATGAGGTAATACAAAAATCACAATTATTCTAATTCTATCCCGGCAATACAACATACGAAAGTTGTTTTATGAACTTTTATCACATAATACCTAATAACCGTTACTTTGAGGCAATTTCCATATAATAAATGTTAGTTGAGAGTCCTAGAATATTTCACTGAAAAACCCATACACTTTAAATGGCGATTTCAGCAGGATATTAACCCTAACCATACCTCACAAACTGGTCAAGGATCCGCTTCAACCAAATCGGGTGGCTTTTCACGTTGTTACTAGAGTTAAATTAAATCCGAAATGTTTAGAGAGAGTTGAATCAATGAACCAGAAACACAGTTTTCACAAAACAGACCAATTACGGAATTTCCTGGAAGTAACTGGATATATGGATGCATGGGAACATGCCATAAGAATTATCTCCATAGGGCCAACAAAAACCTTTTTTCTTTCAAAATAATGGACCATTTACTTTTAAATAATAAAATAAATTAAATTCTTGTCGAATCAGAACTTAATATTTTAATTAAAACAAGTTTTAATCAAATTAACTGACATGTACTTTTTATTTTGTCCTGCCTATTTTAGTCAGTTCGTACTTTTACAAGTTAAATGAAAGCTGTTATTTATTATAATATGCTAATTTACATATTATTTGATTCCTCACCAATTAAGTAATTAAATCTTTCCATATGATTTTATTTCCTCAAATAATTACTTTGCTACAGGGTGATAAGAAAAATTCGTTTGGGTGTACTTATTTTTTTGGCCATATGTGTATGCAAGTTTTTCGCTCGGTGAACTCAGTACATACCTTTACCCATTTAATGCATCTTTTCGTAAAAAGAACAGTCAGACGCATTTCACACCGCCCCGTACATTCATGCATGCATACATGAGCTTCAAAACTCGGAATATTTTTTCCTCTTTTCATTTACCTGAGACGTCTTACCTTTACACAGAGTACTACACAAGGCAACATGCGGTATTCCGTATGCATGCGATACATTCACTGCCTTGGCTCGTCGAACTGACCGCCACGCGATTTTCATTCAGTTTTCAGTTGAGTGTCGATCGCGAAATAGCAAGGCGGTTCGTCTCACGTGCTTCGGAAGGCGACGAAAATAAGATTGAAATCGACAAAAAATTTTCATAGGCGATCCGCCGAAGGCGACATTACGCGATACAGGCACACACTTCGCGACCCGGCTCTAATGTTCTTGCATCTCGTGGCGTCATATATCGCCGGTAGTGTTGATTAATGAGCGCGGATTAAAATAAGACGAATTGCGCGAATCGGTAGTGAATAGTGTGCTCAAGGTGTTATTCATTCACTTCAAAACTGATTTGATGTTATTAGCATGGAAATTGCACAATGGCCTTAATGACGACTCACCGGGTTCTATGAAGTTGCCAGTAATTGTGATGAAATACAAGTAGCTGCATTCTTACCGATCTTTTGCATAATTAGAGTAATCTTTGACTGATACCGCTTCTTGTTTGTTTGTTTATGGTCATAATTGGCAAAGAATAAATTACAGTATTGTGAAAGTGAGCAGAACGATCCAGGTTAGAAAATAATCCGTTTATAGTTCTTCAACATGAGCTACCTGAAACTGAACAGAGTTCCCCGAATTGCAATCGTACTGCTTGCTATCATTGAATCATGTAAGTCTTATGCTAATTCCTAGATTTATTCCTCCTAGAATCTGATTAAAGTTAAGAACAGATGACATGTCATCGTCAAAAAATTGTGCTAAGAAGCCAACAATTTTACGGGAAATAAATTAGAAATTTAAATTTTCAGAATTGTTTAAAAACACATTTCACCTGAGCATCATCTATTCATCTTATAACACTCAATTCTATTCATATGAAAATGTTGATGCATATTTGTACATTCACACCGTCAACGATTCCATTCAAGCTTCATTTTTGCAAGGTGGAAGACATTCATCAGCCAGGCAATGCCCGCAAATTTGGATTCACAAATTTTCGGGTTTGAATATAATAGTTTTGAATAAAATGAATGGACAAAGTTAGCTATCCTTTCATAATATGGTTTCCGGCAAAATGCAAACGAGTATGAGGCTTAATCTTAACCGGTTCTCTCCCGCAAAGGAAACGTCTGATAGGATGTTTTCTTAGAAATGAAGAGCATTAATTTCATGATATCTGCTAACGAAACACATGTTTATTTTGATAAATTGTCTTTTGTTTTCGATGAATCATTAATTTGGCGACTGGTTGATTACACAGTGTAACTTTGGTGCTAAGTTATGTACATAATAATTACTATACCTGACTGATACAACATACAACTGACTCATAACATGATTGCGCAAAGTTGAAATGTCCAGAGGAATGTTGACGACCTTATCATCTCATAATCACTACATTTTTTACATAGGACATACAGGGAGTCCGGTTTTATTTTATTTTATTAGAATCAACGGTATAAAGTATCTGACCAAAAACAACAAAGTTGTAAAAGTTACCCCGCCAAAGAAAAATTCATCTGCCGCAAAATGACTACATATCACTCCAATCCGCCGCTCATATGTAATTTTGTTTTAGGTGTAAATGCTGGAGAAGTTTAAATGTACAGGACTACTTCCTAAAGTAATTTTGTGGGAGCCGTCCAGCATTTACACCTAAAACAAAATTACATATGAGCGGCGGCGGATTGGAGTGATATGTATTCTTTTTGCGGCAGATGAATTTTTCTTTGGCGGGGTAACTTTTACAACTTTGTTGTTTTTGGTCAGATATCATATATTTTTGCATACTTAAATAGCCACCTAATATTTTTGTCTTAAGGTCGTGATCTCCCAGTGTTCCAATTTCCTACTGTCCTTATGTGCCAATGTCCAAATGTGCAAATATCACAGTGTCCCAATGGCCTAATGTCCGAATGTCCCACTACCCTAGTGTCCCAATATCGCCATTTCCCAATGTCCCAGTCTCCCTGTGTGGAAGTGTCCCAGTCTCCCACCTAATGTCCTAATATCCCAATGTCCAATTGTCCTACTGTCCCAAGGTCCTAATGTCCCAATTTCCTAATATCCCAGTTCCCAATGTCCCAGGATCCTAATGTGATAATATCCCAATAGCCCAATGTCCTAATGTGCCAGTGTCCCAATGTACAAATGTCCCAATATCCCAATGTACCAATTTCCTCATGTCCCAGTGGTCAGTGTCCCAATGTCGCAGTATACCAAGTGTCCAAAGGTCCCAATAGCCAAGTATCCGAATGTACCACTGTCCCAATGTCCCCATGTCCCAATTTCCCCATGTAACCTAATGTCCCAGTATCCAAATGTCCAAGCGTCACAATGTCCTAATGTCCCAATGTCTCAATATCCTAATGTCCCAATTTCCCAATGTCCCTATGTCCCAATATTCCAATATTCCAATGTCCTAATATCGCAGTGCCCCAATGTTCAAATGACCCAATATCCCGATGTCCCAATAGCCCGATATTTCAGTGGCCCAATGTCCCTATGTGCCCAATGTCCGATTATCCTATTGTCCCAAGGTCCAATGTCCTAGTATCCCAATGCCCCAACGTCACAGTCTCCCAGTGTCCTAATGTCCCAATATCCAAATGTTCCCATGTCCCAATATCCCAATGTTCCAATGTCCTAATATCCTGATATCCCAATGTTCCAATATCCCGATGTCTCTGTAGCCCAATGTCCCTATGTGCCTGTGTCCCAATGTCCGATTGTCCTATTATCCCAAGGTGATAATGTCCCAATGTCCTACCTAATATCCCAGTGCCCCCATGTCCCTGTATCTCAGTACCCTAATGGCCCAGTATCCCAATGTTTCAATATCCCAATGTGCCAACATCCCAATGTCCTAATGTTCTAATATCCCGATGTCCCAAGATCCTAATGTCCAAATGTCCTTATATGCCAGTGCCCCAATGTCACAACAGCCCGATGTCTCAGTGGCACATTGACCCTCTGTACCAGTGTCCCAATTTTCGATTGTCCTATTGTCCCAAAGTCATAATGTCCCAATGTCCTAATATCCCAGGGCCCCCTTTTCCTAGTCTCCCAGTGTCCTAATGTCCCAGTATCCCAATGTGCCAATATCCCAATGTTACAATGTCCCAATGTTCTAATATCCCGATGTCCCAATATCCCGATGTACCAATATCTTGATGTCCCAGTGGCCCAATGTTCCCACGTCCCAGTTTCCCCAGTGTACCTAATGTCCCAATGTCCTAATGTGTTAATGTCCTAATATCCCAATGTCCTAATGACCCAAGACCCTCATGTCCACATGTTCTTATATCCCAGTACCCCTATGTGCGAATATCCCGATGCCCCAATGTCACAACATTCCGATATCTCAGTGGTCCAATGCCCCTATGTACCAGTGTCCCAATGTCCCAATGTCCGATTGTCCCAAGGTCATAATGTCCCAATGTCCTAATATCCCAGTGCCCCCATGTCCCAGTTTCCCAGTGTCCTAATGTCCCAATACCCCAATATCCCAATGTCCCATTGTCCCAATATCCGGATGTCCCAGTGCCCCAATATCCCGATGTCCCAATGCCCCAATATGCCGATGTCCCCACGTCCCTGTTTCCCCATTGTGCCTAATGCTCCAATGTCCTAATGTCCCAAGACCCTAATGTCCCAATTTCCTAATATCCCACTACCCCAAGATCCTAGTCTCCCAGTCTCCCGGTGTCCCAATATCCAAATGTCCCAATGCCGCAGTGTGTTTAAAAAAATGGTCAATGCGATGAGCCGATAGACGCAATTGTTGGAAATCTTTTGTTAACTTTACCTATTAATTTACCGTTATTCCATCCACTTATCTAAATGGAAGACATTGATTCTTTAGAAGGACCACCAGAGGATCATTCGTTCCAAATTTCATAAAAATCCCATCACGAAGAGAGACAGTAGAAGCAAGTCTTTCTGCAACTGTAGACTTCATTCTGAAATTGGGTTACTCGCTTAAGTCTGTGAGGGTGAAAATTTCACCGTTTATTCCATATATCTTACCCGTTATTGTGCCGATCGAAGATTTTATTTGGAAAGGCACTAGAACAGGATATGTGGAATATTTTGGTAAAAAAAATTTTTTGGTGGCTGTTGCCTGGAAAGCTGTAGCCTGATCAAACAAAAAAGCAAGTTGTCTCCGGTAATCATAGACTTGTTCGCTTTCGTTTTTCTTTTTCCTTTGGCGGGCGAGACGCTCTCGCGTCTCTTGATAACTTAAACCTAAAAATTCATTGTACTTAGTTTAAAAATTCATTAACCCTTTCATTCCCATTGTAAACTGCAGTTTACATCAACTTTAAAACACTTTTTCCATGTTTTGGTTTGCTTTAAATAAAAATAAGTGATATACACTAAAACTTACATATAACAGTATTCGAGTAGTAGTTATTGCATATGGATTGAAATTTTTAAGAACGCATTTAGAATTAAGGCCGTCAGTGTGTTTTCGTCCATTGTGACAAGTGGTGAATTGCTCCCCTCCTACATAATTCTAGGTGCAAAATCCATCCGTGAAAAAAATATAGCGCTATTCACCAAAAACAAAAGATTCATTTGGCAGAATTTTCTTTGACAAAAATTTAATAGGATGGCATTAGGGGACGTTGAAAGATATGTAAACTATGGTTTACATTTGGCATTTATGGAATTATATTGTCGCCAGTACTGGTATGAATCCGATATGAAAAAGATGATCTTGGCGGAAAAAAAGTAGCATAAAACCTTTCAGATGGTGCAAATTGGGCGATTTCAACCTATTGGGGTATATTCTGGATTGATTGGGACCGATGCCCGGATTATCGAATTGTCCGGATTTCAAAAATGCACCGATAAAGACTCCAGACTCGTCTATAATATATCATTTATGCTAAAATGCTAACTAAATTTAATAAATTTATCGATTTATTCGATCAGAAAAACTTAAAAGTTTTGCCAGTTTTTATTAATTTAATTTAAAAACTATAATTTAATTTTGAACTTTACTGATAAATGGGCCGAAATCTGGATTATCAAACAAATAATCCGGGTTTTGAGATTGGCCGGAATTTACACTATTGGTTTCTAAACATAGCTTCAGTAAATGGATTGGACCTTAGTCTTAAAAAAAAAAATAACAGGCGCGACAATCCAGCATTGGACTAAGGCCGCAGGATGTGTTAGTGACATCCTATTTCCAAGATCTTATCTGCTTTTTGTTGAGGTAATGAGATCAGCATCACGCTCAGCAGTGTTATTTATCCCCATAAATGGGTACTCGTTTAACATCTGAGTGAGATCATAGCCCGTCACAAGCTCGTGAGTTCGAAAAACACCATGGAACACGGTGAGATTCAAACTCATGAGCCTGTGCACCGAAGGTGCGCGCACTAACCGCTAGACCAGCCAGACCTTAGTCTTACTCATCGAGAAAATTTCTTTCATCTTTTCCGTAATAAAAAATAAATAACTCATATTGCCGTCAACTATTTGTATTTGAAAAAGTTTCCACTCAATCCCAATGTAAACTGCAGTTTACATACTACATATTAGGCCGCTATTACACAGTCATATATTGGTAATATACAGGGTGTCCCGCATTGGGTGGTCAATACTGTAAGGGTTGATAGCGCAACTTGTTTCAACAAGAAAATTACCAATACAATCGGAATTTTTTTTACCGTTACCTTGTTATCGCTCTTTTTGTGAAAGTCATCAAAAATCGTGACTTGTCACGCAAAATCGTAATTTGCAGCACTCCTGATGACTTAATCCAAGATTTGATTTCAGTTTCAGAAACTACATAAAATTTCACAAAAACTGAAGTTTTTCCTGTTGCCAACATTATCGGCACTTTCAAGATACAGTTACTCAAACTTAATAGAAATTTTAAAATATATTTTTCATCGAAAATTCAAACAGTAATTTCATAACGGTGCTTTATACGTACAACCCTGGAGAGTTGATAAAAGTTGCTTCAACATGTGGGTTTTCCAACGTTATATCAATTTTATTTAGTTTCGGAAACGGAAATCAAATCTTGGATTAAGTCATCAGGAGTGCTGAAAATTACGATTTTGCGTGACAAGTCACGATTTTCGATGGCTTTCACAAAAAGAGCGATAACAAGGTAACGGTAAAAAAAATTCCGATTGTATTGGGAATTTTCTTGCTGAAACAAGTTGCGCTATAAACCCTTACAGTATTGACCACCCAATGCGGGACACCCTGTATACTATAACTAACTATCTAGGGCTCGCTGCGCTCGCGTTGACTTGACAGTAACTTAAATTGATGGGCGATTTTAAGTCCTAATCAACCTGAGAGACATATTGATGTAGGTTTCTACTAAAAAAATCGTAGTTATGGAGATGGTGCTAACATTATTTAAGTACTTTTTCGTATCCAAAGTAAATACTGAATCGAAGCGTTATACGTGTCCGTAAATTATCCGTTTCATTGAAGTGCTCTTTGGTAAACCACATTTTTTGTTTTTTGGTCTGACGTTAACACAAACAAAGCGGATGGTTTCCCAACTCGTGAACACGCAACGTATAACTGCCCATGTGAAAAACAATGATTTTCTAAATTTATCCCGCAAACACTAAGCGATTGGCCTTGCGACTTGTTAATTGTCATTGCGAACGCAAGGCGAACTGGAAATTGCAATCGTTTGAAGTCAAACGGAAGAACAGTCGGAATCATTGGTATTCGAGGAATATATACATTTTCACCTGCGTACTTTCCGTTAATAATGGTTGCCTTAATCAAATTCGGCATAAGTCTTTTTACCGAAAGTCGAGTACCGTTGCAAAGTCGCGGTGGCAGTTTACTTTAAATATTGGATTGTAGTACATGCTATGTATCAGAGATGGTGCTGTATGTAAAAAAAAGATTTTCCAGCTTTTCTGTTGAATTTTTTTCCTGAATTTTCTTTGCTATAAACCTCACGGAGCCCGAGACCTTTCCAACGAATGCAAAACCGTGGAAATCGGTTCGTGCGTTCTGGAGTTATAGCGTCCGGAAGGAAAACCCGACTTATTTTTATATAGTAGATAGATATTATCATATCCCTAAGCCTACTTGATTTCGCTTCCTGCACGTCTAAAAATTTATACTGAATGAATCGAGTAGGCTTAGGCATATGACATACATATTATAATATAAATATGACTGTGTAATGGAGCCCTTAGGCCCGTATTTATGAACATACCTTAACTCAAGGAGAACTTGAGTTAAGTTAACTCAAGGAGAACTTGAGTTAAGTTAACTCAAGGAGAACTTGAGTTAAGGATGTCGAATTTCAAAAAATTAAATGTCATTTCCCATACTTTTTCATAGAAATCATTTATATTCAGGAGTTAATGCATCCTTCATTTAAGGCGAAACTCAAGGAGACCTTAAGTTTTCAATAGACTTGAAATATAATATTTCAAGGTAGGTGGGTAGCTACCTTGACTTCAAGTGAGGTTGACTAGAGAAAATTTCAAGGTCTCCTTGAGAGAGATTTTTTCATTGAAAATGTATTTTTAGACACAAATAAAGACGAAATAATAATAATAATATTATTATTATTATTATTATTATTATTATTATTATTTTTTTGCGCGAAGGAATTTAATTTGGGAATGAAAGGATTAATAAATTGATCAATTGTGTAATTTATTCATTCTTTGTACTCAAATAATCATTTTATTATAAACAACGTGCCAAAGATTTGCAAAAACTATACTATGTAGACGGTGTTCCGAAAAATTCAAGTCTACTTGCATGAATTGGCATGAATTGGCTACCCTTGAAACTCTGTTTATTATGTTTTCAGAACCAATATTGGTTCTAGAGGGGTTTATATAAAACGTATGGTTTGGGCTGCCTCTCAAAGGTCTACTCGGCACATACAGGCCAAATTGCTCTCTTAATTGCGAACTTTTTATTTGACCATTTATTATCCTATGGAGGAAACATAAATCCATCTTGACTGAATTCTATTCATGGGAGTAAGGATCCATTGGAGATCCTGATTTAAAAGCCCAATGCCGTAAAAAAACGTTGTTGAACTTTTTCTAGATCATACGACTGATACTGCCAAGATCAAGATTATTAAAAAAAAAGTGTGGCACCACAAATTCGAGATGGAAAGAAACATCGATAGTTGAAAACCATCGATGGTGAAAACCATCGACCATCGAAACGCAAACCATCGATGGTGAAAAACATCGACGCAAAACCATCGATGGTAAAAACATCGACCATCGGACCAAAAAGTAGTCTGGCTGGTCTAGCGGTTAGTGCGCGCACCTTCGATGCACAGGGTCATGAGTTCGAATCTCACCGTGTTCCATGGTGTTTTTCGAACTCACGAGCTTGTGACGGACTATGATCTCACTCAGATGTTAAACGAGTACCCATTTATGGGGATAAATAACACTGCTGAGCGTGATGCTGATCTCATTACATCAACAAAAAGCAGATAAGATCTTGGAAATAGGATGTCACTAACACATCCTGCGGCCTTAGTCCAATGTTGGATTGTCGCGCCTGTTATTTTTTTTTATCGGACCAAAAACATCGATGTTCGATGCTCATCCCTAATACAAACCTAGTCCCCCGAATTAGGTTCTTCTAAGAAAAACTTTTTTATTTTGTCATCGATTTCAATCAAATTTTGCACAAATGTGTTTCTAGTGATACCACAAAAGATATGTAAAAATGGACCAAATCGGCTCATGAGGTCATGGGACTGTCATACAAACCTAGCTCCCCAAATTAAGTTCTTCTAAGAATTTTTTTTGTTTATACCCTAATTTCACCTAAACTTTACACAAATGTGTTTATATTGATGACACAAAACATATGTATGAATAGATGGAATCGGACCATGTGGTCATGGGGCCACCATACAAACCTAGCCCCCCAAAACAAATTTTTCTATGAAAAACATTTTGATTTGCACAACAATTTCAATCAAACCTCATAAAATTATATTTCTATTGATGCCACATAACAAACGTAAAATAAATGAAATCGGACTAGGGGGTCGTGGGGCTGTCATACAAACTTAACCCCCAAATTAGGTTCTTCGAAGAAAAACTTTTTTATTTGTCCACCAATTTCAACCAAATCTTTAATTGATGCCTCAAACATACGTAAAAATTGATGGAAAGGCCATGCGTTTGGTTCTTCTATGAAACCCACGTCCCCCGCTTCCCCCAATAAATCTTCGCCCCGGCACTTATGTCAAAATTCAAGAAAAGGCCGGGAGGACTGAACACAAGTCATAGGTACGCCCGAAAAAAAATTTAGCCCGAGGTAAGCGAAGGGTATCCAAATTTCGGCCGCGCCCGAAATTAGCCTCAGTCTCGTTTTATCTTATAGTAAACCCTGATAACGAGCATTTCGCCCGAAATATATTGGTTTCCATAAACAAAAAATAAATTTTATTTAAAACTCGTGAATCGCTTTGGAGGAAAGGCAAAATTGCACATAATATAGTCAATGCAACGATTCCGGCAACACAAAAATCAAAACTGAACAATTAAATTTAAAATTACTTAAATTTAATTATTTCCCATCCGTCTCCTGTGGTTCTAGTGGGGGTAGTAACTTCTAATCTAGGTTAGGTTAGGTTAAAGGGGCTGTCATGGTAGCCATGACACACTTAGATCACATCTGGGTCCTTTGTGATACCACGGGAAAAATCATCCCGACCACCCTAAGCCTGAAACCAGCCTGAGCGTGCAATAAAACATTAAAGTTTACTAATAGTAACGTTCTCAAGATATTACAGTGTCCCGTGACAACGCCAGCTGCAATAACTTGCTTTTTCAGTGTTTATAATTTAGATCAGGCTACATCATCTTTGTCCTGGTTCCTGGAAGCCGTACTTTCATCAATTCATCTTAAGTTCGCCTTGCTTACCGAGGCCTGCTTGATGGTCTGTTTGAATGAATCCATGGGCATACCAATATGTCGTTGGTTTTCTGGTACAAAATCCTGCTATGCCCCGTCGCGTTATTTCAACCACCTTACGATTTCTTGGGTATCCGCTGTGCAGAAATCGACAGGTTGACTCCTATCATGGTTATTAATGGGAGGATGGTAAACGAATCAAACACAAAACGGTCAATCCTTTTAAATGAAGCAAAGCTTAAAATCAACCATAACGCAAGATCAATATACCTATCTACAAAATAAATTACAAAATGAAAGAAAATTACCGAAAACGACTCTAAAACTTTAGTAATGAAAACTGACACCATTTTAAAGCATCATTTTTTTTTAAAGGGTATCATCTAAATACCGGAGCTATCCTAAGTTTTTTTAGGGGAAAAATATGTTGTACAATGAGTTTTCGATTTTCTATGACGGTTTTTTTTTAAATCGTCAGGCTCCCGTACTTGCGAACCGCCAGATTGCATTGGAGAACCACCGTAAGCACGCATGTTCCACAACCCACAAGGGTCTGTTCTTGGCTCGCTGCTGCAGACCCACAGGTATAATAGAATCCTCCATGCGTTAGGCGGTAGCGCTTGTAGTACTAACCAAGAATTGAGTTTTTGCTTAGCTATACAAATTTGGATGCAAACGATTACGGTCGCTTTTGGCCTTCCACCTTTTGCTGACAATTATACAATTTCACAAGTTACCGTTGTCAGTAAACGTTAAATTGTTATTAGAGAATTTCAGCATGTTGTAGAAAATATTTCGACATAGTTTTACATTCTATGAAACAACTCGTTTGTCATGGGGGTTTTGGGTGCATTTCCGTATATTTGATGTTCTGTGAACAGTCGAAATTGGCGAAATGATTTGTCGTGATTATACAATACACCCATGCCTACTTGGGACATGCAAAATTGTGATATACTGTTTTGTATACAGTAGGCAAGCAAATTTTTCCATAGAATGTCAAACTAAGTCGTCCTTTTTTTTTGCGGCATGCTAAAACTCTCCATTAAAAGAGAGTATTCGCATGTCGTGCAACTTACGTCAACGTCTATGAGATTCTAAAGAAAAAATTCCATTTCCACTAATAAGTGTGGAAAAGTCTGGTCACTTCTTTTGTAGTAATTTTTATTTATGATTTATGGGTTTCAATATAATCTTGGCAGGACGATAGAACAACATTTTCAACATCCACAATTTTTTACATTTTAAAGTAAATATGATAATAATAAGCATGTTGCGAAGATAAAATCTCTACAATATTGTAAATTATACTTAAATGCATTTCTATAATTTCCTATCCTACAGCGCATTTAATTTTTACTCCAATAAATTTCTCACGAAATGAATGAATGAAAAATGAAGAAACTACTTTAATAACTAAATATCGTTTAAATTTAAATGAAAAACAATAAAAGAGAGCAATCATTTCTGCAATCTACCAAAAGTATGCCATATAGATACAAACAGTGTTATTATCAGATCTCAGCAATTCTTCGTTTTCAAGCCATCATGCATTAAATTTCCAAATAGTAAAAGAATACATAGTTGGCATCTTTCGCTAAAAATATATTCCCACTTAATTCTATCCTGTTTCCAACTGAATATTGCACTTTGTTATGGTTATTTCCCCTTCTAATTTTTATCTTTTCTCTAACGCTTTAACGCTTTTTATGGTAATGCCATTATGCGGTTACCTTGCAAACTTGTAAGCACTTAAGCAAATATCCGTATTCATGTAAAGGTTGTGTTTTTTTAGAGAGGCAGTCAGAAAACTTTAATTCAACAAAATGTAGAAAATGTGATATAAAATACTAATAACAAAACACACACGTAATAATTGTTGTAATAGCATCGGTGAAGTATGTGTAGAAAAGAAGTCAGGTGGAATATGTAGTTATAGAAAATTTTCTACGCGCTTAACAGAGCATATCTGAGCCGAGGTATACCGCGACGGTAAATTGTAAATATACGGCAGACGTTTTTTTTATGTGATCCAGTAAAAGGTGGTGATGCGAAGATGCAAAGATATATGGTAAAAAAAGCTGTAGAGTAGATACAAGAAGCAACAAATTTGAACGTTTTAAATCGGACGAAATGTTTCCACTATGATTGTCATATCGTGTTATCAACGTGGAAAATGCAATACCTATGCAAACATGTAAAAACGGCTATTACCGGCTAAAATCTAATCAACATTATGTAGTTGTGACATTTGTTGCAATTGGTTGGGGAAAGTCTACTGAATATGTAAAAAAGTCCTGCCCATTCCCTTTAAGGTGGTCCGGGTGCGGTCAAGAAGGGAATCATATTTTGGTTGTTTTTGGTGATTATTTTGACAACCATAAAAGCTGCAGCTTATTTTAACCATGAGTCAGAGGGTCAACAAAATGCACTACATACATATTTCTCCAAATAGACTTCGGGCGTTACACAACTTTAAATACATTGGAGCTGTAGGATGCTTATAATATAGCACTCGTAGTGTCGTAGTTGACTACAGATTTTCGCCAACGAATTTCAAATTATGATCTTAGTCGTCTACGGGTCATACATATATGCATCAAAGAATTCCATCGCAGGCGAAAGTGTAATTAATGATAGCTTGATAACAAACCAGTAGTCGTTTTTTTTTGTATTTCTACCGAAGAAAGGCAGGCTGAAAGCAACGAAGAAGACTGACATCAACGTGTCAGACCCAGTGTTGTAGCCAAGAATTTCAAAAGACTTCAAATTACTCCCAATGACCGGATTTGTGGTCTTTTTTCTAGGTTCTTTCCCTTTCTTCTAGTACAGGTACAGAATACCCAACCGGCTCCCTCGGAAACTGTAACTTTGGGCTGCTTTCATCCATTAATGGAAGCGTAGCTGCAGATTGGGGGTAACTATGGGGAAAAGGACTTCGTATACCCTCTCATTGGGATTTGAGACCTTTCATCATCATCAATGTGGCACGATAGCCCGACGTCGGGCCTTGGCCGCCTGAATCGTTGACCTCCAATTGTCGCGGTTACGTGACCTTGTCCTCCAGTTTCGGAAGCCCAGCAGCTGGTGGGCGTCTTCACCTACGGAGTTCTCCCAGCGAGCTCTCGGTCGTCCACGCAACCTCGCTCCGTCAATTCGTTGTGCGTTCATCACTTTCTTTGGCATGCGATTATCGTCCATCCGTTGTACATGCCCCGCCCATTGCAAACGTTGAAGCTTCACGATTTTCGATACTTCCAGCTCATCGTACAATTGATACAACTCATGGTTGTACCGGATACGCCATTGGTCTCGCTCGCGAACGGCCCCGAAAATTCGCCGAAGGACCTTTCGTTCGAATCGGTCTAGCAAAATTTCGGAGGCTTGGGTGAGGGTCCATGTTTCGCAGCCATAACATAGCACGGGTCGGATGATCGTTTTGTACACGCGGAGCTTCGTGTTCCTGTGCGCAAGTTTCGAATTAATTATAGGGAGGACCGAGAAATATGTCTTATTGGCTAGTTGTATCCGTCGCTTAATTTCGTCGGTTTCGTTGGCGTCCTTTGATAAGTTACAACCCAGATAGTTGAAGTTGTCTACATACTCGATATTAAGGTCCCCCACTGTGATGCTTGAATTTGCTGGCGTCCTTGTTTTCGATTGCATCATGGCCTTTGTTTTGCTTTCGTTGATATGTAGTCCAACTTCCTTTGCGGCGTTATTGAGGTTATGCAGAAGGCTTTCTGCATCACCCAACCTTCGAGACATGATGTTGATATCGTCGGCGTACGCTACTAATTGAGTCGACTTGATGAGTAGCGTTCCGCTGCTGTCCATATTCATGGCTCGAATTACATACTCCAAAGCA
Source organism: Microchrysa polita (assembly GCA_949715475.1). NCBI lineage: Eukaryota > Metazoa > Arthropoda > Insecta > Diptera > Stratiomyidae > Microchrysa > Microchrysa polita. Next base: position 64,340,710 of record OX454418.1, on the reverse strand, counting down.
AGGTTGAAGAGCGTCGGCGCCAGCCCGTCGCCCTGCTTGAGTCCAGTACGAGTTTCAAATAGGTCAGTGAGTCGATTCTGCACTCTGACCTGCGAGACGGTATTAGTCATCGTCATCCTTGTGAGTCGCACTAACTTTGCCGGTATACCAAAATTCAGCATAATGTTGTACAGTACACTTCGATCGATATTGTCGTATGCCTGCTTAGAGTCGACAAAGATTTGGTATACGTCGATGTTATATTCCCAGCACTTTTGGAGTAGTAGCTTCACTGTGAAAAGCTGATCGGTCGTTGAGCGACCAGGTCTGGCCTTGATACTCGCCAATGATTCGTTCTGCGTACGGATTAATTCTCTTTTCAAGAATTTTAGATAATATCTTATAGGCCGTACAAACTAATGATATGCCCCTGTAATTCTCACACTTCAGCTTGTCACCCTTTTTGTGGATTGGGCAGATTATGCTTTTGCGCCAATCTTCGGGAATTTCCTCGTCGTTCCATATTTTCAGCAGTAGCACATGTATAGCGTTGGTCAGGCACGTTCCACCATGCTTCAGCAGTTCTGCTGGGATCTCGTCAGCGCCGGGCGCTTTATTATTTTGAAGCGACTGTATGGCAAGACTCACCTCCTCTACTGTTGGGGGTAGAACGGGAGGGCCTGGTTCGGCTAACTGCTCAAGAGCTGGCTCCGCGGGGGATGTTGATGGTGCATTGAGGAGCTCTTCAAAATGCGAGGCCCATCGTTTGTTGACGCTTTCGATGTTACCATCCTTGTCCTTACATAGGCTTGCCCTGGGTTGATATCCATTCTTAACATTATTTATAAGTTTGTACGCCTGTCTAATGTTTTTACTGGCTAATCTTTGGTTTATTTGCTGTAACTGCTCGTCAAAATGTTTGCGTTTCTTACGTCTAATTAACCTATTAGATACTCGCCGAAGTTCGTTGTATTTTTCTTTCTTGGCTCGGGATGCACGTTGTGTGTATTGGCGATAGGCTTCATTTTTCGCCTTAATCGAGGCCCTGCACTCGTCGTCGAACCAGTCTGCTCGTCTGCGCCGGCCTTTATAGCCCACGACCTCTTCTGCGACCCCCTTGATGCTGTCTTTGAGCTCCTCCCAGAACTCATGGATGCCTAAATTGTTGATGTCATCAAGCATGGGCGACAGTTTTTCCTCTAGTGCTGTAGTATACGCAGCCGCCGTGGCATCATCAATCAAATTGTCTACCTCGAAGATCTTGGCAGGGTTGATTCTCGTTAGGTGCACCGAAGAGATTCTGCACCTGTAGGTCGTCTTCACCAAATAGTGATCGGTGTCGCAGTTGGCTCCTCGATAGGATCGAACATCTAGGACATTAGAAGCCCATCTCTTGCTAATCAGTACGTGGTCGATCTGGTTCACGGTGTATTCATCTGGAGACTTCCAGGTCTGCTTATGGATTCGTCGATGAGGGAAGCATGTAGAGCTTATTACCAGGTTTCTGCCGCTCGCGAAGTCGATAAGTCGCTGACCGTTGTTGTTGTTTTCGTCGTGGAGGCTATGACCTCCAGTAGTTCCCCTATGCCAGCTTTCATTTCCGACTTTGGCGTTAAAGTCTCCTAGCAGCAGCTTGACGTCGTTTGATGGAAGTGAGTCGAAGAGTGTTTCTAGGTCGTTGTAAAACTCGTCCTTAATCGCGTCTTCTTTTACTTCTGTAGGGGCATGCGCATTAATGAGCCAGAGATCAGCGAAACGGGTCTTAATGCGGATCGCACATAGCCGCTCGTTGATGGGTTTGAAGCCGATAACGTGGTCCTTGAGCTGCTTATTCACGATGAAAGCTACTCCAAACTCCTTGTTGCCCTCCTCTTTACCACTCGTAAAAATAGTGTGCGAATTGAGGTCGTTAATCTCGCTTTTGAGCCATTTAGTTTCCTGGATTGCGACTATGCTCAGCTTGTATTGTTCTACCTGATCCAGGAGGACCCTTAAGGCCCCCGGTCTATTCAGGGAGCGTACATTCCAGGATCCGAAAGAGTAATCAGTTGTTCGTTTGCGGGGTCGTCGTTGTTTTGTATCCGTCCAATCCGAGGCTTTTGTTTCAGGTTTCTTGACTTGAAGTTTTTCTTAGGATGAGTTGTCGGCACATCGCTAAACCATGTTAGGGTTTAATCGTTGAGTAAAGGCCATCATGGGCATGCCTCGAAGATGCTGCTTTAGTGGTTGACTTAAATGTTTTCTGTCACCTATCACGTTAAGTAACCTGAGACGCTGCAGATGTTAATACAGCACTCAGGTGCAGCGGTTACTGGGATAATGCGGGAAAGTAACGCCCCGTAGAGAGACATAGGAATTGGCCGAAGTCCTTTTCCTATGAAACTCCTCCTGCATAGCTAAGGGTCCGCAGTTATGCCACAACTGAAGAAGATATAGGAATTAGCCTAAGCCGGAGGGCCCCATGGAAAAGAAGTTCAGATTGTTTCCTTGGGGTCAAGACTTTTCGATAGAATAGGATATAATAACAAATTATGACAGAAAAAAGTGACCCGACTTTTTTGTTTGCTCCTAGTATATTTTCAAATCCATGGAGTGTTCGGAGCAAGTAAAGCAACCGGAGGAAGACCTTGTGTCATAGCCTTAACCCATTTCTCCCCAGCGTTGCGTATACGCAACACGAAGTTTGACCTCTGTAAACACCATCAAATTTCAATTGAAATGGAAAAGGAACCATATAATTTTTAATGGACATTTCTTGGCTCTATTTCTGCATATTTGTTATAGCGAATCAGCCGTTAGGTCGTTGAGGATATAAGAGAAAGTAATAATATTTTTTTAGGACATTTTTTTTAAATAATTTTAAAAATATTCAAATATCTTAAAATCAATATCCAAATGCACTTTCTATAAGACAAACAATTGATAATTATTTAATTTAACCTGGTTTTGGAAAAAGGTTGGTCCTTGCTGCAGGGGAATGTGCTAAACATAGATGATGCGTTTACGCAACGTTGGGAGTCTCCCGGTAGAGTAACACTGGGGCAAACGCATAAAGAGCAAAACATTTTCCTGCTATGTAACGCAGGTTTCGCATCAGCAATATCTTAAAATGAGTTCTAAATACCTCACTATCTACGAGACACATGTGACTCATGGTATTCATATTCATTTTTTTGTGAGTCACATGTGTCTCATTGAAGAAAGGAAAACGATAAAAGAAGTTGCGGGACAATGACAGCTAGATACTTGTCAGTTGGTCTAAAGCTATTTTCCAAATACATATTTCATATCGATGTCGAAAAATGTTTCAAGGATTTCTACAGTGGGTAAAGGTAGCCCTTGTAGTGAATGTATTATGTACCCTGAAAAGTCTATGAAATTATTGGTACCACTCCACGGTATGGTCTGAAGTCAACAAGTATGGGCTCAGAAACCTTTTCTATTTAAGGACAGTTTTGTGAGAACAGATCTACTAAGTAATTGTTTGCTTAACTTTTCTGTTTCATAAGAACATATGTATTTATTTCTTGTCAAGTTACTATTTACTTTGGTCGCAAGGAATTGTGAAACAATCCGGAATCGCTAATCGTTGTAAGACAGACTTCCCGGCGATAATTGTGGCTAGCAGTATACAGTTCCCCTCTATGTATTTTAGCTGTTGACTTAAGCACCTAAATTGTAATATGCCTGTTCAAATATGAAATATAAACTATCAAAAACAACTGATGATTTTTTTTTAGAAACCAGAGCCTGAGCTGAGCATTCACCGTAAGATGTTTCCTTTACGCAGAGTCAGGCTTGGCAAAGCCTGGTTCCATCTCATTAGAGGCACATTTCCAGAAGGTGAATATCATTTATCTCAGTAGCACCTCACACTATGAGGTGTGCTCAAACTGACATCTCTTTGACCCTAAGGACAAAAGCGTTAATTACCTTGATTACCTTGGAGTATATTCCAGTAATGCAGTATTTTGTCGGGAGAATATTCAGTTCTAGCCCAACGACATAACGATTTAGCACAACTCAGACCGGAGGTCAATATACCCGACAAATTGCAGTAACCATTCCGCCTAGTAAAATAATTGTCAATGGTAAATACGAAATATCGAAATTTAGACCTCCTTAGGAACCCCCGGGAACCACCTGGGTGATATTCAAAGGTAAATTCTAGTAAATAACATCCTGCCTGATGAAATTAAATCGACGCAACTTATGAACCCTTTCAAAATAGAAAAAAAAACCTTAGGGGCGGCAAGTTGTGGTCTTGCCACCGCTAGAGCGGGCGCTGTTTACGTAAGCGTAATAACTGCTTTGCTTCGCTGTGCGGCCAACAATCTTCAAATGGACCGTCAAAATGTTATATGTACATACCATCCTTGCAAAGAAATAGAGTCCAGCATTACATTGTACAAACATTTCCAATTACATACCAAAACATATTTGCACAATCCGATTTTCGTATTCATTTCAAATCCGGCGCTCATTGAAAACCTATAAGTTAGCATACGGCTATATGAATGGGAACTCATCTTGAATAGAAGCACGTACATATGTATAATATAAATAGAGAAACAAGTAAAAATCCGTTGAGGTGACATAATGCCGCGTTGACTAATAACAAGAGTACATGTCATGCCATTGAAGTCAATCCCTTGTCGTAAGTCTATACGTTACCAAAAGCTATGTATGTATATTTGTACCAGTGATTTCAACAAGAAGGGTTGATTATTGTCAGATTCCAAGCCCAACAACAAATCGGCATACATATTACCTGTAGGAGAACGTATGCAAATTTCAATGGGGTGCCGATATCATGCTCTATTTAGTTCGATTTTGAGTTCAATTTAGTTTCTATTCGAAGACTGCCGGGTGGTTTTTACGTATACGAGTAATGCAGCCCTCCTAGTGAAAAGCATAATGCTAACCCTACAGCGCGACAATGCATAGCACGTATGCATGTCATACATCACATTTTAATTGTATTTTGATTTGATTGGATTTTGATTTTTTTTGTGCTCGGACCTTCAACGGTCAGCCGTTCCGCCCCAGTTGGCTATGAGAAATAAATCCGTTTGTGGTTTTAATCTGCAAAGCTTAGGTTGCGTTTCACATTCAGGTTAGATTTCTAGTATGTATGTATTTAGGTGCGTATATTTGAATCCTTCTTTGAGGAAAATGTAGAATTAGAAGTCAGGATGTGGTATAACATTTGAGTGAATTTGCATATTTTATGGTTACCATTCCTTATGTGTCAAATATGTACTCGTATGTTCATATGTCCAAAAAACACATATAGTGCAGTCAAAATATACCATTTCAGGCCTCCAAATAGAAAAACATAGAGTAAGGCTATTTTTAGTGGTTTTTGAATCAGCGAGCTCCAAGGAATCTAAAACTCATTTTACTAAAAAAAAAATTGACCGGAAAGGTCCCAAAAAGGACAAAAAAGGATACTCTTGACCGGAGGTCAGCATGTGGGGTATCAAATCAAAGGGAACGCCGAGTACATTACATATCTGGTGTTTGTTTCCTGTTTCAAGGACTCTCAACGGAATAAATCGAGATTAAATGTAAAATTATTGTGTTTTCCGTGTATCTTTCCAAAGCCATAACTACGAGAATAATTCAAGTTATCACTACGTTTCTCACTTTTCCGAATCTATAATATGTTAAGATTCTACCATTAAATTTGCTAAGAAAAAGAATTATCGGAAAGCTCTGAAAAAGGACACTAATTACAAACCTTGATTGAACGTGAGCATGCGGGGTGTCATATCAAAGAGGACGTCGAGTGCATTGCATATATAGTAGCAATTTTTCATGGGAACAATTGGGAGGAAGCATTTTACCATGCTAGAGAAGGAATGTCAAAAATAAAATGTTGGTTATGTAAGCACAAGCTTTGCTTTAATGCGAATAAGACTGTAGGCATACCATTTTCTCTTAATTCAGCTGGTGTCCCTTCAGAAAACCTCAGAATCTGTATCCATAATCCTAACTGCGCCGAAACTTGTTCAAATTGCCCGATCTTGAATATAGTAGAGAAAACAAAGTATCTTGGTATAATGTTAGACAAACATCTACGTTGGCAAGATCATGTGACTTACTTATGTAGCCGACTTAGAAAAGTAATCTACAAATTCGTTGAACTGAAATCGATGCTCCCAATAGAACAATTAAGAAAGGTTTTCACTGCAATCGTTGAATCAGTCATAGAGTACGGAAACCTAGGTTGGGGTGGAATCGCTCCCTCAAACCTGAAACCTTTGGTTTTATTACACAAAAAAATTATTAAGATATGCATAAAAAAGCCTATAATATATCCAACCATTCAAGCATATAATGATTTTGGTGTGCTTCCAATATCCAAGCTTTATAAATTCAAATTGCTTAAGTATATCTACATAAATTTAGATGAATTTCCTTATTTTGAAGGGATTAGTAGATACCATACCAGGAGACGAGTTCAAATATTGCGAATTGAAACTAGATATAATACATCAGCTGCAAGCAATCACGCATTTTACGCTGCCCCAAGAATATTCAATAAGTTACCAAATAGCATTAGAAATATAAACAACTATTATGTATTTAAAAAAGCTATAAAAACGTTTATAATTGAGAGTGATATTTGTTAAATCCAACTATATCATATATGACAGAACCAAACAATCGACGAGATAATACAAACGAATGATCTGCATATTATCATAAATAGGTCGACCTGTCCCACAGCACGAGCATAGCTCTTTGTGAGACATCAATAAATTTCAAAATACACGCTTTTTAACTTCTATACTCCAACGCACTCTTTTATCATCAATTAGTTTTTTGAATTTTGAATTACATTAAAATTTGAGTTGCACTTTAAGTTAAGTAGTTTTAAGTCTGTATGAGAATTGTATATGAATGAATAATAATAATAATAATAATAATAATAATAATATCCGGTTATTGTTTCCTGTTTCAAGGACACTAAATGGAATAATTCGGGCTTAAACGAAAAATTACGGCTTTGGAAAGATACATATACGAGAAACACGAAATTTTTCCATTGGATCCCGATTTGCTCCTCTGAGGGTCCTTGAAACAAGTAATAAACGCCGGATATGGAATGTACTCGACGTCCTCTTTGATATGACACCCCGCATGCCCACGTTCGATAAAGGTTTGTAATTAGTGGCCTTTTATGTCCTTTTTGAGAGCTTTCCGATCATTTTTTTTTTCTTAGAAAATTTAATGGTAGAATCTTTAGCTATTATAGATTTGGAAAAGTGAGAAACGTAGTGACAATTTGAATTACTCTCGTAATTATGGCTTTGGAAAGATACACGGGAAACACAATAATTCTCCATTTAATCTCGATTTATTCCGTTGAGGGTCCTTGAAACATGGAAAAAACACCGGATATGTAATGTATTTGACGTCCCCTTTGATTTGATACCCCGCATGCCGACCGCCGGTCAAGGATTAAAGAGTATCCTTTTTTGTCCTTTTTGGGACCTTTCCGATCAAGATTCAAGAATTTTGGTTTTGGAATGGTGATTAAACGGGAAAAGTAATTTCAAAGTCTAATTAACAATTTTATTATTGGTTTTGCAGTTACATAAGAAACATTTAAGAACGTCGACCCTTTAACAGACTGATCTGTGGAAAGCTGTCTTACACGCGTTAAAAGTTCTCGGAAAAAAGGCTGTATCACATTTGTAGCCGGAATCAACCAACTCAGAAACGGACCACTTAGCCTGAAAATGGATCTCGACGGACCACCATTCAATCACAATGAAACGAACTAAGCTCATACAATTTTTTGTTTAGGTTTTGTTTTAGAAGCTCACCTTCTATCTTCCATCACAAATTGCCCTTATTATTTGTTTGTTTGTTATTTCTTACTTAAAAATAAAATGGGAAACCACTGATCATAGAAAAAGCTTTCGCATAACACATACATACGTTATCTTGGTGCTTTAATCTGAGGAAGATGATTTTTTGAAAATTTGGTTCGGCTTCCATCTCTTCGAAGGCGCAGTGTACCCGACGCAACCGATTGGCATTGGTGTTGAATTTTTATACTAACACCATCTTGTAGGAGGCAGGATTTTCCACGTTTGCCTGGTTGTGAGAAGGGAGAACAACAGTTTTGTTCGCGTCGGTCTGGAAGAGCTAACTTCGGTTAAAAGTTATCAGGTACTACTTGCAGCAAAGTAGTACTCATGGGCTTAGCCAGGATTTCGGTCAGGAGGGGGGGCAAGCCCAACATTTTTTTTTATCATCATGATTTTCTAAGCAGCTGAAATTTCCGTCGCAGAAATATTGTTACCAAATTTTAGAGTAGCCTGTGGTAGTTGTGGTTGGATTGGTGCGGAGGGTCATGCATTCCAGACTCACCGTGAACGAATTCATTTTATGGTGTTTTTCGAACTCACGACCTACGTGACGGACTATGATGTCGCTCAGATTGTAAACAAGTATCCATTTATGGGGATAAATAACATTGCTGGGCGTGCTGTTGATCTCAACATCTTAACAAAACAGCAGTTTAGATCTTGGAAATTGGATATCACTCATAAATCTGCGGCCCTAGTTTACTGGTGGACTGCCACGCATGTTATTTCTTTTTTTCAAATTTTAGAGTCAAATTTTTAAAATGGAGATGAGAATGATTTTCTTCTGCATTCTGATTACATTCAACTGGCCTCCAATATCTGCCTTTTAGAAAGTAGTTTGTCTATTTTCAGCGCATTTTTTGCATCCCGGACTGCATATTCCACTTGCGAAATCAGTTTGTTTCGTCTGTTACTTTCATCTTAGCAAAGTAGCATCGACAGAATATTTATAAATCCTTTATTGATTGAAATATGGTTAACGGCTTCAATAAGATTTCCTCTAAATTTATCAAAGTATTAATTATTAAAGTAAAATTAAGCCACTTTTATTGCTGGTATGATTCAGCTAGAAAATAAATTTTGATTTAATAACGTGAAAGACCGCTCTGTGGCTCATTTGGCTGAGTCGTAGTCTACAAGGCTAGTAATATAGAGGTCCGGAGATCGCAGCTCGGCGTGGTCCAAAATTTCCGTACATGTGAATGGAAATATATAGTGCTTACAACATTATACAATCCGAAATGATATGCAATGTAACGTTGACTCGAAATTGCCTATAAACGTCTAAGTTAACGCACCATGCCCCCACAAGGGGCGATACCGTACTGAGAAGAAAAAGAAAGACACTGAAATATGAAACCCGTTCCTTACAAGGTCCTTAACCCTGGAAGGTCATGCTTATTTTTAGTACGGAAAGGTCATGCTTCGTCGATTCGACGACGCTCTACTTTGACGCCTCATAAAAATCACCCTTTCTCAAAATATTTATAAAATCTGACAGATTTTCAATCGTTAGTTTATTTAGAATGGAAAAACTTCGATTTTAGAGCCAATTTGTATTTATATTTATTTTTGTGTGTGTGTGTATGGGTTGCCGCGTCTGGAGATAGCCGGCGGACGTAAAAGGAAAGTCCATAAATTTACTTATTTCCACACACTAGTGCCAAAAACACAACCTTTCTCCAAAAGGTGTAAAAGAATGGAAGGCCTTATGGAAATTCACGCAAATACAAGCACTACCCCGCCGGGCACTACTTCTGCTATGCGGTTGAGTGATCCCGGGGCGAACCTAGTTCGCGCCAGAGCTCGACGGTTTCCGGGGGCGAGCAATATAAGGCAGTCCAATTACATTGTGGAGAAGCTGAGGGTTGCAAGCTGGAATGTCGGTTCCATGACGTCAAAGAGCGAGGAGATTGAGGATATCATGAAGCGGAGAGGGATAGACATTATGTGCGTGCAAGAGACAAAGTGGCGAAATACCCATATCGACAGAGCCCGGTTTCTTACGAATTCCATGAAGTACAAATTGTACTACTATGGAATTACAAACCAAAGAAACGGAGTTGGCATTATTCTGGCGTCGTCTTTACTTGGCAGTATAATAAGTGTCGCGAAGAGAAGTGACCGCTTGATCAGCATCAAATTGGTTATCTGCGGAAGGGTGTGGAACGTAATAAGTGCCTACGCTCCCCAAGTGGGATTGCCACCAGAAGAAAAAGAGGCATTTTGGAACGACGTTGACACCCTAATTCAGACCATTCCAGATACCGAATTGGTGTTCTTGGGAGGAGATTTAAATGGCCATGTGGGTGAATCAAATTATGATTACGAGGATTGCCATGGTGGAAAGGGTAGCCCTTCAACGGTCAGAAATGACGAAGGTGAAGCTATTCTGACCATGTGCAGATCGCATGGTTTGGTCATCCTAAATACATGGTTTGTGAAAAACGAGAGACACCTAATCACCTACAGTAGTGGACACGGAGATAGGAAACACGAAACGCAGATCGATTACCACCTCTGTTTCGATTTTATGAGAAGGTGGGTAAGAGACTGCAAGGTGATCTTGGGTGAATCTGTCGTCAGCCAACATCGTTTGCTCCTGTCAGAATTTATTTTGAAAGCAGGAGGAGCAAGAAATAGAAGAACTCCCAAGCCTGTCGAAAAAATCAAGTGGCACAATCTCACAAACGACAACTTTGAACCTGTAGTAACTCCATTCATTGATAAAATGACGGAGTGGTTTCAAAACAACATAAACTGCACCGAGCACAGTCCAACACAAATGTGGAATAGTTTCGCTGAAATGTCAGTAGGTGAGGCGGAAAAGGCACTTGGAGTTTCGAAAGGTCCACTCCACACGAAGAAAGAAACATGGTGGTGGAACACCGAAACTAAGGAAGCAGTGCAAGCCAAATCGAACGCATTTAAGGCATGGACGAAATGTGAGTCAAGCAGTGAAGCCGAACGGGTTCAACTTCGCGAAAATTATATGCAATGCCGGAAGAAAGTAAAGCGCTTGGTAGCTCAAGCAAAGGCGAAGGCAGCTGAGAAATTCTACCAAGAATTAGAAACTCAGACTGCGACCGAAGGACCGTCTTTGCGCGAGAGACCTAAGCACGACGCCAGGATATTTAGGGTCGCAGCCCAAAGGAGAAGGAACGCTCGGGAAATACAGGCGCCAAAGTACGTGGAGGACTCGCAAGGAATGTTGCTGATTGACGATACGGCAATTTGTAGCAGGATGCGAGAGTATTTTGACGAACTTCTAAATGAAGAATTTCCTCGGGCAACTTTTCAAGATGTTGAGCCAAATACCACAAATATTGAAGATATCTCAGAGGAAGAGGTGATGGAGGCAATGCATCAGATGAAACGCGGAAAGGCAGTCGGCCCGGACAAAATCCCCGCGGAATTTTGGTTGAAAATGGAAAATGTCGGGCTTAGTTGGCTCACAGTTCTCTTCAACAAAATCAAAGGTGGGCAACCGATGCCTGATGCTTTCAGGGAAAGTTTTCTTCTTCCTTTCTATAAGAACAAGGGAGACTCACGCAAACTCAACAACTATAGGGCTATAAAGTTAACACCTCATACACTGAAGATCTACGAGCGAGTTGTCTGCAACCGATTGAGAAAGATTGTGCGGTTGAATGACAATCAATGCGGCTATGTTGAAGGTCGATCTACAGTCGATGCGATTCAGTGCATTCGTGTTGCGATGGAAAAGTATAGAGCAGCACGAAAGGACTTGTATTTTGTGTTCATCGATTTGGAGAAGGCATTCGATAGAGTACCTCGTGATCTGATATGGTTGGCCTTGAGAGCACTTAATGTCCCCGAGGCATACGTCAGGATGATACGAGACATGTATGATGGAGCTACGACTAAGGTTAGATGCACAGCCGGTGAATCAGAAGAATTTCCGGTGAATGTCGGAGTACACCAGGGCAGTGTATTGAGTCCGTTGCTCTTCAACATCATCATGTGCTACTTATTAACACGTGTCTCCGACGGCCTAGAAATATCTCTTCTTTTTGCTGATGATATAGTCCTCAGTAGCCCAAACATCGTTGCCTTGCAAGCTGCGCTTACAAAATGGTGTGACATTCTGGAGGAGCATGGACTGAGGGTAAGTATAACAAAGACTGAGTTCTTATGCTGCCAATTCTCAGACCCAAATGCACCGATACCAGAAATGTACGTCAAAGGAGAGCAGCTTAAGTCTTGTACCAAGTTCAAGTACCTTGGCTCGATGGTGAACAGCGGAGCTACATGCGATGATGACATCAAACATCGCACAAAGGTTGGGTGGATGAGGTGGCGAGAAAACTCAGGAGTTTTCTGCGATAAGAAAATGCCACTGAAGCTAAAGGGCAAGTTGTACAAAACGGTTGTACGTCCCGCACTCATGTATGGATCAGAATGCTGGACCATGTATGAAGGTTACGCGAAAGAAATGACAGCGACTGAAATGAAAATGTTACGCATGTCAGTTGGTGTAACCAAAAGGGACCACATCAAGAGTAGCTACATCCGAGGCAGCTTGTCCATAGACCAACCAATCACCGAAAAGCTCGAAGACCGACGAATGGATTGGTATTGCCATGTTCAACGGCGTCCGCCTGAGAACCCCGCAAAGAGAGCGATATCAATGGAAGTTCCACTTGATGGACCCAAGGCCAGAGGCAGACCAAAGAACACCTGGATGTGTCAAATGAAAAAGCAACAACAACGCATTGGTCTCGGCGATGACACGATCCAAGATAGAGCTGCCTGTAGAAATATGCTGAGAAATTATCGCCAAAACGGGCGATGTGCCTACACCGCAGGTCGAGCAACGCGGAACCATGGAGCGGTATAAAGAACGAGGCAAGGAAGAAGAAGAAATATTTTTATACCCTTCGCTTATTAAGCGTAAAGGGTATATTAACTTTGTCATGAAGTTTGTAACGCATTGAAGGAAGCATCTCCGACCATATAAAATATGTATATATATGATCAGCGTGACGAGCTGAGTCGATTGGACGATGTCCGTCTGTCCGTCTGTCTGTCTGTCTGTCTGTTGCGACGCGTTTTGCTCGGCCAGTTTAAAAGCTATGGAGCTGATATTTTGCGCACAAGCTTCTTTTTGTTGCAGGCAGTTTGTATGTTTGAATCGCTACAATCCGACAAGGGGGTCGTGGGGCTGCCATACAAACCTACCCCCCAAATTTAGGTTCATCTTAGAAAAACTTTTTTATTTATGCACCAATTTCAATTAAATTTCACACAAATGTGTTTTAATTGGGAACACACAATATATGTAAAAATTGACCAAATCGGACAATGGGGTCGTGGGGCTGCCATACACACCTAGTCCCCCAAATTATGTTCTTCTTAGAAAAACTTTTTATTTTCTCATCGATTTCAATCAAATTTCGCACAAATGTGTTTCTAGTAATACCACAAAACATATGGAAAAATGGAGCAAATCGGATCATGGGGTCATGGGGCTGTCATAGAAACCTAGCTCCCCAAATTAAGTTCTTCTTCGAATTTTTTTTTATTTATACACCAATTTCAACCACACTTTGTGTTTCTATTGATGACACAAAACATATGTATAAATAGATGGAGTCGAACTATGTGGTCATGGGGCTACCATACAAACCTAGCCCCCTAAATCAAAGTTTTCTAAGAAAAACGTTTTTATTTGCACACCAATTTCAATGAAACCTCAGAAAATTATATTTCTATTGATGCCACATAACAAACGTGAAATCAGACTATGGAGTCGTGGGGCTGCCATACAAACTTGACCCCCAAAATTAGGTTCTTCTAAAAAATATTTTTTTATTTGGACACAAATTTCAACTTAACCTCATGGAAATGTATTTTTAGTGATAGTACAAGAAATATGCAAAAATGATTTATATCGGACCATGGGGTCATGGGGCTGGCATATAAACCCAACCCCCAAATTAGGTTCTTCGAAGAAAACCTTTTTGATTTGTCCACCAATCTGAACCAAAAATGTTTTAATTTATGCCACAAACATACGTAAAATTTGATGGGAAGGCCATAGGGCTGCCCTACAACCCCCTTCCCCCTCTTTTTGGTTCTTACAAGAAACCCACGTCCAGCTTCGCCCAATAAATCTTCGCCACGGCACTTATGAGAAAATTCAAAAGCATGGAAGCGGGGAGGACTGAACACTAGTCATAGGTAAACCCGAAAAAACTTTTAGACCGAGGGGAGCGAAGGGTATCCAAATTTCGGCCGCGCCCGAAATTAGCTTCGGTCTCGTTTTTCCATAATTTTTCAAAAAATAGGTCCCACATTTCAAAAATAAACATATTTGTTACGAGCTAGTTGTATGGACACAGACTTATCGTCGAATCGACAAGCAGTCATAAGAAATACTGGAGTTCTAAAAGTTACACAAACTTCATCCTTCGTCGTTTCGACGACGCCAATTTCCAAAAATCTAACTTACCCTGCTTACTTCGTCTAGCCGCAATGTACCCGGCAAGTACTCGTACATCGGCACGGTAAGTGCTGTACGAAAACCCAGCTCCAAATAATGAGAATTGTCACGAAAAATGGGATAAATTTGATGATGCGTAGTCGATTCGACAAAGCTTGACCTTCCAGGGGTAACAAAGCAAAGCTGTATACCATTTGTCACCCTTTCAGATGAAAATAAGTTGAATTCCAGAAGCCATGAAATGAAACAGGAAATATGGGATCCACGCAGCCACAGTACAACACAGCACAGCACACTCACAAGTGAAATGTGTGTGCTGTTACGCAGCCTCCGTCAGTTACGAGAGGCCACTCGCTGTCATCTATTTGTATGCGCCTCCTGACTGCAAACTTTCCCAATCATGGCTTCTCCGGTAATATTTGGAGTGGCATCTGCTGCGCCAGCAGCAGAAAATTTTTGAAAATGTTGTATAGTGCAGCAATTTTTTTACTATCACTCTAAAAAGTGAATTTAAATTTCCGCTGAAAATGCGGTAATTTTACACTTTTTCCCGCTTATAATCACATACAGAGTGCATTTTTTAACAATTTCTGTGTAAAATAAGAAAATTACACCAAAATCGGTGTGAAATGTATTTTTACGCTACACTTCTGTATAATTCAGATTTTCTGGTGCATTTTTACAACGTTTATGTGTATAATTCGGATTTGTGGTGTATTTTTACAACGTGCAGTTGAAGTTTTACTCATTTTTTGTAGCGTGCTCTCCAG
The DNA here is from genome assembly GCA_949715475.1 of Microchrysa polita. Taxonomy (NCBI): domain Eukaryota; kingdom Metazoa; phylum Arthropoda; class Insecta; order Diptera; family Stratiomyidae; genus Microchrysa; species Microchrysa polita. The sequence goes on along the minus strand of OX454418.1, from coordinate 64,325,609 downwards.
TTGTCATACTTCAATCGGCTGTACTTAGCACAGTGTACCACATTTTTCCAAAAATTCTCTGCATTTAGAACTCATGTGTACACGCTCTGTGGCTCACTTGGTTGAGTCGCACTCTACGATGCTAGTAATCTAGAGGTCTCAAGATCGAATCTCGGCGTGGTCCAAAATTTCCGTCCATGTGTGGATAAGAAATATTTAGTGCTTGCAACATTACACTCCGAAATGATATGCAAAGTAACGTTGACTGGAAATTACCTATAAACGGCTGAGTTACGGTACTGAGAAGAAGAACAAGTGTACAGATCGCACAAAAAAGACCATATTGCAACCTCCCATGTAGACGAAAAACTGATCAGCAAAACTCGACCGATACTTGTTTATATTTTATATAGCCTTAAATAGTTTTATTGATAGCTATATTATTTATAAAGGTTCGCCACTTAAATCTTTACAACGAAAAAAGAGTGAAACCGCATTATATTCCTATTATTACGGAGTGTTTTTACACATAGCGCGGTGTAAATTTGCTAATACATTGGAGTACTTTTTTAAACATTTTTTATGTAAAATTACACTTGATTTGCAAATTTAGATTGCAGAGTAATTTCACTATTATAATAGAAGGAAACAAAGTTTCCTTCTATTATAAGAGTAAAAATTTCATAGAGTGTACATCGATAAGAATTTTTCACCATCTTCATCGATCAGGGGGGGGGGCGACCGCCCCTCCCTGCCCCCCTGGCTACGCCCATGGTAGTACTGGATAATCTGTTACATGATGATGAGGGCGCGTGTTTGGCATCTGACTTTAATTAGTCACAAGAATATAGCTTTTTTGTAAGAAGTCTACAGAGTCTCCCCGCGGACCACCTAGACTCACGGACAACTCCGATCCGCGGACCACTTGTTGGGAAACAGTACTCTAGAGGGAGACTATAACTTAGTTTGGCAACTAGGCTCTCTTATCCCATATGGAATATGGAAGCGAGATTAATGTGCTCCAAGGAAATATAGTTATAAAAATTCTTTAAATGCCTGTGTCAGCTAAAGGGTTAAGAATACGAAGTCTGTCTTGTTTCTCTTGTGCATCTTTTTCGCTGGAAATAACATGCGAGATCATTTTCTAGATAGCTTATCGTATAAACTTTGTATTGGTTATAAGGGATATCTTTGAAAAGCTGTATCCCGGAATTTGTTAACCCTATAGAGCTGGTATCAGGTTTAACTTTTGGGAAATTTTATGTTCTTGATAAAATCCTTAGAAATATTAATTGTAAAATGATTTGTATTTGAGAATTTATCTAAAGACAAAAAAAAGCCGAAAATAACTAACCGTCTGAGTTACCATAATGTTATCGAGGTTGCATATTTTATTTTGAGCTTCTGGTATGTATCCCAATGACATATCCAAAATCAATCAATGCTGCATTTTTACGATGTTTGGCTATTTTTTGCATATAGAGTAGGTTACCAATGCCGCAATTAAGCCTGTCGATGACCGTCTACGATTTAGTCCTATACGAGGTAGGTTTAGTATAGTTTTCAGGGCTTTACTATCATATCTTTCTTCAGCTCATGTCAACTGAGTAATAAATTTATGATGCAAATACGAAATGTTTTTGAATAAGACCAAGGGTGTCCAATTTGTACACTTGTCACATTGTAAGTTTGGAAAACGATGATTTTCATGCCTTTTTTTCCATTTTTAACACAAAGAAAAATCTTTGATTTGATTAATTGGAAATGATTGACATTTTTAGATGAGGTCATTGTGAATGAGGCAGGTGGCGGTTATTTTTCCTGACTTGTATTTTTGGCGGGATTCGGATAGCGACTTTCGATGAGAGCGGAGAAAAATCTGGTTAGGTGTTTTTTGTTGTTCGGAAAGTGTCTTGCGGAGTAAATACCAGTCCTAAGATTTGTATTCCGATTCTGTTCGTTCATATATAATTGTTGTAATTTGCTTTGTAGGCCCATGACCCCATCCTTCGGTGATTTGGACATAGAAACAGCTAAAATTGGCTCCATAAACGGCGCCACAACATACGGAGATTACCCAATCGGCCCTCCGTCATATGAAGCGGAAACGCTTCCTTCATTTCGTTACACACTTCATGACAAAGTTAAAATACCTTTTCACTTACAAAGTTCAGGGTATTCTATAATCATATTATAATTTGTAGTATGGGGATGGGGTTTTTCGACCGAGGTGGTTGCCCAGCTGACCGGAACTTGGGAATTGTTCGCATGCCTCGTTCAAATGGAGGTCGTATCCGATTGTAAGTTAATTTACAAGGTTTTCCAAAATTTGTTTCAAAGACTATTGCTGTGAAAATTGGAGCTGCGTAAGGGATATATATTTCTCCCTGGTTCTTTTTATCCCCTAGTGGGGCTTGGCTATGCTTCTTTCTGACCTCTCCCTTTTCGCAGCCATCGCCTTTAGCTGATCCCACGATTTACATTTTCACAGACCTTCTCCATATATGTATTTCTGAGGCGTCCCACACGATTTCTTGCATCAGTTCTCTGCGGTCTGCGGATTCCAATGTTTTGCAATGTTTTTCGGTTTGTTTGACCTATACGCCTTTTAATATCGGTGCCTCTCCTATTGTGTCCAGTAATTGCGAGGAAGTTGTCGTTAAATATAACCTCAGCTCAAACCACTCTATTCGTAGGATGCGCCTTAGGCACTGATTCACGAAAGTTTGCAGTTTGGTTGTAATGTTTGGTGTTTCTGGAGATGTTGTGGCTTCGACAGGGAGGAGTCAGACTGAAAAACACTGCTCGGGCCTTATTTGTATGCGATTCTACATAAACATCAGCCCCGCCATATGCTGTTACTATTACTACACTTCCAGGAACATAACATAAAATTGTAAACTTTTTCTATTGGTTGTCCAAAGATATAAATTTTGTTTTACCCTCCTGGAGTCAATTTACGTACTGTAATGAAATTATCGTGATCACGGTGTACAAATAGGTCCAGTGGCGCCGGAATCAATTTTTTATTGAGGGGCAAGATTTTTTTCTCAAATTCATATTAAAAGCCATATACCGGACCTTTGCTCTTGCACTTTAATGTTTTATGAAACGATACTAATTATTTGGTATTATGTACGTAATTATGAAACATATTAGAGAACAACAGAAGAACCCACCTTGAATAGTCTCCAAAATGAGAATAAGCCTTAAGTTTCATTTTTTACCCATTTTGATCCCATTATAATTCCAAAGTGTTGAAGATTATCAACTTATAGCTTTACATATAAAATTTAACATTACACGATTTTTCCAAAGGTTGTTTTCCGATTTCCTCGGGAAACGAATTATTTCATGATTTGTTTTTAAATTCCCTGTTTCCTGTGAACATTCAGAATAATTATATGTAATGTATCAGACGTATTTGTATCATTCTTGAACGTAGACATGTTTTAAGACGTCGCAAAGCTGTGGGCAACCTTTCTGATTATACTGCTGTGGCTGGAAACGTCAGCATTTATGTTACAAGCTAGCCGTACTACCTCGCTGTATTCAATTTACTTAGAAAGTGGTTAGCAATTTCGACGCAGTATCTAGGCTAAGCTCCCGGCATGCGGCATATCCTTCAAAAGTATTAACTGTGAGCGAAGAACATCCAAATCTTCAGCATGGCATGGCAGCCCAATCTTACTGTGAGACTCTCTGCCGCCGCGCGCCGGTACAGTTTTCTGACAAGGAGAATGAATGCGCTTTCGTTTATCAACGGTCCAGGGTTTCGCTCTTCGGATATTTTAGAAGTTGGAAATGATGAATTAAATGAAAAATGAAAATGAAATGATCATGTACATACTCGTAGTATACATTCATTGGATGGACGTATGCAACTGCGAACCAGATACTCCATTATGGAAAAAAAATATCCACTAAAATTTTTGAATATGTATAAAAAATATAAAACAAATTATTCTTAATTTTTAATACAGTCCAACTACTAACTGCTCCCTTGGTCAAAATATTGAGGAGGCAGTTGCCCCCGCAAACCCCCCCCCCCCTGTTCCGGGGCCATTGAATAGTTCGCTTAATATAAACCCAAATTTCAACGATAACGTCAAAACCATGGAGATCAATAGCCGCTTTTTCATGCTATAAAGATAAACGGACCGATTGTCGACAGGAAAAAAGAACGTCAGTCTATTGACCTACTGCTTGATCAAAATTAAGACAAGGCCTGCAGCGTAACTAAAGGAACGCAGAGAATAATTTCTTAAATTCTGAATTGTTTTCTTCTCTATATCCTTATTACGTTTTAATAACTCAAAATATGCTCCATGTCGCTAACCAAAAACCGTTCAAGATTACTGTGAAACCATGGGAAGTCAACACAGTCTAATTGAGGCAAATAATACCATGAATAATTTGAAACTTAATTTTTTAGTGCGCAACTAACATGTAGACCACGTTCGGTAACCTATTCAGTAGACAATTCTATAGACGTTTCAGAAACATTCCATCAAACAAATCCACAACAAGTACACAGTGATTATCCAAAAGATGAAGATGTTTTTAATTCTGAGAAGAATGTTTTTTTCGGTCGGTCCAACTACAACATACATATATAGTAAAAACTATGTCCGGCACAATTTCAATCGCCAACCTCTCAATTCATCAAACGATTCGGTTAATTAATTTCAGCTTTCAGTTTACAATGTCAGGATTGAAGCTGATGCAAAGAAGAAGAGGAAAAAATGTTGCCGTTGATTAAATTGAAAGAAATACTAACAAAATGCCAAGTGCCGACAAGAGGAGTTCTATCTTTTTAAAGAGTGGTGATTCGACGATTTATATTTGCGTTTCGTCTAATACCTCTTCTAACCAGGGTTGCCAGATTGGGCTCCTTCTCGCCAATTGGGCTATCTTTTTTCTCAATTGGCGACAAAAATTCTCAAAAGTCGCCGCGCGATTTTTTGGGCTACATAAAATACGCGCCAGGTACTTACTTTTGTTTTAAATATTATTTTTCCAAGACAAAGTAGATTTTTGAAGGGTACTGATCCATTAGAATTAAAAAAAGCAGAACATTCTCTGAAAATGATTCAGTTTATTATTAACACTAAATGGGTCAGACACAATTGAAGAAGCAATTCCAAATGACACTGGCCCATCTTGGCTAAAAGTTTTTTAAATTAAAACAGCCGACGTTCAAAAAATATTTCAACATAAGTAAATTATCTTTTATTATTTTATTTCTGCCACATTATGTAAGGTGATCGTGAAAAGGGCATTTCCAATTACTTCTCCCATTCGAAAGAGACTTTATTTATACACTTGGGAGCAAAAAAATCGATCCACCCCAAATGGTTCCGTTCTAAACACGATTACTCAATAAATAATAAACAGTCTGTTTTTGTTTTTAACTCTGTAAAATCAATAAAAAAAACATTATTTATTATTAAACTGTGTTAAAAATTTACATTTTGTTTTACGACGATACTTATAACTTGGATTTTTAAACTGTGTATGGGGACTAGAGCGGACTTTGGGGTAGTTTTTGAGGGGCGTGGAAAGTTTTGTAAGAGTGCAGATATATTAGGTAACCGCTGGAGCATGCAAATGCATCTGTTTCATTGCGATGCGATGAACTTGGGTTTTAAGGCTTCATACGCTGTTTGGGGTTTGAAAAACACTTAAGGGTTGTTTTTAAGGGAAGGAGGTGCTCGGCATATTTTTTGCTTTTGCTATTGAATTACGGCAAATTCGCGACATTTAATGCACTATAGCGATCATCGAAATTTAAAAGTGGTATCGTTAACAGACATAAATCATGTTTTAAAGCGTTGGGGGTGGGTGATTTCTTCGCTCCCAAGTGTATTTTTGCATTTAATGAAATTATTTATGTACAAAGATTAGCTTATTACGTTTTATTTTGGCAATAAAATTTGTTGGGCTACTTTGGGCTATAAAAAACTGAAATTTGGCGATTTCCTCTGAAAATATCTGGCAACCCTGCTTCTAACAGACAATAACAACAGGAGGGTCACGCTTAGTCATTGTATGATTATTGGGCAGATACAACAATTTCGGCATCACTGGCCAGCCGGCACACTCAATGGCCACAGCGATTTAATGATTTTTCATGTGATGGCCATTGACATCTCAATGGACTTGTTTTTATCTAGAAAATCGTCTCTATAGACGAAATTCTTCGGTTGAAAATGTGTCTTTTTAGGGATTGTCGCTTTAAGCCTAGGCAATTGTTATTGTTGTTATATGGATTGACGACATACAATTTTGTCCTGCAACACACCCGATTGGAAGATAAAGGAACGAGAAACAGGTTCATTCACAAGTAGAAAAACCCATCGATTCATAAAAGGTATGCTCATTCACAAGTTTTTTTTTGTCTACCTATTCGTATCCTTGAGACAGATCAGCGTGAAACATGTCCTAACACGCAAGCATACATGTAAGACAAGACCTGTTTCGGAAGAATATAACAAGGAAACCGGTCAACCATTCCAACCAAAAACCGCACAAAAAGAAAACACTGTTTCTTGCATTATACCTACACATGCATTGGTAAATATGCGGCGATTTGATGCAGTTTGCATTTATGTTCTTTTATTTGGTGCTTGAATTTATGAATGAATCGCAAAACCAATTCGCCATTATAAAGCCATTCTTGGATGGGAGACTTCCGAGAAGAGCCCATTTCTTAGTGCAAAAATTGTTATGCAAACCACGTTTGAGTCATCATCAGCATTCGAATTACATAAAATTAAAATGAAATCAATTCAGTTTTTGCATCTCCAGGTAGTTATGTACATCCTATGGTGAGGTTGAGAACGAACAAAGAAATGTAGGAATTTTCGATTTGTAAATTTGTTTTGCTCTTCTCAGGAACACTCTATAATGGCTCCTTAACTCTATACGATCGTGTTAAGAAATGAAAATTTTAAGAGCTGTTTGTCCAATAGTTTGTTGATATGAAAGGGATGATGAATGGCGTCCCACCATTCATTGGTTCTTTCTTGTGAAAAATAGTGGAGGACATATTATTTGATTCATGTACTCTTCTTTAGAAACGCGTTCCGTAGGATTGCAACTTCAGCTATGGTTAGCTTAAGTAGCAACCTAAAACTACATGGAGGCTAACTCCTTGATGGGTTGGTCCCCTGGCCTGACGAACTCCGAGATACACATTCCGCTATTCGATATAGATCCCCCCATTAGCAATGCGCATCAGGTCTCCCAGGCTTATCACGCTCGAATACTCCGCCTTCCACAACCTCCTAGGAAACACTGCAAGCCCAGCTTAAATAGCTCAGGTCCTTGTGGACGCTACTCGCTAAACGTCTGTTTGCAAAGATTTTTGCGATTCGGGAGTTAAACCGAGCATGTGTGCCCAGGAAAATATTTAGTTTGCCCGCCCCCTAAAAACGAACGATTTTCTTGGGCAAATATAGACTGAAGATGCGCACAACTAACTAAAAAATCTCCAAACCCCTTTTTTTCGATTGATAAGCAAATGAAGTAGGTAAAACAAAATAAAAAATCTAACGCGATGTTGCCCAATTTTCCAAAAGAAAATTGTCATTTAGTGAAATTCCTGCATGGGTAATGGATGGGCGAACGACGAATTTTCCTGGGCAAATGAAGGCCACATGGCCAATCAAAGTGGCCTAGTTAGATTGCCGAAGCATATCTAGGGTGGCCAGATCAGGGTTCAGGGACACCATTAATTGTGTTGCTGTTAAATTTACCAAAAGTGAAGTTTTTTGCTGAGTGAAATTCCTGACTAGAAACTGTTTTCAGTCGATATCTCTCTTCGCAGGGGTGGGCAAACGACAATTTGACTTGGCTAATTTAGGGCAATCTAAGTTAAGCTGACCAGACGTACAGCATTTAGCTGTACAGTACAGCATTTTGAATTGTCGTACAGCATTAGTAAATGTACAGCAAAATGTACAGCATTCCCAATGCCACACAAAAAACCTAAATCACTACATAATCTCCTCGGTGAGTCCTGTGATCAGACTTGTCATTTGGCAAGCGTTCATTTTCGATAACTCGGGAACTCGTTGGTCGATCGTTTTGAAATTTAGCACACTTGTAGAGCTATTTGACGCTCACAATTCCTTCATACTTTGAGATCCTACCTATCAGCGTTCGACAGTTACAGCTGCCCAAATCGCACTTTTGTCTTTTCTAATCGAAAATTGTCCATAAAACTCTTCCAATGAATTTTAAATTTGGCTGACTTGTGGAGCACCGCATATGCATATTTGGTGAAAATTTCAAGGCGCTAGCTGTCAAGGTTCAGCAGCAGTTACAACAGTCGAAATTTAAGATTGACTCCTGTACGATCGATATCTAGCAAGATATAATCGCACTTTTATGTTTGGCAATCGTTCAATTTCGATAGCTTGGGAAAACGTTGAAATATCTTTTTGAATTGGCACACTTGCAGTTTGTAGAGCTACCTGGTGCTCTCCATTTCCACTAAATTTCAAGGACGTACCCATCTGCGTTCGGGAGTTCCAGCTGCCCAGATTGCACTTTTGTGTTTTCTAATGGAGAATTGTCCATAACTCGGAGCGGGAAATTTTGAAATTTGGCAGATTTAGATAGAGCACCGCACTGACCTATCATTCATCGCTAAAATGTAACAAAGGTAATTCTCAATTGACCTTTCTTAAAATAAGGTTTTACAATTTCTAACGTCTTTTCTAACAAAATGGGACCGCCAATTAAAACTGACTGGAAATCTTACGAGAAATGCGTATCAATGCTACGTATGCACGTCAAAACCTAGTACCTACCCCTACTCATACCTCTAAGAAAATTCCGGGCTCATGGTGTTGAACAAATTTTGGGCTTGCCCCATCTAAACGAGATTCTTGATACGCTAGGCCCTTGCCTGATATGGCTTTGCGTGTTAAAACAAAAACATGCATTTGCACTTCACATGCTGAGGATGTTTTCTCAATTAGGGACATTTAGAACTTTAGGGCTCCTTTATACGTCCTTTTTAGTATCAACAGAGCCGTGCTTTCCCAAGGTTCACCGCGTATTACTCAGAATATCGGCTACTATTCTTCCGCAATTCTGTTATAACTTATAAAAATAAGGAGAATTGTAGTCATTTTACAGCATGCATCATGGTGGTAGCTCGTGAGATATTATGATTTTTCCAAATCGGCGTGAAAGGGGGGAGGGGGAGAAATATTATGATTGAAAACTGAATTTTGCAACGCGTACAGCATTGGACCTTCGGGAGTCTGGTCACCTTAATCTAAGTGGCTAAGTCAGATTGCGGAAGCATGCATGGGGTGGCTAGATCAGGTACACCAATAATAGAGTGAATTGGAAACGAAACGAACTACGTATATTTTTTTAAATCTAACGGGACGTTGCCAAATTCTCCAAAACAAAAAACGAAAATTGCTCCTGGGTAAATGTGGGCTAACGACATGGGCGTAGCCAAGGTAGGCAGGGAGGTGCGATTGCCCTCCCCCCTAAACGATGATCACGGTAAATTTGTTCTACTTACTATTGTAGGAAAAAATAGGTATAGTGTGGTATTTTAAAGCGTAAAAATGCTAGTTTGAGTTCTGGAACGGCACGAAAACTTTCTTACTACAAATAAACAACTGCGCGTAGGAGGTGATCAGTTGGCGCCAACTCTCGAAACTTAAGGTTTTCTTCAAATCGAAAATTTTCAGTCTCAGTGCCTCATATATTCCGAGGCAGGAAAACTAACAAACTACACATTACTGCTGACACTGCAGTCTCGAAGACGAGATTTATGCTCGTACTTTTCAGGCCTTTTATATTCGGGGCTTTGATGTAAGATCCTGCAATCCCTCGTTTCGCCTAGTATCTCGAATCTGAAATGAGTGATACCCTAAGGTTTTGCTTTCGCGATGATCCCGAGAGTATATAAACGAGCTACGGAATAAAAAGCAGAAATCGTAACCGAATTGAATGTAATCAGGAGTAAGGAGTTTATCGTTAAAAAGAGATCAAAATCATTCTAGATTTAGTGCATTCATTAGGTGATTTTGAGATTGCAAAATGTGGTGGAGATTTTTTTTTGTTCCTTATATTTTTTGGGGGATTCGATTCCGGAGCTTACCACCAACACCGCAATAAACTCCAAAATTTCCGGAGTTTTTCCGTCTTTTGGCTTATGACTCTGAAACTGCACATTTCTGCGAAACCTGATCATGTACATCTTAGAGGAAACATGATTGCGTGTTCAACCACATCATCTTGCAGGCGGAGGATGGGGAGTGCTTCCAAAATGAAATGAATCCTCAGTCCAGTGGTTGGCTTGGAACCTTGCCCACTGGTTCTCCAGATGTTTCCGGCGCAATTGGTAGTTGGTCCAAGTCAGCCTCTCAATCTCAAGCTTCGCCAAGTTCCTAATGGTCCTCTGGATGTCGTCGCCGATATCAGACTGGTCCTGGAAAATGTCCTCCAGCGACATTAATTTGATATGCTTTAAGCGGTATCGCTACATTTGATAGTCATATTTTTGACGTTTTTTTATGCGATTTTGTTCCTGTTTCGCAACGAAATTTTGGTAAGAAGTTACCGATTCAAGCTCAGCACCCCCTAAAACATAAGAAACAAAAAAAATCTCCACCACAATTTGCAATCCCATGTACTAGTTCTATCACATACTTACTACACTAATTGTGCTTTCTTAAAATTTAACTTTAAATAATTTTTAATATAGCAAAAAACAACCAAATTGATTTAAACCGCAAAATCCAAGATTGAATTTAAATGTTTAACACCTTTTCCATCAATACTTTAAGGGTCGGCAATAAACAAAACTGACGTTAAACCTTAATTTTTGTTGATAATTTTAAATGTTTATCCTCCGAAGAAAAAATCCTGGATACGATCATGAAGTTGAAAAAAATTTGGGGCTTGACTTGACTTGTTTTTTGCTCATATTTTTTTGGGTTGGTGGACAAACAAAAATTTTACCGGGGCGAACGTGGATCAACGATATGCGCTACGTTGTATTTTAAGATGAGAGGACACATTTTTTAATATACACTCGGCTTCACAAAAATCGGGCCACTCGCCACTTTCGAACTCAAATTCAATTTTCTCTAAAAGTATAAACTTACAACTATGAAAATTATATCTACAGAAAGTGCATTTAATGACAATTCAAATGACTATGATTTTTATCTGAAGTACCGTTAACTCACGCAACAAACAAAATGCCTGTTTTGATTAGAGTTAGCGCTTACCGTGTGGCCCGGTTTCATTGATGCCGAGAAGAAGACCTTAGACTATGAGTGTCTAACCTTTTGGCTTTCCGGGGCCAAATTGCGATAAAAGTTTGCTATATTTTTGGAGCTGAAATGCAGTAGCAGAATCTTGGTGCCAAACGAAAAAAACATGTTATCGACTTAATAATAGATTCTACTTTACATACATATGAATATGAAAAGTCGCATTATCTCGAAATCGGTAAATTGTTGGTTATGTGAGTTTGACGTGGAGCCAGCGATGTATTTACGTTTTTCCTAATTCTACCTTTGCCGCATTGAGAATACTACACTGAAAAAATAAATCATCATAGTAGTAATGAACTAGGAGTATAGACTTTTTTTTATACCATGATGAATTACTTCATAGTAAATAAACCTTCTCTTCCTTAAAATAATACAGAGTTCATCTATTTTACGAAACACCGGTCGTTAGTATAACGAAAACAAAATTTCAGCTTAATGGTAAGCGATCATGAACACAATTAACTTACAGTAGAATCTTATGCATTGTACATTCCGGCTATGAACCCATAAATTAGCCGCGATAGTAAGTAAATAAAACAAAATTTGATGTTATTGTTCATTAATTACATGACATCGATCATCACTTTAAGTATATTTTATAAACCTTCATCACGTATAGTCTGCGTGGTGTAGTAGGTAGCGCTTCTGATTTCAAATCATAGGGTCCAGGGATCGAATCCCACTGTAGGTAGGAGGGTAATTTTTGATGGCTTTTCAGAGCAGAGGTAAAATGTAAAATGAATGCCGTCAACGCTTATGAAGCTGGATGCCGGCCTGCACCAGTTTTTTTTTTAATTGATGAACTTAGTAATTATATCAATGAACAAGTTGTTAATTTTTTGAATTAGTTCATGATTTTAATGAAATTTTTGTTTGTGTTTTGATAAATTCAGATTCATTAGACTGATGAAAGCCGTCTTCGATGAGATATCGGTGTAAATATTCATTACTTTAATGAACAATTTCATTGCTTCAGGGCACCTTTTTTTCAGTGTAGTAGGCCACATGTCGGCCGCGGGCCGCCAATTGCTGGCCTAGACGGTTAGGTGTTTGCTTCCATAGTTGTCGTTTGTATGGAGAGTCATTTGGTACTATGGCTTTGTGAAATATTTTGAAAATTTTGTGCGTTAATGTAGCTAGGCATTTTCAACATGGCAATGCTCCATACTGCCCAAATGGTTAACGTTTAGAATAATAGCCAACCTGCCAGTGCGCGACAGTGGTAGAAAACGTTTGGGGATGTTTAATTTGTAAACTGTACGAGTCTGTAAAATAATTTTCTAACGAAGTCGAATTTGTCAAAAACATCCAGGTTAGATATTTGCTTAATTCAAATTGAAACTATTGTGTTTGTATAGGCATATTAATCATTGTATTATTTGGTACATTAACAAACATACATGGACTCTCAAACCATACTTCCACGACAGTTAAAATTTACTTCAAATCCATGACTAGTCAAAAATCGCGGCACTATAGTTGTAATTGTTTTGATAGTTCACTTCCATTAATATTTATTTTTCATTCATCGATGTTCTGCGATCTTTAGCCTCAGCATTTTCCCATATAAACAGTGAACAGATTTATCTACCTTCGATTTACCTGACCGACACAAAAGGCAATCAAAACGATGTTATGCCAATGATAATTTACCTGTGAAATAGATGAATGAATTCATGAAAAACGCCTCACAATGACGTTCAAAAACGATCGACCGACAAACTATAAAAAGAAGATTTGGCCGACACAGAAGGGATTCTCTTGTGTGTGTGTATATGGATGGACGGAATTGTTGCAATTATTCTCGTACGGACAGAATTGATGGCATTAGTGCGAGCCATTTGCCATTAATTCTTGTAAGGCCTCTTTAACATTGTATCTGCAATTAAGGTAGATTTTCGTACGTCTCGTACCTACGAAAGTATAATTTGTTTTGTACAGCAGCCGCCGCAAACATCTAAAGATTATACGGCGCGGTCTGTCAAAATTGTGCGGCTTGCTAGCCAATTTTTCAGGAATTCGTCTTTTTGACCGTTGATTTTCTGACTTCTTTCGTGTTTTCATTATTAAACTCTCCGTGGGACTGCTTTTATTTCTACCGAAAAAATCAGTATTTCTTTATCGAATGAATGGCAAGAATTCTGAAATTATTTTCAAATCTATTGCGTGAGTCTTGTGTAATTGGGGTGATCATTTTGGGAACAACAATGGAAAAATAATTTGCTTGACCTAAGTCATGTTGTTTCAATTACACAATAAATGGTATGCGAGTGTGTAGTTAAACTTCGCTTAATTTTTAATGAGGTCAGGTTGAAGTATCATCGAAAGGAAGTGAAAATGAAATCATTGTTTCATGTTATTCTTTTTATTTATCAATACATTTATATACATAATTATATGATTAAACATTCTTAGAAACGGAAGGTAGTTTAGTGTTTGGATTAGGTTAGTAGAAGTACGTGATTGTAATAAATTAAAACATGTACTTGTGGTTGCAAATTATTATCCTTTGATAGATTTATATGTTTGTTAACCCATCTGTACATAGTGTCCCTTTAAAAACGTACCGACTTTTTCTCGTTATATGGTCATATTTTAAACTATGCATTTGAAATTGAAATGGAATGACAACTATGTATTAACGTCTGAGTTATCAATAAAATTCTTATTCGCGAGATTTTTGATGGGATGTTTAGGTTATTTCTTAAAAACCATAAATGGCGGGAGAAAAAACCCGGGATTTTCTTCAAATTTGACGAAAGAGTTGGATGGCAAACATAACTCTTACACCTAATCAAAAATATAGCAGATTAGGAACTCCCTCAATTAGAGCCTTTCGGAATGCGAGTACATAAATTGCTGTTTGATGTTCAATAACAAATACCGAGCGTACAGAGGACTGCGCCCGCAATACCAGGGATTTTTAGAATTTTAATGCGTAGTGAAAATTTTTTGTACATATATTTTATAGTCAATAAATAAGAATTGTGCATAACATTAATGAAATGCTTCCTGTAGCTTAAGCTCACCAGAGTCCCAAAGGCCCAATGCTGTACACATGCGGAATTCAGTTTTCATGTAAATCCTCGACCATACTACTAATACCCCCTCCCCCTATCAATATCCTACCAGTGGTGTACGTTGTTCCATGTGTTCAGAGGAATACGGGACCCCAAGCTATAGGGGGGCCCCCTACAGCTTGGGGTCCCAAATCCGAAAACTTAAAACTAAATTCTTCCGTAGATTCTAATTCTTTATAAGTCAGCAAAAAAAGCAAGTCAGCTGCAGAATCTATGATAGTGACAAAATATTCTATTTCCCGTACGCAGAAGCTTTTAACTCGTATTGTATTAAACGTTGCTCATGTTGGAGAGACGCAACTTATTGGTCAGCGTCTCTCAAATTTTGTTGAGTATGGATCTATTTCAATAATATCTATTTCTTCTGGGTTTTTGTTCAAGAATATTGAAAAGAAATAAAGGTTCAATTTCCTAGTAGGAGTGCCTCTTTGAAGGTTCTTGCATAAACTTGAGCCTCCCTATATGTTCCCTTGTTGGAGTATTTTAATCTTGAAGTCATTGCTATTTCATCAGAAAAATATATTCACAATGTTAACAACGATATAACTAACTACTGATCTATTGACCGAAATGGCTAACCACGGTTACTAAGATCGTTCAATAAGTCAGAAAGTCTTTTTTTAACAGAGACTCGAGAGATCAAACAGATCCCGGACGATTTACTAGTGAGTGCAGATACTAGATTAGCCGTTTGCCCTATGTAAAACATCTTTGAAGAATCTCTATCACAAATTTGATTTCATTGGATTTAGTTTGTATTTGTACAGGACATGCTAGTAGTCGTTTATCTTGGCCAGAATTAGAATCGTCAAAACTCTTCAGCTAGTTGATGTGATCCTCATATCTAGGACAATCGCTTTTAGTACAGGATCAACGACAGTTTCGCCACTTGGATTTTGTAATAAATAGATGATCTCACAAGTTGTCCTGTAATTTTTCAAATTTTAATTTTGTTAAAAAAACTTTGGTACATGTTGCTAAAGCCGAACATCTTCGATGCTTTTGCTAATTTTTTGACTGTGACTGTGAGTTATGTTTAATTTTTCCTGATGAAAAAATTGAACGTTATGGGGCCCCCATTTCGCTTTCGAACACAAGAAATTTGGGAAACTCCACTCCACTCCACTGTATCCTACCTTCCTTTCTGTGGAAACATAATTGGTGAGCGTTCACCGATATTCTCCTTAACAAAAAATCACATACTAATGACGAAGAACAACTTAATGTTTAACAGGAAAAGCCATAACAAGGAAGAGTACCTACTCGAAATAAGATAAGATAAATACAAGATAGGGACAGATAGATAGATAGCTTTCAGAAATAGATGTAAGGACAGTGTATGTTTATGTTATGCCATTGTTCTGCTCATACTGCCGATTAGGTGAATAATTCATCCAATCGACTCCTTTCTAGGTATAATTCGTTATGCCAGTGCGCAAGCTTTTCATAATTGTACCTCCAAAGTACCTACTTATTTAAAAGCTTCGTTTCGTTTATGGCAATAAATAAACTGATACCTCTGTGCCGAGAATTATCAAGCTGGTGGCGGCAAAGTTTCAATGTAGCTGTGGAGTTGAGAAGAGAATCCCCAGAGCGGTGGAAGTGTGGCTTATCCCGGTTGCGATGTTGTAAGAGGAGAGTACGCGTTCCTCCATCATAGTTATATTAATGATCCCATTCCGGTTCCCTGGTCTCTTATAGGCATATTTTAATTGATTCGACGGACATATTGTGGAAAAAAATATCTAGAAATCCTTGCAGAGTCCTTTTTTAAGTATGCATTTTCCTATAGAGGTCGATAGGGGAATCGGATCGAGAACAGTGGATAACTTTTCCATCCTTTTGTGATTCATTGAAATTAAGGAAAGAAACCTTAAAAACCTCTACAAGGATGCCAAATTTCGAAGAGGTTCCCGAGTTATGAACGATTGCCAAACAAAAGTGCTATCTCGGGCTAAAGATCAATCGTACAGGAGTCAAACTTTAACACCTTAAATACAAACAAGACTGACCACTTGCTTAACCAAGGAGCTTATTATTAGGTTTCATTGTGTGGCATTTGGAATGCTGTACATTTTGCTGTACATTTCCCAATGCTGTACGACAGATCAAAATGCTGTACTGTACAGCAAAATGCTGTACGTATGGTCAGCTTACTGTAGCTTTTCATTCTGGAATGCATTTATTTAGACCAATCCAAAAATAGATTTACTATATGTATCCAGTTTTGATGAAAGTACTCAACCGCAAATCCAAAGACATTTATCGAATTATAATTTCTTATGAGTTCTCAACAAAAAAAAACTCAGGCAAACGTAAGGATGGCTACACATATAAACTGAATTTATTACCTTTAAATCCGTTCCCTTTTCTCCGAATAAAAAAAAGGAACTTATATGATAAATGACTTTGAGTCAGTTGAGTCAGGGACACCCTGTTAATTTGGTCTTGCAAACTTCAATAGTGCCAAACACTATTAGCATTCTATGCATTCCCGCTAAATTTCATG
The DNA here is from genome assembly GCA_949715475.1 of Microchrysa polita. Taxonomy (NCBI): domain Eukaryota; kingdom Metazoa; phylum Arthropoda; class Insecta; order Diptera; family Stratiomyidae; genus Microchrysa; species Microchrysa polita. The sequence continues at coordinate 64,308,723 of OX454418.1, read as the reverse complement.
TTCATTGTTTGATCCAGTCACCAGATAATGCAAAGAACTAATTTTAAAACGCTGCTCTTGTATTGTGAAACGCGCCCTTACCAAATATTAGATTCGCTATATTTCCCGTTTGGATAAAGTTATTCGAATGAAAATAGGCAGACATGTTCCTTATGTCATTCCCTAAACACCATCATTACAATTTTTTTATTTGCAGGCATAAGAAGGGCTAGACACGCACACATTGAAATTTCACAAATTTACTGTTATTTACTTTTCCTTAGCAAATGCCAGCTGTCTAAGTATTTAGCGTATAGAACCTCATACTAACCAATCTTTGTGCAAAGTTTCATATCGGTACCTAAAACGGTTTGAAAAAAACCAAGGTTAACTTCAAACGCCCATAACTCCGTTACCTTTACTTGAAATTGAAAAAAAGTAACTGATATAAAATGTACTCGTCAAGTCCTTTGATTTGAATACCCATATACGCCCATCTCGGATAATAAATAAAAAAGTCGACTTTTTTCACCTATGCAGGACACCCTGTTATCTTTGCCCTACCAGCTTCTAAGGTACTCGTGACAAAGACTGTTACCATTCTACACATTCGTACCAAATTTCATGACGATCGGTTTAACCGTTCGCGAGTTATTAGAGAGTTTTAGCATGTCGTTCAAATATAACTACATAGTTTGACATTTCCATACAAAAATTCGCTTGCGGACAATACGTAAATCAGTAAACCAAAATTTTGCATGCTCCAAGTAGGCAAGTAGTCTGGCTGGGCTAGCGGTTAGTGCGCGCACCTTCGGTGTACAGGGTCATGAGTTCGAATCTCACCGTGTTCCATGGTGTTTTTCGAACTCACGAGCTTGTGACGGACTATGATCTCACTCAGATGTTAAACGAGTACACGTTTATGGGCATAAATAACACTGCTGAGCGTGATGCTGATCTCATTACCTCAACAAAAAGCAGATAAGATCTTGGAAATAGGATTGTCACTAACACATCCTGCGGCCTTAGTCCGATGTTGGATTGTCGGGCCTGTTATTTAAGTAGGCATGGGTGTATATGTGATTATAACCCCATGCCTACTTCGGATATGCTAAATTTTTTTTGCGTATTGTCGGCAAGCGATATGGAAATGTCAAACTATGTCGTTATATTTGCAACGACAATGTAAAACTCTCTATTTAGTGGACAGATGGTCGGACAGACAGACGGACGATTTCATAAGGGTTGTTTGAAAAAAATTTCTAAAAACCCTAAAAAACACTCGGCAATACATCGTTACAATAAAAACGATTATAGGAATTTTTAGTACCATTTTCAATCTTTAGTGTGAATGAATCGACCTCAGGCGGATCGCATGCTTAGATATTCACATTAGTAGTGTTGTTCTCCAATCCATTTTGAACTAATTTTAGATTCTTAATCCGATCGAGCAAGTAAGTGTAAGTAAAATCAACAGAAATCTAAAAAGCAAATATTGATCATGGATTATTCATCATAAAAATACTGAGTAAAAGTGTAAATATAGATTTATTTGTTAAAATGAGTATAGTCTAGGAGTTAATAAATTTGTCTTATTAATAGATCCACGTTCAACGTAAGAACATAAGTAATTCGCTATATCTGCTTGTCGATTTTGTTTATTGTTCTTTCTTAAGTAACATTGTATGTACAGGGTGAACAAACAGAGTCTTTATTATACATATGTTTTTATTTAGAACGACTTGCCAGAACTTTTATGGTAAGACTCGGGGCCTTTCACCCGGAATGACGGAGTGGTTACACAGTACGTTAGTACCTGTAATCACTTATGCTTCTCTAGTGTGGTGGCCTAAAACACTACAACGCAACACCATCAAGAGCTGTAACAAGCTCCACTGACTTGCCTGTCTTGACATCACTGGCGTTTTTAGCACTACCTCCAAACTAGTCATGGAAGCCATATGGGGAATGACGCCACTGCATATTTATATATAAGGAAACTGCAGCACTAAGCGCTTTGAAAATCTACCTATCGTCTGCAGTGGCGTGCACAGCCATTTTGTGGAGGGTATGCAAAATTAAAACCGAAGAAAAGATAAATACGAGTATAAACGCTTTTAGATATGTCGAAATAAAAAGGAAGGTTAGTGTTTCCTAAGTAATTGAGTAATCTCAAGATAACTAAAAATGAGGAAAACCCACCTAATTTATTTTAGAAAACACTAAAAAAAAGTATAATAAAAAAAACTTTGTAACGTGAACAAAACAGTGCTTGAAAATTATTTAAATCAATCAAACAAATACGAACATTCGCATTGTAAGGTTTATTGCTTTTCTCAAATGCGTAAACTGTAGGCATACAAACCTTCTTTTGACATAACACAGTGTGAGTAACAAAATGCATACATAGCTATGCAACCAACCCCGTACAAAAATGTGCATTACCTATAATTTGTTTCTGATTAGTAAAATACATTCTCTTCCAAAAAATAATAAATTCCTATTTCAACATTGTTTAAATATTAAAAAACAAACAAAGGAAACATTTTATGAAAACTGAACGACACATTTTGTGACCTACTGTTTATTTCCGCTTTGGTTCCCTTTGCTCAAATCTTATCACGACATTTTTCGCCGCTCGTGCTATAGTCATCGTTCGTCCGTCAACTTTGTTCGCCAACGCCAAGGCAGGCGTGCTTCCCTTCACCATATAAACCTGCAACATTGTTGCAGTTGAAATTTTTCAATTCGTATGGAGATTACAAGCACGGCGAAATGGTGCTTATCGAGCATACTCTAGTGTCGGCGAAAAAACTATGTCAGTGGAACCTACAGTACCTATATAAAGATGGCGGTGGTACATTTATTGAGGAAAAAGTTAAAAGTGAAATCAGTAATTATTTTCATGAACTTGTATGAAGAAAATGTTTTTTCATTTCGGGCTCCGCTACCATTTCCATAAAATAGGTTTATCCAAGGAGACCCAATGTCACCTTTGCCTGGAGGAAGACGAAATCTCCATTCATTTATTATTAGAATGCCCGGCGATTGCCAGGTCCGGGAGATCACTCCATGGACGTGTTTTTTAAGCTCCAGAATCACTAGGTGCTCCTCTCTGAAGGATCTTCTAACCGTTATTAAGCTGGTGACCTTTTGAATTAAAGGACTATGGCGCAATATACCTTTTAGGTAGAAGTGCCCACCACTTTGGTTAAGTCCATTACTATTATTATTATTATTACTTAGAACGATTTATAGGAAAATAATAATGTTGGTTGTCACGAAAATCACGCATAGTGCATTGTGAGCACTTTTCAGTAATTTCTAAAAACGTACCGCGAAATCAATCTGTTTTCGACCATTCTGAAAATAATATTAAAAGCGGCCCGATCGCTTTTTAAGGAAAGTTTTTCAAAAGAATAAAATTTACATAGGTATTGCAAAGATAACCCAATTCTCACAAAATTCCCAATTCCATTCTTAAAAGCGCAGCATTGTTCTTGTTGTAAAGTTTAATGTATGTACAATCCACCAGGTTATGAAATCACTGTATAGCTGTGTGCATTCACCCATCGCATGTTTTCCTACACATAGTTTTCTTTTTCCACAGTGTTACCACGTTTCGATGCCAGGAGTGAAAGATTAGTCACAAAATATTTATTGCAAAAATCACTAACATTGTGTGCCATATGGACTTTCAAGGATTATGTGTCCACTTTTTCTTTTGCTCGTAGCAAAATGAAAAATGATACAAGAATGGATTCAGAAAAGGGACTGAGACATTCTTAGTGTCCGGAATATAACAAGTTTGTAATCAGATACGTCAATTGGAAATTCGATATAAGTATCTTCCGAACCGCATTTGATTTTGTGTGAAAAAAGGAAACATATTGTTATTATTGTTGCAAAGTCGGAAAGAGGAGAGGAAACGGATATTGGTGATTTTACAAGAATTAAAAACTTGTCAAGCAACATACAGTTTTTTTAGCCAAAAGTACAAAAAGTATTTTAGTAAATTTTTCATTATCATAAATATATATACACTGCCTGTCATAACAATAGCCGCACCATAAGACGGACTGATCCTTGAAATTTTAAAGAGAGCACAGTTATTCTACATACCATAAGCAAAAGGGATACTTCAAACATAAATAATTTCACAAAAAGTTTCCTTCTATTTCAAACCGTTATTTCTCTATAAAGGAAAAACTAAATTTCCGGTCTGTCATAACTAGAGACCGGATTATATGCAAATGCATAACTGCATATGCATTTGCATATATTGCCCAATTTACTGGGTTTTTGCATATTATATTGATAATGCATTGCTAATGCATATTTTCTATTATAATTCTCGATTTGCACATTTGAAAATAGAGAAAAAGAAAGCATTACCATCAACTGCGAGTACTCAATTCTATGCCAACCTTGAGAATGTAGGATCTCCTACTTAAAGGACTCCATCAAACTAATGAAAAGTGTACAAAGATTGAACGCTGAGCTACCCGCTATATTCGAAAAAAAACTCAAGGAAAAGTTTCACAAAATCCCTGATAACAACCCTGGAAACGAAGAAATATGTGAAATTGACAATTATATCAACGGTACCGGCAAAAAATCTGCTAATATGGCGCCTAAATTTAAATAGTATCCAGTGACATCGGCTGATGTTGAACGTTCCTTCTCAAATTATAAGACAATTAAATGACAGGAGACATTTTGTCTTTTGTGTTACTACGGAGCATTTCCCAAGTAACAATTTCATTCCTATAATACTTCGTAAAATACTCTCTTCTAACAATAATAGGGCCGTTTTACAATGTATAACCACTGAATAATAGTCCAATAATGGCATTTGGCGCCGTTTTTAATCCAATAGTGCCTTATTGTAGCACTAAATTGTGCTTCAAAAAAGGCGTACGTCATTTGCTCTATATCATCATTTTCTGTCATTAAACGAATTTGCAAAAAAAAATGAAAAACAAAATTTCCGCAGCTAGCATCGAACCCGTGTCTGTTGATTGCCCGTCCTACAGGTTACCACTCAGCCAACCTCACATATAGGCAGCATTGCTCGTAAACACTACAAGTGGTTAGTTGATTCTATAGAAATGCTTGACAATTCTTTATCGAATCTTCTGCAATGCACCCTGTATCAATCAGGTGCCGTTGATTAAATCCACACATTTCTCAATAAAATGCAGTCAATTTCTCCGCAGAGATCACCTTAATTGGTTCCGAAGATAACAATGAGTAAGTGTTTCATGCAAGATTTCACGGATTTCTATTGAAGAAATTATGTATTTCAGAGCACTTCATAAGTGTCAATTCAATAAAAAATCTAAAAGTCCATCCTTCTATAAAACTACGGTGAAAAATTTATCCGGAAAATGCTTTAAGGATGTTTTATCGGATCAAAATATTTATTTAAGCGATGTCACACGATAAATTGATTTCGTGGTACTATATGATTGCTACAGCGTGAAGTGCATCTTTAAAGCTAACGAATTGTTGCTTGGGTTTGAACAATAATAATCGTTAATTACTATAAAAACAACCAATCTTTGGCTGGAACCAACTAAAATGTGTTTTCCGTGCTCTAGGGTGCTAATAACGACTGAATAATAAGTCTTTTCTTTCATTTTATATTGCATATTTTGTCATTTTAGTTGCATAATTCAAGGGTTTATTATGCATATTTGCATGCTTATTTCAGCCTTTTTAAGTTGCATATAATCCGGTCCCTAGTCATAACTATAGCCGCACTTGGAATTATTATAGCAAAAACTGATTAAAAAGCAGAGATTGAGTGAATTAATAACGGGAGAGATCCTTTTCGGATAAAATAGACTCTGGGAGATTGTTTTGTTTATGTTTCACGAAACCATTGTAACAGTTTTTCGAGTTTTAGGCTTATTAGCTTGTTAGCATAGTCAATCGCTGCTTTTACATAGAAAACTGTCTGAACTCGTGTTTTTTTTTTTACTAAATTTTACGTTATAATGTTTCTCGAAGGTTTCCTGTCTCATTTGGATCAATGGGAGGTTCCTCTCGAACATTTGAAACATTGCAACCAACTTTAAGTACTACGACTGGTAAGAGTTGATGCAATCTCTTGCTTTAAAATCCGTTATGTGTCCTATCTGCTGTATAAAATGGAAGCAGTTTATCGTCAGGACAATCCTATGAAGTTTTTCCTATGCTGGAAGTGACGAAATCAAGTATTCTATAGGTAGACTATCCTGTCCAATACTTTTAATGCGCACTTGCCAGATTTTCATAGATCTCAATACTAATTTTGGACAGAGTTCGTTAATAGTGTTAAGCAGGGTTGACAATGTGTTTAAAAGTTGATGTAACAACCTCTAATACAGTAAAATCTTCTCTGGAATATCCTAACGATAAACTGTTTTCATTTTAATACAGAAGACATGGCACATAACGGACTTTCTAACAAGAGATTGCATAATCTCTCGCCAATCATTGCACTTCAAGAAGGTTCTAATGAAACAAATGTTACGGAGGTCGCCCCTCCTTTATCAAAATTAGACAGGAAATCTTTAGGAAACATTATTACGTCAAATTCATAAAATAAATACAATCTCAAACAGTTTTCTATGTAAAAGAAATGGTTATTGATACTGAGAAGTCAATAAGCAAAAATCTTGAAAAACAGTTATAATGATTTATTGAGAAATAAACAAAATAATTCCTCAGAGTCAATTTTATTTAAAAAGATTTTTCCCGTTATGAATTTCCTTAATTTAGGCTTTTTTTTAACAGTTTTTACTATACTGATTCCAAGTGCGGCTATAGTTGTGACGGACCGGAAATTTAGATATTCCTTTATAGAAGAATAACGGTATGAAATAAAAGGAAATTTTTTGTGGAACTATTTGTCTTTTTAATATGCCCTAAGTATATAATATGTAGTAATAACTGTGCTCTCTTTCAATTTCCAAGGATCAGTCTGTCTTATGGTGCGGCTATTGTTATGACAGGCAGTGTATGTATGATTTGGGGATTCCTCGAAGTAGACCACTACTATTTGGATATATATACGTACTACTCATTTTATAAACTGTAGAACAAAGTTGTCATGGGTCACTTTGTATGGGAGGTACCCTTAGTTTTTATCCGAACGTGCTGATTTTTGGTGGGTGGGGTGACTATGACCTCCAATCGCAACAAACCAAAATTTAGCACTCTGCTCCAATTTGGGGGGCGGGAGTTATGGACATGCCGTTTTGATAAATTTAAATGGGGGGATAATGGGGGTCCTTGACCGGAGCTACTCAGCGTTTACGTTAAAATTATCTTAAACTTGTTGTTAATACTCGTACAACACTTTACGGCTGAACTAACATTCTTTCAAAAGTTATGGAGCTTTTAAAAAAGGTCTTAAATGAAAATATTCTAATTTATGTTCTATTCTAACGCCGAAATATTCAATTAAACTCTAATGTGTTATATATCATTGCAAAGATAATTTTATGTAGTTTTTTTCGTCCTCAGACCATTTTTCTGTGTCTCTTACCGTTTTTAAAATAATCGCAAAAAACCGAAAAAAGGCCCCCTTTTTTTAAGGTTGCGGACCCCCGATCAGTTTGGACTTTCTATGCCATCATCTCGGGACCATCCCCAACCATAATCAAAAAAAAATTTCCGATGTAGGATTTTTGCCGTTCGATGGCTATATTTTGGTCCAATTTTCTTAGACTAAAAAGTACGTGCCAAGGTGTGGCCTTAAAGTGTCGAAAAATCGGGTTAGAAGGTCAAAAGTTCCAGCTTTAAGGCTATTTTCAAATATCATTGACAAATACGTACTAGTGACTTTTCAACCCGGTTGTCCGATACTTGTACTCGTAGGTCACACTTTAGTACGAACTTTTGAACATACATACATTTAGACGACTATAATTGTTATAGTGACGTTCGAACAGATAAATATTTATACCCTATACCCATAACATGGTATAGGGTATATTGTTTTTGTTACGCCGATATTATGTAACACCTCAAAGGAGCCACCGGAGGTATGGCAAAGTATATATATAAATGATCAGCGTCGGTCCTTGAATCGAATAAGCCATGTCTGTCTGTCTGTCTGTTAGCACGATAACTCCCGAAATAATGAAGCTAGCGGTTTGAAACTTTTGTTAAATGTTTGTTTTGCTAAAATTTTGGACGGTATGGAAAATGGGCCAAATTGGACCACGGGTTCCCCTACCTCCCATACAAACTTCCCCTCCTTGATATTTTAATTCGGCCATAACTTTCGGCAGAATATCGCTATCGACTTGAAATTTTGATCAGTGTCTCATTCTGACATATACTTTGAGTTGATGGAAAGTGGAGTAGGTCCGACTACCCCTATCCCTACTTCCCCTACAAAGTTATATTCAGCCATATCTTTTGATAGAATATCACGAAAAAACTTCAAATTAGTATCAAATGGTAGCCGTTGGATGCCTTGACAAGGTAATAAAGATGTGGCAAGTCCGACCCATCTACCCCTCCCTCCTCCACGTAAAATATGAAATTGAATATTTTGGGTTTTGCGTGTCTTCTAGGTCTGTACATAGGGTATACACTCATCGTGCTATTCGCACGATTAGAATTAGAACTCGGTCTCGTTTTTTCTGTTTTAGATAGCTTCTGAAGAAAAGAAAATGTGCAATCTGGCGGATTTCTGGTTGACTTTGTATGGGAGGTACCTTTAATTTTGATCCCAATGAAGTAAATTTTGGTCGAGAGTATAAGGGAGCTTGCCCTAGGAACTTAAACATTTTTTTTTTACCTGCCGAAATTTATAGAATAGTTACAGGGATGACTTCTTGAGAAATGTTATCAGGAGCGTGGGAGGGGTTCTTGGCCGGAGCCAGCTCATTTTTGGTATAAATTAAGTATACACTTAATTGTCAGCACCAGCACAAATTCTTATCACTCTAGTTTTATTATTATTAAATGTTATTAAAAGTTATAGTGCGAAATATAAATCTCAAAAAATGTAAATTCCACAATACTTTTGGGTCTAGGGTTATAATTTTCTAAGAAAAGGTCTATAGTAGTGGTTCCCAACTCAGAATCGTCGGTGGGCCACTTAGCCTGAAAATGGATCTCAACGGACCACTATTCAATAATAATAAATGAAACGAATAAGGATCTCGATTTTTTTTTGTCGAAGCTCACGCTCCATCTCCTATCACAAATTGCATTATTATTTTTTTATTTCTCCTTAAAAATAAAGTCGAAACCCACTATAAAAGTCCTTCACCTAACTCATACATGCGTTATCTTGGTGCTTTAGTTTGAGGAAGATGATTAATTAAAAATTAGGTTCCATCTCTTCAAAGGCGCAGTCCACAAACTCCCGACGCAATTGTTTGTCACTGGACTTGAATTTTTATATAACACCATCTTATCATGTTCATGATTCATCATGCTTCCTGATTTAAGATTTTCCATGTTTGAGAAAAGGGGAAAAAACTGTTTTGTTCGTCTCAACAGTTGCCTTACCAGCTGAGATTTTTCTCGCACAGGAATAAATGTTCTGGAAGAGGTAACTTCGATTAAAAATTATACAGGAAACAGCCCCGTCGAGGGAAATTCTGGGCCCGGGACTGGAAACGAAATTTTTGACTATGCTAAAAGCACTAAAAGAGCGTTCAGCGCTAGCAACAGGCATAGTGCAAAATATTCGCAAAGCAACTCATTTGGGAAAGTCGTTTCAAGATATGTATCGTGAAAAAATAGCTATTAAGCAATTCAATATTCAAATGGTGGGAAATCAGACTCACAATTGCTATTCTAAATAAGTTTTAGATGAACGATTTTATATTTCAATTCGTGTGAAACATCGGATTCGTGCTCTTTGACAAAGATAGCAGCAATATTTTTAATCCCAGATTCTTCCATATCGCCATAAAAAAAGAGTTTGCGGTATTCAAATTCCGCAACGCATTAATCCCTGCAATAACCGGATCAATATTAACCAAAAATTGGTTCCTTTTAAAGTTCTTGATCACGCTCCTTCGTATTTTGTACATAATAACCTTTTTGTCGACGGATGACAGGAAATGTTGGTATAATGTCAACCCAGCTGCAACAGTTTTGCATTCATGTACAATAAGATCACATTAATATCTGAAATGTTGTAAATCAGGCAGTAAACTTTCTAGATTTGTAACTTCAACGTCAATAATTGTATCACCCTTGGCCTGAAGAAGGATGCTTCGCTCATTAATATCTTCGACCAAATTGACACCAGCAAAACGCATTCAAATTTCCCTATATCTTTGAAAACGATGATATCACTCAGAATTTCAGCGGTCAATGTGACTTCAGCTAGTATTTCTAGTGCTCTATTTAATCGAGAAGGCGTCTATTCTAGCAGACCATCTTTTGTCTGAAAGTTTGTGCAGGGAACTCGGTATATTATCTCTCAAAATTTGCCAGCGTTGTGGGCTGCCGCTGAATATTTTGTAGATCTTCTGAACTACTCCGAAAAATTATATTCCGGCTGGACAGCATTCTACGGAGTCTACACCACATAAATTGAGAGTGTGAGCTGCGCAAGTTCTTCAAACTCGGTTTTTTTTATCGGCCTTTCATATTACTTCCATTGTCGAATTCTTGTGACAGACAGTCATCGTATGTTTTTTTAAAAGTTACAAAAGTAGAATCAGCGATTGCCGCACCAGTTTTTATTTTGCAATCCACAAAGACAATAAATATTTCTTGGAAGTATAATATGTAATTGTTTCTCTTATAATACCAGAATTAGTATGAATGAATGATTTGAAGGGGGCCCGGTGTTGTGGTTTTGAAATAAAATATTTAAAGTGAGTATTGTTGTGTAGTTTCCAAAAGATGTCACGGTCATTAAATATGTATTACAAATAATATTAGTGTAAATGATCGCACATTTTTTATTTTCTTCAAATTTCCGGGCCCCCCGAAAATCCCGGGCCCGTGGCGTTTCGCCCCTTCCGCCCCCTCTCTCGACGGCCCTAACAGTAAACGGTATACCTCGATCTTCAGACTCGAATTTGAGACCATGTTTAGTACGAAAAACCTTTTGAGTTTTTGTACAACTTGTTTGCTGGAAATCACATGAGGAATCACAATCCGGAGCGTTTATGCGGCAGCTTCCGGATACCCTGTTTATCATTGCAAAGGAAATTAACTGTAGTTTATTTCGTCCATAGGACATTCGTCGATCGAACTAGTTTTCCAGATATTTTCGAAAAAAAATTACCCTGTTCATCACCCCCTCCTCACTTAACGTCACGCTCAAATTAGTGTAACTTTTGTCCCAAAAAGCCTTGACATCAACATAAAAAAAAAAAAATGAATAAGAAAAAATATGGAAAGGAATCGCAAATAACCACATAATACACTGTATACTCGACCTTGCCTACGGCCTCAAAATACCCAGCCAACATTTTAGTTAACAGTCACTAGGTGAAACCGATCTGAATTCACCAAGTGAACAATTAATGAACGTGTTCACTTTTCTTTCAGGAAATGAAAACTAGGTGAATGCATTCACTTAATCTTCAGCAGCTAGTTATTGAATGTATTCAGTTTTCTTTCAGGAAATGATTTCACTTAGGCTTCATGAAATGAAAGGCAACTGAAACCTATAATAGCAATCTCGTCATTTGGGACTCATATTCTGCAATCGTTTTGAAGCCACATTATGGTGGGGCCTTACACACTAGTCCAACGGCTGCGCTAGAAGGAATCATAGGACTTACACCACTGCATATCTTTATTCAAGGAACAACCTCTTTTCAGAACTAGTTCTAAAACTGAACGGGGGTTGATGGACCCAGTACTAGGATTTGAATCGCGATGGCTACTGGGCACAGCGTTTTTTATCCGAGATACACGCTATCGAGGTCGGTGCCATTGAGTTCTTCATAGCAATCCCCACGGTGCAAACACTGCTATCTTTTGCTGACAGTCAAGCGGCCATTAGGGCACTCTCCTAGCATAGCCTTACTTCCAAGTAAATAAAATACTGTTTGGTACTTCTCAAAAGTATATCATCAACCAACCATGCCTCGGTTTGCTGAGTGCCGGGACACCGAGGAGTTGAGGGAAATGAAGCAGCAGACTAACTTGCCAGGCAGGGTTCCTCGTCCATCTCGTCCCAAACTGCTCAGTCAGAAACTTCCTGTTCGGAAAAGACATTTTGGTGGGAAGCTTCAGATTCCTGCTCAGTTCAGTACCCAAAATAAAAGCATAAGAAACGAAAAAAAAAACATTTTCTACGCCCCATTTTGCAATCTCCAGTACTGATACTAATAACCGATTTATCATTTTAGGTTCGGCATCATGCTATTTCTCGATTGAGCTTCAAGGATCGTTTGTGACGCAAGGCGCTGTGGCCAATCATGAGATCCTGTACAGTCAAGTAAATATCACCGAAGATTCAATTCCGATATGGGGAGTATGTCAGCAGCGAATCGAAAATAATGTCATCTTGATGATCACTTCCGAGTCCGAAGAAACGACATGCTTCCGTTGTTTCAATTTAAAACTGGTTTCCAGAAATGTTTTGCGTGCCCGAACGACGGATGCTGATTATATTTCGAAATGTTACGCCAACGAGGACAAAGCTATTGCTTCCTGCCCAACGGAAGAGATTCTCAAGGATCCGGCACGATACACGGAAATAATTCTATACAGTAAGTTTGACCTAGGAATAGCATCAAATGAGCAGCTATAAACTGTATTTCTTATTGTTCTCAGAACGCTTTGATGCAAGTGGACAAGAGATTCGACGAGAATATTGTCCAATTAATGGACGGTTTAAGTTGAATTACAATGTGGACGATGGACAAGAAGATGTTATGGAGTGCTCAACAATGGATTCGGAGCTTGATAATTGTCCGTCAGGATCGGCTATGAATTTACGATTCCGAAAATGCTCATTTGAAGATCACGGTAATTTCAATAAATTTCACGCAACTAACAATATGGTGACATTTTCTTTAATTCGACAGAAATAACATTCGAGTGCCTGGGTCACTGGCAGGATGCAAACAATGAGAAATATGTAGCCTTAATGAATGCCAGTCCATCAAAAGATAAACTGGGTCCACAATATCGTTGTGCGGTAAGATTTTCAATTATTACTGATAAACTTGAATTATAGGTATGATGTCCTTTGCAGATTTACACAGAGGATCCTACAACAGGGCATATACTAATCTCATTCAGCAGAGACTCAACTTGCTCAGCAATAAACAAAGCGACCAACAATAACAGAGCCGAAATTCCACACACTGAAATGCTTTCACTTTACCCGGATGTGAATGTTCGTTGGCCTCACAATAAATTCTGCAAGTTCCCGGAATGGTTGCAAGGACATTTCGAATATATTACTGTGACAGATGATACGTTAATATTCCGCGATCAGACTTCCTTTAAAACGTACACGATGAAATGTGTTGCGAATATTAGTGACCATATTTTGGTATTTAGTCGTACGCAATGGTGAGCATAGAAAAAAATTCATCGGCATTGAATCTGTTGTTATTGTTATTTTCTAACTTGTAGCGATGAGGAGACTTACCAATGTATACAAATTAAGGACAGGGGTGCGAATATTATTGAGCTTAAGATTGGATCGCAACTTTCTAAAAATTATTCGGAATCAATATGTTCAGAAGAAAATTTCAACACTTCACTGTGGTTGACACAAGGACGTTTGGATCAGAACTATAAATATTCACCGTGTCCCGTTAGTGGTGAGTTCCGAGGTGTTATTCCGGATGCCACGACATTGTGCGCTAAGCTGTCGTCTGAGTGTAGTTCGGAGGATATTATGTATCATGAAGTGTATGCTTGTGAATATGGCGAGGTTTATGAAGGTATATAACTCCTGACATATAATAAGAAGTTTTTATTGACCCTCATCTTTTTTTTTTCAACAGAACGAAAATATCAATGTCTGGGTCAATGGACCGAAAACAATGTCATCTTCACCTATACGAAACGTTTGGACGTTGGCACATATGAATGTTTCGTTGGAGCGATGACATCCGATAACAAGATTCTAATTCGAGAGGCTGGTGAAAATTGTCAAAGAAATGTAAATCCTTTACGATTTGGAATGGAAATTCATCAAACTTGTAAGTTTAATTTAAATATAAGCATTTTTTCTACGTATATACGAAAGCGTTTCATATTGATTTTTTTTTCGTTTCAGCGAAATGTAAACGCAATCCAAAGCCTCTAACGACAACCATTCCGACGACCACATCGACAACAATAAAACCCACAACGACTCCCCGAACGGCATCACCACCTCTGCAGGATGAATCGAATGAAATTCGTCCTGTAACTAAATCGCCGAAAAATTCTTCGTCTAAAGTACACAGCTCTATTGAATGGGCATTGCTTTTCGTTGCTAGTCTTCTGAATTTGACAAGGTTTAGAGTGTAACCAATCATTCAAGTGGATCAATTCAAATTAAAATTATTATTGTATGTGCGTGGAATACTTTGTATGATTCAATCGACTCTATGAGAAGTGTGAATGTGATCTAGATACATAAGATTCTATGAAGGAAAAATTGAAAAATTTGTATCACATAAGATATAGCTTCCGCTACATGTACTTAGTATATACCTACGGATAATAACCGATTCATTTAGATATTTAGGATCAAAATACACATTTATCTTTTTGATGTATTGTATTGAAGGCTGATTTATTTATATATGTATGAAATTGAAAAGAAGTATTTTAGTAATAAAGAAAGCCCTATATTTAATGTTATCTATCGTTAGTATTTTTGTAGTTATGATTACATCTTCCAGAAATTATAGGAGATACCATTTTATTACACATTTAAAGTTTGTAAAGAGAAAGAACTTCGAAGTGGTTTCTATTACCCAATCCATACAAAGACGGATGCCCTGTTACCCATGAGATTTGTCAACTGTCGATAAAATAAAATAAGCCGGATCTCGATATGTACTAGATTGCTGGTATTTAGACGTTATTTAGTGAATATTATGGCCTCACAGACAACGTTAACAGCGATAAGGTTATAACAATTAAGTTGCGATAGCGATTTGGTCTATGTCCCAGTGCCTACAAAAAATCGCTACAACCCTCTCGACCCAAGTGGGGAAACAAAAATATTTGCACACATCACTCGTTTCACTGTTTTTATCTCAACCTGGCCGGCACAGTTCCTCCAAATTTTACTTATACGTGCAGGTATCGCAACTATTCCTGGTGCATGGATGTGCTGCGTCTGAGGCAAAAGGATTTACACAAACGTTTAGTCTTCTGTGCAATGTTCGTGTTGTGCCGAATCGTGCCATCCAAAAAATGTTTCAGGTTCAACAACACCAATCAAGGGACTAGCACGTTCATAGGATCTGGGTGGACTAAGATTTTTCCATATTACTGAATATTAGTTGAAGACATTATCAAATCCACTACAGTCGAAATGCACCATGAAAACTATTTATATTTTTATAAAAATCTGCAATGAAATGCATTACTTCACATTTAATTTTACACTTTTTCCTTTCTAAATGTCTGGGCCTGGGAGGGGCTTCAGCCTCCTTAGCCCCTGCTCTACCACCTCCTACTGACGTACGCTTAGCTGAAAAATATTTGAGACGGATTATAAAAACTGCCACCAAAATATTCATCCCAGCAGGCCGCATACCGCTACAGAGACCGTATTGTGCATCGTCCGCGGCTAAATTGGCAAAGGTAGGAGTGAACTTCGAAGAAATGACCCTAGTCATCCTCGAATCGACAATACCAAGCAAGTAAGCGATCACAGAACGCAAAAAGATATTTCCACTTAGAGAAATTATTAATCTGTGGAAAGCTGCGAGAGTAGTGACATCCCCGTAAGACTGTAAGGGAAGATGGCCATCAAGTTAGGTGATAAGACATGCAACAACGAACCTTCCTATAACGCTTCTGTCTTCCGTGGCAAAAGTACTCGTGGCCCTAGTACCATAAAGTAAGAAATTGGAATAGAGATGATATAACATGTGTACATACAGGAAGATATCTTCCTGTATGTACACGTTACACACAGCACACACTCAAAGGTAAAATGTTGTTCAGTAGGTTTTAATGTTATATGGAGATCTCTATTCCAATTTCTTACCCTATGCTAGTACTACCACATCAACCCTGCCAATCACCAACGCGGCTTCCGCAAGATGAATAGTATCTCCACAGCCCTTGATGTTAACACGTCCAACATCTTCAACGGATATAATTATCCCTGCAAGCGCCTCACCCTCGTTGCTTTCGATCTGTCTAAAGAGTTTGACACAGTTAGCCATACGCTACCACTTACAGATCCCCGTAACTCCACTGCGACTCAAGTTTACAAATGAAATGCTAATTATCTTGCCGTTCGTGCAGGCACCTAGTTTAGAAACGGGAAATCCAAACTCCGCAAAATTAGGCGTCCCGCAGGGAGTCATATATCCTACCCTTTTCAACCTCTGCTTGTCAGGACATCCCACACCACCAACCGGACTTATGCGCTGACAATGATCTTATGCGCTGACAACTGCACCCTCATGACAACCGGCAATGGCAATGAATTGTGCAACCATATACAAATCATACATATATGTCCAAAGCTCACTTAAAATCGGTACCAACCACTTTGTTTTGGCCAAATTGCCTAATGCCCTACAAACCAAGTTGTGAGGAATATGCGAGTAACACTCTCGATCTCTTTCAGTGGAAATGGATAGGGCACCGGGACAAAATTCACTTATTTACTTCCAATAATTTCCAGTTTTCCCCACGCACATGAATACGTGTGAGCGAGCTTTTCGCTGCAAAATGACTGAGCGTTCTTTAATAATTATAAGAAAATGCTCTGTAGAATTATATGAGAAGCGACACAATCTTTATTGCAGAATTATTTGTATATGGTAGAATTATATGAGAACCGATGCAATAATTATTGAGGACGTGATATAATCATTATTTTCGCCATTCTAGGAGAAATATATGGGTGGTTCATTAAAAAACAATAGGTTGGTTAATATTTTGTTTTATTTAATATATAAATAAAATAAATAAATTTTTATTATTAAAAAGTTACAAACCGCGCCGCACTTTGAATTTGCTTTGCATGCTGCAACACGACTACTGCACACGCAACCACGCATGACTTTCGCAACAAGTGCGATCTATTTACCTGGAAGATCGTCACGTGGGCTTCCCCGCCATCATGTCATATGCAACTCAAATGTAAGAACTTTATAATTTTTAAAAGGGGTAATGAGCTTTCTTGAAATTGAAATGAGTGCACTAACACAATGTCAGATACCATTCGATAGTATTGGTTATTACATATAGTGCAGTCATATTAGCATTTCAAATAGAAAAAAATAGAGTAAGGCTAATTCTTGTGGTTTTTGAATCAGTGGGCTCCCAGGAATCTAAAACTCATTTTGCTAAAAAAAATTTTGATCGGAAAGGTCCCAAAAAGGACAAAAAAGGATACTCTTTAATCCTTGACCGGAGGTCAGCATGTGGGGTATCAGATCAAAGGGGACGTCGAGTACATTACATATCCGGTGTTTGTTTCCTGTTTCAAGGACCCTCAACGGAATAAATCGATATTAAATGTAAAATTCTTGTGTTTTCCGTGTATCTTTCCAAAGCCATAACTACGAAAATAATTCAAGTTGTCACTACGTTTCTCACTTTTCCGAATTTTTAATAGCTAAAGATTCTATCATTAAATTTGCTAAGAAAAAAAATTATCGGAAAGCTCTGAAAAAGGACATAAAAGGACACTAATTACAAACCTTGATCGAACGTGGGCATACGGGGTGTCATATCAAAGAAGACGTCGAGTACATTCCATATCCGATACTTATTACTTGTTTCAAGGACCCTCACAGGAGAAAATTTTCGTGTTTCTCGTATATGTATCTTTCCAAAGCCGTAATTTTTCGTTTGAGCCTGAATTATTCCATTTAGTGTCCTTGAAATAGGAAACAAATATCGGATATGCAATGCACTCGACGTCCTCTTTGATATGACACTCCGCATGCTCACGTTCGATCAAGGTTTGTAATTAGTGTCCTTTTATGTCCTTTTTCAGAGCTTTCCGATAATTTTTTTCTTAGCAAATTTAATGATAGAATCTTTAGCTATTATAAATTCGGAAAAGTGAGAAAGGTAGTGACAACTTGAATTATTTTCGTAGTTATGGCTTTGGAAAGATACACGGAAAACACAAGAATTTTACATTTAATCTCGATTTATTCCGTTGAGGGTCCTTGAAACAGGAAACAAACACCGGATATGTAATGTACTCGACGTCCCCTTTGATCTGATACCCCACATGCTGACCTCCGGTCAAGGATTAAAGAGTATCCTTTTTTGTCCTTTTTGGGACCTTTCCGATCAAAATTTTTTTTAGCAAAATGAGTTTTAGATTCCTGGGAGCTCGTTGATTCAAACACCACAAAAAACTCAAACAAAAAAACAC
Source organism: Microchrysa polita (assembly GCA_949715475.1). Taxonomy (NCBI): domain Eukaryota; kingdom Metazoa; phylum Arthropoda; class Insecta; order Diptera; family Stratiomyidae; genus Microchrysa; species Microchrysa polita. The sequence goes on along the minus strand of OX454418.1, from coordinate 64,290,224 downwards.
AAACTCTATTTTTTCTATTTGGAGGCCTGAAATGGGATATTTTGACTGCACTAATAGGATTATAGGAAAATCTTGGAAGTTTGGTTTGCATCACACACCCTACAAACCAAGTTGTGAGGAATATGCGAGGAAGATGCGAGTAACACTCTCGATCTCTTTCAGTGAAAATGGATAGGGCACCGGGACAAAATTCACTTATTTACTTCCAATAATTTCCAGTTTTCCCCACGTACATGAATACGTGTGAGCGAGCTTTTCGCTGCAAAATGACTGAGCGTTCTTTAATAATTATAAGAGAATGCTCTGTAGAATTATATCAGAAGCGACACAATCTTTATTGCAGAATGCTCCGTAGAATTATATGAGAAGCGACACAATCTTTATTGCAGAATGCTCCGTAGAATTATATGAGAACCGATGCAATAATTATTGAGGACGTGATATAATAATTATGTTCGCCATTCTAGGAGAAATATATGGGTGGTTCATTAAAAAAACAATAGGTTGGTTAATATTTTGTTTTATTTAACATATAAATAAAATAAATAAATTTTTATTATTAAAAAATTACAAACCGCGCCGCACTTTGATTCTGCTTTGCATGCTGCAACACGACTACTGCACACGCAACCACGCATGACTTTCGCAACAAGTGCGATCTATTTACCTGGAAGATCGTCACGTGGGCTTCTCCGCCATCATGTCATATGCAACTCAAATGTAAGAACTTTATGACTTTTAAAAGGGGTAATGAGCTTTCTTGAAATTGAAATGAGTGCACTAACACAATGTCAGAAACCATTCGATAGTATTGGTTATTACATAGGATTATAGGAAAATCTTGGAAGTTTGGTTTGCAGGGCAGTTTAAGTTGAAGAGAGTTTAGATTCTCTGCGAGAGCAGGTTTTCGTGCATTTGTCAAATTCAATGAGTGTATCTCGTGTATCTTCTTCCGCTGGTGACGATCACGAGTCGCGGTGGTTTACGGAAAAGAATCTCATGCGGTATCTGCGCTTGCGAAAACTGCATATAGAAAAAACATGAAAGGCGAAGCAGAGAATCGCTGATGCCGCGCCGTATTTGATGACAATGAATTTCTTTAGGTTGCGAAACAGATTGTGTTCGTTGACCTCATTAGTGCGTTTCGTAAGATGCATGCCCTAGTGTTAATGGAACGTACTGGTAGCATGCGGTAGAGTGAGTGGATTTGGTTCAGAACAAGACAGTACAACTTCCATAAACAATTGAAAAGTTTTTTTTTGTATACAGAAAAACAACTGGAAATTATGCAAGCTGTTCTGTTCTGTTCTGTACTTGATTCAATTGGAGGGATATGAGTACGAGAATGAGTGGCTGAGTAATGATCAAATAAGAATACGATATTTAGTCGGCTAAATTCCTATATCGCTGAATTTTGCAGGATGGTTCGTGATGATCATTGCCTCATGATTATGGAAAAATGTCCTCACCGATTAAAAGTCAGCAACCTTGAAAAAGGGGGACGACCAGAAGCAAATATTTCAAAACCGGCAAAAGATACAGGAAAATATTCTGAGAACGAAAAAGACTCTGTTTTTTAACACATGAAAACCATTCTTAACTAAAAAAAGGAGGCAAGAATGTGTTTTTATATTTTTTGTATGTGTTTTTTCTCATTATTAAGATTATTAATAATTTGGTCAAAATTAACATCGCCTATATCTCCGATCTCTCATAGTTTACCTAAATATCACTAGAACAAACAATATTCTACCCGTAACTATGTTTCATCTCTTCATCAAACGACCAAAGCAACTTGGTTGTATCGCTTCAAATATTCAAAAATCGGAAACTCAATATGTGCGCATGCCATGGCGAATTATAGATTTACTCCACAGCAGCATGTGCTATCGTGGTTGTTTCCTTCTTGCTCCCAACTTTGTCCTCTTGTCATGCGCCGCCGCGGTACCATACATCATACACCACACCACACACATGTGGCAGTAAGAAAAGGAAATTTGTACAATTTTAGAAACACGTCTCTAAATCAATGTTTCAAGAATATTAAGTCTGAACGTTTGTGAATTTCTCTGTTCCACACTTGCAGTGCTATTCAAGGTGTTCCGCATTCGACATGGTGAGGCGTCATATGATTCTTCGTTTTTCTCTGTAAATTTCCAAAGCCAAATGGGATAAGATTTTTGCTGTTGATCTCTATTTTGATCATAAAAATGTTGCTAAGTCTTGCACGGCAACACAAGAAATGTATGTAGTGTATGTATGTAGGTAGTGCCTCCTGAGCTATACTTAAAATATCCGCCTAAAAATGATTGTGTCTTAAATATCCACACCTTTTTCCCTAAATTTACAACACATGTTTTTAAATCGTCACCCCCCTCCCGATTTTCCACAAAGTTTGTCATTATACTTATAAATAAAGAAAATTGGATTCGGAAGCTCTTAAACTTTTGACTGATTAAAGACTAGACAACGGGAAGTATATCAAATGAAAGCAAATCAATACTGTACAAATTTGTCGTGCAACAGTTTTCTGAAAAACGATCACGGGAGACACCAGAACCAAACAAATCGGAAAAATGACTTTTTTTGACAATATTCGGATTTGAAAATGCTATATTGGGGGAACCGTTAGGAATCCGACATTATGTATGTGGAACAAGGTTATAGCAAATTAAATGGGCTTCTATTCCGCCAAACAAAGAATTTCAGTAGGATTCACCCTTTCCGAGATATTTCCGAGATAAAGGCTAAAACCCCAAAAACGAATCCTTTTATCCTCCCCTCCCCACGTTAGCTCACACCGTACGACCACATGCTTTTAGTATATTTTACTCCTAACCACCCCTTATAAATCCATGGAATAAAAAACCGTCACCCCCTCCCCATTTTCCACAATGTGTGTCTTTATTCTGATGAATCCAAAATTATTACTACCTTGAGACTCTTTAAGTTTCGAATGATAGGAGACAAGTTAAGAAGGGGTATATCAAATTAAAGCAAATTTAATACTTACTAACTTTGCCCTAAACAAGTTTTTTGAAAAACAATTGGGAGAGACACCAGCACAAGAGTCAATAGAATGCAAAAAAAAAAGTATTTTCGACTTTTATTAAACAATATCGGAAGAACCGTTAGGAGTTTTGCGTATAGACGTATGGACAAATGAATAGGATATTTAGAAAGCTTTAATGCTTACTTACAACTTTTTTCTCTGCGACTCGCGGTTTTCGAGATATATTCAAAAACACCAAAAATTGCACAAAATTACTCCTTTAACCCTCCCTCCCCGCGTTAGCTAACCTCTCAGCTCCGAGTAAAATTAGTAGCTTTACCTCCTAACTACTCCTAACAAAACACCGAAGAAAAAAATCGTCACCCCCTTCGATGTTATCTACACCCCCTTTTTATGCATTCATTGATTGTCCTATAATGGACTTCTTACTAAACAGTATTTAGTCGGATACTACCGTACTAATCACCCGAACAATCATCTCATGGACAAAATACCTCCTCTGCGTTGCATTAGACGTCGGCATCATGGACTAAGAACGGAAAGTCCAGGAATACAAGAAAGTTGCCTTCGGTAACTCCGACTACAAGGCGTCTATAGTTAGTACACACACCCAAGAATTGCAAAAATTCATCAACAACCGCGTACGGCGCTAAACCACCAGCCATCTCTCCGGATGACTACCCAGAGTCACCCGCATAACCTTGGCTCAACTACGATCCGGATAGTGCCCGACACTAAATTCTATGTATATAAATGGAACGGCAACATCTGGCCTCCATGCAGAGCTAGTCCACATGAGGTGTCCCATATTTTCCATTGCCCATAGCTGCTCCCATTAATAACACATGCGTTAGGTAAGTGCCAATCGGCCGTTTCACAATATAAGACGAAACCGTACGGCTAAAAAACGTACGGCGAGATCTTTTATAGTGGCCGGCAGACAAGCATTGTGCATTTCACATTGGGTGAGGTTATAAAACACAACGTTCGCGCAACGTTCGCGCAACGTTACCTTTAATTTCAAATTAACCGGCCGTTACGGATCAGAAACTTCTCCCTACAAACAGATCCCCTAAGCGCTTAGGGGGATCTGTTTGTAGGGAGAAGTTTCTGATCCGTAACGGCCGGTTAATTTGAAATTAAAGGTAACGTTGCGCGAACGTTGCGCGAACGTTGTGTTTTATAACCTCACCCATTGTAAGAACGCGTCTTACGAAAGAAAAACAAGCGTATCACGTTTCGCTGAATTGTACGACTGAATTACAACCGGACGTACGATAGCAAACTGGGGCTGTTTCGCTCCCTGATACTTCCAGTGCTCTTATACGGGAGCAGCACTTGGAAAGTTTCCGCGGCAGTTACCAAGAAGGTGCAAACTTTCGTCAACACTTGTCTTCGTCGACTCTTAAGAATTTGTTGGCCCAAACGAATTTCGAATGAAGATCTACTTCGGCGCACGAGTCAAATACCTATCGACGAATTGATTCACAGGCGAAAGTCGCAGTGCATTGGTTATACGTTGCGGAAGGGTGATAACTGCATTGCTGGTCGCGCATGCGATGGAACCCCTTCTCCCAACGAGGTCAACAAAGAGGCCGCCCTAAAATCACGTGGCGCAGATCTGTGGATGGGGAATGTGGGGGAACGTCTTTGAGAAGGAACTGGGGTCAAATACGATACATGGCCAGAAACCGTACGCGATGGCGAGTAGGTGCAGTAACCCCGCTATGCCCCTCAAGGGGTTAAGGCAACTTAGTAGTAGTATTAATACTGAGTCAAATACAGGGTAACTCCGATAAATTGTTTTCAAGGTGAGTGATTGTAATCAAGGTAAGTAATTAGTAAAATAACCTTGGCGACTATCATCAAGTTAGTAGTAGAAATTTGATTCAATAGCATAGTGGTAAGAGTGTTAAGACTGGGTTATACCACATGGGAGAAATATCTCGACTATAATAAGCCTGAGCGTGCAACAAAACGTTGAAGTTGACCGCGTCCTCCAGGTCTCCCAATTCGATAAATAAGTATGACACGAGAATCGATCTTCTTCTCGCTGATAAGCCTGAGCAAGCAACTACAAAGAAAATGGAAGGTACTCTCAACATCTTCCACATCCCCGCAGCTTCTGCAGAGGTTGTTATATTAAAGGTTAAGGAAGGAGGAAGCACAAGGGGTAAAAGCAGCTTGTAAGAAATTATATTCATTTACTAAGTAAAATGTAAACTATGGGCCACTAATTCTATGAAATAATATTTTCACCACAAAGAATTTCATCCAGGGAATTAATATAATTTCAGGTTTTGGGAACATGTACATTCATTAAAAAAATAAAAATTGAAATGAATGAATTACGATAAACAAATTATTCTAAATAATTACAATTTGTTTATATAGAATCCACCAAAAGAACAATTTTATTGTGATATGTATTCACTTCATATTTTCAATAATATTTCCACCACTGTCCCAAAAAGGCTATTTCATCAGCTCCAAATCATAGCCAGAATTTCATACGGTTCTTTTACAAAAAAATTGTACTGATAACACTTTGGCATTTAGCTAGACAAGGATATGATACCATATATATTCCGAAGCATCCATATCAGATGTTGTTTTTCACGTGTATTATATGCAAAACCCGAGAGCCCTCCCTGACCCATCTTCAATCTTCAAATCAGTGCCCATCGGGCAATTTGTTGTATCGTCTCACCCGTAGTAATGCTTGTAGAATATTCGTAAAAAAAAAAATAAATACAAAACAACACTTCTGACGATTTTGATAAGCGTCTCTCTGATAAAGTCCTTCGATGAATTTCTGTTTCGGAATCTGCTCCCTTTTTTTCTGTGAATATTATTATCGGGGGCCCATAAAAGGGAATCCGATGCGAAGCATTTTACGACCCGCCATAATGTTATTCTGTCTCGTCGCCACTTTTACAGTTCGCAAGCAGTTCAATTTCCTTCAATATCAATCCGATCTTATGCTCAGATACTTAGGTTATAGCAGCTAAAGTTTCGTGAGGGCGAGTGAGAAAGTTCAGATTTCAGATTCATTTCTCGATTAGGTTGATTGATAGAAGCAGAAAGAGTTGAGATTTTGATCCGGCCTCATGTCTGTTCTCTCCATATATGTGAATCTCGGCAGTAGCATGGGAAATCTATTTAGGGATTTCCTTTAGCATGTTGGAGTATCTTTTCTAGGCTAGAGTGTATTTTCAAGAGCCATAAATTCAAGTGTTAGCCACAAAATGGGATTCGGGCTATTTTCCTCATTTTCTCTTCGTGTAGTATATTCATGAAAAGGATCTGACTGAAATCGTATATGGATGGCCTATGATGGAAATGGCAAACAACATACTCCGATTGATGTGAATATGGGTATGGGAAATTGTTTCAGATATGCTCCTTTATTGCTGCCATCATTTTTGTCGTGGATTTTTGGCCAATGAAAATCTGTATAAACGCGGGTGATGGCAATGTGCTTACGCGTTTTGCCAATATAAAGTGCAAATAGCAAAAGAGAAAACGTTTGGGTCCTTATGATGGTGGAAATTTGTTATTTTTTCAGTGTATGAACATTATTTCTGTTTGGGATTCGCGGTGTATATTTATGAGCATAAGAAAATTACTTTGACGTAGTTGAGAGCCTGAAAGTGTTTTCGTAAGAGTATGATATAAATCAAATACTCCATTCTCAGTCTGAAGTTTACATAACTCACAAAAAAATACAATCGTGAATTTATGTGTCGTGATTGATTTGTTCCGTGATTGTGCAATTCAGGGTAATAAAAGTTGATAGGACAGGCGTTTTCAGTGTGGTTTTTGTAAGCTAGTAAAAAACTATCCGCATAAAAAAGGAATGTCCACGTGTCAAAGGGTTTCTTTGTACACAAATTACGTAGCGTTTAGTTGCCCTGTATCAGCATTTGTTTATATAGGGTTTTCCAATAAGAGGTGTTATTTTAAATATCCCGCTATTGCGGTAGATGTTACTTTTGAAGCTGTCATTTTTTGACATTTGACAAGTAGAACCCAGCCAGCATCGGCGTCATGTACCGTGAACATAGCCACATATAAGCTTTACTTCATGAATCACGAATCGGCATTATGTATCGATAGGACGCATTGAAAGTTAGATACATGATGGTCAGCTGAAGGAATGTCGAAGGATCATACATATAGGAAATACATATAATGGTTTTCTCCTCAAGTGTGGTTTTTGTTGCTGGGGTGATTAGAATCACGAATAAAACATGATCATTCGTATAGTCTGGCTGGAGAAGTGGTTAGGGTGCGTACCTTCGGTGCATAGGGTTCGAGGGAGTTCGAGACTCTCCGTCGCACGTGTTTTTTTAATAATTCATTAATGCATTGAATATATATGATACTTAACTATTACATAATGCTTACGAATAACGATTTTATAATGTTTTTCCGTAATAAGGCGCAAATTCGTATATAGATGAAATATGGGGACATCGCTTGTATGAAAACGTGATAAATGAATAAGGTATCTGAGCTGACGCGTGTTGCATGAAATAAAGATTACAAAAATGTTTTAAATGCTGGCTGGGAAACTACGCCATTATTAAAAATGGAATGGAAATTCACTATAAAAACTACGTTACGGTGAATGCGCTATCGAGAGAAGATTAATGATTTTTATACCCGGAATTGGATGGTATTTATCTGGACAACTTTTTATTTTAGCAAAACACAAGGAACGAAACCATTGATCTTTTACGGGAAAAGTTTCCGGAACGTATGTTATCTCTCGAAGAGGTGATCACAATTGATCACCGAGATCTTGTGATTTAACACCTTGCGACTTCTTCCTTTGGGGCCACGTGAAAGATAAGGTTTACGCCAAAAGCCCAGCATCGATTCAAGACCTCAAAGATAGAATTCGTGAGGCTATCGAGTACATAGGGCAGCCATTTTGCGATATGGTTATGGAAAATTTCATGAAAAGGATATGGTCCTGTAAGCGTGGTCGTGGTGGCCATTTGGCTGATGTTTTTCCATTATTAACGGCATACCTTCCTTTTTATAATGAAATAAACATCCGATCGCGGCGTAAGTGGTAGAGCGGGTGCTGGTCCCTACGGAGACACCCTCTTATTTTTATACTAATAATTTTAAAGCTATCAATCGGTGGCGCCGTTCACTAAATAGGCGAATAGACAGGCGCTCGTCTGTTATCGCCTTTTTCCACTGACTGCATAACACAATATTGCTACGTAATTCAGTGGAAAAAAGGCGAAAATGATCGATATCACCTTATTCCATTGATCTTCTTGCCAAATGATGATGTTATCAAATTTTTTTATGGAAATTAAGGACAATTTATTAACTGATGATAATGGGTTTAAGTTATTGGTGCATGTACACTATTTTCAAATTAACCCTTTTCTCAACGCATTTCATACATAGAATGAAATAAACGATTTCTCGAAGAAAATTAGCAATTTCGCTAATGTAATAAACTGTTTTCACAAGTCAAAATAATCGTTCAGCAAATCACTTCTCTCTCTAGCGGTCAGTGCGCGCACCTTCGGTGCACAGGGTCATGAGTTCAAATCTCACCGTGGATCATGGTGTTTTTCGAACTCACGATCTTGTGACGGACTTTAATCTCACTCAGATGTTAAACGAGTACCCATTTATGGGGATAAATAACACTGCTGAGCGTGATGCTGATCTCATTACCTCAACAAAAAGCAGACAAGATCTTGGAAATAGAATGTCAATAACACATCCTGCGGCCTTAGTCCAATGCTGGATTGTCGCGCCTGTAATTTGCTGGATTGTCGCGCCTGTAATTTATTTTTTTATTTAAATCACTTCTCATTGTCAAATCTAGCCGATGAAAATCTGAAATGCAATGAAATTAAAAAGTTCAGCTCGCGTAATAATGGTAGATATAACCTCTATTATTTATTATATTTTGAGCGAGGAACCAAATTGGCCGATCTGCGCAAGATCAAAACCATCGAACATACAGTAGTATATTGGAATTATCATTCACGAAAGAATACCGGTCCTACTCAATGTCATAATTGCCAGCAGTACGGGCATGGATCTTCGCATTGCCACCTGCCAAAGAAGTGTATGATATGCAGTGGAGACCACAACTACAAAGTGTGTATTGTCACCAACGACGAGCGTGATAAATTCAAATGTGCAAACTGCGGTTCCTGTCATAAAGCCAATGATAAGACCTGTACTAAAAGGAATGATTATATAAGTATCAAGCAAAAGATACGAGCAAGAGGCAAAACTCAGAAAAACAAACAAGACCCAACACTAAATTCATTCTGTATGGACCGATCCGATTTCCCCCGACTACCCAGCAATGAAAGTCCACGCGTGATTTCAAGTCAACCGAATCATAGGCAGCCATATAGTATGGTGACGAGAACTCCGATTGTTAACAATGTAAGTGCGATCTCAAATCAACAATTATTTACATCACAACAACTAATTCAAATCTCCTCCGAACTTATTCATAGTCTTTCGAATTGTAAAACTAGAGTAGAGCAACTAAATGTTTTATTTGAAATTAGCGTTAAATATCTATATGGTTGAAAAAGAACTAAAATTAATGTTTTGGAATGCACAAAGCATAAAGTGCAAAATTGTAGAAACTTTTGATTTTATTACCTCTTTAAACATTAATATATTTGTAATAACGGAATCTTGGTTGAAGCCTCAAGATAAACTTTATCATCCTGATTTTAAAATATATAGGCAAGATAGAGAGATTCAAAAGGGTGGAGGCGTTTGCATTTGCATAAAGAAAAATATTAAACACTCTATCATCAGTGGGTTAAACACTAAAATAATAGAAACTGTTGGAATTAAGATCCATGGTCCAGAAATAAGCATATTTGCTGTTTACTTCCCGGGTACCAAACTTAATTCGGATAAAATTAAAATGTTTGTAGACGATTTAAAATTCTTAACATCAGGTCAAAAATATTTGCTTTGTGGAGACTTGAATTCTAGGCATAGAATGTGGAACTGCGTACGTGCTAACCAAGCAGGGAAGGTATTATACAATTTTACTACCTCAAAGAATCTCTTCGTACATGCTTCACAAGATCCTACTTTCTTTCCTCCCAGAGGGCACAACTCAATGCTAGACATTATAATTAGTGACGGGAAAATTAGACTATCAGAATTATCAGTTCTATGTGCTCTTAATTCTCCACATCTCCCAGTTGTTACGACAATAAATAATTCTTCGAATCACGAATACGTTCCACATATTAGTACTTTTCAATTTAAAAATACTAACTGGCAGCAATATAGGAATATCCTGAATGAGAGCACTCACCTTAATTCATTGAATTTAGCAACTATTCTTGAACGGATTCAAGTCGATAATATGATTTCGACATTCTCCAATAATATCTGGAGGGCCATTGAATGTAGCACACCCAAAATTCCGGTAAACCAAAACCAATAGATCTAGACCCCGAGACCAGAAATTTAATTCGCTACCGAAACACTTTAAGACGTATTTGGCAAAGGAACCGGGAGCCAATAATACAGTCTAGAATGAAAGTTATAAACAAAACTATTCAAGAACGGATACGCTTAGCCCGCAACTCCAAATGGAACAATATGTTGCAGTCTCTTGGTAGGGGATCCTCAAAGTTTTGGAAAATAGGTAAACTTCTTAAGCGCAAACATGGAGCTAAAATCTCAGCTTTATACAACAAGGATGGAGTTCTGACCCAATCAGATGACGAAAAAGCTGAATTGATAGCAGAAAGTTTCAGTCGTTCGCACACCATCTCTCAAAATATGGGCAGTATGATAAATGATATCATTGTATCTCGAGGAGTTGAATCTCTCCCAGAAGAAGTAACGCTTCCTGCCAGAGAGCATTGTCAACCAAGCGAAATATTCACTATCATAAAAAGTTTAAAAAGGAAAAAAGCCCCAGGTATCGACAAAATTCCAAACATTGCCATTAAAAACTTGCCTAAAAAATCGATAGTGTTTCTTAATTTTATATTTAATTCAAGTTTGAAGCTATGTTACTTTCCAGACGTATGGAAACAAGCTGTTGTTATTCCTGTCGCAAAACCCGACAAAAATGTTAGACATCCTGGAAACTATCGCCCTATAAGTCTTCTTCCAGTCCTGGGAAAGATTTTCGAAAAAGTCATTCTATCACGTATTTGGAAACAAGTTCGTTGCACTAGAGTGCTTCCAAATGCTCAATTTGGATTCCGACCAGGGCTTTCTACGACTCATCAATTGTTCCGAGTTACAGATTATGTAAAACAATCCTTAGCCACAAAAAGGTCTGTTGGAATGGTGACACTGGATGTCGAAAAGGCATTCGATACGGTTTGGCACGAAGGTCTCGTTTATAAATTACATCGCTTTGGATTTCCGGGATATATCACTAAAACAATAAAATCCTTCTTATTCTGCCGATCGTTTAAAGTTAAAATAAGCGGCAGTCTTTCTGCTTCTAGGATAATACCAGCCGGTGTCCCACAAGGATCCTGTCTAAGTCCCCTGCTCTATAATATATATACAGCCGATATTCCGCAGGACCTACCCTGTCAACTTGCAATATTTGCAGATGATACTTGCATATATGCAAGCGGAGATAACCCAACATCTATAATGAGTGACCTAGAAAAATCCATTGAATTATTATATCAATTTTTCTATAGATGGCGAATAAAAATAAACCCAAGTAAAACGAAGGCCATGTATTTTACAAGGAAAATCAAAAAGGAAAATCTCCCCCAAAGAAAACTAACATTTATTACCGAAGACATTCCTTGGAACAAAACTATAAAATATCTTGGTCTAAAAATGGACAAGAGACTTACATTCAGAGACTATTTTGAAGATGTACAACTCAAATTTGATAAATGTGTACATAGCCTTTATCCTATGATAAATCGAAAATCCGCACTTTCACTATCAAACAAACTGTTGCTATTTAAAATTGCCATGCAGCCTATGTTAACGTACGCAGCTCCCGTTCTTAACAAATGCGCTAAAACTTACAAAGATAATCTGCAAGTGTCCCAAAATAAATGCTTAAAAATTATACTGAACAAGCCTTGGTACTACTCAACAAATCGCCTTCATCGTAAAGCTAAAACTGGAAAAATCCACGATATTTTTGAAAACATAACCTCTAAATTCTTGAGCAGAATGCAAACAGTTCAAAACCCACTTCTAATTAACATTAATTAGCTCTGCGAATAGCAAATTAGTTCTTAGGTAGTATGTAAGCTAGGGTTAGTATTTTTTATTTTATTTTTAAATATGATGATCAAGGTTTTTTCCAAAAATTTTCCTTGTAAATTAAGTTTAATTTCAGCTAAGGCTACGGAATTTATTTAAAGATGAAAAGATTAGAAAATAAGTAAATCTGTATCACTAACCTATTTTCTTTGTATGGACCAAAACTATGAATTGAATAATAAACTATCTATCTATCTATCTATCATTGTCAAATCGTTAATTTCATTTTATGCATAGTACCCCAGGAAAATTGGCATTTCACTTCGGAAAAATTAGGGGAAAGCTGGATTTTTGCATGAGCCTTCCTTTCGAGGTCCTAAACAAGACCCTAAAAGTCCCCGTCCCTACGCGTGCCGCTAGCGGTGCCACAGAGGGTCAAAGACCCTCGAAAACAGGTTTTTCTGAATATTTCGATAACGGTAGCATATACAAAAAAGTGGTGTATGGCAAATTTGAAGCTCTTATGCTTTCTCAATAAACGTTGCAAAGACTGAATACTTTCGGGCACTCCTAACGGCGCCAAGAGGTTTAACGGTATTTTTAACAAGGTTTCACACTATCTCTATAACGGCAACTCGTACTAAACACTTTTGTATGGAAAGTTTGTAGCCTATGGGGTTTTAAAGAAAGTGGCCAAATTTCATATCAACATGTACAGCCTTAAGGGCGCTATGGGGGTTCAAACCTTAAAAAACGTTTTTTTTTGGGGTTTTTCGTAAATGGGGCTAAGACGAGGGAGTGCGTTCTAAGGTGTTCTAGGAGAAATTTGTAGCTTCTGTGGATGGTAGTAAGACGCCAAAAGTCCCCAAAGATGGGAGCCCTCCTAACGAAGTTATGAGGGTCCAAACATTCAATTAAGCAGTTTTTGGGGAATATCTCTATAACGGTAACGTGCACCGAAAACTGTTATACGGTAAATGTGTAGCTTATATAACGCTTAATTAAATGTATGAATTTCAGATTGATGCGTGCGATACTAAGGGCGCTATGAGGGTTTGAACCGTGCAATAACGGTATTTTTTCGTTATTTTCGGGGATTTCTTCATAACGGGAACGCATTCGTGTGGAAAGCCTGTAACAATTTGTTGCTTCTATAACATCAACTTAAAATGCCAAAACAACTTATCTATGAGGACACCCCTTAGGAAGCTATGAGGGGTCAAAACTAAACAACTAACTTAACAAAAAACCGTTTCTCGGAAATTTTTTTATAACGGGAACGTCTAGAGGGAACCCATCTGGGATAAACTTGTAGCTCCTGTTGCTGTTAGTGTGACATCAAAAGTCCCCAACGATGGGAGCCCCCCTAGGGAAGTTCTGAGGGTCCAAACATCCAAAATAAGCAGTTTTTAGTGAATATCTCTATAACGGTAATGTGCACCGAAAACTGCTATATGGCGAATTTGAAGTTTTTACAACGCTTAATTAAATGTTCAAATTTAAGATCGATACATGCAGTACTAAGGGCGCTATGAGGTTCTAAACCTTACGATTTCGGTATTTTTGGTTATTTTCGTGAAAATCTCCTTAACGGTAACGTACACCGGAGACAGTCTGTACAAATTTGTTGTTTTTGGTGTTCCAAATAAAATGCTCCATCGGCAACTATAGAGGCATTATAACGTTTAAATTAACTAATTTTTAAGCCCATGGACGTTCGTTAAGACATACACTACACATACCTTCTTTAAAAATTAGTTTATTAAAACGTTATAATGCCTGTATAGTTGCCTCAGGTGCATACAAATCGACGGAATATTTTATTTGGAACCAGAGAAACAACAAATTTGTACAGACTGCCTCCGGTATACGTTACCGTTAAGGAGATTTTCACGAAAATAACCAAAAATACCGAAATCGTAAGGTTTAGAACCTCGTAGCGTCCTTAGTACTGCACGTATCGATCTAAAATTTTCGGTGCACATCACCGTTATAGAGATATGCACTAAAAACTGCTTATTTGGATGTTTGGACCCTCATAACTTCCCTAGGGGGGCTCCCATCGTTGGGGACTTTTGATGTCACACTAACAGCCACACGAGCAACAAATTTGCCTCAGATGGGTTCCCTCTAGAGGTTCCCGTTATAAAAAAATTTCCGAGAAACGGTTTTTGGTTTAGTTTTTACCCCTAATAGCTTCCTTGGGGGTGTTCGCATAGATGAGTTCATGAGTTGTTTTGGCATTTGAATTAGAAGTTACAGAAGCAACAAATAGTTACAGACTTCCCTCCCGAATGCGTTCCCGTTTTGAAGAAATTCACGAAAATAACGAAAAATACCGTTATTGTACGGTTCGGACCCTCATAGCGCCCTTAGGATTGCACGCATCAATCTGAAATTCAGATATTTAATTAAGCGTTATAAAAGATACAAATTCGCTTTATAAGAGTTTTCGGTGCACGTAACCGTCTTACTAACAGCAACAGGAACTACAAGTTTATCTCAGATGGGTTCCCTCTAGACGTTCCCGTTATAAAAATTTTCCGAGAAACGGTTTTTTGTTAAGTTACTTGTGTAGTTTTGACTCCTCATAGCTTCCTTAGGGGTGTCCGCATAGATAAGTTTTTTTGGCATTTTAAGTTGACGTTATAGAAGCAACAAATTGTTACAGGCTTTCCACACGAATGCGTTCCAGTTATGAAGAAATCCACGAAAATAACGAAAAAATACCGTTATTGCACGGTTTAAACCCTCATAGCGCCCTTAGTATTGCACGCATCAATCTGAAATTCATACATTTAATTAAGCGTTATATAAGCTACAGATTTACCGTATAACAGTTTTCGGTGTACGTTACCGTTATAGAGATATTCCCCAAAAACTGCTTAACTGAATGTTTGGACCATCATAACTTCGTTAGGGTGGCTCCCATCTTTGGGCACTTTTGGCATCTTACTACCATCCACAGAAGCTACAAATTTCTCCTAGAGCACCTTAGAGCGCACTCCCTCGTCTTAGCACCATTTACGAAAAACCCCAAAAAACACGTTTTTTAAGGTTCGAACCCCCATAGCGCCCTTAAGGCTGTACATACTGATATGAAATTTGGCCACTTTCTTTAAAACCCCATAGGCTACAAACTTTCCATACAAAAGTATGGATAGTACGAGTTGCCGTTATAGAGATAGTGTGAAACTTTGTTAAAAATACCGTTAAACCTCCTGGCGCCGTTAGGAGTGCCCGAAAGTATTCGGTCTTTGCATCGTTTATTGAGAAAGCACAAGAGCTTCAAATTTGCCATACACCACTTTTTTGTATATGCTACCGTTCTCGAAATATTCAGAAAAACCTGTTTCCGAGGGTCTTTGACCCTCTGTAGCACCGCTAGCGGCACTCGTAGGGACGGGGACTTTCAGGGTCTTGTATATGACCTCGAAAGGAAGGCTCATGCAAAAATCCAGCTTTCCCCTAATTTTTCCGAAGTTTGGCCAAATTTTTGTTCAATTTTGTTTTAGTTTGTGTCGAGAAAAATTTGAATGTGGTTTGAAAATGGTATAAACTTCATTTATTGAATTAAAACCGTTTCTCGAAAATCGCTAGTTGCCACCTTTATCCACTCACGTCCTCAATTACAGTCGGTTGTACTCAGGAGACTAACGTTTTCGTCGCTAAAGGTTTGTGTTCGTAGAGACGACTCATGGGATCATCGCTCAGCGATCGAAGTTAAACCACCGGTTTTGATCACTATATGAGTATATTTTCTATACAGTCATGTTCTTTTAGTCCATAGTCGATACTAGGAAAGTAGAATCATTCAAAAAATATTTAAATACGGCTCGAAACTGGATGCAAAACTACGACCGCTGAGCGATCATCACATGAAGCGTCTCTACGAACACGCACCTTAAGCTGGCCTTTGAAGAACTATTGTTTACCCACCAAAGTAATAAATATGGCAGTGGCGTAAGCTATCGTCACTGCAAAGTTAGGGATTCCTATGCACGGCATGAAATATTGACGAATATTTCCTTTGTCGATCGTGATTTGGATGCAAGGTGTAGGCCCTTTGACAGGAATATTTGACTTATCAGACTGAATCTTTTAATCACCAAACATCGCATAAGGAAATAAATTAAAATTTCATATTCGTTAACATTAGGATCTGCATATCAGATAAGAATGATGAAGTGGCCATCTGGGACCTTTGATCGATCCAAAGCCACTTCTATTACAGAATATAACGTCGGTCTAACTAAAATCATAATGCAATTTTGAAATGTGGATGTTTCTCTAAACAAGAGTCTATAATATTTAAAAACTAGGGGGCTTCGCCCCCTGCTCGCTTCGCTCGCCAACCCCCGGGGCCGAGGTTAATTTCGGACGCGGCCGAGGTTAATTTCGGACGCGGCCGAAATTTGGATACCCTTCGCTTGCGCTAAAAGTTTTTTCGGGCGTACCTATGACTTGTATTTAATCCCCCTCCTCATTCTTTTTCTTCTGTCTTGACAAAAGTTTTGGGCTTGGTTGAAATAAGTGGGCAAATACAAATATTTACTCGGAAAATGTTATTGGGGTTGCCGGAGCATGACCCCACAGTACGATTCCATTCGTTTTGAACTTTTTAGTTGCTTTGATAAAGACACATTAATTCAAGGTTCTGTGAAATTGGTGTAAAAAAATGTTTCTTAGAAGAAAGAAGAAGAAGGGTTTGGTTTGTATGGCAGCCCCATGACCCCATGGTCCAATTTGATTCAATCTTACATATGTTTTGTGTCATCAATAGAAATACATTTGTGTGAAATTTGGTTGAAATTGGTGAACAAATAAAAAAGTTTTTCTTAGAAGAACTTAATTTGGGGGGTTAAGTTTGTATGGCAGCCCCATGACCCCATGGTCCGATTTGATCCATTCTTGTATTATCTATAGAAACACATTTGTGTGAAATTTGGTTGAAATTGGTACACAAATAAAAAAGTTTTTCTTAGAAGAACTCAAATTGGGGAGCTAGGTTTGTATGGCAGCCCCATGACCCAGTGATCCAATTTGGGTGAATCAAACATACAAACAGCCTGCAACAATAAGAAGCACGTGTGCGAAATTTCAGCTCCGTAGCTTTGATAGTGGCCGAGAAAAACGCACTGAAACAGACGGACAGACGGACAGACGGACAGACGGACAGACAGACAGACAGACAGACATACAGACGGACATCGCCCAATCGATTCATCTCATCATGCTGATCATATATGTATACTTTTTATATGGTCGGAGATGCTTCCTTCAATGCGTTACAAACTTCATGACAAAGTTAATATACCCTTTCACTCTATGAGCGAAGGGTATAAAAATCTCCTTATGACTATGCTTTCGATTTTATGTAATCACAATAAATCGCATATTTATATAAATATGAAACGATATGTCGGACTCTATATCATTCTCAGACTCATTGACTTGACACTAATTGGCAGGATATTGTTCAGATAGCATGACGCCATTGCAAGAAAAGGTCAAAGAATTCAATTTGCCATCTTCCAGGCGGATGACTATCGGATGTCCGACGGCAGCAAAATGTTTATACTAATTGGCATCAGAATAGGTATATGGCATGATTGGAAGCAAACAGTTAATTTCAATTTGTTAGAAAATATGTAAAGATAAAAGTACAATAAAAAATATAATAAAACTTCTCCAGCAACAAATCATATTGTCCTCAATGACAGCTCCATTGGACGCAAGCAGAAAATTTATCAATATTTATAAGAATAAAAACATACGTACGTATAACGCCTACTATTTTCATTTTTTTCGAAAGGAGGCTAAATAACAGAGATAGAGAGCAAGATGAATAGTCGATAGATCTTCAGAAAAAAAGCTTACTTTGCTCTCTTGAATGTCCTTCGCAAACTACAATGATTGTATAAAACTGCTTACATTCATGCCATAACTTACGGAAACATTAAATATCCTGATAAAAGAAACCATCCTAAACATATCATGAAATACTTCCTGATTTCTGTTTATTCGCAAATGAATTTCCTTATAAACCTATTCTTCCCCACATGATTGCCCAACAATTGAATCTTTCCTTGTTATTGTGCTTTCATTCCGGACATGAGTGAACGATACCATAACGGAGATAGAAGATGAGTGTGGTTTCGCAAGTAGAACTCAAGTTGACAATAAAATCTACGAGTAATGAAATACGACAATATTGGTAACTGAAAAACAGAAAGAGAATTGAAAACAGTTTCTAAAAACCTGTGAATCATTTTCGGTCATTAGGTTCCTTGACTTTATCACTATTTGGCGTCTGCACATATATCTTGTACTTCCTGCCGTGAAAGGATCCCATGGCGACTTTGTGGCTGCGAAGCTTTTAGTTGAATAGACAGCTTCTGAGTTCTATAGATGCACGAACATCGGGAAATGTAAGTATGGAGATACGAAAAGCAGGAAGGAATACTTTGTACGTAGGAAACATTTCTGAGGCTGTTTGGTAAAAGTTTTCGATGGAAACTATCTATGCAACAAGTGGAAAGGAAAAGGTTATTGCCTTATGAACATACGTTGTACAAAATTTATCACCAAAATCGCATTCGGAAAATTGTACTATTTGTTAGTTTAAAATTCAGTTTATTTAAGAAGAATGTCGTATTTATTTATTGATTTGGTGCTCGACTATGCTTTGTTATCTAAAATAGAACGGAGTTCTAAAACCGCAAGATTCAAAAATAACCACATAAGGAGTTACGAAATGCGGAGAGAGAGAGGTTGGTTGGTTGGTAAAAGTGGCGGCCTAGGCAGAGGCTAGTCAAAGCCCAATTAGCGCATAAAGCGCCGTTTTGAAACCACAACTCCATGAAGTTTAACTAGTGTATATGATGAAGGTTAGGTAATGAATTTATGAGTGGGGATGTGTCTTGAACCAGCCAGTGTTATTTAGTACAGCAGCTCCCCTAATTTCACATTAGCTGCATCCTCCAAGCCTCCCAGAAAAGCCATACCGAGCGTCCTATACCGGGTTCTGGCAAGTCCCGGGCATTCACACAGAAAGTGAATCAGGGTTTCCCTCTCATTTACGTTACCGCAGCTGCGGCAATGCGCGTTATAGGGGATGCTCATCTTGGCAGCGTGTAGCCCTATTGGCCAGTGCCCCGTGATAACGGCAGTAAGCTTGGTAATATCTCTACGTGGTTTAGTCAGAATCTCAGACGTTCTTTTCCAGTCGTAGGAGAGCCACATCTTCCTTGATATAACGCAAGTCCTCAGATTTCGCCAGTTGGACTTAGCAGCCCTTATATAGTGGGTGGATATCTTACTCTTACGCAAACACGCTCCGCATGAGAGCTATCAAGAGTGGCACCCAATTTGGCTAGTTCGTCAGCCATCTCGTTACCCTCTATGTTCCTGTGTCCGGGTACCCAGAGTAGGGTGATTCTTTGTTGTGTGCCAAGGCTGGTTAATGCTTCCTCACATACTTCAACAACCTTGGAGGTCGTCTTAACCGATTGTAAAGCCATGATAGCCGTCTGACTATCTGAGCAGATAGCGATATTCTGGTTGTTTTGTATGTCCCTGAGAGCATGACAGGCCTTCATGATTGCAAGCATTTCTGCTTGAAAAATGCTGGCATGATCAGGAAGACGGTAATATTCAGAGATACTTAGTGATCTGCAGAAGATTCCAGCACCCACGCCTCACTCCATTTTAGACCCATCGGTGAAGAGTGTGATGTCAAACTCCTTGACCACCTCACTCTCTTTCCATTCACCTCTAGTTGGGAATCTGACATCAAAGTTCTTCCCAAAGCTTAGTTTGGGCACTTTGAGATCCGTTACAGCGTTGCGTATACGTCTTGTGGTAGTTGGTTTAGAATATTGCTGTGGCCGTATGGCCTAGCACAACAGCAGCTTAACGCTTTGAGTCTGACTGCACTACATGCTGCCAGTTGGTTGATAAACAGATCGATGGGCAGGAGATGCAGGATGACATTCAGTGCATCCCTCGGGCATGTTCGCATGCCCCCTGTGATGCTAAGGCAAGCCGATTTCTGCACTCTACCGAGTTTTGTTACATTGTAGCGTTTACTGAGCGCTGGCCACCAGACGAGTGACCCATATGTTAGGATGGGTCGTACCACCGCCGTGTACACCCAGAGTACCATGCTTGGCTTGAGACTCCATTTCTTGCTAAATACTGTCTTGCAGGCGTAAAAAGCGATACAGGCTTTTTTAACGCGCTCCTCAATGTTCAACTTCCAGTTGAGCTTTGAGTCCAGAATAACGCCCAAATACTTCGAGCTGGGCGATAGTTGCAGTTGGTGTCCATTTAGTTTTGGTAGTGAGAAAGGAGGTATTTAAGTTTTTGTAGTAAACAGCATCAGTTTTGTTTTCCCCGGGTTTACGCCCAGGCCACAGCTTGTAGCCCATTTACTGACCAAACTAAGGGCTCTTTCCATGATCTGACTAATCACAGAAAGACACATTCCTGATACTATAATCGCTACATCTTTCGCATATGCGACCACCTTAATCATCTCCCGGAGAGAGGAAGACTTATACGTAAAAATAGAACAGTGCTTTTTAGGTTAGGTTAAGTTTTTGCAAAAGTTCGATCACAATCCGAGGCAATTAGTCGCTATTGTGATTAAGAGTTCAGTACTAGACCGAGGCCGCATATTTATACATAATATATTCAACGTTTCCCAACTAGATTCTATAGTATGCAACGTAAAGACTTGCGAGCTTACTAATACTTAGAGGTACGGAAATTCAGTTTTTACGAAATAGATGCGAATTTCGGCGAAAATTGCTCATTTATGCGAATAAATGCGAAATGTTCTAATTTGGACTTTTTCCATACAAAAAAGTTTATTTTTGTCCAAAAAAGTCAATTATTGGAGATAATTGTTCATCTCAGATTGATTTTTTCAAAAGTTTCCGTTAATAAGAATAGAGATGCAGAGAGTTCGCTGAATCACGAGCACGATGGGTTGCCGAACACCGAGCAAGCACTTTAGTTGGAGGTTTGATGAATGAACTTTGTTCCTGCAATACGATTTTTTCAGGGAGATTTTTTCTCGGGGTTTGGCGAGCCCCAAAATTGAAATTAACTTTACATAAAATATATAAAAACGTAACGATATTAACGGCATATATAACTCAGCAGTTTCTCTTTTTACCGTTACCATAACTCCTTGAGGAATGGTCTTGTGGACAACACATAGATGGTTGTCTGAATTCGGAGTATGATGCAGTTGGCAGACACACTTCATACTGAATAATAAACACGCAACGTTTTCTTTGCAACGCGAGTTTTGAACAGTCTTTCAACTGTTAATCTACAGAATTTCGAGAGTTATAGAAAATTATAATAACAACAATAAAATTTACCATACTAGGTTTTTATGCGAATTTCAGCGAAATTTCCAATATCCGAAATTCGTTTAGGCGAAATTCCTGTTTTTTATTTGCGAAATTTCCGTACCTCTACTAATACTGAATCAAATCAAATATTTGTAGGAAAAGTATGCTATGTTTTCTTCGATGTTGTTATATCATATTAAAGCCTGGTGCCTTAGCTTCAATTTGGTAGCTATTTCAACAATATTTATTGAGTGCTCGTGAAAAGACTGGCGCCAGAAACAAAACAGTACGATAAATGGGAGTCTGTGAAATGATCGATGCCCTTGTAAATGAAATTCCAATCGATTTTTTAACCGTAAATTGTATTTAGAACTTTACTCACATACATTTAATGAAATAGCAACCACTATTGTGTTAGTCACGGATACCATACCTCATCAAGGAGCTTGAGTTTGAACCGAGTTTCAAATTAGGCATGGGGTTCCCACAAAACAATCCTTTTATATCCTCATATTGTCTACTAATGAACCCATATTGCAACTTTTACTCAGTAATACACAATTCCTAGTGTTCAGGTGAGCCAAAATTATGGCATGCTGGTCTGGTACTGTTCCTTTTCTTCTGGTATTCTCTTGGAGGAAAAATCCTAGTTATTATTACGATATTCTTTGTGCTTTTGGCATGCCTCGTGCATCATTAATTTGTCCGAGGATAACTTTGGTGTTTATAAAAATGCAGGACATTGTACAGAGGGCTGCGCCCGCAAAATGAGGGTTTTTTTTCGAATTTTAATGCATGAACATGGTGAATATTTTTGTATAATTATATTTTAGAAGCAATAAATAAGAATTGTGCACAACATTAATGAAATGGTTCCAGTAAATTCATTTTTGGATTGGTCTAAATAAACGCGTTCCGGAATGAAAGGCGTTATCACTTTCAATTACACCAATCCGAAAATAGGTTTAGTAGTATCCAGTTTAAATAAAAGTACTCAATAATTTCTGATGAGTCCTCAACAAAAAGAAATTCAGGCAAACGTAAGGATGGCTATACACATAAGCTGAATTTGTTAGTTGCAAATCCGTTACCGTTTCTCCGAATAAAGAAAAAGGATCTTATGTGAAATGGTTTCATTGATCCCGTTGATATGATTTGGTATGATTGATATACCCACAAATTTCCTATGCGTATTGAAAAAGTAGACGTTTGCAATTATTCAGGAACACCCTGTTAACTTGGACCTACAAACTTCAAACTTCTTGCGAAACACTATTACCATTCTATGCATTGTCACCAAATTTCATGTTCATTGTTTAATCCAGTCACAAGATAAGCTGTGAAAAAAATGCTTCAGACGCAGCCCTGGTATTGTAAAACGCCTTTAGCATATATTAGATACGCTATATTTCCAGTTTGGATTAAGTTATTCGAATGAAAACTTGTAGATATATTCCTTATGTCATTTCATAAAAACCCTCATAAATTTTTTTATATTTTCAGATCTATGAAGGGCTACACACGCACAAATTGAAATTTCACAAATTTACTGGTAATTACTTTTCTTACTAAATGTCAACAGTATTAAGCGTATATAAGCTCATATTAACCAATCTTTATGCAAAGTTGCATATCAGTACCTATAACGGTTTAGAAAAACCGAGGTGAAAACGTAAACTTAACTTTAAACGCCAATAACTCCGTTACCGTTACTCGAAACTGGAAAAAGTAGCTGGTGTAAAATATACTCGTCGAGTCGTTTCATTTGAGTACCCATACGTCCATCTCCGATAAAAACTAAAAAACTTTTTCAACTCTTCGGGACACCCTGTTATCTTGTCCCTACCAACTTCTAAGTATTTCGTGCCAAAGAATGTTACCATTCTACACATTCCTACCAAATTTCATGACGAACGGTAGAGCCGTTCGCGAGTTATTTAGTGAACAAATTTTTAAATCTTCGGGACACCCTGTTATCTTTGTCCTACCAACTTCTAAGTAGTAAGTGCCAAGGACTGCTACCATTTTACACATTCCTACCAAATTTCATGATGATCAATTGAGCCATTCGCGAGTTATTTAGTGAACAGACGGACGGACAGACTTACAAACGGAGAGACGGACGGACAAAATCGCTTTCATAAGGGTTTTTTGAAACAAATCTAAAAACAGGAGTCGATTTAGTCCAAGAAAGGAGAATTGTACTGTAATCCTCAAGGTACCAACGCAAAGGTAAACAACTAGTAGCCAATACATAATGCGAATTAATACTGAAATTTTCATCAAAAGGTTTTGTTTAGTTTTCCAAAAAACCTAACCTTATACTGTTTTCATTTCAGGTACTCTTTTGTCTCGAGGCATTTACACTCAGTAAATGGTGACAAAGCTGGTACCATAACGAGACCGGGGCTAATTTCAGGATGTTACTAGTCCATTCTATCCTAAGGATACAAGGATTATCCTTGTAATTTCGGTTTGCGGTTTCTGTGGCAGCTCCCTCCCCAATTCTTTTCCTTATATTTTTAGATGAGTTTCTCGACGTAGTGTGTGAGGTTTGGTTGGGATGAGTGCACGAATAAAAAAGGTTTTCTTAGAAAACAATATTTGCCGTTTCCATTTTTTTCATATTTTTTTTGGTTTTGATAAAGACGTACATATTTATACATATAAGGTTGGGTTGGAATTGGTGCAAAACTAAATTTTTCTTAGAAGAACAATTTGTATCGCAGCCCCATGACCGCATGGTCCGATTTCAAGGATAAACAACAGTCTGCAACCAAAGTAAGCATGTGTGCAAATTCTCAGCTGGATAGCTTTAAAATTGACCACAATGCCCAATCAACTCCCCTCGTCGTACTGACCATATATACCTATATCCATACATATTTTATATAGTCGGAGATGCTTTCTTTAATGCGTTTCAGATTTCATGACAAAGTTAATAATCACTTATAAAGTGAAGGGTGTAAAAATTAAATGAATCTACTTACCTTACCAATTCTTAAGACTTCCTCCTTTGCTTAGTTTCCATTGAAATTATTTGCAAAGTTGCGCGCATTTCATAATAACTACATCAAAATATCACAAAAACTACACTACACTATAATGTACCTCGTCCAAATTACCAAAAATTCTACACGAACTATTATAATTTTAAAACTGTATATCCGCACTTTTAACTTCTGATTCCGATTGTCCCTAATTCACGTAAAACACTTAAAACATTTTCAGGTTAAAGTATAGTAATCAGTTCGGTGATTCGCGCGAGTTTCCATATAAAACCTGTCAAAAAACTCGCGCGAGGCGAGAATAACTCGCATCTAGGTATTCAGTTTTTCGGACGAGTACCCTATGCTCAAACCAGTGCACACTGAATGTCTCCACACATTCTCGTGCGAATATAATGTCCTTGCATTTATTTTCGTGCGAGCGATGAATAGGAAGAAACATTTAATTGGATGAATTTAAAGTGGAGATTTTCTTGTATCTATTGTCAAGCTGAGATACATGCAGAAATGATGCGGAATTCACTTTTGTCTTGTTTCTTATTCTCGCTGGACGATAAGACAAAACTCATATGTAATTAGTACAGTATAACAGATCCTATCAAACCTAATACCAAATTTATATCCCGTTTTTTGAAGAATAAAACTTTTAAACTTTTGGCAAAACAACATTCGTTGACATTTTATTAGAAAGTATTATATGTATAACAATAAGACAAATACAACACATGATTTTCTTTCTTTTTTATTTCTTGATTGCAACCCTTTTCATCCGTAGGAATTTCAATTCCAGTCCAGGCATAAATAACATAAGAATTGCTCCTGCAGAATCTGTTAGAATTGAAGCTTCATATTTAGAAAAGCACAAAATCCTGGCCGTCTTAAAATTTTATCCGACTTGAAAGACCTCGAGAAGTTTCATCCAATCAAATCTTGGAAACATGTTCGCTCTTCGAATTCCATGTTTTGCGTTGGTGCCAACGCAAGTATCCACAATACAAAAATACAAATTTATTTTACACTTTTTATCTTTCTGAGCACTGAGAACAAAGTATGACATTGAAGCGCGTCTATGTCAAATTGTTAATAAATTTCACTATTTTCCACGGCCAACTTTGATGTCTCCAATTCTCCACTTTCGTGCGAGTTTTAAATGCAAATATTCGCGCGAGAAACTGATTACTAGGCTTAAGGGCTGAATTAAGATCGAGAGTGAAATTTTTCGCCCAGGGATTTTATCAATAAAAATGGATACTTCTCTCTTCATTACCGTAACTCCTAGTGGAGCATGGTGCGTTGATGACTACCGTGTGTAGTCTTCAACGTTACAAAGACAACTGAATTCGGAGTGTGATAGGTTGTCAGCCATACCACTTCCTAGTCGCATTGTTAGTTTATTATTCTACGATAAGAATATTTCTTATCATCTTTTTGAATAATAAACTTGCGACGAGTCGTGCCGAGTTTGGAAACTCGTTTCTCTATGAGTGTCTATTTCACAGAGTGGCGACCGAACGATCACGGCCACAGAGATAGATAGATAGATAGATAGATTAGTGGTTTATTTAAAAAATTCAGTATTTAACACAATTTTACATAGCAGTTTACTAAACCAGTTAAGGCATGGCATAGCCGTCTGCCTGATTAGATTGACTTGCAACGTTAAATTACATTTCTATAAATTTATAAGTTTTGTATTCATTTGTAATTTTTGTAAAGTATAAATAAATTAAATTTTAAATTATTATTGTATATTTTTTATCGATGAACTATTATTATTATTGTTGATTAATTTAATACAGGGTGGGCATTCCATTGGACCCTCTTGTTGTTATAATATATTATTAAACGTGACACACAGGAGCCGGATGATGAAGTTCACAGAACTCCGTATTCTCCATGTTCATCTATCCTAAACTCCGTGGCACGTATATTCAATTATAGTTTATATTTATATTTCACCGGTTAATATTCGATTTCGATAGCTCAGAGCGATTCTGCAATATTCATATAGGGTCTCCCAATTCGAGCCATTCAGCAGGTCGTTGACTTCTTGCTCGTTCAGGTAATCTTTTCCAGTACACGATCGCCTAGTTTCCTTTAGTACGGGACAGATGCCAATGAAATGACGGGTATCTTCCCTTGCTCTCATGTTGCACAAATCACACATAATCGGTCGATCTTCGCGATGAGGCATGTAATTCAGCGGCAGAAGCTCTCCTCGTGCTTTAAAAATCAGAGCTATTTTAGAAACTATAAAGTCGTTTTGAAAGTAGGTATTCGCCTGGAGCTGATGATTAAGGTTCGCATAAATTTCTCGGTGCTGTGTCGTTCTCGCTTTTTCTGCCGTATTTCGCATATGCATCTCGTTAACCTTTGTTTGAATTTCGTAGAGCACGTCGGAGTCTCCGCTTGTCCCGTTCCAGTTGAATGTTGTCTCTGCTCTTTCGGCCAGCGTTTGTAAATCCAAGCAAAACAATGACCTCGACTCAATCGCATGCATGAGCACCTTTTTCGGAAGCCTGTCGTGAGACATGGCGGCAACTTTAGTGAGATATCTTAAGTGCGTTTTCAGCGTTTCAGTACAGAGCGGCAGTAGACCCGTTTCTTGAAGCAGCATGTAGTTTGGCGTGTTTGTAGGAAGGCGAAAGGTGCGCTTTAAGAAGTACCGCTGCAATTTTTCAACACCTTCGTGCATATTTCCACCCCATACCTGGGCACCATACAACATTATTGACTTGGACACTGCTTGGTATATCTTATATTTAGCAGTATGTGATATGTCCTTGTTGTTGAATATTTTTTTCCATATAGAGTTTATTGCCCATTTTGCTTCTTTCAACTTGTCTTCAAAATGCGGGCTCATACTTAGATTACAGGCTATCTTCACTCCGAGATATTTATATTGTTTAACTACTTCAATTTCATTTCCTCTATATGACCATTTCTCATTACTGGCTAATTTGAAGCGCTTTTTAAAAATCATGACCTTGGTTTTTTCGAGATTAACCGTTAGTTTCCAGAGTTTACAGTATGAGGCCAAGTGATCAATCATTTTTTGTAAATTATCTGGTGACTCCGCTAGCAAAACTATGTCGTCTGCATATAGCAACCCCTTTAGTTGCACGCCAAATCCATTTGCACCTCCGGGACATTCATCCAAAATGTCGTTGATGTAAATTGCAAATATATCCGGGCTCAACTTACATCCTTGCCGAACGCCTAAATTCGTGTCAAAAGCTGAAGAAAGTTCATTCCCATTCCATACCATAGCCGTTGTATTGACGTACAATTCTTCCAGCACCTTTCCGAATTTTGATGACATACCAGAATTATATAGCTTGAAGAAGAGACTGTTACGATCGATAGTGTCAAAAGCGGCTTTGAAGTCAATAAAACAGGCATATAGCTTCTTGTCATTAGCCATGAAGAGTCTCGCCCAGTTATGCAATACAAAGATGTGGTCACTAGTCGAGTATCCCTTTCTAAATCCAGCCTGATTTTCCGCTATTTTATTTTCTGCCTTAAGCCACTTTGCAAACCTTGACTGCAGGATGGTCGTGAATATTTTACCAGTTGCGTTCAAAAAAGAGATGCCTCGATAACATACTGGGTCGTTAACGTCTCCTTTTTTAAAAATCGGGAAGATTATCGCATCTCGAAACTCATTTGGAATATTTGCGGTGTTAAATATTCTATTAAATTCTTGAGTCAGTACACATAGCACATTTTCATTTGCATATTTGAAGAATTCTACTGGTACTCCATTGCTTCCAGCAGCTTTGTTGTCCTTACATAGCACGGCCACAGAGCACGATCAATAAAAATGGATACTTACTGTCGTGGAATATGTCACAAACGGTGGGGAATTCCATAAGCTATAATCCGAGACCGGTTCCATAATTCTCCTCGGCCATTTTATGTATTATTTTTCTATTCCCCGTTCATTTTACATTTCACGATGAAATAACCGGGGAATCGAAAAAAAACACATAAAATGGCCGAGAAAAATTATGGAACTGTTTTCGGATTGTAGCTTATGGAATTCCCCAGCATTCCCCACATATTCCACGACAGTAAGAATACGTTTTCATTGAAAAAATCGCAGCGGCGAAAAATTTCACTCTCGAGGTCAGTACTAGGCTTTAGATCAAATTTTCCGCTTCCTTCTTATTCCGCGGCGCGTTCCATCCATTGAAAGCTTGAATTTATAAACTCGCGCGATCGAAAGCTTTCCAAGTTAATGTACCCGTCCAGGTGAGGAGGCGCATCAATCACGGATTCTCAAATACCTACAATGTATGTATTTTAATTTATGTCCACATTCTCGAAAAAATAAGTTTAAACTAATTAAAATGCCACAATTGCAAGTATTTTTTATAGGCTTTGTGATATGTGTCATAAGAAAAGTAAACTTTAGTTGTGATCTAAAGAACCGTTGAAAA
This sequence comes from Microchrysa polita, assembly GCA_949715475.1. Lineage (NCBI taxonomy): Eukaryota > Metazoa > Arthropoda > Insecta > Diptera > Stratiomyidae > Microchrysa > Microchrysa polita. The sequence continues at coordinate 64,261,168 of OX454418.1, read as the reverse complement.
TCTTTAATTTTGAATGTGTACATTCGTATTTATCCTTTTGCGTGCGACTGGGAACGGCGTGACTCATATCCAGCACCGGTTCTAATATTGGTTAAATTCAGTAAAAATGTTTCTTTTTGTGTGTGAAACAGCAACTGGTTACAAAACGACATTTAGCTGATTGGTGATTATAATGTTTTGTTTCTTCCGTTTCGGGAGTTGCACGGTGAATTTATTGTAGTAAAGAGCGCTGATGAAAACTCTAATGAGTGCAAGATCGTAATTTGCATGCTTGGATATTTTCGTACTCGTATTATTGGAAATTAATTGTGCAGCGGCTTAGTGTTGTGACCGGTTGTGACCCACGTTGTGAACAGTCGATGTTTGTGCTTGGTTGAAGAATCCCATCTGGAAGGTAAGTCAGTTGCAAATTTTCAAAATTGAATTTACAAAAAAAAAATCGTTAACATGTGAATTTAATTTAAAAGAAGGGGCCAAACGTCAAAGAGAAAAGTTTTGATGCCAATTCGAAGGGTATACTTCCCATTATACGCAGTAAAAAAGTTGCATTAACTTCGGCGACCTTTAAACCGACACCGGGTCTCACATACCCTATCATCCTACGACTGCAACCGCACTTGTTCGGGGGTTCGGACCAAACTGCGGTACAAAAGATCAAACCTGCGATTCTTTGTTAATGCTGGTTAATAGTCTAGTATAGATATCTCAAAACCCAAACATAAAAAAAGAAGAAATTTTTGATGCCAAATTGTTGAATACACTGCTCAATATACGCAGTAAAAATTTACACTAATTTGCGCCATGGGTTAAGGGGGGAGGGGGTGGCAAAGGGGTGAAAATTCAGTTTTTTGCAAATATCTGGAAAACTTTGGGTCTGACCAACGCACTGTGAATCGTAGGAAGACAAACTGGACTAGATATCGAGAGTCCCTTTTAGAGGAGCTTCCGTTGATTCCTAATATTTCAAGCACTGAGCGAGAATTGGATGATATGGTAAACGTCTTCACCGAAGCGATGAAGACTGCGACTACAGCATCCTGCCCTGTCAGTTTACGGGTAGGAAAGAAAAAACCTACTTGGTGGAATTCTACGATTTCTGAATTAAGAGTTACGAGTAGGAGAAGCTTTAATAAGGCTAAGAGGCCTCTAAACTCGAATCGGACTGGCATTCATACAAGAAACATCTAAATTCTTTCAAAAAAGAACTAAGAAGCGCTAAGCGTAGCGCTTGGAGAGGCTTCTGCGAAAGCATCGAAGGGGCCTCGGAGACATCCAGATTAAGGAAAGTCTTAGCATCCCACCCATCTATGCCAAGCTTTCTACAGAAAGAAGACGGATCATGGACGTATTCTTGTATCGAAACTGTCGAGTGTTCAATCGACACACACTTCCCTGGAAACACAGCCGTCGCTCTTCCTGATCTTCCCTTTACTCATAGAGGGTCTTGCGATACGGCTTCTATTCTCAACCGTGAGAAGATAATTTGGGCGATCACAAGCTTTGATCCCTTTAAATCAGCCGGGCCTGATGGTATTATCCCTGCTGATTTGCAAAAGTGTATAGACATCACGTACCCTTGGATAGTACGCATATTTACTGCATGCCTGAACTTAGTATATACATACATACATACCTCGCTTGTGGAGAGAAGTGAAAGTCACCTTTATTCCCAAATCTGAGAGAGAGATCTGTCGATACAGCTCTACATTCGTTAGTCAGTTTTATAGAAACATCTATTCATCACAAAGAATACACGATGGTGGTCTTCTTGGATATTGAGGGTGCTTTTTACAATATCAAGCCCACGGCGATTACGGATGCTCTTCGGAATCTACATGTTGACGATTGTGAATATGCTACTTACCACGAGACGCATTCAGAGTAGTCTGGGTGCCTCCTCTGTCTGCAGATATGTTTGTAGGGGCACTCCACAAGGAGGCATCCTATCTCCTTTACTCTGGAATATAGCGCTTAACCAATTGCTTCTTAACCTGGAAAGTATCGGATGCAAAGTCACAGCTTATGCTGATGACGTTGTTATAGCTGTTAGGGGCAAGTTTCCTGACACTCTTAGCGGGTTATTAGAGAACGCCCTGACTATCTTAACGGACTGGGCTAACCTCAGTGGCTTTGGAATTAACCCAGCAAAAACGGACTTAGTCCTCTTTACTAGGAGGCGCACGATTCCTACTATTACCATGCCTAGACTAGGGGCACACAACTAGAGTTGTCCGACACGGCCAAATTTCTTGGTCTGATTTTAGACAAGAAATTAAAATGGAAACCCAACATTGAATAAAGGGTGAACAAAGCTACTGTGGCACTTTACTCATGCAAGAAAGCAATCGGGAAAACGTGGGGCCTGCAACCAAAAGTTTTGTATTGGTTGTACACAGCTATTGTGCGGCCTATTCTACTTTATGGAGTTAGCGTGTGGTGGACAGCACTAAGTACCGCCACCTATTATAACTTGCTCGTCAAAGTTCAAAGGCTGGCTTCTCTTCTCATAACTGGAGCTTTTCATACAACACCTTCATTGCGACTAGAGATAGTCCTGGGACTACTGCCACTGGACGTCTTCGGTCAACGGATGGCGGCATGCACGGCGTTGCGTCTTCGTGAAACTGACCTGTGGCGAGCGCTGGACTATGGGCACTCAACGATTCTTCGCAACTTCAACCTGCCCCCAGCAACTGACTACACTGTTCCCAAATACCTATTTGGAAGAAACCATTGTAGTCTGATCCCGTCAAGGGAAGCGTGGGATAATAGCATCCCTAGTGCATCCATTGCAATTTATACTGATGGTTCGAAGACGGACGCAGGAGTGGGTATCGGAATATACTCTGAGGAACTGAACATTAACTTGTCTCTCAGTCTCCCTAACTTCTGTAGTGTTGTACAAGCAGAGGTCTCAGCGATTTTGGAGACCCTAAATTGGTTGGGTAGGTACGTCGTCACAGGAAGGAACGTTATACTATTCACCGATAGTCAGGCTGCTATTAGATCACTTGAATCAGTGGTAACCACATCAAAAATCATCGAGAAGTGCCGGTTAGTACTGAGAGAGATGGGTCGTTTCTTCGATCTTACGCTATGCTGGATACCGGGTCATAGGGGCTTCGAAGGGAATCGACGCGCAGACGACTTGGCGCGACTTGCGTCAGCTAGTGCCTGTGTCAATGTCCTGCTTTGGCCGAGAAACGAAACCGTTATCTTGGTTCCAGGTATTTTTATGATACGGACGATCTTCGTGATGTGAGCCCAATACTGCTCAACAAATTCATTGTTAGCACGGGGTGGTTCTCAGCTTAATAGGTTATTAGATTCGAATTCTACAGAGGTATCACAACGGACCAAGTCTGGTCTAAGTGCGCTGGGGATAAACTCAGTAGCCCCTTTACCTAACCTAACCTATGGGTCTGACCTTGAAATGTTCCGAGGACGAAACAAACTACATAAAATTACCTTTGTAATGATATGTAACACTCTAGATATTTTCTCAGAAAATTATACCCTAGAGCTAAAAGTATTATAGTGAATTTACATTTTTTGAGTTTCGCATTTAGGGGTACCCTTAGTTTTGATTGGATGGTAATAATTTTTGGTGGGGAGCATAATGGAGCTTAGACTAGGTACCCCACCAAGTTTGATCTGCCTGGCTCAATTTAAAAAGACGCTACAGGCATGCCTTTTTGAAAAATGTTAGAAGGTGTGAGGGGGCGTCAATGGTCGGATCAATCCAATTTTTGGTAGAAATTAAATGAATTCTATTAGCAATATATGGACAAGATCCTATGACCGAAGGTCTATTCTATCAAGAGTTACAGTGCGAAATGTAAAACTCAAAAAATGTAAATTCCCTATAATACTTTTGGGTGTAGGGTATAATTTTCTGAGAAAATGTCTAGAGTGTTATACATATCATTACAAAGGTAATTTTATTTAGTTTGTTTTGTCTTCAGCAAATTTTACGGTCAGACTCATAGTTTTCCAGATATTTGCAAGAAACTGAATTTAGACCCCTTTGCCACCCCCTTAACCCATGGCGAAAATGAGTGTAACTTTTTACTGCGTATATTAAGCAGTGTATTCAACAATTTGGCATCAAAATTTTTTTTTTTTATGTTTAGGTTTGGGCCTATTTTGAACCAATTGTACTGGACTATAATGATATAGCTCAACGATTCGTCTTCACGGATTTCACTGCCATTATAGCAGCCAGCGACTATCTGAGCACATAACCATACTCTGGTTCCAGAGTGCAAGCACGATTGCCAGCATTTCGGGTGGAATGATCAGGAAGACGGCATTATTCAGAAATATTTTTATTTTAGTGATGCGAAGAAGATTCCGGCACACACTTCACAATCCATTTTAGGCCCATCGGTGAAGAGAGTGATTTCAAACTCCTTTCAAAGTCCTTTGTCTATTCCGCTCTCTATGTCGAGGAAAGCGAATAACGTATATTGTTTGTATCCAAAACTGTGCTCGACGATACGCTCCACTTCATGGAGAGCCGTTTCTGTGGACTGGAACCTTTGGATTTGGACCCTTGCCAGCTAGTCTCTTCATCAGTAACACTAACATCTTCCTATGTATGTGCTTTCAGCATTCTAAATCAAAAATATCATTTTCCCTTTATCTTTCATCTAACTTCCTTAGACAAGATAGATAGACATATGTATGTTGATCCTTGTCATGTCATTCTCCTTCACATTCTTGGATTTTGCTCGATGCTCTTTTCTTTTCTATGATTTATCACATATTTATTTGTAGTGAAAGCTCTACCACACTGTATCGTTACGCAAAAAGTCCTCGAGAAACTATACAATATAGTCACAGGAGAAGTTGCTATGTCACGAACTGACACTATCGCTGACCGTTGGCTAATAAAATCTTCTTAGAGCGAAAAAATAAGAAACAATAGCAATTTAGTCTCCCTATCTGAAATACCGAATATCGAAAAGCATATACAGACTCAAGTGCCAAGGCAAGTATCATTTCTACTTGCTTGTGTGTACAAGGAATAGAAGAACTAAATAAATTTAGCAGACCTGAACAAATGGTTTTAGTCTAGCCAACAACATCGTGGGCTCCTAAATGGCCAATTGAATTTGTTATGATTAAGGAGTGGTCAAATCCGGCTATTTCTCTTTTTGGTCAGCACTCTTGACATTCTTGGTATTAAGTAAATGTCACTGATATATAGTTAAGTGTCAGGATTAAAGGGATAAATCGGCGAAACGAGGAACACTAAGATGCTTGTATAGTTTGGATGAAACATCCTTGGATTTTATTGAAATATAATTGTGTTGCACAGAACTTTACCATGGCTATAAACTATAACGTTATACGATAGGATGTATAGTTATAACTCGAAGTTGTATTGTTCTAGAATTAATATTTTATTCCGCGATTATGGACGATATGGATTAATACCCCAACTGACAATGTTTATGATTTAAAGAAGCTCTTTACCTCATAGCAATCGAATACTATCATTAATTCTACTTAATGTTTAAAGGCTTATTTTGATCGGATAAATAATCAGTTAAACATCTTCTGGGGAACATCAAATATCCTTATATATACCTTTTTCAAGAAAAATTTCCGATATCTCAACACAAATTCACGATCCACCAAATGAAATTATCGGTGACACAAATGAAAACAACGTTCTCACAAATGAAATCAACGGTGTCATAAATGAAAACAACGCTTTCACAAATGAAATCAACGATCTCACAAATGAAATTAACGGTCTCCCAAATGATATTAAGGGTCTCACAAATTAAAACAACGCTTTTACCAATGAAAACAATGCTCTCACAAATTAAATCATCGGTCTCACAAATGAAAACAACACTTTCACAACACAAATTAAGCATTTTTCAACACAAAATTCCGATCTACCAAGTCAAAACAACGGTATAACAAATCGAAATAACGATGTTCCAAGTCGAATTAAACATCATCTGTGAAATATTAAAAATTTGTAATTATTAATAAAAACATTAATATTCCGATTAATATAACCATATTTAATTAGATTATAATATATAAATATTCATTGCTTAACTACATAACTATAACTATGGACTAATCAGAAGTATCAAAGTATGTATCAGTAGTAGCAAACTTTAGTTACAATGCCGAAAAAGTCCGTTCCGTGCACTACTTAATAGAAATGCTTGGAAAACCTTCGCAAGACGAATAAGTAATTATGGGCAATGGAAGAATCCATAAGTTTAAGTGATTTGCTCATAATGTTGCAATTTTCGCCCCCATATTCGGGATAAAGCTATGCTATGCGGCAAACTATAGGTGGTATTTCGAAGGAACAAATACCGACTTTTAGAGACTTTTTGATATTATATTAATGCAACTCGTTTCCAGCAGCAGCGGTGGGAAGTTGCATCATCATATCCATATAAAAATTGGAGCAATCTAATGGTGATATACTCGCGATTCCTGCATGGATTAAGTCGGTCAGTACGTGTTCCCTCGAAGTATCAGCCAAAGTTTGACGAACGTGTAATTTTACTTTAGAGAAAACTTTCTCTATCGGGTTCAACATTGGCGAATATGGGGGTAAAAATTCTAATAACAGGCCGGCTGTATTCACAATCTCTTTGACTTCTCTCCCCTTATGGATTTTCGCGTTGTCCATAATAACCAATGCCTCTTGCCAAGATTCGCCAAGCTTTTCCATTAGCTCACGCATGAAACAGCAAAATTTTTCGGCATTGCAAGTAGAGTTGCTTAAAACTTTACTGTGAACTACTTCCTCATTAGTCATTGCAGCAATAAGTGTAACATTGCGGCCGCGGACAGTGGGCAAAGTGATCCGCGCCCGTGTGTTCTTTTTTGACCTGGCCTGACGACGCCGCAGATGTAGACTGAATCCACACTCGTCGATAAAAATCATTTTTTTGTCGTGTTTGCTGGCACCTTCACGATAGCTCTATGGCATATTCCTTTCGAAGCTCAATCGTTCGTGGAGCGTTTACATTGATTAGCTCAAAATGTGCCGGCTTTAATGCTATGCCCAGTCTTGCCAGACCATTGCTGATTGTCGTCATGCAGACATTGAACCCCTCCTGCGCCAACTGCCTTCTCATTTCCTTAATCGAAACTGACGGATTCCGTTCGATGCAGCATTCCATTTTTGATAGATCGTCTTCCGTTAGTTTCTTGTGCCGACAACCTCCTCGTGGTTGTTCCACTAACGTACAATCGTTTCGGGAGTAGAGCCTTATAATTGTCCTAGCCGTATCATATTTGATATTCGAGGCTCCAGCGGCTTCCTTGATGGACATTCCATCCTCATAAAATTTTATGAGCAGCTCCTTCTGTTGTCTGTTGTATTTTGAATAGCGACCGGTGTTTCGTCTTCTTCGCCGATTCCGATTCGACGTCCCTGAAGCCAGTGATGGCTGTGGCGCTTCAACGTTAGAAGACCCCTGGCTTCTCTGAGACCCCGGTGAGTAGAGTTAATCTATGGTTATGTACAAAGGGGTAAGTAAGTACTTAAAACTTTATTGATCTTTACATATACCTGATCCGGAACTGAAATCCATTCCACTATTTTCGCTCATATTGTCGTCAGACATTACCAGTGACGAAACGTAAAAACCGTCTTTTAGGTATTTGTGAGCTAAAAAATTAGTAGTTTGTGTCAAGATTGCGTACACAGATACGTATACAGATATGAATTCACTGAGAGTTTTAGCAATTCGTAAAAACCATTAAAATTTGAGGTTTTGTAGGCCAGATGGTCAGGATGGTAGGTTATTTTAGTGCAACTACGTGGGGTTACAATAATAACATTGTAACTCCCTGTGGATACATTAAAATAACCTACAACGGAGTGCATAAAAACGCGCGTATTATCAAAAATCAACAAAACTATCCCGTTTCGGTTTTCAAATATTACAATATTCTGCAAGACTCTGCAACAAAAATCTATCAAATGAAAACAAAGAAAAAAAAAAAACAATTCAAATCAATGCACCACTTTGCATTTTTCTAATCATAATGTACTTTGACATTTTGAATTTGATTTGATTTTATAGTGAATAAAACCATAAATATTGAGGATAAAACATTCTTGTTTACCAGCATTTACGAAAACTTATGGTTTTATTGATTATCTTCGCCGAGTCTGTCAGACGTCGGTATTCATGTGTCAAAAATTAAAAATTTCGGTTACTTAAAGGTTAACGCAAGCATTAAAGAAAATTGCGCGAATAATTTTTTTTTTATTTGTAAGACGGGATTTACACTTCCGACAGGATTTACTAAAACCTGGATTTGATTAACAATATTTGTATACCATGCAATTTGAATAGTTCAAGCACATTCTACGATACATTTTGAATTGAGTGACAATACGACTCGATCTAGTATCCATTGCTAGATTTTGCTAGAACTCCATAATATGCATAATTATAAAATAATATATAAATTAGGTTACTTACGACTTTTTGAAATATGAATTCCGCAACCGAAATAAATATAAATGGCTAATAAAATGTTGTCGTGGCCGTTCAAACTAGAAATGTTGTGATACAAAACAAATTCGGAGAATATTTGTTATAACAACTATTAAGTACCTGTCTGTACTTGTTTGTTGATAAGAAGTTAGTAAGATTTTACGGTAAATTATATTATGTGCAATTGGAGTATACAAGTGATAACAATAAAATTAATATTGTGATTCTACCAACAACTTTCATTGTTTAAGTATAGAGCGTAATACCCGGTACAGGCAAATCATAAAATTTCGTTGATTTTGATAGAAAGAAATTCCAAAAAATTAATTCGGATTCTCCTTGTGTGCATAAGAGGGAATTCACACTTCCGAGAGGTACTAGTTAGGTCCTAGGAGTTCTTGTTGCATTAGTTACATTAAGCAAACTTTCAAAATACGGACTATGGAGTGTGTAATGCAACCTTTTTTTGTTGCACATTGACAATTATCCTCGATTGCATGATTTTGTTAACATATCCTTCTTATAATACTGACATTAATGTAAAACTCAGCAATTAATACAAAAATATCAATGTTAATATTAAAGTGCTTAACATCACTTGTAAAATCGTTATTTCGATTTTTTATACCGTTGTGTTGTTTTCATTTGTGAGACCGTTGATTTCATTTGTGAGAGCGTTGTTTTCATTGGTAAAAGCGTTGTTTTCATTTGTGAGACCGTTAATATCATTTGGGAGACCGTTAATTTCATTTGTGTGATCGTTGATTTAATTTGTGAAAGCGTTGTTTTCATTTGCGACTCCGTTGATTTCATTTGTGAGAGCGTTGTTTTCATTTGTGATACCGATAATTTCATTTGGTGGATCGTGAATTTGTGTTGAGATATCGGAAATTTGTCTTGAAAATATAAAAAATATATACTTACATACCCCAGGAAATTTGAACAAACTTTGGAAAAATTAGGGACAGCTAGATCTTTGCATGAGTGTTTTTTTTTCGAGGTCCTAAACAAGACCCCAAAAGTCCCCGTTTGTACGAGTGCCGCTAGCCGTGCTAAAGAGGGTCAAAGACCCTCGAAACATGTTTTTCTGAATATCTCGATAAGGGTAACATGCATTGAAAAGTGGTATATGGTAAATTTGTAGCTATTGTGATTTCTAAATAAACTGTCAAAAGTCAGATTGATTCGCGCGCTCCTAACGTTGCCAGGAAGTGAAACGGTATTTTTGACAAGGTTTCATAAAAATTTCTATACTGCTAGCTCTGGCTAAACAATTTTGCATGGCGAATTCATAGATCATACGGTTCTGAAGAAAGTGGCTAAATTTCATATCAACAGGTGCACCTTTACGGGCGCTACGGGGGTTCAAATCTTAGAAATACGTGATTTCTCATTTTTTTTTCGTGAACATCTCTCTAGCGGGGGAGCATGGTGTAAGCTCAACTATGACAAATTTGTAGGTTCTGTGGCTGCAAGTAAAATGCCAAAAGTCCTCATGGATGGTACTTAAGGAAGTTATGAGGTCTAAACATCAAAATGAATAATTTTTGGCAAATGACTCTATAACGGTAATGTTCACTAAAAATTATCATATGACGTATGTGTAGCTTGTATAAGGTGTTTTTTTTTAGAGACGTGCGGTTTTCAAGAAAAAATAAAACGCATATAATTTAATGTTATGGCCAAGAACTTAGCTTTATTATAAAGATAAGGGTTTGCCGTTAGGTTTGAACAATTATTTTGGGAAAATGGCAACAGCGGCTGGCTCGAATAAATCCCAGCCGATAGGCCCAAATTTCGATCATTTTTACAGGGGCCGTATGTCAGCAATAACGCGCCGAAAATTCTCTTCCAAGGCGTCAATCATCTCGGGCTTATCTGCGTAGACAAGCGAATTCGCATAGCCGCATAGCCCCACAAAAAATAGTCCAGCGGTGTTAAATCGCACGATCTTGGAGGCGACGCCACAGGCCCACGACGCGAGATAATGCGCTCACTAAAAGTTTCCTTCAATATGTATGGCATGTAGCGCCGTCTTGTTGAAACCAAAGGTCGTCCATATCAACATCCTCCAATTCAGGCACGAACAAGTCAGTAATCTTGGCTCTATAGCGTTCCCCGTTGATTGGAACATTATGGCCGGCTTAATTTTTGAAGTAATATGGACCAATGATTTCCTCTACCCATAGAGCACACCAAACAGTGACTTTTTAAGGATGTAACGACGTCGCAGTAACAATGGCTTGCTTATTATTATTATCATCACTCCAAATACGACAACTTTGTTTATTAACGTACCCATTCAACCAAAAGTGAGCTTCATCGCTGAACAAAATTTTCTTGTGAAAATCGGGATCGGTGGCCATCTCGTTGTGGGCACGATTTGCAAACGTTGTTCCGGGGTAAGTCTATTTCTATCACTGCCATCTAGATAGACAGGCCGGATTATCAGCTGATCTGTCAGTCGTCATGCAACACTAGTACTGCCTTGGTGGGTCATGGTCCGCACTCAGTACTGCCGAAGTACCGCTCAGTCACTGCCATCTAGATAGACAGGCCGAACTGCAGAAATTTGTTTGTCCACGAGTGGACAAAGTGCGTTCGTGACCAGTGACAGTTGACATTTCTAGAGCTCACAAACACCAGTGCTTCGGAACCCAAAAGTTTAAATGTGCCGAGCGTTTATTACGAAACAAAGGTTATGGTTTGCTTTCGTGTGTTTTTGATGTGCAAGTGGTAAAATAGTGCTCAGTTTGGTTTGCCATTTCATAATGAATAGAAATACTGCCATCTAGATAGACAGGCCGAACTGCGGAAATTTGCTCGTCCACAAGTGGACAAGTGCGTTCATGACGAGCGACAGTTGGCATTTCTAAAGCTCACAAACTCCAGTGCTTCTGAACCCAAAAGTTTAAATGTGCCGAACGTTTATTACGAAACATGGTTATGGTTTGCTTTTGTGTGTTTTTGATGCGCAAGTGGTAAAAAAGTATACATCAACATCGTACTTACCATATTTATCTCAAAAATCAACGCACTGGCATGTGTATATCATAGCAAGTCACACGAAATGACAGGCTGACAGCCACTGATATTTGGATTGTGGACAATGTGTGGATTGTACCAAGCGGTACTTTGGCAGTACTAAGCGCGGACCATGACTCACCATGGCAGTACTTGTGTTGCATGACGACTGACAGATCAGCTGATAATCCGGCCTGTCTATCTAGATGGCAGTGGCTCAGTACAATCCAGAAATTGTCCACAATCCAAATATCAGTGGCTGTCAGCCTGTCATTTCGTGTCACTTGCTATGATATGTATACACATGCCAATGCGTTGATTTTTTAGATAAATATGGTAAGTACAATATTGATGTATACTATTTGACCACTTGCGCATCAAAAACACACAAAAGCAAACCATAGCCATGTTTCGTAATAAACGTTCGGCACATTTAAACTTTTGGGTTCAGAAGCACTGGAGTTTGTGAGCTTTAGAAATGTCAACTGTCGCTCGTCATGAACGCACTTGTCCACTTGTGGACGAGCAAATTTCCGCAGTTCGGCCTGTCTATCTAGATGGCAGTATTTCTATTCATTATGAAATGGCAAACCAAACTGAGCATATATCAAGTGATAGCTGTCAAAAAGACCAACTCTGAAAAAAGGGGATTTTCCTAGATCCGCTGTCGAGCGAATTTTATCCTTAACGATACTAGCGCCACCTGGCGGCCGTATTCGGTACATTGGTTTGTATCTTGGTTGATATTATCATATCCATGGAACTTTAACGTAAAAGACGATCTCCTCTTAAAATGAGTTCATACAAGAGCGTCATCACGGTATCAGTCCATGATCGAGAATCAGCTGACACCGAAGGTGTGGATTTCAACTTAGCCGCGTTATCATCCACAAATGGCGCTACTATCGCGAGAGCTCAAAGCGTAAATAGCCAAAATTTCAGATCGATACGCGCAGTCCTAAGGAAACGATGAGGGTTCAAATCATCAAATAATGGCATCTTTTCTTATTTTCATGAATATCTGTATAACAATAACGTATACGGAAAGGTGGTAACAAATTTGTATGCTCTATAGATCCAAATACAATGCGGAGACATCCTATTACCCCAGGAATATTGGCATTTCACTTCGGAAAAATTAGGGGAAAGCTGGATTTTTGCATGAGCCTTCCTTTTGAGGTCATAAACAAGACCCTAAAAGTCCCCGTCTCTACGAGTGCCGCTAGCGGTGCTCCAGAGGATTAAAGACCCTCAAAAACAGGTTTTTCTGAATATCTCGATAACGGTAGCCTATACAAAAAAGTGGTGTATGGCAGATTTGAAGCTCTTGTGCTTTTTCAATAAACAATGGAAATACCGAATACGTTCGGGCACTCCTAAGCGTGCCAGGAAGGCTAACGGTATTTTTAACATATTTCTCGAAAATCTCTATAACGGTAACTCGTACTAAAAACGTTTGTATGGGAAATTTGTAGTCTATGGAGTTTTGAAGAAAGCAGCCAAATTTCATATCAATACACGCAGCCTCAAGAGCGCTATAGGGGCTCAAACCTTTAAAAAATGTGTTTTTGGGGTTTTTCGTGAATGGCGCTAAGAAGGGGGAGTGTGCTCTATGGTCTTCTAGGAGAAATTTGTAGCTTTTGTGGCTGTCAGTAAGACGCCAAAAGTTCCCAAAGATGGGAGCCCCAATTACGAAGCTATGAGGGTCCGAACATTCAATTAAGCCGTTTTTGGGGAATATCTCTATAACGGTAACGCACACTGAAAACTGCAATAAAGCGAATTTGTAGCTTATACAGCGCTTAACTAAATATCCGAATTTCAGATCGATGCGTGCAATTCTAAGGGCGCCGTGAGGGTCCTAACCGTACTATAACGGTATTTTTCGTTTTTTCGTGAATTTCTTCATAACGGGAACGCATTCGGGTAGAAAGCCTGTTCCAATTTGTTACTTCTGTAACTTCAAATTAAAATGCCAAAAGAACTCATCTATGTGAACACCCCCAAGGAACCTATGAGGGGTCAATATTAAACAAAAAACCGTTTCTCGGAATTTTTTTGATAACGGGAACGTCTAGGGGGAATTCATCTGAGGGAAATTTGTAGCTCGTGTTGCTGTTAGTATGACATCAAAAGTCCCCAACGATGGGAGCCCCCCTAGAGAAGTTATGAGGGTCCAAACATCCAAAAAAGCAGTTTTGGGAATATATTTATAACGGTAATATGCACCGAAAATTGTTATATGGCAAATTTGTAGCTTATGCTACGCTTAATTAAATATCCGAATTTCAGATTGATGCGCGGAATTTTAAGGGCGTTATGCGAGTCTGAACCATACAATTTCGGTATTTTTGGTAATTTTCCTGAAAGTTTCTCTAACGGTAACGTATACCGGAGACAGTGTGCAGAAATTTGTTGTTTCTGGTTCCAAATAAAATGCTCCAACGATTTGAATGCACCTGAGGCAACCATACGTGGACACATGCCCTGCATACTACATACTACACGTACCTTCCTTCAAAATTAGTTAGTTTAAACGTTATAATGCACGTATGGTTGCCTCAGGTGCATTCAAATCGGTGGAGCATTTTATTTGGAACCATAGAAACAAAATATGTATTTATACAGACTGTCTCCGGTATACGTTACCGTTACAGAAATTTTCAGGAAAATAACCAAAAATACCGAAATTGTATGGTGCGAATTCTCATTACGCCCTTAGCATTGCGCGCATTAATCTGAAATTCGGATATTTAATTAAGCGTTGTATAAGCTACATATTCGCCATATAATAGTTTTCGGTGCACATTACCGTTATAGAAATATTCCCAAATAACTGCTTATTTGAATGTTTGGACCCTCATAACTTCTCTAGGGGGCTCCCATTGTTGGGGACTTTTGATGTCATACTAACAGCAACACGAGCTACAAATTTGCCTCAGATGAGTTCCCCCTGGACGTTCCCGTTATTAAAAAAATTCCGAGAAACGGTTTTTGTTTGTAATTTATCGGGGGTACCTACTTTGACTAAAGTTAACCCGGAAGAATTATTACGGATTCACGCTGAGTCTCTGGTTGTCACACGGAGACTCACCGTGAAGGAATTCAGTTTATGGTGTTTTGTCGAATTCACGACCCATGTGAAGGACCATGATCTCATTGAGATGTTAAACGAGTACCCATTGGGTGAATTTACACTGTAAGACGAAACCGGACGGGTAAACTTGTAAGACAAGAACCATCGTTCTTGCAATGTGCAATGCATAATGCTTGTCTGCTGGCCACTACAAAAGCTCTCGCCGTCTCGCCCCCAAAATTAGAGCAGAATAATGCTAAATTTTGGTTTGTTGCGATTGGAGGTCATATTCACCCCACCCACCAAAAATCAGCTCATTCGGATAAAAACTAAGGGTACCTCCCATACAAAGTGACCCAAGACAACTTTGTTCTACAGTTTATAAAATGAGTAGTACGTAGAACAAACTCCTGACGGGTCACTTTGTATGGGAGATACCCTTAATTTTTATCCGAATGATCTGATTTTTGGTGGGTGGGGTAACTATGACCTCCAATCGCACCAAACCAAAATTTAGCACTCTGCTCCAATTTTGGGGGGAGTTATGGATATGCCGTTTTGAAAAATTTAAATGGGGGGATAATGAAGGTCCTTGACCGGAGCGACTCAATGTTTACGTTAAAATTATTTTCAACTTGTTTTGAATACTTATACAAAATTTTACGGCTGAACTAGCGTTCTTTCAAAAGTTATGGTGCTTTTAAAAAAGGTCTAAAATGAAAATATTCTAATTTATGTTCTATTCTAACGCCGAAATATTAAATTAAACGCTAATGTGTTATATATCATTGCAAAGATAATTGGTTGGGACTTTTAATGCCATAATCAGGGGACCATTCCCAACCATAATCCAAAAATATTTCCGATGTTGGACTTTTGCCGACCAAATATGCCATTTTTCTTAGACTAAAACGGCCTTAGTGCAATGCTGGACTGTCGCGCCCTGTCATTTATTTATTTGTTATATTTCATACCTTTTTTTTCTAATCTTGAATATAGTATTTTCAAATACATAATTTAAACGTTGTCCGTACATTTTATTGCGGAGCGGAGCGACTGAAGTTATCTCTTAAAGAAAGCTTGTAATTAATAATGGACCATTATTAATTACAAGCTGTAAGAGATCGCTTGTCTTAACAAGCAATAATTCAATGTCCAATGTTTTACTAATTTCTTTTCCCAAGTTAAATTTCAATCAAATTCCATCGTGGTGCTGCTGCCCACTGGGAAATCAATCAAGTTCATCCACCATCATTTCTTACCGGAAGATTACCAAGGCTAATTAGAAAAGTATATTACTACAACAACTTTGCAGCTTATTTGAAAATTGTTCAACTTGTAAAATTTCCTGTAAATTACATTATACATAATTACATTTATTGTAGAGTCAGGTTTTTTATTACATGTATTTTTTTAAGGTAGACGAATAAGCAAGCTCTTATCGGATCCTTTCTACGATTCTTTTAGAAATTGACGCATAGTCTTACGATTACGTCTATCTGATATAAGTATAATTAAGTAATTTTGCAATTAACAAAAAATTCCGTAACCTAATACTAATCAATAAAGTAAAAATTAGTTTCCTTTCGTTGAACAGAAAAAGGGATAGTGTAAATCTCAAGCGAACGCATTCACTATAGCAGGAAAATTGATTACATCGCGAAAATTTCAAAGTCACACCTAAAAGTACTTACCTAAACTCAAACATGACATGTGCCTGCCAAACTGAAACTTTATTTACTTTTAATTAAAACTTTTCTTTACTTCAAAATATCGGGAACAATTTATAAGACGACTTTGCAGTGCATACATACATATGTATGTATACAACATGTGAAGACTTTCACGTTCGAAGCTGAATAATCTATGTCGAATCTTGCTTGATAATTTGAGTCACAAGCCACAAGGACAATAAGTCTCAGCATTAGCACACCCCTTTTACAAATTGGAGTCATAAGTCAATTAAATCCGACAATAATGGGCGACTCATCCGCAAAATATTGTGGCGAACGTGACTTGGCATAATCGCTATCAAATTAGAATGAATGACGCCATTATTCAAAAATTTGTGTTTCAGAGATTCTTATGCTATCACAGCGGATTCGTTATAGTGAAGAGAGGCATTTAATACGTCTTGCAGCTCAGACAGTAATGAAAATAAAATGTAATGTGGTAAATACTCGTAACAATTTGGAATATTTGAAAATATGCATTGGGAAATTATATTAAATTTATTTTTACGCATATATCATTAATTTACGAATCCATTGGATTTATCATAGAAGTGTCAAGAGCGATACGATATTTTTAAATTTGAAGATTTGAGGCGGATTTTTTTCAAAGAAATATGTACATATGTACACTGCTTGTATTCAGGTTAGTACCTACACACTCCTTCGCATGAATAGTTTTGGCTAAATTCCAGCCAAAATGAACGAGGTAATATTTCAAAATTATTACGTTAATAGCTGTTTCGATTCTGAGTTAAGTAAAACAAATAGTACTGCTTCTCTATTCCACATTTGAGCACGTAGGACTAAATTGGTGTTGCTGTTTGACTGACTGTATTAGCTTTAATATGCTTAAAGGAAACCCATTATCTCTAGAAGAGGGATCAACAATTGAAGCTTACAGGAAGCAAAGGCTGCCAAAAAGTGAATTAATAAAAAATATAATAATGAAAGTTAAAAAGTAGAATACAAATTCATCTGTAATAAGTATAGGTAAAGGCTCCAGTAAACAGTCATATTTGGTCATATGTATTTCTATTATAATATGCTTAAGCCTACTTGATTTCGCTTACTGCGAGTCTAAAAATGTATACTGAATGAATTCAGGCACGAACTATTCGTCGCGCGAACCAAGCCATTATTTTGGTAATAAATTTGCACGATTTGCAAACGTTGTTCCGGAGTAAGTCTATTCATTATGAAATGGCAAACCAAACTGAGCATAAATCAAGTGACAGCTGTCAAAAAGACCAACTCTGAAAGAAGTATTGCCAGATTGAAAACCACATGTCTAAAAAAAACCGCTAATTGAGTGCTTGTGAATGCTTGTGATTTTGAGAGAAGCATATCAGTATCAAAAATAAATAACAGGCGCGACAATCCAACATTGGACTACGGCCGCAGGATGTGTTAGTGACATCCTATTTCCAAGATCTTATCTGCTTTTTGTTGAGGTAATGAGATCAGCATCACGCTCAGCAGTGTTATTTATATATTTATATTATATTATTTATATATCAGTCTCAAAGATAAGGGAAAATTTTTGCCTTAGGCCGAGCTTTCTTTCTATCTCGAAACAGTGAAGGGACTAAAACTGAAAAAAAAAATCCAACTTAACATTCACCGAAAGCAAATGAGTTTAAACTTTGCATGAAAACACTTAGCATGGAATAAGAATTGGCGTCCCGTTGTATTTTCGGATAAAAGACTTTTCGAGCCTACCTATGACTTGCGTTTAATAAACCTCTCCTCACCCCCATAATTCTCATTCATCCCTTTTTACATAAGTTGCGTGATTTCGATAAAACAATATTTGTGTGAGGTTTGGTTGGAATAAGTGGGAAAATTAAAAACAATGGTTGAAAATTTAATGGGGGGGGGGGGGAGGCAGGAGGCATAGTCCCATAGTACGATTCCATTTGTTTTTTGTCGTTTCGATGAAAACATATTGGAACATATTAATATGTAGAACGTTTTGAGAAATTGGTTTAAAAAAAAAATTTCTTAAAAGAACCAACCGGGGGTTGAGTTTGCACGGCAGCCCCATGACCACATGGCCTCTTTCCATCGATTCTTACATATGTTTTGTGGTATGAAAAGAAAGACATTTTTATGAGGTTTGGTTGAAATCGGTGCACAAATACAAAAGTTTTTCTTAGAATAACCTAGGGATTGGATTTGTATGGCAGCCCCATGATCCCATTGTTTGATTCCATCGATTTTTACATATCTTCTGTAGCTTTAATAGAGATCCATTTATGTGAAGTTTGTTGAAAATTCAAAAGCAAACAAGTTTTCCTTAAAAGAACTATGTATAGCAGCCAAATGACCCAGTGATCCGATTTCGACGATTGAAACATGCCAACAGCCTGCAACAATAATGAGAACCTGTGCAAAATTTCAGCTTGCTAGCTTTAATACCGGCCGAATAAAACGCGTTGCAACAGAAAAACACACAGGCGCACATCGCCCAATCGACTCCCCAGTCATACTGACTGATCTTATATACAGTGGGTCACAGCTTATTTCAATCAGTTCTTATGAAATAATTTAAACGTCCATAAAAACTTAACTCATCATCAATGTGGCACGATAGCCCGACGTCGGGCCTTGGCTGCCTGAATCGTTGACCTCCAATTGTCGCGGTTACGCGACCTTGTCCTCCAGTTTCGGAAGCCCAGCAGCTGGTGTTCGTCTTCACCTACGGAGTTCTCCCAGCGAGCTCTCGGTCGTCCACGCAACCTCGCTCCGTCAATTCGTTGTGCGCTCATCACTTTCTTTGGCATGCGATTATCGTCCATCCGTTGTACATGCCCCGCCCATTGCAAACGTTGAAGCTTCACGATTTTCGATACTTCCAGCTCATCGTACAATTGATACAACTCATGGTTGTACCGGATACGCCATTGGTCTCGCTAGCGAACGGCCCCGAAAATTCGCCGAAGGACCTTTCGTTCGAATCGGTCTAGCAAAATTTCGGAGGGTCCATGTTTCGCAGCCATAACATAGCACGCGTCGGATGATCGTTTTGTACACGCGGAGCTTCGTGTTCCTGTGCGCAAGTTTCGAATTAATTATAGGGAGGACCGAGAAATATGTCTTATTGGCTAGTTGTATCCGTCGCTTAATTTCGTCGGTTTCGTTGGCGTCCTTTGATAAGTTACAACCCAGATAGTTGAAGTTGTCTACATACTCGATACTAAGGTCCCCCACTATGATGCTTGATTTTGCTGGCGTCCTTGTTTTCGATTGCATCATAGTCTTTGTTTTGCTTTCATTGATATGTAGTCCAACTTCCTTTGCGGCGTTATTGAGGTTATGCAGAAGGCTTTCTGCATCACCCAACCTTCGAGACATGATGTTGATATCGTCGGCGTACGCTACTAATTGAGTCGACTTGATGAGTAGCGTTCCGCTGCTGTCCATATTCATGGCTCGAATTACATACTCCAAAGCAGCGTTGGTCAGGCACGTTCCACCATGCTTCAGCAGTTCTGCTGGGATCTCGTCAGCGCCGGGCGCTTTATTATTTTGAAGCGACTGTATGGCAAGACTCACCTCCTCTACTGTTGGGGGCCTGGTTCGGCTAACTGCTCAAGAGCTGGCTCCGCGGGGGATGTTGATGGTGCATTGAGGAGCTCTTCAAAATGCGAGGCCCATCGTTTGTTGACGCTTTCGATGTCGCTGATGATGTTACCATCCTTGTCCTTACATAGGCTTGTCCTGGGTTGATATCCGTTCTTAACATTATTTATAAGTTTGTACGCCTGTCTTATGTTCCTACTGGCTAATCTTTGGTTTATTTGCTGTAACTGCTCGTCAAAATGTTTGCGTTTCTTACGTCTAATTAACCTATTAGATACTCGCCGAAGTTCGTTGTATTTTTCTTTCTTGACTCGGGATGCACGTTGTGTGTATTGGCGATAGGCTTCATTTTTCGCCTCAATCGAGGCCCTGCATTCGTCGTCGAACCAGTCTGCTCGTCTGCGCCGGCCTTTATAGTCCATGACCTCTTCTGGGACCCCCTTGATGCTGTCTTCGAGCTCCTCCCAGAACTCATGGATGCCTAAATTGTTGATGTCATCCAGCAAAAAAAAAAACTTAACTGGAAAGGATATTAAAATTTTCTCAACGCGGATTAATAGTCTAGTGCAGGGGTGTCAAACTCAAAACCTGGCCCGGGCCAAATAAGTCTCACTCTAGAAAGGTGGGTAAAAAGACAACCAGTTGTTTGTGATAAGGTTTTAAACAAAACTCATGCACCAATACAGCTTAATAAGTATAAATCTAAAAATATAAAAATCTAAAAATCAGGCACTGCTGTAATTATTATGTTGGAATTTCACATTCAGGTGATTTAATCACCAATTCCAAGATTTCCGTAGTTTTTAATGCTTTGCCACTTTTCCAAATAAATCTCAATTCATGTTCGGCAAAGCCAACCAATTTTATATTAACTGTATTTCGGAACAGAACAGTTCCATGAAGAGTATTGTCCTGTACAAAAAAGATGAGCTGTCTTATAAAACCAAATAACCAGCAGCAAATTGTTTGTATTTGAGAAAAATTCCTAAAATAATCTTGCATGAGCCACTGACGAGTTTTAGTCATTTTTGTAGACTTGAGTTGGACGGCTGAATTTGTTCACCTGACCAATCTCACCATTTTTGTGTTGTTACAGATTGTGCTGCTTCGACATGGCGGAGGGCCGCATGCGGCCCGCGGGCCGCGAGTTTGACACGCCTGATTAATGAGGTATTAATAATTGACACGCCTGGTCTAGTGTACACAAATATCATTTATTAACATGTTTTATTTAAATTTTATTATCTTCAATTATTTATAAGAATTAATAACGAAAAGTAAGTAAAAACTATGTCACAGCTTATTTCGAACAGACATGGCAACCATTATTTAAATTTGCTTTAAAAACACAAGAATAAGAATTCATTTATTAGTATGAATGCTCTTTTTATTACCGGCCATTTCTTACCGCTTGTGCATTAAATTAACTTGATTTGTGTACCTTACAGAGTGATTTTGGTCCACTTTTCAGTTAATGCAGTGCTTAAACCGTTTTGTTGGATCTTTCCTGTTTTCGGATGTTTGTATTAAAATATTTAGTAACATACAAGTTTGCCGGCGGTTTCGAATGCTTTTCGTTGTCCCAAAAATTTAAGTCATGGTCTTACCCTGTATAATACATCACCTTCTATTCGAGCCATTTTTCCGCAATAAATTTGTCCCTGCAAAAACCCTTCCTCCGAGCATTAGCATCCAAATTGCGGGATAATTTGTCCTATCAATTGTAATCTCAATAAACTCCAAGGTTTTTACCTCCAAGCGCGGACGTACAGGCCAACAAAATAATGCTACCAACATCGTCTTTGACTGTAGGGTTCGAATGAATGTTTTGCCATGTTTGTATTTGGCCTATGCGGAACTTATGAGGCTTCATTAGAACCGACTACATATATTAGATTCTTACTCATTATTACTATAACGGTTTTTGCTTTTTAACAGACTAACTATAACGGTGTTTCAAAATTGTCAGCTTTTGAACAACGCTTTCGCTCCCTAGTAATTAAAAATGGCTTTTCCAGCGCTATTACGTCATTAAACCCATGCGGTTATAGGAACTGGTCTAAGGTTTTTGACTGGTATGCTTCTCACAACCCAGCCTTGGATTGTCTGGTAATTGTTGAAGCTTTTAGTCTTGGGCTACCTTGTGTTTTGCATACCAAATAGCGTTTTTGCGATGAGTTGAAAATTCTTTTCGGGGCATTTTTCTCTTCGCGGACCGTGTCAACCAAATCAACTATTTCACCAATTTACATGTTTGCATGATCAAAATCAATGAGAACAGATCCTTGTTGTTAAGGCTTCGTACTGAGACTCACCTGACGACACAATTCACATATTTTGTTTGATTTTTTTTTAATTGATGGAAACCTTACTAGAACCCAATACCAATATATTAATTCAAATGTAGACATGGAAAAAAACTGTTAAACAGTACCATAAGATATCATCTGACAGCTATAAAATATTTGGTTGAAATAAGCTGTGACACTGTTTTTGTTACTTTTTTGTTATTGTAATTGTTTCAACGTAGTCTGGCTGGTCTAGCGGTTAGTGCGCGCACCTTCGGTGCACAGGGTCATAAGTTCGAATCTCACCGTGAGCCATGGTGTTTTTCGAACTCACGAGCTTGTGACCGACTATGATCACACTCAGATGTTAAACGAGTACCCATTTATGGGGATAAGTAACACTGCTGAGCGTGTTGCTGATCTCATTACCTCAACAAAAAGCAGATAAGATCTTGGAAATAGGATGTCACTAACACATCCTGCGGCCTTAGTCCAATGTTGGATTGTCGCGCCTGTTATTTTTAATTGTTTTCAAGCATTCAAAAAAGCATAAAAATAAACAAATTTAACAAACGATAATGTAGAACATTCGACCGTTAAATCTGCGATTACGCATTTTAAGTTTTTAATATGTTGTGGTTGAAATAAGCTGTGACCCAATTAAAAGTGTCGCAACATCTGGATAAACATTTTTTGTCTAAAACCTATAAGTCAGCATTCTTCTTCTTCTTCTTCTTTCTCCTTGACTTAACAGTCGGTTGTCTAAGCATGGAAGCTTGTATTGACAGGTAAGATTGGCCATTTGGCGGTGTTCATTTAGTTTTTGAAATATATTTGTTAAAAGCACAAATCATTATAACTTTATAAATTTAGTCGCATCAAATAAGTTCCGAAATTTTTAGGTTATGAGATAACCTTTTAAACATGTGGTTATGAAAGTTCTTTGTCTAATTCATTTTTGAAAATACTGTTACACAGTACTGTGTTACGAGAACAGTTAGTGTTAACTGTTATGAATCACATTTTTTATCATGATTATAAATTATGTATAAATTTCACGTTTTCAGTTTTTATCTATCCATTAGATATATTATTTCGCGTATATTTCGTTTTATAATTTGATTAACATCACTTTTGTTATTACTAATTTTCAATTATCACTTTATCAATTTAGTACGATATGAGTCTCCGTCTCGCCATCCGACCAGGATGGGAGCTGATAGAAGACTCCCATAAGTCAGCATTGATCTAAATATCCGAAGCGTCAAATTTGACAGTTTCAGCTGTCTGTGGTATCGACAAGGGCTGCCGATTGGTAGCTTGTGAAGTCAATTGAATTGATTCATCGCTTCAACACCAGCAAAAATCTGACTCGCTGCCAAATTTAGATATCCAATTTGTTTATGCAGTGGTGTATCATTCAATTGTCAATTGTACAGCAGTGTAGTGACAGTTTTGCAACTTTTGTCCGTTTTTTGTTTGAAGCTATAAAATTTCCGAATGAATGACCTAACATAACAACAGGAACAATGTCCGATTTTGATAAATAGGGCCCGTATTTATGAACATACCTTAACTCAAGGAGACCTCGAGTCAAGGATGCCGAAATTCAAAAAATTAAATGTCATTTCCCATACTTTTTCATAGAAATCATTTTATATTCAGGAGTCAATGCATCCTTGATTTAGGTAAGGCGAAACCACCGCCGTCTATATATTAAGGCCGCAATGTAGACTCGTAAACGTCAAATCCGCAGTTGAAATTGCATTGCATTGTTGTTGCCTCTTATGACATTGTTGTTGTTTGCCCGTGTTCGACGGATCCATGACGTCATTGTACAGCTGAGTTGCGGCTATGATATATCTAGATGGCGTTGGCGAAACTCATGGATACCTTTAAGCTACAGTCAGACCGTGCTAGTTACTAGCTACTAGTGCATGCGTACAAGAAATCTCCACGGTGACGACGACGTCAACAATGAAACAGTGTCATATAAATGGGTGACTACGCGTTGTTACGACGCGACGTTCGTTACCGAGAGTGCGTGCAACTAGACGCGTGAATAGTCACCCTATCTACCTAGGAATTAGTTGTATGCGTGAATAGTCACCCTATCTACCTATAGGCATTAGTTGTATGCGCGAAATTACCACGGTGACGACGCGACTACGTAAACAATCAAAAAAGTGTTATGCAATTTTATAAGTAAGTAGCAAAATGTATTTAATAGTGGAATAGGACATCATGTTCAATTATTCTACTGGGAAGTGAATATATGTACATTACAATTATTTCTCGGTGGATTTCGAATTAACGGCTCAACGGATCGACACGAAATTCAGTGGGAATGTATATAATGGTAGGGTATTTGCTACGAGTACCTTTGAAATAGGAAAATGTTAACAGGGTGTCCCAAAGGAGGTGCAAAAGTAGATAATTTTATTTGTCATCGGAAAAGGGTGTACCGGCTCGTATATCGACATGAAATTCAGTGTAAATATGTAGAATGGTAGGATATTTTCTACGAATACCTTTGAGATTGGGAATTGCTAACAGGGTGTCCTAAACGAGGTGCAAAAGTAGATAATAATCAGCAATGAATTTAGTATAAATGTGTAGAATGGTAGGATATTTGCTACGAATACCTTTGTAGTCGGGAAATGTTTTTTTTTGATTGTTTGTATTCCAGATGACTTCGTAATTTCGTAAAATATTCAAAAATTTGGTTATTTCCATAGAGCTCCACTTGCAATCGTCGCCATCGCCATATTTCACAGAATATAAAAAAAAAACAAAAAAGACAAGAGAAACAACAAACAAATGCTATGCATTTGTTTCATGACGACATTTCTCGCCTACTATATATACAAACGATCCTTCCTATGGATTTGATTAGTGTAATTTACCATATTGTACTGATATTTGAATGATGCAAGTATATTCTACGATGTATTCTGAATCTCACAAAAACAACTCTGTTGTAAAAAGTTTCCGCCAAAGAAAAAGTTGTCAGCCGCAAAAAGGATTGATATAATACAATCCCGCCAACATGCTCGCAAGGATATGCATTCAAAAGTGATTGAATTAGTTAATAGTTTCCACCAAAACAGCGTGGTGCGGTATGCGTCAGAATTTGTGAAATTATTTCCGCCGCGATAGACCACGCTGAATTTGCCAATTCGTGTGGAGTCTATGTGTTGTCTGTACCGCGTAACGCACCCGCGCTGGTTTGGTGGAAGCTAATTTCTTTCAACGCTTATTGGCGGGGAGCTGACGAGGGTGCTATTTGCTGCTATGCTCTTTTCTTGATCAGTTTTAATCTCGAATCTTCCAGCCTTGTAAATAAAATGTGTTTTACAAATTTTTTTTTGCTTTCCTTCGTATAGACGACTTTTCCCTTTTTTATACAATAAAGTTCTTTCGTAATTTTCATAAGATTGGTTTTATCCTGCAATTACCCCTATGAAAGCTCCCCGCCAAACAGCATTGCAAGAAATTAGCTTCCACCAAACCAGCGCGGGTGCGTTACGCGGTACAGACAACACATAGACTCCACACGAATTGGCAAATTCAGCGTGGTCTATCGCGGCGGAAATTATTTCACAAATTCTGACGCATACCGCACCACGCTGTTTTGGTGGAAACTATTAACTAATTCAATCACTTTTGAATGCATATCCTTGCGAGCATGTTGGCGGGATTGTATTATATCCAATCCTTTTTGCGGCTGACAACTTTTTCTTTGGCGGAAACTTTTTACAACAGAGTTGTTTTTGTGAGATATCATATTTTTTTGCAGTTTTCAATTGACAAAATCAACTTAACATAACAATAAATGAATGCGTTTATTTTCTTGAAATGAAGACGATATTCACTGCCATTTTATCACGACCATGTTTGAGAACATAATAACAATAATAACCCTCTTGGTAACCTTTGTAACCTTAGCGTCCTTCGTAACCTGAGGTGTGCGTGTTTTGCGAACCTCTACCGTTTGCTGGAAGCTTTAGGATCATCGGGATGTTATTTGTTCATTCAATATTATAGTAATATGTATGTACGTACACTGAACCAAATATTTTTTCATATCAACGAATTTTTTTTTCATAAAATGTTGATTAAAATTTTCGTTAATTTTACATTATAATTTGTTGCATTGAATATTAATCACTAGTATTTTTAAAGAAAAAATGCTTTTTATTCAAAATGAAGATTTCACTTTTCCTTTTATTTGAATTGGATAAACTTTCATCAAAATCTGTAACATCTGGGTACAATTCTTCATCAATTTGAAGAAATCGTTTTTCGTAAGCATTTTTCTTGCAAATTGACGAATATTGAAGAATTTATTCAAACTGACGATTTGCTACGGCAAAATTGTATAAACGTATTGTTATATTGAAAATTTTCGTCAAATAGATAATACCTAATTGTCCAATTGAATAAAAATTATTCATATGGTTCATCATATTGAAAGAAGAAAAAAATAAGAAATAAGAAATTGCAGTCTTATTCTTCAATTCTTCAAATTGAAGAAAAATATTCAAATCGAAGATGTTGTCGTATAAACTTTTCGCTATGTAAGTAATTTCTTCATATTGACGACGCAAAGTTAGGTGTTTTTTCAAATGAACGAATTTTAATCAAACGGAAATATGTTATCGCTTAAATATACCGTTTTCTTCGTCGTTTACTAATTCGATATTCAGTTCAATTTCAGTTTAGCAACTTGATTGTCCTGTGCATGTGGTGAGTAATAATTTCACATATTTTACATATTTCTCATTTCTAAACATATGGAGCGCTTATTTTGAAAGTGGCGTAAGTCCAACTCTTCATGAATCGAGATATTTAAAGGTTTGCGTTTCAATCAATTTAAAAATCTGGGTAGCTTCGTTTGATTTAATTAAATTGTATTTATATTCTTCGGATTTTAAATTTTTTATTCATGCTAAACATTTTGCATAACCATAAAAAAATAACGGATTTTTCATTCGGTAAACTTGGGATAACCGACAATTTGATAAAAATAGCCTATTTTTTCCGCTATAATGAATCAGTTTCAGCTTCAAACAGCCGAATATTTTAAAAATCATTAATTTCACATTTTTTAATAATCATGAAGTGTAAAAAAATGTTCAGTAGTCCAGTCGAATTAGCACATTAAAAACAAAAAATACACTTCGTTTATATTTTGTTGTCTTGAAATAGGCATAGCCGTAGGAAGCTAAAACTTATTTTACTAGAAAAAATATTGATGGAGAAACGGTCAATGGCAAAAAAGACAAAAATTTAGACTAAACTGAAGATAGACATGTAGGGTATCCTATTAAAAGGGGTGTCAAGGATATTCCAGTTCTCCAGTTTTTATTTGTTTTAAGCCTTCAGGAAGATGTTAATCGCGTACACTTTCAATTGCTATTCAGTAGGTATACAGTGTGTGTCACGCTACTTGACATCAAACTCCGCTACGAAAAAATATTTTTCGAAATCATTAAATATAAATATATATTATAATCAAATATTTAATTTTTTTTATTTTATACTTTTCACATTGACACTTCTAGCAGTGTGTAATTTAATAGTCTCTTTACTTTCGGTGAAAACTTTTAACCCAACTGGGCATCTTCAGGTCTATTTTAGTTGCTAAGTACCAAAAAATATTGTTTTTTTTTCTTTCTGTGTTCCTTTTCGCACTTTTTCTATTCTATATAACAATAACCTAGGTCATAAAGATGAAGAAAAAAATCTTATAATTAGCAACTTAAATAGAACTGAAGATAGAAGTTGGGCGAAAGGCTCTGACTGAAAATAAAGAGACTACAAAATTATAAACTGCTAACGTCAATGTGGAAAATACAAAATCAAAAAAATAATCGTTACTAGTGGAAAGACTAACAATAATAAAATATTTTTACAATTATATGCAATCAAAGGAAAGTTTCAATTGAAGAAATTACGAAGACGAACGAAAATTGAAAGTGTCTAGACAGGCCCATTAACCTGCTGTGCGGTCTGATATTTCTCAAGTTTTATATTGACAAAAATTAATAACCGTTTTGAGTTTAACAAAACCTTCTTTGTTGAACCGAGAAATCAAACTCATTTGAAAGTTTAAATAACTTTAAAAAACATTGCTCAAAATTTTAAAATGTTGTCTATATTCCACAACGGTATCAAATTTACTTCAGTATTACTATTTTTAGTGGGAATATCTTTTTTTTTCGAAAATAGTTCCAACGCTCAAAATGTAACTATAGGTTGCTAGAAGTCCGTTAAGTTCACACTTGGTCAAGTGACTTCTTTAGTCATTCAAACTCGAACTTTAAAAATTTTATAGTAGTTACATATTTGGCAAAAGAATTAGTTTGAAAACTCGGTTCCACAAAGATAATAGTCCGAGCCGTGATGGTAAAAAACCGGGGTTTTCGAACTGTCGGAAATTAACCATCTTAAAAGTTGCGTTTAGTTACGGTGATATCGAAACGGTTGGTCAGCCGAAGCAAAACTTGACCAGTATAGCGTAATTAGACGTAATTAGACGCAAAAATTAGAGGTGTTCGGGGGTATGGGTAACTGTCGGATCGAACCTATTTTATTCGATAGAGGACCTCTCCGTGAGTCTAAAAACATTGGTCAGCCGAGCGGCAACCTGACCGAAGGGTTCGGCCAACCAGTTTAAAGGTGCAAATTTTTTAGGTGCGATGGGGTTTTCGGAACTGTCGGATCAAACCTATTCTATTCGATAAAGGACTGCCCTCTGATGCAAAAAATACTGGTCAGCCGAGCGGCAACCTGACCGAAGGGTTCGGCCAACCAGTTCGAAATTACCAATTCTGACGGGTCGATGGGGTTTCAGAACTGTCGGATCAAACCTATTCTATTCGATAGAGGGTCACTCCCTGATGCTAAAAACATTGGTCAGCCGAACCGCAACCTGACCGAAGGGTTCGGCCAACCAGTTCGAAATTACCAATTTTGACGGGTCGATGGGGTTTCAGAACTGTCGGATCAAACCTATTCTATTCGATGGAGGGTCACTCCCTGATGATAAAAACACTGGTCAGCCGAACCGCAACCTGACTGAAGGGTTCGGCCAACCAGTTTGAAAGTAACAATTTTGACGGGTCGATGGGGTTTCAGAACTGTCGAATCAAACCTATTCTATTCGATAGAGGGTCACTCCCTGGTACTAAAAACACTGGTCAGCCGAACCGCAACCTGACCGAAGGGTTCGGCCAACCAGTTCGAAAGTACCAATTTTGACGGGTCGATGGGGTATCAGAACTGTCGGATCAAACCTATTCTATTCGATAGAGGGTCACTCCCTGGTGCTAAAAACACTGGTCAGCCGAACGGCAACCTGACCCAAAGGTTCGGCCAACCAGCTTGAAAGTACCAATTTTGACGGGTCCATGGGGTATCAGAACTGTCGGATCGAACCTATTCTATTCGATAAAGGAACGCCCCCTGATGCTAAAAACACTGGTCAGCCGAACCGCAACCTGACCGAAGGGCTCGGCCAACCAGTTTAAAGGTGCTAATTAATTAAGTGCGTTCGGGGTTTCAGAACTGTCGGATCAAACCTATTCTATTCGATAGAGGGTCACTCCCTGGTGCTAAAAACACTGGTCAGCCGAACCGCAACCTGACCGAAGGGTTCGGCCAACTAGTTTGAAAGTAC
This sequence comes from Microchrysa polita, assembly GCA_949715475.1. Classification (NCBI taxonomy): domain Eukaryota; kingdom Metazoa; phylum Arthropoda; class Insecta; order Diptera; family Stratiomyidae; genus Microchrysa; species Microchrysa polita. The sequence continues at coordinate 64,231,283 of OX454418.1, read as the reverse complement.
CAATTTTGACGGGTCGATGGGGTATCGGAACTGTCGGATCGAACCTATTCTATTCGATAAAGGACCGCCCCCTGATGCTAAAAACACTGGTCAGCCGAACCGCAACTTGACCGAAGGGTTCGGCCAACCAGTTTGAAAGTACCAATTTTGACGGGTCGAGGGGGTTTCAGAACTGTCGGATCGAACCTATTCTATTCGATAGAGGGTCACTCCCTGATGATAAAAACACTGGTCAGCCGAACCGCAACCTGACCGAAGAGCTCGGCCAACCAGTTTTAAGGTGCTCATTTTCAGGTCCAATACATATTTTCATATAGCTTATAGTGTCGTTACTACGTGATTTCAGATTGCAAAGTGTGGTGGAGAAAATTTGTTCATTTCTTATTTTTTTAGGGTGCTGAGCTCGAAACAAGAGCTTCTCACCAAAATTTCATTGCGGAACAGGGTCAAAACACATAATATACAAGAAAAATGCAACTTTTTCGAGCAAAAATGCAAAACCGTTCATAATATGGAGCTACGTTAAAAATGGCAAATTTAAATATCAATTGTAGTAATATCGCTCAACGGATTTATAATATTTATGTCTCTTTGGACGTGCAATTATGTGCTCTCTAACATATTTATGGAAAGTTTTTCATAGAAATAAATAGTTTCAGAGTTATGAGCCAAATAACGGAAAACAGCAAACATTTCAGGGTTTTTCGTGATTTTGACCCTGTTCCGCGCAACGAAAATTTGGTGGCAAGCTCCGGATTCGCGCTCCGTACCCTAAAAAAACATAAGAAACAAAAAACTGTCTCCAACTCATTTTGCAATCTGATGTACTAGGTTTATCACGTAGAAAATACACTATTAGTAAAATTTTAAATATAAATAGAATGGAAGCAGGAGCGGCCCAATGTATGTATTTTAAATGGACGACAGCAAAGGTTTTTGCTGCCCACATGACGTCACCCATTTAAAATGTATTGTGCTGTTTTCCTCGGTAACATTCATCGCATCCCGTCTGTATCAACCAAATATTTCATGACTTTTCCCCAAACCGGATTCTACTCCCTCTCGTACGTACTACATTGCTACAAGCTCATTCATAAATTGCCACACAGCACACACACAGTCATAATCCTTGCAAACATGCGCACACGCAATCAAAAGTAAGAAATATCATCAAAACAAAAAACAAATGTATTTTCTGAAATCGCTCGGTTCATCAATTGAGTCGTTTATGACTCTTTATGACTGTCGCTAAAAGAGGTCAGTTACTCAAAAATATTTATCCTTAATCTAAGCTTAAAGGGCGGCCAAATCATGACGTGGGGCTATCCTGCCACATTGATCACGATGAAGCTTAAATCATTCTTGAAGCGTGGTTGTTCACACTAGCTGTAGAATTCTGTAAGAGAAAACAAAGATAAAATGTATGAGCAATGTACGATGAATCGGCCGCGCCGGTATGCATAAACATTTTTTGTAAAATTTTCACTCTCCTCTCACCCCATAATGCCCGCAACTCTGCACGTACATCATCGGGGTCATCGCGTCGCCGAGACTGAAAATATATTGCATCGCAAAAGGTGTGAGTAGTGAGTGCGTATTGATGTGTATACTATATGTACATATGTATATTTACTTGTGTGAATAACCCAATTTGTAGAATGAGGAAAATGAAATGCGTTTCTTTTTGTCTCAGACCTCAGGTGCAAATTTGCGCCTTTCCTCGCAATTCTGATACACATTATCGAAAATTACTTGATTGAAAATGTCCCAAAACGATAGTCGGCCTCCTGAAAAGTGGGGCTAAAGGGGTGACAGAAGACTTAAGAGTTGTTGATATAGTTGCAGCATGTTGAAATTGTTCGAAGTTTTTATGGAAAACTTGTAGTGCGTCTACAAAATTAACGCAAGTTCCATTATGCTAAATCATATAGGCGATTCCTTCTGAACGGGATGTCATTCAGAACACCATACTTCAAAAGGAAGACAAAAACCTTGAAAAGGACGGTCAGCAGACGAACCTGAAGTGATGCAAAAAGTGGGATTTTGCGAAAAACAACAATGATTTCTCGTGGCAATTTTGCAAAAAAAAACTGTTTGGCGACAAATTTGTACGATGTTTAATGTGCGCTAATTTGATATACTTCCCGTAGTCTTGCCTTAAATCGGTAAAAAGTTCAAGAGCTTAAACCAAGTTGCCGAATATTATTTCCCACATAAGTATAAAGTCAAATGTTGTGGACAATTGGGAGGGGGTGGCGGTTTTTTATTTCGTGAATATATAAGAATTGGTTCGGAGGAAAACACACTAAAAGCACGCTGTCGAGGGTTGAGAGCTAACGTGGCGAGAGCGGGTTAAATTGTCGCATTTTTGTGCTTATCAGGTCCATTTCCGCTATATTTTCTAAACCGCGAACTGTACAAAAAAAATTGTCTGAGCAAAAATGAAAGCTTACAAAAGTTCCTATAAAACTCATCTTACAAGCATATGTCGAATTCTTAACTTGTATCAACATATTGCTAATTTAAAAATCAAAAGTTTCATATTGAGAACATCAACACAGCATAGTCGGCATATCTATAGATTGGCTTTATGCATGTACGCTATATGGATGCTCTGTGAAATTATATATGAAATGAGAGATTAAAACGTGTAGGGATTGAATAATAATAAACAATAGCCTAAATTTCTATATCTTTATAATAATGCTACTCTTAAAACTTAAAATTTTAAAATTGTATAGACACACACGACTCATGGTACATACTATACCTAATGGATGATAGTACAGCTCATTTAGGTAGAATTTATGTTCTACACTCTAAGACAATTTAGTTGAATTTTACATACATTATACTAGGAAACTAGTTTCCTATTTTCGTTGCTTTAAATTTACACAACAGGCGGAACGTTGTATTTTACACCTTTTTGTCGTAAAATAAGTACATCGTAATTGTGTAATTTTTAACTTCAGTTTGTGTAAATTTGTGAGGAATATGAAGTGAAATTTATACAAAAAGATGTAATTTTAAACATAGTATATGTACCATTGCGCCTTGAATGTGTATTTTTACACTAATTATGTCCTGAATATAATACTTTCAAGCATGCAATATAGTTTTTTTTTAGTCCTCATACCATTTTTCTGTATCTCTAACCGTTTTTTAAATAATCGCGAAAAACCGAAAAATGTCCCCTTTCCCCCCTTTTTTTAAGGTTGCGGACCCCCGATCATTTGGGACTTTTAATGCCATAATCTGGGGACCATCCCCAACCATAATCAAAAAATAAAATTTCCGATGTAGGATTTTTGCCGTTCGATGGCCATATTTTGGTGCAATTTTCTTAGACTATCACTAAACACGTTTGAAAATTTGCAACTGCACGGTACACACAACAAATGCGCATAATGCTGAAAATTACACATTTCTGTGTAAATTTTGGTAAATGCGACATCGATGTGTAAATATGGACATTTGATATGTAAAGATGTGATTATGTTATACGTGTTTTGGAAGAGAGGCTATGTATTTTTGCGTAGAAGTATGTAAAATAGTACATTGCATGTTCTATAAGGGTATAAATACGCCAACGAAATAATTATGAGTAAAATATTACGTAAGTTTACTATATTATTATGTGCAAAATGAGTGTAAAAGTACAGTCGTGTTTTAGAGTGTAAGATGACCTCTCTATTTTTAACCGTTATAAAATTTTAGCATCTTTTGTAAATAGTGTCAAAAAGCTCGACTTGACGAGAAAAATTACTTTTTGCCACACTCTCAAATATTTAATCCGAGATTTGACTTCAATTTCTGAAAGTGCACAAGCTTCAACATTAAATAACTCAATAACTCTCAAATAAATCATTTAAATAGCTTCCCAGATACTATCGTTCAAACTTTAAAGAAATTCGAAAATCGGTTTTTCGTTGAAAATACTAATTGTAAAATCGTAACTGTGCTTTGAACTCACAAATGTGCAAAGTTGACAAAAGTTGCCTCATTATGTTAGCTTTCGAACGACATATTAAAATGAGGGTCTTAGGATATGAAAAATTACAAACCTTACGTGTTAAGGAGAAAAAACGTGATCCTAAGAGAAAACCAAGGTAAACATTTCCTCAATTTTTATTGTTTTGTTTAGTAAACAAGATTTTTTATTTATAAAAAACGAAAAAAGAACGAAACAGTAAAATTATTAACAATAAGAACATAAAATACAAGTACTGGTCGAAGTTTCCCCTCGATATCGACACCTTTTACCTACAGAAGAGACTGCCTGAGACACCTTTTCTCTTTTTTGCTTGCAAATTGTTGGAAGCCGTTTCGCATGGCCTGCTAGAAGTCCAAATTTAACGCTGCTTTATTTCCATGTATAGGACTAAAAAATTAAGTTTACGATGAACCTATAGTGTCTCGGGAACACCAACTACAAACAATTGAAACGGCTTGCAACGATTTGCGAGAAAAAAGGAAAATGTGGAAAAAATGCCGATATGGAGAAGGACATTATGACGAGGACTTGAAGTATAAGCTCGTATTATTGATAATTTTACTTTTTCTTTCTTTTTTCTTTTTTTTTAATAAAAAAAAATCTTGAGGAAACTTTTACCTTGGTTTTTTCTTAGGATCACGTTTTTTCTCCTTAACACGTAAGATTTGTAATTTTTCAAATCCTAAGACCCTAGCTTAAAGACAGCATCAAGGGGGTCGCAGAAGAGGTCGTGGGCTATAAAGGCCGGCGCAGACGAGCCGAATGGTTCGACGACGAATGCAGGGCCTCGATTGAGGCGAAAAATGAAGCCTATCGCCAATACACACAACGCGCATCCCGAGCCAAGAAAGAAAGATACAACGAACTTCGGCGAGTATCTAATGGATTAATTAGACGTAAGAAACGCAAAAATTTTGACGAGCAGTTACAGCAAATAAACCAAAGATTAGCCAGTAAGAACAATACACAGGCGTACAAACTTATAAACAATATCAAGAACGGATATCAACCCAGGACAAGCCTATGTACGGACAAGGATGGTAACATCATCAGCGACATCGAAAGCGTCAACAAACGATGGGCCTCGCATTTTGAAGAGCTCCTCAATGCACCATCAACATCCCCGCGGAGCCAGCTCTTGAGCAGTTAGCCGAACCAGGCCCTCCCGTTCTACCCCCAACAGTAGAGGAGGTAAGTTTTGCCATACAGTCGCTTCAAAATAATAAAGCGCCCGGCGCTGACGAGATCCCAGCAGAACTGCTGAAGCATGGTGGAACGTGCCTGACCAACGCTATACATGTGCTACTGCTGAAAATATGGAACGACGAGGTAATCCCCGAAGATTGGCGCAAAAGCATAATCTGCCCAATCCACAAAAATCTCACAAGGATGACGATGACTAATACCGTCTCGCAGGTCAGAGTGCAGAACCGACTCACTGACCTATTTGAAACTCATACTGGACTCAAGCAGGGCGACGGGCTGGCGCCGACATTCAACCTTGCTTTGGAGTATGTAATTCGAGCCATGAATATGGACAGCAGCGGAACGCTACTTATCAAGTCGACTCAATTAGTAGCGTATGCCGACGATATCAACATCATGTCTCGAAGGTTGGGCGATGCAGAAAGCCTTCTGCATAACCTCAATAACGCCGCAAAGGAAGTTGGACTACATATCAACGAAAGCAAAACAAAGGCCATGATGCAATCGAAAACAAGGACGCCAGCAAATTCAAGCATCACAGTGGGGGACCTTAATATCGAGTATATAGACAACTTCAACTATCTGGGTTGTAATTTATCAAAGGACGCCAACGAAACCGACGAAATTAAGCGACGGATACAACTAGCCAATAAGACATATTTCTCGGTCCTCCCTATTATTAATTCGAAACTTGCGCACAGGAACACGAAGCTCCGCGTGTACAAAACAATCATCCGACCCGTGCTATGTTATGGCTGTGAAACATGGACCCTCACCCAAGCCTCCGAAATTTTGCTAGACCGATTCGAACGAAAGGTCCTTCGGCGAATTTTTGGGGCAGTTCGCGAGCGAGACAATGGCGTATCCGGTACAACCATGAGTTGTATCAATTGTACGATGAGCTGGAAGTATCGAAAATCGTGAAGCTTCAACGTCTGCAATGGGCGGGGCATGTACAACGGATGGACGATATTCGCATGCCAAAGAAAGTGATGAACGCACAACGAATTGACGGAGCGAGGTTGCGTGGACGACCGAGAGCTCGCTGGAAGAACTCCGTAGGTGAAGACGCCCACCAGCTGCTGGGCTTCCGAAACTGGAGGACAAGGTCACGTAACCGCGACAATTAGAGGTCAACGATTCAGGCGGCCAAGGCCCGACGTCGGGCTATCGTGCCACATTGATGATGATCCATATAGCGTACATGCATAAAGCCAATCTATAGATATGCCGACTATGCTGTGTTGATGTTCTCAATATGAAACATTTTTTTTGTACAGTTCGCGGTTTCGAAAATATAGCGGAAATGGACCTGATAAGCACAAAAATGCGACAATTTAACCCGCTCTCGCCACGTTAGCTCTCAACCCTCGACAGCGTGCTTTTAGTGTGTTTTCCTCCGAACCAATTCTTATATATTCACGAAATAAAAAACCGCCACCCCCTCCCAATTGTCCACAACATTTGACTTTATACTTATGTGGGAAATAATATTCGGCAACTTGGTTTAAGCTCTTGAACTTTTTACCGATTTAAGGCAAGACTACGGGAAGTATATCAAATTAGCGCACATTAAACATCGTACAAATTTGTCGCCAAACAGTTTTTTTTGCAAAATTGCCACGAGAAATCATTGTTGTTTTTCGCAAAATCCCACTTTTTGCATCACTTCAGGTTCGTCTGCTGACCGTCCTTTTCAAGGTTTTTGTCTTCCTTTTGAAGTATGGTGTTCTGAATGACATCCCGTTCAGAAGGAATCGCCTATATGATTTAGCATAATGGAACTTGCGTTAATTTTGTAGACGCACTACAAGTTTTCCATAAAAACTTCGAAAAATTTCAACATGCTGCAACTATATCAACAACTCTTAAGTCTTCTGTCACCCCTTTAGCCCCACTTTTCAGGAGGCCGACTATCGTTTTGGGGCATTTTCAATCAAGTAATTTTCGATAATGTGTATCAGAATTGCGAGGAAAGGCGCAAATTTGCACCTGAGGTCTGAGACAAAAAGAAACGCATTTCATTTTCCTCATTCTACAAATTGGGTTATTCACACAAGTAAATATACATATGTACATATAGTATATACATCAATACGCACTCACTACTCACACCTTTTGCGATGCAATATATTTTCAGTCTCGGCGACGCGATGACCCCGATGATGTACGTGCAGAGTTGCGGGCATTATGGGGTGAGAGGAGAGTGAAAATTTTACAAAAAATGTTTATGCATACCGGCGCGGCCGATTCATCGTACATTGCTCATACATTTTATCTTTGTTTTCTCTTACAGAATTCTACAGCTAGTGTGAACAACCACGCTTCAAGAATGATTTAAGCTTCATCGTGATCAATGTGGCAGGATAGCCCCACGTCATGATTTGGCCGCCCTTTAAGCTTAGATTAAGGATAAATATTTTTGAGTAACTGACCTCTTTTAGCGACAGTCATAAAGAGTCATAAACGACTCAATTGATGAACCGAGCGATTTCAGAAAATACATTTGTTTTTTGTTTTGATGATATTTCTTACTTTTGATTGCGTGTGCACATGTTTGCAAGGATTATGACTGTGTGTGTGCTGTGTGGCAATTTATGAATGAGCTTGTAGCAATGTAGTACGTACGAGAGGGAGTAGAATCCGGTTTGGGGAAAAGTCATGAAATATTTGGTTGATACAGACGGGATGCGATGAATGTTACCGAGGAAAACAGCACAATACATTTTAAATGGGTGACGTCATGTGGGCAGCAAAAACCTTTGCTGTCGTCCATTTAAAATACATACATTGGGCCGCTCCTGCTTCCATTCTATTTATATTTAAAATTTTACTAATAGTGTATTTTCTACGTGATAAACCTAGTACATCAGATTGCAAAATGTGTTGGAGACAGTTTTTTGTTTCTTATGTTTTTTTAGGGTACGGAGCGCGAATCCGGAGCTTGCCACCAAATTTTCGTTGCGCGGAACAGGGTCAAAATCACGAAAAACCCTGAAATGTTTGCTGTTTTCCGTTATTTGGCTCATAACTCTGAAACTATTTATTTCTATGAAAAACTTTCCATAAATATGTTAGAGAGCATATAATTGCACGTCCAAAGAGACATAAATATTATAAATCCGTTGAGCGATATTACTACAATTGATATTTAAATTTGCCATTTTTAACGTAGCTCCATATTATGAACGGTTTTGCATTTTTGCTCGCAAAAGTTGCATTTTTCTTGTATATTATGTGTTTTGGGTTTTGACCCTGTTCCGCAATGAAATTTTGGTGAGAAGCTCTTGTTTCGAGCTCAGCACCCTAAAAAAATAAGAAATAAACAAATTTTCTCCACCACACTTTGCAATCTGAAATCACGTAGTAACGACACTATAAGCTATATGAAAATATGTATTGGACCTGAAAATGAGCACCTTAAAACTGGTTGGCCGAGCTCTTCGGTCAGGTTGCGGTTCGGCTGAACAGTGTTTTTATCATCAGGGAGTGACCCTCTATCGAATAGAATAGGTTCGATCCGACAGTTCTGAAACCCCCTCGACCCGTCAAAATTGGTACTTTCAAACTGGTTGGCCGAACCCTTCGGTCAAGTTGCGGTTCGGCTGACCAGTGTTTTTAGCATCAGGGGGCGGTCCTTTATCGAATAGAATAGGTTCGATCCGACAGTTCCGATACCCCATCGACCCGTCAAAATTGGTACTTTCAAACTGGTTGGCCGAACCCTTCGGTCAGGTTGCGGTTCGGCTGACCAGTGTTTTTAGCACCAGGGAGTGACCCTCTATCGAATAGAATAGGTTTGATCCGACAGTTCTGAAACCCCGAACGCACTTAATTAATTAGCACCTTTAAACTGGTTGGCCGAGCCCTTCGGTCAGGTTGCGGTTCGGCTGAACAGTGTTTTTAGCATCAGGGGGCGTTCCTTTATCGAATAGAATAGGTTCGATCCGACAGTTCTGATACCCCATCGACCCGTCAAAATTGGTACTTTCAAGCTGGTTGGCCGAACCTTTGGGTCAGGTTGCCGTTCGGCTGACCAGTGTTTTTAGCACCAGGGAGTGACCCTCTATCGAATAGAATAGGTTTGATCCGACAGTTCTGATACCCCATCGACCCGTCAAAATTGGTACTTTCGAGCTGGTTGGCCGAACCCTTCGGTCAGGTTGCGGTTCGGCTGACCAGTGTTTTTAGTATCAGGGAGTGACCCTCTATCGAATAGAATAGGTTTGATTCGACAGTTCTGAAACCCCATCGACCCGTCAAAATTGTTACTTTCAAACTGGTTGGCCGAACCCTTCGGTCAGGTTGCGGTTCGGCTGACCAGTGTTTTTATCATCAGGGAGTGACCCTCCATCGAATAGAATAGGTTTGATCCGACAGTTCTGAAACCCCATCGACCCGTCAAAATTGGTAATTTCGAACTGGTTGGCCGAACCCTTCGGTCAGGTTGCGGTTCGGCTGACCAATGTTTTTAGCATCAGGGAGTGACCCTCTATCGAATAGAATAGGTTTGATCCGACAGTTCTGAAACCCCATCGACCCGTCAGAATTGGTAATTTCGAACTGGTTGGCCGAACCCTTCGGTCAGGTTGCCGCTCGGCTGACCAGTATTTTTTGCATCAGGGGGCGGTCCTTTATTGAATAGAATAGGTTTGATCCGACAGTTCCGAAAACCCCATCGCACCTAAAAAATTTGCACCTTTAAACTGGTTGGCCGAACCCTTCGGTCAGGTTGCCGCTCGGCTGACCAATGTTTTTAGACTCACGGAGAGGTCCTCTATCGAATAAAATAGGTTCGATCCGACAGTTACCCATACCCCCGAACACCTCTAATTTTTGCGTCTAATTACGTCTAATTACGCTATACTGGTCAAGTTTTGCTTCGGCTGACCAACCGTTTCGATATCACCGTAACTAAACGCAACTTTTAAGATGGTTAATTTCCGACAGTTCGAAAACCCCGGTTTTTTACCATCACGGCTCGGACTATAAGGTGACATTTATCACAAAACCAAAACAGTTTTATTGTAAAAACAATTTTTTTTAATATTATGATTTACAGTTAGATTGCATTAAAAATATCAGCAAGTTTAGCATTTCTTTTGATCGCATGTAAAGATTAAATATTTTCTCAGAGCAGGAACCCTGTATAGCGTCTGAAATTCATATTCGGATTGCACTTCAGGGAAACAAAAGAATTGCTATAAATTCGGATAGTCTGATATAATTTTTTTAGGCATTTGAGGACTTAACGGCCCAATATGCTTCGAATTTCTTCAACGCATCATTATCAAATATTAGCCAAATTGTGATTTTCAATAGCCGAAAAAAATGGACGAAATCGGAGCGGGCAGAAATAATTTTTTTTTATTAAGGACATATTTCTCGTATATTGCTTCCAAACAATTAATTCACTCAACTCATAATTTCAGTAATTTTAATTGAAAGTTTGAAGGGTTAATCACTATATTTCAAGACATTTTCTTTCATATTTCCATTTTCTTCCGATATTAAATTTAAAAAAAAAAAAACAAATTTAATTTTACTGCAAAATATAGTTAAATTTTTACAAGCACATTAAAATCAATTTACAAAAGATACATTTCTAAAATATTTTCTGATCAGAAGATAATTTATTGTTCCCCTAAGCATGTTAATTTTGAAAGTGGAGTAAGTCACACGGATGGACTTACGCCAGTTTCAAAATAAACACTTTGAAGTTGTTGTTAAGTAGCAGAATTTGTGACTATGAAAACAACAGTACATTTTCGAAATATTTGTTTGATTTTTTTGTCATAGAAAGAAACCGCCAAAGACATGATAATGCCATCATTAACTCAATTTCCATAAAAAGTGGACTTATGCCACTTTCAAAATAGGCGGCTCATATATAAATATTGATATCACCGAGACAATTTTAAAAATTTAATAAGAACTTAGTTATCATAGCTACAAATTTCTGAATATATAGGTATGCAAAGACAAATAGATACAAAAAGTTAGGAAGATTTTTAATCTGCATTTCCGAACATTAAAATGTTCATACTTCTTAGTGCAAATATCTTTACATACATATTTGTTGCAAAAAATATGGATTTTTTTTAGTTATGATGAGTGCTTATCCAATTCAATAGTTTGCCTCAGCTATATCAATATTCATATGTCAAGAAAAAATTACAGCTGGTAAAATATAATTTTCTTCACATTGAATATGTGAGAATAATGGTTTCCACGAAGATTCATCACAGTGACAATAGAATAATATTCAATATGAACAGGATTCTTCATATTGACAATTTAACTTTGCAATCATTTTCTTCAGTTTGATAAATATTCATCAAAACTGAATTTTTTCAATTTATTCAAAACGAATAAATATTTATCATATAGAAGACTGTTAATTTTTCTTCAATTCGAATAAATATTCATCAACATATCTATCATTTTGTCAATATTCAATATGACTATAATATTCTTCCATCCAAATAAAAGCTTCATTGACCGTATTTTGATGAAATATTTTTCATATTAAATGTAATTTCGTCGAATTTACGAATTTTTTGGTTCAGTGTACTCGTATAAGAAACGAACCAAATCTGGAACTTTGAGCCCTTGCCGCCGCTCTTGCAGACGCTTTACAACTGAAAACTTTAGAGAACATATACAAGGGATTGTTCGAAACAGTCCTGCCAAATAACAAAACTATACGATTCTTTCCTAGTCATTTTTCGGGCCAATCTCCGACTTTTGCAAAATGCTTCCTTTAAAACATATAAAAAGATTTAAGCGAGAAACTCTATGTATTTTTTCACATTTTCCGCTGTATCTTTTTTTCTACTCCACGGATCGGAGCAAACAATAGCCTATGCACACCTTCACGACAGACTCTATCAATGGGAAAAGAGACCAAATCCCGAGATGCCCTCTGCAAGGCTGTAGCCCTGTCAATGAACGACAAGAACAACAAGAACAACGAGAACAACGAGAACAAGATTTTCGAAAAAATGCGATTTTCAAACTCTTATATCTCCAGTGTTTTTCATCGTATCTTCTTGAAATTTTCTACACTTCGTAAGACGGCGCGAACGACAACCTTTACCGAATTTGAACACTCAGGACCAACCAAACCAGAGTCCGAGCTACAGAGGTCCGAAAACCCGTACTTGTTCCGTCGTGTAAACATAGTCTTAGTCGCTTCTCACTTTTGATTTGTTCAAATTTCTTCGTTTTTCTTTGGCGGGCGGGACGCTCCCGCGTCCCTAGATTTATTTTAGTAATATAGGAATCGAACTAGCCGGTAGGTTTCGATTGGATAATTATATCAAATCTGGGATTTTTCTATAATTTTTCCCCACTTGTCTCATTTTAGCATTTCAAATAATAGTAAAGATAGAGCAAGTCTTTCTCACATACTCTGCACTGTGGTTGTCTTAAACAAGAAACGAGTAATTAATATGCAATGTATTTTATCTCTTTTTAAATGTCTTCTTCTTCTTTATATGCCAATCACAATTTCGTGTCCTTTTTAGGACTTTTGGATAAATATGTATGTTTTTTGTTTTGGCTTTAGACCCCTGATTCTGATTCCAAAACACTAAAAGTAGCCTGGCACTATCTTTTCTATTTGAAATGCTAAAATGAGACTAGCCGCAGATACAGACTATGGAAAAAATAGGGGTGGCGACCCTTCGACGAAAATGCACAGCAAACAGTCACTTTTTGCAAATGTTTTCTGTAACCGCAGGTTTTTCGAATTTTTGTATTGTGTTGATAGCTATTGTTTGTTGGGTATGCTGATTATGACAACCACTTTTGCACCTCGTTTGACAGACCCTGATAACATTTCCCGACTACAAAGGTATTCGTAGAAAATACCCTACCACTCGATACATTGATACTAAATTTATTGCTGATTATTATCTACTTTTGCACCTCGTTTAGGACACCCTGTTAGCATTTCCCAATCTCAAAGGTATTCGTACTAAATACCCTACCATTCAACACATTCATACTAAATTTATTGCCGATAATAATCTACTTTTAACATTTTCCAACCTCAAAGGTATTTGTAGCAAATACCCTACCATTCTACAAATTTACACTGAATTTCATGTCGAAATACGAGCCGATACACCCTTTTCCGATGACAAATAGAATGATCGACTTTCGCACCTCGTCTCGGACACCCTGTTACCATTTCGTAATCTCAAAGGCATTCGTAGCAAATACCCTACCATTTTACACATTCACACTGAATTTCGTGCCGATCGGTTGAGCAGTTAATTCGAAATCCACCGAAAAATAATTGTAGCGTATATTCACTCGCTGGGTGGGTGCTAGTCGAATTGAACATGTCCTATTCCGCTAGTATCTAAGAAATGTGTCCGTTGACTAGCTACTAGTGAAATTGCACAACAGTTTGTTGATTGTTTACGACGTCGTCACCGTAGTAATTTCTCGTTTGCAACTAACTCCTGTATATAGGGTGACTAGTTGCGCGTCTAGTTGCATCACACTTTCGGTGACGACGTCGTAAAAACCCAGTCACCCATTTACATGACACTGTTTTCGTTGTTTATTATGTGTCGTCGCCTATGGTGATTTCTCGAATGCAACTTTACTAGTACATACTAGTAGCTCGCCAAATGTGACTGTAGCTTAAGTTTTCAATAGACTTGAAATATAATATTTCATGGTAGGTGGGTAGCTACCTTGACTTCAAGTGAGGTTGACTATAGAAAATTTCAAGGTCTCCTTGAGTTTCTCCTTAAATCAAGGATGCATTAACTCATGAATATAAGTGATTTCTATGCAAAAAAAAGTATGGAAAATGAAGGTACGTTGATAAATACGAGCCTAATTGTTTGAAAAATTTCAAAATGAAATTTTGATTGCATCATTTTCAAGCTGGCATTTGGCAGCCCGTGGTGATACCGTTTTAGTACGAAAAGTGATATTAACCCTCTAGCAGGACAGACCGCCTTTTGGCGGGCTCTGAATTTATCCACCTAACTCCTAATGTGATGACTTTTTTTTGGCAACTAATGCTATAAGAAGTTGTGTTTGGTACTGTACAAGCGCCTTAATATTCCAGAAAACCGGGAAAATACCGTTATCCTATTCTATTGCGAGTTGAATGCGAGTTGGTGCGAAAATGGACCAAATAAATTATTGACGCAAACAGTGCGCATTTCGCGATACAAAAACACCTCTTTGTTATTAGCTTTGCTCTTCAGAAAAATTATTATAGTTGAGAAATATTGTTTATTTCATAACAATATAAGTGAATTTTGATTTTTTGAAAAGTAATATGCATTTTAGGTCCGATAAGTTAAGCCCGCCAAAAGGCGGTCTATCCAGGTAACCCAAACTTTTTTCTACATTTATCGTATATACTCATGTATTTTTTCGAAATCATTTTCATTGAATTTTCAACAAAATTATTACTGCTAGGATGTGAATCGATATTATTTGAATCTTTTTATGCATAATGCAAAAAGAAACTCAGGCAAACGTAAGGATGGCTTGGCATTATATTTGAACTAAATTATTAGCCCTAAATCTACTGTTACTGTTTTTTTTAATCAAGGAAAAGCAACTTATATGAAATGATTCCATTGTGTCCCCTGACATAAGAGCCCACGCAAGCTTTCCTATGAATATTGAACAAGTATACTTATGCAGCTATTCAGGGACACCCTGTTAACTTGGTCCCACAAACTTCAAAAATATTTGTAGCAAACACCATTATTATATCACATTATTATGTTACCATTCTATGCATTTCCACCAATTTTCATTTTCACAATCTCATTAAAGAAATGCTTAACCCTTAAATGCATAGCGTACCGATTTATTTCGTGCTCTGTGGCCGTGTTCGTTCGGTCGCCACTCTGTGAAATAGACACTCATAGAGAAACGAGTTTCCAAACTCGGCACGACTCGTCGCAAGTTTATTATTCAGAAGAAGATGATAAGAAATATTCTTATCGGAAAATAATAAACTAACAATGCGACTAGGAAGTGGTATGGCTGACAACCATATTACACTCCGAATTCAGTTGTCTTTGTAGCGTTGACGACTATACACGGTAGTCATCATCGCACCATGCTCCACTACGAGTTACGATATCAAGAGAGAGATTATATAAAAGATTTATTTTATACCGAGACCGAGTTCTCATCGCACTAATTGCATGATTAATGCATACCCTATACCCATGTATAGAGCTAGACGGCACGCAAAGCCTAAATAATCAGTTTAATGTTTTTTTGTAGAGAAGGAAGAGATATATGAGTCGGATCTGACGCACTTTTAGTATTTTATAAGGACATCCGACAGCTATCACTTGACATACATTTGAAGTTTTTCGCCACATTCTATCAAAAGATTTTGCTAAATTTAGGTTTGTAGGGGATGTAGGGGTAGTAAGACTTACTCCACTTTCCATCAACTTCCAGGATATGTCAAAAATAGGCATCGATACAAATTTTAATAAGGAATAGGAAACTAATCTCGCACCTACCCGAGCTCCCTTTTAAGAAACTGAAATATTCGTGATTTTCTATAGAAAAGACCACCTTTCCTTAAATGAAGAGGAGTCCACTATATCGCGTCTCCACTATAATTTCGATCAAAACTCTTAATAATCCTTATCCTATCTTTTTTGTACTGCTCCTATTAAAGTAAGAGGCAGATTAAATAAAATTCTGCAAAATTTCAGCTTCATAGCTTTTAAATTGGCCGAGTAAAACGCGTCGCAATAGACGGACATCGCCCAATCGACTCCCCAAGTCATGCTGATCATATGTATACTTTTTATATCGTCGGAGACGCATCCTTTAATGCGTTACAAACTTCATGACAGAGTTAATATACCCTTTCACTCTATGAGCGAAAGGTATAAAAATGAAGAAACAATACTTTTTCTTGTAATTAACTGATAATAATTGAATATGTTATGAATTGATTGTAATAATTTTGAAATGTTAACTCATTTACTCTCATGCGAATAGGAGTGCTAATCTGATGACAAGGACTGTATGTACATATACTCTTGGAAATCGTTTTAAAACAAATAGCAACTACTCATTCCACGTCCACCGCAACTCCAAACTAAACTAAACATAAATTTTGTTTGGAAATACATTTATAATTTGTTTTTAAGTCTTTGTGATCATAAACCAAGCCAATAACAAACGGTGAAGACGGTTTTCAGGTATTTAATTCTTTGCAATTATAAATAACGTAGTAAAATTAAGTCCTCAACAGAACTTCTATTTTCTGGCATGTTGTACGTTAATTGTCCTTCCAATTTAAAAGAGTAACTTAGCTTTTCAAAATTTATAGAAGTACTAAGACCAAAATGTCGCTGTTGTTAGCCTTTGGCCACTCATTAAAATGTCCAAGGCTGGCGTTTTTATTCTATTTTATTAAACAAAATTTAAAGGGTTCATTATACATTTAACAGTTTTTTCCCCAAACGCTAATAGCGTTGATTATTTGTCATTTTGCCGCAATTCAAACTTTTCCACTGACCCATAAAAGAAAAATTTCCTCAAATTCTGCTAACATAAAGAATGACTGAATTTTCCAATGACTCTCGAGCACAATCCTTCCATTGTGTATAGGCATCCGCATACAAACAAGACTAATTACCGACACTGTTGAAAGGACGAAAATTGATGACCGTCCTGGGCAATCTTATATAAGGGACTACAAGCTCTTAATTCATGTCATTAGCACTTCGGGGTTGAGACAAAATTGCCTCGAAGAAAAAGCCTTTCTAAATCTTAATCAAACTGTTCAGTTAAAGAGGAGAAAGGTCTTTTTGTCTTTACGCTTTTGGATTTGGGGCAAACATAAAGAGTGAAACAATTTCATTTTTTTTTAAAAAGAATTGTCAACGACTTTAAATCTATGAGATGAAAGAGTGCTTTGTTATTACATAGTTAGTAGTATTAGTTACCAAAAATATCCAGAAGAAGATATAAGGACTGTATGAAATTCGAGATCATCGCCGCCGTTGATATTAGGTATCATTTATGGTGTCAATTTGTGTGGCAGACTTACAACCATTCCGATGTTCCCATCACACACCTTGTTATGTCTTATCGTTCTCATCGGATATTACGAAAAAAAAGTAATCGTCTTATTTTTGGATTGTGACTGAACTAAGAGAAGTTGGTAGGAATAAGATAACAGACTGTCCCGGACGTTTGAAAAAAGTCGACTTTTATCGGAGATCGACGTATGGGTATTTAAATCAAAGATCTAAACGAGTACATCTCATATCACGTTTCGAGTAACGGTAAAAAAGTTATTGGCGCTTAAAGTTAAACTTCCTTTTCGACTTACGTTTTTCTAAACCGTTATAGGGATCGATATGAAGCTTTTCACAAAGATTGGTTAGTATGGCCTTATATACGTTAAATATTAAGACTGTCGACTTTTGCCAACAGTAACACAGTAAATTTGTAAAAATTCAATTGTTCTTGTGTAGCCCCTCTTAGGTTCCAAATATGAAAATTCTGCTAAGGGTTTTTAGAAAATAACATAGGGAATATGTCTACGAATTTTTTTATTCGAATAACTGTTTCCAAACCGGAAATATAGCCAAGCAAGAATTTAGTAAGGGCCTTTCACAATGCAAGGGAAGCCTCTTGAGCATTTCTTCAATGCATATCTTTTAACTTGATGAAACAAAGAACATGAAATTTGGTGGAAATGCATAGAATGGTAATAGTGTTTGCCACAAATGTTTTTCAAGTTTGTAGGACCAAGTTAACTGGGGGTCCGTGAATAGCTGCAAAAGTATACTTGTTCAATACTCATAGGAAAGCTTGCGGCTCTTATCTCGAGGGGCAACAATGGAATCATTTCATATCAGTTGCTTTTCCTTGATTAAAAAAACAGTAACAGTAGATTTACAGCTAATAATTCAGTTCATACCTATGTAAAGCCATCTTACGTTTGCCTGAGTTTCTTTTTGCTCAAAGGCCATCAGAAATCTTAAATCGAAAAATGCCTGTAATTTGCCTGGGAGTACTTTTATACAAACTGGGTAAATTAGCATATGTGTCAGACCACAGTACCTTACATGGACCCAAAATTGAAAAAAAAACATCCTAAACTGGACGAGTATCGAACTCACGATTTTGTGCTTCAAAGGCGAGTGCGCTAACCGTTACAGCAACTTGATTAATAAAATTGTTTTATGAAGATATATAAACATTACATTACCTAGGTATAGGGATTTGGAGCGGAGCGGAGCGACCTTAAATTTCGGAGCGAAAGAGCGGAGCGTGGAGCGGTTTTTGGCAGACTGGAGCGGAGCGATTTTTGCTTTAAAAATCGCTCCGCTCCAAAGTAAAAAATCAAAAATATTCCGAGGTGATTTTGGACGATTTAAAGGCGAAGAATTTGTTGAGAGACTTACAAAATTTCGGAATATCGTGAAATTCATTATGATAAGAGAAGTTTTGCATTTAGTCATAATCATCACTCTTCATTATTAAGAAATTCAAGATCATCCATTACAGAAAAGTCCTGTCCTGTACTCGATGAATGAACGCCCTTTTTAATTTAAATTAGTTATTTGGTGCGTTTTATTGAATGTAGCACAAGACAGTGTCATAACAATTTTACAGATCTCGTTCTATACGGGATGTCCGGAAACTATCGCGTATTTCCAGCAAAAAGGAGTATAAAAAAGCCCGAATTATTAACTCTTCAGCTACCACAGACATTTAAAGATTTTTCAAAAATTTTAATACTCATACTACCTACATATTTTCTTTCGGTCGAGGCCAACAATTTTTCCTAAGAATAAACCCATTAAAAATCGGATAAGCAGCTTAAGCTGTGAAAAAAAGGTTCAAATACAACATTTTGTGATCTTACTTCATATACATTTTTCTCCCGACGGAGGTCTTAGTGGTAACATTTTTGTAAAATCTTTAAATGCTTTTTGGCAGCTACGGAGTTAAGAATTCGGGATATTCCCGGTACACCTATTATGCTGGAAATTACATTAATAATATAATATTTCGGTGCGCTTATGCGATAGTTTAGTTTCCGGACACCCTTTTTAGAACAACTCAATTTTATGTTCAAATTTGTACGAAATTGGTGCTATCCTGTTCTGTACTTGATCGAATGAAACGCACATATTAAGTCATTTTCTAGAATACTTGAGTGGATATAAGTTGAATTGATGAATTCGCGGAAAATAATAAATATTTACTAAGAACAATGAAGTTTTGTTGTATTTTTTTAATGGAGCGGAGCGAAAAAAATTTAATCGGAGCGGAGCGAAAAAAAGTGTCGCTCCAAATCCCTGCCTAGGTTTATGTAATTATCTAAACAAATGAATCCCCATTCGGCATTAGCAAATTTTTTCACAAATTAAATTGAGATACCTTGACATCATTAAAACTGAATTTCCACACACACTTAAACCCTTGACAATATTGTTACCCAATCAAATACCCTTAAGGTTTAATGACGCACTCTACTGTCGAATAATCAAATAAAACTCTTCAGTTTCCATCATATCGTCAATTTCACTTTCAATTCAACATTCACTGTCGATATCATCCATACAATTTACGACAAAACAACAACAACAAGACCCCATAAATTCTTCGGATAATTTTCGGGAATGTCGACGAAGCTTATAGAGGTGACAAAAGCCGCCCATAACTTGCGATGATATGTGACATCAATTTACCCACAAGAGGCTATTTCGTTCGACAGATACTCGTCGTACTATACGAAGATACTTTGGGCTCTTTCGTTTTATGGCCGTAACGCTATTTGTCTGCGGATTGTGAGAATATCCGAAAATATCATATAAGGATATCGATTGCTAGATTAACATCAATAAAGTCGTATTATGCTTATTCCATTTCTTTTTCTCAAAGTTGATTTGAAACTCAACTTATGACAAAGAACTAAATAGTCTTGCTTCCGCCTTCTGTTGTCTGTTCTATTTATTGTATTCTGAAACTTCTGTTACGGATCTTATCGAATCGGTTATGAATGACTTTGTAGTGATGTTATCCGGATGACTGCGGAGAATCCTTATTGCGTAAACAAGAAATATGATTAAATCTTGTGAGTGTCGAGCACGAAAACAGAACTGAAATCGATTTTTTTTATCCGCAAAATAAGGACTATTATGGAGCCACAGTAATTTTTAATTTAATATGTATTTGCCTTTGTTTACTGCGATACAAACATTTGTTTATGCTTATCATAGGAGGTTTTCACACTTGTACTTGATCTTATTACGTAATCTGCGGTGTGGTGAGTTTAAAAATGTATGGGATTTGAAATCTCAACTTAAGTAATATGCACAAAAAAATGTAATCTAGCAATAAGTATATGAAACCTCCATAGCTCACATTCAAATTTCTTATTAAGTAGAATTGAAACAATTAAATAAACAGCTCTTTAAATTCCTTCAAAATCCTTACAATGTAGCCAATCTCAATTACCTTTTAAATTTAATCAAGTCTTGTTATCTTTGACACATCTAATCTACTTTTCCAACTTTCTAATACAGTTATGTAGTTGCAATTTTCCAATTAAGTGGGTAAGTCCTGTCTAATTGATGTCTACGAACCGCAATAAGTTTCAAGCAGCCGTTATTGTTCTATTTTAATTCTGAGGCGAGCAATGATGGCTTAATCGCATGTAAATTAGTTCTACGAGGGACGGTAGCATCTCTTGGTCTTCTGTTAATAGGGAAAATCAAATTAAATTAGGCATTATGGTCGTTTTGCTATAAAAAAGCCGGGTGCCTGAGTTAGTTGACTTTACGAAATATTTTCCTAAATTATTGACGGGTTCGTCGTTAAAAATATGAGAAAATAAAATGCAATAATAATAAAAATATGAAATTTAATTTTAAAAACCAATTTTACGAAATGGGACACGGTTAAGGCGACCAACCCTCGTCGATCTGAGTTTTTTTTCAATATGAACTGGATGCCCGGCCAACGGACCAAAATCATTGTTAATTGACTTTGATTATGATAAATTAAATTACTAGTCAAAAAAAGACATCGCTTGGTCATGCTCACAGTGGTTCGTTGGCGATGGCGACACATCTGTGGGATCCACTCCGGCCTGTCTTTATTCTTTGTATTAAGGTTCAAGTAGGATGAGGGCAAGCCCAAAAATTTTCAACTTAATGATCGTATCCACGATTATTTTTTCAGAGGATATACATTTAAAATCGCCATTAACAATAAAGGTTTCCCGTCAGTTTTGTTTATTGTCGACCCTTAAAGTATTGATAGAAAAGGCGTTAAACATTTAAAGTCAAATTTTAAGAAAGCACAATTAGTGTAGTAAATAGGTGATAAACCTAGTACACGAGATTGCAAAATATGGTGGAGATTTTTTTGTTTCTTATGTTTTTTTGGGGGTGATGAGCACGAATCCAGACCTTCTCACCAAAATTTCGTTGCGGAACAGGCACACACATCCTAAAATGTGTTCAATTTGGATTTTCAGAGTCAATTTGGTGCCCTGCTAAAATGTGTTTAATTTGGATTTTCAGAGTCAATTTGGTGCCATGAACTAATCGAAATTTCGGTTTTCCGAAATGGCATCAGCCCCGTTTAATTAAGTTAACCGGGGTTGTACTGTATACAGGGTGTCCGGAAACTGCCGCATAAACGCACCGGATTATGAGTCCTCAGTTGATTTCCAGCAAAAAAGTTGTACGAACATACCCCCTTAGCAAACCCCTTCAGCTGCTACAGGCATTTGAAGATTTTTGAAAAAATCATTTTCTTGTACGACTTAAAGCTCAATATCTCCAAAGATAGACCAGCGAGAATAGTGAAACAAAATGATTATTACAGCCAACAAATTTACCTATAAAATAAAACTAGCGACATCAAAATCGGATAAGAGGTTTCGTTTTTACAGAACTTTAAAATCAAATTTGTGTGATTTTACCCAAAAACAATCAATTTTTCCCTCTCAGTTTCCTCCAACTTCTGCCAAAGTGCGGTGCTTTTACGATTCTTTTAAAAATTGGCGCATAGTCTTACGATCATATCTTTCTTACATCATTTTATTCTAGCCATATTATTTCTAACAGTTTTTATACGTTAAGTGCAGAAAACTAGGGTTAATTTTAGCTCGAATTCAATACAATTCAATTCAGACTGCCCCTAAAGATCTGCAATTGGAAAAATCTATTCAAATAATGTCGAAATCGAGCCAAAACTAAACCTTGTTTTCTGCACTTAAGGTATTAAAACTGTTAGAAATAATGGAGCTAGAATAAAATCATGTAAGAAAGATATGATCGTAAGACTATGCGCCAATTTTTTAAAGAATCGTACAAGCACCTCTCCTTAGCCGAAGTTGGAGAAAATTGAGATGAAAAAATCGACTGTTTTTGGGTGATATCATACAAATTAAACTTTGAGTCTATGTAAAAACCAAACCTCTTATCCTATTTTAGTGTGGTTAGTTTTATTTTATAGGTAAATTTGTTGGCTGTAATAATCATTTTGTTTCACTATTCTAGCTGGTCTAGCTTTGGAGATATTGAGCTTTAAGTCGTGCAAGAAAATGATTTTTTCAAAAATCTTAAAATGCCTTTGGCAGTTAAAGGGTTAAGCTAAGGGGGTATCTTCGTACAACTTTTTTGCTGGAAACCAACTCGGGAATCATAATCCGGAGCGTTTATGAGGCAGTTTCCGGACACCCTGTATAGAAATTTTGGAACAATGGAAAGTGAATTTAACTATTTTTACTCCGTTCGTATTAATGTAACCCACTCCAGCATACTCACACATTCTCCATAGTGGTCGTCAGATACCAAAAGGCGATGCTTGGAAAGAGTCCCCATATCTACATGGTACTCATTGCGCTTGTACATCCTTGAATTAGGAAACGCAACTTCCCTCTTCCCTACAAAGAATCACTGAGAGACCCTCGAAAATTACTACAGTTGCGTTTTTTTGCTATCGCGGTTTAATCTGACTCAAAAAATCAATTGCGTTTAACAAACGCGCGCTTAAGACCAGCTGCTCGCTCAAACAGCTGCTATTTTTGAGATTTGGCGGATTAAATCACAAAAGACGATTATTCATTTGCAAAATCTAAAACCACCAAGAGAAAGATTCTCAGATTTGGTTGGAATTGTTATTTTTTACAGGTATGCCAACATAGAAAAACTATCTACATTTTATTCCGCTAAACTCCATCCCGTGTTGTGTATAGTGGTACGGGTAATTTTATATAATGGAGTTCGTTACTCAAAACTACACGGGATGTTGCAAAAAACGCAACTCAAATCTCATTCATCGAAAGGTATTTTGGGACACTTCATGGCATAATACAAAGAGTTTACGTGGGAAAAATTCTTGAAATTGAATACCACAGAGCAAATAATTACTCTCATTAAGCACCTACAACTATGTTTCAATATTGTTCTCTCCGGACATTCAGCAGTAACCTGTTCATGAGGACACTGTAAGGAAAATATTTCAATTTCAAAAGACTAAGCGAAGCAGGAGTTTGCAGAACTTGATTCTTGATTTGCACTAACTCCTAGTGGGGCATGGTGCGTTGACGACTACCGTATGTAGTCGTAAACGTTTCAACGACAACTGTATTCGGAGTGTGATACGGTTGTCAGCCATACCACTTCCTAGTCTCATTATTATTCTGTATTCTAAGAACATTTACTATCTTCTTCTGAATAATAAACGTGCGACGAACCAAGCCGAGTATTCAAAACTCGTTTCTTCTTCAAATAATGACACTGTTTCGTGGGTATGCCAGTCCAGGATGCATATTTAGGAAACCTAGTTCAGCTCGTCACCTGTTTGGGGACGAAATCGATTAGCTTTTCTAGTGCTAAAACTGCCGAAAACCCTCACATAATTTTCTGAGCCCAAAATTAACATATCCGTGTCGAAAACAAATAAATAAATTTTCATTTTGATTTTTGCACAATACTAACTCAATAAACCACGCCAGTGGAGCAGGAAGGACGAATGCCAATGTTAAGTGCCGAACGAAAGAATACACTAACGTATATGATGGGGGATACGAAAAAATTGAATGTTATCCGCCTGGAGATTTTTATTTTTCATAGCGCGGGGCTAATTGAAATTGTTATAAATGCACTGTATTCGAAACGCGGGGTGGCATTGCGTTCATCCAGGCAAGAAGTGAATTTGCTTTCACTGAAAACTATATCATTTGTGTGTGTGTGTGTGTTCTTTCCAATCTCGCACACGGAGTATGCAATTAATTTTGCAAAATACGAGAAAAAAAAGAAAATGAAGTGAAAACGCAATGCATTTATGGAAAAAATAAAATCGGAAATTTATTGGATTTATTGAATTGTTATATGAGAATAAAAGAGGAAGTTGAATTAATAGGTAGTCAGAGTTGTATTTATTGTTTGGGATCCTCTTGCCTCCCAGAGCTCGAGCGTGGATACGGATTATATGTATACAGGGCCGGCTTTGGGGTGGGGCGCCAGGTTTAGGGGCGCCGAAACCCGTACTTTTAATGTATTTTTTTTTTAAATGTATTGTTGCTTAAGAAATTTTATTTTTAACTGCTGAATTGGGTATGATGTCAGAATATCAATGCAGGCTATATACAGGGTGTCCCGCAACTGGTTAGCCATAGACCAATGGTAGACTCTACAGGATGTTTTAGGAAAAATGTTGCCAAAATTATTTCTCTAGCTTTTACCGTTAAGGAGTAATCGCCTTTTTTGTGATTCTTGTCAAAAAACACGACTTTCTTCGAAAACTCAAATTTTCTTGCTTCCATTTTAGCCAAATCAATGTTTTTCATATTCTTCTGAAAGTACACAAAATTTCAAATAAAAGGACATATCGAACGTTTCGAACGGTTTCGTATCTTCCGAGATACGACGTTTTGAATTTTGCAGAAATGTGAATTTCAATTTTTAATGTCAAAATTAAACCCGAATTTCGTAACGGTACATTGTAGTGGCAAATCTGCAAAGTTGACAAAAGTTGGCGTAGTATCTTAGCTTTCGAACGGCATATAAGAATAAATCAGAGAATCATCCAGTTTGTGATTAATATGTGTAAAAGAAAAAAAACATAGTCCGTAAGTGGAAGAAATCTTGCTTTTACTCGGAAATAGTTCAGTCAGATAAGCGGAAAAGATCTCTTATTTTGCTATAAAAATTGAATGACAATAGAAGCAGAAGTTGCAACACAATCTAAAAAACATTATCTCCATTTTCTTAAGAAAGCATTTTTAATTTTCAAGTAAATATGTCGTAAAGCCCTCATCTAAATACTTGCAACTTTGCCAAGCAGACTCAAATCTGTATAAAAAAAACCAATGGGAATAGCAATATTTTCAGCAACAAATCCTTTCAAAAACCTTTGTGAGCACTTCACTATATAGGAGACGAAACAAACAAGGATTTTTAGCTATTTAGATAGTCGCAAAATCTATCGATCACGCCACTTTCAAGGAAACGAGCTATATATATGTGATTTGGGGATTACCCGAAGCAGACCAGTACCATTTGGGTCCATTTTGGTCCCCTTATAGTGTTCAGTGATTTTCAGAAGTCGACTTATAATTATCGACTTCTTCCTTCATCACTGAGTCCCGTGTGATGAGTAGCATATCTTTGAAACTAAGTTCCCTCATGGATTCCACACTTATTGTGGATTTACCTAGTAGGTATTCTTAGCCTCCTACTACCTAGTGCTGGGCATTCACATACAATGTGTCCTGCCGTCTCAGCCTCTTCCAGACATAGTCTGCATACGTCATCTTCCACGATTTTCATCTGAGATAGATGAGCTTTAAAATTACCATGCCCTGTTACTAAGGCAGTTATCCAACTTAAGCTACTTCGTGTGTAACTGATTACTTGTTTGGCTTTCCTCCCTAGTGGACTGGTAATTGCAAGGAAACGAGCTAAATAAGGTTTTATTGCTGTTTTATACGAAAAATGTACTGGAGACCCTATGCGAGTTAGTAAGGTGAGGCTTTTGGGCGGTTTAGGCACTAGAGAAGCTACTCTGTTTCGTCCCCTTGCGTGGGGCCGAGTTGAACAAGGGGTTTGGCTGTTTTCGTCGCAAAATATACTCGAAACACTGTGCGAGCTCGTCTACTTTCAGGGGACGAAATCGATAAGGGCTTTTTAGTATTTAGCCACTAGAAAAGCTAATCGATTTCGTCACCTGCGTGGGGACGAACTGAACTAGGGTTCCTAAATACGCGTCCCAGCTATCAAAGCCTGAAAACTAGGGATGCCAAAAACCGGCCCAACCGGTTTTTGTTTTTTTCGGCTTCTTGCCAAGCCGGTTAGACCGTCCGGTTTAAACCGGGCTCAAAGTACCGGTTAACCGAGTCTTTTTATTGATTTGCTTAGAATTTTAGTAAAAAAATTGCATGCACACTCGTATTGCTGGTGCTCGTGTCGTATGCAAAATCAAATCAAAGGAGAGGTAATTTGACGAAGCAATGGTTCTAGCCAAAAGATAGTTACTCACATTCATTTTCCATCGTTCTAAAACTCCGATAGTTACAAATAGTTACCCCTCATAGTCAACTTTTGACGTTTCAAATTTCAAATGGTCCACTTTCGTTGACAGCTATTTTCACTCGCACTTTCGAGCGCTCAGCTCGATAACTATGGAAGTTACTGTTGACAAAGTTCAAATAAGTGAGGTTATGTGGAATCGATTACGGGTGTTATAATCCACTGTTACAATTATCAAATACTTTTTTATAGATTTTTTTTTACAAATTAAAATTAAGAAACAAAGGGTGCAGATTGATTTCGATGAGTATAAACACTAATTGTGAATGTCATCGAATTATCCATCCGTAATGTGACTAAATTCGGGTTAAGTTGCTTATTTCTCTTTTCGTGGAAATTATTGATCATGTTTAATTCGATTGTTAATGATCTTATAACTTTCTAAAATTATTTTATATTTCTTTTTAATTTAACGGCTATTGTGACATTTTCATCTCTTCCCCTGAAAGTTCTCTCACAACTATGACGGTAGTCAGAGATGACTACAGCTACTACGCGTGAATTAAGGAACGGTTTCAGAAGTACGTCGGCCCATCAGATTCAGATCACTTGCGAGAACATTGAATCAGCGCAAACTTCCGCCTATCTGACCGTTTTGTGAAGAGAATCCTTCATGCTGTTCTTCATTTCCATCCATACAAGGTGGCGATTGCGCAGAATTTTTTTAGCATGATTTAATTTCTTAGAGAGGCTCGGTTCATTTTGAAATGCTTCTGTTGATGTTATTGTTTTTTTAGTGATGAAGCCCATTTTCAGCATCACATTGTTCACATAAAAACGCAATACATACAAAAAAAAAATGTTTCTTTTTCGCTTTTCTTAAGGACTTCACACACAAATTTTCATTTGCGGGTTATATGACTTTAAGATCACCCAGGAAGAAATTTCCAATATAACGCGCTGCTATGCTGAGTCATGAATGAGTTCATAACAAACGCTAGAAATCAGTTTACTGTGTGTAGAGAATGAAGAAAGTCATTTATACATAATATGCTTTTCAATTTAATTGGCAAGTTTCTCCGCATTTCTTTTCATCCGGATATATCTGCAACTGTTTCTTTTAAGGCTTACCCTAACATTTTTCAGGAGAGGTACCCAACTAACAATGCTTTTCTCAGTTTAACGTGCGACATCACTTACAGGAGTATTTTGATCCAATAAATAATCCTTAAGACTAACGTCGCCCTATAAACCTCCTGTAGTTGGCATCACGATACTGATGCCTTCGCGGCACATTGGTTATCGGAGCGCACCATGTAAACGCAAGAATATGACCGTGTATGTACCGCAAGCAAGATAAAATATTTTAGTCTTCACGGACATATACGGGCCGCACTAACTAGTCTGAGTCTGAACTAAGTTGGATACCACTCCGAACCATTTTGTTCTTGTTTGACAGTTCATGATAAAATGGACTAAAATCTAGTCCGGTATAAATACCCTATACCTAGAAAAAATACTATCTCCAAAAATGGTTTAAGATAGTTTATTTTAGAGCCGGTATATATCGCTCAATGATGATAGTTGAACCGTTGAACTGCACCAAGATAAGGCAATCCTTATAAGTGACTCCGTAGCCCATCTTTACAAATGTGTTAAATATATTCTATCTTCTTGTGAGAATTTGCGAAATAGAGACTCATATACATATGTATAACCCTTCAGAACTACCATGTAAATCTGAAAGAGAAGGGAAACTGAACCGTTTCGTAAAGTGCTCATTTTATTCTCAATGTTGCGTTTGGCAGCCCAAAAGTGCTGCTATTTAGGGATGTTGGCAACCCTAAATTTTGCAAATGTCACATCAAAACATCTATAAACGCGAGCTAAGTTACCAATACATATCCAGAGACGGGCTAATCAGCTGATTTTAAATTTGTTCCATCCTACTCTGTCCTATGGAATTTTTCGTTTAAAAAATATTAGATATGTGTGCGGCTGAGAATCATGCATCCCTTTCTACGAAAAATTTGTTCTGAAATACACCCCCTTGCATGATATACCTATGCATTTTCCGAAGCACAATTTAGTGCTGCAATAAGGTTCCATTGGTAAAAAAAATGGTGCAAATGGCAATATTGGACTATCTTTCATGAAAAGTTCCCCTTTTATTATTGGCAGAGAATATTCTATAAGGTATAATGGTGTTAAATTTCTTAGTTGGGTGATACTAAGGAAAGGTTTTTGGTTTTCTCCAAAATGCTTATAATATTAGGTATGTCATACTCGTCGAAATCTGGTGCCGTTACACAATTTACTCTACTCTTTAGGAGATTCCATAGTCCATTGGGCGGTAGGTGGCGGCTTAAATGTGTACCCTGTAGAGATAGTAAGGATGTGATACGAAATTACTACGATTTGAGTAAGTAAACTTGTGTTACTTGTGTTTAACATTATTTATTCCGAATATATTGTTATTAGGATGCCACAACCATGACTTCTTCTTCTCTGTACCGTAACCCCTTGTGGGGCATGGTGCGTTCACTCAGTCGTTTATAGGCTACTTCGAGTAAACGTTACATTGCATATATAGGGGAGTGTATACGAGGGTGGTCTGAAAAGTCTCCGACCTAACAATGATACAAGATTTTTTTTCTTACTTTTTTTATTTATTTTTCCACATAGTTTCCATGTAACTCTACACACTTCTCCCAGCGATGCTCCAACTTTAACAACAACAACTTTAACCCGTCTGAATAATACGTTTTTTCGAGGCCTGCAAAGTGGGCCTCCGTGGCGGCGATGATCTCCTCATTCGACTAAACTTTCTATCCGGCGAGTGACTTTTCCAAGTTTGGAAACAAAAATAAGTCGCACGGGGCCAAATCTTGAGAATACGGTGGATGGGGCAGCAGTTCGTAGCCCAATTCGACCAGTTTGGCGTTGGCGGGCGGAGGTGTGAGCCGATGCGTTATCATGGTGGAAGAGCATTTTTTTTCTTTGCCAAGTGGGGCCGTTTTTTCTTCAATTCTGCGTCGAATCGGCCTAATAATTCGTCATTGTTCAGCCCTGTGACCGTGTTGCCCTTCTGCAGGTAGCGGATGTGCATCACACCTTTTGAATCCCAGAAAACGCTGGCCATCACCTTTCCGGCCGATGGGACAGTCTTCGCCTTCTTCGGAGCACGTTTGACGGGTGAAGTCCACTGTTTCGACTGTTTCTTGGTTTCTGGTGTGTACCAGTGTATCCAAGTTTCGCAGACTGTCACGAAACGACGCAGAAACTCCTTCGGATTGCGCTTAAACAGCGCCAAACACTGCTTTGAAGTGGTCTCACGATTGAGCTTGTTGTCCGGAGTGATCAAACGCGGCACCCATCGCGGCGACAGCTTTCTCATGCCCAAAATTTCATGCAGGATATGACCCACGCGATCTTTTGAAATGCCTACTACCTCAGCTATCTCCCGCACCTTCAATCGGCGGTCTGTCAATACGACATCGTGGATTTTTGTCACGTTATCCTGTGTGCTAACCGTTTTCGGGGCACCTGGACGTAGCTCATCAAAAGCCGACGTGCGACCACGTTGAAACTCGTTAAACCAATTTCTGACGGTCACCATCGAAGGAGAAGAATCACCGTACACAGCATCCAAACGCTCTTTGATTTCGGTGCGCGATTTCCCTTCCAAAAAAAGGATCAAATCACCGACCGATATGGCTCTTTTTCCATTTTTCTAAAATCGGTGGACACTCCAGTTTTCACACGCGGCCAAAGCAAAACTACGAGTCTGATCCGGCTGAAATTTGGACAGTTGCCGTCTAGAAGAATGTACTACACGATATTAAATTGCTCTTGCGATACTGACACCATCAGGCGGGGAGGCTGGGTACTTATCAGACCACCCTCGTTTAATGTTCGCACTATAGCACTAGCACTATATATTACCTGGAACACGCCGAGATTCGATCTCTGGACGCTGGACCTCTAGATTACTAGCTTCGTAAAATGCGACTCAACCAAGTGAGGCACAGAGCGTGCTGGCCATTGTAAATTATTGTGAAATTCAATTTCACATTTGATGTTAGAACCACGATGGTAGACAGGTGAAGTACCGGATGGAAGCACCGCCATCTCGATAGTCAGGCCGGACTATCGAAACTCGATTTCGAAAATTTGGGACCTTAGCGCCTGTGGTTGTTGCTATTGCTATTGTTGTAAATGCGGTTCCATAGCCACATGACAGCTCATTTTATCAGCTGTCTATCAATATGATGGTGATCGAAGCCATAGTAAAAAGTATTACTTTTGCGGCTGCATATACCTACCTAAGTATGACTGCCTTATATGATATGATAATACACATCTATTTGTCACCACCAAATGAAGCCCACACCGAAAAATTATATACCATGGTAAGGAAAAAAAGCAAAAAAATAAACGAATCATTTACATATTTTTTTTT
Organism: Microchrysa polita; assembly: GCA_949715475.1. Lineage (NCBI taxonomy): Eukaryota > Metazoa > Arthropoda > Insecta > Diptera > Stratiomyidae > Microchrysa > Microchrysa polita. The sequence continues at coordinate 64,200,091 of OX454418.1, read as the reverse complement.
GCTTTATCGTTGCCATTAATTTTCTTAATAAACAAAACCTCGCCCCAATAATTTCCTTTCGCTTTAATACTCAAAGTCACCATGTCTACTATGTATTATACTAAGTTCTTTGGTATATCTCACTCTCCTCCGAAAGAAAAAAAGAACCTTGTAACGACCCGTTAATCTTCCTTCAGAAGGAAATTCAGTTGTATCAATTTTTCGCTCGACTCCTTCTAGTAGTCCGATAAAATATACGAAAAAAGAAAAGATCCCCAAACACTCGTATACGCAACAAAGACATTGAAGGCAAGTGCGGGAAAACTTTTCATAATACTAAGTCCATGCACGTAGTTGACGGTTAACCGCGAAGGCATTATTCCCTTCGGATGGGCATGTAATTAATCTTTGTCATTGACGTCACGACGACGAAATCAGGGCAATCTTAATTACTTTTTATGACTTCTATAGAAAATTTTTTAATCATTACAGATTCTGTCTGGAAGACATTTGCTTTTGCTGTTCTCAGTCTAAGTATCAAATGATTAGTTACTTTTTCGCAAGAGACAACTTTCGGGTGAGAAAAGCCGACCAATTTGTCTGTTTGAATGCAAAATAGATTTCTCCTCTGGCTTTTAAGCTGATATAATGTGAATTTTGTACGAACAGTTTTTCATAAATTTGATATTGTGTCTGTTTCAGAATAAATTTTTAAATGGATTAATTCAAGATTATGTTATAGTCGAGCATAAGTTAAGTACTGCTATAAACTGTCGTTAATAAACGAAAAAGGATTTTGAACTATAATTATTGTAGTATGTAAAAAAAAAACAAAGGTCTTCCAACATTATAATACGAGTACACAATATCTAATAATGATTTGGATGAGTTGCCGAATACTCCCTGAACGAGAGCGCTTTATTTCAGATACATATCTCATGGCATTTATCAGGATTAGGCAATTTTGTAAATGACCGTCCCATTATCCGCTTAATCATACAAACATCATGAATTCATTTACGAAGCATATATCAAAGGATCACATTAAGACCAGTTCATTCGTTCACACCGTCACATTTGGTAGTGTTTTGAAACAGGACATTGTCATTATTATCACATCATAATACTTTTTGACATTGTGGTAATCATCTCAGCGACAGTATTCGCGTCTAGCATAATAATAATCATCATCAACGGGAAAGCCTACAACTCTGACCCATATTGACTGGCTTATGTCCTCCCATTCGTCCTTTCGGCCGTTTTGTTGAATGACACAACCCTTACAAAGAGTTAATAGCCGTGCTAGTTTAATCATAATGGCTGACGATCAAGTCTGTATCACTGGGATAATCATTGCTATGATGAAGTCCTGTAAATCATTTTGTGTGGTCTTATCTCAATTAATCTTTTCCAATGCCAGCCATGTGGACAACGATTTACATTACGGCTATAGGCTTATCGTTGCCGAAATTCAAGAGTAAATGCGCAGAAAATGTTGTAAATGTTTGGAGTCATGCATTGAATATTTACAGAATATTATATCAGACGGCAGGACGGTAATTATTTGCATTTGTTGGTTCTTTTGCTTAAAATTTGCATAGTAACTATATCAGAGGCAAATCTTAGTGCTCCATACATACATTTTTTTCTAGTTTTTTTTTTTGTAGCATTTCTCTTGTATCCTTAATGCCATCAACTTAAAAGTCTACTTTTCTCATGAAATGCCGGACAGTTTGAACGAGAGCTCAGACATTTGATTGTCTTCAAGTCTAATTAAGGGTTTGCTCTCGCAGGTCCTAGATCGGGTGCCCGACATACACTGGAAGACTCGTCAAAAGCTTATTTGCTCTCAAAACTCTATACGAATTTGGGTGGTTCTTTGGTAAAACCGGGACCAAGAAAAGAGAAAGCATTCTATTGGTGTTTTCTTTTCCACAACACAAGCGAATGGGTGAATTCACATTGTAAGACGAAACCGGACGGGTAAACTTGCAAGACAAGAACCATCGTATTATCATTTCACACTATCCGATCAAAACACGGACCGGCGAACAATAATCACACAGCAAGTATGTATAAATGTTGCCATGCGCGCTCCAAAGTTAGTGTACAATGAAGTGACGAGTCGACAAGATTAAAATGCAAGTAAAACACGCGCTAATTGTCGTCGCAGAACGCCTGAACTATCGGTAGATGCAATCGTCTTATCGATCGTACGATTCTTACGAAAGAAAAACAATCGTGTCACGATTTTTTTCTTTCGTAAGACGCGTTCTTACAATGTGAAATGGACAATGCTTGTCTGCTGGCCACTACAAAAGCTCTCTTGTCTTGCAAGTTTACCCGTCCGGTATCGTCTTACAATCTGAAATCAGCCAATGTCCGGTAGGGACCATTTTGCCATGCTTCCAATCTCCATACAAATTGAAACACTTCAACCAAAGCGGAAAAAGAGAGTATGTCACAAAAGGTGTGGCTTTGTGTTGTTTTTTTAGCGTTTTTTAGATTTTTCAAAAAAACTCTTATGAAATCAATTTTGTCCGTCCGTCTGTTCACTAAATAACTCGCGAACGGCTTAACGGATCGTCATGAAATTTGATAGGAATGTGTAGAATGGTAGCAGTCTTTGGCATGAAATACTTAAAAATTGGTATGGCCAAGATAACAGGGTGTCCCGGACATTTACAAATTTGTTCACTAACCGATTGTAATGAAATTTGGTAGGAATGTGTAGAATCGTAACAGTCTTTAGCACGAAATACTTAGATGTTGGTAGGACAAAGCAAACAGGGTGTCCCGGAGATTTAAAAAGGTCAACTTTTTTAGTTTTTATCAAATCAAAGAACTCGATGGGTACATTTCATATCAGTCGCTTTTTTCCAGTTTGGAGTAATGGTAACGGCGTTACAGCAAATAAATCCAGTTAATATGTGGAGCCATGATACATAGTAAATCTATTTTTGGATTGGTCTAATTAAAAAGTGTTTATTTAGACCAATCCAAAAATAGATTTACGAGAAGCATTTCATTAACATTGTGCATAATGCTTCCTTATTAGCTATAAAATATATGTGCAAAATTATTCACTATGTATGTATCCAAAATCTAAAAAACCCTCGTATTGCGGGCGCAGCCCTCTGTACGCCGGTATTTTTCTCTTATGTATTGATTTTAAATATTTAGTATTGTTATATTTTTCGCGTCTTTTCTAGACGTTCCAGTGGGTTCAATAGATTTTCGCGTACACAATAATGAATAACACTCGCTTTACTGTAAGACTATTTATTATAACACACGCGGTTTACAATTTCACTAATTTTTTACTAATTATCGACTCGACATAATCCACGGGTAAAACTAGACTGACTCACTGACTCTAGTCGACACCCTTATATACCCATTTTCACTGTTCTGGAAACTTCGGTGATGCACTTTCCAGCAAAGGCTAGCAAGTTGTCTCGCTAGTGACACTAGTACCATCTGGTGCCAAGTACCGAAAATCCTTTTGGGTTGACGTATAGACTAGGCACATTGCAGTATAATTTTGTTGAACAATGTTAAAAAAGGAATTTATTTAATAGTTTGTGAAAAAACTGCATTATACAAATAAGGGACACTGGAGAGAAATCACTGTTATGCGAATGTTCTGATGTTTGATTGATTTGATTTAGTCATTTTTTCATCAACGTGGGACACGTTTGCCTAACGCAGTAATTTTTTTGATACGATCTTTTTAAAGGAACAGGGAGGGAGGATAAGGCATCTTTATAGTGAAGGTTTTCGCACATTTTTAAGTGCCTGGAGAATTAAATTACCTAAACTAGCCAGGAAGTTGGGTCGAAGCATCTTTTGCAGCGCTACCATTCCTACCCTAGCAATAAGCTAGCAGGATATGGCACCTTCTTCAAATTTTCGGCGCTAATTCAGAATGAAAACGTGGTTTAATCCGGCGGTCTTAAGAGTAGCCTCGATGGTGCTTTAGTCCTCCATCACCGGCCTAGGAAACAAACCATAGATACCGATCTATGCAAATAAACGAGATACATAATAAGCAAGCGGCGATGTGGCCAGATAAGCGATGAAGATGGTTTCAATCAATTAACTAATTGACAAAACAATTTGCTAAACGAGAATACTGGACAGACAGAGCTTAATAACTGTGACCGCGAAGAGTAAAGGAATTTTTCCTTAAACTTTGCAGAACCTGATCAAATAGTGGAAAACAATCTTAAGTACGTTTTTTTTTTTGGTTATCGCGTGTAGGTTTGGGTAACGAAACTCCATATAAAAAAATTACAGCTGACCCACCTGTCATTTTTTTTTATATGAAGTTTCGTTACCCAAACCTACACGGGATAACCAAAAAAACACACCTAGTGATTGCATTATTTGAATGGAAAATGGGCGCGAAGTATTGTTGTAACCCTGCAACCATGTAAAAATGGCTTGAAATTTGTTGAGGACATATCCCAAAAAGCAGCCGAAACAAACTCTATAGCCATTTGTACCCACCATAAGAATATTTTTGTCGAATTTCAGTTTTGTTCAAATAAAGTTGTGGTATTAAACAGGAAACATGCTTTTTATAAGGACAATGCATTCTCCATTCATCAAAGACGCCCTCAAAGCTTCATTCCCTGCAGTTAATGCCTATTGATTTTTGGTTAAGAAAGAAAATAATTTTTACTGGTATTTGGACGGCGTTATTTCACTATCCACTACGGCGTAGTTTTAAGTTGGCGGGATTTTTAAATGGTGAGATTCAATCATGTCGGAATAATGTAAAGCGGAATTTTTTGCAGGTATCTAAAAAATTATGGTGAAAGTGGGACTCGCTAGTTATTGTAGCCTTTCAAGGGTAATATCCTAATTGGCACGGTAGTGTCGGAGTCAAAAAATTTAAAAATTTCCTTCCAGTTTTTAATTTGTAAAATTCAGGCATTGGTAACAAAGGGCAAACACAATACCTAACATTTTGTGTACCTAACATTTTTTATACCCTTCACTCGTAGAGTAAAGGGTATATTAACTTTGTCATGAAGTTTGTAACGCATTGAAGGAAGCATCACCGACCATATAAAATATGTATATATATGATCAGCATGACGAGCTGAGTCGATTGGGCGATGTCCGTCTGTCTGTCTGTCCGTCTGTCCGTCTGTTGCTACGCGTTTTACTCGGCCAGTTTAAAAGCTATCGAGCTGAAATTTTGCACACATGCTTCTTTTTATTGCAGGCAGTTTGTATGTTCGAATCGCTAAAATCGGACCGTGGGGTCATGGGGCTGCCATACAAACCTAACCCCCCCCCCCAATTTGGTTTTTCTAAGAAAAACTTTTTCATGCGGGCACCAATTTCAACCAAATTTCACACAAATGTGTTTCTACTGATAAGACAAAACGTATGTAAGAATGGATCAAATCGGACTATGGGGTCATGGGGCTGCCATACAAACTTAACCCCCCAAATTAGGTTCTTCTAAGAAAAACTTTTTCATTTGTGCACCAATTTCAACCAAATTTCATACAAATGTGTTTCTATTGATGCCATAAAACATATGTAAGAATGGTTAGAATCGGACTGTGGGGTCATGGGGCTGTCATACAAACCCAACCCCCCAAATTGAGGTTTTCTAAGAAAAACTTTTTGATTTGTGCACCAATTTCAATCAAAACTCATAAAAAGGACCATGCTCCCGCATCTCCCCAATAATCTGAGTAAATATTTTTATTATCCTACTTAACCAAAAACACACAAATATTGTTTTATCGACGGCACAGAAGGAAAAGAATGGGAAAGGATTGAACACAAGTCATATGTTCGCCCAAAAAAAAACTTTTAGCCCGAGGAGAGTGAAGGGTATTCAAATTTCGGCCGCGCCGGAAATTAGCCTCGGTCTCGTTATATATTTCTTTCGATCATTTACAGTACACGGTTACAAATTTTGGATTAGGATTTCAATTAAATATATGACCAGACCCGAATTGACTTGCATTCTAAGCAAGGCATATACTTAAAATGTTTGCCTTAATTAGTTTTGAATTACGTTTTAACACGAAATTTGATATTGTAACAAAATGTTACAATTGTAACACGGGTGGCAATGATGTGTCACAACTCACCCACCAAAGACAATGCTTCACAGATATTCTTTGTGTGAGACACATTGACAATTGGAGAATTCGGACCGATTTCGAATGTAAGATGTCACCTCGAGGTTATGGGCTCGTCGGACTGCGACGGCCAAATTTAGCCGGAAACCGTGCTGTTTAGCCGGAAGAAATTTATAATTCCGGCCGGCTGGATCTTTAGCCGGAATCGATTTTCTTCGGCCGTTTTTCCGGCTGAAATTAGTTTATGATTTTTTTTACTTTGAACCTAGAATCAATTTTTCAATATTTCAATACAAACAAAATAATTAATCACCGTGAAATTATTTCTACATATACACTTATTATCGTTTATTAGGGTAAGTACCTACTATGTCCACCTAGAGCACTGTTTCCCAACAGGTGGTCCGCGGACCGGGGGTGGTCCGCGAGAGACCTCTAAGTGGTCCGCGGGGAGACTCTGAAGACTTCTTAAAACAAAGTTATATTTTCTTGTGACGAATTAAAGTCACATGCCATCCACGCGATCTCATCATCATATAACAGATTATCCAGAAAATACTTTGCTACTACATACTAGGCCTGTGATTTATGGGAAGGCAAAATGGGATGCTTAAGTTGCTTATAGCCCAATTCCGAAATTATTCAAACTTATTATCAAAAGTCGATTCAGACTGCAAAATTTAAAGAGTTTTTTTTTTTTGTGTTACTGGATAACTTTTGATTGGAGTTAGCTCTTCCAGACAATAAGAAGTCAGAAATTTCTGTGCAAGAAAAATCCCATCTGGTGAGGCAAGTGTTAACTCGAACAAAACAATTTTTCTTCCTTCCCTCAACCTGGCAAATCGTAAATCATGCTTTCTAACAAGATGACGTTAGTTTAAAAATTCAACGCCAATGACAAGCGGTTGCGTCAGTAGTTTGTGGACTGCGCCTTCCAAGTGATGGAAGCCGAACCTAATTTTCAATAAATCATCTTCCTCAGACTAAAGCACCAAGATAACGTAGTCTGTTATGCAAAGGATTTTTACTATCAGTGGTTTTCCACTTTAAGGTCTGGTCCGCTGCGATTTTCTCAATAAAAATGCGTACTTAGTGTCGTAGAACATGTCGTAAACGCTGGGGAAAATAAATAAATAAATAAGCTGAAATCCGAATGGTTCCAACATTTTTCTCGGCCACTTTATGTATTATTTTTCGATTACCCGGTCATTAGATGATTTTGACGATGAAATGACCGGGTAAGCGAAAAATAATACCTACATAAAATGGTCGAGAAAAATTATGGAACCGTTTTCGTATTGTAGCTTATGGAATTCCCCACAATTTGCTATACATATCAGACCACAGTAAGTATGAATTTTCATTGACACAATCGCACCGGACAAAAATTTAAATCTCATTCCGCCCGAGGTCTATCCAGGCCTTTAGGAATAAAAGTAAGAAATAACAAACAATCAAAAATAAGCACAATTTGTCATGGGAGAATACATTGCCTAGAGAAAATTCGATTTATTATTATTGAATGGTGGTCCGTCGAGATCCATTTTCAGGCTAAGTGGTCCGCAGACGTTTCTGAGTTGGGAACCACTGACCTAGAGGAAAACTTGCATTTATGTCTCTTGGGGAAAATTTGCCGCGGAGACTGGCCTTTTTTCAATAAGGTTAGGGTAATGGGTTTCACGCAAACTGACGATATTAGTACCTAGTCTAATCCTGTAATTTACTAACCACCAATAATAATAATGCTGAATAATTCGCAAAATGGAAGACAGTTTCTTCGATAAAATTCTTTGTTGAGCAATTCTCTGAGCATCGGGGTACCTGAATATTTTTCCATTTTTCAAAGTGTCAATTCTTTACCACAGATAATGTAATCATGCCAGATTAAGTACAAGGATGAACGCCTTTTAGTGCGATTCATAGATATTGATAATATCGCCGGAACTTTGTAGTTTTCAACACTAACGCTTGGCAAGTAGCTTGCCCAGTAAATTACAGCAATTAAATTTAACTGTGTATACAGGGTGTCCGGAAACTGCCGCATAAACGCACCGGATTGTGATTTCTCAGTTGATTTCCAGGAAAAAAGTTGTACGAACTTAACCCTTTAGCTGCCACAGGCATTTAAAGATTTTTGAAAAAAACATTTTCTTGCACAACTTAAAGCCTAATATCTCCAAAGCTAGACCAGTTCGAATAGTGAAAAAAATGCTTATTGCAGCCAACAAATTTACCTGTAAAATAAAACTAACCACACTAAAATCGGATATGAGGTTGGGTTTTTACAGAGCTTCAAAGTCAAATTTGCGTGATTTGAGCCAAAAACAATCTTTTTCATCTCAATTTTCTCCAACTTCTGCCAAGGTGAGGTGCTTGTACGATTCTTTTAAAAATATAGTCTTACGATCATATCTTTCTTACATCATTTTATTCTAGCTCCATTATTTCTAACAGTTTTAGTACCTTACGTGCAGAAAACTAGGGTTTATTTTTGGCTGGATTTCGACATACTTTGAATAGATTTTACCAATTGCAGATCTTTAAGGACAGTCTGAATTGAATTGTATTGAATTCGAGCTAAAGTTAACCCTAGTTTTCTACACTTAACGTATAAGAACTGTTAGAAGTAATGGAGCTAGATCAAAATGACGTAAAAAAGATATGATTGTAAGACTATGCGCCAATTTTTAAAAGGATCGTACAAGCACCTCATCTTGGCAGAAGTTGGAGAAAATTGAGATGGAAAAAAAGATTGTTTTTGGGTCAAATCACGCAAATTTGACTTTGAAGCTCTGTAAAAACCAAACCTCTTATCCGATTTTAGTGTGGTTAGTTTTGTTTTATAGGTAAATTTGTTGGCTGTAACAATCATTTTATTTCACTAGTCTAGCTGGTCTAGCTTTAAAGATATTAGGCTTTAAGTCGTGCAAGAAAATGATTTTTTCAAAAATCTTTAAATGCCTGTGGCAGCTAAAGGGTTAAGCTGAGGGGGTATGTTCGGTACAACTTTATGGCTGGAAATCACCTGGGGAATCACAGTCCGGTGCGATTATGAGGCAGTTTCCAGACACCCTGTATATTTCGGGGGCAACTTACCCCCTTCTTAAGCATTTAGCTTTTGTGCTTCACATTTTCGTAGATGCATTACATTTAGTTGTTGGGTTTGCAGCAACAGATTTATCAAAAATCTATACCATTTCCAGGCCAAGCTCGGAACATCAATTTCGTAACTAAAAATAAAATAAAATTTGGAGGGCTCAAATTCGAAAATAAATAACAAGCTTGACACACATATTTTCGAATGACGCAAATTTATCATCATTAGAACGAGTTCCAAATTACGCATTTGGACCATCATTTGCTCAATAATGACTGGGGACGGCATCTGTTGTAAAATTTAAGAACAAAAATGTTTACAAAAATATTAAATTTGTTATCAATCTTTACACATTTCTATTCAAATTTAAAAAAAAGTGGGTCCTCAAATTATTGAATTGAATATTCATCAAAATATCGAAATTGTGAGGGACATTTTTACCATTTACATAAACGTCAAAAGTAAATGACGAATTCTAATGACGAAAGCATATGTGTCACTCCAATTTCGAACTTTCATCATCATGAAAATCAAATCATCAAAAAAGTTGTACGGAACATACTCCCTTAGCTTAACCCTTTAACTGCCAAAGGCATTGAAGATTTTTGAAAAAATCATTTTCTTGCACGACTTAAAGCTCAATACCTCCAAAGCAATAAAATGATTATTACAGCCAACAAATTTACCTATAAAATAAAACTAACCACACTGAAATTGGATAAGAGGTTTGGATTTCACCCAATAACATTATATTTTTTCATCTCAATTTTCTCCAACTTTTTTTGCTGGAAATCAACTGAGGAATCATAATCCGGTGCGTTTATGTGGGAGTTTCCGGACACCCTGTACATATATAAATTAGTAACCACATCTCAATATTAGATAATTTCTTCTGTACGTATATCAGTACCAGAAATATTTCAATTGTTCACTAAAAATCTTTAAAACTTTTTCATCTTTTTCTGCTCCGAATTAATTACACATCATCATAATTATATTCTTCCTCTTTTGTGACAGCAATCTTTCCTGAATCACAGTAGAGAGGTGGTCGTTATTGATCCACATTTTGTGCGATACGGTTGCTCGAAAACAAAAACAAAGCTGTAAGTGTTTGTAATTAAAATCATAACTGGTGTCTATTAAACATTTTATGACCGCCCCGGGTCACTTTGACAAAGAGGAAGTTTTGCCAATATCTTTTGCCTTCCTTCTGCTGTCGTCAGTGAAGAAGCGTTCCATGCCAATGACTTTCATGCTGAAAAAGAGCTATCATGGCACATTAACTTACAAGGAAGTGTAGTACAGTTAAATTTATTATTGAATTCCAAAAATGGGTAGCCTTTAGCGACTATTTTCAGTGAAAAACATCTAAAAGTTTTGTTGTAAGGAATAGCTGAAAGATATTTTATCGTTCAGGAATGTGAGTGGACCAATCGGGTCAAGGACTTTATTTGAAATGTAACAACTGATTCAGAGAAAGGACAATGTGGATATTACGTTCCAGCATAACGGATGCACAATGCATCTTATGTCTCATCTTTCAATCTAAGTGATTGGTAGAGCGTTCCAAATCAATATATACTAGTAGATTGTAGAAACTATTGAAAGGTTCAAGTATGCTACTGACAAGTACTTGGCAAAGAGTGTGTACATGTACTTGCATTTATTGCTTGCTAATGAAATTAAATTGACTGCATATAAATGTAACGAATTCTCATTCATTAGTAATCTCATGTACATGAAGATATACAAATTAGACGAATCCCTCTTATTTTCGAGGGCTTTAGCGTGTAGCCATAGTATGATTAAAAGTTTCCCATCTTCCGTAGGATATTTGATTTGATGCTTGTAACAATCCACTTTTCAAAACATAAGCTACATCATCAACAATAATTCTAGCTCGAGTTTAAACTCTTGATACAAGATACATAAATAATCTACATACTTGAGTATATGACGAAAATTCGTGCATTTTTGAAGTTACTTTGAAAAGTTTTGAGTATGATCGGATGAAAATGAAACTATACTGAAAAAAATATTGCACTCACTAAACTAAAGAACTTGATTTGTTATTTTTAAATTTCTCAAAAAAAAGCAAAACATTAAAATGTTGTTTTGAGAAAGACTTACTTATGTATTTAGATTCAACGGGAAAACATTTTTCTCACCATTTTTCTACTTTAGCTTTTATTTTCAACACAAAATATTTTTAGTACATTTGATTACATTATGATTACTCAATTTCAATTACTGTCTTTCAATTTACTGTCTTTTGGATAAGAAAAAAAAAATGCTTGATTCAAGGTAGGTTTTCCTTGAAATGTTGTTATGAGCATTTTAGGTAGATCAATGTGACTACGAATAAAGGAAAATATCCTTCGTTTTATGTTGCTGTCGTTTTTGCTTAAATTTAGCTAAATTTTCATTACTTTAACCCATTATTTGTTTCAGTGTTTACTCGTATTTCCATTTGTAATTGCATAGTTATGTATTGCATACTATTATTTATATTGAAGTGTATATTAGCTGTAGAGAACAATGATATTTTTGTAATTAATGTTCGGAAATACAATTAGGTACACAACATCCATAGGATGTAGAACCCTCAGAACCCCTGATTTGATAGGTACACCGCTCTATGTACCTATCAAATCATTCTAAAAATAGAGATGAGATAAAACCTTTCATTCAGTTTTTCAAATTTTTATTTCAAATAAAAAAATGCCGGCGTACAGAGGGCTGCGCCTGCAATACGAAGGTTTTTTAGAATTTTGATGCATAGTGAATATTTTTTGTACATATATTTTATAACCAATAGATAAGAATTGTGCACAGCATTAATGAAATGCTTCCTGTAAATCTATTTTTGGATTGTTCTAAATAAACGCGTTCCAGAATGATTTACTATTTACCCAGTTGATATAAAAGTACTCCACGGCAAATCTACAGGCATTTTTCGATTTAAGATTTCTGATGGCCTTTGAGCAAAAATAAACTAAGGCAAACGTAAGGATGGCTTGGCTTTATATATGAACTGAATTATTAGCAACTAAGCTGCAAACTTTCGTAAACCAGTGGCTACGGCGCATCCTACAAATCCGCTGGCCGGAGATTATTTCCAATGATGATCTCCTGAGTATCACAGGCCTGGATTGGATAGGCACTTCTGTCAAAAGGCGAAAGTGGCAATGGATAGGTCATACTCTCCGAAGAGGGCCAACAAATGTTGCAAGGCAGGCCCTAGATTGGAACCCTGAGCGAGCCAATGCTAGACGCCGTGTTGGACGACCAAGAAACACGTGGAGAAGATCGGTTCATAGCGAGGCTGCTTCATTAAACAAACAGTGGTCAGACCTAAAGACGATGGCACAGAACAGAACGAGGTGGAAAGTAGGCGTAGTTGATGCCCTATGCCCCACAAGGGGTTAACAGGAACCAGAGAGAGAGAGAGAGAAATCTACTGTTACTGTTTTTTTTAATCAAGGAAAAGCAACTTATATGAAATGATTCCATTGTGTCCCCTGACATAAGAGCCCATGCAAGCTTTCCTATGAGTATTGAACAAGTATTCTTGTGCAGCTATTCAGAGAAACCCTGTATCTTGGTCCTACAAACTTCAAAAATATTTGTGGCAAACACTATTACCATTCTATGCATTTCCACCAAATTTAATGTTCATTGTTTCATCAACTTAAAAGATATGCATTGAAGAAATGCTTAAAAGGCTTCCCTTGCATTGTGAAAGGCCCTTACTAAATACTTACTTGGCTATATTTCTGGTTTGGATACAGTTCTTCGAATGAAAATTTGTAGACATATGTAATTTTCTAAAAATCCTTAGCAGAATTTTCATATTTGAAAACCTAAGATCGATCACACGAGCAAATTGAAATTTTACAAATTTACTGTTATTTATTTTTCGTTAGCAAAAGTGAACAGTTTTAATATTTAACGTATATAAGGCCATACTGACCAATATTTGTGCAAAGTTTCATATCGATCCCTATAACGGTTTAGAAAAACGGAGGTCGAAATGGAAGTTTAACTTTAAACGCCAATAACTTTTTTACTGTTACTCCAAACTGAAATTTATTAACTGATATGAGATGTATGTAATCGTTTAGATCTTTGATTTAAATACCCATACATATATCTCCGATAAAAACTAAAAAAGTTCTTCCTACCAACTTTTAAGGTATTTGTGCCAAAGACTGTAACCATTCTACACATTCCTACCAAATTTCATGACAATCGGTTGAGCCGTTCGCGAGTTATTTAGTGAACAGACGACAGACGGTCAGACGGACGGACGGACGGACAAAATCGATTTCATAAGGGTTTTTTGAAAAAATATTTTCTAAAAAACCCTAAAAAACTAATACCCATTGCTACTTAAAACTATTCACTACTATAAGTCTTTTCAATGCTACTCATCGCTACGATTCGCTACTCGAAAATATGCATTACTTCGAAGCTATTGTAATTTATGTAGGTATAAATGTTTGTTTTGTATTGTAATGTTAATGTATAAATAGCAATGAATAGTTCCATGATTTAATCCAAAAAGTTTTTTATAATTACCAGGCTCCCGAGAATTCAACTACAGTCGAACCTTTCTAACTCGAATTATGGCAAGAAAAAATGTTCGACTGATGGAGAGTTCAACTAATGAAATTGACAAGTCAAAAACAATAAAATCCGAATATGAAATGTGTTCATTAAAAAAATATGGAAATTGTTGTTGTGTTGTACTTACTCAGCTGCAATATTTTCTACTACTTTTCTGACAGAATCATGGTTTAAAAAGTAAAAATCATCGCTGGAAAAATGAATACACAAAATGGCAAAGGAAAATTATGGAACCATTTTCGGCTTTCAGTCTATGGAATTCTCCAGCTTTCCCGACATATTCTACGACAGTAAAAATTAATTTTCATTGAAAAAAATTCAGCAGAAAATATCCCGATTTCACTTCCATCTAACAAAGCATTTTTTCTTGAAAAAAAAAAACTGAAATGCAAGTCGTTTCGATTTAAGGGAAGTAATGTTATATGAAATACAACGTAAAAAGTACAGTACAGTTAGAGAGATCGAAAATCTCTCTAACTGTACTGATTCGATTTCGAAATTCAAGTTCGAGTGTGTGAGCTCTTGAAATAATTCAGTTTGTATAAATGGTAAAAAAATATTTGTTGTAATTATTTTTTAAGTAGACTTAGTTTTCTGGGAGAGCAAACACCTTCTTCCATGGTCCGCCCTGACGGCGCGCCCTGAAAACAGTAGTGGGTAACACCGCTAACGGCTGAGTAATTTTGTCTATGATAAGCATATGACATTTGGAAGAAGCACCGCTGCGCCTGAGTGCTGTATTAACAACTTTAGCGTCTCAGGCTACTAAACGTAATAAGGTGACAACAATCAAATAGTCAACCACCGAAGCAGCATCTCCGAGACCTTCTTCTTTTACGATTACTATAATGGTTTAGCGATGGGCCGACAACTTCTTAGAAATTGTAAATTTAGGGAAAAAGTTCGGATTGCATGAGCCCAGGTATAGTTTGGGATAGGCCTGTTCCAAAAACCGGGATCCCGGTACAAAACCGGTGTTCACTTGGTACCGGACCCGATATTCTAAAGTACCGATATCCCGGTTTTTTTGGTACCGAGTTAAAAAACCGACCAACGAGTCGGTTTTTTGGTACCGAGTTAAAAAGAACGATTCACTTCAACCATGGGCCGGTTTTTTTCAGGTTTTTTGGTACCGGTTTTTTACCCGGTACTCAAAAAAACCGGCTCATGGTTGAAAAAACCGTCGGTACTGAAAAAAACCTGAGTCGGTTTTTAACCCGGTACTCAAAAAAAACCGGCTTATGGTTAAAAAAACCGTCGGTACTGAAAAAAAAAACCTGAGTCAGGGAAACCGCTTGTGGTACCGGGTATTGAAAAAAACCGCAACCCGGTACTGAAATCTCGGTACCGAACAGGCCTAGTTTGGGATATATCAGCGTTGTTAAAGCAGTATGGAAACTAACAGCTTGCATACAAGTCCGCAACTCAGTGTTTTCATGTTTTTCGTGACGATTTGCTTTTCGAATTTGACTCTTTTTGGGTCGTTCAACAAAAGTTGAACGAAAGTTGAACGAAAGTTGAACGTGAGTTGAACCTAAGTTGAAAGTTACACTTTTTGGGTCGTTCAACAAAAGTTGAACGAAAGTTGAACGTGAGTTGAACCTAAGTTGAAAGTAACACTTTTTGGAAAGTTGAACGTGAGCTGAACCTAAGTTGAAAGTAACACTTTTTGGGTCGTTCAACAAAAGTTGAACGAAAGTTGAACATGAGTTGAACCTAAGTTAAAAGTTACACTTTTTGGGTCGTTCAACAAAAGTTGAACGAAAGTTGAACGTGAGTTGAACCTAAGTTGAAAGTTGAATTCAAGTTGAATTCGAGTTGAATTCGAGTTGAATTCAAGTAGAACTCAAGTTGAACCCAAGTTGAACCCAAGTTGAACCCAAGTTGAACTCAAGTTGAACGTAAATTGAACCCAAGCCCAACCTCTGTTGAACCTTGAATGGCACCCAACACTCACAGGGTACCACCTAGCCCAACTTCCGTTGAACCTTGAATGGCACCCAAAACTCACTGTAATGCCAAAAACGTAACGCTTTATCGTTATGATTTTCGTGACGCTTTTCGAATTTATGTGCCAGAGTCAAGACATAAAAATGTCAAAAAATTCCATGTCAAGAAACCTGGATTGAATGCCGATTGGACGGATACAACCCAGCGACGCCTTCGCAAACGAACAACTGATTACTCTTTCGGAGCCTGAAAAGCGTATATTTCGACTTTAAGCAGGCAACATTTTGGTATACCGCCAAAGCTAGTGCGACTCATAACTCATAAGGATGGATGACGATAACTAATACCGCCAGTCAATTCAAGCATCACAGCGTCACCGTGGGGGACCAAGTATGTAGAAAACTTCAACTACTTGGTTTGCATCTTATTAAAGGACGCCAACGAAACCGACGAAATTAGCGATTATTACTTCGAAGCATGCGTACAGAAACACAAGGCTCCGCATGTATAAAACGATCATCCGACCCCTATGCTATGGCTGTGAAACATGGACCCTCACCCGAGCCTCCGAAATTTTTGCTGGACAGATTCGAACGAAAGGTCCTTCGGCGAATTTTCGGTGTTGCTCGCGACCGAGACCAATGGAGCACCCGGTACAAGCACGAGTTGTACAACGGATGAACAATGATCGCATGCCAAAGAAGGTGATGAACGCACAACGAATTGACGGAGCGAGGTTGCGTGGACGACCGAGAGCTCAATGGGAGAACTCTGTAGGTGAAGGCGCCCACCAGCTGTCGGGTTTCCGAAACTGGAGGACAAAGTTACGTGACCGCAACAATTGGAGATCTGCGTAATTTTCACAAAATTTTCCTTTTCATCAAATATTATTAAACCACTTGAAATATTTTTGGAGATTAGAAGTTCGGTTCGACAACTTCTTCTTCTCAGTACCGTATAGCCCCATGTGGGGCTCTGGTGCGTTAACTCAGCCATTTGCATTTCATTTCGGAGTGTATATAATGTTGCAAGCATTAAATATTTCCTATCCGCACATGTACGTAAATTTTGGACCACGCCGAGATTCGATCTCCGGACCTCTAAATTACTAGCATCGTAGAGTGCGACTCAACCAAGTGAGCCACAGAGCTGTTCCACAACTAATGCAGCTTATTCTTGAAACATAAACTCACGTTTTCTACAATAAATTTTAAAATGATTAGATGTTACAATTGTCAAACTATGGGGCATGGTGTTAGTGGATGCCATTTGACGACTGTGTGTAATCTATGTGCAGGCTCGCACAAAACAACAGATTGCCCTCATAAAGACTCGCAAGACTCGAAGCGCAAATGTGCCAATTGTGCTGGAGAGCACGCTGCAAGTTATTCAAAGTGCCCAGCCAGACTGAACTACATCGCTCTACTTGAACGACTACGAGCGAAACGTTCAAACCGGATTGGAACAAGCACTCGCATCAAGCCAGATTTACAAAATCAAAACGCATTTCCCATGCTGACAACGAGAACTGAGTCGAGTGTTCATGATACAAACGTAAACAAAGCCTTTATAGTAAGTTTCGCTGATGTAACGAAAAATGTTAATAACGTAGGCACATCTCATCCGAGTTTATTTAATGCCTCGGAGATTTTAAGTCTGTTTAATGAATTGTTAAGTAATCTTAAAAGTTGTAACACTAAAGAGGATCAAGTGCGAGTTATTACAGAGTTGACTGTTAAGTATCTTTATAATGGTAAATAGCTCTCAGTATGTAAAGCTCGTATTATGGAATGCTCAAAGCATTGCTCCTGTTTCAAAGCGTATCGAATTTTTTTCATTTTTAAGGGAACACAAAATAGATGTCGCAGTCATCACGGAGACATGGTTAAAAGATAGTTACTCTCTTAAAGATCCTTTTTATGAAATCTATAGAATGGATAGATGCGATATTAGGGGTGGTGGTGTAGCTATTGCAATTTCGAAAAAAATAAACCACCAATTAAAACCAGCTTTGAAAACTCAGGTTTTTGAAACCATAAGTATCGACATTCATTTGTGCACGAATACTTTCACAGTAGTCGGCGCTTATTTTCCTGGAGGTAACTCCAACTCTACTAAAAAGGCAAATTACATCAACGATCTGCAGCTATTTAATAGGATTCAGGGAAGTTATATTATAGCGGGCGACTTTAATTCTAGGCACACTAACTGGAATTGCGCAAAAACCAATCATTGGGGAAAACTTTTGCAGCAAAAGATCTCTCGTAGTAACTTTGACATTTTGTTCCCGCCTACACCGACATTCTACCCCAGAACACACAGAGGACATCCTTCCACGCTTGATTTTCTATTAACCAATTGTCCCATTTTCGTTTCTCCACCGCTAACGATCACAGAACTTTCATCCGATCATTTACCGGTACTTTTCATCTTGAATGATGAACCTGTTTTAAATGAAGCTCCTAAAAAATTCCTCTTTCACAAGGAAAATTGGTCTCGATTTTCCCAAGTCACGGGAAATCTGACTTTACTGAATCAGGAATTTTTAAAATTTGAATCGATTGTTGACATTGAACATCATCTCGACAATTTTAACGAAATTCTGTGGAAAGCTGCCGAGGCGTCTATCCCGCAAACCCGAAATTCCTCATTACCTTATCATTTAAAACTTTCGCCATTAATAAAGCAGTTGATAGGTGAACGAAACACTTGCCGCAGACAATGGCAGCGCACTAGAAATTCTGTTTATAAGTTCGAGTTTAAACGTTTAAAACTTCAAATTGATGCCGAGATCCAAAAGATTAGAAACTTAAACTGGAACAAACGTATATCGACACTACAAAAAGGAAGCAAAACCTTTTGGAATGTCACGAAAGCGCTGAAAAACCGTAGAAGTTTGATTCCTCCAATATCTGTATCAAACTCCATACTAATAACAGATGCTGAGAAGTCTGAAGCATTCGCATCACACTTTCACAGTCAGCACCTTGCTACAAACCATCTAGGCGATCAAGTAACGAATGATTTGGTTAATGAAGCTGTAAATGAAATCAACAACTCAACAGACGACAGCAGACAATTTGTATCTCTATCGATAATCAAGTTAGCTATAAGCCGTTCAAAAGCCACTAAGGCTCCTGGTCCGGACTTAATGCCAATGTTGTTGCTAAAAAACATGCACAGAAAATCATTGATTTATTTATGCCATATATTCAATGCATGTATAAAGTTTACCTTTTTTCCGAAAGCGTGGAAAGTAGCCTCTCTAATATGCATTCCAAAGCCAGATAAGCCGAAAATATCAATTAATAGCTACCGGCCCATAAGCCTGCTCAGCAATACTGGTAAGATATTTGAACGCATAATTAAAGATCGCATCGAGGAAGTGTTGTCGGAAAAAGGTATACTCCCTAATGTACAATTTGGCTTCAGGTCACACCACAGTACAGTTCATCAAATTGCAAGGATAATGTCTATTGTTAAATCGAGCTTTGAGCGGCAAAATTCTACTGGAATGTTAACCTTAGACATTGAAAAAGCCTTTGACTGTGTTTGGCACAATGGTCTAATATACAAGATGCAGTGTCACGGCTTTCCGCTGTATTTAACCAAATTAATTTCCGCTTTTCTGACTGATCGCTTTTTTTTCGTCAATTTAAATGGAGCCAAATCGTCTCTATTCCTGCTTAGAGCTGGAGTTCCACAAGGGTCGGTCCTAAGCCCAATACTATAAAACATTTTTACAAGCGACATGCCTATCCCGGACAATTGTAACATAGCTTTATTTGCTGATGACACAGCGCTACTCTGTACCTCTCAATCTCCCTCCATTATAACGAATGCCTTGTCGAGCGGATTTCAATCGTTACAAACATATTTCACACGATGGAAAATAAAAATTAATCCCGGCAAAACAAAAGCTATATATTTCACTAGAAAGAGGAAACCGGAGTTCTTACCATCCAGGCCACTTCACCTAGATGGTACTATTGTTCCTTGGTGCCAAGATCACATCAAATACTTGGGAGTTCTCCTTGATAAAAAACTTACATTCAAGGCAAATACTGATGCTTTACTTAAAAAGTCAGAGTTTCTTATAAAAGTTCTGTATCCACTGATCAATAGGAAATCGGCTCTATCAATTAATAATAAAATACTCTTATTTAAAACGATTTTCCAATCAAAGTTTACTTATGCCGCTGCTGCTTGGGGAACTTGCGTTCCATCCCATTTAGACAAACTGCAAATAAAACAAAACAAGATTCTAAAAATGTGTTTGGATTTGCCTCGCTTTTTTCGTACATCTACACTACACTCGATCGCTAACGTTTCATTCCTTAAACCTAAGATTTCTCAGCTGAAAAGCAACTTTCACATATCATGCGTTAACTCCATCAACCCCCTAATAAACGTCCTAATATAATATATATATATATATAATACTTTAACCATACCTCCGTTACCAAGTTCCTTCCTACCGCTTATACTCATTTTACTCTGCGTTCCATAATGCGAGTTCAACATCTATTCAAAACTCGTGTTAAGCACATTTGTAGCTGTAAGTTTTTAGTATTAAGTTCTTTATTTTAATATATAGTTAAGTTAAATTCACAAAAAAAAAATTGCATATGAGGTTTTTCTTCCCATGTTTCCTCTTACTAAATTGTTTTTTTTTTTTTTCATATTTTTATCACACACACTTATTTCATTAATTTTGTTTGTAACTTTTACACTATTTCGATATATATAATCTTAGTTGTATGAGCAAGTGCATGATCTCTAACCATTAAACGACTGTTCACTTCATTTGTACATAATATTACATATTAATTGGTTGAATAAAGAATTTGAATTTGAATAAAATGATTGTTGTTACATAATGCAAAAAGGGGGCCTTCAACCAAGAAGTTGTAGTAGCCTAAGTTAAATTAAAATAACTAGGACCAGTCAATTTCAAGGAGCTGAATAAGTTAAGTTTTTTAACGACATCGGAAGTAAATACACGTCCTAGTAATATTAGAAGAGAAATTTTTGCTATTGATAATGCAACGATCCCTGAAAAGAATCCAAGTCCCGCAGAAATACAAATCATCATAAATAATATGAACAGTTCTTGTCCCGTCTAGACAGAAGTTAAATTACTTATCAAAGTTAAAGGGAATACCTACTTAATTACGAAAAACAAAATTCCGCCTGATCATAATCACGCTTTACAAAAAATTCCGTTTTACATTATCCTGACATAACAAAATCCCGCTATTTCAAAATCCCGCCCACTAATAACCCCGCTGTTTTAAAATCCCGCTAGTGGATAGTGCCGAAAATTATTTTTATTGTTTAACCCATTTCTTCCCAAGGATAGAAATAAGCTAAAACTATGAAGTTTTTTGGTGAATTCCAATCAATTACAAAACAATTAAGAAAAAAAAAAATTAAAAATTTCTGTAAGTGTTACCAGTGGCTCCCAACGTGATGTTGCGTTGACGCAACGTTGGGAGTTTCTTGGTAAAAAAAAATGTAAACGAAAATTTAAATTTTAAGCTTCTGTGTTGCAAAAAATTGTTGGTTTATATGTCGAATAATAAATTTAGTGATAAAATCCTCAAACACTCACTACAGCGGTATAGATGAAATTTTTTGCAAATTTTTGGCAGGGTTTTCGTACAACTTATCTAGTTCAAGGCCGCAGGATGTGTTTGTGACATCCTATTTTCAGATCTGCTTTTTTGTTGAGGTAATGAGATCAGCATCACACTCAGCAGTGTTACTTATCCCCATAAATGGGTACTCGTTTAACATCTGAGTGAGATCCTAGTCCGTCACAAGCTCGTGAGGACAGTTCTGCCATATTTTGCTTGGTTAAATCTGAAATTTAAAAAATCATTGCACAATTTCCTCCAGAAGTTTTTTAAATGAGTACTCGTTTAACATCTGAGTGAGATCATAGTCCGTCACAAGCTCGTGAGTTCGAAAAACACCATGGCTCACGGTGAGATTCGAACTTATGACCCTGTGCACCGAAGGTGCGCGCACTAACCGCTAGACCAGCCAGACTACTAGTACTAGAGGAAATTTTTTAATTATATTTTGTAGTGAAGGGGCTCTTCACCTATTTCACCTGAAGAGCCGCCACTGCAATGGCATAACCAAGGAACATATGGCAGACCTATGCAAAATAAACAAAAATTAATTTCAATATAATGTAAAGCTTTCTGAAAATTGTTTGAATCTTCTCTATATGCAAAGACTAACTATTAGATAAGATGTACGAGTAACTGGCCATTTGTATTATAATGAAGATCGGCTTTGTCCCGAATCTCGCTTGTTTTTGGTATTTTCTATTTCAGATTTGAACAGGTATATTACAATTTAGGTGCTTAAGTCAATAGCCAAAATACATAGAACTGCTCAACATGTACACTGCTAGCCACAATTATCGCCGAGAGGTCTGTCTTACAACCTTTTAGCGATTCTGGATTGTTTCACAATTCCTTGTGACAAAAGCAAAATAGTAACTTGACTAGAAATAAATATGCTCTTGCGTTCAGTGCAAGAGAAAAATTTACTACAGAAAAGTTAAGCAAACCTTTACTTCGTAGCTCTGTTGCTGTTCTAACAAAACTGCCCTTAAATGGAAAAGGTTTCTGATCCCATACTTGTTGACTTCAGACCATACCGTCGAGTGAAGACTGTACCAATAGTTTCATAAACTTTTCAGGGTTCATACATTCACTACAAAGGCTCCCTTTACCCACTGTAGAAATCCTTGAAACATTTTTGGATATCTCGACACTATCATGAAATATGTATTTGGAAAATGGCTTTATACCAACTGACAAGTATCTAGCTGTCATTGTCCCGCAACTTCTTTTATTGTTTTCTTTTCTTCAATGAGACACATGTGACTCACAAAAGAGTACTGGATATACCATGAGTCGCATGTGTCTCGTAGATAGTGAGGTATTTAGAACTTATTTTAAGATATTGCTGATGCGAAACCTGCGTTACATAGCAAGAAAATATTTTGTTCTTTATGCTTTTGGCCCAGTGTTACTGTACCGGGAAACTCCCAACGTTGCGTGAACGCATCACCTATATTTAACACATGCTCCTGCAGCAAGGATCAACCTTTTTCCAAAAATAAGTTAAAATAAATGATTAGCAATTGTTTGCCGTATAGAAAGTGCATTTGGATATTGATTTTAAAATACTTAAATATTTTTAAAATTGTTACAAAAAAAGTCCTGAAAAACATGTTATTCCTTTCTCTTATATCCTCAAGGACCCAATCGCTGATTCACTATAGCAAATATGCAGAAATAGAGCCAAGAAATGCCCATTAAAAATTACATGATCCCTTTTCCATTTCAATTTAAATTTGGTGGTGTTTACAGAGGTCAACCTTCGTGTTGCGTATACGCAACGCTGGGAAGAAATGGGTTAAAAAAATCAATAGTTATGTTATGCGATTCCTAGTAGTTAATGCGATACTTTCTCTTAGCTTATCCGTCCGAATATTTGCTTATCTCTTCGATCAAGATGATAATTTAGCACCTACAGAACAAGACTTAAGTCTCGTCTACCGAAAGACCAGACCACTTATTTTTCAAATTAATTCACCTGGTCCGTAAGTCTTCGAGAATTAATGAGAGGAGACCCATGATTTTAACGGTAAATATGGTGGCTGTTTTTAATATCCCGTCATAGAAGGTACTTACCATCTATGAAGGGATATTAAAAAGTGGTATATTGAATTAGCGGGTTTTTGAAATGGCGGGATATTAAGATTAAGTTGGATTAAGGATTTTGATTAAACGGGATTTGAATTAAGCGGGACTTTAAACTGGCCGGATATTGAAATGGCGGAATAATGAATGTCGGGATTTAGAAAAACGAGAATATTATGGGCGCGATATCGTACCCAACCCAAGTTAAAGTTGGTAATCGGCCGGTCCATTAGTACGGGGAAAAGTTGCAGAACTTCTGTTAACACATAGACTATCAAGTGAGGTTGGACGATTTTCTTTCCAACTTCAAACATATTGTCGAACTTCTGTTTACATTTACATTTAACGATAAGTGGGAACTTGTTACAATGCTAAAAATGGTAAATGAAAATGATCCTAAACACGTTAATAAGTTTTTTGGAAAATTCTAATTTATCTGGCGTCCCGTCGAGCTAAACTACTTCGACGAAAGCAATAACCCTTCACTTAATACACCAGCCTTCTGAACTCCAACTATGTCACGAATCCACAAGGGCGTACAACATTTGATATGGCGGAAGATGAGAAGAAAGAGATATTATTCTTGTTTTCTATAGTGAATATCAATCAGGATATTGAAGTGAAATAATAAAAGTGTACCATTCAAGGAAGACACAAACAGATAAAAATTACGAGTATTCTTCTCTGCACAGAATTCTAATCAATCATATTTTCTGATTGCTCAACAAGGATATGACTCTGTTTCTATCTTGGTTTATTGAATCTTGAATTGCATGTTTGTGGTTAAAAGTTTTCTCGTATTTCGAATAAGGATACTTCTCAGATATGGCTTCTTCGTCGCAAATATTTATTTTCGTTCGGTCAAGGTCATTTTCATTCAGACATTCCTTTTATTTTTTATATATGGAAATTATACAGTCAAAAGGTCTCAAAATTTGTCTCTGCATTACATTTTATGAGGCTGACCTATATTTCGCATACGTTGTAATTAAATTGCCTTAATTAATGCTTTTATATTTAAAAAAAAATCAGCCGGTTTTAATAATAAACAAAGCAAACATTTTTATAAAACTGTAAATTAACGACACTATAAAAATTACGACTGCATAGACTGAAGATCATCATATAAATTAAATCACAATGACGAACAGCGAGGCGTTGGACACTCAATAATTCATTCAAATTATTGCCGTGTTAACTTTTCGCGGATTTCCATTAAATTTTCGCAAAATGCTGTGTAAACATTACCAGCTAAATGACCAGTAAAACAATTTGCCACCATCCGGAATATCCACATCGGAATGGCTAGAAAATTTATAGTAAATGGGGGAAAGTTTAAATTAAATTTAGGTAAACTTTGTATATTATGGTACGGTGCACCAGAACACGACAAATTGTCGACAGGCCATCCATGTGGTGCATGGCACACAATTTTAATTTGAGAGGAAAGGCTCAACGTGCCACTTGTTAGCGTGACAGGGCGGAAAACGGAAATTCCATGTCGATGAATGCCGCTGTCCTGCACAATAATTTTTAATGTTTAATAAAATTGTCAACATATTGCATGCATGTTCGATGTGACAAATTAATAGTAGACAAACAAGCGATAAAAATAAGTGTATTGACGCATTAATTGGTGTTTTTTAGTCTTTTATTTTTTAATTGAGTGCAATTGAAGTAATTATTCACATATTTTTACATACGTTGCCATTTTAGTCACTGAAAAATAAACACACAATTCTGAACAAGTTTTTAGGTACATATGTATATAAAATTGAATACATGCATATTTGAAAATAATAAATCTGTCGACGTCTGGTCACAATCAGAATTTAGTACGCTGCTAAAACAACGAAAGTGACACAAAAATAGCCGCATCGATGCGGTGTGTCCCACCAGGTATTATTACAATGCACAGAGAGATTATTTTAAAAATAATAATGCTTTAATGTTATCATCAAGGCAAAGTTGCACTTCTGAATAAAACATGCTTAAGCTTTCGCGACGCAACAGAAATGTAGCAAATAGGAATGTAGGAATAAAATATGAGTTCAGAGCCGTAAATGTTTTTTTTAATTTAAATTTAAAAAAAATGTTTTTCCTATAAAAACCCCTCTATAAAATCATATTTCAAATATAAATATTCACGAAGTTTATCACATCATCTAATAAAAGAAACCCATTTATCACGATTTCACAAAGTTTAAATATGCATTTCGTCATTCACCGGCCCGCCAATACGTTTTCTAATTTCGTCAATAAAATCCTTGAAATGTATAGAAAGACTAATCAACTGGCGGCTCCCTAATGTTCTTGCCTACCGTTGTTACTTATAGACCTTATGGACTTATCGTCTTAGCTCGGAATGAAGCGATGTCTATTCCATCTGTACGTGATTCGAATACACGTCTTGACTTTTCATATAAGAATAGATCCTATCGCTTGGAGGCGCTCGGCTGTGATTAATGTTAGTCGTTTCTATTATTTTGTTTTCCCACTCAATCATGACTGTATAGTCAGTGAATTAATGAGCGATCAAACAGCAACTAAGCAAACTGCAGAAATCCCGCTTTTGAAATAAATAAATAGCATCAATCGGCATACCAATACTGAATGATGTTTGCTGACCTAAGTATCATGAGTGCTGTAAAGTGGACAGGAAAAAAGTTATGGCATTATCGATTAACTGAAAGGATATTATAATGTGCAGAAACTTATAAAGCCGCCAGATTCACTTCAAAGCAGTGTTGGACGCTGTTTAAGCGCAATCCGAAGGAGTTTCTGCGTCGTTTCGTGACAGTCGACGAAATTTGGATACACTGGTACATACCAGAGACCAAGGAACAGTCGAAACAGTGGACTTCAGCCGGCAAACGTGCTCTGAAGAAGGCGAAGACTGCTCCATCGGCCGGAAAGGTGATGGCCAGCGTTTTCTGGGATTCACAAGGTGTGATCTAATCTACATCGACTACCTGCAGAAGGGCAACACGGTCACAGGGCAGTACTATGCCGAATTATTGGGCCGATTCGACGCCGAATTGAAGAAAAAACGGCCCCACTTGGCAAAGAAAAAAATTCTCTTCCACCATGATAACGCACCGGATCACACCTCCGCCCGCCAACGCCAAACTGGTCGAATTGGGCTACGAACTGCTGCCCCATCCACCGTATTCTCCAGATTTCGCCCCGAGTGACTTCTTTTTGTTTCCAAACTTGGAAAAGTCACTCGCCGGGCAGAAATTTCAGTCGAATGAGGAGGTCATCGCCGCCACGGATGCCCACTTTGCAGGCCTCACTCAAACGACTGTCAACTAAAAACTGCGCGTCCACAATGGCCGAAACTTTGGTGAGTAACTGTTAAAAGATGCAACACTACATTCACTAGCTTTTATTGACGAGTGGCGCCATCTTTGAGTTGAGGTCGGAAACTTTTCAGACCACCCTCGTAGACATCTATGTGTCGGAGACATGATCATTGGGACAGCTGGACCGAAAATGACGTGATCAAAGTAAGACCAACAAGAGAGTGAAAAACGGCGAACTTCGGCGAGTGGAGTAACGGCTGTCATGCTGGGGATCACGCGGTTATTTTTGGTGAAGAGATTTTTTTTTCGGATTTTGCGGTTCTGGGTCCTGTTAATAAATAAAATAAATAACAGGTGCGACAATCCAGCATTGGACTAAGGCCGCAGGATGTGTTAGTGACATTCTATTTCCAAGATCTTATCTGCTTTTTGTTGAGGTAATGAGATCAGCATCACGCTCAGCAGTGTTATTTATCCCCATAAATGGGTACTCGTTTAACATCTGAGTCAGATCATAGTCCGTCACAAGCTCGTGAGTTCGAAAAACACCATGATCCACGGTGAGATTCGAACTCATGACCCTGTGCACCGAAGGTGCGCGCACTAACCGCTAGACCAGCCAGACTACGACTACGGGTCCTGTTAATGGATAATTATATACACCCAATGGCAACTAAGTGTCCATGTTGTGTGCGTGATGTTTTTGGTGTGTGTATTGTGCAACGAAGAAGAAAAAGAAGGAAACGAAATATCTGAAAATAAAGGGGACAATTTGATTTTTTTTATAGCTAGCAGTGGCGTAGGAAATTTAGTGTTTGGGGCTGGTATGGTTTAATACTTTTTGGCTTTTTCATTGGTTGGAGTATTCAACCGCAATGCACTGGAATACACAGTATTTAAAATTTTGTATTTAAACGAATTTATACCACGCAACGCTTTGCAATCCCATTTAAATGTACTTTTTGCAATAGTGTAAATTGTGATGCTGTTGGTATAAAGTTATGCAACAGGAACGTTGTTGATTAATTAATTTCAAGCATCTATAAATTTTGAAATTTCGTACTCATTGCCCCCATTTTTCCAACGCCCCTACTACGAAGTTACAGCACTAAGCTGCGCATGTGCATGATTTTGTTTATTTATTAATTTTCCATATAAAATTCGTATGAGAAATGTCATCTTGTAGCCTCGATCAAGTTACCATAGAAAATATTTTGGTCCCGAAAAAAAGTCGCATATCCAGTGTATTTTGCGGTTATTTGCATTTCCTTTTTAGATTTTCTTATTCATTGGTATTGTGTTGTGATGTCTCACATAATGAACCGATCAATTGCATTACTTTGCCAACCGCGTGGCTGTGAAACTTGTGCATTAAAAAACACCCCCCCCCCATGATTTATTCCGGGTGTGTTTAACGGGATGATGTAACGCGGCTCGTCCCGATATTGTTTGAAAAGGGAGGCACCCTACAATTTTTGATTCGGGCGCGGCTCCTCAGGACGGGTCGATTTATACATTTTAGTGGATTTCGGTAGGCCGGGATCCACCGCCATCCGGGTGGATGGAGCTCAATAAGATGGCACATGTGCGCGTCGGTTAATTTCTTACCGTTTTTCCCCATTTTAATCCTCGTGTTGTGTTGTGACCCCCCGGAGGCGTAAGATATCCTTTTTTGTGCCGCAAACCCTACCCGTAACTCCCGATACTGAGCTACAGCAAGCGCATGCCGCTGCTCGCTCGTTGAGGTGCCCTATCTTCCTGCCTAGCCTGTGCGGTTGAAGAGGCATTGGCTCCGTCCCCTGAGCATCTTCGGATGGCCAAGTCCTTTTATTACAACACATCAATCAATACGCCATTTGAACTGCATGACTGCATGCAACAACGTAAAAAAAATCATTTTTCATTTTTCATTTCATCTTTCATTTTTCATTAGCTTGCATACAAGTCCGAAACTCAGTGGGACATTTTCATGTTTCTATTGTAGTTTATCTCTCTTATCTTATTAAGTTGAACCCAAGTTGAAGCCAAGTGTAACCCAAGTTGAACTCAAGTTGAACTCAAGTTGAACGTAAATTGAACCCAAGCCCAACCTCTGTTGAACCTTGAATGGCACCCAACACTCACAGGGTACCACCTAGCCCAACTTCCGTTGAACCTTGAATGGCACCCAAAACTCACAGCGACCTGTAATGCCAAAAACGTAACGTTTTCGTTGCAATTTTCGTGACGCTTTTCGAGTTTATGTGCCAGAGTCAATACATAAAAATATCATAAAATGGATATACTAGTGATCAAGAGACGCGAGAGCGTATCGTCCGTCAAAGAAATTTTTTTTCTATTTTTTTTAATTTTTTTTTAATTTTTTTCTAATTTTTTTTTTTAATTTTTTTTTTTAATTTTTTTTTAATTTTTTTTATATTTTTTTTTTATTTTTTTTATTTTTTTAGCCCAACCTCTGTTGAACCTTGAATGGCACCCAACACAGGGTACCACCTAGCCCAACTTCCGTTGAACCTTGAATGGCACCCAAAACTCACAGGGTACCTGTAATGCCAAAAACGTAACGCTTTTTCGTTGCAATTTTCGTGACGATTTTCGATTTATGTGCCAGAGTCAAGACATAAAAATGTCAAAAACAAAAGAATTGTTAAGGAAAAAAATATATATATATAAAATTAACGAGACCGAGGCTCATGGGGGGGGGGGGGTGAATTGCAGTCCCTTGATCCCATCTTTCGATTCCATTCATTTTTACATATGTTTGTGAGTTTCGTTAAGATTGGTATATCAAAAAAGTTTTTCTTAGAAGAACTTTATTTGGGGTGCTGGGTTTGTATGGCATTCCCATATTACCCGATTTCGGTGATTCAAAACAAGATTTCCGTAAAAAATCACTTACCTGCTGTCAGAGGTCAAGAGACTCATATCTAGTTTATTTTACCCAAAATTTGAAAAACTAAAAAAAATAGTTAGGTTTATACTTTTATGAGAGTAACTGCATATTTTACATCGGGCCCTTGAACCTTCCTCCTCAATCCATTATTATACCCTTCGCTCATAGAGTGAAAGGGTATATTCACTTTGTCATGAAGTTTGTAACGCATTGAAGGAAGCATCACCGACCATATAAAAAGTATACATATATGATCAGCATGACTTGGTGAGTCGATGTCCGTCTGTCCGTCTGTCTGTCTGTCCGTCTGTTGCGACGCGTTTTACTCGGCCAATTCAAAAGCTATGAAGCTGAAATTTTGCACAAATGCTTATTTTTGCTGCAGGCAGTTTGTATGTTTGAATCGGTGAAATCGGACAACGGGGTCATGGGGCTGCCATACAAACCCAAATCCCCCAAATTAGCTTCTTCTAAGAAAAACTTTCTTCTTTGAGTCCCAATTTTAACCAAATTTCAAACAAATGTGTTTCTATTTATAACACAAAACATATGTTAGAATGGATCAAATCGGACCATGGGGTCATGGGGCTGCCATACAAACCTAACCTCCAAATTAGGTTCTTCTAAGAAAAACATTTTTATTTGTGCATCAATTTCAACCAAATTTCACACAAATGTATGTAATGATGACCGTCTGGAAGACGAGGAGTTGGTGTGGCCGTGTAGGCCAAGTCAACATAAATTGAGAAAACCCTCTCAGGAAACCCACGGCGATGCGTGCTCGCAGACCAGCTCAACTACTGGGAGTAACGGGGTGAGTTTTAAGCGAATTTCCTGCTTCCATCATCATGGACAATAGATATTTCACGCATCTGCCCGTATCACAAAACCTACTCAAACTTCAAAAAATCTAAAAAAAATCTGAAAAACAAACGAAATAACTAATGGTGACGCCTCCGCGTCAAACTCCCGATAAAAGAACAAGGCAAAAGTCCCGTAAAGGGACTTGGGCTGCATCAGCCAGACTAAATAATCCAAAATTGGCACTAAGGCCATTACATATAAAAATCAGAGGGGAAGCCGTCCAATCGGGACATATCCTTCTTCTCTCAGGTCATTGGAGCCTAAAGATGGCAAACGGCTTGCAAAGGGCACCAGATGGTGTGGGCCCGCGGTTCTACACCCTCCCATCCATGGGATCCTACCGCTGTCCTAATTGGATCCCCCAAGTAAAAATTCACATTTTTAGAACGAGAAAGAGAGAGGGGGAAGATAAAAGAAACCTAGCCTAACATTACAAAATTAAGCGGCTGGCAACAAAAACAATAAAAAACATTCATAATTTTTCTTCAGAGCTCTTTTAACTCAAATAACTCTAGCCTACCATTTATCTAATGGTCAATAAGGGAAAATAATTCATATTTAAAATAAAAATTCAAAGCAGGTTGGCTTTTGGCCAATAACCAATAATAAGTAGTAAGTCAGATCGATATATTCTCAACAATGAGGTAAGAATATCTAAAAAAAAAAAACAAAAATGATTATCCCCTTTTTCTTGCTTTGCACAATTAACAAACATTATTGTTTCAATCCCTTTGTGGGAAAAACTATAGTAGAAACTGAACCTTGCGCGAAAAATCCACCGCTCTTTATGCCACTTCTCATTTTATTTAAAGATTTTCCATATAGCATTCAAAAACTATATGTATACCATATTTTGTTCTTTTCTTTCAACAATCCAGCCATTAGTCCACCCGATTTCAAAAATTTAATTCAAAAAAATTTAAAAAAAATGTATTTCCTAAATAAACGCCGGCTCATATAACTTCAAAAAAAAACAGAAATCGGAAAAAAATCTAATATCTCCCTTTTTTTGTTGTTTTGTTTTAAATTAATGAAAACTTTCAATAAAGAAAAATATACCGAAATTCAAAATTATATTTTTTTTTCGGGTTTATACGCGAACAGTTTATTTTCATTTTTCTTGCACAACTTAATAATGTACAACAAAAATCCACGCGCAAGCAAATTTTTCATAGTCCCGTTATCGCGCACCAAATTCTACCTTTTTTTAACAACATCACTAAAAATAATGTATTCACTGCCATTCGACATAAACGTAATTCCGTCTTTTTTTTTTTTCAAAAATATGTCTATGTTTTCTAATTACATAAATTCAGACAAAATTTCGATCGATACTTATCTTTACCCTGGCCTTCCATACAAAATCCAAATCGTTCTCCAGGAATGAAATCTCCACCGAAGCGCCCAAAATCCTCCATGTAAGAATCCGACTATCCACTTCGACGATCCACCCCAAAGTCCCTTTGTTGGGCAACCCTTTGGATCATCTCTTTTTATACCCTTCGCTTATTAAGCGTAAAGGGTATATTAACTTTGTCATGAAGTTTGTAACGCATTGAAGGAAGCATCTCCGACCATATAAAATATGTATATATATGATCAGCGTGACGAGCTGAGTCGATTGGACGATGTCCGTCTGTCCGTCTGTCCGTCTGTCTGTCTGTCTGTCTGTTGCGACGCGTTTTGCTCGGCCAGTTTAAAAGCTATGGAGCTGAAATTTTGCACACATGCTTCTTCTTGTTGCAGGCAGTTTGTATGTTTGAATCGCTAAAATCAGCCAAGGGGGTCGTGGGGCTGTCATACAAACCTACCCCCCAAATTTAGGTTCTTCTTAGAAAAACTTTTTTATTTATGCACCAATTTCAATCAAATTTCACACAAATGTATTTTAATTGGTAACACACAATATATGTAAAAATCGACCAAATCGGACAATGGGGTCGTGGGGCTGCCATACACACCTAGTCTCCAAATTATGTTCTTCTAAGAAAAACTTTTTTATTTTCTTATCGATTTCAATCGAATTTGGCACAAATGTGTTTCTAGTAATACCACAAAACATATGTCAAAATGGACCAAATCGGACCATGGGGTCATGGGGCTGTCATAGAAACCTAGCTCCCCAAATTAAGTTCTTCTAAGAATTTTTTTTTATTTATACACCAATTTCAACCAAACTTCACACAAATGTGTTTCTATTGATGACACAAAGCATATGTATAAATAAATGGAATCGGACCATGTGGTCATGGGGCTACCATACAAGCCAAGCCCCCCAAATAAAATTTTTCTAAGAAAAACATTTTTATTTGCACACCAATTCCAATCAAACCTCAGAAAATTATATTTCTATTCATGCCACCACAACAATCGTGAAATCGGACTATGGGGTCGTGGGGCTGGCATATAAACCCAACCCCCAAATTAGGTTCTTCGAAGAAAAACTTTTTGATTTGTCCACCAATCTGAACCAAATGTGTTTTAATTGATGCCACAAACTACGTAAAAATTGATGGGAAGGCCATAGGGCTGCCCTACAACCCCCTTCCCCCTCTTTTTGGTTCTTATAAGAAACCCACGTCCCGCTTCGCCCAATAAATCTTCGCCACGGCACTTATGAGAAAATTCAAAAGCATGGAAGCGGGGAGGACTGAACACTAGTCATAGGTGCGCCCGAAAAAAACTTTTAGACCGAGGGGAGCGAAGGGTATCCAAATTTCGGCCGCGCGCGAAATTAGCTTCGGTTTCGTTACAATTCATTCCGACTTTCGTTCATTTTCAAAATTTTTAAATTTTTCATTTTTTTTTCCAACAACTCGTTACCGCGCACACAGCACAAAATCAAACCACTCGTCTCAAAATCAAATTCGCAACTCCTCTTCACTCAATCCTCGCAAAAACCGAAAAAAATCAGAACCGTATCACTATCACCTCTTAATTACTTGCAGATGTCTTATCAGCCGGCAAGAAAAATGCAAAATGCAAAATGCAGTGGTGCATCATCTTTTCTGCCGACCGATAGGACAAGCAGAAAAAAAATTGTATGCTGAACATTACATGTATGGGTGGTCCATCTAACGTTTGCTTTTTGAACTATCGATAATTTTGACTTTGATATTTCGAATGTCATTGTCAATGTGTCAGATATTTAGTAGAAGGTTTGCGGTTTACGAAATGGTCAAGTTTAAGCAAAACTGTCGCATTTGGGGTTCAGAAAATCCGGCGTAACCATTAATGGTGTCCGCTATCGCGGCATGTTGGAAGACTTTTTCTTTCCCCGAATGGAAGAGGAAGACATAGACGACATATGGTTCCAGCAGGACGGCGCTACGTGCCACACAGCCAACGTCACAATCGATCTTTTGCGCGGTACGTTCGAAAATCGCATAATCAGCCGAAACGGCGATGTCAACTGGCCGCCTCGCAGCTGCGATTTGACCCCGTTGGACAATTTTTTTGGGGTGCCGTCAAGGATAAGTGTTACGCCAACCACCCAGAGACGATTGACGACCTAAAGCACGAGATTGAAGTCGCCATCAGGGCCATTGAGGGCCATACCATCGAAAATGTGCTTAAAAATTGGGTCGACCGAATGAGCTACTGTAAAGCCAGCCGAGGCAGCCATATGAACGAAGTGGTGTTTCATACATAAACCGCAATGTTAAGACTATCCAATAAAATAAAAAAAATTGAATAATATATACTCGTTGTTTTTTTATAGCGATGTTAAAACGCAAATCTTTCGTGGGCCACCCTATATTTCTATTGATGACACAAAACATATGCAAGAATGGATCAAATCGGACCATGGGGATGCCATACAAACCCAACTCCCCAAATTAAGTTCTTCTAAGAAAAACTTTTTTATTTGAGTACCAATTTTAAATTTCATATAAATGTGTTTCTATTTATAGCACAAAACATATGTAAGAATGTATCAGATGGGACCATGGGGTCATGGGGCTGCAATACAAACCTAACCCCCCAAATAGGTTCTTTTAAGAAAGACTTTTTTATTTGTGCATCAATTTCAACCAAATTTCACACAAATGTATTTCTATTGATGACACAAAACATATTGAAGAATGGATCAAGTCGAACCATGGGGTCATGGGGCTGCGATACAAGCCCAACCCCCCCATTTTGGTTCTTCTAAGAAACATTTTTACACCAATTTCACGAAACCTTGCATTAATGTGTCTTTATCAAGCAAATAAAAAGGTAAAAACAAAGGGAATCGTACTATGGGGCCATCCCGCATCCCATAATAAAATTGTCTGAGTAAACATTTTTAGTTGCCCACTTATTCGAACCAAACCCCACACAAATATTGTTTTGTCGACGCAGCGGAACTTTTGTGAAGACAGAAGGAAAATAAGGGGGGGGGGGAATTAAATACAAGTCGTATAGGTACGCCCGAGAAAACTTTTAGCCTGAGGGGAGCGAAGGGTATCCAAATCTCTGCCGCGCCCGAAATTAGCCTCGGTCTCGTTTTTTAATAATCGACCGTTTATTTTTTAGCCCCCTTTGCGATGTTTCGTCCTTAAGTCGTATGCAAAATTGGCCCCTTTTGCGGAGCTTCCATATACTCGTATCTCTTCGAAAAAGAAGGTAAATAAGGTGTTTTGAGACTATAGAGAGGCTATATTTTTAAACTTGTGCACAATGTATTTTTTCCCCTTATTAGGACGGTTTTCCATATTTTGCTAAGAAAAAATAGTTTCGTTTCTTCTGGAACCCTACGAAATAGTAAGTAATTTTAACCCTCATCCAGCGGCAGATTTTTACAACACTTGCCGGCGGCAAAGGTACACCTGTACCTTAGTACATTTTGTATGAAAATCTTCACTATTTGTATGAATTTTGACCGTAAAACCGTTATATTATGTTGACTAGTCACAAATTAGTAACTGTTTTTGCCGAAGTGAATGTTTTAAGAAGTTGGGTTTATGTGGATTTAATTTTTGGAGTGGGTAAATTTAGGAAATAGGCAAAATTTTAAAAAGAAAATTGAAAAAATGGGTTGCTGGAATTTTAATTTGACGAAATCTAAAATTGATTTACAAATGAAAA
This sequence comes from Microchrysa polita, assembly GCA_949715475.1. Taxonomy (NCBI): domain Eukaryota; kingdom Metazoa; phylum Arthropoda; class Insecta; order Diptera; family Stratiomyidae; genus Microchrysa; species Microchrysa polita. Next base: position 64,164,461 of record OX454418.1, on the reverse strand, counting down.
GTAGAAAACGGTTCAAATTAAGTCATTAATGATTTTAGAAGAATTTGGTATGTTTGATTTGCGAATTGTGGAGTCTTAGGTTAAAATTTACCCCCCTGCCCCCACTATATTACTCTGTTACTAGAACCCGTTATCGCTATCGAAAAAAACGTCAATAATTATCACATTCTCGTCGTTTTCCATAAAACAACAATATTTGAAGCAATAAATATATTGGAGAAATGAGTAAATGTGTTATTATACGAAAGAAAGGTCCTGTCAAGCAACAAGCAAGTAGAATCGGCTAGTATAATTTTCAGTCTCTAATCTTTGTAAATCTAAACTCAGGCCAATTCCTATAGTAGAAAAATATCTAAAATTTTAATTGTGATTGTTGTTGGTTAATTGTATCTAATATATTTGCTCGTATATGTAATTAAATCCAAGGATCGATTGAAAAATTAAAACAAGAAACCGAAGACATGTGGCATATTCTATAGCAGTTATCGTCATCTATATATGATACCGACGTACAATTCAACCAAGTTTATGTACCACCCAAACATCCATTTAGAAATTTGGTTGGATGCATCTGCTGGTTTTCAGCTGAAACTTCAAAAGGAACTCGGGTGGAGGTCCCGAATTACACAAATAATAAATATTAGGTGATGGAATACAAATTATGGGAATCTGTGGTAAAGAAAATCAACCGCTAAAATCCAAAATTTTAGCTTTTATTACAAACCTAATTTTCACTAGATGTTATGGGGGAAAGAAGGCGTAATACATTGTATTGGTTGGCCCAAGCCATTACTTCAAAATGTTTGCTATGCCAGTAAAAGTCTTCAGATTAATGTCAAATAACCAAAAACCGCTGCATGAGTTAGATTAGTCCTTATAGATCGATATCTCCAAGGACCTTGATCATTACAAATAAAATTCGTAAATCAAATACTTCTGTACATCACTAGATTCTCAACTTATTGATGCTATAATAAATCTCTCTAAGCATGAGCATTCACCAAAAATATTTTATTTTTGTTTTTTGTAAATTTTCTTTCATACAAAATATATGAAGGTACAAATGTACCTTTGCCGCCGTTAAAGGGTGTTAGATTAATTTTGCTCCCTAACTTGGGGATGGGTGGTCACACATTTCTGAAATTTGGAATACATATTTTAAACTAAAATCGTAGAGATGTCAGAAAATTTCAGCCCGATCGGACCCATAGCAAAAAAGTTATGGTGTTTTAAAAACGAAAAAGGTACACCTGTACCTATCCCGCTGGATGAGGGTTAACCAGTTTTTTTAAGCACCTGCCCTGCGAAGCCATGGCAAACAGACAGCTTAAGTGAGAAAATGAAAAGATTCAGCCAATCTTTGGCTGCGATAGACGTTAAAATGATGTCAAAAGTAGCGAAGCTTCTCCAGCTTGTAGTTGACCGTCAAAGTATATGAAAGCTCTTTCTCGCTCATAAAACCGGTCAATTTAAACCACAACTTTTGACAGTAGGGAATGAAATTCTATAGCATTCACCGTGGTAAAACCCAGTGCCGGATTAACCACGTGGCAGAAGGTGGCAAATGCCACGGGCCCCGCGCTTTGGGGGGCCCCGCGTTTTTCTCAAACAAAAATTAAAACAACCAGGATGCTTCGAAATTGTTATAACACTTTATCGTTGAACAATTTACGCTAGGGTGTTCCAAAATTACAGCAAGGTTTGTATAGCACAAAAATACAGAAATATTTCTTTCTAAAGGCTAGTACTCAGATCGATAGTGAAATTTTTGTCCGCTACGATTTTTTCAATGAAAATGTATTCATACTGTCGTGGAATATGTGGAGAATGCTGGAGAATTCCATACGCTGCAATCCGAAAACAGTTCCATAATTTTTCTCGGCCATTTTATGTATTTTTTCCGATTCCCCAGTTATTTCATCGTGAAACGGCAAATGACCGGGGAATGGAATAATAATACATAAAATGGCCGAGGAGAATTATGGAACCGGTCTCGGATTGTAGCTTATGGAATTCCCCACCGTTTGTGACATATTCGACGACAGTAAGTACGCATTTTTATTGATAAAATCGCAGCGGGAAGAATTTCATTCTCGATCTTAATTCGGCCCTTAATTCATGATAGCAGTTCCGTAAACCTACGTCCACCCACATTGTTTCAGATTCACGATCTAGCGAGCAATAAGATTTTTGGAGTTCATGTTAGGAAATGTGCTTGCATACATCCATAGAATTAAGAAATTACAAATTTATCTCTCATGCACAGTGGCGTACCGCTTTAAACGTTATGAAAAGAGCGGCAAAAATATCTGTTTAAAAAATGATTCAAAATGCTTTCTTAAAAATGTTAGTTTTCATTGAAGTGTGTAAATTTTCGATTTTTTTATAAAAAACGTAAAACCGAATGAATGTATAAGATGTTAACGTGAATTTAGCTTTCTGGTATATATGCTACGTGAGTATCTTTATTGTGGGCATCTTTTAGCTAGATGTTTTATTACTTTTCGGAAAATGTGAAATTTTTAAATGTTTAGAGGTCGTCCAAAAAGGGACTTCTAACATCAATTCTTCTTTGTCGAATAAGTACAGTTTGTCTACAGAAATTCGGTTTAACCAATTAAAATAAAAAATAAAAATGCTGGCAAACTCACACACGTCAATGAAAAACATTGTTTGAAACAATTTTCAAAACAGATAATATTGCCCCCATTTTCATAATTGATGGGATGGGAATATTCTCACGGGTTGAATTAAAACACCTTGGAGTTTCCCTCGACACGTTTATTCCGTACAATGTATAACCCGGAAGAGCCAAGGCAAACGTCAACGTAGATTGACAAGTAGTTATTCGTTAAGTAGTGGGTGCGTTATATTGTGAACGTTTTTATAATAATAATGCTTTTTCGATTTTTTTCCCGCTAGAACAGTGGTTTCCAATTTTTTTCAGCTCGTGCCTCCTGTTGCGAGATCTGCTGATCGTGGCACCCCCTGAGAAAATGTTGGCCAAAAACCTAAAATAGATGCAAAAATTGCCTTGGGAAAGGAATGCTTTTAATTTTGGACATAAATTCCGAATTGTCGCAGTTCCATTGTCGCAATTTAAATTGTTTGAACATTGTGAGTTCGGCCGTTATCATGGCTTTAGTGATATGTCGAGCAGCAAAATTGATATTAACATTACTGGAGGGACCAAAATCCGTAATTTTTTTTATCCAAAGACTATAGCTGGCTGATGCGGTTCAAATCAGCCATATCAAATAGGCCCCGCGCTCAACATATGCCACGGGCCCCGCGCTTGCTTAATCCGGCATTGGTAAAACCTCGATGATTTATAGTGTATTGAGTGCTGCATAAATTGGCTTCAATCCAGGACCAGTTGCATAATTTTAACAGATAATGATCGTTCTTATAAAGTGCGCTCCTATTCAGTTTATATCGGCATTACTACGTATTACATATATTTATCTCGTATCTTGCTAACAAACTTTTAACTAATTCAACCAAGCAAAACTGAAATGCAGACTGGTACCAGTTTGCATTGGTTACTGTACAAACACTTGGTTAAATAGTTTTTTTCCAGCTTGTGATAGCTTCCCTTCAAACCCAGGCCTGTCTTTTGGTCGCATCTCTGAACAGAGACAGTTAGTACTTTGAAATTATCAGCAAAATGTGCGCCACAATATGCTATAGATAGATCCCCTCTCCCCCCATTCACCCTCATAATAATGTTTATTTTTACCATACCGTTTAATTATACCCTTTGCTCATAGAGTGAAAGGGTATATTAACTTTGTCATGAAGTTTGTAACGCATTGAAGGAAGCATCTCCGACCATATAAAAAGTATACATATATGATCAGCATGACTTGGGGAGTCGATTGGGCGATGTCCGTCTGTCCGTCTGTCTGTTGCGCCCGCAACCGCAATAAAATTTTCCGAAGAGACCGAAGGGTATCAAATTTCGGCCAGGCGCGAAATTAGCCTCGGCCCCCTAGTTTTTTTTTTTGTTTTAGTTCCGCACTGACTAAATATTTTTCTCAGATAGTAAAGAGTCCCGAAAGGTGTAAATTTTTCCAATAATTATTTTTTTTATATGACCAGGGACTAAAAAATGGGCCAATATATTGTGGTACTCGTAAATTAGAGTTATGGGTCGTTAATTTGTCCTATAATATACTAGCCTTATGTAACTATCTCCCAAGTTTCTTTAAACATTTTTTAGACATTGCCGAAATTCGCTTCCCATCTAGATAACGTTCGCACATTTGATTATTTGGAGCGCCTGTATGTCTGTCTGAATCAATCATTTACTATTGCATAAAGTAACAATTTGAAACAATACGAAAACTTTACCCTACCAATCCAAACATTCACCAATGTCAGCAATTTCACTTGAGAAATCTATCAATCATCTTTTACGACCGATTCGAATACATAAATCCTTGAAATATGCGCTTCCAATAAAAAACCCCTATCTGCATAAACCCCACATGCACGCTATCCGCTAAATAGTACGTACAGTATCCAAACTTGGCATTTATTTTGTCACTATTGCCCATGCTAATGCTAATCAAATTCCGACGACACAAGACGTCCTTAACATCTTCGGACGCTTTACGTAATTTTTCTTTTATGTCGGTCGTAAAACCTCTTCTGAATGGTTAACAGACTTTTAGATGTATAGAAAAATAGTACAAGACTCGATTCTATTTAAGGATTTTACTAGAGATCAGAGCGCTATTAAAGACCGTTTTCTGAAATCGTAAAATACTTGACCGGACCGGTAATATATTTGTGCTGTACATTTGTACATTTTACTTGTATACACAGTCGACAGATGTGTCTAAGGACTCTCGTAAAATTTACAAGGACTAAGATTCGGACAAAATACATAAAGAATCGTTTCTTTAGTCAACTGAAAGAAATTGTCACCTGGCAAATGTCAAGTAAAATGTAGCACTTAACAGCACAAGGTAGTAGCGAGTAGCGTAGTAGTGAGCGTGAATTTAAGCGAAGAATGCTCAAACTGAGAACTAAGAGGAGTTATCGTCAATATCATTTAAATGGGAGCTTCAATATAAAGATGCAAACTGTAGTTGCCTGAACAGAACAGTGCGAAATCAGGACTCTTGGGTGCACTTTATCTAACACGAATTTCCAAAGGGATGGATACCCTACTTCGGTACATACATATTCAGCTTCCACATGCAATCATACATCAACGACACTGTCTACTATTTTCGAATTTTAGGTCTTATTTACAACCCCAACGCCTTTTGTAATGCCGGAATCGGAATACTAATGATGGACTGAAACATATTTTTTGTTGACTGAGATATTTGGTATATATTCTTTTATATTTTAAATCAAAAATATAAATACATTTTTTTTGTCATTTTATGAAATTTTAATTAAATTGTTTTTTATTTTGAATCAAATAATATTTATAATTAGGTACAGCCCGCAGATTTTCAACTGTTAGTTGAGAATACTCCGCCTTATATTTCTTCTTGCTCAACATAGAACTATTTTGGAAATTTATTTCATGTTCATAAAAACCCAGTCCCACGCCAGACGGCAAAGGAGGAATTGAACGATAAACTACGAAACACTTTCTCCATTGAATTGTAAGTTGACCCGCCACGCCATTTGACCTTACACAAAAACGTCTCTGCACAGACGGGGGTCGTTCAAGTCACATGCCGTGTCGAATACCATACTGTTGGTGCTTTCTGTACTTTCGATTTGCAGAGTTTCGAAAAAAGGTAGCCAACTGAATTTGTTGAACTTAACGAAAGTGAAAGTTGAAATTAATAGCAGTATAAAATCAATGGGAATTTCTCAAGAGGAAAATCGAGAGAGAGAAAAACGAGGGGTTAGGCATGGACGAAGTATGTTGCAGTCTGTCAGGGTCGATTATCTTTTACAATCTTTATAACACCTCAAAACGATTTCATTACTCGTAACAGGAGTAAGACATTTTTGAGACAAGTCAAGTCAATGGCCGACGTGTTCATGTAAAAACAGTTGTTATTGTCAATGATTTTTTGAATTAACAAAAGTATAATCAATATCAAAAAAGTTAAATTTGAGTGATTTGGTGTGACTCTAATTTCGGGGCTACTTAGGTGTGGATTCGAAAAATAATAATTGAATATGAGTCCCAACGATATCTTTCACTGGAGATCCTACCCTGGTGACTGATGTTGAATAATATTTAATATCAGGAGCGCCAGCTTTAACTTTTACACAGAAGAACTATCAGCTCTGGAAAGAAGAATTACCTTTTTTTCTCCAAAGGTAAATGTTTTCGAATGAAACCAATTTCTGTTTAATAATGAATTTATATTTATAATAATGAAAGAAGTTCTCCAATGCAAATAAATTCAATTGAAACACGACATTAATAATTGATTACGATTCACTGATTCATTTTCCGCGTTCCACTATGGGTCTTAAGTTGTTCGGATAATCACCATACAGACTTTCATCCCAGCTGTCGAGTAGGTAAGAAATATATCACCCAAAGGGAATAACTGGCCTTTCATTTCCACCAGGCGACCACAAAATGGTGACCACGTGATTTTGCAAAACATTGCCGAGCATGTCGCCGAAATCTGGAAAGGACGAAATATATTCATTCTTACTGCGTTTCGCTTTTTGTACATTACTACAAGCAACGACAAGGGACTTCAGGGTTCGGGCCTAACCATCAATTTCAATTATTTGATTGCGACCGTCATTTTATATTCGGAGATTCGTGTATTAGAAGAAAAGTCCAAAGTGTCCGTTTTCGGTCAGATAAATTCGAGGCCGGAACAGTTAAAATTGTTCCGTACAATTGGACGAAATCGACAGTTTTCAGTTACAAGTACACGCTGGTTGGTTAGGATTCGAATACACGATTTTATGAATCGCATCGCTTATCAAACTGAAATTGTCCGTTACGTGGTCCCTCATGCACTGCATGGACTTTTGTAACCTGAAATTGGCTCTCAACAGTGATTTTGGCCCTAACTACTGATTTTAGCGCAAAAGGCAACCTGGCTTTGGAAGAACTCAAAACGTTTTTATTCAAGGCGATCGCATCACGCATTGAAAACATCAAGTATCGCCATATTTTACGAACCATCAATTCCTCATAACCTGGCTGACCACGTGGTCCCCGTCGTACATCGAAGGCCATCATCACTATCATCATCAACTGTTTTTCAATTAAGGAATCAATGGTCGCAGGAGATCAATCAATCAACGCATCTCTTTTCTTCGACCATCGCGTTGTTATCATATTTTCTTTAATACCGTTTTGCTCAGTTTTAGGACTAGAGAATCGATCCTGTTCTCTTTGATAAGTCTGGGCAAGCAACAACAAAGAATTGGGAGATACCTTTGAGCAGGTATTAATAGAAGGAGAGGAAATGTCACTTAAAAAGTGTGCCGAAAGCGCAAATTCATGGGAGAGAAAAATACAAGAACAACACTGGTGAAACAAAGCGATTTGACACAAGTAGAGTAACAGTACATCTCAATTCAACAAAGTTCCAGGGTTTGACAACCCACTATTAAAGACAAAGAGAATGAAGAAGAATTCAACCAAACGCACTCGAATTTGACACAATTACTACTGTTTGAGATTGGCGAGCTGAAACGACATAAAAAAGGGAATTCACAAAGAATCACCACCTAATGTATGAACAAGGATACTTATCTGATCCGCACCGCCAATATCGCCACTTGCATCACATTCAAGCTCTGCTTCCTTCTGCGTCTTGCTCATCGTCCAAGCATCCTCGAACATCGTCATCCTAAAAAAAGAATATTTGAATTTATATTATTGTATAGATTTGATTGAAATTGAAATTTATTGATATTGTTTACTTACCTTGCTTATGACAACTATTCACATTACATACACTAAAACAGCTGATAGATACATAGAGTAAATGGTCGTTTGACCTATATTTGCAATTTGCTGAATACATATTACTTTACATAAATTTGATATAATTGAAGATTCAAACCTTTTAGAACTACTATTTGAATTTGCTGAATATGTACTAGAATACTACTTTTATCATGTATACACATTGACATTGCCAACATCAACATCGCTGTAGCTTAGTGGTAGAAGTGTGGGCTCTCAGCCCGTAGTCCGTGGTTCGATTCCTCATGTAAGCAAAATTAATTTTTTCTCTTTTTATCCTGTATCCTGATTCATTAGAGGGACTAAAGTTCTTTGAACCCGTGGTAGCTCGCTAGTTCCTTGAACTCGTGAGCCGTTCGATACGTTATGGGAACCGTATCCAAAAATTACATGTGGAATCGAATCACAGGACAACTCACTTGATTTATCGAGCTCGAAGTGTGAACATCGTTTTTTTTATTAAATTCGAATATATGTATATTATCAGTAAATTGGCAAGTTTTTTAGTTTGAAATTGGAAGTTTATCGAACATTTTTTTTTGATGGTCCGTCGAGTATTCAGTTGAAATCTTTCGAACATTTTTTTGGTCCGTAGAGCCGGATCTCGCGAATTATTGTAAAAATTTGTTGAATTTTGTGCTTTTATCGAAAAGTTTACGCGAAAAGTGATAGTGTCTCTCGAATTTAGTGCAATCCTGCTTAACCAACCCAATCGTAAGTCATTTCCCTCTATCATTTATCATTTATTCCTTTGTGGTGATATAAATAATTCTTTCAATGGAGAATCTTGTGCAAAAGCAAAAATTGCACTTAGAAAATTTAATGCGGTTAGTGGCAAGTCATAATCGGAAAACCACTAATCCGCGAAGAATCCTTTTACAAAAATTAATTGAAAGAATAGAAGAAATGAAACAAAAGGTGACATACAATCACGAGAAAATTTTAGACATGCTAAAGGGTGATCCGTCCGAATTAGAGCATCCGTATTTTAAAAACGGAGTTTTCGACGAAATCGAGGACGGGTGCATGTCATTTATCGTTTTATTAACTGAAACGTTGTCTGAGTGCTCCACTAGTAATGGTGTCGAAAATAGCAGTTACATTGCTGATAACCATTCAGATTTAAAACTTCCACGAATTTCACTAAAAACTTTCGATGGAAGTTATGAACAGTGGATACCGTTTAAAGATCTTTTTATGTCGTTGATATATAATCGTACTAGTCTGTCGGCTGTTGAAAAGCTGCATTATTTAAAAAGCAGCTTGAGTGGGGAGGCCGCAAATCTTTTAAGCCATTTGCAAATTACCGAAGACAATTTTGAAAATGCATGGAAATTATTGAATGAGAGATACGATAATAAGGATATTTTGTTGAAAACGCAATTCCGTAAACTTTTTAATTTGAAAAATGCTTCTGAGTCCGCGTCCTCCTTGAAAGTACTGCTTGATAGTACTACGGAGTGCGTTCAAGCGATTGAAAATTTGAAACCACAGAACTTATGGCATAGTGTGCTGATATATCTCACTTCGGAAAGATTGCCCTCAAATACTAGGCAGTTGTGGGAGCAACAACAAGTTCCCAAAAAGCCAACGTCGTCTTTCGAAGAATTAAAGCAATTTATACAAAATCGCTTTCGAGCATTGGAAGCGTGTGGTGTAAACTCGCTAAGGGCTCCTCAACCATCCATGAAGAGGATAAATGCGTGTCAATCAATCGTAGACACTAGTTGTGATATTTGCAAAGAAAACCACAAGATTTTTCAATGTAAAAAATTTATTGATGCTAATCCCAATGACAGGTTTACGTTAGTCAAACGCAATGGATTATGCCTCAACTGCCTGCGAAAGGGACATCTTTTTTCAAATTGTCCCAGTAAATCAAGATGCTCGCATTGCCAAAAATCCCATCACAGTTTACTGCATCGAAATGTAGCCCTGAACACAGGAAATTGGAACGCAACCGCGAGCCAGTCGTCCACAAATAATCAACCAGGCAGCTCGAATTTAGTCTCGCATCACATTGGAAATAGTCAGGAAGTGCTATTGGCAACAGCCATCGTAGCGTTGGAGTCATCGAAGGGTCGTTTATTCGTTCGCGCTCTTTTGGATCAAGGTTCGCAAATTAGCATCATCTCTGAATCCGTCGTTCAGCAGTTGGGTCTGAAAGGAAGAAAAATTAGTACAAAGCTCTTTGGAGTTGGTCAGACAAAAATTAATACTGTTAATAAACGTGTTGACACAAAGCTTATTTTAAAGGATGAATCTAAGTTCAAGTTCAGCGCTATAGTTATGAACGAGATAACTAGTATTGTTTCTTCACATACTTTGTCGAATAAAAATTACGATCAGTTAAGCGATCTACAATTGGCAGATCCTAGCTTCGATCGACCTGGGAAGGTTGAACTGTTACTTGGAGCAGATGTTTACGCTCATGTAATTCTCGGAAATCTGCGGAAACTAGATTTTGGACCCATTGCCCAAGAAACAAAATTGGGATGGGTTATATCTGGTCAGACCAACAATGTTCAGGCCAGATATCACAGCTTCAATATTGTCATCGATCACTCCGATAATGATTTGCATCAACAATTGCAAGAATTTTGGAAATTGGAGGAAATCCCAGGCGATGATTTGTGTGGAACCTTGGAAGAAAAACAATGTGAAGAACACTACAAAGCAAATGTTACTAGAAATGAAAATGGTAAATACATGGTTCGATTGCCATTTATTTCACACGACGCCCAACAAACTATCGGGAACTCAGTTCGTTCAGCGAGCACAAGTTTCTCCCATCTTGAAAGACGCTTGACATCAGATCCAGAATTAAAGGTTGACTACTCGAGATGTCTACAAGAATACATCGATGCTGGTTATATGGAGGAATGTACTGGAAGTGTTCCTCATCCAAATTACTTTTTGCCTCACCACGGTGTGCGTAAGGATAGCTCAACCAGCAAGCTACGCGTTGTCTTCGATGCGTCAAGAAAAACCTCAACCGGAGTTTCATTGAACGACACATTATTAACTGGGCCATCACTGAGTTCTAGTATAACGTCTATATTATTACGTTGGAGATTTTACAAGTATGCATTCGTCGCGGACATTGCGCGAATGTATCTGCAAATTGATGTACATCCAGATGATAGACGTTACCAGATGATCATGTGGCGGAAGGAACCGATGGATAAACTACGCAATTTTTATTTGAAGACCGTTACCTTTGGCCTGACGTGTGCTCCATTCCTCGCAATTAGAACGCTCCAGCAATTGGCTGAAGACGAAAAGGATAGGTTTCCAAATGCCTACAAAACGATAGCAGAGAATTTTTATGTTGACGATTTGCTATCTGGTGGAAGCACTCTAGATGAAGCAGTAGCATTAAGGAAGGAAATTGATTCTGCCCTGACAACAGGTGGATTTAAATTGCGCAAGTGGGTTGCAAATGATGACAGAATATTAGAGGATGTGCCAGAAGAAGACATTGAACACACTAATGCTCTTAATTTGGACTTTCAAGGAGTGAAATCGCTTGGTATAATATGGTTGCCATCCTCAGATGTATTCACATATCGATATCGTCTTACTGAAACAACATCACACTCGAAAAGATCGATGCTCTCCGATATTGCCCGTTTGTACGACCCAATGGGTTGGCTTTCCCCAATTATTATGAAAGGAAAGTTGTTTTTGAAAGAATCGTGGAAGCATGGCAACAACTATGATGAACCAATTCCTCAAGATTTGGCAGAGGATTGGATAGCTTACAGGGAAGATCTTTTAGAACTTGAACACATAAAAATTCCTCGATACTCTGGGCTCACCGAACATTCGGTAGCAGAACTGCACGGATTCTGCGACGCATCCAAGGTTGCCTATGCAGCGGTCATCTATCTTGTGTGTCGCAACGAATGTGAGTCGAATGTACACCTACTAATGTCGAAAACCAAGGTGTCTCCAACGAAAGAGCAAACAATGCCACGCCTAGAACTTTGCGGTGCCGTTTTATTATCGAAACTCATGAAATCGGTAATCAACACATTGAAATTTGAAGGAAACGTGCATCTTTGGTGTGATTCTTCAATTGTCCTTGCATACATATCGAAACCCCCAATCAAATTGCCTATTTTCGAGGCTAATAGAACCACACAAATTCACCAGAACATGGGAAATCGACCTTGGCTTCATGTCCGCTCTTGGGACAATCCAGCAGACATCGCTTCGAGAGGATCCCTAGCAAAAGGATTCTCTAATGTCAAATTATGGTGGTATGGTCCACCTTGGCTGCAACAACCATCATCTCAATGGCCCAACTCGTCACCAGATGAGGTGATTTTTGAAGAGCCGAAATTCATAGTCAACCACGTATCGAAATTGAATCCTGATAACTCCACCATCGAACAACTACTCCAAAAATTTTCATCTTTAACTTTACTTCTTCGAGTTACGGCATATTGTTTAAGATTCGCTGCAGCTGTCAGACATCGACCTCGTCAATCTGGAATTTCTTTAACCGCCAAAGAAATTGCAACCGCAACAGAATTTTGGATAAAGCATGCCCAGCGGAGTGAATTTCACAACGAAATCGAAGCATTGGAACGACATGAAAAACTGGAGAAAAATAGTAAAATACTGAAACTTTATCCATTCATCGACGGAACTGGATTACTGCGAGTTGGTGGTCGGCTGACAAACTCTGATTTGCCATACAATGAAAAACATCCAATCATCATTCCGAAGACCAGCAGATTTACTCAACTGTTGATTCAACAAACGCACATCGCAACTTTACATGGGAATGTTCAATTGATGTTGGCCACAATTCGACGAAAATATTGGATTATAGACGCTCGAAATATGATAAAGGCTCATTGTCACAGATGCATTAAATGTTTCCGTTCAAAAAAGCACGAGTCCTCACAATTAATGGGAAGTTTACCCAAACCTCGGGTTACAATGACTCGACCTTTTACTCACACCGGCGTCGATTATTGTGGTCCCTTCTTAATAAAGGACCGAAATGGACGTGGCAGCCGAACGCATAAAGGCTATGTGGTCATTTTTATCTGCTTTGCCGTAAAAGCGATACACATCGAACTAGTGAATGACTTGACCACACAATCATTCATAGCGGCACTCACCAGGTTCGTCGGAAGAAGAGGTCTCTGCAGTCACTTATACAGTGACTGTGGGACAAATTTTATTGGAGCCAATGCAGAGTTACGGAAAATTGTCGAAAGCAATTCTGTTCAGCACAAATTGGTGGACATGGGCATTACATGGAAATTTAACCCTCCGGCCTCTCCACACTTTGGAGGCTTATGGGAAGCTGATGTGCGGTCGATAAAATATCATTTACGGCGAGTTGTAGGTACTACAAAATTAACATTTGAAGAACTGCTCACCACACTGGTGCAAATTGAACGATGCCTCAACTCCAGGCCCCTTTGCACACTAAGTGACGATCCCAGCGACGAAATTGCTTTAACTCCTGCGCACTTTCTAATCGGTGATACTCTCTTAGCGGCTCCAGAAATCGATATAACCGAACAAAACATTAATAGACTCTCACGATGGCAATTGACACAACGTTTATCACAAAACTTTTGGCGAAATTGGAAAACAAACTACCTGAGCTTATTGCAGCAACGTCCCAAATGGCTGTCCCCTGTCGAACCTCTTAAAGTTGGAGACTTGTGTCTACTTAAAGACGAAAACAGTCCTCCATATCGTTGGCCACTTGCTAGAATCATCGAACTGCATCCGGGAGCTGATTCCATAGTTCGAGTTGTCACCATAAAATGTAATGAATCCACCTACAAAAGGCCAATTACGAAAATTATTTCATTGCCAATAAATTGAAAACATTTAGAATATATCACCACATTCCCTTCCCCAAACCCATTAATCCTTAACTATTGCACTTGAAATGAACTTGAACTATTTAACGAGGTGGCTGCAAATGCTCAACATAGTTGGGACGACTTTGCTCCATCAAGTTAAATAGTTACACAGACTTTGTAATACAACACAACATTCGAATTAGTCATTATTATCATGGCTTCTTACATGCCCGCCTATGATGAAGATCGGAATACAACACACAATATATACAACAACGAGCTCGCTGACAAACCGACGAGAAGTATCATATTTGTCAATATAAACAATTAACTAATCCTATTGAAAATTACAGATAGATATTGATCAATATGTACTTACCACACTTGCTTTTCGAAATCTTGCCTTACAACGTTCATAGCCGATTGAAACGCCTTCAAACTTGAATCCTGTCTTGCAACGTTCATAGTCGATTGAAACGCCTTCAAACTCGAATCCTGTCTTGCAATATCCACAATCGATGGAAACCACGAATTTTCAACATCCACAACATTGGTACCACACACGCAACACCACTTTCGACAAATTTCTGGACTCCACTTCATCGCCCAGCCGGGGGAGAATGTTTGAGATTGGCGAGCTGAAACGACATAAAAAAAGGAATTCACAAAGAATCACCACCTAATGTATGAACAAGGATACTTATCTGATCCGCACCGCCAATATCGCCACTTGCATCACATTCAAGCTCTGCTTCCTTCTGCGTCTTGCTCATCGTCCAAGCATCCTCGAACATCGTCATCCTAAAAAAAGAATATTTGAATTTATATTATTGTATAGATTTGATTGAAATTGAAATTTATTGATATTGTTTACTTACCTTGCTTATGACAACTATTCACATTACATACACTAAAACAGCTGATAGATACATAGAGTAAATGGTCGTTTGACCTATATTTGCAATTTGCTGAATACATATTACTTTACATAAATTTGATATAATTGAAGATTCAAACCTTTTAGAACTACTATTTGAATTTGCTGAATATGTACTAGAATACTACTTTTATCATGTATACACATTGACATTGCCAACATCAACATCGCTGTAGCTTAGTGGTAGAAGTGTGGGCTCTCAGCCCGTAGTCCGTGGTTCGATTCCTCATGTAAGCAAAATTAATTTTTTCTCTTTTTATCCTGTATCCTGATTCATTAGAGGGACTAAAGTTCTTTGAACCCGTGGTAGCTCGCTAGTTCCTTGAACTCGTGAGCCGTTCGATACGTTATGGGAACCGTATCCAAAAATTACATGTGGAATCGAATCACAGGACAACTCACTTGATTTATCGAGCTCGAAGTGTGAACATCGTTTTTTTTATTAAATTCGAATATATGTATATTATCAGTAAATTGGCAAGTTTTTTAGTTTGAAATTGGAAGTTTATCGAACATTTTTTTTTGATGGTCCGTCGAGTATTCAGTTGAAATCTTTCGAACAACTACTTTACTGTTAGATGCTTGCTCACCCATGTATTAGATTCTCGGCATATTTTTGAGCTGTATGTGGAATGTATGTGTATGGAATTCGTAACTTTCGCCCTCTCCTTATATTAATACCTGCTCTAAGGGAGATACTCTCCACTGCGTTAACATCCCCGCAGTTTCTGCGTAAGGAGGTGTTAAAGCGAGCTCTCACAGCTTGTTTATATAATATGTTTATATTTATTTTAGGTGATCAGTTCGTGAGATGTTTTGTGCCACCATCACGGGAAGTGCTCACAGGACCTCAACGCGGTGGCCGCTAGTAACTTCACTCTTGTGAAGGCCAAGCTGTGGGGGCCGGTGGTCGCAGTATCTCTTTTCGGACAAGATTTAGTATGCAATTGTGTATGTATTCAGGTGTATACTGAAGCGGCGAATCGATATCCCAAAATCACTGCATACACACTGTCCTCAAGTTCCTGAGGACGAAGATCTCGAAAGCACAGAGGACGATGATGTACAATCCCCTCCCTCAGAAACCTTAATCCATATGGAGACTGAGAAAGGGGATTCGACCAAGCAACAGGGACGCATCGAGCACGCGGACGATACCCGCGTGCTGCAGGCTAACCTGCACCACGCCATCACAGCCTCAGATACGGTAGTGGCCAGGCTCGCCAGGGGGGGCCTGGGATTAGCTCTTATTCAGGAGCATATTTATTCAGAAATAAAAGCCCTCAAGGTAAGCGGGTCCTCAGTTGTATATGATACTAGTTCGAGCAGACCTCGAGCATGTATACTAATTAGAATCAGTATAAACTTTATATATCTTACAGAGTTCAGCAACAGTGATTTGACTGCAGTCCGCATCACACTTAACGATGACACCAAAACGAAGCTCGTTGTGGTGGCAGTACAGACATTAACACAATAGAGGTATTCTCCAGCCTAAATTTCAGCATATTCATAGATAGCAAACCTACCTTTGTTACTAAATCGAGGCAGGAAGTACAAGTACTCGATCTAACTTTTGGGCAACTATAACATTTCTCCGCGAGAGAGATTATCCACCATCGACTAAGTCTGACTGGCTAAGTCTGGACAGCTTGGTCTCCAACGTAACCAGGGCCATGACCTCTTTCGAGGAAAACTGCCGTCGTGTTATGGCTAAAATGACACTAAGCGCATAAGACCCATAATGAACCCTGATGGGCGCCACACGAGTGATGCCTTTACGACAGTGAGCAACTCCTTAGCACCCACTTTCCGGGATGCCACATACTTACGAATGAGGGGCCATCAAATTAAAACAGTCTGTACAGAGCCAATTCTTCAGACTCGAGAACAGTAAGACAAATTTTTACTCAAGCACTGACGGGATTTTTCGAGCTCTCCTTCAAAAGGGTCTGGAGCTTCTAACGCAATATCTCCTGAGTATATTAAGCAGCTTTGCGCTGGGCTACATCCCGCGCTCATGCAGACTTGCTAGAATATAGTGTTCATTCTTAACATGGAAAACCGCCCAAGAAGGATCCCAAATCTTACAGACTAATCAGTGTTACTTCATCCATGCTCAAATCTATGGAAAAAATCATTGATGAGCACATCAGAAGAACCACGCTGATTAGTAACCCGCTACAAAAAAGGCCGTTTGCTTATCAACCAGGTAAATCAACAGAATCCGCGCTCCACAGCCCTGCAGGAGAGATAGAAAGGACCTTTAAGGCCAAAAATACCGTGCTTGCTGCTTTTTTTGGATATCGAAGGGGATTCCACAATACTTCTTTCGATGCGATTGAAAAAGCACTGAGAAATAAGATGGTAGGAAATACGACTGGTTGGATTAGCAGCATGCTTTCCTCCAGAAAAGTCGTCTGCCAAATTAACGAGCTAACTTTCCTGGCTGAGATTACCAGAGGCTGCCCACAAGGGAGTGTATTTTCGCCCCTCCTGTGGTGCCTGGTTGCGGACGAACTTTAGCGGAAGCTCACATCCAATGGCTTCTCCGTGACGGGATAAGCCGACGATGTGGTTATAGTGGTAAAGGGTTTGTTTGAGGAAACACTACCTGATCTACTCGAACCAGCACTAAGAATAGTTCAAGAATGGTGTGACGGGAACGGGCTCCGAGTAAACCCATCCCAAGCGATCATCATACCCTTCTCCAGGAACAGAAATCGGGCTGAACTCAGACGTCCGATAATGTACAACACCCATCAACCAATTGGGAATCAAGTCAAATATCTCGGAGTAATCCTCGACAGTAAACTTTACTGACAAAAGCATGTCGAAGCGGCGGCTGATAAAGCCACCAGGGCCCTTTGGATATGCAAAATGCACTCCGATCTTACCCTAGCAGCCCTCTAGAGGTGTTACTCCACCTACACCCAGTTGACATACACCTCGAAACCGAGGCAAAACTGGTACTGACACGACTTATCGCGAGCGATGCCAATCTGGAGCTTACTCAGGGGCAGCTAAAATCTCTCAAAAACATCACTATCGCGAACATGCCCTCCGATCACCGATGAAGCAGGGAGTAGTGGCATTCTAATTTCTCTAAGCTGCTTTACTGACGGTTCTAAAACAACCGCAGGTTCAGGAGCAGGTCTAGTTGGCCCAGCACACAGGATATCTATACCTATGGGGCACCACTCTACTGTTTTTCAGGCAGAAGTGCACGCAATTGCAACCTGCGTCGATCTCTGTTTACGTGCTAACTATATGTAAATAAACGAATAGCGATTTTCTCAGACAGCCAAGTCACTCACTAAGTATACCGTCACGTCAAGGCTGGTTCAGTGTTTCCTGAATGCGCCGAACAAACTAGGAGTAAATAACAGATTAACACTCTTCTAGGTCCCAGGTCATATAGGCATTACAGGTAAATAGGGTAGATAGATAGGGCGCTCGTCTTCGAATCATAGGTTCGCGGGATCGAATCTCATTGTAGGCGCAGGTAATTTTCTATGCTTAAACATCACTAACACCTATAGAGGTCAATGCTGCGCTGCCTGAGCATTTCTATTAAAAAAAAAAAACAATTGGTGAAATCATTAATTTAATAAACGTTACAACAAGAACGCTATTATCAATGTAAGAATGCAAAGAGCCAAAGAGCCAAAGAGCTCGTATCAAAGTTATTTCAAGTACGATGTTCTTAATTTTAGTAGAAAAACTGTAACGTCGAAATCATGTTTCAAAATACTTGGTTTAAGATCGGTCCACACTTTTCAGTCATCAGTCGCAGTCACAGTAATTTCTCATACAAATTGACAGATTGTCAGTCAATCAATTAATTTGTAGGGAAAATGACTGTGACTGATGACTGAAAAGAGTGGATCGACCTTCAAGAGTGTTTTCGATTGATTTCACTCTACTTTTTTTCTCAGTGTAGGGGGCTCACTCAAGAAGTTGGCGGGAGGCCCCAGAGTGAAGTTGTTCCGTCACTGCTGATGGCATTGCGAAAATCGAAATTCTTGTCTCTTCATAAACGTTACTAAGACCGAGTGTGCACTGATCCATAGGAGAACGACAGTCTAAAACCAAACCAGTAGAAAACGTTGAGAAATTTTACTAGTTCGAGAGCATAGTTACAGATAAGACTACAATGAGTTAACAACAATCAGAGAGAGACTTGAATAAATATAAATTTATGGAAACTAAATAAGGAATAGTCATTTAAAGGGGCTTCCATCGCTTTCAGTTTCTTTGTTAACACTTTCTCTATAAAACACGTATATAGTTCGAGGACACTCAGATTTCAAGGGAATTCCGATTAATTAGAGTGTGCTGTTGATCTTAACACCTAAAATATATCGAAATCAGTGCCAATTTTAGATTTAGCAATTTTAATTGAAAAAAAGTAGGTGAAGGGAAATCCTATAGGGTCCTAGAAATGCTTTGAATAACGCAAAACAAGATAAATAGAGATTTAAATAAAATTTATCTGACATCGATTCGTGTAATAATTTTGCAGACGTATGCGCACTACGAGACCACTCTCTCTGCGGGGCCCTCTCTAACTCGGGGCCCGGGGCAAATTGCCCCTTTTGCCCCACCCTCTGTGCGCGCCTGACCAGAACCCTTTAGTATCTCTACATGTATACTACATGTAACTACCCAGGCTCAGGCAGTCCAAACTGCTCATAAAAGAGCGGCTGAGCGGCTTCAGCTAAGTAGAATAAAAGTACATACCATATATCTCATTGCGACTCCTTAGGGCAGTATAATTTAGGAACTTTGTTAATATTTTCCAAAATAAGTATTTGTGTTATATTATATCCAATCCAATCCAATAAATGTAAGGTAATATTTTTTATTTACATGTTTGCATTATATAGCCTATTATTAAACAATCGCACCATAGTCACTTAGTTTACTAAGATAAAATCAAAATATGAAATATTCTTCTCCTCGCACAAGCTAAGCTTTAGAGGATGAAAGCAATACAGAAACCATTATGTTTGTAACTGAATTGTAAACGAATTTGCAATAAATTTTGAATTGAAATTTGAATTGAATATGTGAGATTCTTACAGGTCACTCCTGCCTGAGATCACATCTGTGCACAATGAGGCTCTTGCAGGACGCCAGCTGTCGATTCTACGAAGAAGATGACGAGACCTCATTCCACGTCCTCTGAGAATGTGATGCTCTGGCCAGACGCCGCTGGATACAATTCGGACGACATAGCTTCGATGTTAATTATCAAACTCAGCTCATTTCTTAGCATTAGCACGATCAACCTTGATCGTCAGGCATAGTCCTGCCCACATGTGACCCAGGGCGATAGTACAATAGGCCCATCGGCTTCAGTGCTACGAACCCCCTTCGGGTTCACGCTCCACAATCTAATTTAATCTAATCTTTTTTTTTATTATAAATTTAAATAATGTAATGCGGCTCTGTGGATCACTTGGTTGAGTCGCACTCTACGATGCTAGTAATCTAGAGGTCCAGAGATCGAATGTCAGCGTGGTCCAAAAGTTCCTTACATGTGCGGATAGGAAATATAATAGTGCTTGCAACATTTTATATACACTCCGAAATAAAGTTGACTCGAAATAGCCTACAAACGGCTGAGTTAACGCACCATGGCATGGCCCCACATGGGGCTATACGGTATACTGAGAAGAAGAAGAAGAAATGTTATTTTTAGACAAATAACCCAGCCCTGAAGAGACCAATCGAAATGTCGGCAAAAGTTTGACGAAAGAATAAAATTAGCGAATCTGAATTAGTGTTAGATTAGTGATTTTAAAAAATTATCCCCAATCTAAGAATCAGTATAAGAACTTTTTTTTGTCTACAGACCCTTTCATACCTGAAAAGCCTGGTCACGTATCTTCAACAAAATATCTTATTCGCAGTCCTGATTTCACAGCAATCCATGGGTGTAGTCATACGGGCACGGAGGAGCGCTTGACACCCCCCTCCCCCCTGGCCGGTGAAGACGGTAGTTTTTTTTAACTTACTGCTGTACTCTACAAAAAAAATCGGTGCACTGCGATGACTGATGCGGGTTTTACTATTGGAAAACGAAAATTCACGAAAATTTTCAAAATTTCCGCACTTAATATAAAGAATTGCGTAGGAGGAGATGGCTTGCTTCAACCCGCAATTTGAGGAATTCTTTATATTGTAAAATTTAAATCTCGGGGACTTAGATATTCCTAGATAGGGAGACTAAGAGACTACCATCTGCACACTGCAGAGTCGAATACTCTCATTATAATCACAGTTTTCAGGCCTTTAACAGGGGCTTTAATATCAGATCCAGCAGTCTCTCTTGTCGCGTAATCCTACGAAACTGACATCTTTGAAAGGAAATATTTTGTAGTCACAAAATAGATATGTGATCATATACTTAACGCTATGTTTGTTATAGAAATGGATGACTTACATTACCCAGCTCTCAATTTAATCCATAAACTACTAATTTCTATTAAAGATGGATTTGGAAAAACAACGGTGACATGTAAAACAAATCTTATCTTCATCTACTTTTTTCGAGTCACAAAATATGACGTCCTTTCTTAAAGTTGGCTTTAATTATACCCGTCACTATGAAAAGGGTTATATGTATTATTTACTTTGTCATGAAGTTTGCAACGCACAGAAGGAAGCAAAAGTATATAAATTATTGATCAGTGTGGCGAGAGAAATCGATTGAGCAATGTCCGTCTGTCTGTCCGTCTGTTGCAACACAAACTAGTCCCTCAGTTTTAAAGCTATCGGGCTGAAATTTTGTATACAAGTTTCTTTTTAGTGTACGCTGTATATATGTCGGAACAAATGGAATTGGACCATGGAGTCATGGGGCTGCCCCTGAAAATTAGGTTCTTCTAAGAAAAACTTTTTTCCTTATGTACTAATCTTAACCAAACTGCACCCAAGTGTGTTCCTAATAAAGCCTCAAAGCATATCTATGAACGGATGGAATCGAAACATTACGTCATAGGGCTGCCATACAAACAACCCGTGAAAATTAAGTTCTTCTAAGAAAAACTTTTTCTATTTTAATCCGACCTTAACGAATCTTTACCCAAATGAGTTCCTAGTAAAGCCTCAAAAGATATCTAGGAATGACTGAAATCGAAACACTACGTCATGCGGATGCCATACAAATAAACACTTGCAAATTAGGTTCTTTTAAGAAAAACTTTTTTCTTTATGAACCAATCTTAACCAAACTTCACCCAAATGTGTTCATGGTAAAGCCTCAAAACATATCTAGGAATGGACGGAATCGGAACATTACGTCATAGGGCTGTCATACAAACAAACCCCCAAATATTAGGTTCTTGTAAGAAAAACTTTTTTTCTTTTTGAATCTTAACCAAAATTCATCCAAGTGTTGTCCTGGATTAGCCTCAATGCAGCCAGGAACAGATGGAATCGGAACACGTCATAGGGCTGCGGTAGAAATTGTTAATGCAAAAGAAGCTTAAGTTGCATTCAAATGTGACGGGTATTCAAATTTTGGCTGCGCCCGAAATTAGCCTCGGTCTCGTTTTTTTAAGGATATTGAAGACATGGTAAGTTGAGTGTATTTTTTAGAAACTCAGCGAATTATCGAATGAAACGATTTTTCAACTTCTTAAAGCGGACAAATCGATTGTTTAATATATGTACATACTTCGATGTATTTCTGGGGAAACTCGATTATTAGTCTAGTACAGATAGCTCAAAACCCAAACATCCAAAAGAAAAAGAAATTTTTGATGCCAAATTGTTGAATAGAGTGCCCAATATACGCAATAAAAAGTTACACCAATTTGCGCCATGGGTTAAGGGGGGAGAGGTCCCAAAAAGGTTAAAAATTTACTTTTTTACAAATAACTGGAAAACTATGAATCTGACCTTAAAATCTTCTGAGGAAGAAACAAACTACACAAAATTGCCTTTGTAATGATATATAACACTCTAGACGTTTTTTCGGAAAATCATACCCTAGACCCAAAAGTATTATAGAGAATTTACATTTTTTGAGTTTTACATTTCGGACTGTAACTCTTGATAGAAAGAACCTAGGGTGACGAAATCTTGTTCATTCTATTACAAACAAAATTTATTTGGTTTGTACCAAAAATTGAGGTGCTCCGACCATTGATGCCTCCCTCACTCCTCCTAACATTTTTCAAAAAGGCATGCCTGTAGCTTCTTTTCAAATTCAACCAGGCAGATAAAATTTGGTGAGGTGCCTAGTCTAAGCCCCATTATGCTCCTCACCAAAAATTGTTACCATCCGATCAAAACTAAGGGTACCCTCCATACAAAGTAAACCAAAATTCTAAAAAAAAAAACACATTTTTTCACTTCTAAATTCTATTTAAAATGAAAAAATAAAATTTATTTCTTAGAACGTCATTATAACAGTTAATTGTAGTCTTGTAAATGTATATTCAAAAGTTTGTACCGGAGCGTGCCTTACAAGTACGAAAAATGTGGTTTGAAGGTTGCTAGTACACGTTACTCGATTTATTCGGAACTAGCCTTTGAACTACACTCGGCCGCAAAACTATCGACTCAACCTGAAAGCGCGTGTATTTGTACGTGTTTTTTGGAAGGTATGATAGTTATCCACAAAAGTCGTATGTCGTTTAAAAGTTTGAAACTTTAGCTAACTGTTAGTACCCTTTTTATCAATATTTGCTTCGCACTTTTTAAATTATTGCCACTTGCAACAAAAAACCCTGAAAAATTGAAATTTCAGGTAAAGGTCAGGTCAGGTATACTACCCCTATAAAAGCGCCCGTAATCGGTTTCTCATTATCACTTGCATCAGGAAAGTTAGGTAACTTACATCTGAAGTAATTTCAATCACTGTTTGGTCATCAATGGATACGACGCCAGATCAGGCGGCACAAGTTGTAGCCCTATTGTCGGAAAATCATAGTCAGCGAACCGTCGCTCGCCGTCTTGAAATGAGTCAGTCTGATGTCTCTAGAGTTAGCAGGAGATTTCGAGAAACTGGTAGCTTTAATTCGAAAGCAAGAACGGGCCGCCCTCGATCCACTTCAGAGTGAGACGCCCGTTTCATTGTTACAAGTACGTTACGAAATCGGTTCCTCACGGGTGTTGCTGCGCAGCGGAACCTGAGGCGTGTTCGCGGAGTAGCTTTTAGTATCTGCACAGTAAGGAGACGATTAAGGGAAGCGAATATCAATTCAAAACGGCCTGCCAGAGGCCCCAAATTGACTGCACGACACCGACAAGCGCGCCTCTTATTTGCTCGGGATCATCTTACTTGGAGCGATACGGAATGGAGCTCAGTATTGTTCACTGACGAGTCGAGAATGTGTCTATATGGCAGTGACAGAAGATGTCGAGTCTACAGGCGTCCAACTGAGCGATTTGCGCAGTGCTGTTTCACTGAAATGGTTGCATACGGCAGCGGTTCCTGTATGATGTGGGCAGGCATTTCCTTGGAGGGAAAAACGGATCTCGCATTCGTGCCCACAGAAGACCGAAGAGGAGGGCTGACAGCTGAGCGATACGTTACCGATATTCTCCGTGTCCACGTTGTGCCCTATGCAGCATTTATTGGCGAGAACTTCACTTTGATGCACGACAATGTCCGGTGTCATGCATCGCGCCTCACTCGACAGTTCTTGAATGAAGCCAATATGTCGTCACTTAACTGGCCTGCACGCAGTCCCGACATCAATCCCATTGAACACTTATGGGACGAACTCAACAGAAGAGTCCGAGCCAGAAATCCAGTCCCTTCGGCCACTGAAGAATTGAAGGCAGCCCTATTAGAGGAGTGGACCGGTATTCCTCAAGATACCATCAGCAACTTGATCAGATCAATGCAGAATCGATTGGAAGCTGTCATTAGAGCAAGAGGAGGCAATACCAAATACTAAAATAATGAATGATTAACTTATTTTCCAACAGTTTTTGTTTTATTTGCAAAAAAACCTAACCAAAAACAATTTTCATATTTGCTCATTTTCGCTACGATTTCGCTCAAAGAGCATCAATTTTAAAAGTGCTCACCAAATATTGGTTAAAATGGTACCAACGTAAAGCTGAGGCCTTAAGTTTTTCAATGACATACGATTTTTATGGATAACTGCTATACTTTTCGAAAAACACGTAAAAATACACCCGCTATTAGGTTGAGTCGATAGTTTTGCGGCCGAGTGTAGTACCAATGACTTTCAAACACAATTTGTTGATACTTGTAGTGTACGCTTTGATGCAAAATTTTGAACATACATTCAGAGAACTACAATTAACTGTTATAATGACCTTCTAAGAGATAAATTTTATTTTTTCGTTTTAGATAGAATTTAGAAATGAAAAAATGTGAAATTTGTTAGAATTTTCCTTCACTTTGTATGGGGGGTACCCTTAGTTTTGATCGGATGGTAATAATTTTTGGTGGGGAGCATAATGGAGCTTAGACCAGGCACCCCACCAAATTTGATCTGCCTGGCTCAGTTTAAAAAGAAGCTACAGGCATGCCTTTTTGAAAAATGTTAAGAGGAGTAAGGGGGGCGTCAATGGTCGGAGCACTCCAATTTTTGGTACGAATCAAATAAATTTTGTTACCAATATATGGACAAGATCTTATGACAGTAGGTCTATTCTATCAAGAGTTACAGTGCGAAATGTAAAACTCGAAAAATCCAAATTCACTATAATACTTTTGGGTCTAGGGTATAATTTTCTGAGAAAATGTCTAGAGTGTTACATATCATTACAAAGGTAATTTTATGTTGTTTGTTTTGTCCTCAGCTAATTTTAAGGTCAGACTCATAGTTTTCCAGATATTTGCAAGAAACTGAATTTTC
Source organism: Microchrysa polita (assembly GCA_949715475.1). Taxonomy (NCBI): domain Eukaryota; kingdom Metazoa; phylum Arthropoda; class Insecta; order Diptera; family Stratiomyidae; genus Microchrysa; species Microchrysa polita. The sequence continues at coordinate 64,138,907 of OX454418.1, read as the reverse complement.
ACCCCTTTGCCACCCCCTCCCCCCTTAACCCATGGCGCAAATTAGTGTAACTTTTTACTGCGTATATTAGGCAGTGTATTCAACAATTTGGCGTCAACAATTTCTTTTCTTTTTGGATGTTTAGGTTTGGGGCTATTTTGAACCAATTGTACTGGACTATATCCAAACTATCCTGGCCAACATTAATTCCCATACGTTCTTCTTTATTATGTATACATAGGTGTGGGTAATGCTGACATTGTAACCAATAATTGCCGTATCCAGTAAAGGTCAAATATTGATTCTTTTGTGTGTTTTTGCTACAGCCACTACGTGCATTCTTTCTTTCCAAGTCATTTAATGTCATTTAGTGCGTGGTTGAGATTCACAATGTTGTGGTGGTAAGCTATTTCGGAACATTTCCAATCATTTTTCGGTCGACTTAACATGAACGTTAGCTGTTCTGATCTGTATTTAATCTTTATGGATTACGGTCGGCTGGAAACTTTCATATGCCCATCCATGGGATCAGGAACCAAACGGTTCTTAAGCAATCAAAAAAAAATCTACTCTTTCGTTGCTGACCAATTTCAATTCGAACATCTAAACGCGGGATATACTTAGGTTTAACAATTGCCAAAGGCTTGAATTTCGTAAATGTAAGTCACAGCTACTGGATACTGGGGATATTTAAGTTAATATTCTTACCCATTTCCGGTATTCTTTGCTTTAGGATTAAACTTTGTGTTTACCAATTTTTATGGACATTTTCAATTCCAGAAATAAATGTTTGCTTTCTGATCTCGTATACTCGTATCAGTATGTTTACCAACTTAAAATGCATAAAAATATTCGCTGATCAATACATCGAATACTAACCAGAACGAATAAAGCAATCAATGAAACTATACGACCATAAAGAGCACGAGATGGACTATGTTATCATTTTCCTAGTACTACAAACTATTTTAGTTTTCCACCATCGTGTCCGTTGCATGTGACGTAAAATGGCAAAAGTTGAAAACGAAATGTTATGGTGGACGAGCATAACAGACCAGCAAACCGTCCAACATTGGAATAAGATTAAAAGTTGTGCACATTTAGAATACGGAATGCAAGGAAGTACACAGCTTAGTCCTCGATGCGACGATGCCGATGTCGACTATGTGCATGTCATGGTCATGCAAGGGAAATTAGATTTTCCATACAACCTGAAATCCTTGAACATCGGAAATATTGATGTCATTGGTAATTCTTTAGTTGAGCATATTACACGTTTATTTGACCCCTTCATAGCATACTGTTTAGGACCGGAAGAATGAATAGTTTGGAATGGTAAGTGGAAATTATTTGTTTGTGTTCAGCTAATTTGTTTGCTAACAGTTTGAATAAACATGTGAATTATACAACAAAGTAAGGTCCTATTTCGTGCACGCAATTTTACTCGAACATTTTTTTGCTTCCACCTCAAAAGACAAGAGCTTGAATTAACTCTACCCTAGCATGTAACGAAGAAGACCGCTATGTCAATACCTGCTTATATAAACACTCCATCTTTTCCCAATTAAACGCTTCCAGCGTTCCCATTAAGTGGATATCTTCTTACTAGATCTGTATATTGTCCGGAAGCAAAAACAAGTTGGCTAATCTTTCTGGCAAACAGGACAATCTGTTTATTGACACATCGGTCGAGCACCCCACCCCATTTCATATGGCTAAAAATGCCATGACCAGAACATCCAGATTCAAATGATGAGGACATGATAAATGAGTTTCAGCATGAACTCCGTAAAATATTGTCGCAGAAACGTAATTAGTGGAGAGGACAAACTAAATATGCTGGAAGAGGTTTAAGTGTCATGCACATACAATATTGTTCCGTAAACAAATGGTTCATCCTTATGACAGTAGGTACAGTCGAACACATCTTGAAAAAGTCTTTAGGAATAAAATATTCAGCCCTAAAGTTTCTGGATACAAAAAAGAAACAAGGCGAGTCATTTGGACTATTCCTGTGGTGCAGGGGCCGGCGTTAATAGGTTTATCCCGCGGTACCTTGGCCCAAAATAATATTCTCGTACGGGTCAAACAAATAAATAAAATTAATAAATTACTCCAAACATTTTAGCATTTCAAATAGAAAAATAGAGTACCTACCTAAGCCTAATTTTTGTTGTTTTGGAATCATTAGACCCAACAGTCTAAATCTCATTTTGCTAAGAAAAATTTTGATCGAGAACGTCCCAAAAAGGACCCAAACTTATTATTCATTCTTATTGTGGGTCGTTGAAACAGCAAACATAGACACGATACGTGATACACCCGACACGTCCCCTTTTTAATGGTTGACCGCCCTGGACCAAGTGTCCTTTTTGGAACCTTTCACATCCACTTTTTTCTTAGCAAAATGAGTTGGGCATCCTAATGATTCCAAAATATGGATTTATTCTATGTTTTCTATTTGGAGCGCTGAACTGAAATATTTTGATTACACTGAATGGCGAATTATAATAATAAATGAAATACTCATCCTAGTTTCTTATGTTGGTAGTTCCAGAACTTCATGAACTAGGCTTTGGCTATTAGATCTTCCTCCGGATGTAACTCAATGCTCTTACAATGTTTCAGAGGACCTTCCTATATATTTTTATTATACTCAGTCTCAGTATATTTTTTTAAAATCGATTTGTACGTCCATGCTAGTACAACCTTCTTTTTATACCCTTCGCTCATAGAGTGAAAGGGTATATTAACTTTGTCATGAAGTTTGTAACGCATTGAAGGAAGCATCTCCGACCATATAAAAAGTATACATATATGATCAGCATGACGAGAAGAATCGATTGGGCGATGTCCGTCTGTCTGTCTGTCTGTCTGTCTGTCTGTCCGTCTGTCCGTCTGTCCGTCTGTCCGTCTGTCCGTCTGTCCGTCTGTCCGTGTGTTGCAGTGCGTTTTTCTCGGCCACTATAAAAGCTACGGACCTGGAATTTTGCACACGTGCTTCTTATTGTTGAAGGCTGTTTGTATGTTTGATTCACCCAAATTGGATCACTGGGTCATGGGGCTGCCATACAAACCTAGCTCCCCAATTTGAGTTCTTCTAAGAAAAACTTTTTTATTTGTGTACCAATTTCAACCAAATTTCACACAAATGTGTTTCTATAGATAACACAAAATATTTGGAAGAATGGATTAAATCGGACCATGGGGTCATGGGGCTACCATACAAATTTAACCCCCCAAATTAGGTTCTTCTAAGAAAAACTTTTTTATTTGTTAATAAATTTCAACCAAATTACACACAAATCTATTTCTGTTGTTGGCACAAAACTTATGTAAGAATGGATAAAATCGGAGCATGGGGTCATGGGGCTGCCATACAAATCCAACCCCCAAATTAGGTTCTTCTAAGAAAAACTTTTTTATTTGTGCACCAGTTTCAACCAAATTTCACACAAATGTATTTCTATTGATGACACAAAACATATGTAAGATTGAATCAAATCAGACCATGGGGTCATGGGGCTGCCATACAAACCAAACCCCCCATATTGGTTCTTATAAGAAACATTTTTTTACACCAATTTCACAAAACCTTGAATTAATGTGTCTTTATCAAAGCAACTAAAAAGTTCAAAACGAATGGAATCGTACTGTGGGGTCATGCTCCGGCAACCCCAATAAAATCTTCCGAGTAAATATTTTTATTTGCCCACTTATTTCAACCAAGCCCAAAACTTTTGTCAAGACGGAAGAAAAAGAATGAGGAGGGGGATTAAATACAAGTCATAGGTACGCCCGAAAAAACTTTTAGCCCAAGCGAAGGGTATCCAAATTTCGGCCGCGCCCGAAATTAGCCTCGGCCCCGGGGGTTGGCGAGCGAAGCGAGCAGGGGGCGAAGCCCCCTAGTTCCCTTATATCTCTCGTAGGCTAGTTTCTCATTCCACCAAGAAACTAGCCCTACGCGATAACTTTCTTTGTAGGAGATAATGAGCAGACCGTTAAATTTAATTTTTACATTTTTATTTGAAGATAGTAGTTCCAAGAAATGGGCTGCACTATCAAACAAATGTTCAAACAATCAGCAGACTTCGCAAATGGGGCACAAACTGAAAAATATTGGGAACCACTGCTCTAGACAAACAAAAAATAAGCATGGCTTGGCAGAATTGAAACAGAAGCTCGAAAGCACACAATGTGATCACGAACGGTGACAAGTACACGCTAAAACCTCGTCTGGTTTTATGGGTAGTACTGCTAGCGGAGCAAAATCCATAACCCAGAAACGGGGAATTCTCGGCAAAGGATTGCGAAAAGTCTAGATGAATGTGAATGTAAAACAATTTCGAGGCACGAGCCCTATTAGGTTTTTTTAATGCTGAGGCGGCCGAGCAAGTAACTTGAAGAATACAATAGAAAGGTTGAACGAGTGGCCCCAGGATCAAACTTCGGAAGTTCTGGAAGGCGCTAAGCAAGCTAAACGACGGAAAGTACTCGACCAGAAGCAGCGAGAGACGCCCATTATTGTCGAGGATCGAGGACGAACTTACCAGGTCTAGAACGAGGACTGAAAATTCTCAAAGCAAGTCGAGAAATTAACAGTTCAGTGCACCTGGAAGAAACGTATGCATGTTCAGGGCAGATTGACCTAAGGAAACAGGATGGTGATCCATGGGGCAAAATTTTAGGGGCGGCAAATCTGGGATGCTCCTTACCGCAAATTTATATGTATGTATTTGCTAATGCAATGTCAATATTCTAGCTGATGAATTCATCCGATACCCAAATTTATGGAATTTTGGTATGTTTTGCTTCAAATGCCAGCAGTTTAATACTTCTTTGTCTAGTTGCAAATATTTTTTTGTAACAAACCGCATTCGCAGTCCAAAGTTCTACAAAATATCGTTCGATCAATAGTTTTGTAGTCTGGCTGGTCTAGCGGTTAGTGCGCGCACCTTTGGTACAAAGGGTCATGAGTTCGAATCTCACCGTGAGCAATGGTGTTTTTCGAACTCATGAGCTAGTGACGGACTATGATCTCACTCAGATTTTAAACGAGTACCCATTTATGGGGATAAATAACACTGCTGAGCGTGATGCTGATCTCATTACCTCACCAAAAACCAGATAAGATCTTGGAAATAGGACTCATCCTGCGGCATTAGTCCAATGTTGAATTGTCGCGCCTGTTATTTATTTAATACTTTTGTTTTAAAATATCTCTCTCTCCGCTCCGAGTCGCTGTTGAAGACCAATCTCCACCATGCCATAATATCGGGAGTCGTAAAGGCCAAGCCCTCAATTCGGACAAACATATACAGGACACAATTTCAGGCCACTGCGGCTGTAAATAGCTGGGCTGATAGCGACCGTCCCACAGATCTTATTTTGGCACTGCCGGGGCAGCGGAACACTGACAGCTTGTGCAGTTCCACAGCTCACCCCTTTATCGGTAAGGTATTAATTAATTGTTCAACATCAAACGTCTATCATATTCAACGTCTGACCCAGAACACAGAACTTAAACTGCTACCAAAATTATCGCATTTCAAGATCAAGCTACAGCAAATACTTCAGTTTAGCATACGAAGCTTCAAAACAAAGAAACCGTAACATTGTTCCAGTTCGCTATCTGGAGTATGTGTATACCTATAAGTGTCAGCGCTTTAGACCAAGCAAGTAACTGTACCTAATGGTCTGATTCAGACACAAAAGTGTCAATTTTTGAGTTCGCTGAGTTTTTAAGCAAATATTTTCAATTTTATTAATTTAAACAATTAATACTTAAAAATTTCCCGCCCAATTTCAAAAATTTGACAGTTTTGTGTGTTACTACCTTTGAAGCGAGCACCGTTTCGCCCAGGAAGATGATGATGGAAGGCAATTGTGATAATCGCAGTTCGCAGGTGGTGGTCGTTTTTCTGATGAAGGTTTATTGTTTGCGAAAAGCGAATTTAATTGGCAAGTGGAAGAGATGAATGTAGCGATAAATGTTTTTATTATTTTGTGAGTTTAATAGAGAAAAAATTGAAGGACCTACCTTTTGAATTGGAAGTGAAGTAATACCGCAGGACCTGTTGGCGACTGCAATTATTGACTCGTTGAAGTGATTGTTCTCAGCCAATAGTCGATGTTGATTGCGAGCACTGGACCTAAAAACAGAGGAGAAAAAGTGCGCAGTAAGTGTTTTCATTTTTTTCATAGTGTTTTTATCTATGCCTATTTTTTCATTTCTCGGATCCTTTTGCTTGAGCGGTCCGTGATTATTACTCGTGAAATTGTACTGCTCCCGACCCAGTCATGTGTGTTGAGTGCGAGGTTCCCCGAGGCCATTCCAAGCGCGATAAAATAATTAATGGATGACGGAGACATATTTCCCGTTCCTAAAATAAGGCTCTGCCCAAAAGTATATGGCTGCCGGAGCTCTTAAGGATGGATTATATTCATTATGAGATCGAAATGGCGGAAACCTTCATCAGAGGGGTCTATGCTTCAAGCTGATGGTATCAAGAGCGGAGTCAGAATCGGGACCGTTTCCCCGTAATGGACAGATTGGCTAGGTTTGCAATTTATCGACCGACTTGGGTGCCAGCTCACCGGAACTTGGCGATCGTATGGCAGGCCAGCTGGACAGGCACAACGAGACGCATACTTGTGGACGTTTAAGTTTAAGTTGTCTGCCAATACATTGCAGCCACCTGGCTGACCCTAAGGCCCTTAGGGACGTTAGAGTGTCTATAGTAGGAAGACGATTTGTACACTACGGGACAAATAGAAACAAAAACTATAGTAAAGCAGGTGGAAAGCCTTATCAATTACAATTTACAATTAAATTTTAAATAAGTGATTTCACATAAGACGCCTTCAACGTACAATTCTCTAAGCAGTCACACTATCCTTTTAGGTAAACGCAGTCCAATCTTTCGGAAATCTTCGCTTGGCCACAGGACATCTAATTAATTTATCGTTCATGGAAACTGGAAGCAACTATGACAATCACAATGTCCTTCTGCTCTGATGGATTGCGATTAGATTGGACCAAGAACGCCTTACCATTGACCGCAATTAATTAGAATGAATATTTCTATTTATTTACTGTCGAAAGATAATTATTTACTCTTGTGTCTCAGGATTAGAGAAAAAGTCAATTCAATTCGTTGCGTATGTGTTTATTTTTTCGAGTTACCATGACCATTCATTGGCATATAATCTATGGCTAGTATTGGATTATACTTGACATAATAATTTGTTCGTTGGGATCCGATAAAACAATTCCCCAAGAGCCGTAAACTCCATCCGAGCCAGTTTACTCAATTTTGTGTTGACTCAACATAATTCGTATGTGTGTACCTACGTACGAGCATATGACAGTCGAGTCAATAGCATAGTTAGGGCGTCAAAGAGCCTGTCGGCTTGTGAATTATTCATGAGAAATATGGCCGTAAACGACCTCATAATTTCGTGATTATTTCTGTTTCCCTCTTGAAATAGTCGGGTTTCTGCTTACCAGGGATTTTCAGCATTTACACATAGTATGGCTCTTGATTTTTGCCAGACTTTTTGCAATTCTTTTCGTAGCCAACCAGCACCTTACACATCCTCCGTAAAGTAAAATCACGGGATCTGTTAAGACCGAACGTCCTACTTACACGACACGTATATCTACGATACGAGTATCCAGTGAGCTTTCTCGTAAGAAACTTTGATTCTCCACAGGATTAAGTTGAAGCCACTTGTTCCGGTTACTACACACTTCTTCTTTTGAAGCGCAGGGATTTGTGCGTGTGTGTTTTCTTCAAAATATATGGCAAACTTTCTGCGGTTTTTTCTCTGTTTATATCGGTTTTTGCATTTGTCCACTACTATACAAATATACATATAGAAAGTAGCCAGCAGAAGGAGAAGGTCAAGGCAAGCGGACATCAGGGTAGCAAGTCTATGACATTTTCTGGAAGATATTGAATGCGATAGAAGATAACTGTCAGAGGATTTGAGAGAAAATTTATTATTTCAAGCAGAGGAGCTGGTTCATAGTAGGAAAAATTGTAGGCAATTTATTTTTAGTAGTTGCTGATTAAGCAGACGTTCGGAAAAAGAAAATCTTTAAAATCATAGATATTTGAATGATTTTTCTGTACATACTTTGTGTATGTATTTAATGTTGAACTAATTTAATATAAGTACACTGTACACATTTGAATAAAATGTGTAACAATGGATCGACTTGACACACATATTCTTTCATTTATACCATTCCGATTTAAATGCCAATATCAGTCCCTTGTCCTCGTCACACTTTTCAATACATACTCATATAGTGCATTCCATGTCCTTGTCATTTTTCCGGTTATTACCACTAATGCCAAGTTTTCGTCGAAACCATTCTAACAAAGTCCTTAAAAAAGTTCTGTCCGAATTTCAAGCGATTGCTACTGACAATTTTCCGACAATAAATCACAATTCAAGCCAAAAGATAGCAAACACTCCTTCTGGACAGACAAAACAGAGCACAGATTGGCTATAAATCTATATGGAAGGGCATTGCTGGAAGATTGTCGTAGTTTCACAGAGAATATTGTTCTTAGCTGACTGTCGTCATTGCGTGATTTGCCCTGTTCTTGTACATTTTTCAAGTTACAAGTATGTTTCCATGCAAGTTACTATTTTGCATTTATTGCTTAAGTTTCGTTTTGGGAATTTATAAATCAAGATGCTTCGAGTACAGTCACTTTCAAACGCATTTTAAAGATTGATGCACAAACAAACTATATCAAAGTGATTCAATTGTACTGTTTCTAGTTTCACTTTTGGTGTAATAAAACTTGACATATTGCATGAAGTGTAATAAATTACGATTGCCTTTGTAATAAGAAAGTTGGAACTTATTGAACTCGCTTAACAGGGACGGCTCGGCTCGGAATTGCACCGTTCCGGATTCAATGGGAACCTTTTTATTTAATTTTAATACCAACGTAAGCTGAATGTTAAGCTAGTTCACCTCACCTCACCTCACCACACAGTTTCAAAAAATTCCTAGTCAACTGAAGAACGATAGTAAAGTTTCCGACACTTAAAATTAGGGTCATCCCAAGCGTGCAAAAAAAAAGAAGAAGAAAAGAGAAGAAAATGATCACAGTGGGATTCAGGTAACTCAGCGATGGAGTGTCGTCTTTTCTCTATCTATAGAGCTATCGAATGGCCTCACAGTCTGCGGAAATAATAAATAATAATGAGGGAATGGTAACAATAGGCCTGTTCGGTACCAAGATTTGAGTACAGTCGAGAAAGCATAACTGCAAAACGCTTAAGTTCAAAAATCGCATTTCTGAAAGATTTTTGAAAACCCCATGATTTTTCACATGGTTTTCATATTAAATTGTCTCGATAAGTGCAAAACGCATAAGTACAAATTCCACCTAAGTGCAACGAAAATGTATGAAATGTGAAGCATCTTCTTCTTTATGGCACGATAGCCCGACGTCGGGCCTTGGCCGCCTGGATTGAAAACCTCCAATTGTTGCGGTCACGCGACCTTGTCCTCCAGTTCCGAAAGCCTAGCATCTGGTGGGCGTCCTCACATACAGAATGCTCCCATCGGGCTCTCGGTCGTCCACGCAATCTGGCTCCGTCCACTCGTTGCGCGTTCATCACCTTTTTGGGCATGCGACCGTCGTTCATCCTTTGTACATGTCCCACCCATCGCAATCGCTGCAATTTCACGATCTTCGATACCTGCAGCTCATCATACAGCTGATACAACTCAAGGTCGTACCGGATGCGCCATTCACCTCGTTCACGAACGGCCCCGAAGATTCTTCGGAGAACCTTTCGCTCGAATGTGTCCAACAGGTGTTCAGAGTTTTGGGTTAGGGTCCATGCCTCGCAGCCATAGCATAGCACAGGTCGGATGATGGTTTTATACACGTGGAGCTTCGTGTTCCTGTGCACCGGCTTCGAATTCATAATTTGGAGAACCGCAAAGTAACACTTATTAGCTAGTTGTATCCGTCGCTTTATCTCATCTGTTTCGTTGGCGTCCTTTGACAAATTGCAACCCAAGGTAAGTGAAGTTGTCTACATATTCTATAAGGTCCCCCACTGTGATGCTTGAATTTACTGGCGTTCTAGTTTTTGATTGCATCATGACCTTGGTGTTAGATTCGTTGATATGTAGCCCAACTTCTTTGGCGGCGTTATTGAGATTATGCAGAAGGCTTTCTGCATCACCCAATCTTCGAGACATTATGTTGATGTCGTCGGCGTAGGCTACTAGTTGAGTCGATTTAATGAGTAGCGTTCCGCTGCTGTCCAAATTCATGGCTCGAATGACATACTCCAGAGCCAGGTTGAAGAGCGTCGGCGCCAGCCAGTCGCCTTGCTTGAGTCCAGTACGAGTTTCAAATAGGTCAGTGAGTCTGTTCTGAACTCTGACCTGCGAGACGGTATTAGTCATCGTCATCCTTATGAGTCGCACAACCTTAGCCGGTATTCCAAAATGCAGCAAAATGTTGTACAGTACGCATCAATCGATACTGTCGTATGCCTGCTTGAAGTCAACAAATATTTGGTATACGTCGATGTTGTATTCCCAGCACTTCTGGAGTAAAAGCTTCACTGTAAAAAGTTGATCTGTCGTCGAACGACCAGGTCTAAAGCCGCCTTGGTACTCGCCAATGATTCCTTCTGCGTACGGATTAATTCTATTTTCCAGAATCTTAGATAAAATCTTATAAGTCGTACAAACTAATGAGATGCCTCTGTAGTTCTCACATTTCAACTTATCCCCTTTTTTGTGGATTGAGCACACTATACTTTTACGCCAATCTTCCGGGATTATTTCGTCGTTCTATACTTTAACGATAAGTGTGTGTACAGCCTTAACAAGGCTCTCCCCACCATGCTTCAGCAGTTCAGCTGAAATCTCGTCAGCGCCCGGGGCTTTATTATGTTTTAGTGCTTGCATGGCGAGAACAATTTCTTCTACTATTGGGGGTTGAACGGGAGGGCCTGTTTCAGCCATCAGCTTCGGAGCTTCATGTGTGGGGTTGTTCGGTTGAACATTGAGGAGCTCTTCAAAATGTGAGGCCCAGCGTTTATCAACGCTATCGGTGTCGCTAATGATATTGACATCCTTATCCTTAGAGGCTGGTCCTGGGTTGGTATCCACTTTTAATTGAATTAATAAGCTTGTACGCGTGTCTACTGTTCCTGCTAACTAGTCTTTGGTTTATTTGCATCAACTGCTCGTCAAGATGCTTACGTTTCTTACGCCTAATTAACCTATTCGAAAATCGTCGAAGCTCGTCATATTTTGTTTTTTTTTTGGCTCTAGTTGTGCGTTCAGTCCATTGGCGATATGCCTCGTTTTTAGCATCTAACGCATTTTGACATTCTTCATCAAACCAACCATTTCGGGCTCGCCGGGCTTTGTATCCCACAACCTCCTCTGCGACCCCTTTGATGTATATCCCAGATCTCAAGGGCGCCTTTGTTGCTGATGTTATTTAGCAAGGGCGTCAGCTTCTCCTCAAGGGCAGTCGTATAAGTGACCACCGGGTTGAACCTCGAATGATGCACCGAAGAAATTCTGCACCTATAAGTCGCCTTCACCATATAGTGGTCAGAGTCAATATTTGCTCCACGATAGGACCGAACATCCATTATGCTCGATGCCCATCTCTTGCAGACAAGAACGTGGTCAATTTGGTTGACGGTATATTGATCTGGAGATCTCCACGTCTGCCTGTGAATGCGACGATGCGGAAAACAAGTAGTGCTAATGACCATATTTCTGCTGGTCGCGAAGTCTATTAGTCGTTGCCCATTGTCGTTACAGTCTTCATGGAGGCTGTACCCTCCAGTAATCCCCCTATGCCAACTTTCGTTTCCGACTTTGGAGTTAAAATCCCCTAGCAGCAATTTGACATCGTTTGATTGAAGTGAATCGAAGAGATTTTCTAGGCGTTGATAGAACTCGTCTTTAACCGCGGGGCATGCGCGTTTATGAGCTAGAGATTGAAGAACCGGGTTTTACTGCGAATCGCACACAGCCATATATATTTTTCGACCTGATTCAAGAGGGCCCTTAAGGCCCCTGGCCTACTCAGGGAGCGTACATATCAGGTTCCGAAAGAGTAATCAGTTGTTCGTTTGCGATGTCGTCGTTGGGTTGTATCCGTCCAAAACAATAAGCAGACTCAGTTTTCCGCGAATATTCGTTCGGACGAAGATGGAAACATGTATCGATGATGTTAAAGAAAACCCAATATGTTTACGACGATATATGCAAACCGTTTATTCAATATAATGTACGCGAACATTATGTTTGCGTCAACCAAAAAGATAAATAAGTTTGTATCGACCTACGACCCTCTTAATGCCATTTACCATCTACTATTTACCTTCTTCTTCCTTGCATCGTTCTTTATACCGCTGCATGGTTTCGCGTTGCTCGACCTGCGGTGTAGGCACATCGCCCGTTTTGGCGGTAATATCTCAACATATTTCTACAGGCAGCTCTATCTTGGATCGTGTCATCGCCGAGACCAATGCGTTGTTGTTGCTTTTTCATTTGACACATTCAGGTGTTCTTCGGTCTGCCTCTGGCCTTGGGTCCATCAAGGGGAACTTCCATTGATATCGCTTTCTTTGCGGGGTTCGAGCTTTGCGGTGATTGGTTGGTCTATGGACAAGCTGCCTCGGATGTAGCTACTCTTGATGTGGTCCCTTTTGGTTACAGCAACTGACATGCGTAACATTTTCATTTCAGTCGCTGTCATTTCTTTCGCGTAACCTTCATACATGGTCCAGCATTCTGATCCATACATGAGTGCGGGACGTACAACCGTTTTGTACAACCTACACCTACACCTAAGCATGAACATTCACCAAAAATATTATATTTTCGTCTTTTGTAAATTTCCTTGCATACAAAATATACGAAGGTACAAATGTTTCTTTGCCGCCGTTAAAGGGTGTAAGATTAATTTTGCTCCCTAACTTGGGGATGGGTGGTCACACATTTCTGAAATTTGGCATACATATTTTAAACTAAGATCGTAGAGATGTCAGAAAGTTTCAGACAGATCGGACCCATAGAAAAAAAGTTACGGTGTTTTAAAAACGGAAAAGGTACAGCTGTACCTATCCCGCTGGATGAAGGTTAAGCATTTTTACACGAAAACCTTTTAGACGGAGGTAAAAAATCGATTATTAATGCAACTTAACACATTAGAGAAAACTCCGCTCTAGAAAACTTTGTGCTAAAGAATAGTGCTCGTTTGGAGTAACTTCCTAACCCATTGCGCAACAGATTAACTTCAATTAGCCGAATCTTTTCCCGGACGGATTTGTGTGTGTTTTTCATAAATAGGCCAACTCGATTCTTGGAAAATAAAGTCAGTGCTAGTTAAATCGAGCAACCTAGACAAATCTCGATAAAAAAAACATGTCCGGAAACAAATTATAGAGAGTTGTTATTGCGGCTCTGTTACTGTGTCCTATGGCTCCATCCTTCATCTTGTTGAAATGCACCACCACAAAAATATTAAACCCTCATTAGTGGATAACTGAGCGAATTCTTTTTGCAAGAGAACAGGCTGCTAGCAAAATTAAGGCTTCTTTTACTAAGCATTTTAGAATTTTAAATGCACCGTCTCGTATCAATTGTGGGTTCTTCGAAGCTAGGCAAGGGCTTTGCCTCTTTAAAACGCAATTTTTCGAAAGGGAACAAATGATACAGTTCATAAATTAATTAAGCTTTAACGCATTTTCTTTACTTAAAAAAAAAAACAAACCTAATCCGCTGTCTCCAAAAAATTGGCCTTAGCGGTAGTAATATGCTTTTGTGGGTGTAAATTTCCTTTCCCATTTTTTGCGCGTTTAATATCCTTTAATCTGAATTTATGATTTTTTTCTGAATCAGTCCGAAAACGGATAAGTGAAAGAAACGGATAAGTGCAATTTCTCTTGCTGCCGGAGACGATTGCACTTATCCATTCTAGACATCGGGTTTCGGTTTTTTTTCTAATACCCGGTATGTACCACAAGCGGTTTCCCTGGCTCAAAGGTTTTTTCAGCACCGACGGTTTTTTGAACCATAAGCCGTTTTTTTCCAGCACCGAGTTAAAACCAACCCACGAGTTCGTGCTAAAACCGACCGACGCGACGAGTCGGTTTTACAGTACCGGGCTAAGACCGACCGACGAGTCGGCTTTTTGGTAGCGATTCACCTCAACCATGAGCGGTTTTCTTTTCAGGTGTTTTTGGTATCGGGTTAAAACCGATCTAGTCAGTTTTTTGGTACCTAGTTATAACCGACGGACGAGTCGTTTTTTTGGTACCGGGTTAAAACCGACGAGTCGGTTTTTTGCTACCGAGCTGAAACCAACCGACAAGTCGGTTTCTTGATATCGACGAGACGATTTTTAATACCGATTTAAAACCGACCGACGACATTTCGGAAATCTGTCGATATCTCTGCTTTTGGGGAGCGACACGATCGAGGTGTCGATGAATTCGCCACAAAATTGCCTAAATGATCGTTGTAACTTCTTTCCCGATCAGTGCACAGGGTGGTCAGAGATAACCGTCAACCTGGATGTTGGCCACAACAATTTCACAATCAACTTCATACTTCATCGGCAATCCGTCGATATCTACGCAATTATTTGGCGGAGCGACACGATCGAGGTGAAGTGAATCGGTACCAAAAAACCGACTCGTGGGTGTGTTTGAACTCGTTACAAAAAAAAAACGACTCGTCGGTTGGTTTTAACCTGTCACTGAAAAACCGACTCGACTCGGTTTTAGCCCTATGTACTAGGTTTATCAATTGCTTACTACAATAGTGGTCTTTAATAAAACAGTAAACGTCGTGATTTTGGTTAACTTCCACAAAAACTATATAGCACAGTTAAAATTTTTACCTATTCTAGTGATGGTGTTTTTGCTCAAATAAATTGTACTCTTAATCCTTTCAACTTTGACCATGACCACCCAATATGGGACACCCCACGCAGAAAGCAAAGATTTATTGTTCGACTCTAAATCAATCTTGATGTTAACACACATTTGTTTAACAGTTGGAACCATGTCATTCCTGTTAAAACCGAAAAATTGGAAATTCGACCGGCGCAAAAACCAGGACAAAAAGCCGAAATTAGTCCGGTTGTCCGTTCTGGAAGTAAAGTAGGTATATATCGGTTTTCGGTCCAACCGTCCGGTTTTTGACATTCTAGGTTTAGAGTTCGATGCACAATTTTTTTACCAAGGGTTTACCAATGGTTTTAAGGCTCATATTCGAAGAAGCCTTTTATTTACCCTTCTTAGACTCCCAAAAATTATTCTCCGGGAACGCATTAAAGCCTTGACTAGTTAAACGAAGTTAGAGGAATTCGCACCATTAAAAAGCTATCGCCGTAAAGTTTTATTATGTGTGTTTGGCTAGGTACTGAGAAGCATTATATTGGAAAATCGTGTCCTTTGGTTTTAGAGTTCGTGCTCCAAACACTAAAAAAAATCCTATCTATCAATCTCTAGGCATAGCCACATTTTGTCATATTAAGCATTAAGGATTATGAGAATCTCACGTCTAGTACAGATAGCTCAAAACCCAAACATCCAAAAAAAAAAGAAATTTTTGATGCCAAATTGTTGAATACACTGCTCAATATACGCAAAAAAAAGTTACACTAATTTGCGCCATTGGTTAAGGGGGGAGGGGGTGGCAAACGGGTGAAAATTCAGTTTTTTACAAATATCTGGAAAACTATGAGTCTGAGCTTGAAATGTCCTGAGGACGAAACAAACTACATAAAAATACCTTTTAGTAAAGTAATCGGGTATATTTTACTTAAAAAAAATACGTAATGGCTGAAATTGGGTGGAGATGTTAAGCAATCTGAGTTTTCGTATTTGTGGGAGTGGAGGAAGTTATAGTAATTTGCCTACTTATAGGGGAATTTTGCGTTTTTCCTTAATATCATTCTTACTGGTACTCCTACAGTAAAGTGATGTATAAAAGTTTTGTTTCTAATCAAATTGTCTATTCAACGGTACCTAAGCCAATATCGTAGGGCAAATAGTTCCGTTATAATAACCGGTTAAAGGACAAAATAGCACTAATAATGAGAATACTTGGCTTAAGTAAAACACGTAATGGCTGAAATTTGTTGAAGATGTTAAGCAACATGCCCTAAGTCTAAATCTGAGTTTTCGTATTTTTGGGAGTGGGGGAAGTTATAGTAATTTGCCTACTTATGGGTGAATTTTGCGTTTTTCCTTAATATCATTCTAATTGGTATTCCTACAGTAAAGTGATGTACAAAAGTTTTGTTTCTAATCAAATTGTCTATTCAACGGTACCTAAGCCAATATCGTAAGCCAAATAGTTCCGTTATAATAACCGGTTAAAGGGCAAAATAGCACTAATAATGAGAATATTTTGATTAAGTAAAACCGTAATGCCTGCAATTTTGTGGAGATGTTAAGGGATACCTCCCAAATCTATATCTGAGTTTTCGTATTTATGGGAGGGGTTTGTTATAGTAAATTGCCTACTTATAGGTTAAATTTGCGTTTTTGCTTAATATCATTCTTATTGTTGACCCTACAGTAAAATGGTAGAGGTTTTCTTTCCAATAAAATAATAATCTATTCACCGGTACCTTAACAGTATTTACTATACGAATAGTGCATAGGGTTTTGTAGTTAGTTACAACTCAAAACACATACATATTAAAATATCGTAACTAAATAAACTACATATCATAATTTCCAATTAAAATAAAAATGGTCAGAAAATGATGACATGCATTTTATTGCTCGAGTAACTTTGGGGTGGGATTAATTAGAAAGCTCTTACCATAGCGAGGTAGTTGGGTCAACATTTGAAAGATACTTTTGTGAGCCTAGGTGTGCAGTTAGTTTACAAAAAAAATGCAAAACCCGTTCTTATTGGCCTACTTGACGTATGGCATTGATTTAAGTACCGTTGGATATTTTATAAGAAATGAAACCTCTATAAACCATTTTACTGTAGGGTCAACAATAAGAATGATATTACACAAACAAAGGTCACCTATGCACTATGCAATTGATGTTTTGAAACCGCTCAACACCGTAACTGGAACTGCTTTGTGTTTTTTTTTAATTAGCTTCACTATTATAAATTCTCCCCATACACAGTTCCACCGAAATTTTGAATATTCTTCAGTAGTTTACAAAAGCATTTTTATAATGAAAGTCAAATGGATTCCCCATTTCCCAATATGGGGTTCAGGGTTCAATCAATCCTCGATTCCTTTGGTTCTTAGGCGTTTTGTATAATTTGTCCCATTAACTTCACTGGCATCTTCTTGTTGCAGAAACTCCAGAATTGTCTCGACACTTCATCCACCCAACACTGATGCAATGGTTGATGCCATCTACGAAATTTCCAGTGGCCATGGCGAATAATATAGCTCATTGCAATCGGAACTTAAGTGAATGTAGTAACGAAATTTCTAAGATTTTTTTTTTTACAAATGTCTTGCCATGTTGCTTCTATGGGAACTAGGAAGTACTCTGTAAACTGTCTGTTGGTCCGTGTGGTGGAATTTACCTCGTACTGCTCCAGGCAAATAAAGTTATCAATCTGTAGTTTTGGTCCGATTTTGGAGATTTAACCAGTTGTTGGTCCGATTCGTCTAGTACTGATCCATCCAATTGGAGTCGCCGATTGTGGTCCATGGTCCGATTAAGAGGTGGTCCGTTTTTAAAGGTTATTTTGTATGGAAAACCAAATAGAATTGACCGATGGTGGTCCAATTAGAAGGTGGTCCGATTATAGAGTGGTCCGATTTACAGGTTTGACTGTATACGCAACTTCAGATACAGATTTATAACGCATCCCTTAACGACTCCACCGAATTTCAGTTATTATTAGTTTTATTTAAGCAAAATATTCCCAATATTGGTACTATTTTGACCTTTAACTGGTCACTATAACGGAACTACTTGACTGATGAAATTAATGTATGTACCGTAGGATAGATAATTTGATTAGAAATAAAACTTCTATACATCACTTTACTATAGGGTTAACAGTAAGAATGATATTAGCGAAAAATGCAAAATTCGCCTATAAGTAGGCAATATACTCCAACTTCCCCGACCCCCACGAATACGAAAACTTAGTTTTAGATAAAAGACATGTCCCCTAACATCTCCAGCAAATTTCAGCTATTACGTATTTTTTTTAAGTAAACGGCCGTTTTGTGTCTTTAAATACTGTACTATTTGTAATGATATGTAACACTCTAGACATTTTCTCAGAAAATTATACCCTAGACCCAAAAGTATTATGAATGAATGAATGAATGAAATATGGTTTGGACTAAGTACCCGGTAGGGGTGGGCACTGCGACCAATAGTGGTCTATTGTGCCATAGTCCTTTTAATCTAAAAGACCCTCGACTAGCCTTATAAAGGCCAGTAGATCTTCCAGAGGAATGTTCCTAATCTCAGCAGAGCTTACACTGGTGCTCCCAATAAGAGAATACCGAGAGCGAGCAACCGCTGGACAGTTGCAAAGAAGATGCACAGTGGACTCAATGTCCTCCAAACACAAGCGGCAGTCTGTCTCAGCTGACCTACCTATTTTGTTCAGGTGATACCTTACTCAGTGATGACCCGAGAGATAACCTACAAGCAGCCTTAAATTTGCTCTGCTAAGGTGCATTACATTGTTGCCGCTGGTGGGGTTGATTAACGCTTTGGATTGGCGCAGTCCTGGAAGGCAATTCCAACGCTGCAGCTTTTTGGCGGTGATCCAATCCTTTATAACGGCTTTAGCCGATGACCAGCCAAGACTGCAAAAGGTTTCCGGTCCGTAGAACGATGAAGAGGAGCCTTGCCTAGCCAGCTCATCCGCTACTTCATTTCCGTGGACACCTTGGTGGCCGGGTACCCAGTAGAGAGTAACTTTGTTGCCAGTGGCAAGGTGCTGTAGAGTGTCATAGCATTCTTTGACCAACTTCGTTGAAATGCTGTAGGAGGAAAGTGCCTTGATGGCGGCTTGACTATCCGTACAGATTGCGATGTGGGCGCCTCTTAATTTTTTCAGTAAAATTCTTTCAGCGCAGGCCTCAATGGTGTGGATCTCAGCTTGGAAGACGCTTGGAAGACGCTTGGCCACGAACCCATGGCGATTGAGATCCGGGTGTTTGGTCCAAAGACCCCAGCACCCGTCCCTTGCTCTGTTTTGGAACCGTCGGTGTACCACGTTAAGCTTCCAGGTTCCAAACAAGGGTTGCCATTTACCCATTCCGTACGTTCAGGGATGAGTACCGAAAACTTCCTGCTGAAGCAAAGTACCGTTGTCATGTAATCTGAACTACTGCAGAACGGCGTGCTAGGTACCTGCAACAGAATTTTCATATGACCAAATTCGCGAACGCGCCCCTCAGATGATAGGCACACTCCTGAATGTGTAGGTGGAGCGGGGTTAAGCCTATGATAGCTTCGATTGCAGCTGTGGGGTAAGTGTGCATTGAACCAGTAATGCCCATGCAGGCCAGGCGTTGTAATTTGTTCAGCTTCTTTACAGTGGATATCTGTGTTGTTGTGGGCCACCATACGAGTGCAGCGTAAGATATGATCGGACGTACCAGCTGGCGATAGAGCCAGTCCGTAATTTTAGGGGAGAGTCCCCAGGTTTTACCAAGTAGGTTTCTACAGGCCCATAAAATACGAGTCCCTTTTGTTGTCACATTTTCTATGTGGGTGTTCCAATTTAGCTTTTTATCTAGTGTTACACCTAGGTATTTAACCTCTTCAGAGTAATTGATCAGCGTACCGGCTAGGGTGATTCGCCCCAAGTCCGGATTGCGTCTTCTAGTGAATGGTACTAGTATAGTTTTCTGAGGATTGACACTCAAACCAACTTCCGCACACCAAAGCTGAACCAGGTTTAGAGCTGAGCCCATTACCTCACTCACTGGGCAGTCAAATTTACCTTTGACTATGATAGTGATGTCGTCTGCATAACCAATGGCCTCGAAACCGTCTTCGCAGAGTCTAAGGAGGAGTTCATCAACGACAAGACACCACAGAAGCGGAGAGAGGACACCTCCCTGTGGGCAGCCTCTGACAGCGTTAACGCAAACAGAAGAGCCGTCCACGTAACATGTTCCCAACCCATGTGATCGTTGACGAAGGTATGTTTCTAGCCGTAAGGGCTCTAAATATACTGCCATAGCCTGTGTTATCGAAAGCACCCTCGATATGAAGAAAAGCACCCAGAGCAATTTCCTTGTCCTCGAGAATACTTTCAATTGAGCTTACAAGTTTGTGTAGAGCAGTCACAGTGGATTTCCCTTTAGTGTAGGCGAACTGAGTCCTATGCAATGGACGGTCACAGTCCATCTTCTCCCTTATGTGTAGGTCCAATAATTTTTCCATCGTTTTTAGTAGAAATGACGTTAAGCTTATTGGTCTGTAGGATTTAGGTAGATCCTCTGGCTTGTTTCCGTGTTTCGGGATAAATACCACGTTAACCGCTCTCCACACGCGTGGTACATACCCCAAGGTGTAACTAGCCTTCATGAGAGTAATAAGGGGATAAATAATTATCCCAAGGCAGTTTTGGAGCAAGGCCGGAAAAATACCATCCGCTACAGGTGCCTTAAAAGGTTCAAAAGAGTTTATTGCCCATTTTACCTTCATGAGGTCAAAAATAACTCCTGCAAGGCTTTTTAGCCGGCTACTCGGTATATGGATATTTTCCACGATATCAGGCGGTTGTGATGCCGCTTGAACTGCACCAGGGAAATGGGTCTGTAATAGGAGCTCTAGTGTTTCTTTGGGACATTCTGTGTAAGAACCATCCTATCTCTTTAGGAGGTCGATTCCATTTGAGTGCTCTTTTGATAGAGCCTTATGTAGGCGGGCTGCTTCCGGCAATGACTGGATACTTTCACAGTGCTTTCTCCAGCACTCTCGCTTAGATCGCCTGATAAGGGTGTTATATTCAGTAAGAGAGCTTCTATAATCATCCCACTGGTTTAAGCGCTTAGCTTTATTAAACTTCTTTCTTACTTGAGCTCGTTTGCGAACCAGTTCATCGTTCCACCAGGGAACCCTTCGAGTAGTGGTCGGACCACTTGGGGTCGTACTATTGTGGTAAGAGGAGATTAAGGTTTCATTTAACATTTCCGCCGCTAGGTCCACCTCGCCGATTGTGTCGATGGTGTTCAGCAATTGATCGGCATGGCAGGAGATTGATTCACGGAAAAGATTCCAGTCCGTCCTCTTCGGGCAGAAACGTGTAGCCTCAGATTTTCCCAGGATTTCGAAACGGATGTGTCTATGATCCGAGAGGGACACTTCGTCGGATACTCTCCATTTCGTAATGGACCTCGATACGTTCCCGCTTGCCAGGGTGAGATCCAGAAACTCCTCCCTGTTCTTGGTGACAAAAGTGGGTTTGCATCCTCTGTTCATGACATATATCTATTCTCGCATGAAATATTCAAGGAGATATTTACCTCTCCTGTTGTCGTTGCTACTACCCCATACTCTGTTGTAGGCGTTGGCGTCGCAGCCAATGATGAATTGGTAGTTGTTTCGCACGCAGAAGTCAGTAAGCTCTTGCGTTTCAAGCGAAGGAATCGTGTCTATATCTCCGGGAAAGTAGGCGGAGGCAACAACTATTTTCTGGTAACCGCAACCGTTCGCAGGTGAAACTTCTAGAAGAATCGCCGTTAAATCCTTGGAAATGAATTTAGTTAAGGGAAGAAAGCGGGCGTGTTTGTCGATCAGAAGAGCAGCCCGAGGCCGGTCCGTAGATCTGTCGTAAACTAATTTACTCGATGGGGTGTTTAGGCCGCTCAAGGCTCTTGTATAAGGGCCAGTGTGGCTTGTTTTTCGGCGAGCAACCTGCACACAGTGGCCGATGCACCTTTCACGTGGTGTAGGTTGGCCTGTAGCACTTTTATGGTGCTCATTATTGGTTGTTGAAAGAGCGGTCGACAAGGCTTTTCCGCTTACCTTGTCTAGACTTGCCGCCTACGTCGCGTTTGCCGCCTCTGCTGCCCCTTTGTGCTGATGAAGTGGATATGGATGGACGCCCAGTCGACTGCCCAGAGGAGTTACCGAACGACAACGACGGATCGGGTTGTAGGTTAAGTGAGGTGGAGACGGATACCGAAGTGGTATTTTTGTTGCGACTGCCCAAGTTTGAAGCTGTCAGTGACGCTTCTACGTTTCCCTTGTTGTTCGATGCGACGGGTACATTGTTTGTTGGAAGTTGGCAATTGATGCTTGCAGTCGGTCCATGGGATGCAGGTTTAGGCTCCACACTCACCATTTTAGGTCGGGGTGCTGTGAAGGCGGTATTTTCAGAGGTGCTCCGAGCACTAGCAACAGCGTCGCGGCTGGTTGAGGGTAAGGAGTGAGGGAGGCAAGCTGCCACATTCCCGTCACTTAGTTGATTCGACACCTCATCACTGGCTTTCCCCGAAGAGTGGTCTTTGAAACGACGTCCCTTTCCCCTAATATTGAGAGTGACGGTAGAGTACCTGTATTATAGTGAATTTACATTTTTTTAGTTTTACATTTCGCACTGTAACTCTTGATAGAATAGACCTTCGGTCATAAAATCTTGTCCATATATAACAAAATGTATTTAATTTCTACCAAAAATTGGAATGCTCCCACCATTGACGCCCCCCTCACTCCTCCTAACATTTTTCAAAAACGCATGCCTGTAGCTTCATTTCAAATTGAGCCAGGCAGATCAAATTTGGTGGCGTGCCTAGTCTAAGCTCCATAATGCTCCCCACCAAAAATTATTACCATCCGATCAAAACTAAGGGTACCCCCCATACAAAGTGAACGAAAAATCTTATACATTTAGAAGACTACAGTTAACTGTTATAAGGACGTTCTAAGAGATAATTTTTTTTTATATTTTAGGTAGAATTTAGAAGTGAAAAAATGTGAAATTTGTTAGAAATTTGGGTCACTTTGTATGGGGGGTACCCTTAGTTTTGATCGGATGGTAATAATTTTTGGTGGTGTATTTTTTTACTGCGTATATTAGGGAGTGTATTCAACAATTTGGCATCAAAAATGTCTTTTTTTTTTTATGTTTAGGTTTGGGCCATTTTGAACCAATTGTACTGGACTAATACTCGTGCTCTGTGGCCGTGAACGTTCGGTCGCCACTCTGTGAAATAGACACTCATAGAGAAACAAGTTTCCAAACTCGGCACGACTCGTCGCAAGTTTATTATTCAGAAGAAGATGATAAGAAAATATTCTTATCGTAGAATAATAAACTAACAATGCGACTAGGAAGTGGCTGACAACCGTATCACACTCCGAATTCAGTTGTCTTTGTAACGTTGATGACTACACGGTAGTCATCAACGCACCATGCTCCACTAGGAGTTACGGTAATGAAGAGGAAGAAGAATACTTGTATGACGTAGATGATACACATACACATACGTACACACTCAAGTGGCTCAAACCTCTTCTTTCCATTTTCCTGTGCTGCCGGTGATATCATTGCTGCAGGGACTACCTACATATATATTACGTAATTCTCCGAGTTTCGGCATTATCATAAAAAGGTAAAAGGGTCATAATGGAGACAGCAAATGCTTTTCCTCTCAAGATGTTTACATTTGTACCTTTCCGGTTTCGGGTATTTGTGGATTCCATACGCTTAAGCCGATGACATTTCATTTCACATTGATAAACTTGTCCTTATTGAAATTGCCAAATCCCTTAAGACCCATGCGACCCCAAGGACACAATGCCTAAATGATGTTAATTTTAATTTTAAATTGATATCTACTATCAAAATGTACCGTACATATTGGTAGTCGTATTATTGTCGTGACCGTCAAAGTTTCTCATGTTATTGACATCTTGGCAACATTTTTCATATATAAAACAAAAGCAATGAGCTTGGTAGAATCCACTTTATTCCTGGAGCGTATACGTTGCTCCTTCCTCAACATCTCTTGCGGTGGGATTATGGAGAGATGTTTGTGTCGCTTGAGTAAATAAAGTTGGAATCTGCTTAGTGACAGAAGATTGCATTTCCGGAATTCCAAAATCCGACAACAAACTGTGTATACGAATGGTTTCCTTATTTAGATCCTCAGGCGAAAAGTGGATATGGAGATGTGACGTCGACTCGGTGCTATGAACAGATTAACTTTATTATTTTATTATTATTTTTATTTTATTACAAATGTTTTACAAATCTATTATATAATTCATTCATTGTTACTAGTTCTCCTTTTAAGCGAATGGCTTGAGTAAGGAGTGTTTATATCAATATGTTACGTTGTCTTTGGCTAAGTGAGCTTAACTATAGTTTAATAATAGTAATTCTTTAGTTTATTGTTAATAAAATATGTTATTAAAATGGAAATAATAAATTCAATTCTTCAACATTTAAACTATGAAGCCACTTCGATAGCTTAATTTTGAATTCTATGGCTGATAGTGAGTTTTTTACGTATTCTGGTATGACATTATATGCTCTAGGACCAATGTAATTTATGTATCTTTGAGTCTGAGTCTTTTTACAAAATGGAGATGGTATGTTCAGTCTGTTAAAGCGAGTATTTCTGATTGGTTCATTTCTTGTATTTGTAGTTTGACACCCGTATGTTCTAGTTATTACTTTTTTAAGGTACATTTGTTTAATTTCAAATAATCCAGTGAAGTAGTACAGGTTGTTAGACGGAAAAAGTCGGGGTAAATCGTAAATAAGCTTAATTATGGTTTTTTGTGAAACTCTTAAAGATTTTAAGTGCTCTTTATAGGTTCCCCCCCATGCTGATATACAGTATGAGAGAACCGACTCCACTAAGGCTTGGTATATCATTTTCATTTGATGTAGCAGCAGAGTTTGCTTTAGATAGCTTAGCAGACATAAGTATCTTCTGATTTTAGTGTTAATATATGATATGTGTTCATTCCATTTCAGTTGACTATCAACTACAACTCCTAGATACTTTACTGTGTGGTTTGTTTTAATTTTAGCGCATGTGCAACTTGGATAACTTCTTTGTTGTTCTAGGCAGCGTGAGTTATGAATGTGTATGAAATCAATGTTTGGTAGTCCACTTTTTTGAATGGAAAATGGAACAGCTTTGGTTTTATCTGTATTAAGTTTAAGTTGATTACTATTTAGCCAAGTTTTAATTGTAGTCATTGCTTCTTCGCAAGCTTAAGCTTAACTTAAAGCTGTACTTCATCGGTTGCCTTGTAAACATATTGACGGAAGATTTGCTTCTGTCATCTGTTTGCGAAATGCTTAAGTGGATTTATAGTTGGATTGATATATTGGATGCGATTTTTACCAATGAGTTTTTGTATACAACATACGAGAAATTGAATGCTGTTGATATTAAATGAATTGAATTGTGGGATTACATGAATTAAATGGCTTCTCATTGGAATATGAATTGAATGTGGGAAAACATTTGAAAAAAGTTAAGTATTTCTTATTCCAATGACAGAAGACATATTCGTCATGATCTCCCTTTCAAAACGATTATGTCTGTTCTTCTGCTATATAATGAATGGTCATTCATTGTTACAACAAACATGCTTTTTTTATTAACATGATTATTGTGCATTGCGGTTATGAACTAATTCAATCATGCATATTATAGGAGCATTGATATTTATAAATTGTTCAAAACATTGATGAACGCTGTCCTTAAGCTCAACAAATACCTCAAGGGTATCTTTGAAACATTGATCACGTTTAATCTGCTTGGTGCAGTAAGTAGGGCACTCGTCTTCAAATTATAGGGTCCCGGGATCGAACCCCACAGTATGTAGGTATTTTATGATGCTATTCAGTGCGCACTGAGGTAAATAAAAAGTCGTCAACACTTGCAGGCGTCTTGATTCAATGCTAAGATGTAACCTCTTTTTAGTTTTTCGAAAAAGAAAAAATATTGAAGAACTCAATCATATCAATGAGCAAGTTGATTAAACTACGACCTACCATATTAATTTAAAAAGTTTTGTTCATATAATACCGATTAAGCCGATCTTCGGTGGGATATCGGTAAAACTATTGTTATATTTTTCTCGTATTTTCTAGACGTTCCAGTCATAGGCGCCCGCAGAAATATTTCCAGGGGGGGTCAACCTCGAACACTTTTTTTTATTTTATTTTTTTTTAAGATTTCACACAAAAAACTATACGTACCAGGCAAAATATGGCAATTTTCTTGCAAAGTGATGCATGATCTGGTACAAAGCAAGTAAACAGATGCCAGTGAAACAAGAGTTAATTATTGTTCTTTTGCTTTTAAAAAAGGCTTTCGGGAAAAAATAAAATAAAGTTTATTCATAATCCATATTCATCCAAAAATCGACAAAATCTCCAGCGTTTCTTGCTTTTTCATTTATTCTTTATATTTCTACTATTTTTTATTATTATGAAAAAGTAAAAGAAAACGAGACTGAGGCTAATTTCGGGCGCGGCCCTTATGACGTGTTCCGATTCCATTTGTTCCTAGATGCGTTGAGACAAGTCAAGGATAAGTTTTGGTTAAAATTCAAAAGAAACAAAACTTCTTTTGAATGAACCATATATTTGGAGGTTGGTTTATATGATAGCCTATTACATAATACATATTTGATTCCATCAATTCCTAGATATGTTAAGGCTTTGCTAGGAACACATTTGGGAGAAGTTTGGTTAAGATTGGTTGATAAAGAAATAAGTTTTCCTTAGAAGATCCTAATTTCCAGGGATTTGTTTGTATGACAGCCCTATGACGTAGTGTTCTGATTCTATCCATTCCTAGATATGTTTTAAGGCTTTGCTAGGAACACATTTGGGGAAAGTTTGGTTAAGGTTGGATTCAAAAGGAAAAAGTTTTTCTTAGCAGAACTTAATTTTCAGACGTTAGTTTGTATGGTAGCCCTACGACGTAATGTTCCGATTCCATCCGTTCCTAGATATATTTTGACGCTTTACTAGGAACACATTTGGGTGAAGTTTGGTTGAGATTGGTACATAAAGAGAAAAGTTTTTTTTAGAAGAACCTAATTCTCAGGAGTTAGTTTGTATGGGAGCCCCATGACCCCATGGTCCGATTCCATTCGTTCCGACATATATACAGCGTACACTAAAAAGAGACTTGTATACAAAATTTCAGCCCGATAGCTTCAAAACTGGAGATGCTTCCTTCTATGCGTTGCAAACTTCATGACAAAGTTAATATACCCTTTCACATAGTGACGGGTATAAAAATGTTTGGGGCAAGAACGGTTTAGCTTGAAAAACTGCAGGGGTTAGCTGCATCGAAACTGGAAAGCGGTACAAATCCCAGAAATTCTTCCCTAACAGAGAAGTTTCCATCTTCAGCTTTGAATAGGAATCGTACGCCTATCGAAAGCTGTTGTGTGCCAGATATGTTACTTGACTCATCGGCAATAACTGAAAAGAACGAGCTTTTATTACATCCTTAGTAAAATTTTCCCTCAAAATTGCATTGCAGATATCGATAATTTCGTTTTGGAGGCGGTGTGAAATGTACGTCGCATTTAGGGCAGATTTTGCCAAGTTATCTTTTAAAATAAGAACGTCGAACGTTTCTGTTTCATCAGTATTTCCTCTTAAAGGAATATTGTTCGTTGTGCAGAATATTATGGATTATACAATAGACAATAATTTTTTCCTGTTTATTTAAATAGTTTGTTGGAGTGCAGAATCCATCAACTCAACAAGAGTTTTTTGCCCTTTCAATTACTCGTGAAAATTATGTGGCTTTCACTGTCGATTCGCAATGCCATTTGGATTGTAAGTGTTCTTTCACACTACCGTGGAAGTCTTTATACTTTGTGAATGCTGTCGCAATAAAACGACCTTGTACCCCACAATCAACATTGGGCTTGAAAAGGACCCAGCTACGGCACAGAATTCCTTTCAATTTGGCAGAATACGACATCATTGGTTACTCTGCTTGCTAGTCATGTCAACGGCTCATTGAAGGCCCTAATAATAAGTCCGTCCGATATTTTTGCATGATTCACAAAATTGCCGATATCAAATTCATGAATCGTAGCATTAGAATTTGAATAAAAGGTTCAACATTTTTTTTACAGAAAGTGTTCGAAAAATTAAAAAAAAAACTTGCAAATTCCAAGGAGGGGCAAGTGCCCTCCCTTGCCCCCCTCTCCGGGCGCCTATGGTTCCAGTGGGTTTGATAGATTTTCGCGTACACAATAATGAATAACACTCGCTTTACTGTAACACTATTTATTACAACACACACGCATATACACACGGTTTACAATTTCACTAATACTATACTAATTACTGATACGACGTAATCCACGGCTAAAACTAGATTGACTGACTGACTCTAGTCAACGCCCTTATATACCCATTTCCACTCTTCTGGTAACTTCGGTGACGCACTTTCCAGCAACGGCCAGAAAGTCATTATGCTGTTGCCATATATGCCTCGCTAGTAGCACTGGCGCCATCTGGTGCACAAGTACGGAAATACAATTTGGGTTGACGCATAGACTAGGCTCATTACAATATTAATTCATTTAATGTAAAATTTCATTGACACCTTTTATTTTGCAGTGTCCCCATCTACAAGAGCTTCTGTGAATACAGCAAAAAGGTGAGGCTTTACCTTCCCCCTCTAGTTACAGCGACATTGTCTAGTCTTCAGTATATAGCTATAGACAAATTAGTATGAAAAGGATTTAATTAGCACTAAATGTGTAGCTAAGACCAAAATTTAAATGTTTCGTTTGCCCATAGAAAATCCTCTATAAATTTCAATACCATGTTTAGGAACGGATACCATCATCATTTACAACAATTAACGTCGTCTTTTCTAAAGGAAATTTACGCAACTTTCAAAACTTAAAATTGAAACAAACTTTTTGATGCCCTCTAACCAACGTCCGTCAGAAAAATGTTAGTTCGTCAGCAATACCCTCAAAACACAGCCAACGTTGTAAATGCTAATGTTGCCAACAAGAAAAAAAACCGCACTGCTTCCGTCCAAATGCTTTCATTTCTCTGTTGTTTCTCCTTTTTTTCGTGGCTGACTTGATCTCAAAGGCCCCATGAAAAACTTTGCACTTTAAACCTTCTCTCGCATGAACTCGCCGCCATCGGTCGAATGGCCACTATTTACCATCACAGATACTGAAAATGAACAATAGCAACCGTTTGCCTTAACACAGCGGTTCTTAACCGGTGGTCCGCGGACCACTGCTGGTCCCTGAGGCGACCCTAGGTGGTCCGCGAGGCCATTGCTGTGGTTCCCTCAAAATCCGATACGACTATTCTCGAATTTCACGCAGCTCAATTTTAACTTTCTAATAGAAACTTGAATGTTGGAAGCGGCTGGGAGTCGGTTTTGACTGAGCAGGACAGACAGTTTTCATTAAGAAATTGACCGTTGTGCACTGTGTAAGATATTAAGTGTAATGTATTGTATTGGTCGCAAAAAGAAATGTGAGTGTAGCTCATTACGATGAAATGAAATATCGTCAAAATTTGTTTTATATGCTTCTTTTTTAGGTGACGAATGCAAGATGATTGCGATGTGCAAGAAAACGAGGACGGCCAGAACTGATAGGAATGTTCACTTTATGTGCAGTAGCTACGTGTCTTTATAGACTTGAGGGTTGTCATAATTGTAGGTAAACAGTTCAGGTGTTTAAGGCGATGAATATTTTGAAAACCTATTATTTTCCGGCCAGACCATAATGGCTGAATTAAGATAATAAAGCTATTATTGATCTTCGGTGGCACTTCTAAATACATAGGTTTCTGTTGGTACACCATGAACCAGCAACGCCATATTTATAGGAGTTAATGTACAAATTGTTGTTCTTCCAGTAAAAACTGTAAGGAATGGCTCAATAATCTGATAAACAAAACTGGATTTAAAAATTATGAGCCATCTCTGGATGAAACAAACCGAAATATTAGGCAACACCCTTTACGAAAATTAACCGACAGATCGTCCATCCCACCTTGACGTTGCATACTTCAATCACCTTGTTGGCTACGTCTGGAGGCAAGCTTATAGTTGCCCTTTGGGTGCCACGGTACATCTTCCTCAATGACTTCACAGCGTCGGCAGGAAGCTCTACTTCCAATTGCTCTACGAACGCCGCTTGGGCGTTGTAACCTCGTCGAGATCTAGAACCTCTATCCTTGTCTCCTGCCGCAATGCTCTTAGACTGGATGGATTCAGTCCTAACAGGCCCGTTACCATTGCCCTGTATCCATCTACCGAGTCTCAACCGCGGATTTTCATTTGGAGCAATTCTATTTAGTCGTGGTTCAGACTTCAGGCTCTTTAGGATGTCGCATTCTAACACAGAAAATATCATTGTGTCGAGTAGTATCTTACATTTTACGTTCTATCAGGTATCAGGTTTTCTTCCAGTTGGGGCCTTCCGGTTTAAACCACCCCCTCCTGTTGACCCACTGTCCTCTTATTTGGAAATGTGCTTTCCCCTGCCTGCTGCCGTCTCCTTCATATCCCGTCTCCACTTAAACCGTTCGGGCGTTAGCACGTTAGCAGCTCGCGATGTAATCTGGAATCTTTGGAGCGGTAGACTCAGCTCACATTTTTTAAGCGGTCGAGTTGTTGGAGGTTTTTAGGGTTTTTTAGAAAAATTTTTTTTTTAAAAAACCCTTATGAAATCGATTTTGTCCGTCCGTCCGTCTGTCCGTCTGTTCACTAAATAACTCGCGAACGGCTCAACCGATTGTCATGAAATTTGGTAGGAATGTGTAGAATGGTTACAAATACATTAGAAGTTGGTAGGAAGAAGTTAACAGGGTGCCCCGAACGTTTGAAAAAAGTCGACTTTTTTAGTTTTTATCGGAGATTGACGTATGGGTATTTAAATCAAATATCTGAACGATTACATCTCATATCAGTTAAATTTTTTCAGTTTGAAGTAACGGTAAACAAGTTATTGGCGTTTAAAATTAAACTTCCTTTTCGACCTCCATTTTTCTAAACCCTTATAGGGATCGATATGAAACTTTGCACAAATATTGGTCAGTATGGCCTTATTCGTTAAATATTAAGACTGTTGACTTTTGCTAAGGAAAAATAAATAACAGTAAATTTGTAAAATTTCAATTCGTTCGTGTGTAGCCCATCTTAGGTTTTCGAATATGAAAATCCTGCAAATGCTTTTAGAAAATTACATAGGGAATATGTCTACAAATTTTCATTCGAATAACTGTATCCAAACCGGAAATATAGCCAAGTAAGTATTTAGTAAGGGCCTTTCACAATGCAAGGGAAGCCTCTTAAGCATTTCTTCAATGCATATTTTCTAACTTGATGAAACAATGGACATGAAATTTGGTGGAAATGCATAGAATGGTAATAGTGTTTGCCACAAATATTTTTGAAGTTTGTAGGACCAAGATACAGGGTGTCCCTGAATAGCTGCACAAGAATACTTATTCAATACTCATAGGAAAGCTTGCGTGGGCTCTTATGTCAGGGGACACAATGGAATCATTTCATATAAGTTGCTTTTCCTTGATTAAAAAAAATTTAACAGTAGATTTACAGCTAATAATTCAGTTCATATATAAACATAAAGCCAAGCCATCCTTACGTTTGCCTTAGTTTCTTTTTGCTCAAAGGCCACCAGAAATCCTAAATCGAAAAATGCCTGTAGATTTGCCGTGGAGTACTTTTATATCAACTGGTAAATAGTAAATCTATTTTTGGATTGGTCTAAATAAAGGTGGAACCATCGTGGGTTTCAAAATTTTTTTCTTAAATTACGTAGAACTGTTTCAAAAAGACAATGCAACAATAAATAAGAGTGTAAAATATACAAAAACTTAGTTTCATCCTTTTTTCTGCACTTAATCTGTCAGATGCATTGCGCCCGATCGTGTTAGGATTAGTATTGCGCCCGCCGGAAGGTTAATGAGGGTTTTGAAATTCGTTCAGACTTAGCAAAATCACACCCAGAATCCTTTAGAAGATTATCTGCGTCATTCGACTTTTTCTGGATGATGGTCTTAAAAGCAACAGTATCCGTTTAGCGTTATTTCCACATTTTTCTGGTCGAAAACGTCAACTGACAAAAAAACAATAAGTTGTGTTCCAAAGGTAAATTGAATGAATTCTATTAGTTTTCCTATTGATATTACCAAGGTGCAGTACGGTCACCGCAAGAAGTTGTCTTCGGTACAAGATTTCATGATTTGAATCGTTCTTATCACAATTTCAATTTGGTGGCCCGCAACAACTAACGAGTTTGATCAAGTGGTCCCTCATGTACAAAAGGTTAAGAACCACTGCCTTAACACATCCCCTAAAAGTTTTAATGGAATGAAATTCGGCTGTGACATTTCCTTCCTGAAATCGAGGCAATAGACTGGCTGGCTCAGTGACCTGAAGTCTTTATTTGAACCAGAGAGGCAAAAGCAATGGCAATACGATGGAACAATCTTGGCGTAATAATAAGTGTAACAATAGAAATACTTGACCGGAATACGGATATTTTGCAATAGATACTCTAAAAGCCTGCATATTGTTCTTTGACTGCATATTGCAGGGTCATCTCATATGTTTTCAATGCTTGGTCAGTTGGAGGAATAGTACTATGTAGGAAAACATCAATTTGTAACATTCTGACCTAGTTCGGGATAAAGCTTGAGTATGAACTTGGCAAAATGAGTGCAGAGTGTAGCAATTAAATCGATTCATTTACTCTGGTATTTGGTTGTGAAAAGGAAGAGATATTGGAACCACCAAGTACATACATACGTAATTGCGGTACGAGTAACGAATATCGAACTTTAGCGCTCGGAATGTTTCACACTTGCGCCAGCTTAAGCAATCTCTCACGTGCGGGTATGAATTTTAATTTGTTAGAATTTGACAGGCTGCCGCAAATTAGGCAAGATGGCCGCAGGTTTAATTTATGAAATCAACAAGCCATACATTACTAACATTATCATTATCAGAATGATAATGCAATGCAATGCATTGCAGGAATCATCTCCAGCTATATACAGGGTGTCCGGAAACTGCCGCATAAACGCACCGGATTGAGATTGCTCATGTGATTTCCAGCAAAAACGGAACATACCCCTTAGTTTAACCCTTTAGCTGCCACAGGCATTTGAAGATTTTTGAAAAAATCATTTTCTTGTACGACTACGACTTCAATATTTCAAAAGCTAGACTAGCTAGAATAGCAAAATAAAATGATTATTACAGCCAACAAATTTACCTAAAAAATAAAACTAACGGCACTCAAATCGGATAAGAGGTTTGGTTTTTACAGAGCTTCAAAGTCAAATTTTTGTGATTTGACCCTAAAACAATATGTTTTTTTCATCTCAATTTTCTCCAACTTCTGCAAAGGTGAGATGCTCGATTCCTTTAAAAATTGGCGCATAGTCCAACGATCATTTCTTTCTTACATCATTTCATTCTAGCTCCGTTATTTCTAAAAGTTTTTATGTCTTAAGTGCAAAAAACTAGGGTTAATTTTGGCTCGATGTCGACATACTTTGAATAGATTTTTCGAATTGCAGATCTTTAGGGGCAGTCTGAATTGCATTGTATTGAATTCGAGCTAAAATTAACCCTAGTTTTCTGCACTTAACGTATAAAAACTGTTAGAAATAATAGAGCTAGAATAAAATGATGTAAGAAAGATATGATCGTAAGACCCTCTATCGAATAGAATAGGTTCGATCCGACAGTTCTGAAACCCCATCGACCCGTCAAAATTGGTACTTTCAAACTGGTTGGCCGAACCCTTCGGTCAGGTTGCGGTTCGGCTGACCAGTGTTTTTAGCATCAGGGAGTGACCCTCTATCGAATAGAATAGGTTCGATGCGACAGTTCTGAAACCCCATCGACCCGTCAAAATTGGTACTTTCAAACTGGTTGGCCGAACCATTCGGTCAGGTTGCGGTTCGGCTGACCAGTGTTTTTAGCATGAGGGAGTGACCCTCTATCGAACAGAATAGGTTTGATCCGACAGTTCTGAAACCCCCATCGCACCTAAAAAATTTGCACCTTTAACCCTGGAATACTAACATGACCGGTTAGGGCGTTATTACTAACAACACGTAATTTTGACGTGTTCATATTTTCCTACAGTCGCTTTCCCAGTTTACATATTTTACGGAGCTTATCATTTTTCAGTGCCACAGACAAAAATTATTTGACCAAAATATGCCTTCGGAAAATGCACTTATATTACTTACAAGACTTATAAATTACATGCTATTTTCTATTGGTATTACTATTTACACGTCAAATATGTATAACCTAGAACATTGCTAAGCTTACCGCCATAAACCACAAATAGGATGCTGCCACTCACATGGACATACAACAACTAACTGAGGAAAGCACTGCTGCAGTGAGTAGTCAACCAGACTCGTGGAACAGCTTATACACATTATAATGTGAGCGAACACGTCAATTTTACGTATTGTTAGTAATTTAGGGTTAAACTGGTTTGCCGAACCCTTCGGTCAGGTTGCGGCTCGGCTGACCAATGTTTTTAGACTCACGGAGAGGTCCTCTATCGAATAAAATAGGTTCGATCCGACAGTTACCCATACCCCCGAACACCCTTAATTTTTGCGTCTAATTACGTCTAATTACGCTATACTGGTCAAGTTTTGCTTCGGCTGACCAACCGTTTCGATATCACCGTAACTAAACGCAACTTTTATAATGGTTAATTTCTGACAGTTCGAAAATCCCGCTTTTTTACTATCACGGCTCGGACTAATATATCCAGTTTAATATTTTTTTTTACTACGAACTGCCATGTAACCTATGAACAAAAAAAAACAAAAGAAACTATGTCCCCCGTTTCATCGGCGCCAATGCATATACAACCGATTTTGGACATTTAATTTTATATGCTGGTCAGTGGCGTAGATAGCTTTTCGGAGAGGAGGGGGATCATTTTGCAAGATTACTTACACTTTTACGGTTATCAAATGTTGATTTTCGGTATAACAATTTCAGTATTTATACACTTCAAATTAGCAGTTTTGTTTAGCAAGTTTTGGTGCAAAATAGAAAGCAATTTTACCATATGAAAAAACTGAGTCCTGAAAATATTGCATAGATAATTTTGGCTTTTTTACTGCAGTGAGTGAATCCACAGTATTCCAATCTTCCTACAAATTTTCGGTATTGCTTTATATTGGGTTAGTTCATTGGTTCCCAAACTTTTTGGAGTCACGGAACATCGACGCTTTTTTGGCCGGAACACATCAAAACAAGGATTAAAATAGATTATATAGTTATATGTCCAAAAAAGGGAAATTGTGAAGACGAGGGCGCATTGGAAGTATATGTAGATAAAGTACAGCTTTTATGTTTTTAAATCGAAATTTTTCGATAACTCAGAAATTCCTAAAATTTCCAACTTGTAGGACACCGTATCAGCAAATATATATATATTATATATATTTGCTACAAATTTCGAAGTTAGGGAGCTATCAGCCAATTGTTTGAAAAGGATACCAAAAATGTGAGTAGAACTTAAACTTTGGAGTGCTAAACATACGTGTACAGACAATCGTAGAATAGTATTGATTAACACAAATTTGCGTCTTAATTTAAATCCCAAAAACCTCGTCCCAAACACTGTGGACATTCTTTATTTTCTGGTTCACACTGCTTCCTTTACATTTCAAATAGTAGAAAGTTGTAAAATAAAATCGCTTGATGCTGGTCAAATATTTTACAGTTAAATTGATTTCCGGTACAGTGTAGCAAACTAAGCTTCGGAATTTTATAACTTACAAAAATTTTTTCGTATGCATTGTTGCTTTTTTGTCATAAGCTCTTTCTACATTTTTCCTATTTTTTGATATTTTCGCGAAACCCTTGAGAGATCTTCACGCAACCCTAGGGTACTGCGGACTTCTGTTTGTTTGTTTGTTAATTTTTTTCGAATTACTGCCTGCATAAAAATATATACATATCTTTAAATTTTGAAAATTTTCAATCAGTGCTTACATTTAATTTTTCTAGCAGCACTTCTAGATTACTTCAGTAGGGCTTGCCGATGCGAAACTCCAGATCCAATGTGAAAAAGTAGATGAACATAAACCCCTGTGCTGTAGTGTTTCTATTCTATCGATACGCTTCTATTTTACAATTGAAATTTAAGGAAGTGAAACTTTCTATTACAGTTTCACGTTTTATGGAACACTAGACGCGTTGAATAATTTTACTTTTGCTTTGTTTTACGTACCAAAAGTAAAAATAAAAATGGTTGACCGAAAGGGGGGGGGGGGATTGATCCCCTTGATCCCACCCCTTATTTACGCCACTGATGCTGGTGCAACAATCTCCGGTCATATGTTCGAGGGGAAGTCTCAGATTGATAAGTCGGTGCAATGATATATCGAGCATATGGACCGGGCGGGTAGAGGGTATGTATCCCTCTCACCACCGCATATGGTGGAATTGCTTCACAGAATTTCGTGTATTATATCTTTCTAGTTCCTGTCAACCCCTTGTGGGGCATAGGGCATTAACCACGCCTACTCTCCACCTCGTTCTGTTTTGCGCCAACGGCGCTAGCTGCGACCATGTAAGATTTAGCGTTTTCGCTTCGCTAGTTACCGATCTTCTCCATGTGTTCCTTGGCCGCCCAACACGGCGTCTTGCTCCGGAGTCCTGTGGATTCCAGTTTAGAGCCTTTTTTGCGACGTTTTTGGGCCCTCTTCGGAAGGTGTGACCTATCCATTGCCACTTAAGTCTTTTGATCGAAGTGCCTATCCTTTCCTGGCCAGTTATAGTAAGGAGATCCTCGTTCGAAATGATCTCCGGCCAACGAATATTTAGGATGCGCCGTAGACACTGATTAACAAAAGTTTGCAACTTATCAGTGATCTCTTTAGTCATCTTCCAGGTTGAACAGCCATATAGCAGAATGGATTTCACATTAGAATTGAAGACACGTATTTTGGTGCGTCTGGAAATATTGTTGTTTAGCCAGAAAGGAGTCAAATTGAAGAAAGCCGCCCTAGCCTTGTTTACCCGTGATTTTACATCAGCATCCGCTCCACCATCTGCTGTAACTACACTTCCGAGATAGCAAAATTCATCAACTATTTCGACTGCCTGTCCTGAAATACAAATTTCGCTTTGCCCACCTGGATATGTGCTCAAGAACTTAGTCTTGGCAGCATTGATTTTCAGCCCCGCATTACGACTCGCGCAATTTAGAGCTTCTGTCATTTGAGCGACATCATCCGTGTTTGTTGATAGAAGGCAAATGTCGTCAGCGTAGTCAAGATGTTGAAGGTGATCGAACAATTTCCATCTGATACCTTTGTTACGATGTAATTGGAGTGCGGAGCCGAGTACATCACTAATGGCAACAAGGAAGAGAATAGGTGACAAAATGCAGCCTTGCCTCACTCCACTGTGCACCTCAAAAGGATCTGAAAGCTTGCCCTTATGCAGGACGTGACATTGGGCTCCATTGTAGGATTCCTTGATGATGGAGATTATCTTATCTGGGATATTTCGTCTCCGTAAGGCATTCCAGATGTAGAGACGATCAACGCTATCGAATGCTTTCTCAAAATCGATGAACATGAGATGTAATGGGGATCTCCATTCCGCGGATTGCTCGATAATAATACGGAGGGTGTTAATGTGGTCGCTACAGGAGAACCCTTCGCGAAAGCCAGCTTGTTCATCATTCAATGTGTCATCGATTTTGTCCTTGATTCGTCCTAAAACAATCTTAGCCATCAGCTTGGAAACAGCAGGAAGTAGGCAGATCCCACGCCAATTATTGCAATTCTTCAGGTCACCTTTCTTCGGAATCTTAATAATTACGCCCTTTTTCCACTCACTGGGAAGAGTTTCGGTTTCCCAACACTTTTGGGTTAAGGGAAGGAGAATATCCGCTGAAGCGATAATATCCGCTTTCAAGAATTCAGACGGAATTCCATCAATCCCAGGGGCTTTACCGGCGTCCATTGATTTAATAGCGTCTATTAGTTCCTTTTTGGATGGTGGACCAGAACTAATGCCGTCTATTCGAGGGACGTCTTCTGCTGGCAATGAAGATGCACTTGCAGGCCCGAAAGTGTTATTAAGGACCTCTAAAAAGTGTTCTCTCCATCTTTGCAGCTGTTGTTCTTCGGTAACGAGCAGAACACCTTCCTTATCTTTCACAGGATGTTCCGTTAGTAAAGATCTGCCAGTTAATGGCTTGATAAGCTTGAAGAGTGTTCCACTGTCACCGCGGATAGCCGCATCCTCTGCCTCCTCCTCGCAAGCGCGTTGATATTATTGCGCTTATCAGGCCTAACACTCCTTTGAACGCCTTTTTGGAGCGAACGGTATTCAGCTCTGTATCTTTCCTTAGCTGAATCGTCAGCAGCTGAGTTGATCTGCTCTTTAAGTCTCTTGCGTGCTGAGATAAGAGACCAAGTGGAGTCGCTAATAAATGGTCTCCTACCGCGATCCAATCGTCCTAAAATTTCTTCGCCACACGAAATAAATGAGTCCTTAGCGACTTTCCATCTATCGTCAATTGTCGGATTCTCATTTAGTGGTGGTGCATTAGCTTTTTCGCGCAAAGCGGTGGAGAACGCACGCTTGGTTGATGGAAGTTTGAGCTTCTGCACATTATATCTAGGGCAAATATTTGCAGGGTTAGGACGCTGGATTGCTGCCGTTCATAAGCGCATTTTTGCGATGACAAGATGGTGGTCACTGCCAATATCAGCACCACGTTTCGCCCTAACGTCTAAGACACAGTTTCTCCACGTTTTGGAAACAGCAATATGGTCAATCTGGTTCTCAGTTCTGCCATTCGGAGAGGTCCAGGTTGATAAGTGGCAATCTTTGTGTTTAAACAGAGTTCCACCAATGACGAGCTGACGAGAGTTACAAAACTCTATAAACATCTCGCCATTCTGGTTTCTGTCGCCTAACCCATGATTTCCCATAAGGTGTTCCAATCCTTGGTTATCTGACCCGACTTTAGCGTTGAGATCCCCCATTATGATTTTAATGTCACCTCTGGGAGCCCTATCAAAGGTGTCGCCAAGTCTTTGGTAGAAAACGTCTTTGTCAGCTTGATCAGCTGGTTCGGTCGGTGCGTAACACTGAATTATCGTGATATTTCGTACTCTGGATTTGAATTGGGCGGTGATAATACGGTCGGAAACTGGTTTCCAATCGATAAGGGATCGACGTCCATCCCTAGTCAAGAGGATTCCGACTCCTGCCTGCCGAGGAGCATTTTGGTCATCATTTCCAGAGTACAATAAAACAGCATTAGAGCTTGGTGATAGAGTCGCTCCTGACCCGAGCCATCTTGTTTCGCTCAGTCCTAATATAGCGATGTTATACGCGGTCATTTCCCGTTCGACTTCAGTAAGCCTCATGTTGTTACACTCGCCCCACATCGTTCGAACGTTCCAAAACCCAATCGTGGTCCGTTGTTTATAGCCAAAAGTCGTTGCCGGTGAGTCAGTACGAGGTATCCGAGGCTCGATTAATGTTTCGAGTGTAAAGAAAGTTTCAAGTACGCAGGTTACAAGCCTACGTACCCTATCCCTCAAGTCGCCTTTTACGACAAGCCGGGAACGCTGTGGCATAATTCTTACCCCAAAGTCCACAGGGGTCGTGTATTATATACGGTGGCATTATTTCCTTATTCTCTCAGTTCGGTGGTTTCGATTGAACTTTTTGTTGGTTTAAACTTTTGGCTATAGTTCAGCGAACGTGTATTGCACAATATCAGCATTTTTTTAATAAATCATTTAAATTCAGCATTTTTTTTAATAAATCCCCCTCCACCCAAAAGACTTGAATTAACAAAACAACTTATAATCGAAATCGTTCTTTCTTACAAACCGATATCATTTATACCTATGTTGTCACCTCAATTAAAAACTCTTTTATCATTAATGGAAACATGCCGCACCGTAACTTTCAGGATTAATTAAACAAACAGAAAAGTCGGCTGTTGAAAAGATTGAAATGTCTATGGGATTATCATCAAATTGGATAAGTTAGCGAGCAAACCGAAGAAAATTAAAAAAGGGAAAAGAAAGAAAAATAAGTCTATGCTGATTTATTGGTTTTGTTGTAGGTCAGGATTGATTTATTTACATTTTCGCATTTTGCTCATCCTGTGTGAAAATCCCCTTTCAATGTTGTTTAAGGTAAACCATTCTTCAAATTGAGTTATTGAAATTCGGTTTTTCTAAAATGAATGGATGTTCTGTGGACATTTTGCGTATTTTACCAGAAAGGATAGGGTTTGTTAATAAATTAAATAAACTGTATAATACTGGCAATAATGGTCCTTTTATTCAATTATGTTTTAAAGGATGGACAATTGAAATAAGTGTGATGACTCCAATGATAGGGCATACTCGCAAGTACGAGTATGTATACATAATGTACTGTATTGTATTGTATTGATAGATGAAACCGTGACTGATTGAGTATCCAGATTCAAAGAGATTCAAATATAGAAACTAACTACATGTAGCCAATATTGATTAATTTTTGGTAATTTTAGCCACCACCGAAAAAGTTTTTCTCAACTTGTATAAAACTAGCGGCAATAACCTTTTAATACAAATAATACAAATACTAGCTAATTAATTTTGCTTCTTTTTGTATTCTTCTTTAATCTATTTTAAAGTCGGATGCCCTATTTTTAGACGTGATTATAGACTACAAATTTGAAAACGCGCTGGCTCGTGTGTGAATCGTGACGCATGTTTAAGAGTTTCATAGACAGATTTGTTACACAAATCCATCGAAATTTCTTATACAGTCAAACATGTTAATCGGACCACTCTATAATCGGACCACCTTCTAATTGGACCACCCTTGGTCAATTTTATTTGGTTTTTCATACAAAATAACCTTTATAAACGGACCACCTCTTAATCGGACCATGGACCACGATCGGTGACTCCAATTAGATGGATCAGTACTAGACGTACCTCCACAATCGGACCAACCACTGGATAAATTTCCAAAATCGGACCAAAACTTCAAATTGATTCTTACTTGAGCAGTACGAGGAAATTTTTGACCAACAGACAGGCAACGTGGCAAGAGATTTTGTTGACTAAAAAATCTTAGAAATTTCGTTACTACATTCACCTCAGTTCCGATTACAATGATGACCTATATTATTTCCCATGACCACGGGAAATTTCGTGGACCGCATCAACCATTGAATCAGTGTTGAGTAGATGAAGTGGTGAGACAATTCTGGAGTTTCTGAGACAAGAAGATGCAAGGGAAGTTAAAGGGAGGATTGCTTGAACCATTAACCATGACTTTGATTATAGAAACGCTTGATAAAATTTTAAAGAATATTCAAAATTTCGGTGGAACTGAGTGTGGGGAGAATTTATAATAAAAAAAAATCACAAAGGAGTTACGCGGTTTCAAAACATTAATTGCATAGGGCATAGGTGACCTTTGTACAAGTCCAATGTTCATGAATAACGTTTAAAATTATTTCATTAATTTCTTGTACTTTTCTGGCATCCCTTAGTAATCGGACCACCTGCTAATCGGACCAAATTTGATCGGTCCCGTCAGTGGTCCGATTAGACAGGTTTGACTGTACCTACATATTCACAAAATTTAAATGGACAAAATTAGATGGACATAGTTAGCTGACAGAACAAAATTAATGTACCAGACCAGATAAATTATATCGAAGCGAAGCGTCTCTTCCGTATTGTGAATTTTGCGAAATCATGCTTAATAAAATGGATAGTCAATTATTATTGCTGAACCGACATAACCCCATTGATGTTGATGG
This sequence comes from Microchrysa polita, assembly GCA_949715475.1. Taxonomy (NCBI): domain Eukaryota; kingdom Metazoa; phylum Arthropoda; class Insecta; order Diptera; family Stratiomyidae; genus Microchrysa; species Microchrysa polita. The sequence goes on along the minus strand of OX454418.1, from coordinate 64,097,054 downwards.
GTGATGGCACCTTGTCTCCAGTTCACCCATTTAATCCAGCCAATTTATTTTGGGGGATGTTCATTGGTTTTTATTTTCATCCATCCATGGGAGAAGGTTACACGGAGATCTGCGTCTGTTGTATGAAATGCGTGTACAATGAAAGTGATAAATCCATAGAAGTTATTTCTCGCTTATCCCTATCCCAGTGCGATGATGGCTAGCTAGCTAGCAGCAGAATACGACTAGGGAAAATGTTTCGGGAAATTAAAATGCTGTTCCATGTTCATGGTCATTGCGATTCAAATTGATGTTGATGGCGATGTCGGTGATTTTGTGAGCGATTTGACAGCGCCGTCAATTATACTTGTGAGTTGATTCATCAACCGTACGTTGAACCCATCCTGGGATTTTATTCCTGATTGGAGGAGTTTATGGAAATCAAACAAAATCGTTATTTAGATTCATTGAATTGTTTGTGTAGGCACTTCGATGGATTATCTACATTCATGTGGAACAATATTGAATGATGCATCCAGAAAGCTATAAGCCAATTCATGATTGTGGTTCGTATAATTTTACTTTTGCGTCCTTTTATTATTGGTCAGCCCTTTGATTACTGTCATAATCATCAGACTTCGATAAATTCGCTAGAGCCGGCCAAATGTGTCTGCTATCGATCGATTAAGTTCAGATCTGTTCATTTGCACTATAACCCGAAACGAGTCGTTTATGACCGTACCGCGCCAACTTCAATTGTATTTGCCAACAAAGTATTATTACGTGTTTGTTAGTTGCCGCGCGTTTAAAATGCTGTTTATGACGGGCCTAATAAATCTCTTTGTCATTTTTGGACAGCAAATCAAATGGCATCTCACTCACTAATAAACGTGGATATTATTTTCAGAAAAAAATTGACCATTGGCGGTTTAAGTGGTTAGATCTTATTGGATGGTTGGTACGTAAATATTTCTTTTATTAACATCGTTTATGGCTTATTGAATGGAAACAGGGCCGGCCCTAGGGGTGGGCGAACTGGGCGGTCGCCCAGGGCCATCATACTTAAGGGGCCACCACTCTTAAGGAACCTTTACTTTCAAGGGGCCACCACTCGGAAAGGCGATCACTCAAAAGGGGTCTCCACGCGACACCAGTTTAAAATATGTGCTCGAACTAAATTAAAGTTAAATATAAAGTGAAACGAGACCGAGTTCTAATCGTGCGCATAGCACGATGAGTGTATACCCTATACCCATATACAGACCTAGAAGGCACGCAAAACCCAAAAATTCAATTTCATCTTTTTTGTAGGGGAGGGAGGGGTAGATGGCTCGGACCTGGCACATATTTAATATTATATGAAGGCATCCACCAGCTACCGTTTGATACTTATTAGAAGTTTTTCGCGACATTCTAGCAAGAGATATGGCTGAATATAACTTTGTAGGGGAGGTAGGGGTAGGGGTAGTCGGACGTTCTCCACTTTCCACAAACTTCAAGCATATATCACAATTAGGCATCCATGAAAATTTCAGGTCGCTAGCGATATTCTGTTGGAAAATATGGGCGAATTAAACTATCACGGAGGGGTAATTTGTATGGGAGGTAGGGGAACCCTTGGTCCGATTTGGTCCATTTTCAATACCATCCAAGCTTTTATCAAAGCAATCATCTGACCTAAATTTCAAAACGCTAGCTTCATTATTTCGGGAGTTATCGTGCGAACTGACAGACACACGGACGGACAGACAGACAGACAGACAGACGGACATGGCTTATTCGAATCAGGGACCGACCCTGATCATTTATATATATACTTTGCCATACCTCCGGTGGCTCCTTTGAGGTGTTACATAAATCGTCGTAACAAAAACAATATACCCTATACCATCTTACGGGTATAGGGTATAATAACGATGATGTTATTTTATTGATAAGAAATCTGTTATAACATGAATAGAGAAAAGACATCCATCCTTCTCTATCTCTTTCTCAAATTGCAATGTCTGCTCTCCAACATCACTATTGCTCTTTGATGTTTGTTAAAAATAACAGTGACAGTTGCACGGTTGATTTTTAGAACTTATCGAACAAAATTACCAATATCCAAGCTCGAGAAGTATAAACCTGAGATTATACCATGATAATTAATAGGCGACAGCCAGTAGTGATGACACCAGAGGCCACTACTCCACGGATTGGTATAATAAGGGAAGAAAGGAGAAAAATAAACCTAGATCATACAAAAATACAAAATCATACAAAAAATATAAAATCATACAAAAATACAAATACAAAAATCTTATAATCGAGATTATTTACTGGATATGCTTTTACTTTACAAGGCGTGACGCCTTCAGGTCGCAAGAAGTTTGAATTAGTGTTTATCATGAATAGGATAACTTAACCGTACGCACGTTACCGACGTCAAACCCTTAAGTGAAGATTGGAGTTTGCCGCATAGGAAACTAGCGGAAGCATTATTTATAGAAACACGATGCACCGCGTGTACAAAATTATCGTCTAACGCAGTGCTTACCAAACGGGGTTCCGTAGAAAGCTAGGGTTCTATGACAACTTCTCAAAAATAGGATATGTGTAATTTAGAAATTATTTTTGGTTGAAAAATTCAAGGAATGCATAGAAAAATTCCACAAAATGTTGTAATATTAAAATTCGAGTTTAAGGCTGCCAACTGAGCACTCCGGTGACAGCCAATAATTCATAACTCTCGCAAAGTTATGAAACTCACAGAAACCGCCAGATGGATGAAATTTTGAATGTTTGGCGAGTGAAAAGCAGTTACACGGCTGACAAAAATTTTCCAAATATAAGTTTTCTTCCAATTGTATGAAATAATTGGAAAAATTTTCATTGAGATATGCGTAACCCAAAAATAAATAAATAAAAAAGTTCCTGCGATTTTTGAGTGAATGGTAGAAACATGATCATGAGAGAAGATTAGAATTCCGCAAACTCTTGGGTGATTAAGAAACAGCTAACCGCAGCTCTTAATATTTGATACTTTTTGTTTGAGTATTAGGAAAGGGGCAACCATCATCGATTTGGCCCAGGGCCACCAGAGTGCTAAGGCCGGCCCTGAATGGAAATTGGAATTTAGCAGACTTATTCGCAATAAACAAGTAATTGCTGTCTCGAAATTAACGAAAGAAAAAATTAAATTGAATTAAAAACAGAATTAATGAGTGCATTCACGCACAAGTGAGCGGCCCCAATTTTGCAGCGAATTCTACTTGTATTTTCCTCCACCAGAAGGGAAACCCAAGTGAGCGGCAAAGGTAGTGTGTGAATACAATGTGATACTAATGGCAAACGAAATTCATTACAGGGACGTAACCAGGATTTTGTTTCGGGATGGATCCAAATATTATTTTCCTATTAAATTTTTGGTTTAAATTCACATTTATTTTACGGGATTCTCCACCAAAACCACTTGAGGAGATTGGAGAAGGCCAAAGTACTTGTTCCGAGAAATCACTACTGCTAAACCCATGTTGAAGATGAAGGATAATCATGATATCCATCCATCTATCCAGCTCGCAAAGTAGCTTCATTATCAAAACCTGATACACCAAGGTTTTCAATGCCCTCAGCTGAATCTCGTTAAATTAGTGCATCGTACTTCCTCGTTGATGATTCCCTAAATACGCACTGTACAGAAGTTTCTATAGCATATTGAAAATCGTTATACTGTTTCTACCTTTTAAGTCCCTACATAGTTTTGCTTTTACTCCAATCAACGGGGAGATTTTGCCTTGTAAAAATTGGGGACTTCTCAAATTTTTGATATGTTATAAAGACAGGTGGGGTAAAGTTAAAATCCATGTTTGCGTCACTTTCCCCCCTGTGCTCCCGCCGCTATCTTGAAAAAACCATCTAAAACCGGCACTTTTATCAGTTTGCGGTCTATAACTCCTTCCCAGTCCATTTGAGCACGAAATGTGCCGAGACAATCTTGTAGAGCACAGAATTTAATATCAATTTCATCTGACAAGTTTTACTCTACAATCAAAATTGGCAGAGTTATAGCGCAAAGAATATGCTGAAAATTCCATAAATCATTACTAACAAATTTCAAAACATACTTGGAGAACACTATACTAAAATGCAGAGGAGGCTATGAGTTATTGGTATACAATGCGTTTTTGTAAATTCGAAATTGGCATGATTTTTTGTGTTTTCTCCATTTTCTTGGCGCTATAACTCTGTTAATTTTGATTGTAGAGTGCAACATCTTAGCCAATTAATTAAATTTGTAGGAAATTTTGTTCTCTACAAAATTGTCTTGGCAGATTTTGTGCTCAAATGGACTGTAAAGAAGTTACAGGCCGAAAACCGATGAAATGGCCGATTTTAGATGGTTTTTTCAAGATAGCGGCGGGAGCACAGGGGGGAAAGTGACGCAAACTAGGATTTTAACTTACCCCACCTGTCTTTATAACATATCAAAAATTTGAGAAGTCCCCAATTTTTGCACGCTAACCCCTATTATTTCGTCTCTATTGATTGGAGTATTTGATAAAACTCGAGCGTTTTGTCATAAGCAGGTGACAGAAGGCTATGCTCTTATACTCCCATAAAGCCACACATAATACGTTTTTCGATTTATAGTTTAACTACATAACCATTATTTACATTCGGAATATCAAAACAAGCGACAATCGTCGGTTTTCCAGCAAGGAGTATGTATCTATACCGACTATGCTGTGCAGTGGTTATATTCGTTACATTTGTTCCGAGTACACTGAGAAAAAAAACGTATTTCAAACTAAAAATTTACGTTTTTCATTTCAACATTGCAAGAAACATGTAACTTTGACAAACTTAATTTATTTCTAAATAATATAATACGTTGTTCGAACATATTTTCTTTTAGACTAAATCGTATGCATTTTTTATTTCAACACACGAAAAGTTTTCATTGATATTCCGCAGTCATATGTAATACTGAAATACCAAATATTTCAATATCTCACTCTACAGTATTTGCCATTAAATCATTTTAAAAACAAATAGTTTAATGATCTATTCAAAATTGACTGAAACCTCGATTTAAATATGTTCAACTTTGTTTTAAAGTTGTTTCATTTTGAAGGCTGTGTCCGTCACATGTACATAAGCCCGCCGCTTTGTTGCTCAGTGCTAGTAATCTCAGATAGCTTAGGTGGTAGGAAGTAGGACTACGAAACGATAGGTACCCGGTTCGATTCCCAGTAGAAGCAAAGTGAGAAAATAAAGTTTTTAAAATATTGTAAATAGTTAAAAAAAATAAAAGAAAAATAAAAAAAAATTAAAAAAATAAATAAAAATTTTTTTTTTTTGAATTAAACGTAAAGCAGCTTTTCAATATGACATTGCAATAATTTTAATTCAAATTACAAACATTTTGAGAATACAGCTAGAACATGTACATATAACATTTTATGGCAATGTAAAATTAAACATTTTTGCGTCTTACAAATGAAATGCAAGTTATTTTGACTAAATTCTATATACGTTTTTTCTCAAATTTACATATTAAAACTGTTAGATTGAAGATTTTTTTTTCTGCGTGTAGATAATCGTTACTTTGTTATCATTGCTTTTAAAGAAACACATAAAAAACTTCAACGACTACAACGACAACCTACTCGGATGCGATCCTCTAATTCACGGTTCGTCGCCCACATAGTAGAGATGGCAGGAGGGCTTGTACTCATCTTTTGCACTGTTTTACACAATTAAATTGCGAGACAGGCGGAAACCCAATCGTATCGCTCGGCCGCAAATTGTAGAGATATCAACCATTTTCTAATGTGCATGGTACGAAGTTAATCGTCAATTGCTGTGGTCAGCATCTTGGCTGACGGTTATCTCTGACTGCAATAACGAGTAAAAGGCTTCGACAACTCTAGGCAATTGTGTGGGGAATCCGCTGACATATCGCTCGTGTCGTTCCACCAAAGCATTGCAGAGACATCGAGGGATCTCCGAAGTAGTACGAAGTTGACTGTGGAATTGCTGTTGCCAATATTCGGGTTGACGGCTATTTCTTACCACCCTGTGCACTAATCGGGAAACAGGCTTCTACACCTTTTAGGCAGTTTTGTGCCGAGTTATGTAACACCTTGATCGTGTCGCTCCCCCAAAGGATTGCAGAGATATCGAGGTATTTCCGCACGAATACGAAGTCGATCTTAAAACAGCTGTGGCCAACATCTAGGTTGACAAGAGCATACGTTTTGTGAATTATTGTATTTTGACGGTTATCCCTGACACCCCTGTTAGCTGCACGGGAAAATGCTCCTTTAGTGAATTTTGTTGCGAGTCCAGTGACGGCTCAAGGATTCCAAACATATCGTCGGATTTCGGAAGTAGTACGAAGCTGATTGTGAAATTGCTGTGTGCCAATATCCAGTTTGACAGTTATTTCTGACCCCCCTGTGCACTGACCGAAAAAGGGGATCCGTCGATCCATTAAACAATTTTGTGGTGAGTACAACGACACCACTATCGTGTCGCCACGTGAAAGAATTGCTGAGATATCGACGGATTTACGAAATCCGTCCGTCGGAAGTAGTACGAAGCTGATTGTGGAATTGCTGTTGCTAATATTCGGGTTGACGGCTATTTCTTACCACTCTGTGCACTAATCGGGAAACAGGCCTCTACACCTTTTAGGCAGTTTTGTGCCGAGTTAAGTAACACCTCGATCGTGTCGCTCCCCCAAAGGATTGCAGAGATATCGAGGTATTTCCGCACGAATACCAAGTCGATCTTAAAATTGATGTGGCCAACATCTAGGTTGACAAGAGCATACGTTTTGTGAATTATTGTATTTTGACGGTTATCCCTGACACCCCTGTAAGCTGCACGGGAAAATGCTCCTTTAGTGAATTTTGTTGCGAGTCTAGTGACGGCTCAAGGATTCCAAAGATATCGTCGGATTTCGGAAGTAGTACGCAGCTGATTGTGAAATTACTGTGTGCCAATATCCAGTTTGACAGTTATTTCTGACCCCCCTGTGCACTGACCGAAAAAGGGGATCCGTCGATCCATTAAACAATTTTGTGGTGAGTACAACGACACCACTATCGTGTCGCCACGTGAAAGAATTGCTGAGATATCGACGGATTTACGAAATCCGTCCGTCGGAAGTAGTACGAAGCTGATTGTGAAATTGCTGTGAGCAATGAGCAGTTTGACAGTTATCTCTGACCCCGCTGTGCACTGACCGAAAAGAGGATCCATCAACTCATTAGACAATTTTGTGGTGAGTCCAGCGACACCTCGACCGTGTTGCTCCCCCAAAGGATTGCAGAGATATCGACGGAACGGCAACTCCATACAAAATAGGCCCCATCCAGAGAGTACCTATGTGTGAAATTTGTTCACACGTATACCATAGGCATACTATAGGGTGAATTCACATTGTAAGACGAAACCGGACGGGTAAACTCGCAAGACAAGAACCATCGTTCTTACAATCTGAAATGCACAATGCTTGTCTGCTGGCCACTACAAAAGCTCTCGCCGCCCGTTTGTTTGAGCTAATAAACGGACGGCGAGAGCTTTTGTAGTGGCCAGCAGACAAGCATTGTGCATTTCACATTGTTAGTGCAGTCATATTAGCATTTCAAATAGAAAAAAATAGAGTAAGGCTATTTTTTATGGTTTTTGAATCAACGAGCTCCCAGGAATCTAAAACTCATTTTGCTAAAAAAAATTGATCGGGAAGGTCCCAAAAAGGACAAAAAAGGATAGTCTTTAATCCTTGACCGGAGGTCGGCATGTGGGGTATCAAATTAAAGGGGACGTCAAGTACATTACATATCCGGTGTTTATTCCATGTTTCAAGGACCCTCAACGAAATAAATAAAAAAATAGAGTAAGGCTATTTTTTGTGGTTTTTGAATCAACGAGCTCCCAGGAATCTAAAACTCATTTTGCTAAAAAAAAATTGATCGGGAAGATCCCAAAAAGGACAAAAAAGGATAGTCTTTAATCCTTGACCGGAGGTCGGCATGTGGGGTATCAAATTAAAGGGGACGTCAAGTACATTACATATCCGGTGTTTATTCCATGTTTCAAGGACCCTCAACGGAATAAATCGAGATAAAATGGAGAATTATCTTTCCAAGGCCATAATTACGAGAGTAATTCAAATTGTCACTACGTTTCTCACTTTTCCGAATCTATAATAGCTAAAGATTCTACCATTAAATTTGCTAAGAAAAAAATTATCGGAAAGCTCTCAAAAAGGACATAAAAGGACACTAACTACAAACCTTGATCGAACGTGGGCATGCGGGGTGTCATATCAAAGACGACGTCGAGTACATTCCATATCCGGCATTTATTACTTGTTTCAAGGACTCTCACAGGAGAAAATTGGGATCCAATGGAAAATTTTCGTGTTTCTCGTATATGTATCTTTCCAAAGCCGTAATTTTTCGATTAACCCCAAATTATTCCATTTAGTGTCCTTGAAGTAGGAAACAAATACCAGATATGCAATGCACTCGACGTCCTCTTTGATATGACACCCCGCATGCTCACGTTTGATCAAGGTTTGTAATTAGTGTGTATTAATTTCCTTTTTCAGAGCTTTCCGATAATGTTTTTCTTAGCAAATTGAATGGTAGAATCTTAACCTATTATAGATTCGGAAAGGTGAGAAACGTAGTGACAACTTGAATTATTCTCGTAGTTATGGCTTTGGAAAGATACACGGAAAACACAATAATTTTACATTTTATCTCGATTTATTCCGTTGAGTGTCATTGAAACAGGAAACAAACACCGGATATGTAATGTACTCGACGTCCCCTTTGATTTGATACCCCACATGCTGACCTCCAGTCAAGGATTAAAGAGTATCCTTTTTTGTCCTTTTTTGGACCTTTCTGATCAATTTTTTTTTAGCAAAATGAGTTTTAGATTCCTGGGAGCTCGTTGATTCAAAAACCACAAAAAATAGCCTTATTCTATTTTTTTCTATTTGGAGGCCTGAAATGGGGTATTTTGACTGCACTATGTAAGAACGATGGTTCTTGTCTTGCAAGTTTACCCTTCCGGTTTCGTCTTACAATCTGAATCCACCCATAGGGTACACGAAATTGTCAGATTTAAGCTCTCAAATTTCATTCATCTTAGTCCAGTCAAAATATGTATCCCAATTCAGGCATCCAAATAGAAAACAATAGAGTAAGGCTAATTATTGTTGTTTTTGAATCAGTGGGCTTCCAAAAATTTAAAACACATTTTGCTAAAAAAAAAATTTAGTCGGAAAGGTCTCAAAAAGGAAAAAAAGGATACTCCTTAATCATTGACCGGAGGTCAGCGTGCGGGGTAATATATCAAAGGGGACGTCGAGTACATTACAAATCCGGTGTCTGTTTCCTGTTTCCAGGACCCTTAACGGAATAAATCGAGCTTAAATGGAAAATTATCGTGTTTTCTGTGTATCTTTCCAAGCCAAGCCACTACCACGATAATAGTTCAAGTTGCCACTATTTTTCTGACTTTTTAGAATATAGATTAGCTGAAGATTCTCTGTTCTGTTTTCGTATCGAATGTGAGGAAAATGTGTGGAAAATCCTACAAGCGAAATCAACCCTTTAAAAAAAAAATAGGGGCGGCAATTTGAAGTCTTGCCGGGGCGGCATAAGTAGGTACTAGAGCGGGCGCTGCCTGGCTCCGTCCCTGATTCATTATCATATCTACAATCATCAAAGACATGTAGATAAGCATAATCTAGTAAATATTTCTCGCACTTTTCTTATGTCACTGTTCTCACAACCTTTTGTTGCCTAACATATTAAGTTTTGGCGGCACAAATCGCCCGGGAACCAATATTTATCGTGTAAAGTTTGTCGCGACACTGTCCGATTTTCCTTTAACGCTACGTAAATTTGCAATCTTCTCAAGCCTATGATTGCCTGTCAAAGTGTATAAGTTTTCTAGATCCTGGCTTTGAACAAGCGAGGGCTCTGGTAGTCACGGTAATCACGCGCAAGGCGCAACGACACTCGGTCTGTTCATGCCCTCGGCAACGACTTTTATATCCATACAACTCGTTTTGCTAATTCATTGGTTGAAGAGCTGGCGCGTTGCCATTTGCGATGACGGCGATGATATTGCCAAGCCCCTACACTATTCCCTTTCGAGTAGTTTGGTCGTTTAACAATTTGAAAACTACGCAAATTGTACTTTTTTGCATGACTTGCTTCGCTTTTGGTCCTAAATATGTTCTTGGAGTAACATCCGCTTGTGGTTGTGGTGTTGGTTGTGAATCGCTCGTTGATTCGTTTAAAAGTTCAAAATAGGCTGGTACAAGTCTATCAACACTGACGTTTGTTGATTTTTTCTTGAATTCCTAAGGAGAAAACATTATGGGTTCTCTAAGGGCTTCTTAACTCGATCGACACGGACGAACACATGTGAACACGAAGTAAGGTCCTTGTAAACGAACACTTTCCTCTTGTTATGACGAGTTATTGGAGTTGCACGAATTTGCTTCATATCTTCACGGAACTTTTGAGCAAATAACGGAAGCATATCCTCAACGAAGAAGATTTCTCTAGGAATTCTAAATGGCGTTCCGTATACTAACTCCGCACAAGTAACTCCGATATCTTCCTTGACGCTTGTACGAAGGCCAAGGAAAACCGTTGGTACACTCAGAGAAATTTCAATGGTATATCCTATTAAATGAATCATTTTGTCCCAGTTTTTTTGTCAATAGGAAAAATCTGATTATTTTAAAAATATAGGAACCATTACGTTCACTCGCTAAATATCCGTTTGTTTTAATAGTTGACTCATTTTAATATAAACACATGGTCTAGTTATTTTCCAATAGGATATATCTTATTGAATGAATAGGATCAATCCTAAGTAATAAAAAAAAATCGTTTCACTCGTAATCTGATTGAACTATATTTGTTTATAAGTTCCATAGTATTTTACCATCCACGCTACGTCATTGTGGATTTTTTTAAGTATCACGATATTTGGCCAGGCCGAGTATTGAACATCCGTTTTGCTAGTACTGCTTAAAACTTACCAATGCACGGGTAGGCAACCGAACGATCTCGGCTACAGAACATATGATGTTGGTTATCTTGCAAAATACATCTATATGCTTGAAATTCAATTAAATGATCTATCCCATTAATGCAAAAGGACGTTATATAAAAGAAATGGGATCCATCCTATTATTAGTATCTGATATGATTAACTAATAATAGGATGGATCCCATTTGTTTTATATAACGTCCTTGCATTAATGGGATAGATCATTTAATTGAATTTCAAACATATAGATGTATTTTGCAAGATGATATTGTTAATTTAATGGGACAAACTGATTCAAATGTAATCTGATGTCCGATTGGATTTCCAGGACACTTTTAATTCCATACAAAGTATCTCAATAGGATTCGTCCAGTTATATTAATTATTGGATCTGTTTACTTTTGTGAAGAAATCTGGTAAACTGCCGTCCAATTAAAATAATGGTACAACAACTTTTAAGTTTACGGGGCCCATTTTTCTGAGTGTAGAACTTCGACCCATTCTCGATTGGCACATGATCAGGGCCGGCCTTAGCACTCTGGTGGCCCTGGGCCAAATGAATGATGGTGGCCCCCTACCCCTAATACGCAAACAAAACGCTTCTGATCTTGATTGGCTGAATGTTTTTCCCCTTACGTTAGATCAGTGGTTTCTGCGACTGACGAATGCTCAATAAAAACTCTTTAGCGTTTTACGCATATATTGGGAGCTGCTGTCACTGGCAGTTAGCTGTTTTTTAATCACCTCAGAAAATGTTTCCAAACATTTCTTCCAAAACCGACATTTTGCAAATTTTTGTCAGCTGTTTAACGGCTTTTCATTTGCTAGACATTCAAAATATCATCCTTCTGACGGTTTTTATGAGTTTCATTACTTTGCGTATGTTAATTATTGGCATTCACCGGAGTGTTTAGTTGGCAGTCTAAGCTTTAGAACTTTAATACTTCAACATTTTGTGGAATTTTTCTATTCATTCCTTGAATTTTTGAATCAAAAGTAATTTCTACATTACTCATTTCCAATATTTGAAAAGTTGTAGTGGAACCCTAATGTTATACGAAACCTTGTTTGGGAAGCACTTGGGAAGCGGTTTTCTATGCAGAAAACTCCAATCCTCATTTATGGGTATGGCGTCGATAACGTGCGTGCGGTTAAGTTATTCATGATAAACACCAATTCAAACTTCTTATAACCTAAAGGTGTCACGTCTTGTAAAGAAAAAGTATGAGATTTCCAGTCACTAATCTCGATTTTAAGATTTTTGTATGGCAGCAACGCTCAGCTTTCGATGTGGTCTGCTAAGAGAGCAAAAATTCAATGATCCGAATACTGTAATTCGAAATTTTTTATCTAAGTTTATTTTCCTCTTCCTTCCCTTATTATACCAATCCGTGAAGTGGTGGCCTCTTGTGTCATCACTACTGGCTTTTCATGGTATAATCTCAGGCTTATCCTGTACCTTATCGAGCTTGGATATTGGTAAATTTTTTCAATAAGTTCTAAAAATCAAACTTCTTTCAAACCATGCTAACGTCACAGGTATTTTTAACAAACATCAAGGACATCAATGGTGACGTTGCAGAGCAGATATTGCAATTTGTTTCAAAAAGAGAGAGAGAGAGGGATGGATGTCCTATCCCTATGCATGTTATAACAGTTTTTTTATCAGTAAAATTACATCATCGTTATTTCACTTTATATTAACTTTAGAACTAATTTAGTTTTAGTACATATTTCTCGCGTGGACGCCCCTTTTGAGTGATCCCCTTTCCGAGTGGTGGCCCTTTGAAAGTAAAGGTTCCTTGAGAGTAGTGGCCCCTTAAATATGGTGGCCCTGGGCGACCGCCCAGTTCGCCCACCCCTAGGGCCGGCGCTGCACGTCATTCCATTGGCTGCAGGATGGTAGGCAGGCGTTCGAACCTTTATGCAACCCACTAAATGAGTTAATGACTGGAAAATCAAGAACTCAAAATGGGATCCTTGATCTGAAGTTAACGCAGTACGTGCTCCAAATCGCGCAATCCAATTGTTGTAGAATGCGACTGCAATGGAATCAGCTGCTATCGCCTCGATAGGAACTGTCTCAGGCCATATGTAAATCGATCGATCATTGTCAGAACATACGAGAAACCCTTCGAAGGTGTCATCTGGCCAACGATGTCGATATGGACGTGACTGAATCTGCAGGCCGAGTTGTCGATTTGCTATGTGGAGGTTTCGCATGTCTTCCAACCTTGCTTCGTTGACACGAAAGGCATGTACGTACCCACTCCAGAATGTCTTTGGACAGGGTAGGCCAAATGTATTTGCGAGCAATTAACCTCTTTGTTGCACGTCCACTGGGATGAGATAGATAGGTGAGTAATCTGAAAGATTTTCTTTCTGAGAGCTCTTGGAATGTAAGGTCGTATATCGGATGTTGATACGTCGTAGTATAACGTAATATTGCTTTCTCGACTCGTGGTTTCTTGAGAATTAGTGTCGTCCCAGAAAGAAGTAATTTTTGAAGCTCGTCATCAATCGTCTACAGCTAGCTCCTCGGAAGTCACAGCAACAGGCAGTAATATAGTATTAATCTGGGACAACGCGTCTGCTGTTACGTTTTCATCGCCAGCGATGTAGATAATATTTCTTGAAAATTGACCGATGTAGTCCAGTTGTCGTAGCTGCCTCGGACTCGCTTTATCGGTTTTCTGGCGGAAGGCAAACGTTAGCGGCTTGTGATCTGTTTTGATCAAGAGTGGACGACCTTCCATTATTTGATGGCGTTATACATACATAGTTCCGCTGTGTTTCAGAGAATTTTTTGGAAAAGAATCCAAGTGGTACCCAAACATTGTAAGTGAATTGCTCGAGTACTGCATCCGATTTATTAGCCAGCGGAGCATCCTCCATTGGATGACGCAATAACGCTGCACTCGTAACTTGCTCCTTGCATTTCTAGAAAGCAATTCCAGGCGATCTTACGTTTTTCCTTTTTCCTGGCACCAATGAGGTATTCGCGGAGAGGCGCTTGAATCTTAGCAGAATTTGCTTCTTCTAAGCAGACGCTTGCTTCTGCCTTCTATAAGAACTTTTCAAACTACAAATCCAAAGTAATTCCCAAGAAGAGGGGAGGAGTGAGTTTTGCCTGGGCGTCAATTATTAATATCAACAGTCCATAAGACAAGACACTGTCAAATATTTACTCTATTTAGACGTTTTACATCACAATAGTTCCATTTGCAGTCAATTAATCAACTAACAAATTGTTTTGACGGCCAACGCGGCAGAGTGTGAAAATATTCAAAATGAGAATTAACGCCTCTTGGATAATTGCCATAATCTTCTGTGGCGATCTAGTGCACCCGTTCGTTCATCATTTTTGTCTAGTTAAATATGACGCGGCGACGCACGTACTCGTGCATATTTATCGCTTGCCGCAGCTCCGAAAATCATTTTACCATAATGATAAATTAGAATTATTTTATTTTAGCTATTTTTACTTCATTTTTCTTTCATGTGTATCAATTTTAATGAATTATGTATTTTCATTTTTAGACTCGACACTGGTAAGACAAGGATCAGTCGACAATTTCAGTATCATCTGGCGACAGACGGGTGATCCGAAACGATCAAACAGATTCTGTTTGGTGATTTACTGCATCGCAGAAAAGTTCGTTTGATATTTGCGAATTTTTTAAGAAATTGCTTATTTTTTATACAGATAAAGACTACCATAAATTGACAAAAATTAACTTGAAGCAATGATAGAAATAGGGTTTGTTTTCCAAAATTGGCATTTCTCAGAAGCAATTTGGTATCAAAGAGAAGACGAGATTATATTATGTAGATATGCATAAGAAAGCAAAGAGGGAAAAAAGCTAGGACAAATGAGGGGGTTTGTTTATTTTTATTTTTTCAGATTTAACAATACAGGTGTCAGTTGTATTATTTTTTGACAGTTTCATAATTATTACGCGCTCTTGTTAATTTCATGTACGAAAGGATGAAAACTATTACACCATGCAATAATTATTATTACAGACAGTGGTGAAAATTACCATAAACACAATAAATGTTACTATCCACACAAATATCATGCAATGATTTTTGTCATTACACTGCAATCATTTTTACAATAGGCCAGCACCAGTAAAAACAACTGAATTGTAATCATGCTCATACTATGTCCTTGATTTAATCCACAGCTGACTCCCGGTTTTATTTATATGTTTTCTATAGAGAAAAAAATTTAAGTTACAGTACTGGGCTTATATTACAAAAACATTCATTTTAAAAACACCGAAAACTGTGTAGTTTTTAGCCCGTTGTACATTATGAATGACAAAAAAAAACTATGAGATTTTCAGAGTCCAAGCAATTGTGGGCAGCATCAAGAGACGCGAGAGCGTATCGCACGCCAAAGGAAAAAAAACGAAAGCGAACAAGTCAAGAGAGTGTATTGCCCGCCAAAGGAAAAAAACTAAAGCGAACAAGTCTATGATTACCGGAGACAACTTGCTTTTTTCTTTGACAGGGCTACAGCCTTCCAGGCAACATCCCCCAAAAAATTTTTTTTACCAAAATATTCCACATATCCTGTTCTAGTGCCTTTGTAAAAAAAATCTTCGATCGGCACAATAACGGGTAAGATATATGCAATAAACCGTGAAAATTTCACCCTCACAGACTTATGCGAGTAACCCAATTTCACACTGGAGTCTACAGTTGCAGAAAGACTTGCTTCTACTGCCTCTTTCCGTGATGGGATTTTTATGAAATTTTGAACGAATGCTCCTCTGGTGGTCCTTCTAAAGAATCTATGTCTTCCATTTAGATAAGTGGATGGAATAACGGTAAATTAATAGGTAAAGTGAACAAAATATTTCCAACAATTGCGTCTTTCGGCTCATCGCATTGACAATTTTTTTAAACACACTGTGACATTAGGATATTGGGCTCCCAGTGTCCAGATCTTGGGGCAGTGGGATATTAGGAAATTGGGACATTAGGGTCTTGGGACATTAGGACATTAAAACATTGGGGCATTAGGCACACTGGGGAAACTGGGACGTCGGGACATCGGGATATTGGTGAATTGGGACATCGGGATATTGGGCCAATGCGACATTGGAATATTAGGATATTGGGACATTATTATGAACTTGGGACAATAGGACGATCGGACATTGGGACATTGGGAAAATGGTACATAGGAACATTGGGCCACTGAGACATCGGGATATTGTGACATTGGGGCGCTGAGATATTAGGACATTTAGACATTAGGGTCTTGGGTCATTACGACATTGGGACATTAGGATATTCGGATATTGCGGCGACTTGGGGACATTGGGACATCGGGATATCAGGACATTGGGACATTGAAACATTGGGATATTGAAACATTGTGACACTGGAACATTGGGATATTGGGACATTAGGACACTGGGACAGGGGCCACTGGGATATTAGGACATTGGGACATTATGACTTTGGGACAAAAGGACAATCGGACATTGGGCCATTGGGACACTAGTACATAGGGGCATTGGGCCACTGAGACATCGGGATGTTGTGACATTGGGGCACTGGAATATAAGGACATGTGGACATTAGGGTCTTGGGTGATTAGGACATTGGGATATTAAGACATTAACACATTAGGACATTGGGACATTAGGTACAATGGGGAAACTGGGACGTGGGAACATTGGGTCACTGGGACATCGGGATATTGGGACATTGGGTCATCGGAAGATTAGAACATTAGAACATTGGCATGTTGGCACACTGGGATATTGGAACATTGGGATACTGGGACATTAGGGCACTGAGATACAGGGACATGGGGCACTGGGATATTAGGACATTATGACCTTGGGATAATAGGACAATCGGACATTGGGACACTGGCACGTAGGGACATTGGGCCACTGAGACATCGGGATATTGGGACATTGGGGCACTGCGATATTAGGACATTGGAACATTGGGATATTGGGACATTAGGACATTGGAACATTGAGAGTTTGGGACAATGGGACATTTTTACATTTGGACATTAGGCACCCTGAGGAAACTGGGACGTGGGGACATTGGGAAACTGGGACATCGGGATATTAAGACATCAGGATATTAGGACATTGGAACGTTAGGATATTGGGACATAGGAATATTTGGATATTGGGACATTAGGGCACTGGGAGACTGGTACTTACGGTACATTAGGCCACTGAGATATCGGGATATTAGTACATTGGGACATCGGGATATTGGGTCATTTGGACATTGGGGCACTGTGATATTAGGACCTTGGACATGTAATTTTGCTTTAGGTGTAAATGCTGGAGAAGTTTAAATGTACAGGACTACTTCAAGTAATTTGGTGGGAGCTTTAACATTTTATTCAGTGCCACTTTGACGGCTCCCACCAAGTTACTTGAAGTAGTCCTGTACATTTAAACTTCTCCAGCATTTACACCTAAAACAAAATTACATATGAGCGGCGGATTGGAGTGATATGTATTCTTTTTGCGGCAGATGAATTTTTCTTTGTCGGGGTAACTCTTACAACCATGGGCGTAGCCAGGATTTCGGTCAGGGGGGGGGGGGGCAAGCCCGACATTTTTTCAACATCAAGATTTTCTTAGGAGTTGAAATTGTTGGTCGCGAAAATATTGTTAGGCAAAATTTAGAGTAATCTGGCTGGTGTAATGGTTAGTGCGCGCACTTCGGTGCACAGGGTCATTGGTTCGAGACTCACCGTCAACGAATTTAGTTTATAGTGTTTTTCGAAGTCACGCTCCTTGTGACGAACTTTGATCTGACTCAGATTTTAAACAAGTACTCATCAGGGACGTAGCCAGGGGAGGGGTCCAGGTGGTCCGGACCCCTCCCGAAATGTTTTGAATGGGCTTTTAAATTTCAGTGACGACATGAAACATGGACACTGTAATAAGTTTCCATTAAGTTTTTTCTATGATTCCTTCCCGTAATTTCCTCTTTTCTAAAGTGAAAATACAAGGTAGTAAGAGCATAAGCATAAATATGGGTCGACACAGTCCAGTGTTAACATAATCAGCTGTGGCTGTGACGCGGCTTCCACTTCTAAGCCGGTTCTCTCTCGTTTGATGAAATTGAGCTACCGTTGTTATGTGTAAAAGAGCTGCAAAGACAATTGTGGGTTATTCCCGAAAACGCCTCCGTTGATGAAAAGACGTATGAAATTTTAGAATTTTTATCAACTTTTGAATCAAATCTTCCGCTTTTCAATCTGTGTAAAGGTTCCCGTGATACGTGAGATCATTATGGTAGGTGCGTTTTTTTCATTCTTACAAATTACAGTTGTGTTCTATATAGAAAAACTCGTAACCAACTTCATGTTCGAATTTGTATGTGAAGTTGTGCCGTTCTGTCCTGCACTCGATAGGCAGAAAAAACTTGTCAACGTCATGATTTTCGTAACTCAAAATTGTCACGAACTATATGTTTTTAGAGTTTAAAATAAATGAACGTTATTAGGCATGCGGGTTTCAAAGCGCACATTTTATTATTATTATTAATGCTATAAAACGAACGATTTGGGTGTCTAAATATGGCTTGTTATGCTATCCGTTCTCATAAGGAAAACTTTTGGGGTTCCGTTATTGCCCGTTATATGACGGATGGTAAGGTAAGTGTCGCTAGTGTCGATAAAATGAAGAAGAAATTATGATAGCGTAACGTTCCTTAAATATTAAGTCAGTGTAATTCGTGAATATTGGTCAAAGGGTATAGGTCGAAATTTAGAAGATCGATGGAAACATGGTTCTTTGGAAAATGACGGAAAGTTTCATAAAGTCTCAAACATTTGAAACCATTTTTTTTTCTTAATAAATGAAGTGACTTTTCCTCTACCATCGGACAATACTATATCCGCTAGAATCAATACCAAAACTCTAATTTCAAAAAATATCTTTACCTGGTATTGAGCGTTGGACCCCTCCCGAAACCAAATCCTGGCTACGTCCCTGGTACTCATAACATTGCCGAGCGTGATGTTGATATCAAAACCTCAACTAAAAAGCAGTTAGGATCTTAGGAATCACTAACACATCTGCGGCCTTAGTCCAATGTTAAACTGTCGCGCCTGTTTTTTTTTAAATTTTAGAGCAAAATTTTACGAAAGGACAGTTGAAAATGCTTTTCTTCACCATTTAACGAAAAATGGCCCCTAAACGCGTTTAGACTTTAACTGGTGATTCTGATTACATTCAACTGGCCTCCGATTCTGCTTTTCAGGCCGTAGCTCATCTATATTCAGTGCTATTTCTAGCTTTTGGACTTGCATACTCCGCTTGCGAGATCAATGTCCGGTTTAAATTCTGGCTTTGCTTGTTTCTAGAGGATCGCATCTCCTGCCGAAACACACCGAGAAGCCTCTTGTCTTACATCCACAGAATCCAGAGAAAGAAGAGATTTAGGGATACATACAAGCCCGAAATTTTTTCAACATCATGATTTTGTTAGGAGTTGAAATTGATAACAAATTTAATATTTTTGCAAAAAATCTTCTTCTTCAATTTTACAACAGATGGCGTCTCCTGTCATTAAGGATTTCGTGCTTATGATGGTAAATTTGTGTACTAATGGCGCATTTTCGTCATTCGAAAATCAGTGTGTGATTCTGATTACATTAAAATGGCCTCCAATTTCAGATTTTTAGACCGTATCTCGTCAATATTAAGTGCTATTTTTGTCTCTCGGACTGCATATTTCACTTGTGATTGAAAAGAAATAGGCCAAGAGATCAGTTTCTGTCGTCTGTCACTGTTTTTCTTCTGAGCAAAATTTATAAATCTTTTTTTTTTATAGAAATACGGTCGATTTTGATAAGATTTCCTCCACATTTAACATAATATTAACAGTGGCTAAATTTCATTGCTGGTATGCTTCAGCTACAAAATGAATCTCTTAACAAGGTCCCTAACTAGGCAACGCTGGTTACCATTTGTCACTAAAATCACTTTCAGATTGAATGAAGTTCAATTCCACTACTTTCCCGGAGAGACCTTTATGTGAAAGTTAAAATTGTGTTCTGCAAATATGGGATTTTCGCAAAAGAAAAAAGAGTTCCCTAAGAGAGAGATTCATTTCTGATCGAATTATGTTATCGATTCATGATGCTCACACGTAGGTATCCCAGTTCCGGATATCAAGGACCAGAAAAGTACAAGTATTTCAGTTTTCCAAACTACAGTGTCAGCAGCAGAAAATGTTTTATTTTTACGCCTTTTAGCATTGTAAAGGGCAGCATTTTTTTTTACTACATCGGTAAGAATTTTTTTTAACCATAATCACCGATCAGGGGGGGCAGGCGCCCCTCCCTGCCCCCCTCTGGCTACGCCCATGCTTACAACTTTGTTGTTTTTGGTCAGATAGTATGTACATTGTGATGGCAAAATATTATCGTGCAATCAATTATTGAACGTTATTTATTTATAATGCGAAAATTGTTGACACCCAAGAAGTGAAGTCGCATTTTGTACGCTTTCAAATAGCTAATAGTCTAAGAAAAAAATCCTATTTCGCGGGAATTTTGCAGGATGGTTGGTGATGGCCCCCAGATTTTATGGGAAAAAATTTCCAACCTTTTGGGGTCTGCAACCTTAAAAAAAGGGGAAAGGGGGTCTTTTTTTAGTTTTTTTTTGCGATTATTTCAAAATAATCTGCGGGCCATCGCCAACCCTCCTGCAAAAAAAAAAATCTGCGATGTAGGATTTGTGCCGTTCGATGGCCATATTTTACCTTAATTTTCTTAGGCTATTATAAGAGCACTTGTAATGAACCACGAAGGGGCGGAGCTGACTGTAAAACTTGAAATGCAAAGAGAGGCTCCTTCAAATAAAACGGCGGCGGCACTAGCTGGTTTTACCGCCTCATCGTCTCTGTCCGCACACATATTACGGCAGATGGTAAAAGTACCTACAACCACGAAATCTTCAACGTTTCTCAGCCAAAGCCGAGCAAAGATGATGTACACTCTCCTCTTCCTCTTTATCCTAACAGCTTATGCAGTAGCCGTTGTGAGGAATTTTGAGTCTCCTGGCGAGCTCAACAATAATAGGATAATGCCCCGTTATAACCCCGACCACACTGCGAATATGCATCCGGTCCAGTGACAATAGTATGGTAGAGCGGATAAAATCTAATTTTGTCCATCTTCGTTGGAGTAGTAGTGCTACCATTGATCTATCCAGCGTTAGTTCTGCGCTCAGAATCTGCTGTAATGTGTAATTGCCAATTTGCAGTTGATTATTGGTGGATTAATGCTTCCGCGGTCGACTTCAACTCTACCAGCTGAAGCACTAGCTAGATGGTCCGCACAGCGGTTGCCTACCAATCCATAGTGACTCGGTATCTAGCATAGTGTTATGTTTAAAAAGCGACCCATCTCTTTAAGAACAAGGCGGCACTTTTCAACAGTTCTTTATGTGTTCAGTACCGACTCGAGTGATCGAATTGCAGCCTGATTGTCAGTATACAGAGTGACGTCCCTTTTAGTTACGATGTGACTACCCAACCAAATTAGCGATTCCATAATCGCAGAGACCTCCGCTTGGAGGACACTACAGAAATCAGGAAGACGTGTGCAGTTGTTCCGAGTAAATTCCAATACCAACTCCTGCGTCGGTCTTTGAACTATCAGTGTAAATAGGGATAGCTCCACTTGCCGGGGGCGTATTACTACCCCACTAATCTCTCGACGGAATCAAGGTATTGTGGTTCTTACCAAAAGAATACTTGGGGACAGTATAATCAGTCTCCAAGGGTAGCGTAAAGTTACCCAGTATCGTTGAGTGGCCATAATCTAGTGATATCCATAGGCCAGTTTCCCGTAAGCGTAGGGCCATGTTTGCAGCAAGTCGTGGCCCAAATATGTCCAATGGGAGCAATCTCAGCACCATATCTAATCCGGCTGAAGGAGTGGTGCGAAAGGCTCCTGTTATGGCAAGATAAGCCAACCTTTGTATTTTGACAAGCAAATTATAATACATAGGTGGTGTTGCTAAGTGCTAACTCCGTATGGAAGTTTTCTAACTAACTAACTCCAACACTAACTCCGTATGAAGGTTTTCAAACTTGTACTTAATCTGGCCGGATTAAGTAACCTGGGGTGTGGTGATTTGACACCTCAAATTAAGAAATTTGCACAGATCTGATTACGTAATCTGTGCAAATTTCTGTGCCCTAAGTGTGAAAACCTCCTATAGTAAGACTAGCCTGACAATAGTTGTATACAACCAAAATACAACTTTTGGTTGTAAGCCCTAGGTTTTTCCGATAGCCTTCCTGCAAGAGTATAGTTCTCCAATAACCCACTAAGGCTTTCAGGAAATTTACCTCTAACGGCGATAGCAACATCATCAGCGTAGGCAGTGACTTTGCAGCCAATCCTTTCTAGATTCAAAAGCAATTGATTAGTCGCTACATTCCAGAGTAACGGAGATAAAATTCCTCCTTGTGGTGTGCCCCTACATTCATATCTAAATACGGACGCAGTACCTAAAGTGCTGCCTTATGCGTCTGGAAGTAAGAAGCTTGTTTACTAGGGTATAAATTGGACCCTCAACATGTAAACACAGAAAAGCATCTGTGATTGCCCTGAGTTTGATAAAGTTGAATGCGCCTTCAATATCTAAAAATGCGACCATCGTATATTCCTTATAATGAAGTGACTTTTCAATATAACTTACCAGCGAATGTAAAGCTGTATCAACTGACCTCCCTTTCCAATATGCATGTTGTGACATATATAATAGGTTAGGTGAGATTAACGTTCGTAGATGAGTATCGATTAGTCGCTCCAACAATTTCAGCATAATTAACGAGAGGCTGATGGCCCGCATCTCTCTAGATACGAGGAATATAAACCAAATTTAGGCAAGCTGTTGGTATGCCCTCTATCCATGGGTAGGTGATGTCTACACAGTGTTGCAGCTCCGCAGGGATGATGCCATCAGGTCCAGCCGATTTAAAGGGCTCATAGCTAAATATTGCCCAGATAATCTTCTCACGGTCGAGTATAGATGTCGTATCACTAGACTCTGTGCGGCCTATCCAGAGGTCAGATGAGTCAATAGCTGAGCTTCCAGGAAAATGCGTATCAAACAGACACTCTATACTTGATGACGTCCATGATCCGTTCTCTTTTTGAAGAAAGCTTGGCATGGATGGGTTCGACGCCAAGACTTTCCTAAACCTAGATGTCTCTGAAGACCCTTCTCTGTTTTTACAAAAACTTTTCCAAGCGTTGCGCTTTGCTCCTCTTAACTTTTTGTTGAAGGACTTTAAATGTTCCTTATAGAAGTACCAATCGTATTCAAGTCTCGAGGACTTAGCTTTGTCAAAGCTTCTCCTACACGTAACCCTTAATTCAGAGATCTTAGCTTCCGTGAAAAGGTCAACCATGTTATCCAACTCCTCTCCATTGTTTGGCATGTCCGGTAGTGAAGGTAACTCTCCAAGGAGAACCTCTTGAAATTTAGACCAATTCGTCCTTCTACGATTGACAGTAGGCGGATTTACAATAGGGCGCTCAGCCAGACTGAGCTGTAAATATCGGTGATTCGAGAAGGAGTGTTCCGCAGACACTCTCCAGTCTTTGATCAAATGAATCGTATCCTCTGATGATAGAGTGATGTCCAAAACCTCTTGCCTGTTTTTTGTGATGAAAGTAGGCTCAAGGCCCACGTTGCAAATAAGGTGATCGGTACCCAGAAGGTATTCTAGAAGTAATTCACCCCGTTCGTTTGTATATCAGCTGCCCCAGACTACATGATGCGCATTAGAGTCGCAACCGACGATAACACTTATGTCTGAAACCTCTGCTGCCGCAATGGCTTTCTTTAAATTAGGAGGAGGTATAGTATCATCATAGGGCATGTATACCGAAGCGTCCCAGTATATATTAACGTATAGCTCCAAGCGGACGAAGACCTTATCTTTATCACTATGATTCAGTAACAAGATAGCCTTGACGGTTTTCCTTACAAGAACGCAGGAACGCGGTTTGCCCTGTCCTCTAACGTAAAACAAAGTAAAATCAGAACACCACAGACCCTTGACCAACTCATGGGCAACACAGGGTTCATGAATAAGAACGATATCGTCATTACTATGAGAAAGAGGATAGAGAACGGCAGCAGACACTGCCCGATCGTACATCAGCCCAATTCAACTAGCGGGCCGGAACACAACTGATATCGACGCATAAATATCCGCTCGCGCTGTGGGAAGTTTTTGAAATTTCAATGATTTGAAAAAATTAACGTATTTTTGCAAATCATTGAAATTTCAAAATTTTACCAGAGCTAAAACGCTAAAATTTCAGAAAGTACAAAAATCTGCAATCATCGTCCCTGGGTACGCCCATATGTTTAACGGACCGTTTCGTTTACTTTAAAATTCATCATCAATGTGGCACGATAGCCCGATGCCCGACGTCGGGCCTTGGCCGCCTGAATCGTTGACCTGCAATTGTCGCGGTTACGTGACCTTGTCCTCCAGTTTCGGAAGCCCAGCAGCTGATGGGCGTCTTCACCTACGGAGTTCTCCCAGCGAGCTCTCGGTCGTCCACGCAACCTCGCTCCGTCAATTCGTTGTGCGTTCATAACTTTCTTTGGCATGCGATTGTCGTCCATCCGTTGTACATGCCCCGCCCATTGCAGACGTTGAAGCTTCACTATTTTGGATACTTCCAGCTCATCGTACAATTGATACAACTCATGGTTGTATCGGATACGCCACTGGTCTCGCTCGCGAACGGCCCCGAAACTTCGCCGAAGGATCTTTCGTTCGAATCGGTCTAGCAAAATTTCGGAGGCTTGGGTGAGGGTCCATGTTTCGCAGCCATAACATAGCACGGGTCGGATGATCGTTTTGTACACGCGGAGCTTCGTGTTCCTGTCCGCAAGTTTCGAATTCATTATAAGGAGGACCGAGAAATATGTCTTATTGGCTAGTTGTATCCGTCGCTTAATTTCGTCGGTCTCGTTGGCGTCCTTCGATAAGTTACTACCCAAATAGTTGAAGTTGTCTACATACTCGATATTAAGGTCCCCCACTGTGATGCTTGAATTTGCTGGCGTCCTTGTTTTCGATTGCTTCATGGCCTTTGTTTTGCTTTCGTTGATATGTAGTCCAACTTCCTTTGCGGCGTTATTGAGGTTATGCAAGAGGCTTTCCGCATCACCCAACCTTCGAGACATGATGTTGATATCGTCGGCATACGCTACTAATTGAGTCGACTTGATGAGTAGCGTTGCGCTGCTGTCCATTTTCATGGCTCGAATTACATACTTCAACCTGAAGAGCGTCGGCGCCAGCCCGTCGCCCTGCTTGAGTCCAGTACGAGTTTCAAATAGGTCACTGAGTCGGTTCTGCACTTTGACCTGCGAGACGGTATTAGTCATCGTCATCCTTGTGAGTCGCACTAACTTTGCCGGTATACGAAAATTCAGCATAATGTTAACAGTACACTTCGATCGACACTGTCGTATGCCTGCTTGAAGTCGACAAAGATTTGGTATACGTCGATATTATATTCCCAGCACTTTTGGAGTAGTAGCTTCACTGTGAAAAACTGATCGGTCGTTGAGCGACCAGGTCTGAAGCCGCCTTGATACTCGCCAATGATTCGTTCTGCGTACGGATTAATTCTCTTTTCAAGAATTTTCGATAATATCTTATAGGCCGTACAAACTAATGATATGCTCCTGTAATTCTCACACTTCAGCTTGTCACCCTTTTTGTGGATTGGGCAGATTATGTTTTTGCGCCAATCTTCGGGGATTACCTCGTCGTTCCATATTTTCAGCAGTAGTACATGTACAGCGTTGGTCAGGCACGCTCCACCATGCTTCAGCAGTTCTGCTGGGATCTCGTCAGCGATGATGTTACCATCCTTGTCCTTACATAGGCTTGTCCTGGGTTGATATCCGTTCTTAACATTATTTATAAGTTTGTACGCCTGTCTAATGTTCTTACTGGCTAATCTTTGGTTTATTTGCTGCAACTGCTCGTCAAAATGTTTGCGTTTCTTACGTCTAATTAACCTATTAGATACTCGCCGAAGTTCGTTGTATCTTTCTTTCTTGGCTCGGGATGCGCGTTGTGTGTATTGGCGATAGGCTTCATTTTTCGCCGCAATCGAGGCCCTGCATTCGTCGTCGAACCAGTCTGTTCCTCTGCGCCGGACAGACGCGTCCAACTTCAAGGGTAGTCCAGTGACGTTTGTCGCGAGCGATTCGCGCTTTTTGGGGAGTTGGTAGGACGGTTTTTACGGAGCGCACGTGTGCCTCACCTTGTGTCAACCAGAATGCCGACCGCGCGACTACAGTTTAACTGTGATTGATACCATTTTTCATGTAGATGTCCCCCCCCCCCACCCCGCCCTCTGCAGGGACAATAATCTGTTGAAATAGCTACACCTTACCCCTAGTTTTGCGTAAAGGGAGGTGTTGACCCGGCCCCATCAGGGTTCACCGAGCGCGAATAAGTTGGCACCTATGTGCTGGGCGGTTGCATATTGTTCAATAGTTTCCTCATTTTAGCCCTCTTGTTGTGTTGTGATCCCGTCGGCATGCGATATCACTTTTCAATTGTGTAAGGACAGGGACAACGAGAGACACAGACTCCTCCCGTCACTCCCGAGCTACAGCAGCGTTGCCTAATCTTGACTCTCATAGAGGTATTGGCTCCGTTCCATGGGCGTCTTTGGATGACCAAGTCCTCTTTAGAGGCACCACAGACCCTCCGATCGATCGGCCAGCTTTTTTTTATTGCGAGATACATAAATCGGAAGGTGTATGGGATCATCGGATTCAATTTTTTGATTTGACATGTGGAACGTATTGCCAATGCAATTTTCCGTACAAGCTGTCATGACGATCATGTGTTCTCAGTTGCTGATTTTTTGACATAACCCCACAGAAGAGAGAGTTATAAGGAAACGAATAACTACGCGAGAGATGAACGAATTCGGTTGCGGAATGAGACGTGAAGTGAAAGGTAGGGATAAAGTTGCCAAACTGGATTTTGTATGGAAGTTTGACACATTGTTTTCTAAAATGTAAACATTCTGATTGGACCAGACCGGTTTTAAAAGAGCTTTTGAAATATTTGAGACAAAGAATTTTTTCTTCCGCAATCCAGCCTTATATTTTATTATTCTCCTATTTCGACGTACGTTTCGGTCCTAGACCATTATCAAGAATAACGTACGTCGAAATAGGAGAATAATAAAATATTAGGCTGGATTGCGGAAGAAAAAATTCTTTGTTTCAAATCATCAAAAACCAGCGAACAATGAATATTACAACTTTTGAAATATTGTTTTCTAAAATGTAAATGTATTTAGGATTGTGGATCGTGCGGGTGTTGCGACGTAGTGTTTTGTAGTTGCGCATGTATAGGAATTCTATCGCCAAGCTACCATGGGAATATATGGACATTTTTTCTCCATACTTAAGCCTAGTACTGACCTCGAGAGTGAAATTTTTCGCCGCTGCGATTTTTTCAATGAAAATGTATTCTTACTGTCGTGGAATATGTGGGGAATGCTGGGGAATTCCATAAGCTAAAATCCGAAAACAGTTCCAACATTTTTCTCGGCCATTTTATGTATTTTTTTCCGATTCCCCGGTTATTTCATCGTGAAATGTCAAATGACCGGGGAATCGAAACTAATACATAAAATGACCGAGGAGAATTATGGAACCGGTCTCGGATTGTAGCTTATGGAATTCCCCACCGTTTGTGACATATTCCACGACAGTAAGTATCCATTTTCATTGACAAAATCCCTGGGCGAAAAATTTCACTCCCGATCTTAATTCAGCCCTTTATACTCAATGCATAAACCTGTGGTCGTTCTTCATGCTGTGGTTGAGGCGGTCATTCTCCATCAAAGTAGCATTCTCCATCGCCAAAAATGGTATACAATTTTCCCTATTTTGTGTTGTGTCTTGTGGACCGTGAGACTGTCCTTTTTCAGATTGCTGGATAAATGCCCTAATGTATGTGCTGTACGGGCGGCAGATCGATCGGCCGAGAAATCGTCAGGTTTGTGGAGCCCTTTACAAAGCTCTATAGATCCAATCATGAGCACTTTCAAACGATTTTCTGAAAAGTCAGCTGAACGTTTAATTTTGAACCTGCTGAACTACCAGGAGCACGTTCCATTTATACGATTTGAGTGAAAATAGTTACTAATATTCTCTGCTCCTGGCCAGGGTTCGCTTGGGCGAGCAGCTCTTAGGCCGCACACACATGGACAATCCATGGATTTACCGTGTGTGTGCGGCGTTAGAATAATTTTTGATTTTAAGGGTTTCAGCACAGTTGTATCGTTGCCGTTGTATTTATTTTATGTGAAAATTTTGCACGTTTTTTACCCTACTATACACGATTTTTGTCTATGTCTCTCTCTCTGGTTCCTGTTAACCCCTTGTGGGGCATAGGGCATTAACTACGCCTACTTTCCACCTCGTTCTGTTCTGTGCCATCGTCTTTAGGTCTGACCACTGTTTGTTTAATGAAGCAGCCTCGCTATTAACCGATCTTCTCCACGTGTTTCTTGGTCGTCCAACACGGCGTCTAGCATTGGCTCCCTGAGGGTTCCAATCTAGGGCCTGCTTTGCAATATTTGTTGGCCCTCTTCGGAGAGCATGACCTATCCATTGCCACTTTCACCTTTTGACAGAAGTGCCTATCCAATCCAGGCCTGTGATACTCATGAGATCATCATTGGAAATAATCTCCGGCCAGCGGATTTGTAGGATGCGCCGTAGGCACTGGTTTACGAAAGTTTGCAGCTTAGTTGTTATCTCGTTGGTCAACTTCCAAGTTGAACAGCCATAAAGAAGCACAGATATTGCAATAGAATTGAAAATTCGGATAGTGGTGCGCCTGGAAATGTTGTTATTTTGCTAGAAAGGAGTCAAAGTGAAGAAGGCTGCCCAAGCCTTATTGATACGCGATTGTACATCAGCGTCCGCGCCGCCAACTGCTGTGACTATGCTTCCGAGGTAGCAGAATTCGTCAACTTTTTCGACTGCCTGGCCCGAAACACAAGTTCCGCTTTGTCCCCCAGGATGGGAGCTCAAGTACTTGGTCTTGGCAGCGTTTACGACTTTCACAATGCAGAGCATCGGCCATTTGAGCTAAATCCTCCTTTTTATTTGAAAGCAGACAAATATCGTCAGCATAGTCCAGGTGTTGCAGGTAATCAAACATGTTCCTCTGGTTTTGAAGCGCGCTCACTAGTACATCGTTAATGGCTATGAGGAAAAGAATAGGTGATAAAATGCAACCTTGTCTCACTCCACTGTGCACCTCAAAAGGATCTGAAAGCTTACCCTTGTGCAAAACGTGACATTGGGCTCCCTGATAAGATTCCTTGATGATGTAAATTATTTTATCTGGTATGCCCCTCCTACGAAGAGCTCTCCAAATACACTCCCGATCAACACTATCGAACGCCTTCTCGAAATCAATGAACATGAGGTGTAATGGGGATCTCCATTCGGCGGATTGCTCAATAATAATTCGGAAGGAATGGTCGCTACATGAAAAACCCTCACGTAAGCCATTTTGTTCATTGCTTAAAGTGCGATCAACTTCATCCTTGATCCGGTTCAAAATAATTTTAGCCA
The DNA here is from genome assembly GCA_949715475.1 of Microchrysa polita. Classification (NCBI taxonomy): domain Eukaryota; kingdom Metazoa; phylum Arthropoda; class Insecta; order Diptera; family Stratiomyidae; genus Microchrysa; species Microchrysa polita. Next base: position 64,067,316 of record OX454418.1, on the reverse strand, counting down.
TCAGCTTGGATATAGCTGGAAGTAGGCAAATACCGCGCCAATTATTACAATCCTTAAGGTTACCCTTCTTGGCAATTTTAATAATTACGCCCTTTTTCCATTCTACTGGAAGAGTTCCGGTTTCCCAACACTCTCTGATGAGGGGAAGTAGAATATGCGCTATAGCAGTCGAATCCGCTTTAAATAGTTCGACCGGAATTCCATCTATCCCCGGTGCCTTACCGGCGTCCATAGATTCGATAACCCGCTTTAATTCCGTCTTAGATGGTGGTCTGGAATTAATACTGGCTACTGGAGGGACGTCTTCTTCTGCCGATGAAGATGAACTTGCAGGCCCAAAACGGTTGTTAAGGACCTCAAAAAAGTGCTCTTTCCATCTCTGAAGTTGCTGTTCTTCGGTAACAAGCAGTAACCCTTCTTTATCTTTCAGAGGATGGTCGGTTGTGAACGATTTACCAATTAGTGGTTTAATTAGCTTAAATAGGGTACCGCTTTCACCACGGTAAGCCGCATCATTTGCCTCCTTCGCTAAAGCGTTGATGTAAGTACGCTTATCACGCCTCACACTTCTCTGCACGCCTTTTTGCAGTGAACGGTATTCAGCACGAAGTTGATTTTTAGCTGAATCATCAGCAGCAGAGTTAATCTGTTCCTTAGCTCTTTTGCGTGCTGATATAAGAGACCAAGTAGCATCACTGATAAATGGTCTCCTACCTCGATTCAATCTTCCCACAGTCGCTTCGCCACATGAAATAAAAGAATCCTTCGCAAAATTCCATCTATCTTCAATTGTAGGATTCTGAAGAGATGTTGCTGCACAAGCTTTTTCGTGCAAGGCGGTCGAATATGCACGTCTAGTTGAGGAATTTTTTAGCTTTTGCACATTAAATCGTGGCAAGATTCGCGTGTTGTGAGATCGTTGAATCGCTGCCGTTCGCGATAACAAGATGATGGTCGCTGCCAACATCAGCCCCACGCTTCGACCTGAGGTCTAAGAGGCAGTTTCTCCATGTCTTAGAAACAGCAATATGGTCAATTTGGTTCTCTGTTCTGCCATCAGGAGAAATCCAAGTTGTTAGGTGGCAGGAATTATGCTTGAACAACGTTCCGCCAATGACTAGTTGCCGAGAGTTACAGAACTCGACGAACATTTCGCCATTGTTGTTCCTGTCGCCAAGCCCGTGATTGCCCATAAGGTGTTCCAAGCCTAAATTATCAGTACCGACTTTGGCGTTGAGATCCCCCATTATGATTTTGATGTCACCCCTGGGAGCCCTATCAAAGGTGTCGCCTAGTCGCTGATAAAAAACGTCCTTTGCGGATTGGTATGCAGGTTCAGTCGGTGCGTAGCACTGAATAATTGTGATGTTTCGTACTCTGGATTTGAACCTGGCAGTGATGATACGGTCGAAGATAGGTTTCCAATCGATAAGGGATCGGCGTGCATTCCTAGTCAACTGGATTCCGACACCCGCTTGCCGAGGTGAATTATCGTCTTCACTTCCAGAGTAGAGCAGTACAGTGCGAGAGCTTGGTGATAAAATCGCCCCCGATCCGAGCCATCTTGTTTCGCTCAGTCCTAGTATAGGGATATTGTATGCGGTCATTTCCTGTTCGACTTCTGTGAGCTGTGTGTTATTACACGCACCCCACATCGTCCGAACGTTCCAAAAACCGATCGTAGTCCGTTGTTTATAGCCAAAAGTCGTTGCCGTTGAATCAGTCCGAGGTATCCGAGGCTCGTTTAATGTTTCGAGTGTAAAGTAAATTTCAGGTACGCAGGATACAAGCCTACATACCCTATCCCTCGAGTCGCCTTTTACGACAAGCCGGGATCGCTGTGGTATAATTCTAACCCCAAAAACCACAGGGGTCAATTTTTTGTTAAGTTTCGTACATATCTGAACCCTTGAACGCAAAACAGGGTTGCTGCGTGCACAATTGTAGAGATTCGAAACTCAGGAGAGTTTTATTCTCTCCTGTCCCTTTAGTCGCCTCTTACGACACGTCGGGAAAGACAGTAGCACTATTCTTAACCCGTGCCACAGGGCTTTTTGTCTATGTACTTCAATGTAATGATTAGAGCCCGGATTCTCGTGCAATTGCACGTTAATGCACGAAATTGCGCTTTTCAGGGTAATTTGCACGTTTTAAGGTTTTTGTATGAACACGCACATTTGCGTTTTTACATTTTACATTTTTTGGTTAACTGAACTCAAATACATGTAGGAAAATCTCCCTCTATGATTTCTCGAATTAGATAAGCCCAAAGGTTGAGCGAAGGATCCTAACTAAACAAAAACCGGTTATGTATTTGGAATGGAATTCGGAATGCGCTAATCTAGACAGGATTTTATGGGAAAAAGTTTATGTTAGCGTAAAACAATGAAAGTGTCCCGCTTTTTAACCCTTCTGTCGGCACAAAGGTCTGGCCAGACCTTTCGCACTATATTTCGGTCATAAAAGTATATAAGTTGAAATCGCAGCGACTTCATATTTCATGATATCCTAGAATAATATGTTTAGAAGCATTTTGTAAAAATTTGAAAAAATCGGTTGAAGTTTTGAGTATGTTTTTGGTGATTTTCAATTTATAGTGCTTTTTGATACCCAATAGGTCTGGCCAGACCTTTAGTTTTTCACCCCAATCTTCTCTTGAGGTAAAAGGAGCAAATATGAAATTCTGTTAAAATTCTACTATTTATGATGTAATAAAGTCATTAAAAGTCGATTTGTACTATAAACGATAAAAATTTCTCAGATTTTTCTTTGAAAGCCGTGAAGTTCGGGAAATAAGTGTGCCTAATTTCATCACGTTTTATAACGTCACCTAATCAACTGAGATTTGATTCAAGGAGATTAAAACCAGTTTTATTTCCTTTATAGTAGTTAGGACTAAGTCCGAGAGACTTACGAACGTCTTTCTAAATAGATTCGATCAAGAAATTTACGAAAAATGTATAATGAAATGATTTTCGCGCTTGAAAATTCCCTATTTCTTTCCACCTTCTTCCCTAAATCTGCAGGCTAATATCGAGGTAAAATCGACTATCAAAGCGCCAAATATTTGCCCAAAGATATTGGTATTGAAAAATGCGAACAAACTTTCTACTAGATATACGCCATGAAAATAGAGAAGCAAAAAGAGATGAAAATAAGGGAAAAACATGTTTTTTCTAAAGCGTAAGCGTCTAACAGCCTAACAAAACAATGAAAATGGCGATTTTTTCATATTGCACGCAAAATGCACATTCGGGCATTTATATTGCACGATTTTGCACGTTTCGGGATTTTTACTGCACGTTTTTCAATTTTTTACTGCACGAAAATCCGGGCTCTAGTAATGATGCTATAGAATTACGTACTACAATATCCGTACCGTAATGTACTTACTTGCTTTCAATTTCAATAAACTTTAGTCTCCCTGACTGGGTCGACTTTGATTCTTCTATGGAAATTTATTTTCTTCACAATTTTATCTCTACAAAAGTATTTATTTGGAATTGTTTATAAAATCCTTGAATTCATACTCCAACTCAGATGTGCGATGTGTTCCTGTCAAAAAAGACAATTGTCAAAACTACATTATTTTATTTTATTTCTAACGCAGTAACTTATCTGAAAAGTTGAATTCAACTCTACACCGCATTGTCAATTCAATTCATTCATATTTAACCGAAATGTATCTGAAATCACCAGCAACATTCAACTTTACAACATTTTCACTTTCACTGAGAGCAACAAGTGTTTCTATCGGACAGTGACGGATATCCGCGCATCGCATCCGAATCTTTTGCCAACAATTTGTTCCTGAAAGCTCTCTGCCGGCTTCAATTTCCGACTATGAAACATGCTAGCAACATTTAGAAGCTTTCTGAAATTAGTCGGCATCGAAATTTTTCTGCTACGACTTTTCTGTTCAGAAAATATTCATCGCTACGTCAGTTAAAATCGCGACGCGATGCGAAGCAGTCGTAATTCGGTTATTGTGGCGTTTAAGTTTGTTGGATTGGGTTGTGTCTTGTAGTGTTGTGCTATTTCTTGTGTTGTGCCGTTGAACGCGGTTGAATATTGAAAGTGCATTGTGTGGTTCCCATGAAGCAGCAGGTGCAGCTTGTGGACCAGTGCGGCTGAAACAGGTGATCGTTTGTTCGTCGTGTGGGCGACAGAGTGCAAGTCGGCAAGCAACAACCAAGTGCTCCGGCTAAAGGTCCGAACGTGATTTGTGTGACCTTCTCGTGTTGGGTGCATCCTCGACATTGGGCGGCATTTCTTTGAGAAAGTGAAAGTGAACCGTTTTTCCTCTTGTATCGTTTCGTTGCATGTGCAGTAATAATAACTTGTGTGCGGCTATCTCCCGGGATAATAGACCCTTTGTGATCGCGAGATACATGTTCGCCTTTTGAAGTGCTTCTAATCTCAAACGTGAAATTGTGCACATCTTATCGAAGTCTAGTGTTGGCGCGCCGGAGATTTTAAATCTGTCCCGGGTGCAATTTTCTGTTCGTTCGAATAGTGGCGAGCGCGGCGAGTGCAATATCTCGTCATTGCCATTGGCTATGTCCACACATGTGCGCTTTCGTCTTCCCTATCGTCTTCAAGCTCCGTATCCACTTTCAACATTGAACATGTCATTGATTGCGTCAAGTGAACAGAAGAGATCAATGTCTCATTTTATCCAGATCTTTTCATTATTTATCGTTAAATATGTGTCGCGGCTTTGGTCAGGACGGGTAAATGATAAATTCTTTCATGAATTGTATGAATAGATGATGTGTTGTTAATATTTAACATTGGCAATTGCGTTCAAGAATGAATGCGTTTCTTCAATAGCGCATACATCTCAAGTTTCAATTGTCAAACTGATGAAGACGAACGAAAATTGAAACTGTCTAGACAGGCACATTGATTGTCTCCGTTAGTGTTGCAGCGGATCTGGTCTGGTTGCATCGGAAACAGTAGTTGCGTCATCAGCATCAATCAACGCACTAAGTAAGTTTCATTTTTTGTTTTTCGTAATTTGGCACTAAATTGAAGATGAAAATGTGCCGACAGAATGTGCATGCATGCATACTAGTTGGGTAGCAAAAATTGCCGACCACCAGATTTCGAAAATATTCAAAAATGCCGCATGAAAAAAGTGAATGGGCTGTGAAACACTAGCACGTAACTTGTCGCACGCTTCCACTCGGCCGTAATGTGGCAGGTGACATGCTGTGGTCTGCGTTGGTCCAGTCCTCCGAAGGTTCTTTAATTAATTATGTATTAAATAATTAACTGCCTTCGAGGCAGTGACACACTGTCCGTGTCCACTGTCTGCTCTGTCGACATACCACAGCATTCAGCATCACGCGGTATCAGGTGTGAAAGGGGAATTTGTTTTCGATTTATTTATTTATTGGTAGTTTGGTAGAGTTGTAATGTTCGCCACAATTCAACTGAACATTGCAATTAATTTTCATTTACATTAATGATGAAACTTCCAAGGTTGTTTGACATTAATTTGATTAGTCATTCCGTTGTAGGGAGATCGGCGAGCGATTTTCTTATTCTATTCAGAATTCTAAATGTTTGCTTTAAATTTTTCATTCTTAATTTTGAGAAATTCAAATGTAAATGGTAATTTAATGATGAATTGGGAAAGCGAATCTTAGAAAAATTTCAGAATAATATGTACTTTCATATGCTTTTTTGATAAACATAAAATTTAAATGGATATTGTAATAAAAGTCACAATTTCAACGTCAATATCTAGGGTCAGGGGGAATAAGTGGAGAAGTCGAAAGGTATAACTTTTCAGGACAGCATTTTTAATGTTTGCCGTACTATACAGGGTGTCCCGCAACTGGTCACCCATGGACCAATGGTAGACTCTACAGGATGTTTTAGGAAAAATGTCGCTAAAATTATTTCTCTAGCTTTTACCGTTAAGGAGTAATTGCCTTTTTTGTGATTCTTCTAAAAAAAACGACTTTTTTTGAAAAAATCCTATTTTCTAGCTCCCACTTTAGCCAAATCAATGTTTTGCATATTCTTCTGAAAGTAAACAAAATTTCTAATAAAATGACATATCGAAGGTTTCGAACGGTTTCGTATCTTCCGAGATACGACGTTTTGAATTTTGCAGAAATGTCAATTTCAACTTTTAATGTCAAAATTAAACTCGAATTTCGTAACGGTACATTGTAGTGGCAAATCTGCAAAGTTGACAAAAGTTGGCCTAATATCTTAACTTTCGAACGGCATATAAGAATAAAGCACAGAGTCATCCGGTTTCTGAGTAAGTGAAAATAATCTTGCTTTCACGTGGGAGTGAAATTGACACTCTCACACATGAACGAAGTGGTTTTAATAGTTATGTTATTACGTTTTATTATTATAGTAAGCAAAAGTAAACAAGTAGTCTGGCAGGTCTAGCGGTTAGTGCGCGCACCTTCGGTGCACAGGGTCATGAGTTCGAATCTCACCGTGGATCATGGTGTCACGAGCTTGTGACGGACTATGATCTCACTCAGATGTTAAACGAGTACCCATTTATGGGTATAAAACACTGCTGAGCGTGATGCTGATCTCATTACCTCAACAAAAAGCAGATAAGATCTTGGAAATAGGATGTCACTAACACAATGCTGGATTGTCGCGCCTGTTATTTTTTTTAAAGTGAACAAAATTTTCTATTTATAAATAAAAAAAAAGAAATTCAATTAATCAATTCCATACAATATTACGAGTAATTTTAAACTAATCAATTCGGGACACGATTTCAATATCTGCGGCGCCAAATGTTGATGATGCAATTTCATTAATATTGGCCTGAAACGACCAAATCTGCAATCCGTTTTCGCGAAATCGTAACGGTTCTCCAGATATTCTATGTCAAAGTTTGGCATTTGTATGGGGTAGTTCAGTTTTTAATGGGAAATTGGGTGTGTTTTTACTACAATTTTATGTGAATCAATAGCATTGCACCGAAAATATCATTTTAAATTTCATTGGCCTCTCTCTTTAGCAAATTTAACAATTCTTGCTCGCAAATATATTTCGACTTTTCATATTGACATGTATATGTCTTTGCGGAGGCTACCTGAGAAATACTGGGTGTCGTTCCGTGAAAAAGCGTCACGAAAAACTGTAACGAAAACGTTTGAACGCTTAAAATCTACCTTTCCGTAGTTCGATCTTCACCAAATTTGGTATACATTATCCTTTGATCACTCTGACTCAGAATCGACAATCTCGATTTCTATAAGTTGCGGGAATAGCGGTATATTCGCCATTTAAGCGAACAAAAATTCATCCTTCAATTGGTTCTCCTGGCTCTCCCCGTGGACCGATGTCGACGAAACTTGGATGGAAGTTAAGTGGTGCGATCCTTAACATTTTGGTGCCAGCACTTTTTTGAGGAAGATGTCCTTGGACACAAAATGTCCTTTTTTCTGTGGGAATGCATTATAGACGCTATGTATAAGGATATGGATATCAGAATACAGAATCCGTTGCGACGAGTCTTGTAAAATCGCGACAAGTTGATTTTGAGTTTTGTTCAAGGATATTACCACCAAAAAGGACATTTTTCTAGCATAGGAAACCGAGTATGGGCACTATGGGTGTCGTTCGAAAGGTGATATTTGAGGCACTGTATATGTGATCGGTTTCAAAATATTTTTTTTTTCGTCAATACCTTCCAAAAAGTCAATGTCAATATGTAAACGCTCTGCAAAATGTTCGAACGTGATCATGTGATGATTGCTAGATTTATCGCGCCAATCTGTAATCGATGTAGCCTGGTTGGGTATCCGCCAGGTTTGGTGCGTAGGGCAATGTGTTCGAGTCCCCACAGCAACATATATTTTTTTTTTATTAGTGTCCAAAACAATTTTTTAAGCTTAGTTATAATTATGTATTTGGAACATAGTAAAACACGTGTGATTATTTTAAGGAAATTAGGATGTGAACGCTGGGTTGTTCCGTGACAAAAAATGACATTGTAAAACATAGCGAAAACCTAACGAAGCTTTAAGTCAACCTTTCAGTGGTTTGATCATTGCTAAATTTGGTATACATTTTCCTTTGATCGCCCTTACAAAGAATCGACAATCACTGATGAGTTGCGGGAATAGCGGTAAATTCACCGTTGAAGCGAATGAAAAGTTATCTTTCAATTGGTTCTCTTGGCTCCCCCTGTGGAGCGATTTGGATGAAACTCTGATGGAAGTTAAGTGGTGCGATCTTTATTATTTTGGTGTCGGCACTTGTTATGAGAAAGATGTCCTTAGACCAAAAAGGTCCCTTTTTCTTTGGGAATGCATTATAGTCGATATGCATATATCAAAATGCAGTATTCGGAGAAGGCTGAACCCTTTAAAATCACCACAAGCTCATTTTGGGCTTTCAAAGGATATTATGTACATATGTACCACCAAAAAGGGCGCTTCTCTAAGGAAACTGAGAATGGGCATGATGGTTGTCGTTCGAAAGTCGATATTTGGGCTACTGTATGTAATCGGTTTGAAAGCATATTTGGGCTTCTGGAGTGACAAGATAACGGCTGATGCAATGTGGATTATTTTGTAAGCAATAACGTAGACATATACATGATCTAAGATTTTTCCCTTAAGGGAAATTTTTTTGTAACATGTTTGCTAAATTGATAAAACTTACTATTCTAGTGGGACTGATTAAAATTAAAACGTCAATTTGATGGCATCGAACACTTTTCCCAATGTGTAAAGCGGAAATGACCCCCTTTTCCTATCAAATTACATCACTGGCTTCATAGGAAAGTCAAACTTTGACATTGAATATCTGGAGAACTGTTACGATTTCGCGAAAAAGGATTGCAGATTCGGTCGTTTCAATATTAATGAAATGGCATCATCAAAATTTGGCGCCGCAGATACTGAAATCTCCCCCAATTCGGCTTGCAAATATTAGGATGGTGTGGTTATTCATCAAATTTACCCTACAGATATTGTTCAAAATGAGATCCATCGTGCCGGACGCATAATTGGCATCTTTTAGACGTTGATGTAACTGCTGCAAGGATTTGTTGGTGGTTCATTTTGAAATTATTACACGCCGCGTTTGAATTTGTTCCATTAGTTGCTCTCGAGACAAAATCGGTTGGGTCTAAACTTCGCCTTTGATTTTTCCCCATACATAAAAATCTAGAGGTGTTGAGTCTGGACTCCTTATGGTGGCCATGCGACTGGTCCGAATCTTCCTATCCATTTTTCTTCAAATTCTGTATTTAAAAAGTCCGCAATTACCGTCCCATTGTGGGCTGGGCAACCATCCATCTGCCACCAAATATTGATCTGTTGGGCAATAGGTAAATTGTCTAAAATCGAAGATACTATTTCGCCCTCTAAAATATGGAGAAATGCAGCAGAATTCAACCGATGCGGGAGAAAAATCGGACCAATCAACTTATCCCCAAGAACCCCCAACCATACATTTACGCTAAACTCATGCTGGTAGCGAAATGTCCGTATAGCATGGGGGTTGTCAGAACTCCAAATGTGACTATTTCGGCTGTTGAAAACACCACTTCGAGTAAAAGTGGCCTCGTCCGTCCAATGAATTTTATTCGGGAAATGGCGGTCGGCTGCTTTTTGCTGTAAAAACCACCTAGAAAAGTTAATTCTTCTCTGATAATCTGCAGCAAGTAAATCTTGCACTTCCATTAGATGATATGGATGCAGTTTTTCACGACGAAGCGTTCTATGAATAGTTGTCCGAGGACATTTAGCCGAAGGGCTCCTCTCCTTGTACTTATGCTGGGATTCTCATCGAACAACTGAAGAATTTGTTCTTCCCTCCGCAAATCGATATGAAGACGATGTTCTGCGATGTTGTGATTTGGTGTGCTTCCCGTTTCTCGTAAACTGAGATATGCATTTTCGAAAGTGTTCCTATTTGGGACTTTCCTCTGTGGAAAACGTCGACTGTCTTCCCGCACTGCCTCCCGGCCGTTTCCGTTAACCACGCCATCTACAAAAATCATTTCAGCGTACTCCCGATTCGTTAAATGATTTGTCATGGTATTGATAGTCAATAAACTATTCTAAAAACGAAATATTGTACAGTTTAAGTTTAACTTATCAATTATTTTAGTAATAATACCTGACAAATTAATATATGTATTAATTCTTTAGACCAAGGATGTCAAACTCAAAGGCGTGCAGAAGCCAAAAATGAAACTTCCAGCCGTTAGGTGGGCCGCAAAAAAAAATCTTACAAACTTAAAATAATTTTATTTCGTGGAAGTAACAAAAAATAACACATAATACATTACATCATAGTTATTCATAATAAAACAAAAATAATTCAAACATTTTGTAAAAATTTTTGTTTGGTTCAGTTTTTATTTTTTCCTCCTGACACTTGACATCTCTTTCGCGATAATAGTTTTTCAATTTCTGGTGTAATGCTGTTTGCGCATATTACCTTCAAAACCGATCCTAGGTGAATATCTGATATTCGTGATCGGGCAGGAGACTTATTACTCTTCATTAATAAAAATAATTGCTCACACCGATATGTACTTCCAAACATACTCAATATTCTGTATGCTAATTTGCGAACATTTTCATATTTCATCGGTAAATATTTGTAAAATTTGGCAATTCCAACTTCAATATACTTAACTTAGCTTTCAATTCATTCACCGTCGCATTGAATTTCAACAATTTCCATTTGTAGCTCAGGAGGTACTAATTCTATGTTGACGGAGAATATTGAACTGAATATCAAAAATTGGTTTCCCACACTCAGAGAAATATTCACTCATATTGAACGAAATATATTTAATTCAAACGATTTGCGCTTTTGATTTGGCTCCACAAGCAAATGCGTTTAATTCTAATGAGTGGCGTTTCTTTCAAAAGCATAATGAGTTGTAAAAAGGCGTTTGAATTAAAAGAATTTGCGTTTACCTGAAAAGAAGGAGCCAGTCGATTTAAACGTATTCTTCATTGAAATAAACACTTATTCTTTGATTGTAAACGAGTAACGCATTTTGAATAAATGAAAGGCAATTGTATCAAACGTCTTCGTTTTTATATTGAACATTTTTGTTATTTGAATTAAACGAAGCATTCTTTTTAATGAAACGATATGTATTTCGAAAGTAACATATCCCGTTTTCATTTCATAAAAATTACCCCATTCAAAATAATTGAGTTTTTCATGGAATTAAAAGCAAACTCTGCTGAAATAAAATAATACATTCCGTTTGATTGTCCATTCTCCATTCGATTAGATACTCACTGTTACCTGGGCTGACAAATCAATAAATAATAAAACGTATGAAAACTTCAGGAAAACACTTTATTTTTTATTTATGTCTAATTTTAATTTGATTAATACATAACACTTTTATTTTAACACCCGCTAAACTTAAATTGCACGTGTGGAAGCGTCCATTCCTCCAGATGAATGCAAAAGTACATTCTCGAAAACACTCTTAACGTCGACGAAGATTCTAACTAATGACTTACACGTTTGTTGTTAGACACTACACATTTGTACACAATGAACATGATCACGTGAGACTCATCGGACCGGCCAGAAGTATTAACTACTTGTTGTGCTACGTTGAAACAAATGATATTTTGGCATCGCGTCCTTTATGTATGTGTATTTGTTACGTAAAGGAATGCATACACATTACTATCTAATGCGGAATCTTTTGATTTAAACGACCGCCGTTTGGGGCTTAGCTACTCTTTTGTTTTAAAAGAAATTCTTTTAGCGTAAATGAGAACTCGTTCAAATCAAACGAGATTTTTCAAACGAATACTGCGTTCAATTTAAATGTGGAGCTTTTAATATGAATGTACGTTTTTTTCTCTGAGTGCAATAATTTAAAATCTCCAAATCTCTTTTCGAATTCATTGGATAAGCTTATAATTTTCTCCGTGTATTTTTTATAGTGGGCCGTTTTAGCAAATTTTGATTTGTTAAGAAAATATGTCGGGAAGTGTGTCAAATCTTCATTACACAGCTGCTTTTGGCAAAGAATCAATTTACATTTAAATGCCTTAATTTGATCGGACATATTTGTAATTAGCTTGTCTTTCCCCTGTAAAATTATATTAAGGTCAGTCAAGTGTTTTGTGATGTCCACCATAAAGGATAAATCTTTAAGCCATGATTTGTCGGAAAATAAACTCACATCCTTCTTCTTGCTCTCTAAAAACTGACAGATTTCAGCTTTCATGTCCCAAAATTGTCTTAAAACTTTTGAACAAGGAAGTCCTTTCTGAACAAGGAAGTCTCTAATAAGCGGACAGCTCCACAAATAAAATTCGAAATTCTTGCATCACAGAATTGTATTTCGAGCAAAGAAGTTTTGAAATTACCGGAAAATCGGTCTTTTGCGTAAAGCAAAATTCACTTTCCGGAAATCGCTGCACAAATTTTGCTTATCTCTCCGTGTAGGTGGAATTTTTTAGAGATTCAGGAGTTCAATTTATGTCGCGGCATTTAATCGTGCAGTTTTCTGTTTTTTTAAATAAAAAAAAAAAAAATAAAAAAACAAATTTGTCTTTTGAAGAAAAAGTGCAACAAGTCATTTTAGAAATTCACGAAAAAATAGTGTTGCCGATCTGAAAAAAAAATTTTATTTGGGAAAACACGGTTGAAATGAGACATCGTGGTTTTGAATGGATTCGCAGCGCAGTCCGAATTAGTTTTATAAAATGTTTTCGTTTGTGAAATATTCTCATAAGCGGACACTTCCAATAAGCGGAAAAAATCTCAATCCCCAATGATGTCCGCTTATGAGAAGTTCGACTGTATACGTATGTGAGGATAGTATCCTCGCTTTATTGTAGGTTAGTTAGTGTTAGTGTACTAAAATTAATAAAATATGAGAATTGGCTTATAGTCAGACCGAGCACAACGCTCATAAAGTATAGAAGTGCGAATAGCGACATCGAATGTTGTTTCTTTGTGAATTACAGGTAAAACTAGTTTAAGCTAATTTTGTGTAATTATTGAATTTTTGTAATAAAACTTTGTGAATTACAGTGAAACAATTCGTGTGTTATTCTGCATTAAACAACATTATAAAACAACATTCGCGTTGGAACCCACAATGGAGAAGCTATTATTCACGTTCAAGACACTATCGACTTCAGATGACCCAAAAACGAATGTGGTGTGCATAACCTCGATCGGCACACCGGACGGCCGGACATATACGATTCCAAATGACTGCTTAGCTGCCCAAAAGCATGTGGAGATCACGAAAACATCAGCATTTGCTAAGGTGAAGAAATCCATACCCAAAAGAGGCCAAACAAGGAAAGTGTGGATTAATTTAACTGAAGAATTGTCCGTAACTTATGTGGATGAAGGAGGTAATTTACAATTCAATGGAGTGTACTTAGAAGAAGAAATTAACTCAAAAGAAAGTGATATTATTAAGACTTCAGAACAACCAATAATACAATTGCTAGAAAAATTACTTGAAAAGAACCAAGATAAAACTGAAGGAAAAAATATTGGCAAAATGGCTAAAGAATTTACAATTGAAAAATTTAACGGGAAAAACTCGAACGTAGATCAATGGATAAGTGGTTTTGAAAAAGAGTGCGACCGGTTTAATATAACGAGAGATGAGAAAAAAATTGAAATTTTAAAATCGTTCATGGAAAAAGGTGCTATAGATTGGTATAGTTGTACTCTTTTGAAACTATCTATTGAAGCAAAATGGGAGGATTGGAAACAAATATTTTGTGATACATTTGCAAACAAAGGCTGGTCTTCGATAAGATATGCACTTCAGTTTAAATATCAAACAGGAACATTACTAGAATATACTATAAAAAAAGAAAAACTTCTCATCGAAATTAGAAAATCTATTGATGACGGCACATTGATTGATTTGATTGCGATGGGTTTGCCAAATTTCGTTGCCGATAGGATTGATAGGGAAAAGTTGAGGAAAACTGAAGACCTGCACAACGAGATAGGTAAATTAGAACACCTGGTTAATAAGAAAAATTTCGAAATAAAGAAAAATAATAAGAATTATGTTAAAACAGAAAAGATATCATGTGAAATTTGTAAAAATAAAGGTAAAGGTACACGCTTCCATCCCGAAGCTGAATGCTGGTTTAAAGATAAAGAAAACAAAATAAAATATGTTAATAATTCAGTATTAGAAGTAGAACATAGTAACATTGACCCAAAAAACTAGATATTCCGCCGTTAATTAGACTTAAGGTTATATTGAATGATACTTTAGAGGTATCCGCTGTTTATGATCCAGGATCAAATGTTTCACTAATTAATCCAAAGTTAATAAAATTGATACCAAGCAAAAACACATACCAACCTAACCTTAAAACAATTAATGGCGTGAATAAAGCAAATGGATTAATAACGATAAAAGCAAAAATTTTGAATATAGAAGAAAGTATAGATGTTTTTATATACAATAACGAAAATTTCAAAGATGACTTTCTCATAGGATTAAATTGCATAAAGAAATTTAAATTAATACAAAATGAAAACTTAGAGATTGAACAAAGAATTTCTGATTCTATAAAAGCTAGGAAAGAATACCAAATTAACTTTAATGAACATGTAAGTGTAGACAATTTTGATGTATCCACAAATCACTTAAATCATCATGAAGAAACAACAATAAAAAATCTCATAGACAAGTATAAAAATATATTTGCGAAAGATAAATTTGATGTAGGTACAATTAAAGATTACGAAGCCAAAATAGATCTCATCATAGACAAGTATTGTAGTCGAAGGCCATATAAATGCTCAATTGAAGATAAAAAAGAAATAGAAAAACAAATCTCAGAACTACTTAAAAGAAATCTAATAGAAGAATCATACAGTCCTTTTGCTGCTCCTGTCACTTTAGCATACAAAAGAGACGAAAACAAAAGATCAAGACTCTGCATAGATTTTAGGGATCTGAATAAAATAATAGTTCCTCAATCGCAGCCGTTTCCATTAATTGAAGATCTAGTAATAAAAACGAGAAACTGTAAATATTTTTCAAAACTTGATATAAATTCAGCATTTTGGTCTATTCCATTAAGAATCGAAGACAGAAGAAAAACGGCATTCGTAACACAAGAAAACCACTTTCAATGGACTTGCTTACCATTTGGCTTGAAAACGTCGCCGGCAATCTTTCAAAGAATATTATGTAATATAATAAGAAAACACAAACTATCAAATTTTACAGTAAACTACATTGATGATATTTTAATTTTTTCAAAAACTTTCGAAGAACATATAGATCACTTATCTCAATTACTAGAAGCAATAATGAAAGAAGGTTTCAGATTAAAACTCTCTAAATGCACATTTGCACTTGATTCTGTACAATATTTAGGCCATGTTATAAAGAACAACTCAATCTCTCCAATGAAAGATAATCTAATTTCGATACGAAATTTTCCTGTGCCCAAAAATCAGAAAAATATTAGACAGTTCCTAGGGAAAATTAATTTTTATAATCAATATATACCAAAAATTTCAATTATTTTAGAACCATTACACAATTTATTAAGAAAAAACCAAAAATTCATTTGGTCTGAAAATTGTCAAAGAACTTTTGAATACATGAAAAATTTCCTTTGCACTCAACCAATATTGGCAATTTTTGACCCAGACCTGCCAATATATATATATACAGACGCAAGTTTGCATGGTATAGGGGCTGTATTAAAACAACCACAGCCAAATGAACATATCGAAAAACCTGTAGCCTATTTTTCAAAGAAACTGAATGAAGCACAAAAAAAGAAAAAAGCGATTTATTTGGAATGCCTCGCAATTAAAGAAGCAGTCAAGTACTGGCAATACTGGCTCATAGGCAGACAATTCAAAGTGTTTTCAGATCACAAGCCACTGGAAAAAATGAATATCAAAGCTCGAACAGACGAAGAACTAGGCGACCTCACCTACTTTTTGTCACAATATGATTTTGAAATAGTATATCGTCCAGGTAAAGTTAATTTGGAAGCAGACTGCTTGAGTAGAAACCCAGTTCTAGAGTCTTATGAAGATGTAGATGATGAGCTAAAAATTGTGAATTTAATAAAGATAGAAGATATTATAAAAGATCAAAATGAAAACAATGATTTAAAAGTTAATAGAAATAATCTTATTTTAAAAGATAACGTGTACTATAGAAAAGTAAAGAAGAGGAAAAAGATTATTCTGTCAGAAGAATTTTGCAAGAAATTTATAGAAAATGTTCACAAAAGTTTTTGCCACATCGGCATAAAACAAATGCAAAGTAAAATATTACCATATTATAAGGCGAAAAACATTTCGAAAAATATACAAAAAACATGCAAGACATGCGAGACTTGTATAAGAAATAAGTCAAGAGGACAAAATAAGTTTGGTCTAATGTCACACCTTGGTCCCGCAAAAAAACCGTTTGAAATAGTCTCAATAGATACAATAGGTGGCTTCGGTGGTTCACGGTCCACAAAGAAATATTTACATCTCCTAGTAGATCATTTTACGAGATTTGCTTACATATTAACATCAAAAACACAAAACGCAAGTGATTTCATTAGGCTGACAGGAAACGTACTCAAAGAAAATAATATAGAAATAATTTTAGCAGACCAATATCCAGGCATAAATTCAAAGGAATTCAAAGATTTCTTAGAAAAAAATAAAGTTACTCTGATATTCACAGCCGTCAATGCACCATTCTCAAATGGCTTAAATGAAAGACTCAACCAAACGCTAGTGAATAAAATCAGATGTGCGATAAATGAGAAGGACAATAAACGTGCCTGGACATCTATAGCACAAAACTGTGTTGAAAAATACAATGAAACTGAACACACTGTCACTAAGTTCAGTCCAAAATATTTATTACAAGGCGAAGACACCTCAATATTGCCAAATGAATTAAGAAAAAAGAGAGATAATAATAACCTAAAATATGATCGATCGATTGCCTTCCAGAACAGTACCAGATACCACAATTACAACAAGAAATTATACGATAAAAACAGGAAAGATTGTGACTTTAATATTGGGGACCGGGTATATGTTGAAAATGGCAATCGATTGAATCGAAAAAAACTAGATGAGCTTAGAATTGGTCCGTACAAGATTTTGAAGAAAATATCAAATTCAATGTACGAAATTGACACAGGCCACAAAAAATCTGAATCAAATTTATTTCATGTCTCCAAACTAATTCCGTCTCCAAATACAACAGACGAATAAAGTACTAATGGCAATTAGCCTTAATCTTTTGCGTTTTTCTATCTAAACTTTTGTACCAAAACTTTTATCTTAGGGGGTGAGATGTGAGGATAGTATCCTCGCTTTATTGTAGGTTAGTTAGTGTTAGTGTACTAAAATTAATAAAATATGAGAATTGGCTTATAGTCAGACCGAGCACAACGCTCATAAAGTATAGAAGTGCGAATAGCGACATCGAATGTTGTTTCTTTGTGAATTACAGGTAAAACTAGTTTAAGCTAATTTTGTGTAATTATTGAATTTTTGTAATAAAACTTTGTGAATTACAGTGAAACAATTCGTGTGTTATTCTGCATTAAACAACATTATACGTATTATTCAGAAACTGGATGACTCCGCGCTTTATTCTTATATGCTGTTCGAAAGCTAAGATACTACGCCAACTTTTGTCAACTTTGCAGATTTGCCACTACAATTCGGGTTTAATTTTGACATTAAAAATTGAAATTGACATTTCTGAAAAATTCAAAACGTCGTATCTCAGAAGATACGAAACAGTTCGAAACGTTCGATATGTACTTTTATTGGAAATTTTGTGTACTTTCAGAAGAATATGCAAAACATTGATTTGGCTAAAGTGGAAGCTAGAAAATAGGAGTTTTTCGAAAAAAGTCGGGTTTTTTTCGACAAGAATCACAAAAAAGGCAATTATTCCTTAACGGTAAAAGCTAGAGAAATAATTTTGGCGACACTTTTCCTAAAACATCCTGTAGAGTCTACCATTGGTCTATGGCTAACCAGTTGCGGGACACCCTGTATTGGCCGAATGCGTCAACTCGAAAAAACTTTTCTTATTGTTAGATGTCCTCTGCAGTGTCAGGATTTGATCTGCTGAATTTCATTTGAATACTTTCACCCAAACCGGAACTATGGACATTTAACCCTTCAATACTCGATCGGAATGTGTAACAATAAAAGTCTTGCGGAGTATATTTTTGTTGTCCACCATACAATTATTTCTAATATGTATTTTCTGAAATATTTACAGTAGGACCCCGATAATCCGGACCCCGAAAATCCAGAAGTTCGATCATCCGGATTCGGGTTTGTGCCAAATTTTGTTTAAATTTTAATAAAATTCGACAAGTTCATAAAGTTTGCTCAAGCTTACTGCTATATAAACTTAATATAAGGCCAATTTCGAATACGAAATTATTATTTATCGTTAGAATGGTTATTTGTATACCCTTCGCTCATAGAGTGAATATAATAATGAATATATAATATATTAACTTTGTCATGAATGAAGTTTGTAACGCATTGAAGGAAGCATCTCCGACCATATAAAAAGTATACATACATATATGATCAGCATGACTTGGGGAGTCGATTGGGCGATGTCAGCCTGTCGGTCTGTTGGTCTGTCTGTCTGTTGCGCCGCGTTTTACTCGGCCAATTTAAAAGCTATGAAACTGAAATTTTGCACAAATGCTTCTTTTTGCTGCAGGCAGTTTGTATGTTTGAACGGGGTCATGGGGCTGCCATACAAACCCAACCCCCATACATACAAGTAGTAGGTACGCCCGAAAAAAACTTTTAGCCCGAGGGGAGCGAAGGGTATCCAAATTTCAGCCGCGCCCGAAATTATCCTCGGTCTCGTTTTTTATGATTTGAGTATAAATTCAGTCCACCAAGGTGTAAATTAGTGCATTTCGAAAATTCGGACAATTCGATAATACGGATAGGGTCCGGTCCCAAGCTATCCGGAATATCGGGGCTTTACTGTATTTATATCGGGTCATCCTTATGTAACGCCCCCATTTTATTTTAGTGAATTAAACCGTTAGACATTTTTCGGTTTTGTGTTGTAACTACGATTCTATGTAATTTAGAATTTGAAAGTCATTTCCTGCAGACATAGCTGATATCGGTTTAAATATGATATACATACATAGTGAATTGCAGTTGGAGATGTGGTTTTAAGGTGGCGACTTAATTGTCTACGGTAATTTGGCTTTCACAAATTTTAACAAAATACCTAACGGTTCAGCCGTCAATTGAACTTCCATAATGGCGTAATTTCACGAATTGGAGATTGTAATGAGCCTTCAACCTGGTTTTACCAAACAAAGTTACATTATCATACAGATAATGTAACTAATTTGATTTGAGAAACAAAATGATTGCGTTACATGTTGTTACTTGGGAAACCATGTTTGCCGCCTCGAATAAGTGGGTAAGTTAAATACAGTAAAACCTCTCAAGTTGACCACCTCTCTAACATGACCGCCTCTTTAAGGTGACCACTTTTTTTCCGCCCTTGCACCTTTAACATTATTTTCAAAGAAATAAACCTCTATATATTGACCACCTCCTTATTCTGTAAGTTGACCACTTTTTATAAAACTAAAGAATATTTTCAACCTCTTTAAGTTGACCAGGCGCCAGATGTACATATTGATGAACCGTTGGTTTTTTATATACTCATTCGTGTCAAGTTAACACAGGTCAATCTGAATGCTAGCCGTGCAAATAAGTGCAAGTTTAGTCGTGTAAGTTGTCTAGACGCAGTAAACAAGTAGTGAAGGAAAGATTAGGAAAATTAATAACAATTTATGTTATTTGTTGGGCAATTTTATAGATAAAATTCACATTTACGTGGTATGTATACTTGAATTGTATCAGCATTTTGTACAAAAATTTTCATTTTTACGTGATTTTGTGAAAAGAAACTTCTATAACTTTCGCTCTCATTATTTAGACCGGGTGACACATCATACATATCCTTCCTTCATGTGTTTCAATCGATGAAAAAAGAGAGCAAAAATTATGGAAGCAGTAAGCAGTCGAGTAAGCTTAATAATACAGGAAGAGTCTAATGAACATGCTTTCTGATCTATAAATGTTAGGGAAAAAATATTTTCCTTGTAATCGAGTACTATTTGTTCGTAAATAATGCGACAATCCTTAGTATATTTTTTTTTTACGGAAATTAGAAGCAGATTTTTTTTTAAGAAAAATTAGAATTTGAATTTGTTTAAAATTTTAAAAACGCATTTTGTACAAGATGTTGCTAATGTAAGTTTTTAAGAGCCGTTTGGTGAATGTTTTTGTTTTGTTGTGGTTATATACAATGGTTTCAAAAAAGAAAAGTACTGAACTCTGCCTGCAAAAAAATCGAAGTGTTGAAGTTCTTAGAACATTCTTCTGAAAGGAAAGCTGCTGAAAAGTTTGGTGTAGGCAAGACAACAATTAATAATATCAAAAAAAGAAATTACGTATACTACAACTTAAATTTCGGCAATACAAATTTATGAGATATCACAAAAAGTTCTTTGTGGAGATTCGAATGAAGTTTCGCCAGAAACTGATTTTCACAAAAATTTTAAGATCCTTGTCGAAGGATACAGTTTAAACGATGTTTTTAATACAGACGAGTGTGGCTTTTTTACAGAACATTACCAAATCGTAGTTTAGTGACAAAGGGCGATGCGTGTAAAAGCGGAAAACTTTCAAAAGAAAGATTGATCGTATTGCTAGCTGCTAGTGCCAGCGGTGAAAAACTGTCTCCAGTGGTAATAGGAAAATCTAAATCGCCAAGAGCCTTCAAATCCGTTCAACTTTATGGAGCCATTCCTCGAATTCGCCAATCATCCAGGCCTTTTTATTGTATTAGAAGAGAATTTGCAATGCCTTTACGTCTGCGGATTTGAAGGCTCTTGGCGATTACCCTATTACCAGTGGAGCAAGTTTTTCACCGCTGGCACTAGCAGCTAGTGGATTTGAAGGCTCTTGGCGATTAAGATTTTCTAATTACCAGTGGAGCCAGTTTTTCACCGCTGGCACTAGCAGCTAGCAATACGGTAAATCTTTCTTTTGAAAGTTTTCCGCTTTTACACACATCGCTCTTTGCCACTAAACTACGATTTGGTAATATTCTGTAAAAAAAGCCACACTTGTCTGCATTAAAAACATCGTTTAAACTGTATCCTTCGACAAGGATCTTAAAATTTTCATAAAAATCAGTCACAGTTTCTGGCGAAACTTCATACGAGTCTCCACAAAGAACTTTTTGTGATATCTCATGCCTGTTTTTGGATTTTTCAAGCCAACCACTTGAGGCTTTACATCTGTCACGTTTTATTTCGCAGCAAATTTAAGGGCTGCTTCCTGCCCTGCCCTGAAACTCTAGCATTAATAGAACGCATTCTTTTAAACCAGATGAATGTGGCTTCATTCACTTTATGGGCCTTTGAACTCTTGAAAACTCTAGATAAATTTTTATTGCCGAAATTTAAGTTGTAGTACATATTGAAATTTAAGTTGTAGTACACAAGCGTTTTACTGTTTGTTGATAATTGCCCGGCACACCCGCATGTAACAGGCCTCTCAAATGCCAAATGCCACGTCTATCCTTCAACCACTTGACCAAGGCGTGATAAAACTGTTTAAAACCTTCTATGACACGACATTATTGGAAGCATTAATATTCAAAAATGTTGAAGCCCAAGTTCCTAACAAAATGTCTATCAACGTTTTGGATGCTGTATTATGGATCAGTTCTGCTTGGAAAAAGGTGTCTGAGGTTTCCATCCAACAATGTTTCAGAAAAGCAGGATTTGTTTTGGATGCAGACACAACAAAAAACGAAACGACGAAGATGCCTCAGATGTTGTGCTTCCTGGCCTCCCTAATAATACTTATGAGATGGCCACTTTTATCGAATTTATTGTTTGAACGTATTTTTATGTTGATAGGAATTATGCACGAGAAAATATATATGTTACTTGACTTTTTCATAGTATGTTTTGTTTTGTTTACCCAAAATCTATATTCCAAACAAACTCCTTAAGTTGACCACCTCTCTATCTTGACCAAAATTTTTCCGCCCTAGAGTGGTCAACTTAGGGAGGTTCCACTGTACTTTCAAAATGGGACTTTGTCACTTATACACTGGGGCGATAGATCATTTTAACAACTAATTCGCTAAAACAACACAATTACGTATTCTATGAATTTTCGGGGCGCCAAATTTTGATGATGCCATTTCATTAATATTCGCCTGAAACGACCGAATCTTCAATCCTTTTTCGCAAAATTGTAACGGTTCTCCAGATGTCCAATGTCAAAGTTTGACTTTTCTATGAAGCCAGTTAACCCTAAATTACACAATACGTAAAATTGACGTGTTCGCTCACATTATAATGTGTATACGCAATTTTATGAGTCTATGGTTAACTACTCACTACAACAGTGCTTTCCTCAGTTAGTTGGTTGCACGTTGCTGTCAGTGGCAACATCCTGTTTGTGGTCTAATGCGGTAAGTTTAGCAATGTTTTAAACTACTATTGGACATCCGAGGTGGAGGCATGATCCTCCTGGAAAATCCATTCACGAAACATTATTCACATACGACCAGGACCAACTGCTAAAACAACAAACCGCACAACTCCATCTGAATGTTTTGACCTTTTCATAAGCAACGAAATGGTGCAGATTATGTATATTGACACACATGAACTGGAGCTTCAACAGCAAAAATATAAATATCCGTATAGTTCGCTTCTGAAACCCACGTGTATTTTAGAGCTAAGGGCGTATTTTGGTCTACTAATTTCGTCTGGGGCACTGAAAAATAATCACTTATTGGCTGAAAAAATGTTTGACCCGAAACTGGGTAAAAGATGCGAAAAAGATTGTAGGAAAATATGAACACGTCGAAATTACGTGTTGTTGAGTATAATTTGATAGGAAAAGGGAGATATTTCCGCTTTACACATTTAAGGAAAGTGTTCGGTGACGTCAAATTGACATTTTAATTTTAATCAGTCCCACTAGAATAGTAAGTTTCACCAAATTGGCAAAGATGTTAATAATATGAAAAGTCGAAATATATTTGCGAGCAAGAATTGTAACATTTGCTAGAGAGGGAGGCCAATGAAATTTAAATTGTTATTTTCGGTGCATTGCTATTGATTCGCCAATCAATATGTAGTAAAAATACCCCCCAATTCCCATTAAAGACTGAACTACCCCATATAAATGTCAAACTTTGACATTGAATATCTGAAGAACCGTTCGATTTCGCGAAAAAGGACTGCAGATTCGGTCGTTTCAGGCCAATATTATTGACATGGCATCATAAAAATTTGGTGCCGCAGATATTGAAATCATGCAATTTTTTTATTAAAGCCTTTTTTACACTTAAGAAACCTAAATTTTAAACGCTTTTTCTTCATTAGAAATTTTTGAAATTAATTATTTGGCGAACGACATTTTTGACATTTGAAAAGGTGATTTCGGGTTACCATTTGTATGAAAATTACCCCGTATAGAGTATGTTAGCTGTCACGGTCAATGAGTTCTGTGACAATCACTTTTTTATCGTTTAATCGTTGAAAACTATACAGGGTGTCTCACCACTCATGGTATCTACATACAATACTGGATGGTAGCACAAATCATATGCGTAGAATTAATGTTCCACATGACCCCTTCATCTTTAACCGTTATAAAGTTTTAGCATTTTTTGTAAATAGGGTCAAAAAGCTCGACTTGCCGAGCAAAATCACTATTTGCCACACTCTCAAATATTTAATCCGACATTTGATTTCATTATCTGAAACTGCATAAAATTCTACATAAAATAGCTCTTTTCCCAATTAAATAATTTAAAAAACTTCCCAGATACTACCATTCAAACTTTAATGAAATTCGAAAATATATTTTTCATTGAAAATTCAAAGTTTAAAATCGTAACGGTACTTTGAACTGACAAATGTGCAAATTTGACAAAAGTTGCCACTATGTGTTAGCTTTCGAACAACATACACAAATTAGGGTCTTAGGATTTGAAAAATTGCATATCTTACGTGTTAAAGAGAAAAAAACGTGGTTACCAAAGTAAACGTTTCCACCATTTTTACAGGAGTTTTATTTAGTAAATAAGATTTTTTTTATAAAAAAAAACGAAAAAAAACACGAGGCCGAGGCTAGTTTCGGGCGCAGCCGAAATTTAGATACCCTGTGGGTTTCTGAAAGATTGTCAGTCAATCAAATAACTGACAATCTGTCAACTTGTATGGGAAATGACGGTGACTGATGACTGAAAAGTGTGGATCAACCTTGATGCGTAATTGAAATTCTAAGCACATTAGTCCGTTAAGTTCTCAAATGTTTAGGAAAATAATTTATTTATTTATTACAGAACACTGAACAGACACAAATTATCAGGCAATCCGACCTTACAGAAAATCGGCTTGGCTTTTTGGACAAGGGGCATGATTTTCCTTAACCCTTCGCAAGGCACGTCCCGCGATCAACGCGAACGGGCACGTGGGGTCTTTTAGGACCCCAAAGTTTATTGAACTTACATATCCTTGGACATGTCTCAAATTATAAAAAACACACATATATAAGTACTTTGTTATGTTCTTGAATGTTTAATATAATTATTCACAATATTTGTTGTACATATGGGAAGCCGTAAACATTTCAAGCGATTGTAGCCATCACTGTTTTTACTTTTTTGTCTCTCTGCATTGGATTTAAGCAAAACTTAGTTCCTGAAAAAGTGAGGATAACTTACTACTGACAAATTATTTTTATTTTATTCATTCACCAAAACAAGGCATTTAACAATAAGTACTTAATACTAACTTAATTCGCTATAAAATAATAGGGTATGGGATAGGAGGTTGGATCCTAGGATGATTGGAGAGCATTAGTCAAGGTTAATTTGAAGACAGATTTAGACATTTCAGGACAATAATGAATACTGAGTGAATTGAAAGTGCGGGAGCATCTATTAATAGGTTCATTGAAACCGTATACGGTATAGTGTTGGTATTCTTTAAGAAGGGTTGTGTGCCTAGTGCGCCTCGTTTGATCGTTGAAGACGATTTTTCTACGGATAAAATCAACATTTACTGTGCCGCTAATGACATCAAAAGTGAAACAGGCACAAAGGAGTGTTCTTCTTGCAGAAAGAGTCATTAAATTTAAGAGACTTAGCCTGTAATTGTACGAAGGGAGATTTAGATAGTCGGCTGGATTATAAAGGTCTCTTAGGGCAAAAAGTAAGAATTGCTTTTGAACAGATTCGAGTCTATCGGAGTGTATACCGAAGACAGGGTTCCAGATTATGCAGGCGTATTCCAAAAGGGGACGGACCAGAGTGACGTA
This sequence comes from Microchrysa polita, assembly GCA_949715475.1. Lineage (NCBI taxonomy): Eukaryota > Metazoa > Arthropoda > Insecta > Diptera > Stratiomyidae > Microchrysa > Microchrysa polita. The sequence continues at coordinate 64,041,915 of OX454418.1, read as the reverse complement.
TAAGGATTTAGTAACCCAAATATTTTTGAATTCCTTGGAACGTCTTTTAATAAAACCGAACTGCTTGGTGGCCAAGGATAATACCCTATCATATTGAAGGTTGAAGCGCATTTTTCTGTCCAAAATAACACCGAGGTCAGTGATATGATCAACCCTGCACAATTCAACGTTGTTGAGAAGGTATGGACTAGTAATAATTTCATTTTTCCGAGAAAAGCTAATCACTTTGCATTTACTAACGTTGAGATGTAGATTATTACGATGACACCACTGTTCAAGGGACTTCAATTTAGATTGAAGGAATGCAGAGTCATAAAGGGTAAGGATGGAGTGGTATATCTTTAAGTCATCAGCATAGAATAGATGAGGAATATCATGTAATATAAATGATAAGTCGGATATACAAATGTTAAAAAGAAGTGGTCCAAGATGACTTCCTTGGGGCACTCCAGAGGATGCAAACACGCTTTTGGATGTGAGACCCTTGTATTTGACGAACTGTATACGTTCATGGAGGTAGGAACAGATCCAATTCAATAACGACCCCGTAATTCCAAAACTGTACAGCTTATCAATTAAAAGTAAATGATCAACCCTATCAAAAGCTTTGCTAAAGTCTGTATAGATAGCATCTACTTGGACACTCTTTTCCATTTTGCAGAGGACATCTGAAACTAGTATCATGAGGTTAGTTGTAGTCGATCTGCCTTTTCGGAAACCATGTTGTTGCTCATTGAGAAGTGGATCGATAATGGGAGTGAGTTTATCACAAACTATTTTCTCAAAAAGTTTGGGGATTATTGATAAGATAGCTATACCTCGGTAGTTTTCAACTGATCGCTTATCACCGCTTTTGTGAATGGGTTTTAGATGTGAAAGTTTCCAAGAAGATGGGAAGATACCAGAACCAAGGGATTTGTTGAAAATCATGTGTAGAGGAGTAATTAGTTGGTCTACACATTGCGTTAGGAAACATGGGGGAATCAAGTCGGGACCAGGACCTTTATTTAAGCTTAGCTGCTGAATAGCTATTAATATCTCATCCTGAGTGATAATCATACTGTCGATAATAGATATCGGGGTGGCATCATCAAATGGGGTTGCATTGGAGTGTGTAGGGGGTGTGCAGAAACTGTTTTGAAAGTGGTCAGCGAAGAGGTTGCATATATCTAGTGGGTTCGAAGAGCTAATGTTACCGCTTCGCATTGAAACTGGGTAACCTGTGTTTTTGCGTTTGGTGTTAACAAAATCGTAAAACTTCTTCGGATCGTCTATAATTTTTTCACCCATCAAATTAACGTAATTATTATATGCTTCATGGGACTTCGTCCGGAATTCATTCGCGAGATCCTCGTACTTTTTCTTGAGGGTATCACTGATACTAGGGTCTTTTTTAATAGCCTTATATAGCTTATTCCTTTGGTTTCGTAAATGTCTAAGATCACTATCAAGCCAGGGTTCAGTGAGCTTGTTGCGCTTTTTGATTTTAGGTACAAAGTTGTCAAAGGCGTAAAGGATAATGCTATAGAAGGAGGAAACAATCTCGTCAAGTATTGATGAAGAGAGATAGACTGGCCAGTCCACAGAATGAAGATAATTTTTGATGCCTTCATAGTCAGCATTTAGAAAATCATAGATAATTTCAGAATTTGTTTCCTGACTAAAAGATATTGACAAAAATTCTACAGTTATGGCAGAGTGATGGCAAGAGTTATTAAAAAGATTCTCCGCTTCCGACGATGGAGCAACAATTACTTCCTCATAACAGTTAGTAAAGATCATATCTAACCATTTACCATATTGGTTGGGGGTCGATAAAACTTGCTGCAAGTCATTACCGTAGAACGTACTGATGATGTTAAAGTCAGAATTATCAAGAAGATTTACAGGCAGAAGCCGTTTATCATTCTCATCGAGAAAGAACCTAATATTTGGACGATTGAAGTCCCCGAAAACTATAATTCTGTCATCCTCATTCATGTTACCCAAGACAAAGGAGATGATATCACACAAATCATTATAAGATTCTTCAGCGGAACAGGGAGGTATATAAACAACACCAACATAGAGGCAATGTTTCTCAAAGGGGATTTTGATAAAAGTGTGCTGAAATAATGGGTTGTGCACGGTTCGAACAAGTTCACTAGGAATGGAGTTGTGCACAGCAATAAGAACACCCCCGCCCCTAGACAGACCAGTGAATTGATAGCTGCGGTCAGCTCTATGAATGGTCCAGTTCGAATCAAGAATTTCCTCGTTTTTAAAAGTTTCATTCAGCCAGGTTTCGGTTAGGGCAAGTACATTAAATTGGCAGGATTTTGCATCAAGGAACAATTTATTTGTTTTACCACGCATGCCGCTGCAATTGTGGTAGAGGAATCTAGGCGTGTACGGGTTTGATTTATCATTAGGAATAATATTTTTTCATGTCCTCACGAGATCTTTGCATTCGGGAAATATATTTCGCACTAACGAAGGAGCGATAGGTTTCTAGATCGCGTTTAACCTGCTCTAGGGGCATACCAAGTTCTTCGTGATATTGGTTGAAGAACTTGCGTAAGGAGTTCACCTCAATAGGTAGACCCTCTTGCTGTATCAAGACCTTAAGATTCGTTTTAGTTTTACCGTCAACGCATGTAGTATCTGGTGCATCGTGCAAATAAGAAAGAAATAAGCGGACACTGTCGTAGATCTTATGGTCCCTAAATCTTGAAAGCAAATATCTACATTCAAGGTCGTCATTGGAGTTTTTAGTAAGCCTAACAGCAGGAGGAACAAGTGGATCCAGAAAATTACTAGAAGTAGTGGGCACATTGGTTGGAGTGTTCGGCACATGAATTGACCCAGAGGATGATGGAAGTTGGGGAGCACCTGGAATGAAATTAGCGTATTTTGTGGGTGCCATGGGTCCATTTAACGTCAATTGCGAAGGCGGAATAGTCGTTTTCATATTGACAAAATTAGTGGAAGGAGTCTTATCGTTATTAGTGTTACTAGAGGAAGGAACGATATTTAATTTAGAAGGGGACGTAATCGCGCGGGTGTCTTTTATCTTCAACTGAGTAGGCAGAATAGTCGACGTAGTGTTGAGAATGTTAGTAGATCGCGTTTTATTATTATTGTTACGAGAATTAGAAATCATTTTAGACGGAGGAATAACAGTATGATTATTAGATGAGTTAGGGATGGCCTTTTTAGGATGATGACCTATGTTAGAACGTGAGCTAGTAACTGGAGTGTTAATAGTACTCGGAGGTGGAGTTCTATAATGACGAGAGGGATTGTGTGAGGGGTTACTTACAAAATGCGGCTTGAATATTTTATTATTAATAGGTTGTTGTTTACTGGATGCGCGCGCTAAAGTTGATTTGGTCCTCCATATTGAAAATTTCATTCCATTCCAAGTGTATGTCTTGCTTCCATCCGGTACATGCTTACAAAGCAGCCAAGCATACTGTGAAGGTACACTTAATTTGAAGCATTTTGTGGAACTCGAAGCACGTCGATGACGCTGACGATAACTCTCGCACGTGCAACCTTTAATCAGCAGTTCGTCTTCTAAGATTTTGCACAACCAGATATCGTTTACGTAGCCAGGGACACCTTTTACGAAAAACGTCGTAGTTTGGGATCGAGTGAGATGGTGAGCTGTACGGGCAGGAAATTCGGAAGAACCTAATTTCTCGAGACGACTATTCCATTCATCACGAGACCAATAAGTGCCGAAATAGAATAGCTGCTTTTCGGTTGGCTTCGGGGCAGTAGAAGAGAGGCGAATATCGCTGGACGAATTAATTGGCGCAGGAATAGGCTCAATAACGCAGGAAGAGTTGATTGGCGCAGGCTCAACATTGAGATTTACATCCACATCTGCAGGATCATTTACTTCGATGTGTGCTTGGCTCTTGGTAGTTGGTATTACTGCAGCAATGGATAAGCAATTGATCTTCAAGAGAACAGTGCTTAGGCAGCTCTCGATGCTTTCGACTTTTTCATAAATTTCGTCGAGATCACGTGCATTGTTGTTCATTGAAGGATGGTTTGTCGGACTGAAGTAACTTTCGAGCGCTACCAGTTTTTGCTCGAGACTGGAGATAGCTTTGGCAATGTTGCGAACATCTACGGAGTTAGAGATGGAGTTCGACAATCCGTCGAAACATCTTGCCATTTCCGAAAAGCTATCAGAGCTAGCTTTGGATTGTGCCTGAATTTTAGCTAGCAAATTATCTTTGTCCGAGTTGAGACTGTCGATATGCCCGATAATTTTCTCAAAAATGTATCGGAGCATATTTTTATACCCTTCGCTTATTAAGCGAAAAGGGTATATTAACTTTGTCATGAAGTTTGTAACGCATTGTAGGAAGCATCTCCGACCATATAAAATATGTATATATATGATCAGCGTGACGAGCTGAGTCGATTGGACGATGTCCGTCTGTCCGTCTGTCCGTCTGTCTGTCTGTTGCGACGCGTTTTACTCGGCCAGTTTTAAAGCTATGGAGCTGAAATTTTGCACACATGCTTCTTTTTTCTGCAGGCAGTTTGTATGTTTGAATCGCTAAAATCCGACGAGGGGGTCGTGAGGCTGACATACAAGCCTACCCCCCAAAACTAGGTTCTTCTTAGAAAAACTTTTTTATTTATGCACCAATTTCAATCTAATTTCACACAAATGTGTTTTAATTGGTGACACACCACATATGTAAAAATCGACCAAATCGAACAATGAGGTCGTGGGGCTGCCATACAAACCTAGTCCCCCAAATTAGGTTCTTCTAAAAAAAAACTTTTTTATTTTCCAATCGATTTCAATAAAATTTCACACAAATGTGTTTCTAATGATACCACAAAACTTATGTAAAAATGGACCAAATCGGACAATGGGGTCATGGGGCTGTCATACAAACCTAGCTCCCCAAATTAAGTTCTTCTAAGAATTTTTTTTCTTACACACCAATTTCAACCAAACTTCACACAAATGTGTTTCTATTGATGACACAAAACATATGTATAAACAGATGGAGTCGGACCATGTGGTCATGGGGCTACCATACAAACCTAGCCCCCCAAATCAAATTTTTCTAAAAATAACTTTTTTATTTGCACACCAATTTCAATCAAACCTCAGAAAATTATATTGATGCCACATAACAAACGTGAAAATAAATGAAATCGGACTATGGGGTCGTGGGGCTACCGTACAAACTTAACCCCCAAAATTGGGTTCTTCAAAAAATACTTTTTTATTTGTATACACAAATTTCAACCAAACCTCATGGAAATGTATTTTGATTGATGTTACAAAACATATGCAAAAATGAATTAAATCGGACCATGGGATCATGGGGCTGGCATATAAACCCAACCCCCAAATTAGGTTCTTCGAAGAAAAACTTTTTTATTTGTCCACCAATTTCAACCAAATCTCATAGAAATGTGTTTTAATTGATGCCACAAACATTCGTAAAAATTGATGGAGAGGCCATGCGTTCATAGGGCTGCCATACAACCCCCCCCCTTCCTCTTTCTGGTTCTTATAAGAAACCCACGTCCCCCACTTCTCCCAATAAATCTTCGACACTGCACTTATGTGAAAATTCAAAAGCATGGAAGCGAGGAGGACTGAACACAAGTCATAGGTACGCCCGAAAAAAACTTTTAGCCCGAGGGGAGCGAAGGGTATCCAAATTTCGGCCGCGCCCGAAATTAGCCTCGGTCTCGTTTGTATTCTGGCAGTCAGCGCAGATGAAATGTTCTGCTAGAAAAGGCGAGAACCAATCTCGAGGAGCATCCAAGCAGGTTCCATGTAGTTTCCGCTGACAAAAACCTTTGCAAACCACAAAATTGGTTTTATTATCGAAGGCAATGCAGTTTTGCAGGGCACATTTATGCATGTTGATTAAAGTTCGCTAAACACACGAAGATTAATATCAATGTTATAAAACAAATTAGCACAGCAGAATAAAGTGTACATTAAGGTAGGTCGGGTCACTAAAGTCATCAGAATTTTATAAAGCAAGTAAAATGTTATTGGGGTCACAAAAAATATTTATTTATATGTACACAGAAAATATTTATATGTTCACAGAAGAAATTGAACACATATGCGCAAACGAGTACGGTGGAGTTATGTAATTATAGGTACGACTAAGTGTGAAAAACAATGGGGTCACTGGTCAGCACAAAATAATATTTATGGGCGATTTAAAGGGGGTCACTATACACTCATTTGTGCTTCATATGAATAAAAATTAATAGAGAATGAAAAACACGTCCGAACTGCTCGACGGTTGGAACAGAAGTTGAAGTATAAATTAGCAGAGCCCGTAAACTTGTCTTCAACGCTTTCTAGATGCCTCTGCGACTTTAGTTGACGTAGAATAGGCTATGGTAAGAATTAGTGGGGGCAAAATTTTGACCTCCATTGTTTGAGTTTCGCTAAACTGAAGTTGTGTTTTCGCCCTATACCAGAAGAAGCTATCGCAACAATTGAAGAAAAAAGTTAGAAGTTGTTTTCGTGAATTTCTCAAGCCAGGATAATTTCTGGGAAATTAATTAATATATATATATACTTCTTTACTTTCATTGTAGCGAAGAATGATATGAGGCTTACCTCGGTCTTCAGTTCAGTGTGAAAAGACGCAATAAAACGACAGGGGAAGACTAGTAAGGATACCGAGATAGTCTACATAAAAAGGCCTCAACATAGAGTATGACTCCGAGTTTCGTTTCCTGGATATTCAGGACAATTGAGGCCATGGTACTCATGGGGTCTTTGAAACCCCACGTGCCCGTTCCCGTAAATTTTTACTTTTGGTTATCAAAACTTTTTTTCTGAAAATATTTGGGATTTTTTTCAAACATATTCCTGAGCAGAATTTATGTGCCTTAGATGTCCTGCAAGTTCCCCTGGATGACCGAAACCCCCCCAAATTAGTATGTAAAAAATACCCTCTGGGGTCCCAAAAGACCCCACGTGCTCGGTGGAGGGTTGTGTTCAAAGATCAATCTAAATAGGAATTTCAGACTCCTTGATCTTGTTTTGAAATAAATGTCACCTTCTTTTTGTGGAACCGATCATATAACTTAAAATAATAATAAAAGATTTTAAAGTTAGAATGACAAAAGAAGTCAGTCAACAAGATATTGGCATAATCGACTTTAAACTTTCTTTTCATTGCATATAACTGTAAAAACACTTGACTGATTTTTAAAAATACAATCATTACTCTATAACCCGGTTCAATTATTGCAAGTGGTAATCCGGACTAACGGATCATCCGGATTAGCGCAATAATTTTTTTCTGAGTGATAAACAGTCCAAATCAATAAAAAAGAGGAACAAAAGTCGATAAATAGTCTAAGAAAAATGGTATGGTCGGCAAAAATCCTACATCGGAAATTTTTTTGGATTATGGTTGGGGATGGTCCTCAGATTATGGCATTAAAAGTCCCAACCGATTGGGGGTCCGCAACCTTAAAAAAAGGGCGGAAAAGGGGTATTTTTTGGGTTTTTCGCGATTATTTAAAAAAACGGTAAGAGATGCAGAAAAATAATCTGAGGACGAAAAAACGACATAGAATTACCTTTGCAATGATATATAACAAATTAGAGTTTAATTGAATATTTCGGCGTTAGACACGAAAATAAATTAGAATATTTTCATTTTAGACCTTTTTTAAAAGCTCCATAACTTTTGTAAGACTACTAGTTCAGCCGTAAAATTTTGTATAAGTAAACATTCAGACGCTCCGGTCAAGAACCCCCATTATCCCCCCATTTGAATTCGTCAAAACGACATGTCCATAACTCCCCCAAAATTGGAGCAGAGTGCTAAATTTTGGTGTGTTGCGATTGGAGGACATAGTCACCCCACCCACCAAAAAGCAGCTCATTCGGATAAAAACTAAGGGTATCTCCCATACAAAGTGACCCGTCAGGAGTTTGTTCTACGTACTACTCATTTTATAAACTGTAGAACAAATTTGTCTCGTGAAGAGTAGAGTCTATCGTGTGGACGAAACTAGGTGGAAAAGCGTTGCCATGAATGGTGAACAATTTTTGATAGGTTCATTGTGGACTCAACATTCTTGAGTAAGCAATGAAACTTCAATTCATTCTAAAAAAATATTTCATTACTAGAGCCGCCGAAATAATTATAAATTCGCCCATAAAAAGCTTCAAAAATCAACAAAAACAAATTAAATATTAAATATTAAATCGAGCATATTCTGAAAGCTTCTTAACTTGCCTTTTCACAGTGACAACTCTAATATCGTTCAAAATCGATTAAATGCTACTATTCGTGCTTGTAAGCAATATAAAGCAGAATAACAGAACAAGATTTAGTTAAAACTTTAGTTTAGCGGCATTTCTGAAAACGACCCTACACTTCTGGTCCTGAATTAGTTGGGGTTCTAGTGACGAATAACAGGCGCGACAGTGTTATTTATCCCCATAAATGGGTACTCGTTTAACATCTGAATGAGATCATAGTCCGTCACAAGCTCGTGAGTTCGAAAAACACCATGATCCACGGTGAGATTCGAAGTCATGACCCTGTGCACCGAAGGTGCGCGCACTAACCGCTAGACCAGCCAGACTACTAGTTCTAGTGACGAGAAACTTAAAAATAAGTCGGGGGAGGCAGGAATTTCTAACGGGAGCCTTTAGTGGTATAATATTCTTTGAGATAGTTGGATTGAAAATGGCCCAAAACTACCGAGCTTGGTGTTGCTTCAAAATATTTTTGGGGTCGTGGTAATAAATGAACAAAGGCCGCAGATGTGTTAGTGATATCCAATTTCCAATATCTTAAAGGTACATTTTCGTCGACACGACCGCAGCGGCCCTAGCGACAGCGACTCGCTCACTCCATATAAAAACTCGTTTCAAAAATGAGAGAAAAATGAGTTTTTATATGGAATGAGCGAGTCGCTCTCGCTAAAGCCGCTGGGGTCGTGTCGAGGAAAATGAACCTTAACCGCTTTTTTGTTGAGGCGTTGAGATCAACACCATAAACTGAATTCATTCACGGTGAGACTCGACCACGACCCTGCGCATCGAAGGTGAATTTATTTACATTTTTTATAAGGTCGCCGATGATTCCTTCAATGCGTTACAAATTTCATGACAAATGTATATACCCTTTAACGCATTGATTGAAGAGTATAAAAAGATTGCGATTAAATTTGAAAGGAATTTTATTAGCAAAATCTGGGATTTAATAAATCCTATACATAGTGTGAATCCCCTGAATTTTGTGAACAATATTTTTTGATTGCCTAGCAACTGTTAGAGACTGATCAAATCGCATAGATACAGGCGACCAACGAATTGCATTTGCATTTCCCATCAAAAACCTGATTGGTTAAATGTGTCCGGGGGAGATTACCAGACGACACACTATATGAATCGAAACAAGATTCGAATTGCAGTTAAGACTTCATTAAACCCTAGGAAATATGTCTCGGATTTTAGTCTGTTTGGGTATGATTTTTGTCGGTCTTTCACTAACATTAGAAATGTATGAAACAAGAATTTCAAAAAGTCAATAGTTTTACTACAGATAAATCGTTAGATATATCTGAAAGATTCCGAGCAAAAGTTTCACTAGAGAATAAAAAATATACTATGTACCTAAGTATGTTTAACATGTTCGCCAGTACAAATATACTGTTGCTCGTATGAAAATCTAATGTTCTACACGTATAAAAATTTGCCACAAACCTGACACTAGAATGACAAATGACTCGCCAAACTTACCTATTTGATATTTTACAATTGACAACGTGAGTATGCAACAGCAAATAGATCTACGAATTCTATGGGGCCACGTTATTATCTTTGACATCTCAAACATCTGATCTTGTATCAGAATGATAGATGATCTTGTAAAGAATGTTTCCACTAAATATTCGCATATTTTCTGCGGACTGCAAAGCCCATATGCAAACAATGGACGAAAAAACAGGTCTTACGCTACAGATACTATACGCACGTACAAAACAACAAATTTATGTGTTTCACCAGGAGCGATTAATATTGTTTAAATTTCTTCCCATAACTCATGAATGTGCTCGTATTTTCACGCCCACAGCTGCGATCTCCCTCTGGGATTTTGAATAAAACTCATGTTCCGCCGTATATTTATTTTAATTTCTTTTTATTGTGTTGTATTAATAATGTAAACTAATTTTTTATTAGCACTGAATCGGGGTGTCGCTATTCTCTTTTTTTTATTGAAACTCAACAAACATGATTTTCAGATTCTTTTGAATTTCTTTCCATGCAAAATAAGCAGCACAAATTTGGAAAATTAATTCAAATATAACGTCAATTTTCCTATTACGTAAATTTTCAGTTCTTTGTAGAAATATTTATTCGCATCTAAAAATGAGATTTTATGCAGAATAAATCTTAAACGTTAGACGTAATTTGGCCAATATGAATTAAGACCCCATTTTCCAAAACTGATGAATGTTTTGGAAATATGGAATAATATTTTAATGGAATTCCATTCCATTACTAAGATTAAATCCGAAAAAGGCAGTCATATATTATTTTCTGTAACCAACCAAAATCCGATAGACGATAATCGCACAAAATTGATATAATTTAGTTATGAAATGCTAACTTCATTTGCTAACTTCTGTTTACAGTACGCCTAATTATTTTCCATCTCCAAAAAGTAAGCGTGTGTGTTTCTTGCCAACTTCAACTCAGAAGCTTACAAAAGTTTTCAGTTAAAGTACGTTGTCCCCGACGCGGCCGCAGCGACTCTAGCGACTGCAGCGCCTTTAGAGCAAGTTCCCTACCCCAAGCAGCCGTCGCCCGAAACCCGAAAATGTATTATGTACAACAAGAGTCCTGCGACTGCTTTATATACAGGGTGTCCCGCATTAGGTGGTCAATACTATAAGGGTTGATAGCGCAAATTGTTTCAGCAAGAAAATTGCCAATACAATCGGATTTTTTTACCGTTACCTTGTTATCGCTCTTTTTGTGAAAGTCATCGAAAATCGTGACTTGTCATGCAAAATCGTAATTTGCAGCCCTCTAGATAACTTAATCCAAGATTTGATTTCAGTTTCAGAAATAAAATTTCACAAAAACTGAAGTTTTTGCTGTTGTCAAGATTATCGCCACTTTCAAGATACAGTTACTCAAACTTAATATAAATTTTAAAATAGATTTTTCATCGAAAATTCAAACAATAATTTCATAACGGTGCTTTATACGTACAACTCTGCAAAGTTGATAAAAGTTACTTCAACATATTGGCTTTCGAACGGTATATCACTTTTCATATTTACAGTGCGGGATTTTGGAATTACACATATTGGATGTAGTCTGGCTGGTCTAGCGGTTAGTGCGCGCACCTTCGGTGCACAGGGTCATGACTTCGAATCTCACCGTGGATCATGGTGTCACGAGCTTGTGACGGACTATGATCTCACTCAGATGTTAAACGAGTACCCATTTATGGGGATAAATAACACTGCTGTGCGTGATGCTGATTTCATTACCTCAACAAAAAGCAGATAAGATCTTGGAAATAGGATGTCACTAACACATCCTGCGGCCTTAGTCCAATGCTGGATTGTCGCGCCTGTTATTTATTTCATATTGGATGTAAAAAAAACAAGGTAATTATTTTCTTATCGGATTATTCAAACTGAAATGTTATTGATTTATTTTTTATATTTTACTATCGCAATTTTAACGAGACCGAGGCTAATTTCGGGCGCGGCCGAAATTTGAATACCCGTCACATTTGAATGAAACTTAAGCTCCTTTTGTGTTAAAAATTTCTACCGCAGCCCTACATGACGTGTTGCGATTCCATCTGTTCCTGGATACGTTGGGGTTAATCCAGGAACACACTTGGATGTATTTTGGTTAAGATTCAAAAAGAAAAAAGTTGTTCTTACAAGAACCTAATATTTGGGAGTTGGTTTGTATGACAGCCCTATGATGTAATGTTCCGATTCCATCCATTCCTAAATATCTTCTCAGGCTTTACTAGCCTAAGGTGACCAGATTACCGAAGGCCCAATGCAGTACACATTCCGGAATTCGGTTTTCAGGCAAAGCCTCAATCGTACTATTTTATATTATTTGTTATCATTCGCTTAATGTTATCAAAACAGCAAGGTCCCGATGTGATCGCATTAAGCGGCGTCAACTGTATGTCACGAGGCTACCACCGTGATTGATGCCATAAAACGACCACATATTCTCCATCCTTTCATAAGTGATATCTTCCTAAACGGAATACAGCAAGAATAGTAGCCTTTATTCTGGGAAATGTGTGGTGAACCTTGTGAAAGCAAGGTTCCAGGGACGTAGCCAGGGGAGGGGTCCAGGAGTCCTTAACTTCAAAAAATTTCGTAAGACCTCATAGAGGCTACACAATTTGAAATAAAATATTTCCCTGTAAGAATGAAGTATTTTTTTTGAGCTGTGCGAAGGGAAGGCAAAAGCAGCACGACGCGGGCACCGAATACTCGATCGTACTTTCCATAGTTGCTGCTTCGTGCATATACCATGGCCCACGAGCCCTTCTATAATAATTGTACAGAAAAGAAGTCTTTGGCGTTGTAGACGTGGCACTGTCTGCTTCCGATGATAGCGGAGCAATTAAGTAATCGTGCGTGCTATCGTGCTCGTCCAGCCTCGTCAAGCGATAAAATTGAATTCGATACAGGAACAATGGGACAGGAGGCATATTATTCATTGGGGCAACGCCGACACTTGTCTACAATTAGCAACATGATTCTAAAAATGTCATAACTTCTGAAGCCCAGCTAAATCCTGGCTACGTCCTTGCAAGGTTCTGTTGGTACTAAACAGGACCCAGAAAAGATCTCTCAACTTCTAAATGTTTTCATTGACAAAACATCATCAGCATGTGAAGTGCAAATGTATGTTCTAACACGCAAAGTTATAACAGGCATGGAAGTATGTAGCCAGGATCTCGTTTAAAAGGGGCAAACCCAACAATTGTTCAACACAATGAATCCGGATTTTTTTTAGGGTTAGGAATAGGTATTTAATTCAAATGTACGACAAAGATTAGGACTTTTTGTCAGTTTAAATTGTCGGTTTTTTAAAACCATATTTCAAGAAAGGACAATTTATAATCAAATTTGTTTCAATACGGATTCGATTTCCGCTTTCTAGACAGTCGATACTCAGTGATTTTTCAACTTTTGAATTTCAGTATTCGAAACTGCAGTCTCAGCAGCATTGTAGGGATGATGATGGCCCTGTCCCTATCTATGACTATCCGTGACCCTGAGACAAAAATCATGAAACTGTTTATTTGAAGTACGAAAATTACACCTCCTTGCACCTACCTATTTAAAAGTTTCGTTTTGTTTATTACAATAGGTAAATTAATACCTCATTGTGCAGACAATTCTTAAGCGGATGGCGAACCATCTGGGGATTTATCGCTAGTTTATTGGATTTAGTCGAAATATAGGGGAAATCCTTGCAGAGTCCTTTAGTTTGCATTTTCGTTTTCATAAGAGGTTGATAGGGGAATCGGATGGAGTACAGTAATTTTTCCATCGTTTTGTGAAAAATTCAAATCGCATCTTTACATGGCTGTTACTTCTGAACCTTGGCACCTATAGATGCTTGAAATTTTTACCTAATACGGGCAGTGCAGTCCTCTATACATGGCTGTTAAATTTCAAAATGTTCCCTTCCAAAATTTCCGAATTAGCGACAATTTTCGATTGATACGATTGAAATCCCGAACGCAGATAGGTGGGAACTTGAGTTTTGGAGACAATGTGAGCGGTGAGCGCCAAGTATAGCTCTACAGCTACAAGTCTGAAAATTTCAAGGCTCTACCTTGAAATTTTCACAAGTCTGCCAATTTTCAAATTTATTGGACAAATTTTATAGAGTTTTCGATTAGAAAAGACGAAAGTGCAATTTGGGCAGCTGTAACTGTCGAACGCAGATAGGGGGGCCCTAAAATATGGAGAAATGAAAGTAAATGTAGTCCCTGTAGGTTGTGGAGCTACTTGGCGCTTACATTTAGGTACATTAAATTTCAGAACGATTGACCAAAGAGTTCTGAAATTATCGAAAATGAACGTTTGCCATATGAAAGTGAGATTACCGTGCTAATAACACCTAACAGACTGTCTACAGGCTTCACCGAGGAAGTTATTATGCATTCATTTAGGTTTCTTTGGTGTGGCGTTGGGAATGCTGTTCATTTACTAATGCTGTACGACAAGTCAAAATGCTGGGTGAAGTTTGGTTAAGATTGATTCACAAGGAAAAAAGTTGTTCATCCAAGAACCTAATTTCCAGCGGTTGGCTTGTATGACAGCCCTGTGACGTAGTGTTCCGATTTCATCTGCTCCTAGATATTTTTTGAGGCTTTACTAGGAACACATTTGGATGAAGTTTGGTTACGGTCGGCTCAACAAGGAAAAAGTTTTTCTTAGAAGAATTTAATTTTCAATGGTTCGTTTGTATGGCAGCCCTATGACGTAGTGTTCCAATTCCATTCGTTCCTAGATATGTTTTGGGGCTTTCATAGAAACACACTTGGGTGAAGTTTGGTTAAGATTGGTACATATTGCAAAAAGTTTTTCTTAGAAAAACCTAATTTTCAGGGGCAGCCCCATGACCCCATGGTCCCATTCCATTCGTTCCGACATATATACAGCGTACACTAAAAAGAAACTTGTGTACAAATTTTCAGCCCGATAGCTTCAAAACTGAGGGACTAGTTTGCGTTGCAACAGACGGACAGACAGACAGACGGACAGACAGACAGACAGACAGACGGACATGGCTCAATCGATTTCTCTCGTCACGCTGATCAATAATATATATACTTTATATAGTCGGAGGTGCTTCCTTCTGTGCGTTGCAAACTTCATGACAAAGTTAATATACCCTTTCACATAGTGACGGGTATAAAAATTTGTTAAATAAAAATGAAAATAAAGTTTTGAATATGAGAAAGAACCAATAAATTAATATTATTAACTAATGATTAAATGGGTCTGTTTGATGAATTGGAATAATGCTGCTGGAATTGGCCTCCTCCATTTTGTATGCAGACACCTTCCGCGCATGGAAGAAACGTCCGGAAAGATTTCAGGAGGGGTTTCCTTTACGTTGTCACAAGCATCATTAATTCGCCGCAGCAGCTGTTCCCGGGAGGTAATCGGAATAGACATTGTTTTTTAAGTTACCCCATAAATAAAAATCTAGGGGAGTAAGGTCGGGACTTCTCGCAGGCCACGCAACTGTCCCAAATCTGCCAATCCACTTTCCGGGAAATTCGTATTCCAAATATTCCTTGATAGATCTCGCATTATGAGTGGGGCACCCGTCTATCTGCCATAAATAGCAAATATTAAATTTTAACTGTTATAAGTACCGTTGCATTTGCCAAACAATGTACAAAATTTGAAATATCTTACAGTTCTGGTCAAAATAATGTAGCGAGATTCTATCCCGAATTATAATAGCCTTAGTTTGTATTTTTCTAATTTTTTCTTAATTTCTATTAAGTTTGAGTAACTGTATCTTGAAAGTGGCGATAATCTTGACAACAGTAAAAACTTTGAAATAGCATAGGTCGAATTCCTAACAGTTTTCCAGATATAGCTAATTTAAAAATCAGTGTTTCGGCTGATGCCGATTTTTCGCGATTTTATAGTAAAGTTCTATTAATTAGCTTATTTAGCACATTTAGCAGAATTTTTAGCCGTTTTCGGAAAAATATTTCCGCCAAACTAAATTACGGGCTTGAGTCTATAAGCGGCTAACTAGGAATGTGCATTTCAAATCAAAAGTATGATGCAATCACAGAGAAAACTTTTATAAAATTATTAACTTCGAGCTCCTAATATTTTCAAATGTTCGGTGTACACGGAGAGAAAAAAGTAGTGAAATTTAATCAATTCTGTAGTAAAATTTACAAAAATGTAATTAATTTTGACCCCATCGCATTTGTAGTAAAATTAACTACTCGCGTTGTGAATAACTTTATTAAATTTTAATGAAATTAACTTCCTTTACTGTAAAAGTTTACTACAACCGTAGTAATAATTTACATTTATGACAATTCGAGTTTCATTACATATTAATGAATATTGCAATTTTTACAGTAACTTTTCACAACGAAATAATGGCAATCCAAAACACTATTTTTTATTGTTCATTATGCAAGAAATGAAAAACAACAATTTTCCAATTTAATTTAACAGTATTTATTGTTAAATCATAAGATTATACAGGAAAATTCACATGGCTGGTCTGGACTGGAATCTTCTTTTATTACTTCAACATTTCGTGTAAGAAGCATTTCGTTTCATTCACATTCCGCTATTTGTGTTCTGTCCTAGAAGGAGCAATAAAAATCAACCAATTAAGTGAAAAAAGGAAAGAAATATAGATTCGATATCAAAACGAGTTTGATTGCAATGCATTTATTTAGTCACCTTGTCCTTGATGTATGTGTGATGAACTCCGCCTTCATTCTCAGTTTTAAGCCTGAAATGTTGTTAACACTGACAGCGTCTTTCTTGTTCCTGTTAAATCTTAAATTCTCCCTTCTTCAGTCAATTTAATATAATTCCTATAATAAGATAATAATGTAATTAGTAAAAATAATAATAAACGGAAAATTGTATATGTTTGTTCACTTACCACCGGATTATACGACTAAATTGCTGGATTACCTTCAATTGAAATTTCACGACACGACACACAAACTAATTTTTCAAAAAATATTTTTTTGTTTGACATTTTATATTTTTATAAAGTTTGTAAGGAACTAGAGCTCGGTGAAAATTTATTGCATTTGTAATTAAATTCTACTGAAATAGTGTGTAGTAACTTTTTTCATTACAACGTAATGAAAATTGTATTAGCAAGCGATATGTCAAATTTACAACATTTTGTAGTAATTCGATAAAAATTTATTAATTATGCAATGAATATTAATTATTTGATTTTCAGTGAATTTAATTATTCGTTTTAATAAAATTCACTGCAGAAATTTCTCTCCGTGTAACATTGAAAATTGGTCTAATACAAACACATTTGACCTTTAATTGAAATATTGCATAGTTGCGAAAACTTGTGAATTATCATGCAAAACAATTAATTACACACTTACCAACCATCTATTGCATCCAATCATTCTAATGTAAAAGTATATTTAAATTACATATTTTCGAAACCCACAATGGTTGATGATACGACAATTAACATGGTAATTAATAAATTATACTGTTGGAGAACCGTCAACACTTCGGTTACATTGTGTGGGCTCAGAATAGCTAAAATGCATTCAAAATTCAAATGAACTCAGATGCATTTAACCCTAGTCTCACTGACACGGATACAGATGTAACCATATGAGTTTAAAGCGCTGTAAATTTCGAACACAATTAACTTGATTCTTCTTGACATCTTAGATCAGACCGGTTTTAAACAATTTTAGCTAATTTGGAATTAATTTATTCGTCAGTGTTAACGGAAAAAAATGACGGTGTATTAATTTTACCGGCACAATGAATTTTATTGCAAAATCTATTGCAAAATCAGATTTCCACCACTCTTAAACCAGGGCCTACATATTTTACATATTTTGACGAAATTGACCTTAAAATTGTTATACTTACATATTTGGTAACATAAAGGCCTTGAGGACCTTTTAGTCATTTAATTATGTTAAAATTGATTCATTTCTACATGCAAAAACATAAATAATGGTTCTTGTTTATCCTAGACTTCCGCTTTGTCCTGTTATGGGAATTTAAGTCTAAATTTCAGAAAATAAGCAAATTGTGAAAACCACACCAAAAAATCGTACAACATCAACAAAAGAGACAAGTGACCCACTCGTTTATTTGTTTTTAAACTAATTTAATTTATTATTATATTTATTCAAGACTCTTAATATTTATTAAACACTTTTTTATATACAATTAACCATATTACCATTTTGTTAGAAGCTGGATTCGAACTCGGTCCCCTTGCGTGCCAGTACACTCATATTGCCACTGCGCCAGAAGGGAAATATATTTCCAATGTTCTCAAGACCTGCAGCAGTACTTGATACACACTTCATGGCGGACGCCTTATTGAGACTCGGCCACGACTTTTTTATTTTTGTTTTCTTTCTCACAAATTGTATTAAAAAATTTCTTTTTGGAATTGATAGTTGAAATAGATTGGATGCGTCTGCAGAGGCATCGGCAGAGGCATCAGCATCAGCAGAAAAATTTCAATTTAGAACACACGCATTTGCCTTTGATGACCCACATTGACAGCAGCGGCAGAAGCATCGGCAGAAGCATTTTTCTGCTTCTGCCGCTGCTGTCATTGTGGGTCATCAAAGGCAAATGCGTGTGTTCTAAATTGAAATTTTTCTGCTGATGCCGATGCCTCTGCCGATGCTGATGCTGACGCGGGATATCTAATTCAACCATAAGATTTCCATTAAAATTTAAAGGCAAAGATTACTCAAAAAATCGAAAAGGTACAGAAAATGCGTTACTACTAATTCATCAGTGTGAAGAAATTTCGCAAAAAAGAAGAATTGATTTTGTCAATATGACTAAATTATTTATTGTGCTAAAATATGATTGCTATTCTTCTATTTGATTAAGTTTTCGTCGAATTTGACAAATTGTGAATTTGTTATTTTGACTATTTTTTTTTCAATCTTACAATTCATCATCATCAATGTAGCACGATAGACAGACGTCGTCAATTGGTTCCAATAGTTTAGCGCAAACAAATTGTCAGTTTGAATAATTTCTTCTATACAAAGAAAAACTTTTACAAAGTGAGATTTCTTCAAATTGATAAAAAATTGTAAGCGAATAATAATAAAACTGATGAAAATTTAGTTAATGTGATAAAACGAAAAGCAAAATTTTCATATTGAATAATATGAAACTTTTTTGCTAAAAATCTACACGTACTTTTTCAATGCAACAAATTATTATTCAAATCAAATAAAAATTTTATTCAAAATTTTACGAAAAAAATTTCGTTTCTAGATATGAAGAAATATTTGGTTTACTTAGTGTCGAAAATGTCAAAGCCTATTCGTCCTATCGTCATATTTTGAACGATATGCTAAAACTCTCTATTGAGCATTGTATACTATTCAAAACCTACGTTATTCCCCAAAACATAAAAAGAAATCCAAACTTCATAACTTTTAATAATTTTAACAAAAAAAATGATCCATAAGTTTGGAAATTTTATTCTTCCAGCACTGAATAATATTAAATGAAAAGCAAATTATGTACATACATGCCTTTTTACTGTCGTCATTTCAATAGAGAGTTTTAGCATGTCGCGGAAAATAGTACGACATAGTTTGACATTCTATGTAAAAATTTGCTATTATTTGTCGTGATTATACACCCATGCCTACTTGGGACATGTAAAATTGTGATATACTGTTTCGTAGGTAGGTAGGCAAGCGAATTTTTACATAGAATGTCAAACTATGTCGTACTATTTTCTACGACTAAAAAAACTCTATTGTAACACCTCAAAATTTGTTTATTTTTTTTCAAATTGACTAATTCATTTAATTGTTCATTTACAGGTCTACATCACTTTATGTAGTACATAAATGTAAGTAGCATGTAATGTACAATATTTAAAAAAATATTTAATTAAATCGGCATAACACTGTCAATATTCACATAACAACAACGTGGAAGGTCGTGACGCAGAAGTTTGATCAAGTTTGACAAGAAGGAGCGTTCCTATAACTAAAATTGAGACAGCCCTGATTAAAATTATACAAGAACGTTAAGGACCATTTACTCGTTCATTATAATGACACTTCAAGCATTTGTGAACCACGAAATGGCGCCTAAAAGCATGCTTCAAGCGTTATTTATACGTACACGTTATCGGCCCTATGGATTTGTTCAAACGTCGAGCCGTACGGCCCGCAATCTCGAGACATAAAAATGCATTGGCTCATTTGGGAAGTAGGCGACGGGCGAGAGCCGTGACGCTGTCAAAACATGGTTTGCGAGACGTATTGTCACATGTCATCCGTCGCGTGCCATAACATCTAAAGCTGTCGAAATCTGCCGCTCGGCTCTTACAGAGATGGGTCGTTTTTTCAATATTACCCTGGTTGGTTTAGTTCTCCGCGAATCCACTATGACTTACTTAGTCCTCCTCCTTATTTATACCGCTTCATGGCGCGGCATCGCGTCGCACGGCCTGCGGTATTGGCATACCCGTTTTGGCGGTAGCGTCTCAGCCTATTTCTACAGGCAGCTCTATCTTGGATCGTGTCATAGCCGAAGCCAATGCGTTGTTGTGTGCTTCGTAAAAATGGTAACCTGCACACCACTGGAAGCGCGGTAATTCGCCTGAAATCGCGAGTGCTTGTAGGAATCACCATACACTGTCCAATCGATTGTACGATAAACGGTCATTTGCTTTTGATTTCCGTGTATGTGCGGCCTTACAACAGCTTGAATGGACGAGCTTGAGCTTTTAACTTTTGAGGTTTGAGTCTACGTTTTTATATTAATTTATGGCGACGATACCTACAAAAATATTTGCCTAAAGCATCGGTTCCCAACCAGTTTGATGCCGCGACGACGCCTTAACCCTTCTGTCGGCACCTACTACAATATGCATATTCTATACTCAATAGGTCTGGCTGGACCTACTGAGAAAATTTTTTTATTTTTTAGAAAAGTAAAATTTTTATCGGTAAAATCATTCTACCAATTCTTTACTGCAATTTTTCAACAATAAAAGTATCAAAATAATTTTTGTAGATATATAGGAAACGTTTTTAAGTATATATATTTTGAGATGGTATTAGTACATACAAACATGTTTCTCCCTTATTTTCTTCTTTTTTTGCTTCACTATTTGCATTGCGTATATCTAGTAGATAGTTCGATCGAATTTCCGAATTCCAATATCTTTGGGGAAATATTTAGCACTTTCTTGGCAGATTTTATCTCGAATTTTGTCTACAGATTTAGGGAAATAGGTGGAAAGAAATAGGGAATTTTCAAGCGCAAAAATCATTTAATTCTAAATTTGTCGTGAATTTCTTGCTCAATTATATTTAGAAAGACGTTTGCAAGTCACTCATACTTATTCCTTACTATTACAAAGGAAATAAAAATGGTTTGAATTTCCTAGGATCAAATCTCAGTTGATTAGGTGATGTTATAAAATGTGACAAAATTAGGCATACCCATTTCCGAACTTCACGGCTTTTCATGGAAAAATCTCAGAAATTTTTATCGTTTATAGTACAAATTGAATTTAAATGACTTTATTACATCATAAATAAGAGTAGTTAATATTTGCACTTTTTACTTCAAGAGAAAAATCAGGGGAAAAACTATAGGTCTGGCCAGACCTATTGGGTATCAAAAAGCACTATAAATTGAAAATCATTAAAAACATACTCAAAACTTCAACCGATTTTGTCAAATTTTTGCAAAATGCTTCTAAACATATTATTCTAGGATATCATGAAATAGGAAGTCGCTGTGATTTCATCTTCTATACTTTTTTCACCAAAATATAGTGCCAAAGGTCTGGCCAGACCTTCGTGCCGACAGAAGGGTTAAATATAATACGAGACAGAGGCTAATTTCGGGCGCGGCCGAAATTTGGATACCCTTACCGGGGTAAAATTTGTTTCGGGCGTAACTACGACTTGTGTTGAATCCTCCCCTCATTCTTTTCCTTCCGTTTTCAGATAAGTTCCATGGCACCGATAAAACAATTGTGTGAGGTTTATAGTTGGAATAAGTGGGCAAATAAAAAACATTGTCTTAGAAAACTTTATTGGGGAGAGGGGGCATGGACACATAGTACGATTCCATTTTTATACCCTTCGCTCATAGAGTGAAAGGGTATATTAACTTTGTCATGAAGTTTGTAACGCATTAAAGGAAGCATCTCCGACCATATAAAAAGTATACATATATGATCAGCGTGACTTGGGGAGTCGATTGGAGCATGTCCGTCTGTCTGTCTGTCTGTCTGTCTGTCTGTCTGTCTGTCTGTCTGTTGCGACGCGTTTTACTCGGCGGGTATTGAAGCTAGCAAGCTGAAATTTTGCACACGTGCTTCTTATTGTTGCAGGCTGTTTGTATGTTTGATTCACCGAAATTGGATCACTGGGTCATAGGGCTACCATACAAACCTAGCACCCCAATTTGAGTTCTTCTAAGAAAAACTTTTTTATTTGTGTACCAATTTCAACCAAATTTCACACAAATGTGTTTCTATAGATAACACAAAATATATGCAAGAATGGATTAAATCGGACTATGGGGTCATGGGGCTGCCATACAAACTTAACTCCCCAATTAGGTTCTTCTAAGCAAAACTTTTTTATTTGTGCACCAATTTCAACGAAATTTCACACAAATGTATTTCTATTGTTGACACAAAACATATGTAAGAATGGATGAAATCGGACCATGAGGTCATGGGGCTCCCATACAAATCCAACCCCCCAAATTAGGTTCTTCTAAGAAAAACTTTTTTATTTGTGCACCGATTTCAACCAAATTTCACACAAATGTATTTCTATTGATGACACAAAACATATGTGAGATTGAATCAAATCGGACCATGGGGTCATGGGGCTGCCATACAAACCAAACCCCCCATATTGGTTCTTACCCATTATTTGCGGGTGTGTCGAAATGAAACATATAATGAAACTAATAATGTAGTGCTTGTACGACACGCAACGAATCGACAGCTATTTTAAACCAAAAATCAATGTCCACTTTACATATAAAAACCTGTTTCGCAAATTTTTGAAATCCTCAAACAAAATCGCTCAATTTCAGAAAATGCTAATAGAATTCATGAAATATCCCCTGGATAATTAAATAAGAACTGTTTTCTTTGTACTGGTCAAAAATTATTTCAAGCGGGTAACGCAAAGTACGCAGAAGTTGCATTTACAAAAAATTTTGCGAAAACGACACATCCGCGCATTAACAGCGTTATAGCATCAAGTACATTATGTGATTCTTGAAACTGGGATTTGTTATTTTCATAATTGAGTTGGAAATCAATGTATGAGAAGCACTCTAACGACATTCCGATACAAGTAAAGTGTCGATACTTCTGTTTTGATACCAAAGAATTCTGGTATCGATACTTTTCTTTCTACTTTACTCGGTATCGAAACGATTCGATTCAAGTAACCAGATGAGTACTTTTTGAATCTTTGGTATCTGCCCATACACCCACATGCTTTCCGGCAATAAATTATTTCGTAAATCGTATCATTATGGCAAAACATAAAGGTGATTGATTTTATACTTGATGTATGTATCATGAAAAACCGATCGGGGAGGTGCAGTTCAGCATCTCCTCTCACGTTTGAATACTCCATTATTTTTGGAATCTATATCTTAGTATGCGGGCAGCTAATATATTCTATATCCTATTCCCAGTGATTCCCAATGTAAACCATCGCAGGCATCGCAGACAATAAATATATTGTTTCCAAACAATGTGGAAAATAAGGCTGTTTTTTTCGAAATAATATGGGCAATATGAAAACAGGATTTTTCAAATGAATGAATGCTTTTTTGCATAACCTACTAACCTCCCGGACGTAAATAAAGTATATTAAGTAGACTCTTGACTCGATAATCCGGATCAATTATTGCAAGGGGTAATCCGGACCATCGGAACATACGGATTAGCGCAACACTTTTTTTTCTGAGGAAAAACAGTCCAAATAAATAAATAAGAGGAACAAAAGCCGATAAATGTATTATTTCTTTGAAATTAGTCAGCATTATGTCATTTGCCAAACCGTCCCGTAAAAAAGTACGAGACCAAATTTACCATTTCACCCTGAAAATCTCAAATATCCGGACTTGTTCCCAGTACCGTATAGTCCCATGTGGGGCCATGGTGCGTTAACTCAGCCGTTTACAGACAATTTCGAATCAACGTTACATTGCATATCATTTCGGAGTGTATATAATGCTGCAAGCACTATAATTTCCTATCCGCACATGTACGGAATTTTTGGACCACGCCGAGATTCGATCTCCGGACCTCTAGATTACTAGCATCGTAGAATGAGACTCAACCAAGTAAGCCACAGAGCGTGGTATAAATATCCGGACTATAGGGTCAAAATTGGTGCCGAAATCCGGACTATAGAATACGTAGGTGAAACATTTAGTGGTCCGGATTAGCGTGATATCCGGATTAAAGGAGATCCGGATTACCGAGTCAAGACTGTATAATAAAATATTCACTCCCATTTATTTTCATTATGTAAACCATTTTTCTCAAGAAAGTAGATAAGATTTTCCCTTGCAAATTCTGTGTCGCTGTAGTGCGGGTGTGTCGTTTTTGACACATGTCCTGGAAAGGACCCCTGAGGTCATACGAAAAAAATAGTTACAAATTCTGAATCTAGGATCGAAGAGAACATGTTACACCAATTTTCATCAAATAATTCCCATTGGATCAATACCCGCAAATAATGGGTTAAGAAACAATTTTTTTACACCAATTTCACAAAACCTTGAATTAATGTGTCTTTATCAAAGAAACTAAAAAGTTCAAAACGAATGGAATCGTACTGTGGGGTCATGCTCCGGCAGCCCCAATAAAATTTTCCAAGCAAATATTTTTATTTGTCCACTTATTTCAACCAAGCCCAAAACTTTTGTCAAAACTGAAGAAAAAGAATGAAAAAGGATTAAATACAAGTCATAGGTACGCCCGAAAAAACTTTTAGCCCAAGCGAAGGGTATCCAAATTTCGGCCGCGCCCGAAATTAGCCTCGGCCCCGGGGTTGGCGAGCGAAGCGAGCAGGGGGCGAAGCCCCCTTGTTTCATTTTTATTTATTTTTTTTTTGTTTCTATAAAGATATATTAATACAAGGCTTTGTGAAATTGGTATAAAAAAAATGTTTCTCAGAATGGGGGATTGGGTTTGTATGGCAGCCCCATGACCCCATGGCCCTTTTCCATCTATTTTTACAAATGTTTTGTCAATAGAAACACATTGGTATGAGGTTTAGTTGAAATTGGTGCACAAATAAACAAAACAATTTTTTATTAAAAGAACCACCAAATTAGGTTGGTCTTGTATGCCAGCTCCATGATCCAATTTCGGTGATTAACTCATTGCCGGACACAACGCCAAAATTTGACACGATTTGTATGTCAAATGCTCAAAATTGGACGTCTATAGACGTTCTGTCCGGGAAAGGGCAGGGCCGGATTTAGCCTCTATTGCGCCCCTGGGCAGTTACGAATTTGCCGCCCACCGCCACTTGATAAGCTTGAAGGTAGCAGTTGTCTCACATAGGAAATGTATGCAAAACGTTAGCGGGCGTAAGTGAAGAATATTGAAAATTTCAAATTTTTTACTAGTAAGCGTATTTTCTATGTTTGAAAAATTTTTATGTTGCTTCCCAGGCGTGAATCTAGGTGTTCCGTGCACCTCCCAAAATTGTTTTAGGAATGATTGAAACTCCAATGATAATATAGAAAACTGTACAATTCTTATTACATTCGGCTTTTCACTTTCTTTAGAAATGTTTTCTAATTTTTTTTTGTCGATCGTTTTAGAAATAATTTGCGAATTACCCCAACAAATAAAATTTCCTTTATTAGCATCATATTTAACCAGAAAACGTCATATCGAGTAAACCCAACATTAAGAAAGCTTACCGTAAATTTTGAACACACCTTGACCTAATTTGTTTTCGGTGATAAAGATAACGAACTGATGTTATTCAGCAAAAATCATTCTGTGCCTAAAAAGTTCTAGATTTTCCTGATTTCAACTAGTTTAAATTATTTTTTATTTTCGGTGGAATTTCCCGTTTTTTCTATGAAAAAAAAAATAGCGAATTCGAAAATTTTAGCGTAAAAATTCTTAAAAATTTAGTTAAACCTATTCCTATAAACCTATTTGGGGACAAATTTTAAAAGTAATTGAATACACGAAAATGTGTGGTTAGATGAGTTACTTGCTTGGGGGCGCAAAGCAAATTATTTTCTACAAATATGTTTTAGTTTTCAAAATTCATCTTTCCCATAATTTTAGACTAATGAAAAACATTTAAGAATTTGCCGCCCCTCAAATTTTGCCGCCCCGGGAGGGAAAGGGTTAAAACAACAAACAGCCTACAATAATAAGAACGTGTGCAAAATTTCAGCCTTCTAGCTTAAATACCCGCTCTGTGGTTCACTTGGTTGAGTCGCACTCTACGATGCTAGTAATCTAGAGGTCCGGAGATCGAATGTCGGCGTGGTCCAAAAATTTCCGTACATGTGCGGATAGGAAATATATAGTGCTTGCAACATTATATACACTCCGAAATGATATGCAATGTAACGTTGACGTGAAATTGCCTATAAACGGCTGAGTTAACGCATCATGTTCCCACATGGGGCTATACGGTACTGAGAAGAAGAAGAAGCTTAAATATCCGCGGCGTCAGACAGACAGACGGACATCGTCCAATCGACTCCCCAAGTCACACTGATCATGTATGCTTTTTATATCACTGTTCCCCAACTGGTAGTCCGCGGACCGAAGGTGGTCCATAGGAAACCCGTAAAAGGCCCGCGAGATACTATGGGGACTACTTCTAAAAAAAGGTGTATTTGATAGGAGTTAATTATAATAATAAGCATGAGCTTTGAACAATATTATAGTACATACTGTACACTTTCGGTACTAGGTCTGTGATCGATCTGAAAATACGATGTGTGCGGACCTTAAGTTAAGTTGCATAAAGCTACATTGTACCGGTGATTTTCGTGAAATAGAGTGCATTTTTTGTGAAACTATCTTCTGTAACTATTGTCTTTACTTCTTAAGTTAATTGGCGGCACAGTGTCCAAAATACAGTACTCAACAAAGAAGCTTAGAATCAATCTATATCATCTGAAGACAAACCAAGCTTAAAATTAATCTGGTAAATCCGCATCCAATTTCTTTATTATCTGACAAAGTTAGGCGCCCTTCAGTCACAAAGTTAGTCTGTCCTGTTCTGAAGACTTCAAAGTAATGCCGATGTTATTGCCTTTGCCAATACCTAAAATTTGTTAGTTACTACGGTATACTCTTCACCCATATATAGATTTTGAGAGTGGTCATCAAAAATGGGCAAAAGTCAGTACTAAGTTGCTTGATGATGTGTTGCATTGTAAGTTCAATTTAGCGCGGTGTTCGCCGTCCTATTTTATCGTCAGTTGCGTTGCTCGGTGAATTTAATCCGCTGACGGTTCGGTTCGTTGATCTTTTGAGCGGGGCTCGACTAAACAGTTGCGCGTGGTTCGGCCGAACTTTTTTGTACGTGTTTCGACAAAGCATATGTGGAGTCTGTGTGAAATTATACTTTAATACGAAGCGGGTTTCTCTAAGAAAAATTTTTTTTTCTTGTACGACAATTTGAACTAAACCTTATACAATATTCTATTGTATTTCTATTGACGACTCAAAACTTATTTAAAAATGGATGGCATGAGACCATGGGATCATGGGTCTAACATGCAAACCCAGCCCCCAATTCGGTTCTTCTAAGAAAAACTTTCTTATATGTGCACCAATTCCAAGTCTGACACAAATGTATTTCTAATGATGCCACAAAACATAATATATATCATATCTTGTTCTAGTGCCTTTCCAAAAAAATCTTCGATCGGCACAATAACGGGTAAGATATATGCAATAAACGGTGAAATTTTCACCCTCACAGACTTAAGCGAGTAACCCAATTTCAGACTGGAGTCTACAGTTGCAGAAAGACTTGCTTCTACTGTCTCTCCCCGTCATGGGATTTTTATGAAATTTGGAATGAATGATCCTCTGGTGGTCCTTCTAAAGGATCAATGTATTCCATTTAGATAAGTGGATGGAATAACGGTAAAATAATAGGTCAAGTTAACAAAAGATTTCCAACAATTGCGTCTTTCGGCTCATCGAATTGACAATTTTTTAAAACACACGGGGACATTGGGACATTAGGATATTGGGACACTGGGAGACTAGGATCTTGGGACAGTGGGATATTAGGAAATTGGGACATTAGGACATTAAGTCATTAGGCACACTGGGGAAACTGGGACGTGGGGACATCGGGATATTGGGGCATTGGGACATCGGGATATTGGGACATTGGGATATTGGGACATTGGGACATTAGGACACTGGGAGACTGGGACATTGGGGCACTGGGATATTAGGATATTGGGACATTATTATGACCTTGGGACAATAGGACAATCGGACATTCGGACATTGGGAAACTGGTACATAGGAACATTGGGCCACTAAAACATCGGGATATTGTGACATTGGGACATCATGATATTGGGGCACTGGGATATTAGGACATTGGGACATTAGGGTCATTAGGACATTGGAACATTAGCACATTAGGACTTTCGGATATTGGGACATTAGGTACACTGGGGAAACTGCGACATAGGGACATTGAGCCACTGGAACATTAGGACATTGGGATATTGGAACATTGTGACATTGGAACATTGGGATATTAGGACATTAGGACACATTAGGAGACTGGGACATGGGGGCACTGGGATATTAGGACATTATGACTTTGGGACAATAGGACAATCGGACATTGGGACACAGGCACATAGGGACATTGGGCTACAGAGACATCGGGATATTGGGACACCGGGAAACAAATTGCGATATTAGGACATTGGGATATTGGGACATTAGGACATTGGAACATTGAGAAATTGGGCCAATGAGACATTTTTGCATTTGGACATTAGGATATTAGGCACACTGAGGAAACTCGGACGTGGGGACATTTGACCACTGGGACATCGGGATATTGGGATATCAGGATATTAGGACATTGGAACATTCTGATATTGGGACATGGGAACATTTGGATATTGGTACATTAGGACACTGGGAGACTGCGACACGTTTGGGCATTGGGATACTAGGACATTGGACCTTGGGACAATACATTCGGATATTTGGCTATTCGAACCTTGGGACACCTGGTATATACTGCGACATTGGGACACTGACCACTGTGACATTGGGACATCGGGATATTGGGACATTTGTACATTGGGACACTGGTACATTAGGACATTAGGATATTATCTCATTAGAATACTGGGACATTTGGGACATTGGGAACTGGGATATTAGGAAATTGGGACATTAGGACCTTGGGACAGTAGGACAATTGGACATTGGGATATTAGGACATTAGGTGGGAGACTGGGACACTGGGACACAGGGAGACTGGGACATTGGGATATTGCGATACTGGGACATTGGGACACTAGATTAGTGGACATTCGGACATTAGGCCATTGGGACACTGTGATATTTGCACATTCGGACATTAGGAAATTGGAACACTGGGACATCAGGATCCCAAAACAAAAATATTAGGTGGCTATTGAAGTATGCAAAAATATATGATATCTGACCAAAAACAACAAAGTTGTAAAAGTTACCCCGCCAAAGAAAAATTCATCTGCCGCAAAAAGAATACATATCACTCCAATCCGCCGCTCATATGTAATTTTGTTTTAGGTGTAAATGCTGGAGAAGTTTAAATGTACAGGACTACTTCTTAAAGTAATTTGGTGGGAGCATTAACGTTTTACTCAGTGCCACTTTGACGGCTACCACCAAATTACTTTAGGAAGTAGTTCCCAGATACTACCTGGGAATTATTTAATTGGGAAAGAGTTATTTTATGTAGAATTGTGCTGTTACAGAAAGTAAAGTAAAATCTAAGATTAAATATTTGAGAGTGCTGCAAAAAGTAATTTTGCTGGGGCAAGTCGAGCTTTTTGACACTATTTACAAAAAATGCTAAAATGTTATAACGGTTAAATACAGAGGCGTCATGTACAACATTACTACTATCATCCACTATTGTATGTACCATATGAGTCGTGAGACACCCTGTATAAGCCTATAGCTACGAGCTGCTAAAAGGAAGAATCAAAAATCAATTAAATTCCGCGATCCCCAGAATTCATTGCTAACATGGGTCGAGGACTTCGTTGGATGTGTTGTGCTGACACTTTTGCGATCCATCTATCCGTCCTATCCAGGCTAATATAAGACATAGGACGCCTCGTAAATCTATTTAAACATTTTCAACAAATTGATCTAGAAATTCGTTATATAGGATTCTCATATTTGAGTAATCGGTTGGAGAGAGATAATTTGCGCACCGCAAAAACTCACTGCGACGTCCGGCGGGTCACAACCCACCGGTTGGTAAACGCTGGCATAAAGTAATCCTTATCCTATATTCTATTCCGCTGAAAATTTACAATTGTATTTATAAGTTCTTACTGCGTGGTTTAAATGATTGCATAAATAATACAGGGTAGCACACGGTAACCTGACGATTTTAAAAACAACAACAACTTAATTCACCCTCGAAGATATGAGGCAATTTTAAGTTAATTGATTGGTGAACATTTATTACTGATTTTTTTAAATTTAAAAATCATCGTCAGGTTTCCATGTGACCCTCTGTATAAAATCCTATTCAAATAATTAACACTGAAACGGCCAAAAATAACTTCTAAGTACTGAAGAATATCCCTTGAGGTACGATTAATCGTAAGCACATAGAAGTAATATGAACGTATACATTAAATACATAATCATGTATATTAATTATGTACAATACGTTTCACCAGATGAAAAACAAATCACAATTTTCTCCGATAATGAAAAATCACTTACAATATACTCGAACTATTCAAATCTGTACTTTAACATTGAACACTTTATCGCAAAACATCCAGTTGGAAAGGTATAGTCCGTTTATTTGTTTATTCATCGCTAAATTGTGTTCAATTTAAAGTGGCACTAATAGTTGACTCTCGAAATTCGGTTACATTCACCCCTGAGGCTACTATCGGAGATTATAATCGTCTTCGTCATCGACGAAGCTTTTTATGCATATCTATGAGCAAATAATAAAATTATATTAGTACTATGATACTCATGGTACAAGTATACTGAATTATGTATGTACGTACATATTACACGGCGACTTGGCCTATTGGTTTTGCTAATGCCACTTAATCGCACATATACGAGCAATGCCGGTCTAGTTACTGTCTCGAATAGAACAGAATCTGCCGTTCAAACAATATTACACTTCTAAATTATTATATTTTGCACTGTACGCGGCACATGTACTCGTACTTGTACGAATACATCTGATTCTGTTTTTATTGCCCTGGGGGTGAACTTTCCAATTGATACTAATGCAACAAATGTTTCGCATCTCACTATCAGTTGAAGTATTATCCGGTCAGGGAGAATTGTGGGAAAATTCTGTTGAGACAAATATTTTTATACATCACATATTCATACGTGTACGTACATTTAAAATTAATACATGCACATAGGTACATTACGCCAGGAAATTTGAACAAAAATTTGGCCAAACTTTGGAAAAATTAAGGGAAAGCTGGATTTTTGCATGAGCCTTCCTTTCGAGGTCCTAAACAAGACCCTAAAAGTCCCCGTCTCTACGAGTGCCGCTAGCGGTGCTACAGAGGGTCAAAGACCCCTCGAAAACAGGTTTTTCTGAATAACTCGATAACGGTAGCATATACAGAAAAGTCGTGTATGGCAAATTTGAAGCTCTTGTGCTTTTCCAATAAACAATGGAAATACCGAATACGTTCGGGTACTCCTAACGGTGCCAGGAGGTCTAACGGTATTTTTAACAATGTTTCACAAAAATCTCTATAACGGTAACTCATACTAAAAGCTTTTGTATGGAAAATTTGTAGTCTATGTAGTTTTGAATAAAGCGGTCAAATTTCATATCAGCCTTAAGGGCGCTATGGGGGTTCAAACCTTAAAAAAAGGTGTTTTCTGGGGTTTTTCGTGAATGGCGCTAAGACGGGGGAGTGTACTCTATGGTCTTCTAGAAGAAATTTGTAGCTTGTGTGGCTGTTAGTAAAACCCCAAAAGTCCCCAAAGATGGGGGCCCCCCTAACGAAGTTATGAGGGTCCAAAGATTCAATGAAGCAGTTTTTGGGGAATATCTCTATAACGGTAACGTCCACGGAAAACTGTTATATGGCAAATTTTTAGCTTATACAACGCTCAGCAAAATATCCGAATTTCAGATCGATGCGTGCAATGCTAAGGGCGCTATGAGGGTCTGAACCGTACAATAACGGTACTTCTCGGTTTTTCGTGAATATCTTCATAACGGGACCGCATTCGGGAAGGAGGCCTGTACTAATTTGTTGCTTCTGTAACCTCATCTTAAAATGCCAAAACAACTCATCTATGCGGGAACCCCCAACGAAGCTATGAGGGGTCAAGGAGATAACAAAAAACCGCTTCTCGGAAATTTTTTAATAACGGTAACCTCTTGAGAGAACCAATCTGAAATAAATTTGTAGCTCATGTGGCTGTTAGTAACGGGCCAAAAGTCCCCAACGATGGAAGCCCCCATAGGGAAGTTATGAGGGTCCAAACATCCAAAAATGCAGTTTTTTGGGAATATTTCTATAACGGTAATGTGTACCGAAAATTTTGTATGGCGAATTTGTAGCTTATACAACGCTTAATTAAATATTTGAATTTCAGATTGATGCGCGCAATGCTAAGGGCGCTATGAGGGTCCGAACCATACAATAACGGTATTTTTGGTTATTTTCCTGAAATTCTCTGTAACGGTAACGTATAACAGAGGCAGTCTGTAAAAATTTGTTGTTTGTATGTTTCAAAATAAAACGATCCACCGATTTGAATGCGCCTGAGGCAACCATACATGCATTACATCGTTTAAACTAACTAATTTTTGGGGAAGGTATGTGTAGTATGTAGTGTATGTGTGCACGTATGGTTGCCTCAGGTGCATTCATATCGCTGTAGCATTTTATTTGGAACCATACAAACAACAAATTTTTACATACTGCCTCCGGTATACGTTACCGTTAAGGAGATTTTCACGAAAATAACCAAAAATACCGAAATTGTAAGGTTTGGAGCCTCATAGCGCCCTGAGCACTGCACGTATTGATCTGAAATTTGAACATTTACTTAAGAGTTGTAAAAACTTCTAATTCGCCATATACCAGTGCACATTACCGTTATAAATATATTTCCAAAAAACTGCTTATTTGGATGTTTGGCCCCTCATAACTTTGCTAGGGAGCTCCCATCGTTGGGGACTTTTGACGTCATACTAGCAGCAACACGAGCTACAAATTTGCCTCAGACGGTTTCTCTCTAGAGGTTACCGTTATTAAAAATTTTCCGAGAAGCGGTTTTTTGTTATCTCCTTGACCTCTCATAGCTTCGTTGGGGGTGCCCGCATAGATGAGTTGTTTTGGCATTTTAAGTTGAGGTTACAGAAGCAACAAATTAGTACAGGCCTCCTTCCCGAATGCGGTCCCGTTATGAAGATATTCACGACAAACCGAGAAGTACCGTTATTGTACGGTTCAGACCCTCATAGCGCCCTTAGCATTGCACGCATCGATCTGAAATTCGGATATTTAGCTGAGCGTTGTATAAGCTAAAAATTTGCCATATAACAGTTTTCCGTGGACGTTACCGTTATAGAGATATTCCCCAAAAACTGCTTCATTGAATCTTTGGACCCTCATAACTTCGTTAGGGGGGCCCCCATCTTTGGGGACTTTTGGGGTCTTACTAACAGCCACACAAGCTACAAATTTCTTCTAGAAGACCATAGAGTACACTCCCCCGTCTTAGCGCCATTCACGAAAAACCCCAGAAAACACCTTTTTTTAAGGTTTGAACCCCCTTAGCGCCCTTAAGGCTGCACGTATTGATATGAAATTTGACCGCTTTATTCAAAACTACATAGACTACAAATTTTCCATACAAAAGCTTTTAGTACGAGTTACCGTTATAGAGGCACCGTTAGGAGTACCCGAACGTATTCGGTATTTCCATTGTTTATTGCAAAAGCACAATAGCTTCAAATTTGCCATACACGACTTTTCTGTATATGCTATCGTTATCGAGTTATTCAGAAAAACCTGCTTTCGAGGGTCTTTGACCCTCTGTAGCACCGCTACCGGCACTCGTAGAGACGGGGACTTTTAGGGTCTTGTTTAGGACCTCGAAAGGAAGGCTCATGCAAAAATTCAGCTTTCCCTTAATTTTTCCGAAGTGAAATGCCAATTTTCCTGGGGTACATATCTCAAAGTGTAATTTAATTAATACCTTGATGGAAGCAGATGCTTTAAAAAAGCAATTCGTAAATTACACGCACACTTCTTTTTTTAACCTTCATCCAGGCGCGCCCCTTTTTGTAACGGGCGCGCGGCGGTAATTTATCGCCCTCACTTTCCCCGTTATTTCTCCCCAATAAGTTTTTAAAATCATGATCAATCGAAAGAGAAACATGTGATTCGGTAGCAGTTATAAAAATTATCATCTGCTAAGCAATAAAAGACATCCTGCAGTTTTAAGAAGACACGCCAAGACAGTGATATTATACAGAACATAATACTTTGAACAAACTATCTTCTGGAATCTAAGGGCCGCAAATGTCTGACAACCGGTGGGAAGAAAAGTAGCATGGTATCTACCAAAAATATGGTTTCGTCTTATGTAGTACTGTATAATGGGATAATAGTTATGTCTCTTAGCCCAATCCGTACTCCACGGAAAAAGTTATGATGATCAGAGCGGTAAATTACCGCCCGCGCGCCCTAAAAAAGGTTAATATTTGTATTAATGGTTACATTATCGTTCAAAACTATTATCTATGATCTATGTATGTATTTATCGATAATAGGCTGCTTAACTTGACCGATAACGCTATACAATACATAATTAATAGCCCGATGAAAATAGTATAAATTCGATCACTTCAATTCGTGGCTTATTATTGCCAGATGCTAATGCTTTTGTCAGTGGCGTGACGTTTCCAAATTTCTTGTGTTCGAAATCGAAATGGGGGTCCTTCACGCTCGTTTTTTTTTCATCAGGAAAAATGACAGAGCATAACTCGCATTTGAAGCAGTCCCTTCTTGCTGCGAAAAGCCAATCCCCCTACTGCGCCATCGTTTTGATCGTTGTCACTGAAGCTTTCGAAACTACATCAACCGATGTGTTCATCCCAGATGAGCTGTTGATTGAACCTACTCCTTCATTGGCTTACAAAACCTGATTCCCGTCTCTACCGCACTGCTGAGCCTCTGCTTCATGTTAACAGCATCGTCATTGTCATTTGAACCACCAACTCTGCGAACTAGCGCTAGATAAACATAATTATGTATTAGTGCTTGATTGCTTATTAATTACCTGGTCATATCGCCTAGTCTCGAAAAAGATTACATCCCGACTGATCAGTAATTTCCGCGCTGCCATATCGTATACCCTGTAAGCTTTAGTAGATGAATCGTAGCCAACGAAAATGCCTTTGATCGATTTTGCGTCTGGTTTCCTGCGTTTTTGTTTGGGTACATGGACAATGGCCACGCATCCAAAGGCCTTCATTGATGATAAGTCCGGTTGACATATGTACGTAGATTGTTTTTGGGTCAAATCACACAAATTTGACTTTGAAGCTCTATAAAACCCAAACCTCATATCCGATTTTAGTATGGTTATTTTTTTTTTAGGTAAATTTATTGGCTGTAAGAATCATTTTGTTTCACTATTCTACGTAGTCTGGCTTTGGAGATATTGAGCTTTAAGTCGTGCAAGAAAATGATTTTTTCAAAAATCTTCAAATGTCTGTGGCAGCTAAAGGGTTAAGAATAGGGGGTATGCTCCGTACAACATTTTTGCTGGAAATAAACTGAGGAATCATAATCCGGTGCGTTTATGGGCAGTTTCCGGACACCCTGTATACAAAACGAGCAGGTGGATGAAACAGCCTTGGTAAACAATAATCTGTTGCTTGATCTTGGGCCGCCTATATTCGGCATAATCCTTGCTAAAGCCACGGTGGCGACTGCCTCCTTTTCACATCCAAACTTCAAATGCTCTCCAAAGTTCAGTCTCGAACCAGTGATAACTCCCAAATATCTAATGCCTTTTTCAAAAGTTATAAAATTGCTTCCTACTGATATTTAGGGAGCACCTTTTTCTGTGCTTACTGATAAGAAAAGCCTCATTTTTTTTGTTCAGCAAGTTCAAGGCCAACCCTTAACAACTGGAGCTTTATAGTTGTAACCGCCTCCTTGGCATAGACTTCGACGCACTATAGCTTCTTTGCTACCATCACACCACAACTGCGATGACGTCGGTAAACCCTACCACAGTCATTCCTCTAGGCATGGGAAGTTAAAGAATGCCGTTTTACATTATGATCCATATCAACGGGCCAGCATTAACCATTCTAGAACTCCCGCTGTCACTCTATAACTCTGTAACTCCATCGCTGGTTTCGTATTGGAGGACATAATTTGAGAGGTCGCTCCTGATTATAGCTGCAAGATAGTCCGGAACATCCATTCGTTTTTGATGCCGAGCGTCGCCTCCATTTCGAAGTAATTCCTTTGCCAAATTGGTAACCAATTTAATTACATCCACCGCAGGTCTGCCAAGCTCCTTTTTCTTTCACTACCGATAACACTGTTAAAAATTATTCTCTCGAACAGTTTTCCCAAGGTGTCGAGCAGGAGGATTCACCGATATGGACTGCACTCTCCAGCCGATTTATTTAGTTTGGGAAGAAATACTGACTTCCCGTTTTCATGCTATTGGAAAGGTGACTATTGAAAAGTTGCCTTCCGGCAAGGATGTTTCGAGTCTGGGTTGGATACGATATCCCCAGTCACAAAATCCCCAAACCAAAATCCCCAAATCAAAATCCCTATAATCAAAATCCCCGAAATCAGAATCCCCGAAATCAAAATCCCCGAAATCAAAATACCCAAAACCAAAATCCCCATACGAAATTCCCCATTCCCCATTTGAGGTGTGATCTAAAAACGCGCGCGCGTTCTAAGAGCACACCTCAAATGGGGAATGGAGACTTTCTTTAGGCTATTGTAGATGGTAAATGATAGATGTTAAATGGCAGATGATAAATGGTAGATGGTAAATGGTAGGTGGTTAATGGTAGACGGATGGTAACTTGTAAATGGTTGATGACAGATGGTATATGGTAGATTGTAAATTGCAAATGGTGGGTGGTAAATAGCAAATAGTAGATGGTAAATGGTAGATAATAAATGGTAGGTGCTTTAGACTATTGTAATTGAATAGTCCTACTATGCAATAAAAAAAACCGTCGTGGACTGATATATATGCTAATCAACGGCAAACTCTTTGAAGTAACACAGAACAACAGCAGATAATGTACAGGCGATTAAATATGCAATCGGTTCCAACAATAAGCCAACCAAGTTTTCCGCGAATATTCGTTCGGATGAGGACTTGTCTCGACGATGTTAAAGAAAGCCTAATATGTTTAGAACAATATATGCAATGGACTCGAATATTTTGTTTGTGCTAATCAAAAAATAAGTTAGTATCGATTTACGTCCCTCCTAGTGGCATTTACCATCTACCATTTAACACCTTCCATCTACCATCAACCATCAACAATTTACAGTCTTCCATCCATCAACCATTTACCATCTACCATCCATCTACCATTTACCATCATATTTCGGGTGTTTGGGGATTTTATGATTGGGGATTTTGAATATGGGTATTATGATTATGGGGATTTTGTATATGGGTATTTTGCTTATGGGGATTTTGATTTTTCTACGTTTGGGGATTTTGTGATTGGGGATTTCGTATGGTTCCCGTTTCGAGTCTACAACGCCTTATTAAGCATCCCATCTGGTTCTGGAGCTTTGCCCTCCTCTAATCTCAAAGCAGCTTGCCAAATTTTCTGCATTTTGCATTGACGTACCGTATCCCACGGGAAGCAGCTCATGTTGCGGGAACAGGGCCGAGAAAATAATTTGGAGGAGCCTCAGGCATTTTAATTGTGGAGTTTTTTGCCCTATTTGCTTCACCAGCCTATGCGCCATTCCCCACAGTTTTCTGAAACAGTTTAGCTCGCTTTCTCTAATAACGAGCTTCAGTGGCCGTTGATCGTTAGGACATAATGAGCGCTTCGTTGAATTGCCCGCTGACACAGACGTCGCGCTTTCAGGCAATTGGGCCTGAGCCCCGCAATTTTTTCATACCACCAGTAGTTCTCAATTATTTGCATTTATGACTTCTTCTGAGGCGTCGCAGTTGATCATCAGCTGCCTTGTGATTTGTGCTGACCTGTGTCCGTAGAACCCTCAATAAGACTATTTTGAAACATGGCTTCGATGAAGAGCGACTCGTCAGATCTCTTTGCCGACCATTCAATGGCGATTTGGATATTTGGTAGAGATGCTCTTCTTACATAAGCCAGTTCTCAAGCGGAAACCATTTGAAAGAAAGAATTTTGTGGTTCACTGGAAGGCGACAACATAGTCGGATGTCCAGGACCCTCCTACATCTAACTA
This sequence comes from Microchrysa polita, assembly GCA_949715475.1. NCBI lineage: Eukaryota > Metazoa > Arthropoda > Insecta > Diptera > Stratiomyidae > Microchrysa > Microchrysa polita. The sequence continues at coordinate 64,003,383 of OX454418.1, read as the reverse complement.
CTTTTAATAATTAGTTTCACGTGCGGGCAAATTATTATCAGCTTTAGTGAAACACAATAATTTCTAGTTTAAGCGGCACTCATCCAACACGCATTACACCTCAAAATGTTTCTGACAAATTCTTTCCAATAATTACTCCTACGTATAATAATAATAATCCATAAGATGCCGCGATGCTTCATATATGAATCACAATCACAGCGACAGGTATTTGGGTCAATTGCGCGAATATCTTTTCGAGTATCTATAAAAGTGTCATTTTGTGTTAGTCAAGTGCATAAAATATCAATATAAATACAAAATCTTAAGTGAATTTTTAAATGGGCCGTTTGGCCGCTTTTACCATAAAGCCTTAACAATTAAATAATTAAGTTGGATGGAAAAAGCAAGCCCATATAATTCCGGTCTTCTTTCGAGCTCATTTTCGCTATTCAGGTGTATTTGGGAAAGTATGAAAAGAACGAGTATGCCTTGCATATTTTTAAAGTAAATCATGTCAAGATGCTAGGTAAATACTATTTTCGGAATCAAATACGATTGAATTGCTTATTTTATATTAGAAATATTTAGGTTTATTATAATTTCTCGGCCACACTTCCAATTACGCAAAAGAGATAATGCTAATCTTCCAATTAAAACAAGTTATACAATAATAATTGTATTTAATTCAGTTAACATAAACACCGTTAAACTCTGATCGATGAATATGGATTATCTTGCTTAAGGGATTATTAATGCTTAATTATAGTTTTGATCAATTAATTAAAGCTAAATCCTATTTTGTATTCAATAATCAATCTATAGGAAGGTTAAATGTGCACCACGTTTCTGTACAGCAACCTCCACATGGTAGACAGATGTACATTTCATTTTGCTCATAATTTGATAGATTGTTGGGTCGACTCATTTTTTAGCCTTTATTTGAACTAATAATTATGAGAAGAGTGTGGGGTTATTCTATGGTTATCAATTTGGAGAAAGAAGATGTCCAAGTGGACATCTCGATTGAATTTAGATTTAAGTTTAGGATCATTAGCGTATCAAATATAAAATGAAAATTAGCACTTTCATACTATTGATATGTAGAGCAATTTCTTGACAACAAAAAGTTAACAATTTTGGCTAGGTTGATTATATATAATGTACTTTTGCTTCTCTATGTTTTTTTTTGTTTTCACAGAAATGTTATTTTGCTGCGATTTATCGCAATAAGATCTAAGCGCCAGTTTTTCGGGTAAAGCGCTGTTTTCACGATAGATTTGTCGTCCAACTTTTGAGCATTCAAACAAGTTGGACACCAAATCCATCGTGTAAACAGAAGTTGGACAACAAGTTTGAAGTGGAACGAGCATTCAAACAAATCCACCGTGAAAACAGAAGTTGGACAACTTGTTTGAGATGCATTGATTATAGTCCAATCGAAATATAAATATACTTTCTAATAATAAAGAATTAATGCGCCTGATTAGCAATATCTACCAATATCTGTGCGCTATCATCCAATTCTGGCGTTCCGTTGACTTTTGGAGCACGCTGTATACTCATTCGGACACGTTTCCTTCAATGTTTAAATTATTCACGAAAAAATAAAAGAAAAAGCAAATATATTTTTCCTGAACTAATACGTATTGCAAAAACTGATTTACGACCGCTCCAACTTTCAACTACTGTTTACACGGCCAACAAGTTGGATAGGATTTGTTTGATAGGATTTGTTTGAGAGAATATCGTACGTGTAAACAGCCTTCCAACTTGGGTAAGTTTGAGGGAAAAGTTGGATGCAAACAAGTTTGATGCCATCTAAACGCGCCTTAATATAAAATTAAATTCTAGAGGAGGTAAGCCCACACACATTGTATGTCTGATAATTAGCAAAGTCTGGCGATCGAGATCAATCAAATTTGTGAAGGCAGCAATGTCATATAGGTGTCTGAATAGTCCACTCGCAACTGCAGCTCCTACCGCGATGCCTAAACCGAGTCGAGGCATTTTAGGGGGGGGGGGGGGGGTGATAACGTCAAACGAATTAATGTCAATTGACGTCATTTCGTCGTAAAAAGGAAATAATGGCAATTGGCATTAATTCCTTTTGTCAAAGGGAAATAAAATTTAGCACATCATGGAATGAAGCTTTTAGGGTATCTTTGATGAATGGAGAATGCATTGTCATTATAACAGCATATTTCCTGTTTAATACCAAACGGAGCCCACGCAAAAATATTATTGAATGGCGGGAATTCTTCTATAAATGCTAAATTTCTAGTATGGGTTTCGCTCGCTCCGCGGCTTAAGGGTTTACCACCCCTAATATTACCTAATATTACCTAGAATGCTCGCCACCTAGATCAGAGTCAACTTTCTTTTACTTGCCACAATTACTACCAATAACCCAAAAAAAAACTGAATATGAAGTGCCAATCATATAGGAAACTGGTAAAACCCCGAGGGCAAATGATACCTATACTTATGGAACTTTTGAAAGCGGATATCGATGCTACAGAGGTAAATTTTCCTTCCCCTGATCCAAGAGTGTTGAGTAGCCCAGACTCTCCTCTCAACAATGGAAGTGCGTCATCATTAAAATCCTCAAGCAAGAAATCTCAGGGATTGCAATAATTTGCATGGAATATGTATTGTAAGTCTATAAGTTGTTGATAAAAATTCTACTCTTCTTTAGTGTCAAATTGATAAACAGCTTCATAGAAATAGTTTGAAAATTAAAATGTGCTGTACTCGGTCTCGAATCCACAAACTCACGATTCGTAGCCAACCGCGCTACCCACTGCACCAGACGGACTACAAACCAATACATAGATTTTTAATTTGAATGGTTTTCTTTCGTTGATAGTGTGGATTTTTCAAGAGAGTAAGATAGGTTTTTACCAAACCCATCGTTACTCACAACTCGGAACTAGAATTTATTTACATATGTGCTAGTAGGCCTCTCGTGACATACAATTTTGCATGAGTACGAAGAGTCCAGTTGAGAAGAGTACATTGCCTTTGTATTAGAGGACTCTCGTGCTTAGGCCTGTTCGGTACCGAGATTTCAGTACCGGGTTTCGGTTTTTTTCAATACCCGGTACCACAAGCGGTTTCCCTGACTCAGGTTTTTTTTCAGTACCGACGGTTTTTTTTAACCATAAGCCGGTTTTTTGAGTACCGGGTTAAAAACCGATTCAGGTTTTTTTTCAGTACCGACGGGTTTTTTTTAACCATAAGCCGTTTTTTTTTTGAGTACCGGGTTAAAAACCGGTACCAAAAAAACCTGAAAAACCGGCTCATGGTTGAAATTAATCGTTCTTTTTAACTCGGTACCAAAAAACCGACTGGTCGGTCGGTTTTTTTTTAACTTGGTACCAAAAAAACCGGAATATCGGTACTTTAGAATATCGGGTCCGGTACCAAGTGAACACCGGTTTTGTACCGGGATCCCGGTTTTTGGAACAGGCCTACGCGTGCTACAATGCTTTGCATTAGGGAGAATATAGCGGCAATTGTTTGTTATGGCTATAATTTTGTATTAGTTACAGGGTGGGCCACGAAAGACCTACCAATTTGAAACGCGTATATCTTTTTTATTTTTATTTTTTTTCTTTTTATATATTATAATTTAACTCTTGGAAATTTATAATAAGTTCATACAGTACACAACAAGGGCAACACACCAGTATCAGTTACATCCATTAAGATGCACTGTTTGGTGCGGTGTTATGGCCGAACAAATTATCGGGCCATATTTCTTCGAAAATGAAGATGAAACGCCAGAAACGATTCCGGGGCTTCTCACAGAACAACGATCGACAACTTCTTGCGGCCAATGGTGGAAGAGCACCCTAATTTGTGGTTTCAACAAGATGGAGCGACTGAGTTCCCTTTGTCACCTCGTTCACCAGATTTAACTGCATCCGACTTTTTTTTTATGTGGATATTTAAAAGACAAAGTGTCTATTAATTAACCTGAGACTATTAGACAACTAAAGCAAAATATTCGAGGCGAAATACGGAGCCTCCAACCAGAAACATTTCGTGGTGTAATGGAAAATGCGCTAAAAAGAGCCCATGTATGAATCGAGCGAAATGGTGCACATTTGTCTGATGTCTTCTTTCATACTTAATATCCATAAAATGTATTTCATATATATAAAAAATTAAATAAAACAATTGGTAATTACAAGAGTTATACGCGTTTAAAAATGGTAGACCGTGACCCACCCTTTAGAAAGAGAAGTTATATTGGCTTTTTCTAGTTCCTGGCTGGATGTTTTTGGATGGTTTCGGTAGTCTAGTATTTATGAAGCCATCCGGCGTAGCTGGTGATTGTCAATATCCTGTTGATTTTTACCGATTAAAGTTTCACTTTTTCTAAAAAATACAATTTTTTCTCAGTAGGTCCAGCCAGACCTATTCGGTATAGAATATGCATATTGACAGAAGGGTTAAGTAGCATTATAAATATTCTCTAGTGAGAAAATCAGATGGGCGGTGGAGTTTTCGAACCTTTCTAAGCTCACGGTGCTGACGGTATTTTTTCAGTTCTATTACAAAACAGCATTGATTTAATGATCACTTCACTGAAATCAAAAGCTATTTCTTGGCGTGAGAAATAGTTTCTCCATTATTTTTGAAAGAATCGGTAACAGACTGATAGGACGGTACGAAGCTACATCGACTGTACACTTTCCTGGCTTAAGGATCATCTTTATTTGGGATGTTTTCCATTGGCGCGGAATAAAGTATTTACGCATGACAGCATTGTGCAGATTTCGGAGATATCAAGTAATTCGTTGAGCACTTTTGCAGTGTTAAGGTCGTAGCCAGGAGCTTTAGAAATTTTTAAACTTTTGATAGCATTTTTTAACTCTTTTTTTTCTTTACAGGTAGGTCCAGTTGGTGTATTTCTCTTTTGCTTACGTTTATTGACTCAACTATATCGTCAGGTGTATCAGCGAAGTTGGATTTGAGCACACCGGCTATGTGGGTCGTGATCGTTTCTGCTCTTTCATCGTCGTTTCTAGCCCAACTGTTTTCGTTATTTCTAATAGGTGGATGTGGTACACATAGTTTCATAGTTGGTTCATTTTTTTTTGGTTCATAATTCTTAAACTGTGTATTGAGATCCCTTTAATGATAGCGAAGTCAATGAGATCAGGAGTTTTTCTTGGATCGGTGGGCCAATAGGTCGGTTCTCCGGTTGATAATGGATGCAAGTTTAGCTATTGTATAGCTGTCGTCCTTTCCACGTAATCAGACGTGACCCCCATTAAGTGTGTTTCGCACTACAATCGCCTCCTGCGATTAACCTATTCGGAGGACCAGTGGCGGATTTACAGATTTATTGCCACAGGCCCCTACTTGCCTCTACAAGTAAAATTTGTTCACCATACATACCTTCAATTCAAGTTTTAGACGAAATTCGCGCAACACTACTAATACTTTGAGTCGAACAGACTGATTTCCTTTATATACATATTTCGAATAATTTTGACCTTCGAGCTTTTCATTTCGTGGGTCCCGATCGTTCTTCCATTTTCATGACAGAGCTACTCGGAAATGCGATGCTACAGTGTGGTGCAGAGGAAACGAATTTTTTGAACTGCTACTACGGTGTGACGAGAGGGGGTATTGGCCTTGAATGAATGTTGGCAGACTGCCCATACAGCGCAGTTTCAGTCGCTATGGAGCATTGGAGCGTAGAGCATCATATGTTCGTTGTCAAGCAATACTTTAGAAACAATGATTCCGTAGTTCCGAAATTTTTACGGAAGATGCAGATGCCACAGTCTTCATGATTTCCCCCTCGACGTCCAACTCTAAACGCAGTTTCAGTCGCTATGGAGGATCGTTGTCAAGCAATACTTTAGAAACAATGATTCCGTATTTCCGAAATTTTTACGGAAGATGCAGATGCCACAGTCTTCATGATTTCCCCCTCGACGTCCAACTCTAAAATTTTGACGGAAAAGACGTTGCGCCTCGACGTCCAACTCTAAAATTAAAAGACGTTGCACTGTTACTACGGAATCATTGTTTCTAAGGTACTGCTCGACAACGAACACACGATGTTCTACGCTCCATAGCGACTGAAACTGCGTTTTATGGGCAGTCTGCCAACATTCATTCAAGGTCAATACCCCCTCTAGTCGCCGCGTACTAGCAGTTAAAAAACATGCGTTTCCTCTGCTCCACCCTGTATAATGCCTTGGTCAGGGCATAGGTTTGTAGCGGTGTCTTCTAAGCGGTATTTTTTTTAGCAAAAAGGCCATAACTAGCAAATTACAAATTAGAAAAAATACCGATATCGTGCTATTCCTTTTTTTATCATTGAACAACAATGACCTGTTGGGATAAAAAATTTAATTTTCGACGACCTATTCACCTAATCCAAATTTTGAATTTTGGCTATGTGAGATTTCACGCAAATGATCAAGAGACGCGAGAGCGTCTCGTCCGCCAAAGGAAAAAAAAACGAAAGCGAACAAGTCTTTGATTACCGGAGACAACTTGCTTTTTTGTTTGATCGGGCTACAGCCTTCCAGGCAACATCCCCCAAAAAAAAAATGTTTACCAAAATATTCCACATATCCTGTTCTAGTGCCTTTCCAAATAAAATCTTCGATCGGCACAATAACGGGTAACATATATGCAATAAACGGTGAAATTTTCACCCTCACAGACTTAAGCGAGTAACCCAATTTCAGACTGGAGTCTACAGTTGCAGAAAGACTTGCTTCTACTGTCTCTCTCCGTGATGGGATTTTTATGAAATTTGGAATGAATGATCCTCTGGTGGTCCTTCCAAAGAATCAATGTCTTCCATTTAGATAAATGGATGGAATAGCGGTAAATTAATTGGTAAAGTTAACAAAAGATTTCCAACAATTGCGTCTTTCGGCTCGTCGCATTGACAGTTTTTTAAAACACACTGCGACATTGGGACACTGCGACATTGGGACATATTGGGACACTGAGAGACTAGGATCTTGGGGCAGTGGGATATTAGGAAATTGGGGTCTTGGGACATTAGGACATTAAGACATTGGGGCATTAGGCACACTGGGGAAACTAGGCCATTGGGACATCTGGATATTGGGACATTGGGATATTGGGACACTGGGAGACTGGGACAATGGGGCACTGGGATATTAGGATATAGGGACAATATTATGACTTTTGGGACAAAAGGACAATCGGACATTGGGAAACTGGAACATAGGCACATTGGGCCACTGAGACATCGGGATATTGTGACATTGGGACATCATGATATTGGGGCATTGGGACACTGGGATATTAGGACATTGGGACATTAGGACATTAGGACTTTCGGATATTGCGACATTAGGCACACTGTGGAAACTGCGACGTGGGGACATTGGGCCACTGGAACATGTGGTATTGGGACATCGGGATATTGAGACATTGGGACACTGGAATATTGGGATATTGGAACATTGGGATATTGGGACATCAGGACACTGGGAGACTGGGACATGGGGCACTGGGATATTAGGACATTGGGACATTATAACTTTGCGACAATAGGACAACGGACATTGGGACACTGGGACACTGGTACGGAGTAGCATTGGGCCACTGAGACATCGGGATGTTGTGACATTGGGGCACTGGGATTAAAGGACATGTGGAGATTAGGGTCTTGGGTCATTAGGACATTGGGATATTAGGACATTAACACATTAGGACATTGAGACATAAGGTACACTGGGGAAACTGGGACGTGGGAGCATTGGGCCACTGGGACATCGGGATATTGGGACATTGGGACATCGGGATATTAGAAAATTGGGATATTGGATCATTGGGATACTGGGACATGGGGGCACTGGGATATAAGGAAATTGGGACATGATGACCTTGGGATAATATGACAATCGGACATTGGGACACTGGCACATAGGGACATTGGGCCACTGGGAAATCGGGATATTGGGACATTGGGACACCGGGATATTGAAACATTGGGGCACTGCGATTTAGGACCATGGAACATTTGGATATTGGGACATTAGGAATTGGAACATTGAGAAATTGGGACAATGGGACATTTTTACATTATATATGATATTATTATGATATTAGGCACACTGAGGAAACTGGGATGTGGGGATATTGGGCCACTGGGACATCGGGATATTGGGACATCAGGATATTAGGTTATTGGGACATTGGAACATTAGGATATTGGGACATGGGAACATTTGGATATTGGGACATTAGGACACTGGGAGACTGGGTCGTTGGGGCATTGGGATACTAGGACATTATGACCTTGGGACAATAGGACAATCGGACATTGGGACACTGGTACATAGAACATTGAGATCTCGGGCTACTGGACATATGGACATTGGGACACTCCGATCTTAGGACTTTGGAACATTGGGATGTTGGGATATTGGGACATTTTTACATTGGGACACTGGTACATTAGGACATTAGGCCATTGGTATATTATCACATTAGGATACTGGGACATTTGGGACATTGCGGAACTGGGATATTAGGAAATTGGGACAATAGGACAATTGGACATTGGGATATTAGGACATTAAGTGGGACACAAGAAGACTGGGACATTGGGAAATTGCGATACTGGGACATTGGGACACTTGGGTAGTGGGACATTCGGACATTAGGCCATTGGGACACTGTGATATTTGCACATTTGCACATTGGGACATTGGGACATTAGGACATTAGGAAATTAGGTCACTGGGACATCAGGATCTCAAATCAAAAATATGAGTTGGCTATTTAAGTATGCAAAAATATATGATATCTGACCAAAAACAACAAAGTTGTAAAAGTTACCCCGCCAAAGAAAAATTCCCCCGCAAAAAGAATACATATCCCTCCAATCCGCGGCTCATATGTAGTTTGGTTTTAGGTGTAAATCCTGGAGAAGTTTAAATGTACAGGACCACTTCTTAGAGTAATTTGGTGGGAGCCATCAAAGTGGCACTGAATACAATATTAAAGCTCCCACAAAATTACTTTTAGAAGTAGTCCTGTATATTTAAACTTCTCCAGGATTTACACCTAAAACCAAATTACATCCAGCATTTACACCTAAAACAAAATTACATATGAGCGGCGGATTGGAGGGATATGTATTCTTTTTGCGTTGGATGAATTTTTCTTTGGCGGGGTAACTTTTACAACTTTGTTGTTTTTGGTCAGATTATTTTTTCCGCTCAAGAAATTGGAGAATTAGCTTAGAGAAATTTAAAAGGAAATACAAGTTTTTTTTTCAACCTTCGACTTTAGTAAAATTTTTTTTTTTTTAACAATCAAAATTTATTTTAAAAGAAGACACCTCAATCTTCTAAAAAAATTTAAATTATGAATAAATGACATATTGAAATCCATAACTTAAAAACAAATGTTTCTTCCCTCGGCTATCCAGTTGAACGGTTGTCATTATACCCTTCGCTTACTAAGCGAAAAAGGTATATTAACTTTGTCATGAAGTTTGTAACGCATTGAAGGAAGCATCTCCGACCATATAAAATATGTATATATATGATCAGCGTGACGAGCTGGGTTGATTGGACGATGTCCGTCTGTCTGTCTGTTGCGACGCGTTTTGCTCGGCCAGTTTAAAAGCTATGGAGCTGAAATTTTGCACAAAGGTTTCCTTTTGTTGCAGGCAGTTTGTATGTTCGAATCGCTACAATCCGACAAGGGGGTCGTGGGGCTGCCATACAAACCTACTTCCCAAAATTAGGTTCTTCTTAGAAAAACTTTTTTATTTATGCACCAATTTCAATCAAATTTCACACAAATGTGTTTTTATTGCTGACACACAACATATGTAAAAATCGACCAAATCGGACAATGGGGTCGTGGGGCTGCCATACAAACCGAATCCCCCAAATTAGGCTCTTTTAAGAAAAACTTTTTTATTTTCTCATCGATTGCAATCAAGTTTCGTGCAAATGTGTTTCTAGTGATAGCACGAAACATATGTAAAAATGGACCAAATCGGACAATGGGGTCATAGGGTTGTCATACAAACCTAGCTCCCCAAATTAAGTTCTAAGAATTTTTTTTTTATTTATACACCAATTTCAACTTAATTTCACACAAATGTGTTTCTATTGATGACACAAAACATATGTATGAATAGATGGAATCGGACCATGTGGTCATGGGGCTACCATACAAACCTATTCCCCCAAATCAAATTTTACTAAGAAAACCCTTTTTATTTGCATACAAATTTGAACCGAACCTCATGGAAATGTATTTTTATTGATGTTACAAAAGATATGCAAAAATGAATTAAATCGGACCATTGGGGTCACGTTTTGCACAAGGGTAAGCTTTCAGATCCTTTTGAGGTGCACAGTGGAGTGAGACAAGGTTGCATTTTATCACCTATTCTTTTCCTCATAGCCATTAACGATGTACTAGTGAGCGCGCTTCAAAACCAGAGGAAAGGTATCAGATGGAAAATGTTTGATTACCTGCAACACCTGGACTATGCTGACGATATTTGTCTGCTTTCAAATAAAAAGGAGGATGTAGCTCAAATGGCCGATGCTCTGCATTGCGAAAGCCGTAATGCCGGGCTCAAGATAAACGCTGCCAAGACCAATTACTTGAGCTCCCATCCTGGTGGACAAAGCGGAATTTGTGTTTCGGGCCAGGCAGTCGAAAAAGTTGACGAATTCTGCTACCTCGGAAGCATAGTCACAGCAGATGGCGGCGCGGACGCTGATGTACAATCGCGTATCAATAAGGCTAGGGCAGCCTTCTTCACTTTGACTCCTTTCTGGCAAAATAACAACATTTCCAGGCGCACCAAAATCCGAATCTTCAATTCTATTGTAATATCTGCGCTTCTTTATGGCTGTTCAACTTGGAAGGTGACCAACGAGATAACAACTAAGCTGCAAACTTTCGTAAACCAGTGCCTACGGCGCATCCTACAAATCCGCTGGCCGGAGATTATTTCCAATGATGATCTCCTGAGTATCACAGGCCTGGATTGGATAGGCACTTCTGTCAAAAGGCGAAAGTGGCAATGGATAGGTCATACTCTCCGAAGAGGGCCAACAAATATTGCAAAGCAGGCCCTAGATTGGAACCCTCAGGGAGCCAATGCTAGACGCCGTGTTGGACGGCCAAGAAACACGTGGAGAAGATCGGTTAATAGCGAGGCTGCTTCATTAAACAAACAGTGGTCAGACCTAAAGACGATGGCACAGAACAGAACGAGGTGGAAAGTAGGCGTAGTTGATGCCCTATGCCCCACAAGGGGTTAACAGGAACCAGAGAGATTGGGGTCATTAGGTCAATTAGGTTCTTTGTCCACCAATTTCAACCAAATCTCATAGAAATATGTTTTAATTGATGCCACAAACCTACGTAAAAATTCGAGGAAAGGCCATGCATTCATAGGGTTGCCCTACAACCCCCCCCCCCCACATACACACACACATTTCGTTTGTTGGTTCTTCTAAGAAACCCACGTCCCCCGCTTCCCCCAATAAATCTTCGCCCCGGCACTTATATGAAAATTCAAGGAAAAGCATGGAAGCGGGGAGAATTGAACACAAGTCATAGGAACGCCAGAAAAAACTTTTAGCCCGGGGGGAGCGAAGGGTATCCAAATTTCGGCCGCGCCCGAAATTAGCCTCGGTCTCGTTTTCATTTGTATTTAACAAATTTTCAAAATTGAGATAGTAAAACATAAAAAATCAATGAATAAAATTTCAGCTTGAATAATCCGATAAGAAAATAATTACCTTGTTTTTTTTACATCCGATATGTGTAACTCCAAAATCCCGTAATGTAAATATTAAAAATGGTATACCGTTGGAAAGCCAACATGGTGAAGCAACTTCTATAAACTTTGCAGAGTTGTACGTATAAAGCACCGTTATGAAATTACTGTTTGAATTTTCGATGAAAAATCTATTTTAAAATTTCTATTAAGTTTGAGTGACTGTATCTTGAAAGTGGCAATAATGTTGGCAACAGGAAAAACTTCAGTTTTTGTGAAAATTTATATAGTTTCATAAACTGAAATCAAATCTTGGATTAAGTCATCAGGAGGGCTGCAAATTATAATTTTGCATGACAAGTCACGATTTTCGATGACTTTCACAAAAAGAGCGATAACAAGGTAACGGTAAAAAAATTCCGATTGTATTGGTAGTTTTCTTGCTGAAACAAGTTGTGCTATCAACCCTTACAGTATTGACCACCGAATGCGGGACACCCTGTATATACTCGCCCTGCTAAAATTTTACTGTCCTGGCTGTTGTTTATGCATTCAGAATAAATTATAATGATCTCTATTGTTTACGTTGATTATACAATACCTCGTTATGTAAAAAAAAATCTGCCAAAGAATGTCCCGTAAGAACGATTCAAATTGTCTATACAAACGCGTCGGTTGCTTGTAATATCCTACATGGAATTATTTTTCAGCCAAAAAGGCTAATCTCCCAACGTCCTTTCGCTTATATATATTTTTTCTCCACATCCACCTAAGCCCACTACTGTAAAGTTATCCCAAAGCGGCCAGGGACTGAATGTCACGCCTCTAAATTATTAAGGATTGGGCTATCCTTATAAAATCGTAAAACCTAAATCCGGCTTCTATCATTTCCAGCCCCATACCCGCGGCCGCGCGCATGCATGTTGTAATAATGTGTCGACTTCTTGTGGTCCTTTCGGGAATCTTGTCTTCTTTGGGAATGTTGTATTCATGATTAATGAAATAGAGGTTATTTACAGATGATTTATGGAAGTGATTTGTTTGAGGTGATTCTCTTTTTTGTCGACAATGAAAAATCTCCTTTTTATTCAACGCATCGACGCATCGTCATTGGGCGCTGTTCTCAACGATTTGTTGAGGATAGAAAGGTGAATACACGAACGTGTATACATACAATTGTCTTTCGGAGTTTTAATGTAGATGGCAAATGTGTATATATATGTATACACTTACCGGAAATGTTTTTAATCTATTCGCTTGCGTGTGAAAAGCTTCTAAAGGACATCACATAGATTAAATTGGATTGCATGTAGAGGATTTATCTATACATTTACTTAAAATTGATTGATGAGAAAATCTTTTTTTTTCAGTTAGGTACCTAATAATGCATTACAAAAATTAGTTTTTTGGTACTTTGGAAGTGGCATTGTGGCATAGAAATCTGTCGTGAAATCGTTGGCTTTTTTATAAAATATGTATGTACATAACATGTATTCGGTCAAGGATTTCTAAACAAAAAAAAAATTGTTTTGAAAGAATATTACATACTATGTTATGCAAATTACTTTGCGATTATAGGTTGTAGTGCAGTCATATTAGCATTTCAAATAGAAAAAAAATAGAGTAAGGCTAATTCTTGTGGTTTTTGAATCAGGAATCTAAAACTCATTTTGCTAAAAAAAATTTTGATCGGAAAGGTCCCAAAAAGGACAAAAAAGGATACTCCTTAATCCTTGACCGGAGGTCAGCATGTGGGGTATCAGATCAAAGGGAACGTCGAGTACATTACATATCCGGTATTTGTTTCCTGTTTTAAGGACCCTCAACGGAATAAATCGAGATTACATGTAAAATTATTATGTTTTCCGTGTATCTTTCCAAAGCCATAACTACGAAAATAATTCAAGTTGTCACTACGTTTCTCACTTTTCCGAATTTATAATAGCTAAAGATTCTATCATTAAATTTGCTAAGAAAAAAAATTATCGGAAAGCAAAGCTCTCGAAAAGGACATAAAAGGACACTAATTACAAACCTTGATCGATCGTGGGCATGCGGGGTGTCATATCAAAGAAGACGTCGAGTACATTCCATATCCGGTATTTATTACTTGTTTCAAGGACCCTCACAGGAGAAAATTGGGACCCAATGGAAAATTTTCGTGTTTCTCGTATATGTATCTTTCCAAAGCCGTAACTTTTCGTTTGAGCCCGAATTATTCCATTTAGTGTCCTTGAAATAGGAAACAAATACCGGATATGCAATGCACTCGACGTCATCTTTGATATGACACCCCGCATGCTCACGTTCGATCAAGGTTTGTAACTAGTGTCCTTTAATGTCCTTTTTCAGAGCTTTCCGATATTTTTTTTCTTAGCAAATTTAATGATAGAATCTTTAGCTATTATAAATTCGGAAAAGTGAGAAACGTAGTGACAACTTGAATTATTTTCGTAGTTATGGCTTTGGAAAGATACACGGAAAACATAATAATTTTACATTTAATCTCGATTTATTCCGTTGAGGGTCCTTGAAACAGGAAACAAACACCGGATATGTAATGTACTCGACGTCCCCTTTGATCTGATACCCTACATGCTGACCTCCGGTCAAGGATTAAAGAGTATCCTTTTTTGTCCTTTTTGGGACCTTTCCGATCAAAATTTTTTTCAGCAAAATGAGTTTTAGATTCCTGGGAGCTCTTTGATTCAAAAACCACAAAAAACTCAAACAAAAAAACACAAAGTCTATTTTTTCTATTTGGAGGCCTGAAATGGGATATTTTGACTGCACTATTGTGCTCACTTGATACTTTAGTCTCGATGATTAGAACAGAGTAGAGTAGACCGTCGATTATCCGAAGGCCGATTAACCGAACGGGATGGTAGATATCGATATTTTCTTGTGAAATCAATCGAAAAATATCAATCAAAATCAATAGTCTGAACAAACCATGAGTTCTACTCAATTGCTTCGAATTTCTTATTTTTGTTTATTTCTAGTGGTTTTGCACAATTTCAGATTGTCGCTTAATTTCAGTTTGGGCAATTTTTTAAATTTTCTATGGAAACTCGATTAATCGAACTTCCGGTTATCCAAACCACCCTTGTCGATATTAGTTCGGATAATCGACGCTCTACTGTGTAATCAAATACGTATCTCTCTCGAACATCCAACGCCTGGAAACTGCAATTTTCGCCACTCGATTGCCTTGCAAGAAGGTAGCACTACGTCTTCGTCGCTGATTCGATTCTCCGCGGCTGATAAATTCTTCGTGTGATTTGCCTAAGAGATCTGATATGTGTAATCAAAAAGTTACACTCACACGGCGATATAATCCAGTCTCTGACATCAAAGGCAAATCCTTTCTACTCGCATATGCAGCAATTCTCATCTGTTTTCATCTTTAAAAGTACCCTACTAAATTCTAATTATAGTCAATCCCTATCACCATGGCCACGGGGCGTCCATTTGCAATACATTTCCAGCTAATTTGCTCTAACCCATTTCCCATAATTAACTGGAAAGCTACTTACAACAACCTTCGCACGTTGCCACTTAAACGCACAAATCACCATCATTCATTAGGAAAGTGTCATGAAAGTGCATGCTCACTTAACACTGATTGTATGCATAATAATCTTTTGCATATCATTATAGAGTGGAACGGGTTAACTTTTCTAAGTTCTTATCTGTGCTGATAAAAGCAGTAGTTGCGACGTTGGGAGTGTTAGGCCATTATGGAGTGCTTTGTGTTGTAGAGCGTTATAAACAGCCAATGCACTATATTGTGTCAATTAAGGACACTGCATATCAAATGGTGATATATATGTACATAGTATTTTACAGAAGTATGTGGTAGATGTTATTTTTCTTCATTAGGTGTTTCATTTACGGGCATTACGCATTAATTATCTTTAAAGTTGGTGTTAGGGAGTTAGAGCTATCTAAAGAAATTTCGCGAAATTTTCATATTCCAGGCGGAAACCCATCCAAAAATTTATTCAATGAAATTAACACTAAAGGATGCCTCAAGTATCTGTACAGGATTATTGGTAGGTTGATGTATTCGTTCCACCACGTTGATGTAAGCCGCCAATTTTGACATTTGAAATGATACTACAAAAAACAAATACCTACTCAATGAATCCTTCAAAACTTCTTTTTTCCATTTTAAGCTATCGCTATGGCAACATTTTTGCAGTAACAACACAATTTCAGGAATAGTTCGCAAAAACATATTGGTTTTAATAAAAAATAGTGAAATTGATTTTAATTTGCTATTCCATATTACTTAGTTTTCAATGCAATAAATTGGGTGATCCATTAGTAGGTCTATTTTCCACTTTGAACAGTTGAAGGTCGATCTACAGTCGATGCGATTCAGTGCATTCGTATTGCGATGGAAAAGTATAGAGCAGCACGAAAGGACTTGCACTTTGTGTTCATCGATTCGGAAAAGGCATTCGATAGAGTACCTCGTGATCTGATATGGTTGGCCTTGAGAGCACTTAATGTCCCTGAGGCATACGTCAGGTGTCAGGATGATACGAGACATGTATGATGGAGCTACGACTAAGGTTAGATGCACAGCCGGTGAATCAGAAGAATTTCCGGTGAATGTCGAAGTACACCAGGGCAGTGTATTGAGTCCGTTGCTCTTCAACATCATAATGTGCTACTTATTAACACGTATCTCCGACGGCCTAGAAATATCTCTTCTTTTTGCCGATGATATAGTCCTCAAATGTTGCAATGCACTCTATATGCCGCACCTCGCTGGAGTATGCATACTATTGTGCTCACTATGGGCAAACTGAACGGTGGATAACTCAAATCATTTTTTGAGCATGCTACATCCACCGTCCAACAACAATGTTTTTGTTGCTTTGTTTAAACCCGTTCTCTGACACATAGTCAGAAACGCGGCCGTATCGAATCGGTGGCTAGCCATTGCCTAGCCCCATTTTAAATGATTCGATACCAGGGTGTATTTCGTGTCCTATATAAGAAGATCGTACACCTTTGCCTGGTTGAGTCCGGTAATGCCTCTCCTGGTATTACATGACGCGCTGCATACGTAGAGGCATCTGATGAGAATTGCAGCGCGCCATGTAATACTAGCTCAAAACCGACTCGAAATGCACTCTGTGTGCCGCAACTCGCTGGAGTATGCATGATATAGTCCTCAGTAGCCCAAACATCGTTGCCTTGCAAGCTGCACTTACAAAATGGTTTGACATTCTGGAGGAGCATGGACTGAGGGTAAGTATAACAAAGACTGAGTTCTTCCAGGCAACATCCTCCAAAAAAAAATGTTTACCAAAATATTCCACATATCCTGGTTCTGTTGCTTTTCCAAAAAAAAAATCTGCGATCGGCACAATAACGGGTAAGATATATGCAATAAACGGTGAAATTTTCACCCTCACAGACTTAAGCGCGTAACCCAATTTCAGACTGGAGTCTACAGTTGCAGTTGCTACAGTTGCTTCTACTGTCTCTCTCCGCGATGGGATTTTTATGAAATTTGGAATGAATGATCCTCTGGTGGTCCTTCTAAAGAATCAATGTCTTCCATTTAGATAAGTGGATGGAATAACGGTAAATTAACAAAAGATTTCCAACAATTGTGTCTTTCGGCTCATCGCATTGACAATTTTTTAAAACACACTGCGACCTTGGGACACTGGGACATTGGGACATTAGGATATTGGGACACTGGGATCTTGGGGCAGTGGGATATTGGGGAATTGGGACATTAGGGTCTTGGGACATAAGGACATTAAGCCGACACTGGGAGAATTGGGACATTGGGGCACTGGAACATCGGGATATTACGACACTGGCACAATGGAACATTCGGATATTGAAACATTGTGACATTGGAACATTGGGATATTGGGACATTAGGACACTTGGAGACTGGGACATGGGGTACTGGGATATTAGGACATGTGGACATTAGGGTATTGCGTCATTAGGACATTAACTCATTAGGAAATTGGGACATTAGGTAAACTGGGGAAACTATGACGTGGGAACATTGGGCCACTGGGACATTGGGATATTGGAACATTGGGACATCGGGATATTAGAACATTGGGACATTGGGATGTTGGCACATTAGGATATTGAAACATTGGGATACTGGGACATTAGGGCACTGAGATACAGGGAAATGGGGCACTGGGATATTAGGTCATTGGGACATTATGACCTTTGGATAATAGGACAAACGGACATTGGGACACTGGCACATAGAAAAATTGGGCCACTGAGACATCGGGACATTCGGACACCGGGATATTAAGACATTGGGGCACTGCGATATTAGGACAATGGAACATTGGGATATTAAGACATTAGGACATTGGACCATGAGAAATTGGGACAATGGGACATTTTTACTTCTTCTTCTTTCTTGCCTCGTTCTTTATACCACTCCATCGCTCGACCTGCGGTGTAGGCACATCGCCCGTTTTGGCGGTAATACCTCAGCATATTTCTGCAGGCAGCTCTATCTTGGATCGTGTCATCGCCGAGACCAATGCGTGGTTGTTCCTTTTTAATTTGACACATCCAGGTGTTCTCTTCTTGGGTCTGTCTCTGGCGTTGGGTCCGTCAAGTGGGACATTTTTACATTAGGATATTAGGTACACTGAGGAAACTGGGACGTGGAGATATTGGGCCACTGGGACATCGGGATATTGGGACATCAGGATATTAGGACATTGCAATATCAGGGTATTGAGACATGGGAACATTAGGACACTGGGAGACTGGGACGTTGGGGCATTGGGATATTAGGACATTGGAACATTGGGATATTGGAATATTGGGACATAGGGACATTGAGAAATTGGGACATTAGGATATTGGCACATTAGGACATTGTGACGCTGGGACATTAGGATACTGGGACATTAGGTACACTGGGGAAATTGGGACATGGGGACACTGGGACAGTGGTACGTTCGGACATTCGGATATTAGGCTAATGGGACCTTGGGACACTTGGTATACTGCGACATTGGGACATCGGGATATTGGGACACTGGTACATTAGGACATTGGGCCATTGGGATATTATCACATTAGGATACTGGGACATTTGGGGAACTGGGATATTAGGAAATTGGAACATTAGGACCTTGGGACAATTGGGCATTGGGATATTAAGACATTAGGTGGTAGACTGGGACACAGGGATACTGGAACATTGGGATATTGCGATACTGGGACATTGGGACACTAGGGTAGTGGGACATTCGGACATTAGGCCATTAGGACACTGTGATATTTGCACATTGGGACATTATGACATAAGGACATTAGGAAATTACTTTAGGAAGTAGTCCTGTACATTAAAACTTCTCTAGCATTTACGCCTAAAACAAAATTACATACAGCATTTACACCTAAAACGAAATTACATATGAGCGGCGGATTGGAGTGATATGTATTCTTTTTGCGGCAGATGAATTTTTCTTTGGCGGGGTAACTTTTACAACTTTGTTGTTTTTGGTCAGATACTGTTTGGTGTACGCTACACAAGCGAATTTTTCCTTTAGAATCTCATAAACGTTGACGTAAGTTGCACGACACGCTAAAACTATCTAAAAGCTGGTTCATATAGATGTTCACCACCCCGTGTTTTCGGCTTAACCACGCAGATGTGTCTGATGGGAAGAAGGTATATGTATTAGTTTGTCGGTCAGTTTAGGTCCTATATCATCGGAGCTGCCACATTTTTTATGGAATCGGGCCTTTCTATGCTTCTCCGCCCGAGTACCGGAGACACAGTTGTGACTCTCATACTTTTTGAGAAAATTGGGTTAGAGCTCGAAAGTTGCGGGTGGCCCGATACTTTTGACGTCGAGTGTATATTCTTTTGGACAACATTTTCTCGGGTGGCGCCAGTATGAAAGAGGTGCGGACTGAAAAAATGGAGAACCACTGGCCCAAGTGCCCTCTAAGGCTTAGTCTGGAGTCACTCGTAACCACCCCCCTCCCCCCAGGTGTAAGTTATGACGCATTTTGTGAGAGAACTTTTTTCTGTGCTTGCTGATTAGGATTTCTTCAGTTTCTAAGATACAGCCTTTGAATGTTATCTCTCCCTAATTGCGGGTAAGTGCTGCGTGAAATTTTTTAAGTAACACCTGACATTTGAGTTGGGCACTCCCCAATTTCCTTCATGACCACCTTACACGCTCTGTTTAACCGGTTGTTGTTCTGTTAAATAAAATTTACTTATTCCTTTGCAATTAATGTACATATTTACGTTTATGATATGTATTTTCTGGCAAATTAGATTATCTGAAATAAACGAAAAATGTGTACGATATAATCACAAGAAGGGAGTTTATTATGATTTTACGTACCTATTAAATTAACTTAAAATTCGTCTATGATGTCGGTCAACATTTATCACTAATAAATTGAGCTTCAAACGGCTCAATAGTCGTAAATGTCCGGTTAACTTGTGACACGTCTAATTTGTTCTGGATTATCCAATGTATTTTTATTAGTTCAGCAAAATACTTTAACGACTAATAAAGCCACAATTAATTTGTGAATAAGCACGAAAAATATGCTTGGTGTTTGTGTCCTACTGCGCCATATAATATTTGTCTGATTTAGAAACAACGCAGAAAAGTATTCAATAGATTTAAACAAAAGTGAGCTTCTACAGTCCTTAAATTTGATTTAATAAGATTGACCAAAAATATGGGATTTGGGATATCTGTAAACAACAAGGATAATATCGTAAAACATGAAATACCCGGATCAGAGACAATAAAGCATAATTGATTAAATTACATCAACTTGAAATAAGACATCCATATTCCCTACAAGACTGTCGGTTAAATCCATTTAACAAGTAGATGCCAACAAGATAACAACAGTCTAAATTGCTGTAATAGGCTGATTGTAGACTATCAAATTTACATAACACAATAGGGACATGCTGAAGGCAAACATCGTTCATCATAATTCACGTTGTCCTCCCTCTCATCATCTCCATACAATATATTGACACTCTCCTCTCCACTCTTTTTTGCCAAACGTCCGCCTCCGTTATTTATGAAAATGTCGTTTCGGTGAAGAAAAAATGATGAGCTTTTTGTCGTCTCTTTTTATTATTGCCTAACAACGCAATTGAATGTGAACCGAAAATTGTCTAGTTTCTTTCTTGAGAAATTTCAGTTTTGGCGTATGATTTAGACGCAAGGATGTTGCTGTCGCCGGCCGCCGCCGCTGTCGTCATAGATGAGATGAAAATAAGGACGTCCAAGAAGATGACGACAAAAGGGCGGAGAATGAGACCCATGTATAGTGTTTTGACGCTCGTGCATTACGCTATAAGCTACGAATAATCGAGAGTATGATGATGATTTAAGAGGATTTTTGGGTCATAAAAGAGGATTAGGCCATACGAGGACATTGTTCTTTGGGGGACTCTCACAAATATGTCACGATACGTTGTAATTTTATATGCGCGTAAATAGATGTTATAACATAAGACAACAGTGTAGTTAAATTCGGGTCTATTTTAGGATACTTCAACGAGAATATGTTAATATGCTAAAGTACTTTACACATACTAATAGACTCCTTTAAGTACGTGCCGCGGTGGTTGATAGTTCAAAAATCGAGTTGACTCCTGAAGGTCGTTCACCAAAAATTAGTTAAGCACTAAATAAGATTACGTGACTATAATATTTT
The DNA here is from genome assembly GCA_949715475.1 of Microchrysa polita. NCBI lineage: Eukaryota > Metazoa > Arthropoda > Insecta > Diptera > Stratiomyidae > Microchrysa > Microchrysa polita. Next base: position 63,981,899 of record OX454418.1, on the reverse strand, counting down.
GTTGCTGTCCCCTAAAATAAATTCTCGGAAATTGAGTACACCTTCATGAAATTAGAAGAGGAAGGGATATACTGCCACATCTCGTATACAACATGGCAATATAGTATGTGTGTTCCATGTAAAAATTCGCATGCTTACCGTATACGAAATAGTATACCATAATTTTACATGTCCTAAGTAGTCATGGGTTTATAATCAATCACAATAAACAATTTCGCCAATTTTGATGTTTACAGAATATCAAATATACGAAAATACACCCATGCCTACTTGGAATATGCACAATTATGATATACTTTTTCGAATTTTTACATGGAACTAAATTTCTAAATTCAATCTGCCCTCGCCTTTCGAAAGTGCATGCATGATTTTATACGTAACCAATTAAGAAAATTTCGACTTCTACATTGAGTAGTGTACCGTTTTAAAAAATTAGTATTCGAAGTAGAAAATAGGAGCCCTGTAAAGCGACATTTTTTGCTAGGACTTTTCAGGACGACTATTGTTTTGTGTACGTACTGCTGCTGCTAATTAATTTTTTTTTTCAAGGTACCAACACCCAGTTGTTGATCACTTAAATTATTGAATCTTAATTTCAATCTATCTTCAGTACTCTTCAACTCGGTAGCAAAAAAATAAAGGTTTTTTTGTAGAGAAAACCGCGAATTGCTTACGAAATAAGTAAAATAGGAAATAGACACTTTGTAAATTCGTTGCGGTGTGCATTTCGAAAGCCAATTTTATATAGTAACGACTAACATTCTGGGCCACTGCGAGTCCCAAGCAACAATTCGTTTGCTTTAAAGAAGCACTTCACACTGTAGCAATCATATAGTACCACGAAATGAATTTATCGTGTGACTTCGCTTAAAGAAATATTTTGATCCGATGAAACATCCGTAAAGCATTTTCCGGAAAGCCTATATCATCATTATGGAATAAATTTAAAGATGGTGGTATAAGACTTCGATAAAACTGTCTCTAAACGTTAACCTAAAAAGATACTCCTTTAAATACTCCACTCTTGTGTTTATTGGATGATACAGCACACACATGCAATAGCCTCTCTAAGTTTACTCACACACATGCATAGATTCTTCTATAGCACAATCGGTTTCATTTTTATAGTGTGACATTCGTATGGTCATCCAATAAATTGTTCACCTTAGTTTTATAGAAGGATGGACTTTGTGATTTTCTAATGAATTGACACTTATGAAGTGCTCTGAAATACATAATTTCTTCAATAGAAATCCTTGAAATCTTGCATGAAACCCACACTCACTCACTCTTTGTTATTTTCGGAACCAATTAAGGTGATCTCTGCGTAGAAACTGACTTCATTTTATTGAGAAATATGTGGATTTAATCAACGTCACCTGATTGATATAGGGTGCATTGCAGAAGATTCGATAAAGAATTGTCAAGCATTTCTATAGAATCAAGTAACCATTTGTAGTGTTTACGAGCAATGCTGACTATATGTATGTGAGGTTGGCTGAGTGGTAGCGTGTAGGACGGGCAATCAACAGATACGGGTTCGATGCTAGCTGCGGAAATTTTGTTTTTCTTTTTTTTTTTTTGCAAATTCGTTCAATGATAGAAAATGATGATATAAAGCAAATGACATACGCCTTTTTTGAAGCATAGTTTAGTGCTACAATAAGGTTCTATTGGATTAAAAAACGGCGCCAAATGCCATTATTGGACTATTATTTAGTGGTAATACCCTGTAAAGTGCCCCTATTATTGTTAGAAAAGAATATTTTACGAAGTATTATAGGGATGAAATTGTTACTTGGGGTGTGCTAATAAATTACGGATTTGAGCTCCCCAAGCATTTGTATGCGCCTTGTTTTCCTAAAAACTTTAAACCACAGCTGTTTCCTTTGAAAAATCTTCATCCAAAGAAAAAACAATAAGCGAATTGACGGTAAAAAATTTCAATGCTTTCTTGAAATCAAAATTCGAATATAGGTTGGCATCTTACTTCACCAATAGAATAGAAGTTTTCCAAAGAATTTCGTTGGAACAAGGGAATCAATATTTTTTTTAAATTTTTCTCTTGAGAGAACTAAATGCTAGAAGAGTACCAGGCTACCAGTATCGTTTTATGCGTAGCTTGTTTAAAGGATACGACCATTAAATAATATTTTTTTTTATCTCAGGCAGATTTTAGTAACGAAATTTCATACTAGAAAGCTGACCCTTTAAGCAGTCGTTTTTTTGTGAAGTTTCGTTACGCAAAAATGCACGTAAAACGAACGAACCTTATTCTAGAATGATTTGGCTTCTGTAGTTCATTAAAATTGGCTAATCAACTCTCGAATCTTCTTCAAAATATCCTTGAAAAAATGGACACACACAAGTGTTGAACTATCCAGTCAAACCCGTTTTTTGTGAGTCTAGTATGTAAAAACGCTTCACGATTGAATTAGTTTCTGGCAGTTTTTTTTTGCTTGTCCGGTATCAGTTTTTTATTATTTTCATTTTTCAATACAATTCGTATTTTTCTGAAAACCCAAAATTTTTGCTCAGAACTTAAATCTCAAAAAGCAGTTTAATGCGCAGAAGACCGCATTAAAACACTCTTTAAATATCGATCGTACTGATGCCGGACTATTGAGGTTCCCGATTAGAAAGCCCCCGGATTACTGAGACTGAGCCGATTCAGTGAGGACGCCGGATTATTAGGTTATACAACTTGTTTAAGGACCGATATGTCAAATAACAATTTTCTTCGATTCATAATTTTTATCGTATGAAAGAGGTGGGCCCGGAATCATTGTCCCCCCGGGCCCGGATTTTCTCTCCACGGCCCTGGGAATGTCAAACTATGTCGTAATATTTCCTACGACATGCTAAAACTCTCTATTGTGTCACCTCCTAATCTAAATCCAAACTGTCCGAAATCACAAATCAAATTGCTTGTTTGAAAATGTAAAGGGCGAACCAGATAGCTAACGTTACCTCCTCTTACGTTACCGTGCCGTTCCGTGACGAACAGCTGCGGAAGTTGATCCAATGGAGTTTGATGTATATGTGACAAAAGCAAAATTGTACTAGAGTTCTTCGGAACATAACGTAACGGAAGCGTTTCGTTTCGCACTTAACACGTTCGTCGCCTATGTATGCAATTTTGAGATACAGTTCCTAGAGAACCAAACAGTATTGTTTATTTCGGTACTATAAGACGATTTTTTACTGAAACGTGAACTACAATAAAATTTATATGAATGTGTCGCTACTTCCTACTTGCAGCGATCATTATCTGTCAAATTATAGAAAACCTTAAATCTTAGCTGGTATATCGATGAACGCTTAATTTTATTCCTTAGACACACAGCAAAATCATTATTAAGGAAAACTCAACTTTAACTTTAACTCAAACCGTAATGGGTCATTGTGGATACCGGCATATTTTCACCGATTCAAGCTGGGCGCCTCGCCATCGCCAGTGTCCTAGCACACCACGTATTTTTTTAACTATACCCTAGTTTTGCAGTGCGACGCGCGCCTCGTTAAGCGCACAGAATGTGGTGGTATGCTCGAATGCCAACACAAAGATTGAGACAGTGAGTGAATTCGTCTGCACCATCCACAACTTCAAAGAGACGACGGAAGTCGACAACTCGGCATGATGAATAAAGGGCCGAGGCCGCCCCTGCGAAGTAATATGCACCCTGAGGTAGTCCCGCAGGCAGTATGGCGACAAAAGATGGTCTGGTTTTAGCCGGAAGAAATCCGGCGTAACTGCACTAGCAGTATTTTCCAAAAATGTCCCTAGCCTCGTAATCGGACACAGAAGCCAGAAGAAACTCTGCAGCAATTGGCACAAGACATCGAACGTCTACCTCAACCTCGGAACCTGAGCATCGAAACGAGACTGCAGTGGATGTGTTCACTACTGCTCCCCTGGACCGTGAATTACAACAGGCGTTACGGCTAGCTGATAAGGGACGATCAAGGACACTTGCATACAGCCCAACATTTGAAGCTGCAAAGCAAGCCACCCGTAACTGTGTGCGAGTCCGAAAAGTAATTGATGATTGTAACGTATGTCAGCGAATGGATGCATCAAGACAAGTTATCAACGGAGATTCAATTCCGTGCTGGAACTGCGGTGAAAAGGGTCATGTGCGAAGGAATTGTCAACAGCCGAGGATAACCGGAACATTCTGCAAGAAGTGTGGCCAGCAGGCGAGAAAAACGAGTTGGCAAAGAGCGAACCGTTTTTAACCGAGGGGTATCAAACTCGAAGCCTGGCCTCGGCCAAATATCACTGTCTTTCAGTTTAAGCCGCAGGATCAAAAATTCGGAAACGTCTACAGAAATTAAGGAGTATTTTCAAAATTTGATTACACAAATATTTCTTTTAAAATATGACTATAAATCTGAGTCGCTAACGACCTAGGGATTATGGAAAATGCATTTTTCCAAAAAATATACTTCAATGGAATTTACAAATTTTAAAGAAGAAAAGCCAACATTTGTTTACGTAAATTAAATTCGGACAAAACGGTGGTTTTAAATAGGCAAAAATTAGTTTGTGATGTGGTGTGAAACAAACGCGTGCATCAGTAAAGCTTTATAATCTAAATGGGATGGGAATGAAATTTTAAAGTTTAGAAAATTTACTATTTCCTCACCAAATATAGGATTTCAGGAATTTTAATTCAAGATACTCTCGTCCCATAATCTGAAAGCTTGCAAACGAATTATATTGCAAACGTCGCACATGACTATGGGGTTCGCCAGAGCCACTACCATTTTTCTGAACCGAATCTTAGGACAAAATTATGTCACGAAGGAGATTAATATTTTCCTGCACAAAAAGGCAAATGTTCAGAGTGGTCGAAACCCGATTGATTTCAATCAGGTTTGGGACCTGGGTTTTTACACATTTTCATTGGAAAAAAATCAAGGTTTGAATGTTGGCCCAAATCACATGTTTTCGTGCACTCTGAACATATTTACATATTTACGTACAATGTTTAGACTTGAGTTCAACATCCCATTTCTTTCATTTTGACGCATTTTTGCTGATGATTTTGAGTTTTTTTTATTGTGTCGAGTGCAGGACAGAACAGCTCACCTTCGATACAAATTTGACAAACAAATTGACAAGAACAACTCCAACTGCAATGACAAAGCTTCAAATCCGGTTTTGAAACTACTTGAAATTTCGCATAAACAGTTTTTTTTTTCAATTTCAACTACTTTTCTATGAACGTCACTTCTAAAATACAGTTTTAAGTTCCATGTTCATTGTTTGATCAAGTCATAAGGTAATGGAGGGAACAAATGCTTAAGACGCTGCCCTGGTATTGTGAAACGCCCTTACCAAATATTAGATTCGCTATTTTCCGGTTTGGATAAAGTTATTCGAGTGAAAATTTGCACACATATTCCTTATGTAATTTTCTAAAAACCCTCATCAAAATGTTCATATATGCAGACCTAAGCGGGGCTACACACGCACAAAGAGAATTTTCACAAATTTACTGTTATTTACTTTTTCTTAGCAAATGTAAGCAGAATTACCGTCGGTTATTCGTATATATTTATCAATAATTTAAGCTTAAAGCATACTTGTAGCATGGTCGTTTACACTGGCTGTAATATGCTTTAAGCTTGTCGATTGGATAAAAATGTATGAGTGACCAGACCTTAGTATTTAACGTATATCAGCTCATACTAACTTTGTGCAAAGTTTCATATCGGTACCCATACCATAACTGTTTAGAAAAACCGAGGTGATAACGTAAGCTTAACTTCAAACACCGTTACTTTAAACTGGAAAAAAATAACTGATATAAAATGTTCTCGTCAATGATGGAAAAAATAGATTTCATAGGGGTTTTTTGAAAAACAATTATAAAAAACCCTACCAAAGAGCTTGGTTGCGAATTTAGCCTGCAAGCAATTGGCTATAAGAGGTCTTTGTGCTTTTCGTTTTTAATAATAAATCGTTCCTAGTGTTTGAAGCTCTGGGATATCTGTTGCAAGCACTATATTTTTTCTGGGCCACGCCCGGATACGATATCCGGACCTCTAGATTACTAGCAACATAGAGTGCGACTCAACCAAGTGAGCCACAGATCGTGTCCAAGCTCTGGGATAACGATGAAAAATAGTAGTTCTCATTGAGGTACAAACAAACACACTTCACGAGAAGAATAAGTGCTATATGGCATGGCGTTGAAATTTGTTATTTGCTCCAAATTTGCGGCCCCCGTAAAATCTGCCGCCCTAGGTTCCAGCCTACTCAGCCTACTGGTAAATCCGCCACTGCAGCTGAGGAAGGCAGGCACATTCTGTAAGAAGGTTACAAACGGAGATTCGAATCGATGCTGGAAATGCGGTGAACACAGGCACGTGCAAAGTAACTGTGAACAGCTGAGGAAGGCAGGCACACTATGCAAGAAGGTTGTCAACGGTGATTCAATTCGGTACTGGAATTGTGGTGAAAATTGTCACCTTTAAAGGAACTGTCGTCTGCCGAGAGTGCAGGAACATCCTGTAAGAGATGTGTGCAGCGAACCAGAAGAATGAGTTGGCAAAGTGCGAAGCAACCTGCTCCCGTTGTCTGTGAGTCGGGAAACATGTAAAGCCAATCTCGAGGGGCAGAGGTTGGCTCGTGGTAGTCATGCCCCCAAAACTGCCATAAAAGTTTCACGGGTTCATCTTGGAAATCGCGGTCCATGTTAGAAAGCACTGCGCTCAATCAGAAGAGAAGTAAGCGGTGGATATACAATGGTTGACCATGTTGCCAATAGAAGGTTGGAATCCGGAGGAAATACGCAAAGCCCAGCTGAATGACGAGGATATTAGTTCGATACTCGTGTGGAAGGAGTCGGGAGAGAGGCCCAGTTGGAACGAGGTGTCAACCTTTGGGTCAATCACGAAAAGCTGGGTCAATGGAATTTTCTTCACATTGAGTATGGCATGCTAAACGGAAATGGGAATCAGCGGACGGAACGCCGAGTATAATGCAGCTGATAATTCCATGGAGCAAGGTCGACGAAGTGCTGTGAGAGATGCACAGAACATCGGAAGGACATCCTGGCGTCAACAAAACCTCGGTGAAAGTGCATAAACGATTCTACTGGGTACATGCTCGATTTCACGTTGAAGAGTCGTGCCGTAGGTGTACGAGTACGAGTGCAGCTGTTAAAGGACGAGCATCGGAAGCCGAGAACGAAAATGAAAATCATACTTGTAGATCGACTGGCACCCTATCGAAGCAACGATACGGAGGTGACCGAAGCGAGTTCTGTTCGGGACGAACTGGTTTAAGGAGGGTGTGTGTGTAATAAATGGTGTTACAGTAACGCGAGTGTTATTCATTATTATGTACGCGAAAATCTGTCGAGCCCACTGGAACGTCTAGAAAAGACGAGAAACCAATATTATATTTTCATTTTTCTTCTATGGTGTTTAAGTATATTTTTCTCAAAATGTGTTTGCCATTTAGTGATTTCACGTCCAAAACAGGACAAAAGGCAGAATATTTGTCGTTTTGGCAGGACGGCAGCTTAGGATCGAAGAAGCAGGACTATCCTGCAAAAAACAGGACGGATACGAGCATTATACGTAGCATACCAAATTCGGTAAATATGCACCACAACGATGATATCACGCACGAGCCAAAATTTTAGCCCCGTCAATTTCATACATATTAGGTTTCTGGTCATAAAATGCAACGGGCTAAAAGAGGAGCACATTGACCATTCTTCTGTCGCGATGCAATTTCAACGTTGAAATGCAGTAGCCTTTATAATGACGAACACTTTCTAGAAGCAAGAAGAAATAGTGAAAACTGAGAATTGAATTCCACGCTACGTCTGAAAATGAAAAAAATAACTTTTTTTATTTGAGCTACATCAATCTATTTATACCACTTTTCAGTATCCCCATTAGATAGTCTAGTATTGTCACATTTTTTCTGAATATCTTTATTACCATATCTTCTAACGAATTTCTTTAAACTTTTCTCATTCTAGAAGAACTACAAGACGCACCGAGACATCAACACCATTGACAATATAGAGTTCAGCGTCATCCAAATATTGTGGAAAAATTCCATGAAATCTGTAAATCTTTAATTGAATTAATAACAAACCCACTGCAAATGTGCAATTGGAAATTCCTTTCCTAAAGTACGGACTAGTTTTCAAGTGCATGTTGCGAACGTGAATTTTGCAGCATCAAACGACTGCGTTGTCGTGGTGGTGTACGACATGAAACCGCGAATAAATAGATAAATCATTACACAAAATGTATAGAGCTATCATGTACGAACAATCTCTATAGTTTCGTTGCAAATATGTATGACCCCCGAAAAGACAAAAACAACATCGTTGAAAACAGAAATAACCGCAGCAGCTATACAACGACACAACTCATTGGGGACTACTTGAACTGACTAGACCGTAGACGACATAATAGTAGTATGAAATATCTCACGAGAATTTGAGGCCATAGAAATCGAGTAAAAAATAAAAAAGATAGATCCAATGGAGACCGTAATGCTACTGATTAATTCACTATCGATTATTCGGTCATCAGTCACACAAGTTGTTTGAATCGCGCCCCGTCAATTGAATTGTCTGACGCACTACATGCAAAAGTGCGCGATATTGCAATTATGAATATCGACGAAAAACGGGTCAAGAAAATGCCACCAATGCACATTCGGATCAGCTCACATGCCTATTTTGATGAGATTTTACGTTTTTGATCTGGCGCACTCCTTCGCGAAAACGCGCTAAAGTAGCAGAAAGAAAAGGATCAGTGGCTGTTTTTTATCGATATATCGCGACGGTATGGCGTTAAGTGCGTTTGGCGCCACGGAAAAATTGCTTATTCGTCGCTGGCTATCATTTGTAATTGAAAGTATTCGCGTATGTTTGTCCGTTGCGGTAGTGCTAATTGCTATGTGTGCATGGCTGAAAGTATCCTTGGGGGAGGCTGCAACTACCCCGGTTGCGGTTACGGCTAACGAAGCCTCGATAACAAGCGACGGCATAATACGCGAAACAGTGGTCATACCATCCATAGATTCCGAACGCGAAGCTCAGGAACTCTATGCGAAAACATTGCGCGATTATAATGTTCGCGAGGGACGAACTGTGCGTAAATTTTGTGAAGTGTGGACAAAACGCGGTTGTCAGTGTACAGGCGAAGGAATACAACTGAAATTGGTATGTCGAGGATTGGGGTTTCGCGAAGTTCCGCTCGATATTCCGGAGGAAATTGTCCAACTGTGAGTACAATTTATTTTTAACAGTAAATTATAGTCATACCATTTTATGTTCGTAAAAAAATATCCGAATCCAGAAAACTTTTGTAATTTAGCTTAGCAATATAGACTAAAGATCTAAAAAATCTTCAGATAGATGCTCATATTGAAGGAACTCGTACGTTCATAGCTCCAAACTTTCTCATATCTTTTTCCTCTATCACATCAGCGATAGACGATAAACAACCATACCAAAGCTGTCAATGTAATCAGAATTCAATTTGCAAGTGAATTGAAATCATTTTCAACACTACGCAGATAAACCCATTTAATGGAAGCAAATCTAGAAGAGCTTTTCCACACCATCACGAACGCTTCACTTTACTGGGAAGCGTATGAAGGCGAAGGGCCACAGAAATGCAAAAATTTCTACGCGACGAACCACCCGTAGTAGTCCACCAAATGAGCCATAAACCGGTTAGCCGATCCGAAAAGACAGTCTTGTGTGTAATTCAGAGATCTTCCATATTCTTCTCCTTATTCTCATTTTCTCTCCGATGTATTTACATTTTGTCCTTTTTTCTATATTCGACAAAGTCCTTGCCCTCGGACGCAACGCATCCTTGTGGGCATATAGTCATCGACCTTCATCCTGTGATATCAACCCGAGGAAAAAAATCAGCATAAGTAATAGATTGCGAAAGTCATTCGCTCAGTTCGGATCCTTTTGCTCATTCTCGCCGAAAATGTTTGGTATCCTTTGCGTATATATTCACCCACTTAAAATTCACCGAAAAATTCTATTACTAGTGTACAAAGATAGAGGAATTCATGGCAAATGGGATTTTTCCAATGCGGGGCTCGCGCGGTTTTAGTTCTTTGTTCTTGCCGCCACTATGAAACTTTAAAAGACTTGGAGCGCTCAAGTACTTAGTCTGAAAAGTCATTTTCTGACGCAAATTGGCAAATGCGTTATTGTTTCTTTTCTCCACAGCATAATTGAATATTTCGCAATAACATCAGAATAAGATGCGGCTGCTTCCAAATGTCTTCGCACTTTCTTTTATTAGATCCCGCGTACAGTAACTATAATAGAAACTCACAAGCCTTTGTTCCGAATAAATATTTACAGATCAGATCGCATTAAGAACGCGGCGTTAAATTAGGAAAATACTGTAAGCAGATGATATCCGGACACCCGGAATTCCCTCAGAGATAATATGTTGTTTACTGGGTCATGTAAATGCGCACACAACGCCGACGAACTTTAGTGCTTATCTAGATCACAGATGATTTATTCAAATATTCTTTTTTTCTGTTTCAGAATTTTTTCTCTTCTTCAGACATTCTTTTAGACGCGTACACTCTTATTAATAAATAGAGGAGCCTAATAGTCAGTTCTGTATGTCTGACATGGGCATCAATTCTCAACTAATGTCGTCCTTGTCGGCGGTATCATATCGAAAATAATACAGAGAATGTGTTGCGTATTAAGAGGATAAATCGGCCATTATCCAGATTTTTTCTTGCCGTTTCTAAAAATCTTGCCGGCTCCATCAATCATCAACTTCTTTCTCACATCGGCGCGCGGCCCTTCGACGAACAAGCGGAAGGTTAATGTATGAAATGTATGAAAATGACATTGGGATACGATTTTATGTTGGTAACACTTGATACTTATCAAGAAATGGCAATATGAAAAGCATAGTATAAAATGGATACTTTCAAGTGAAATGTTGTGAAAGTGATTTGGCCAAAGGAGTAAGCTCAGTGAACATGGAACACGATAAGATTGGATTAACACAGTTTGAATTTTCATACAACAGCAGAGTGACATGTGTGTCGGAAATCTCTGTAAGAATTTGGATAATATTTTGAACAGGATAATGTGCAGGATGTTGATGTCGTTTTATATTCGCACTAATTACCCATAGCTTTTGAAGAAACATCAAACTGCTATTAATTGCAGATATATTGTTGGCAAAAAGTTTCGTTTGAACTGTCGAGACTCGTGTGTCTAGCGAAATTAGAAATCGGGCAGTTTGATTGTTCGAAAGAAAAAAGTGTTATTTCATAGCTCATTAATCCATCAAAATGGTACTCTTCGTTTAACCTATATAATTTTACCCTCAATAAAAGTGGACGATTTCATTCGAAAAATATAATTCCAAATTGACGGCGTTGGTCTCCAAATCAAAGGGTCTCGGGATCAAATCCCACTGTAGGTAGGTAATTTATTATGCAATTTATAATGAAATATAGAAGAGGTCAATGAGTTATATGATTTATGAGATACTCGCTACGCTCACCAACCCAGCGTTCGCGCTCTGCGCGCTCGCGAATTTTTTTTTTATTTTTTTTTTACAATCAAGTGGCAAATCAACCAGGTTTCATAGTTGTACTGACTATGACATGATAGGCTGAGAATTATGGGGTAAAATAGTTAGGTTAATATGGAAAATAGTCAATGGTACTATTTTGTAAGGAGATGATTTGTATAAAAACATGACTGGCAACACCGAGGCCCGATAAAGAAAAAGCACGGCGAAGACGGATCAAACCAGGCGGGTGGGATCCAGGTGAAAAGCTCGAACCAGGCGAGTCGACGGCGAACGACACTTGATACGGAACATCACAGGCGTGCGGTTGTGTGGAAAGATTACTCTCTCGGTGTTGTGATTAAACGAATAAACGATTGTGTCTGAAAACGTCTCGTGTTTTAAATTATTTCCTTTATAAAATTCAGAAGTGGGATCGACGTGCGCGCTGTGTAGTGAAAGCAGTTCTTAATAAAAGTGTGAAGGAGTGCAGCAATTTTCGTACAGGCGGTACAATTGTCTGGCGTCCATAACAGTACAGGCGGTACAAACACTGTTACATTGTGTGTATGAACGTGTCGTGTCGTGCAGCAATTTTCGTACAGGCGGTACAATTGTCTGGCGTCCATAACAGTACAGGCGGTACAAACACTGTTACATTGTGTGTATGAACGTGTCGTGTCGTGCAGAAATTTCGTACAGGCGTACAAATATTGTTATATTGTGCGTGTAAATACCCGGAAGTGATAGTAAGTCGTACAGGCGGTACACCGAGAAAATTAAAATGGCCAACCCAGGCGGGCAGCGTGACGAAGACGTGCTAGATATCGCATACGACGGGGCTGCATTGGAGGAGGAGACCGAGGCCCGACTGCTGAAGGGTCTGGTGGACGCTAGCCTTGAGAGAAAAATCAAGGAGATTGTGGCCAAGCAGACCAATATCGCAATGCAGGCGGCATTACAAAACATGGCGACCGACGGAAGTGATTGGAGGACAGCTCGTCCTTCAACGGCAGGTGAGCCAGTCGCGCACAGAACAGTCAGTGAAACATCCAGTCGGGCAGCAAAGTTTGATTGGCGGTTGGGTTTTGATCTACTTGAGACATTCGACCCCGACAACAAGGACTCCAATGTAAATCGTTGGCTGTCCAAGATCGAGCAGGTAGGCAAAATACACGGCTGGGATGACTATGATCAGGCATCGTTAATGCAAGCAAAGCTCTCAGGGGCGGCTCGCACCTGGTACAACAGGTTGGAAGAATACGACCACACTTGGTCGACCTGGAAGCGAATGCTGCTCGGTGCATTTCCCCGGATGCATGACTATGCAGACCTGTTACAAGAAATGTTGGCGCGTGTCAAGTTATACAATGAAACGATGACCAAGTATTATCACGATAAGTTGGCACTAATGGAAAGATGTGAAATTCGTGGTGAGCGGGCGCTCTCTTACCTCATAAAGGGATTGCCGGCGGCGATTCAACCGAACGCACGGGCGTACCAGTGTTCCACTCCAGCCGAATTGTATGTTGGATTTTTGGCAACATGTGACCGGTTCCAGGCGGGAACCGAATCACAAAGGCGAGACGCGGAGTACAGAGTGAAGTCAGCCGTGGTTAAAATTCCGCGGCACGTGGACAACCACAACGGTATTGGCGGGCGTGGATATGTGCCCTACACCGAAAAGGTGCGATGTTTCAATTGCCAGGAGGTTGGTCACCACATTAGTCGAGATTGCCCGAAACCTAAAGTTGAGCGGTGCAGAATCTGTGGGCGTACAGGGCACACTCAAGCTGATTGTCGTGGACGACGATTCGGATCGAAAGGCCGTGGAAAAGCTCGGGTAAGTCTCTTAATAATTAATGATAATGTATACAAGAAGAAGGTCATTCTCCCAAATGGCGACGAACTTAAGGCATATTTGGACACAGGGAGCGAGCGCAACATCATAACTCTGGTAGGTGCTGCAAAGGTAACAGAAGGGATATTTAAACCCTCATATGTGCAACTTCAGGGGTTTGGCGGCGGCCTATGTGTAGCATCGAAAGAAGTGGTTTTCGATGCGAGAATAGATGATGTAACTTTAAGCGTCACTGCGCTGGTGGCCGATTGTGATATTGGCGTTGGTGAATTATTAATAGGACAACCTATACTGGCCTCGCGGAAAATCGGCCTTAATGTACAAAATGGCAGGGCGATACTGTTCCATGTAGGCGAAAATGCGGTAGATGTGAATCGTCATGGAGTTTCGAATGTGTCGGTGTCGGCGCCTGGGACGCTGGGTGTCGTATCGAATACATCGGGGGCACTCCTCAATCGATTGCTTCCAAACGGTGTACCAAGCGTAAGACCAGTGTTGTGTAAAGAGCAGGCGGCTCATTTTGTAAACAATGAAGGTAGGATAATGGCGCAACGTGAATTAAGAATGCCTCTAACTATGTGGAATTCACCTCACATAGTGGCAGGGGACAACACGCAAGAACATAGAGTCACTTTTGGTAGTGTGTATGTAAATGGCGAAAAACAAGGCGTTGTTGGACCTGGCGATAGGTCACGTGAAATTATTCACGATAATGGCGAACAACAAGGCGTTGTTGGATCTGGCGATAGGTCACGTGAAATCATTCACGATAATGGCGAAAAACAAGGCGTTGTTGAACCTGGCGATAGGTCTTGTGAAATTATTCACGATAATGGCGAACAACAAGGTGGTGTTGAGCCTAGTGACAGGGTATGGGGAAGTATCCATAAGACTGGTCAAATGCAGGCGGCAATGAAAGAAATTAGTCATTTGAATAATATAAATCTGGTGACATACGCACCCAGAGTAGCGATAAGAGTGGCGGCGGACACTCAATTACCGGCGGGTGAACTTAGGGATTTACCAGTCACAGCATTGATTTCGGCGGAAGAACAAGCGTACGTGCAGGCGGCAAGATATCCCCAGAAAAATGGTGCACTAGTGGCAATTGCATGCCAATCAATTTCGGGATCGGAATCAATGTTGGCGGTACAAAATGTTGGTCATGGACCAGCCATATGGCGAAAGGGCGATGTTATCGTTCGGGCGGAACGAATTAACAACGCGGCTGAACAAGCGGAAGTTATGAGGGTCCAGGTGAGTGGTAATAGATTGAATCATGTTGATACGTCTTCAATAAACGTGGGGAATATTCCAAGAGCCGAGCTTTGCCAGTTACAGACATTGTTGCACAGGATGTCTCATTGTTTTGCGTCGGATGACGGTGATCTGGGATTGACCCATTTAGGCGAGATGGAGATCAAACTAATGACCGACAAACCCATTTATTACAGACCCTACCGGTTGTCTCATACAGAGCGACAGTTGGTGAAAGACAAAGTGAAGGTACTCTTAGATGCCGGGGCAATACGGGAATCCAGCTCACCATTCGCGAGTCCTATTATCTTAGTACCAAAGAAGGACGGCGATATGCGAATGTGTGTGGATTATAGGGCTCTAAATAGGATTACCATAAGGGATAGGTACCCACTTCCGTTGATAAGTGATCAACTGGACAAGCTAAGCGGTCAGTGTTATTATACGACACTCGATTTAGCGCAGGGTTACCACCAGGTAGCAATGCATACGAATTCTATATCTAAGACGGCGTTTATAACTCTAGATGGACAATAAGAGTACCTCCGAGTACCATTTGGATTGGCGAATGCGCCAGCTGTATTTCAGCGTATCATTAACAAAATGCTGGCGAAATTACCGTCTGGGACTCAACATAAAATCTTAGCCTACATGGACGATTTGTTAATTCCATCGGCGACCACGGAGTCGGGGTTGGCCCTTCTAGAGGCGGTCTTAGAACTGATTGCAGATGCAGGATTAAAACTAAATTTGACGAAATGCTCTTTTCTGAAGAACGAGATTGAATATCTCGGTCATGAAATAAGTGCTCAAGGAATTAGACCAGGTACACGAAAAATACAGGCGGTGGCCAGCTTTCCAGAATTAACTGATTTACACAAGCTGAGACAGTTTCTCGGTTTGGCTAGTTACTTCAGGAAATTTATTAAAGACTTTGCGTTAATTGTGAGGCCGTTGACACACCTAACTAAAAAGGATACACCATGGCGATGGGAGGCAAAACAAAGGGAGGCGTTTGAGAAAATCAAGCAGCTCCTATGTAAGCGGCCCGTGTTGGCACTTTATGACAGTGCAGCTCGTATAGAACTCCATACTGATGCTTGCAAGATGGGTATCGGTGGAATCCTCCTACAAGAGCAAGCAGATAAGACCTGGCGACCGGTTTTCTATTTCAGTAGAACCACCACACTGGCGGAACAGGCGTATCATAGCTATGAATTGGAGACGCTTGCATTAGTAGCTTCTGTGCGACAGTTCAGGGTTTATCTCGTAGGCGTATCCTTTAAGGCGGTGACTGATTGTTCGTCACTACGGGCAACCTTGGCGAAAAAGGATTTGGTACCACGTATAGCACGATGGTGGATGGAATTACAAGAGTATGAAATGGAAATAGAATACAGGCCGGGAAAAAGAATGCAACACGCTGACGCACTCAGTAGGAATCCCGTGAACATTCATTTGATTTCACTTAGCGAAAGTGACTGGTTCCGGACGGTTCAATTACAAGATGACAGGGTTCAGAAAATAGTGAGAATGCTCACGAGTGGCGAGGCGGAAAGGGATATAAAGGCGAATTATAAAGTAATAGACGGGCGGCTATATAAGCACACATTAAACGGCAGGCGGCTGTATGTGCCAAGCATTGCAAAATTCAATCTGATGCGGCGGCATCATGACGATATCGGGCATCCAGGTTTCGAGAGGTGTCTCAAAGTAATACAGGAAACTTATTGGTTCCCAAAGATGAGTCGATTTGTGAAGAAGTATGTTCAATCATGTTTGGCATGTGCGTATAGTAAGGGTGAATATGGGCGAAGAGATGGGCGACTGCACGCTATCGAAAAGGCGGCGATACCTTTCGACACAATACATATAGACCACTTGGGTCCATTCGCGAAAAGCACAAAGGGGAATCAGTATATCCTAATGATTGTGGATGCATTCACAAAGTTTACTCTAGCAAAGCCCACAAGAACTGTAAAGTCGTCAGAAACGATACTCGTGTTACGAACGACATTTGGCGAATTTGGGAATCCACGCCGCATAATCTCGGATAGGGGATTGGCGTTTACTAGTAAAGCATTTGCTGAGTTTGTGTCAGAGAGGGGCATCAAACACATTAAGAATGCAGTTGCCACCCCTAGAGCAAATGGCCAAGTGGAAAGGCAGAACCGTACTATAATCAGTGCAATTGAGGCGGGCGCCGAATCGGAAGTGGTTTGGGATGCCAAGTTACCAGAGATCGTATGGGGAATGAATAATTGTGTTAATGCAAGCACAAAGTTCTCACCAGCACAACTGTTGTTTACTCATCAGAGGGGTGTAATGGCGGATCTTACGTGTGGCATGCAGGCGGCAAATAGCAAGAAGACTCTCGAGAGTGGGGTGCGGAAGAGTGGCGCAGAAATTCAGTCCTCATCGGAGGACGCTGGACAATCCAATCCATTCAAGCGCAACTGTACGACAGAGGGATATGTTGATCCAAATAGGCGACAGTCTGAACGATTGTTGAAACGTAGGCTGGATGCCTCACATAACTTGAATAAGGCCAGGGGAAGTTTCAGCCATCACCACAATAAAAGACGAAAACTCAATACTACTGTATACAATAAGGGTGACCTAGTGTTGTGGAGAAAAGCGGGGACTTGTTCAAATGAAAAAGGCGTGAATCGCAAGTTAACGAACAAATATGATGGGCCTTATCGTATCGGCAAGGTGTTGCCCCATGATCGATATGTAATACATACAGTGAAAGGGATACGGGGATATAAGAACTTCCAAACGATAGTGGCTGTTGATTCGCTAAGGAAGTACACTAGTGTGCAACGGCAAGAAGATAGCGAACGGTATGTGGACGAAACCGACGTAGAAGACTAAGACTAGGTCTCTTGAGACGCAAGGGGGCGCCCTTAAACTTGTGTGTGGTGAAATATTTGATTTATAATTTTTTTATTAATGAGGACATTAATTCTTGCAGGATGGCCGACTGTAAGGAGATGATTTGTATAAAAACATGACTGGCAACACCGAGGCCCGATAAAGAAAAAGCACGGCGAAGACGGATCAAACCAGGCGGGTGGGATCCAGGTGAAAAGCTCGAACCAGGCGAGTCGACGGCGAACGACACTTGATACGGAACATCACAGGCGTGCGGTTGTGTGGAAAGATTACTCTCTCGGTGTTGTCATTAAACGAATAAACGATTGTGTCTGAAAACGTCTCGTGTTTTAAATTATTTCCTTTATAATTTTTTTCGTTCAGTGAGTGGATATCAATTATAACGACATCGGTTATAACGACGTGTCGGCAGTGTCCGGCCCGATAGGCAAACATATTGCATATAAGGACGATCGCTGTAGCATGTATGTATTTTTGTGTATATGAAACGATTTTATTTTTCCGACGTGCAACGATGCGAGCTTTAAGTAAAATTCAGAATGTAGAAATTCTCTCATATGTGAAAAAAAGTTACAAGTATTCCTGTTTTTGGAAATAACCTTAAGTGACATCCCATCTTTTTATCCTTCGCTTGTAGAGTGAAAGAGTACATTAACTTTGCCATGAAGTTTGTAACGCATTGAAGAAAGCATCTCCGACTATATCAAATATGTACATATGTATATACCATTTTCAAGACAAATTCACCTTTTTCTCCGTCTGTTACGACACGATTACGCGATTACGAAGCTGGTCGCGGCCAGCTATGAACCTGAAATTTTCCTTACTTGCTTCTCTTTATTGCAGGCAGTTTGTATGTTTGATTCATTGAAATCGGACAATGGGGTCATGGGGCTGCCATACAAACTCAACCCCCCAAATTAGGTTCTTCTAAGAAAAACTTTTTTACTTGTGCACCAATTTCAGCCAAACTTCACCAAATGTGTTTCTATCAATGAGACAAAACATATGTGAGAATATATGGAATCAAATAATGGGGTCATTGGGCAGCCATACAAACCCAATCCCCCAATTATTTTCTTCTAAGATAATGTTTTTTACTTGTGCACCAATTCCAACCAAACCTCACAGAAATGTATTTCTATTGATTCCACAAAACATATGTAAAAATCGATGGAATCGGACCATGGGGTTATTTGGTTATGGGTCATAGGTATGTCCGAAAAAAATATTAGTCCGAAGGAGAATGAAGGGTATCCAAATTTCAGTCGCGCCCGAAATTAGCCTCGGTCTCGTTTTTTAGCATTAATGTTCAACTTCAAAGCTTTGCAAACCCTTTTTACAGTTTGGCGTACGGAACGTGACGGTTTTTAAAACGTCGTAAAAATTCTTGTTACGAAATTTTGTCTTGCACTACTAAGACAATCAGCACAGTGGAAGCTTTGATTGATTTTCATCACTAAACTTTTGGAGTCGTTTTTGGTAAATGCCCTAAACTCTTTGCAGTAGTTTTTCTTCAATGCGATACCAACAGTCGTAATAACTTGTCTACAGGGTGTCCGAAAACTACCGAATAAACGTCTTTGATTTCCAGCAAAAAAGTTGTACCGAACATACACCCAATTCTTAACCCTTTAGCTGCCACAGGCATTTGAAGATTTTCGGAAAAAAAACATTTTCTTGTACGACTTGGAGCTAGAATAAAATTATGTAAGATAGATATCATCGTAAGACTTTCCGCCCATTTTTAAAACAATCGTACAAGCACCTCACCTTGGTAGAAGTTGGAGAAAATTGAGATGGAAAAATAGATTGTTTTTGGGCCAAATCACAAAAAAAAATTTTTGAAGCTCTGTAAAAACTAATCTTCTTATCCGATTTTAGTGCGGTTATTTTTGTTTTATATGTAAATTTGTTGGCTATAATAATCATCTTATCTCGCTATTTTAGCTAGTCTATCTTTTAAGTGTTGAGGTTTAAGTCGTACAAGAAAATGATTTTTTCAAAAATCTTTAAATGCCTGTGGCAGCTAAAGGCTTAAGAATTTGAATATGTTCCGTACATCTTTTTTGCTGGAAAACACTTAGGTAATCATAATCCGGTGCGTTTCTGCGGCAGTTTCCGGACACCCTGTATAACAAACATTTTTTTCGCTCAAGTTGTATCAGTGCCTTATAAAATTGCTAAGAGCATGAGCTTCAAAGCTTTCGTATTAACTCCTTAAAAATTTCAATTTTTACTGTTTTTTCTAGGTTTTATCAATTTTTTATAAATCCTCACTTCCTATATAAAGTAAGATATATATATATGTACCGTCGAACTCGAATTTAACGAACAGTCACAGAACTTTAAAAATTGTTCGTTATATCCGAGGTTCGCTATAGACGATTCAAAGTTGCAAACATTTAGGAACGAAATATATCTTAAGCTCGCCATAGACATTCCAATCGATTGAACAATCTGTTCGTCAGATAAATTGGAAGGTGTATGTGATCCAATCCAATTTTTTTATTAGACGTGCGGAACATATTGCCTTGCAATTTTTCATACAATCTGTCATATGATTGCTTTACAATCATTTGTTTTCGTTAGCTGTTTTTTTTCACATAAACCCGTGTTCATTCTTCATGTTGTGGCTGTGGCGATCATTCTCCATCGAAAGTAGCCATCTTCCATCGCCACAAAATATATAATTTTTGCTATGTTGTGTTGTGTCGTATGTGGACCGTGAGACTATAATTTTAAATTGTACGATAAAGTGTATAGTGTATGTGCTGTAGGGGCGTCAGATCGATTTTGTGTAATTGATGGCACAATTGCTTGGACAGTGTATGGCGGGCTTTAGTTAATTGCTAGTATTGATTTTATTTTTATAATTAACAACCAATTGTGTTAAAGTACGCAAACTGACGAAACAAAATTTCGAGTGAAATATAACATCCATATGGTTTTATAGCTACGAGTACATATTTAACCTGTTGCAAATTTTCGACAATAAGCTTATGGCGCATACTTTAGAATAAAGGTGGCTGGCTGAAGACAAATTATTATGAGGAACAAATCCAATGGATGTATTAGAAGCGTAAACAATTAATACCACTGGCACATACATAAGTATACCAGGAAGAAGCAAAATTATTTGACATATCAATGTCAAAGAGCTTCAGCAAACCTGATGAATTTTCAAGAAACTGGAACCAGTGCTCAGCCATAGCCTGGAGTATTCTCCCATAAATAACTATAAAGTCTACTGAGTACGGCTACAGTTTCGTGTGTAAAGCAGTGGTTCCCAATTCTAAAATGTTTGCGGACTACTTAGTCTTATATAAATCACTATGCGGACTACCTGGCCTGGGAACTTATATACGCACATCCAGAAGAATAATGACGTAAGTGCAAAAATTATCGTTTTTGAGTTAAATATACCACTAAGTTTGAAATTGGCTATATTTTCAATAAAAATAATTTTGATTTTAAAATTCTGCAAAAAAAACTGTTAAAATTCAGTTAGGTCGTTATTCCATTCGCTCGTTTGGAAGCATTCACTCAGATCAATAACGACGCAACTGCAACTGCTTGTCAAAGCATCACCGGGTGAAAGTGCGTGTTGTTGGTGCCAATAACTACGAATTATTCTTTCTAATAAGAATAAAAATAATAAATCAATTCAGTTTTGAGGGCGGAATTCATAGTCTCCACACCCCACTTATACTTAACGGAAACCTTAAGGGATTCCTTATTAATTTTACGATTCATACTACTAGATAATTTTTTGTATTTTATTTGTCAGTTACTATAATTGGGCTCCTGAATTAAATTATTTTATTGAATGCGGTAATGCCTTTATTTGTGACGTTTTGCATTCCCTTATAATAATTTTAATATCCTGTACTATTTGTATATTGAAGCAAGTCTGTTTAACGTTTTATGTGAAACATAATTTCCCAGAATTTATGCAAGCTCGGTTACCGATTCCAGTGGGACAAACTTCGCCTTTTTTTGGATTAAATCTTTAATTTCACTGTAAGTTTTAATTAAAAAAAAATTAAAATCGCAACATTCATTCACTCAGAAAATTTCAAGTGTGAAATACGCCAGTAAAACTTTACAAAAACAAGGCCTAACCTCGGAATAAATGGAATACTACCGTTCTTTCGCTTATCTGTTTTAGAGTATTTCTTGCTATATAAATCCAGATTTGCAACCCTGGGCTAATTTTTTAGTAAGCGAAAAAGAGCCATTTTTTTGCTCTTTTTTTAAATTTTCAACAATATTTTTTAAAATAATTGTCTTGGGTAAAAACTGTGTTTGGCATTTTAAAAGTAGACAGAGTTTCCAATCCAATGATATCCTAACAAAGGTCAAATATTGACGGTATTACAAGTTTTTAAAAATAGGGTTTTTTTTACCAATAATTGCGAATTTCAAGTAAATGTCGTTTCGGCAAACAACATAAGCTTAGAATTCGCCTTTTTTTGTGGAAAATACCCTATTTTTGAAAACCTATATCTCCGTCAATATTTGACCTACAAGAGTGGTTAGCATACCATTGGATTAAAAATTTTGTCTACTTTTAAAATGCCGACCATCGTTTTTTTTTTTCGAGACATTTTTTTTTTAAATATTGTTGGAAATGTAAAAAAGGGCAAAAAAATGGTTCTTTTTCGCTCGGCAAAAAATTAGCACAGGGTCCCCAGGGTTGCAAATCTGGATTTATGTAGCCAGTAATACTCTAAAACAGATAAGCGCAAGAACGGTAGTATTCCATTTATTCCGAGGTTAATGTCGATTTTGACTGGCCTAAAATTTAACTTAAAAACTATAAGATCATAACGTTGAACATTTTGAAAAATCATAATGATTCATAGGGAAGATCGTTTATAAATTTGCAACGTTGTTTTAAAGTTAGTTAAAACCAGACCAATGGAGAAATATTTAAAACAGAACGAATTCAGTCTAATCTAGACTAACCCACTTTTAGAGTTGATTTTCATGTAACAATTAAAAAAAAAGTGGATTTTTCAATAGTGAATTGAAAATACATAAACGTATATGGAGCCAAATCATATTTGAAAATTAATTATTCGTATTATTTTCTTTTATTTACCACGTTTTTTTTAGTGTTACAATGTCCCGATCCCGATAACTATTCGCCTTTTAATTAATTCGAGTTACTGAACTATATCTTCATAAAATAATTTTGAAATAATATCATAACCCGATTAATGACTATTACCAAAACTTAATTGCGAAAGTCTTAATCTATCGTTCCACTCCATAAAGCAAATGCGGTGTATGTCTCTATTATCACATTGGCATGTTCAACCTACTTCATTGTATCAAACCACACAGTTTCTAAAAAATATAAAATTTAAGGAGGCGCAATTTGATTGAATTTAAAGTTTTGCGAAACTTATTAACAAAATATACTGGTCCGGTATGAGTTCTGATTTTTGAAATAGCCTGTGAACACTCTCTCATTTTGGTCATGCTTCCTGGTAAAAAATATATTTGATAGAATTCAAATCAATGTTTGAGATTGGCAAGTTAGATGTTTGTGTCTTTTGTCTTGATGTTAATATTCGAAACCACATTCAAGAGGAAGTTAATGCATAAATAATTGCAAAATGATTTAGTTTCAGTTTTTAATTGGCGTAACAATAAGACTTAAATGTTTAACTAAGAATATTAAATTGCAGAATTAACGAGAGAAAAATATATGCTACATTTGGCATGATGAGAAACAGAGGGGTTAATGAGATTAGGAAGTTGTGTTTTGCAATATTTAGAAGAAGTTTCGGCAATACATCCTGGCGATAATCTGATTTTTTTACTTAGGTAATTGTCGTGGCAAACAAAGAACAGGTTAAAATATTCAATTGATGTTTGTCTGTGTCTGTTGACTATGCTTTATTATTTCTTGGCAGATTTATGTTAAGCATGTATTTGTATGCTGTGAGAAAATTTGATTTAAGTTATATCGAGCACAAATTTCTCATTAGAGGGCACACCCAAAATGAAGGTTATAGTATTTGTCAGGGTAAAAGCAAACGGGTTAAAATTCAGTCTTTTTTTTTTCAAATATCTGGAAAACTATGAGTCTGTCCCGAGAACGAAACAGACTACACAAAATTACCTTTGTAATGATATATAACACTCTAGCCATTTTCTCAGAAAATTATACCCTAGACCCAAAAGTATTATAGTGGATTTACATTTTTTGAGTTATACATTTCGTACGTAGCGTACGCTTTGGTACAAACTTTTTAACATGCATTCAGAAAACTAACTGGTATAGTGATAAGAGATAAATTGTTTTTTCTATCTTAGATTTTTGATAGAATTGAAATTTGTTCGAATTTTGGTTCACTTTGTATGGGGGGCACCTTTAGTTTCGGTAATATTTTTTTGTGGAGGGGGCTTAGGTTAGGCACCCTACCAAATTCGATCTGCCTGTCTCAATTTGAAAAGAAGCTTCAGGCATACCTGTTTTAAAAATGTTGGGAGGAGTCAGGGGGTGTCAATGGTCGGAAGACTTCAATTTTTGGTATAAATGAAAAAATTTCTTAGCAATACATGGACAAGATCTTATGACCCTAAGTCTATTCTGTCAAGAGTTGCAGCGCGAAATGTAAAACTCAGAAAATGCAAATTCACTATAATACTTTTGGGTTTAGGATATAATTTTCCAAGAAAATGTCTAGAGTGTTACATATACTTACAAAGGTAATTTTGTGTAGTTCATTTCGTTTTCATGACATTTTTCGGCTAGACTTATAGTTTTCCAGATACATATTTGCAAAAAACTGAATTTTCACCCCTTTGCCACCCCTCCCTATATTGAAGGGTACCCGCTTATACGACCGCTCAGTTGATACAGTTCCCTTGAAACAAATCTATGCATCAACAATTTCCATATCAGAGCACAACAAAATGACTTAATAAGTTTATTAAGCTTCGTATTACGAACCATTTTTCCGTAATCTTTTTGAATGTTTATTTTTTTCATAATAAATTATAACAAAATAAAAGAAAAAACAAATGAATTCTCTTTTGTATTCTTTATCCTGGCTGATTAGCACGATTCATGTCACGATTAATATTAAATCAACTATTACGCGACTGAAACATCTTCTCACTAATCATAATTATGAACGCACGATAATTTTTTTTTAAATATATCATTCTAAAATTGAATGTCAATAAATTCAGCAATATTTTCAGCTACCTATAATACAGAACACCACAAAAATACTCTTGGAATTGTAAAAAACACGTGAAAGAAATTTTAAAATGCAATTTCTGGCGAATCAACAAATTTGCAGTTGCGTCGTTCTTCTTTTGGATGTGCGATATGTACGTTTTCTGAACAAGTGAGCAATTTCAGAGTTCAGGCCATTTGCTAAAATCTAATATTGGTGGTATTATATGAGAGCCCCATGACCTCATGCTGCGATTCCTTTCCTTTTTACATATAACATGTTTTTTTTGCATCATTAGAGAGAGATTTGGTTGGAATTGAATCACAATAAAATAAGTTTTTCTAGGAGAACTTAACTTGGGGGTGTTGTATGGTAGCCCCATAACCCCATGGTCCGATTCCACATATTTTTACATATGTTTTGTGGCGTCAATAGAAATACATTTTTGTTAGGTTTGGTTCAAGTTGGTGCACAAGAAATTTTTTTTTCCTAGACGAACCTTATTTGGGGAGCTGGATTTATATGGCAGCCCTATGACCCCATGGTCCGATTCCATCCATTCATACTTATGTTTTGTGTCATGAACAGAAACACATTTGTGTCGAGTTTGGTTGAAATCGGTGCACAAAAAAAGTTTTTCTTAGAAGAACCTAATTGGGGGGGGGGGGGTATTCTTGTATGGCAGCTCCATGGCCCTATCGTCTGACCTCCTACAAACTGCCTGCAATAAAAAGAAGCAAGTGTTCTAAAGTTCAGCTTCATAGCTGTTAAATTGGCCGAGTAAAACGCGTAGCAACAGATGGACATCACCCAATCGACTCCCCTTTTCATGCTGATCATATATATACATATTTTATATGGTCGGAGATGATTCCTTCAATGCGTTACAAACTTCATGACAAAGTTAATATACTCTTTTCGTTTAGAAAGCAAAGGGTATAAAGATGCTCTCCACCACATTTTGCAAACTTATGTACTAGGTTTATAACCTGGTTACACTATATAAATACATTTAACTTTTACCTTATTTCTTTCGCAAGCCATATTGTTCCGTGTCTATACTCTTGGAACACGATTTACTACTTACTCAATAATCAGTGTGATCTTCAGATCCTATCCTATTTTCCTCTGGCGGTTAATCTGGGACGCTCTAGGTCAGTGATTCCCAAACTAGGGGGCGCGCCCCCCTAGGGAGGCGTGACGATCAAGGAAGGGGGCGCGGGCACAACTCTAATATTGATGCCATTAATAAATTATGATTTGCTTGCCATTAATGAATTATGGTTTTCCTGCAAACTTGCAAAATGGCAAAATTTATTTTCGTCGATTAATTCTCTGCTACATACTAAATCCATTTGATGAACACCGCTGAGAACATTTTCGGTCGAGAAAAAAAAATACTTGATATGGCTGATATGAACCGCATCAGCCAGCTATTGTCTTTGAATGATTTTTGATGAAAAAATACGGTCGATGACGGCCGGACTTACGACGAAATTTAGGATGCAGAAATCATGAAATTTAAATAATGCTTCCTAAAAATTCCAGTTGTTCCAAAATATGGAGTGTACTAACAAAAAAAAATTTTTTCAAACAATTTAAATTGCGACAATGGATTCCGAATTTATGTCAAAAATTAAAAGCATTCCTTGCCCATGACAATTTTTGCATCTATTTTCGGTTTTGGCCAGGATCAGCAGATCTCGCAAGGAGGGCAGGAGCTGAAAAAGATTGGGAACCGCTGCTCTAGGTGTTCCTGCGTACATTTAATGCAGAGCTAGTCAATTTATTCGAAGAATCCCAGCAAATATACTAAAAAAGTCAACCGATATTTTAAAGCCAAAATTGTTGCAATTTTGATTTTTTATTTCATTTCTATTCAACTAATTAATAAAAAAAATTTATTGAGTTCGGACCCTAATTCGATTAGACAGATTTGGCTCGACAAATACCCTGATGAAGCTTCCAAAAACAGCGTTCGATTCACATGATTTCTGAACTCAAAACTAGACGAGTACATAATATTATGCGTTGCCAAATGCAATAATCTTCTCTATATTCTATTCTATTTTATGTGTTTTAAGGTGCATATCCAATGCCATGCATGCATGGTTTGAAAGAAAAGCGACTATATCGTATTCTGTATTACAACATCTCTTTTCAGTTTGAAATCTTTGATTTGCACCCGAGTCAATTTGATTTCATATCCAGTTGAACATAACGCTCAATCCGTTTAATTTTTTTTTCTTATTTCTTGCTACATAAATCAATTAACATTCAGTTCGCGTCGATTTAAAGTGGCTAACAAGAAATTACTTGTGATCAGAGTGCGCCATTCAGTTTTTGACCATAGCACCGCAAATTGAGAGTATACATTTCTTTTTATTCAAATTTTATTGACTAATTTATTCATAAAGATATCGAAACAATTATTATGTAAGTTCATGACTTTTTGACTGAATCAGTATTATAATAAATGGGATTTTAAGTGGATTGGACATGCTGATATTAGAATGAGGGAGGAATTCGGTGAAAAACATTGTTGGATAAATTAAAATGTAGAGTAGATGAAAATTTTTGTCTTCCTAATAATTGATCGCTTTGTAATTTCCTACAAAATTATCTTAATTTTTTTTATGACAATCAGATTGGAGATGTCATTGCTTAATTTATTGATGTAAGTGATCGTTACTAAGTTATTACATAGCAGCATTTTACAGCAATTCACCTATTTTAAATCAATAAATATTCGTATCTAATATCTAATACAAAGAGATATCAACCACCAAAATGACCACATTATCGCGACCATTATATCATTTGCGAGCATATCCTTACAAATTAAACGGCACATAAATTTTATTAATTTCACTTTAATTAACTCATTTAACAGTGACCCAGCCACGAAAAGTGCCATTTTATTATATAATTTCCGTTTGACCTTATCATTAGGTT
The DNA here is from genome assembly GCA_949715475.1 of Microchrysa polita. Lineage (NCBI taxonomy): Eukaryota > Metazoa > Arthropoda > Insecta > Diptera > Stratiomyidae > Microchrysa > Microchrysa polita. The sequence goes on along the minus strand of OX454418.1, from coordinate 63,954,164 downwards.
TCATCAACACAAAACGAAAGACGTCTGCTCCTTTTTTATGTAGGTTCGGTCCGTTTTTTTGTGGGAATTTCAGCCGCTTGATTGTGGTAATATATACGGCGTAATTTAATTAGATATTATACGAATGTAAATACAAGTTGTGGGTTTCATGCCGCAGACGAATGAACGATGAGGTGTCGTGGTTATATTGTGTTACCCGAAGGAAATGTGACAATAAATACTTCAGTCAAGAACCCGGTTAGTAATTTTTTTTTTACATACATATTTATATGGTTAGATATATAGATAAATAAGGGAAGGAAGAGTAAGCAGGTTAGGATTTTAGGTTGACCGCCTTCTTGTACACTATTTACGTCAATATTCTCTTTTCTCTTTTTTTTTTTTTTTGGTTGAGCGAAATTAACTGGTGGGGATAACGGTGAATATTTTTCTCCAACACGTAGCACGGTGTTATTGTATTCCATTGTTTGCGAATCAGGGGTTGGGCTTCTATAAACCAAACCAGCCCATATTGTATCGGAACCCGAGAAAACGAATTGGGACCTCTACAGGGAGCGCCTGCCTACCAATCTGACAGAAATTCCCGGAAACCTTAAAATTACACTTTGTGTGGAGGCTGTGGCGAATATACTGCAAGCCGCAATAAAGTCCTCATTCGAAGAGAGTTGTCGGTTAACGAGACGACATACCAATGCGAAGTGCAAATGGTGGAACTCAAACCTAGACATCCTGCGTAAAAAGACACGGAAACTTTTCAACGCGGCGAAAAAAACTGGGGATTGGCCTAACCTCCTTCCTTCTCAGGTCATTGGAAAAGCTCGTCGATAAACATATCAGGGACAGGTGCTTGTCGCTTTTCTTCTTGCACCCAAACCAACATGCTTATCTTATCAGACAGGGAAATCGTGTGAATCAGTACTACACCATTCAGTTGGAAAGATTGAAACAACACCAGAAAGCAAAGAGATAGGGCTCGCGGCCTTCCTGGACATAGAGGGGGCCTTAGACAATACTTCCTTTGAATCTCTTGTACACGGCGTCTTGGAGTCATGGAGTCCAACACACTCTCTGTCGGTGGATAAAATCTATGCTTCAAGGACGACAAGTACATGCAAACTTTTTCGGTGAAACCATGTATACAGCTGTCCTCAAAGAATGCCAACAAAAAGGTATGCTATCACCCCTCCTATGGAACCTCGTTGTCGACAGCTTACTGTTCCAGCTAAATAACTCGGGCTTCTACCGAAGGATATGCCGATGACATCAGCATCCTGATAAGGGGCAAATTTCCAGGAGTTCTTTCAGAACACATGCAACAAGCTCTAACTCAAGTGGAGGATTGGTGCAGGAGGGTAGGCCTATCGGTCAATGTCGCGAAAACAACACTAATAACCTTCAGACACAAACACAATTTGGAAGGGCTATATGCTCAAACCTTAATTAATCAACAACTGCAGTTTACCACTGAGGTAAAATATCTGGGAGTCACCCTTGACAATAGACTCACGTGGAACAAACAGCTGCAAAACACGATCGCAAAAGGGAAACACAAACGCGCCATGCGCAGTGCACCAACTTTAACTCTAGAGAAACTACTTGACCTGCCACCACTAGATTTTACAATCACAGAAGAGGCAAGACTGGCAGCGTAAAGACTACATTCTTCGAACATGTGGACACCTCCAAATGTAGGACACTGTAGGATTACAGAAATTATTGCAAACCCAATCCTAGATATGGGCAGCGTTTATACCCCGGCCATGAATACCTTCGACTCCAACATTCAAACGTCCACAGTTAGGTAAGAATGGAGTAAATAAAACGACGACCATCTATCAAGACAGTCGAACACAGACGAAGGAACAGGGGCAGGAGTTTATACTAAAACCAACAACTATAGTATCTCCAAACCCCTAGGTCACTACAACTGTCTTCCAGGCAGAACTTATAGCCATAAACCTTGCAGTAGGAGAGAGTACTCGAAAGGGATATACAAACAAGACCATCCATATTATCTCCGACAGTCAAGCTGCCGTAAAGGCTATTGTAAGTCCCAAATTGGTTTGGGAATGCCAACAGAACCTCCAAAACCTAGCTAACCGAAACAACGTAACTCTGAAATGGGTTAAAGGACATAAGGGGATCGAAAGCAATGAAAAAGCGGATGCCCTTGCAAGGGCCCGAAACAGCAATCGGAATTAGTAAATCCGCTGCTAAAACCGTTGTCAAACAGTGGACTGAAGAAAAATGGCAAAATTTAGAGACTAGTTGAAGGGCTCAGACATAGCAAGCGTATGCTGGGAACCAACTGGCAAACCAGCTGCACCGAGGTCCTAAGCCTCAGCAAAATGTCTCATAACCGGTCACTGTACCCTACGAAAACATCTGCATACAATCGGGATCTACACACAAGACCCACTATGCCGCCTCTGTAACGAAGACGAGGAATCAGCGTCGCACGTGATTTTCGAATGCCCCGCTCTTATGAGCTGGAGGCAATCCTTTGTTGGGGCTCCTACCAATGGAATGGACGCACCCAAAATAAACCTGGTTAACTTTCTTCTAAGCCTTTTACGAAGGACAGAGCTAATAACCTGAAACTCTTTTGCTTTAATGGGAAATACAATAAGCCAATAGGCTGCAGTATTGGGCGTAACCAACCCAACCCATCATAGTGCCTAATTCATCCAACCATCCATAGCAGCCTGATTAGTTGGGAACCAATTTCTGATAGATTTATGACGATCAGGTTCAGTACGTATACGAACAACTCAACTAACTAATCATTCAGTATACAAACCACCTAAAGGCGACATGGGAAATTTAAATGCTATCGTTCGTGGGGAAGAACGGCAATTAAATCGATCACTTTTCAATTTCTCTCAGGTTTCGAAGTTGTCCTATGGATGATCGTAATAAGAGAGGTGCCGACATAGACATGGGAAAAGATCAATATCTGATGATTGCGAATTGCTGCCGTGCAATCTCGCCGAGATGGTTCATCCAGGCGAACGTAAGTTCGACACTGCCAAGTATCCATCATTATCATCATCAATGTGGCACGATAGCCCGACGTCGGGCCTTGGCCGCCTGAATCGTTGACCTCAAATTGTCGCGGTCACGTGACCTTGTCCTCCAGTTTCGGAAGCCCAGCAGCTGGTGGGCGTCTTCTCCTATACAGAGTTCTCCCAGCGAATTCTCGGCCGTCCACGCAACCTCGCTCCGTCAATTCGTTGTGCGTCCATCATTTTCTTTCGCATGCGATTATCGTCCATCCGTTGTACATGCTCCGCCCATTGCAGACGTTGAAGCTTCATGATCTTCGATACTTCCAGCTCATCGTACAATTGATACAACTCATGGTTGTAGCGGATACGCCATTGATCTCGCTCGCGAACGGCCCCGAAAATTCGCCGAAGGACCTTTCGTTCGAATCGGTCTAGCAAAATTTCGGTGGCTTGGGTGAGGGTCCATGTTTCGCAGCCATAACATAGCAGGGGTCGGATGATCGCTTTGTATACGCGGAGCTTCGTGCTCCTGTGCGGAAGTTTCGAATTAATTATAGGGAGGACCGAGAAATAGGTCGTATTGTATCCGTCGCTTAATTTCGTCGGTTTCGTTAGCGTCCTTTGGTAAGTTACAACCCAGATAGTTGAAGTTGTCTGCATACTCGATATTGAGGTCCACTGTGATGCTCGAATTTGCTGGCGTCCTTGTTTTCGAATGCGTCATGGCCTTTGTTTTGCTTTCGTTGATATGTAGTCCAACTTCCTTTGCGGCGTTATTAAGGATATGCCGAAGGCTTTCTGCATCACCCAAACTTCGAGACATGATGTTGTCCATATTCATGGCTCGAATTACATACTCTAAAGTTAGGTTGAAGAGCGTCAGCGCCAGCCCATCGCCCAGCTTAAGCCCAGTACGAGTTTAAAATAGGTCAGTGAGTCGGTTCTGCACTTTGACCTGCGAGACGGTATTAGTCATCGTCATCCTTATGAGTCGCACTAGCTTTGCCGGTATACCAAAATGCAGCAAAATGTTGTACAGTACACTTCAATCGATACTGTCGTATGCCTGCTTGATGTCGACAAAGATTTGGTATACGTCGATGTTATATTCCCAGCACTTTTGGAGTAGTAGCTTTACTGTGAAAAGCTGATCGGTCGTTGAACGCCCAGGTCTTAAGCTCGCCAATGATTAGTTCTGCGAACGGATTAATTCTTTTTTCCAGAATTTTTGATAGGATCTTATAGGTCGTACAAACTAATGATATGCCCCTGTAATTCTCACACTTCAGCTTGTCACCCTTTTTGTGGATTGGGCAGATTATGCTTTTGCGCCAATCATCGGGGATTACCTCGTCGTTCCATATTTTCAGCAGTAGCACATGTATAGCGTTGGTCTGGCACGTTTCACCGTGCTTCAGCAGTTCGTCTGGGATCTCGTCAGCGCCGTGCGCTTTATTACTTTGGAGCGACTGTATGGCGAGACTCACTTCCTCTACTGTTGGGGGTTGAACGGGAGGGCCTGGTTCAGCTAACTGCTCTAGAGCTGGCTCCGTAGGGGAGGTTGATGGTGCATTGAGGAGCTCTTCGAAATGCGAGGCCCATCGTTTGTTGACGCTTTCGATGTCGCTGATGATGTTACCAACCTTATCCTTACATAGGCTTGTCCTATGGGTTGATATCCGTTCTTGATATTATTTATAAGTTTGTACGCCTGTCTAATGTTCTTACTGGCTAATCTTTGGTTTATTTGCTATAACTGCTCGTCAAAATGTTTGCGTTTCTTACCTCTAATTAACTTATTAGATACTCGCCGAAGTTAGTTGTATCTTTGTTTCTTTCCTCGGGATGTGCGTTGTACGTATTGGCGATAGGCTTCATTTTTCGCCTTAATCGAGGTCCTGCATTCGTCGTCGAACCAGTCTGTTCGTCTACGCCGGCCTTTATAAACCCACGACCTCTTCTGCAACTTCTTTGATGCTGTCTTTGAGCATCCAGCTAGAGTAAAATAGTTCAAAGATCATACCTTGCGCAGAAAACAGCTGCGATAATTAGTCGCCCGGGTGATGACTTAAATGTACACTGAACAGAGCGCTGATACCATGCATGGCCTAAATCTGGACTCCCTTAAATGTCCGACGCATTTTGGCAGCGGATTGTCGAACGGAAAAAAGCTCAGGGAGAACCAGACGAGAACCGTCACAACATTTAGCTGCAGTACCGTTCGAAAGCTCGGGAAGTCCGACGTTGTGTACTTGGTGATAAAACAATGTATGCCAACCCTCTCTTTGCTATGGTACAGGAAGCTGCACGTATACAGTATTGTAAAGAAAACTTAAAGTTTTTTTTTGTGGTGAACGGGTTTTGAGTTGCCGAAAAGTAGTGTAAAGGTCGTTCCTATCAAGAAGAGCACAGCTGTTTAAAATCGAATTACTGATGGCGAGGTCACCCTCATATTGATAGTTTCCCGTGAAAATGTAGGTATCCTGATTTTGCAACGAAACAGGATCAAGGATGCAATTATTTCACGCGTGATATTAAAGCCTGGCCCGGCTGCTGAACCCAACGGCATTCCTGCCGAACTTAACCAAGCATCACCAGACTTAACGGCAGATTTATTGCACCCACTCAATGGAAGGAAATTTTGATTAATGCGTTGAATTCAGATTTCCGTTGCACATGCTCTTTGTTGATTTCGAAAAGGCTTTCAACATTATGAATCGATAGTGTATCTAGGCGGCCCTACGCAAGACGGTTGTCACAGAGAAAATAGCTACTATTATTAGGACAACATACGTTGGTGCAAAATGTCGGGTACCCCATAAAGGTGAGGTGTTAAAAGGCTTTTGAAGTTCTTACAGGGGTCAGGCAGGGTAGAATCCTCTCACCGATTCTGTTTCTTTTTAGTGTATGGTGATCTGCTTGGATTTGTCTGAAGAACGCAACCGTGTCATTCAATGGACTTTGAAGTTTCACCTTTAGCATTTGGACTATTCTAACGACATTAGCCTACTCTCGCATAGGATTTCGGATCTGAGCGAAATGACTGTGAATTTCGAGAAAGAGGCGAAAGGTGTCGGGGTAAAGATTAATTTAAAATCCTTAGCCTGACTGAAAATTCCACTCTCCCCATACACATCAATATCAATTTGTCTATTACTTGTCTACGTCGAAGATCAGAAACTCAAAACTGTCTTATGTCAGATTCAGTAAAAGTAAACGGCTTAACCCTTTTCATATCATCCGACCGAAAAACTCTCACTTACATATATCCGAGATGTATACATGGTGTCCGGAAACTGCCGTATAAACACACCGGATTGTCAGTCCTAATGTGATTTCCAGCAAAACACTTGTATGGAACATACTCTCAATTCTTAACCCTTTGGCTGCAACAGACATTTGAAGATTTTTGAAAAAATCATTTTCTTGCACGATTTAAACCTCATTATCTCCAAAACTAGACCAGCTCAGTGGTTCTTAACCTTTTGCACATGAAGGACCACTTGATCAAACTCGTTAGTTGTTGCGGACCACCAAATTGCAATTGTGATAAGAACCATTCAAATCATGAAATGTTGTACCGAACTACCTTTGGAACATAACTTATTAAGTGTCGACACTTTCGTATTCGATTCGAAAGCAATTTGGTATCATGTAACTCGTTCGTTTCGAGTATTTGGAATTGCCTCAATCGACAGTCGAATGTCAAATAGAAAATATGTTTGTGTTCGGGCTCAATTTTTAGTGCTTTAAACTTAATTAAACAATTCAATTTAAGCCAAAAGCGAATTAATAGTAGAATTAGTTAATATTTTAAAAAATACCGGCGTACAGAGGGCTGCGCCCGCAATACGAGGGTTTTTTAGATTTTGGATACATACATAGAGAATAATTTTGCACATATATTTTATAGGTAATAAATAAGAATTATGCACAATGTTAATGAAATGCTTCTCGTAAATCTATTTTTGGATTGGTCTTAATAAACGCGTTCCAGAATGAAAGGCTAACGCCTTTCATTCTGTACCACTTTTTAATTAGACCAATCCAAAAATAGATTTACTATGTATCATGGCTCCACATATTAACTGGATTTATTAGCTGTAACGCCGTTGCCATTACTCCAAACTGGAAAAAAGCGACTGATATGAAATGTACCCATCGAGTTCTTTGATTTGATGAAAACTAAAAAAGTCGACTTTTTCAAATCTCCGGGACACCCGGTTTGCTTTGTCCTACCAACATCTAAGTATTTCGTGCTGAAGACTGTTACGATTCTACACATTCCTATACCAAATTTCATTACGATCGGTTAGTAAACAAATTTGTAAATGTCCGGGACACCCTGTTATCTTGGCCATACCAAATTTTAAGTATTTCATGCCAAAGACTGTTACCATTCTACACATTCCTACCAAATTTCATGACGATCCGTTAAGCCGTTCGCGAGTTATTTAGTGAACAAATTTTCAAATGTCCGGGACACCCTGTTATTTTTGTCCTACCAGCTTTTAAGTATTTCGTGCCAAAGACTGTTACCATTCTACACATTCCTACCAAATTTCAAGACGATCGGTTAAGCCGTTCGCGAGTTATTTAGTGAACAGACGGACGGACAGACGGACGGACAAAATCGATTTCATAAGGGTTTTTTTTTTTAAATCTAAAAAACCCTAAAAAGTGAAAAAAATGCTAAATAAAAAGTGCGAGACTTGAGTGGGATTCGAACTCATGCCCAAATTCCGGAAAACGAGAAAGCATTCCCCAGCGACGACCAATAAAATAAAGACTATACCCCAAGCAATTGTAAATTTATGATTAAAGATTAATTAGAAGAACCGCCATTGGAACTTCTTCCATGTTGCATAGCCTTAAATTCAATTTTTATATCTTTAAAGTTATATGAATAAAATGTTATCTTTATATACATCGAAACCGTTATTTAACTTTTCTCCCCATTTTTGAAGTTATCGATAGGCTCCAAGAAAAATAAATGTTTCTTTCCATCAGGAGAACTAGTTACAACAAATATAAAAATAAATAAATAACAGGCGCGACAATCCAGCGTTGGACTAAGGCCAACAAATATACAGAGATTATACCTATTTGTTCCCGCACAATTATAAGCGCAATACATTGTCCTAAAGGCGTATTACTTTATGTTAAGAAGTTCATTATGCTTTAGTTTTTAATTAAAACCCGGTTTTAACATCTGAAAACCTTTTCTGCAAGTTAAAAATGCATATAGCGATAGCTTCTCCAGAGTGGCCATATCTCTCGAATAAATTTTCGATGCAATTCTTCATATCCTCCAACGTTTTCGAATTACATGAGAGGGGACTTTCGTTTTCGTATGGTCAAATTCGAAAGTCAATTCTCTTTCGAGTTACATGATACCACTTTGTCCAAATCGAAAGGAATCGCTTTCGAATCGAATTACACGATAGGGCCCCAGTTTTGTTTATCCGATTATAAAGCCCTTCCTTACAGTCCTTACTGGAAGAACAACAATTTTTACATAAGCTCCTATAAATATGGCATTACTGGTTCATGTTGTACCAACAGAAACCTATTGGAACCCTATTTAGAAGTACCACCGAAGATCAATAATAGCTTAATTACATATCTTAATTCAACAATGTAAATTGCCATTATGGTCTGGCTGGAAAAGAATATTCATGACCTTAAATACCTGAACTGTTTACCTACAATTATGAGAACCCTCAAGTCTATAAAGACACGTAGCTACTCCACGTAAAGTGAACATTCATATCAAGCTCTCGGCCGTCCTCGATGATTGCACTTCGCAATAATTTTGCGTTCGCCACCTAAAAAAAGAAGCATTTAAAGCAAATTTTGACGATATTTCATTTCATCGTAACGGTCAAAATCTCAATGAAAACAGTCTGTCCTGCTCAGTCAAAACGGACTCCCATCCGCTTCCAACCTTCAAGTTTCTATTAGAAAGTTCAGATTGAGATGCGTGAAATTCGAGAATTGTCGTATCGGAATATGAGGGAACCACATCAAAGGCTTCGCGGACCAGCTAGGGTAGTTTCAGGGACCACCAGTGGTCCGCGGACTAGAATAATGAAATTAGTTGATTATTATAGCCAAACGAATTTACCCAAAAAATAAAACTAAAAACACTAAAATCGAATAAGAAGTTTGGTTTTTACAGAGCTTCAAAGCCAAATTTACGTGATTTGACCCAAAAACAATATTTTCTTCCATCTCAATTTTCTTCAATTTCTGCCAAGGTGTGCTCGTACGATTCTTTTAAAAATATAGTCTTACGATCATATTTTTCTTACATTATTTTATTCTAACTTCATTACTTCTAACAGTGTTGATACGTTAAGTGTAGAAAACTAGGGTAAATTTTAGCTCGATTTCCATTCAATTCAAATTGCCCCTAAAGTTCTACAGTTTGGTAAAATTTATTCAAATGATATCAAAATCGAACCAAAATTAACCCTAGTTTTCTGCACTTAAGGCATTGAAACTGTTAGAAATAATGGAGCTAAAATAAAATCGTGTAAGGGCCGTATGTACAATCATGGTTTAACTCACCGTTCAGTTAACTGTGGTTTAATGTTAAACTCCGTTTAAATAACTGGGGAAAAATACACTACGCGATAATTGAAATTCCTGGCTAAGAGGGGATTCACATTATGGACAGGATTTACTAAAACCACTTATAATTAATCGAGTCGAAACCCGCCTACTAGATTAAATCGTATGTCATGAAATTCAAAATACATTGTAAAATGTACTTGCATTATTCAAATTGCAGTACAATATGGTACAACTGTCAACTAAATCTAGGATTTAGTAAATCTTGTCGATAGTCTGAATCACCCCTAAGCAGCAATCTAATTTTTTAAAAAATCGTTAGTTTCCATTAGCAACTGGATATTTCCGGATAGTAGCTATTAATATCTTTAATTTTAAAATAAAATGGCCCGAATGAAAATTCATGGTTTAACTGAATGTTGTCGGTTTAGCTAAACTCCGTTTAAGGAAATTGACAAACAGTTAAACGGTCGTTTAAACTGCAGTTTAACGTGAAAAATTAAACGGTCGTCGTTGGCCGTTTAACTCATGTGTTTTAGCCAAAGAAAAATAATCAGAAATAAAGTCATCGGGTTGCAAAGATAATGAATTTCTGAATTTTTGCTGGGGGTGGCCCTCTAATTATGGAAAAAAAGTTCTGACCGGTAGGGGGTCCGCAATATGGGGAAAAGAGAGAAAGGTTGTAAGTTTTGGAATTATTTCAAAATCATTTAATTTTCTTTACATTGATGTATTTTAAATAGTTCCCACTTTCTCTTTGAAAGTTATGTGCTCAGGGGTGTCCAACTTATTTTTAACCAGGGTTACACTATTGGCTTGCGATGGCAGGCCAAACATTTTTTTTCGAGAAGACATCAATTATTATTTCATGTTTTTTTATTTGAAGCGCACATGAGAAACATTTTTGACGATGCAAACATTCACTGCTACGTGAACAACATGTAATGGCCCGATCTAGGCACATCTGAGTCAATTTTCCAAATTCGTCTCCATCGCAAATATATTTGATTTGATTAATCTTAAATTTTATTGATATTTGTAAAAGTTGACAAATTCAAAACTTGACAGGAGGCCTTAGGACCATTTTATAAGACTTTGCAATACATGAGACTTTGCGGCGATATAGTGAGTGATCATATTAATATGATATGATTTATTTTTTACCTAACCGCATTACGGGAGCTAAGAACTCCATAATTGGCTGATGAGGTGGCTACCCGAAGTTGGGTTAGTTTTGAATAGAGAAATAGAAAGTAAGGACCCGACAACCGACATAATCCATCCCACTTTCATAAGGTTTATCTGCTCATTTGAAAGTAGCATATAAAAAATAGCAGCCATTTTTATACTGTTATATGCGATAATAGGTAATATTTATTTATTTAGAACAGAAGCTCAGTTCCTTATAATTAACTTTACCAGAAATTTGATGTAGACATATTCAGATCAGGGTTAGATTTTGCGGAACTACGGAGGTGAGGGCTTGTTCGGCAGAAAAACTGGAATCCAGATTCGATCTATGAGCTTTATCGGACGTATAACTTCAGCCATACAAAACCTAACATAAAAGTTTGTGGAAATTTTTGCTACAGGCGCGTATGACCGAATATTTGACAAGCCTGTGCTTGGGAGGTCGCCAATGTACTTGCCACCAATAATAATAATAAAACGCACTGAAAGAACTCCTGATGGGTTGTTATGTACGGGAGGTATTCTTAGTTAATCATTTTGGTCGAGCCGTGAAATCAAACTCTTTATTTCGTCTTAGTCCAAAGAAAAGAAAATGCAGCAAGAAATCTGAACAAAAGTTGGCAATTTTCAATATTAGTAGATACCAACATGAAATTGAAGCAATGAAAAATAAACAGGTCATAATTATAAAAATAATATTAACATAAAAAAGTATTTCATACTATGTACTATTTGTTTAGTTTCGCCTTCTAATTAAAATTCGAAGCAGAAAATATTTATATTTTGCTTTGCCTATTAATTTATATTGTTTCGTCTACAAGTTTCCATGGAAATATTGCTTGTTTACGATTGAGCGAGCTGATTGTTCAACCAATCAGCCACTACCTCGCTCACTGAAATCGTTAAACTGCGTTTAACTTGTGTGTGCTGGCTGCTGATTGGTTGAACAATTTTAAACTGTAGTCAACTTCCATGGTAACCTTAATATTGTTTACGATTGAGCGAGTTCTATTTTGCAAATTTCAACGCTTACTGTCTCACTCATGAAATAATAAAAAAGAAGGAAGCGCACATAAACTTCTGAAATTGTACCGAAGACGGCTGGAAGTATTTTCTATGAAAAGATACGAATTTCACAAAAGTTAATTACTTAATTTGCGTGAGACAGATTCAAAATTTTCATAAGTGATTTTGATGCTGTCCCAAATGTCTTCACCCGAACACCGCGTAATCATTATTTCGTGATTTGTGGTGTAGCTGACAGCCAGTTTACGCTACAGTCGAACTTGGCATAAACGAACACCGCATTGGGGAATGGAATATTAAGTCACCGACCGTGCTCTTAAATATACATATATATTTACAGTTCCGAAAGGTTCGCTAATGGATTTTTTTTTTCAAAAAATGTTTTGTTCTTGTAAAAGGCAGATTATTATCTCACTAAAATATAAAAAATATAGATATTATCAGTGGACGAGAGGAGTCGATTGGGTTGCCGATGTTCATATGCGACGTTTTTTACTGGTCCAGTTTTAATCCTATGAAGCTACCAAGTTATGTAAGAGCAGAAGGAAAAGAAACTAAGGTGGAGCTGAAATCGCACCCAAAAAGCTAAGTTACAAAAATGATGTTCCGAATCGGAACACAAGTAATAGGGAAGGCCGAATGAAATCTAAATTTTGTCCCGCCAGAAATTGGATTTGGTTCCTTTTTTTGAGTTAGGATATGACTATTACTTTTTCTTCAATTAATCTTAAAATGCTTTCTTTGAAATACAATTCTTCTTAAAATTTAAAAGTAAATTTTTTGCCAGCTTGTTTAGTGTATACGTTTGCAGCTATGAGAGTGTCAGGCTTCAAAACTTAATTTTCCTTGGATGCTATGTAAAAAAAAAACGTTAGTGAAAATAAAAGTTTCCTTTTATGAGAAATGTTTGGGTTGTAGAAGTGTCCGTTAAGGCAAGTTCGACTGTATTCGTACACATATTTCCATGGAAACTTGGTTGTTTACAATTGAGAGAAATTAAGTTAAACGACTGTTTCACACTGATTCATACTGTTGACGAAATTGATTGAAATCTAAATTTAATTAACAGTTGTCCCATATTGTAATGAAACTTTAATAGTTGAAGTGCACTCTATAATACATTTTGATTTTAGTGACATACGATTCAAACCCATCTACTACGGTTTTGACTGATTTAATTTAGACCAAATAAGATTTCATTTTAGTGTGAACCAGCTATAAAGATAATTCGTAGTTTAAACGGCTGTTTAACTTTTTGCACACATTTTTTAACCGTCGACGGTTTAACTGACAACCATTAGTTAAACCATGATTGTACATCCGGCCCTAAGAAAGATGTGATTGTAAAACTATGCGCCAATTAAAAGAATCGTACGAGCACCTCACCTAGGCAGAGGTTGGAGAAAATTGAGATGGAAAAAATATTGTTTTTGGGTTAACTCACGAAAATTTGACTTTGAAGCTCTGTAAAAACCAAACCTCTTATTCGATTTTAGTGTTTTTAGTTTTATTTTTCAGGTAAATTGTTGGCTGTACTAGATTTCTATCGAAAAAAATTGTTGGAGTTCTAGTAAAAATTTTTTTTTCACTAGATTCGCAACTAGTAAATCTAGGATCTGACATCTGGTTGGTTTACTGTATTCTAGTTGAAAAATCTTACTGTGTAGATATCACCTTAATCCTGATTTCAGAATATATCCTGTAAATTTCTAAGCACATCTCATCTTATTCTCACTATACTTCATTAGGAATTCAGTGATTACAAATCTGATGAACACACTTCGCATAACAACTTTTCACCACATAGTGTTGGTTCAAATTTATCATTCCATATCGTCATTCATATCAATGGATATTAAATTGGATGACTTGAACAGAATGAATTCGTTGATTGCCATTCAGCGCACATTTTGGACTTATTTCCAGTTCACAATAGTCACTCATCAATAAGCCGTCAAGCGTGTGACAATGGCTAAGTACAATGTCGCAGAAAAGACACGTGACACGCATTCCGTACTATGTACACGCAATCTAATGCAGATATTCACGCCAATTGTTCGCAATGCCAACCATTTGACTTGCTCATAATTGCGTGATTAGTCTTAAGAACGAGCACAGTTCTAGGAAAAAGGACATTAATAAGCAATGTCAGCGCTGGTATGAATTGTACATATAAGGTAGAAATTAACCAAAGTTCAACGAATGCCTAATTGCTGTCTGCTGCCAGGTACTCCCTGCCTTACCACGGCAAATGAAGTCATCGAAATTCACTCCTCATTCGCCTAACAACAATGTAATGTTTCAATAAAATTAATTATAAGTCCTTGTATAAGTTCAAGTTATCGCAATACGTATTTTCGTTACTATATTCTTGCTCCTGTCAATTACCTCTGAAGTTAATCGTTAGTTAGACGAACGCTTTTCTTATTTTTTGTTTACTGTCAGGGAAGAGGCCCACACCCATAGACACGAAGGTCGTGCTTTAACCTCTGGCAATTTTGCGGAACGTTTTTCGCTTTTTGGTATGCAAAACTGTAACTGAATCCGCAATTTCCTGTATAGGTAAGTCTCATCGGAATATCACCAAATGTGGCGATGACTTGGCAGCGACATGCTTGCAAACAAATTTTATAGTCTGTTTCAATAAATATGTACGTACATAGAATTTAACACTTTTCAATTGTAAAAATTATAATTTGTTTATTGTTAGTTGTGAGTGCCTCACGATTATTCCTTAATTGGTAAATATGTACGAGTACTTCTCTCCCATATGACTAATGTTATTTTGTGTATATGGCAAGCGTCTTTATTTTATGTACACATTCAAATTCACTTTGTTCTCCTACAATATATCAAGGATTTTTATTAATTTTATATTTTATGGTATTGGCATTCACCCCTGGGCTTATAAGGTTAAATCGAACGCATCAGTTTACGCGTTTTACGATGACATGTGTTATGAACACTTTACGTTCCAGATATGGTTTTGACTTAAAGCTGTTTATCGATCAGTCGCGTTGCTCATTTAATTTTCGTTTTAATCATTTAATTTAGTTACAGAAATTTAAATAAACTATGCAGCAAGGATATGTCTTTATGTTACCAATTAAATTTATAAAATACCTAAGGGGCTCAAAATACCACAATTTTTGTTGTTTTGGTATCTGAAGAATGAATTGCACGGAGATAAAAATTTGGGGGGTATCATATCACGGGACTTCGAGTATATTGCATATTCGGTATGTTTCTTCATTTCAAGAACTCAAAACTACGTAAATTGTGTAAAAAGGACAAAATGATAGTGCTCACATTTTTCTTTTATTTATTTTCTTTTATATTATTCTTGAACTATTTTTAGTGCTGGTTCGAGTAAATCAGATAGTGTTTCCTCAAACAAACCCTTTACCACTGTAACCACATCGTCGGCATATCCCTGCACGGAGAAGCCATTAGATGTGAGCTTCCACAAAAGTTCGTCCGCAACCAGGCACCACAGGAGGGGCGAAAGTACACTCCCTTGTGGGCAGCCTCTGGTAACCTCAGCCAGGAGAGTTAGCTCGTTGATTTGGCAGACGAGTTTTCTGGAGGAAAGCATGCTGCTAATCCATGCTATAGTTGTATTCCCTACCATCTTATTTCTCAGTGCGCTTTCAATTGCATCGAAGGAAGCATTATCAAATGCCCCTTCGATGTCCAAGAGAGGAGAAAGCGCGGTATTTTTGGCCTCAAAGGTCCTTTCGATCTCTCCTGCAAGGCTGTGGAGCGCGGAATCTGTGGATTTAGCTAGTTGATGAGAAAGCTGCCTTTTGTGTAGCGGGTTACTAATCAGCGTGGTCTTTCTGATGTGCTCTTCAATGATTTTTTCCATAGATTTGAGCATGAATTTGGGATCCTCCTTGGGCCGGTTCCCCATTTGAGGAATGAAGAATACTCTCGCAAGTCTTCATGAGCGCGGGATGTAGCCCAGCGCAAAGCTTCTTGTGAATATACTCTAGAGGTATGGAGTTAGAAGCTTCACACCCTTCTGAAGGAGAGCTGGAAAAATCCCGTCAGTGCTGGCGGATTTAAAAGGCTAAAACGAGCGTATAGATCATATACTTTATATTGAGTAAAAATTAGTCTTGCTGTTCTTAAGTCTGAAGAATTATCTCTGTACAGACTGTTTTTATTTGATGGCCCCTCATTCCCCAGAAAGTGGGTGCTAAGGAGTAACCCACCCGTCGTAAGGGCATCAGTCGTGTGGCGCCCATCAGGGTGCTCAGTGTCCTTTTTAGCCATAACTCGATGGAGTCTAGCAGCTGTGTTAGTACTTTCAATTCAACACCTTCACAGAATTTGTCCCACGAGTTCAATTTGGCAGACCTGATTTTCTTTTTGTGTTCCTTAAGTTGGGAGCGATACGTTTCCCCCTCCCCTGTACTTTTAGCTCTGTTAAAGAGTCGTCTTGTGAGCCTCCTTAATATCGAGAGCTCTGGAGTTCACCAGGGTACTTCTTTGTTGTCCTTCATCCTTCTGACGGACGTTGGAGAGCAAGCTGTCCCGACTAAGCCAGCTGGAGGCAGTCCTGTCGATGGTGGATAATCTCTCTCGCAGAGCAATTTTTTAGTTGTCCCACTCAGTTAGCTGTGGGATGCGCCTTTCCCGCAAACTTGTTGTGGGCACTGTAAGCTGAAATCTGATATGCATGTGATCTGACATTGATGTTTCGTCAGATATATGCCAGTTTGTAACCCCGTTTTCAGCCCGTTGGCTGCCAAAAGTTAGATCGAGTACTGCCTCGATCTAGTAACAACGGTAGGTTTGCTTCCTATGCTGAAATTTAGACTGGAGAATACCTCTAACAATTACTCACCTCTTGTGCTAATATGTGTACTTCCTAGACCGCTAGCGTCACATCCGATGATTAGAATCGCCTTGCTTTTGCCGCAAAAGTCCGCCAGACTTTTGAGTTGTTATGCTGGAATCTTCTCATCCCCAGGGAAGTAGGCTGACACCTCAACGAGCTTCGTTTTGGTGTCATATGCAGGCAAATCACTGTTGCTGAACACTGTAAGATATACATATAAAGTTTACTGTTTCTAATTAGTTTACATGCCCGAGATCTGCTCGAACTAGTATCATATACAAGTGAAAACCCGCTTAACTTGAGTTCTTTTACTTCTCCACTGACTTGCCAGATCTCCTGATTAAGAGCTCATCCCAGGCCCTCCCTGGTGAACCTGGCCACTACCGTATCCGAGGCTATGATGGCGTGATGCAGGTTAGCCTGCAGCACGCCCAGGGGTACGTTATTATGAAGTATAAACTAGAAGTATGAACTAAGTTTTAGCGGCGAGGGTGACCCTACTGAATTTATAATTCAGTCAAAATTCAGCTTCCCCCACAGGGGATCGGGCCTATCGAGAGCGTGGTTGAGATGCCTCCGCTCTCGCGTGTTTCGCGGAGCACCCTCCAGTCCTGGATGTGGAGCCCATCCTTCTGGTTCTCCAGATACTTGAGCGCCTTCACTGCATTGCACTCTGTGGTGCGCGGAAAGAAAACGTTCACGATTTGATTGCGCGGAATTTCGCTGCCCAAAACTGCCTTAAGCGATGCTTCCGACCATGGTTCCATTCCATCCACTAGCTTAATGAGCCACTCCACTGTAGCTCCATTCTCACACTCAAAAAGGATGTGGCCTGGCCTGAATTTTATCTCTGCCAACAGCACGTTCTGTACCTTCTTTTGCTCTGACGTGAGTGGTTCAGTCGGGTTGTTGGAGATTATGGCCACACTGGTGTTGGAGGCCATTTTGGCGTAGGAAGCCTCCGCTTTTCCTTTGCCTCCAGTAGGAGCAGAGAAGCTCTCTTGCTTTTGCTGGCTCATGTCCCTGTGCCAGGAACTTGATGTAACGCTCGCATCCCACGCCGCTGAGTCCCTTCCTCAGGAGATCTTTGACGCCTCCTGGCTCATAGAGCTTAGGGTTCTTCCTCCTGATGTTCGATGGGCCTGGTCTGGGCTCGTCGATGTCCGAGAACTGCTATGCTTTAGCTTTTCATTACACTATGACCGATTCTGGGTATTTGAGAGACCTTACCACGCAATGTTTTGAATGTTCATAGATAAATGAAACAAAGCTACAAGTATGAGAGTTAAGTACCTATTTGCGTACTAATGGCCTTTGGTAAGTTCGAAAATATGAGAAACACATAATAATGGACTTTCTACTCAATTTACGCAGTTCTGGATATGTAATGTATTCGAAACCATTTACATTTTATATTGTTAGCATCTTATCACCTTGATCAGTAATCACCAAATATTTTATTGTTCTTTGTCAAATGTTCTTGGTAAGTGGAACTTCTCGCACACAATGTAAAACAAACATGCAACTCACTTCCCAAACACTGAAGTTCTGGTTCTTTACAGGAATCTTTGAACACATAAAACGACGTCAACTACCCTGCATTTAATGAAGTACTTCCATGAAAACTGCCGTCTGTCGAATATACTTGAAAGCAATTTACATTGAGTAATGCGACTCATTTCCTATTCTTTTTATGAAACGCTTCACACTCCTCCTGCAAACACAATGAGTCCTTAATTTCCAACTATATTTCTCATTCTCGTGTCTGAAGAGTAAATCATTCTCGAATGTCGCACATTGTTATTTTGAACAAGAACTCAGTACTCAATAACGAACAGCTGACATTCACCATATTCAACGTTTACTACTCCCCCAACGTTCTCGCTGGAACATCCATACAAACAAATGTTTGTAACATTCATGCTGCTTCCTCGGGAATAGTTTAGCATCCGACTATACATTGATGTTTACTCCCTCGCAAAACTAGAATGCACCATGTGACGCCAGTGTTGCAGGTGTAATTTATGATGTCACTGGTTAGACGCCATTCTGCCAATATGCAAATCGAACACACCATAAATAGTGCAGGAAAGAGGAGGTAATATGTGACTGAAGTGGGACTAGATGGAGGATGGGGAACGGATTCTCAATTTGCCTAGGTCACTTCAATCTGCTTCCCATAGCCTGATGGCGACGACGTGCTCAATAGAAGATAAATGGATGTGAACTGATAATGTGAGGTACTTTGTTTGTTGCTTCAACCTGATACTCAAGGAATCTTTTTAGAGTAGTCTAGAATCTTTTTATAGTTTGGACTGTTCTAGTCCTTGGAGAATTCTTGTGCAAGCTTAAATTGATGTGAATTTGATTAGTTTTTTTTTTCATTTTTATCTCATTTCATAACAGATTCCACATAATAAATTCGAATCATCACGACGTACTAATTTCACAAAAACACTATATTTGTGAAACTGCTTTACGATGAATGAATCACCATGTAATAGATCTTATGACAATTTACACACATTTATGGCCAATGTCATTGACTTGCCTTTTTCAAATCAATTAATTTTCAGAAAACTGCTCGCCTACGTCATCGATTTTTAAACATTTGCTCCAAAAAGCCATTTACCCGTATACGTTCTGTCTCCGCTGCTCTTGTTTCTGCGTACACATTTTGTTTTAGTGCTTGGATATCTCATTACGAGTCTGTTTAAATTATGATTGTCCCATATATACACGATGTAGGCAATCTTTCAAGAAAATGCCGCCCATGAGGCCGCGCGTTACCAAAAGGAGTTCAACGAAACCATTCACTATAAATCAAGCGGTTAACAGACAAACAATTCGCTTCGAAGTGAATGCCTTTTGGACGTTAGACATTTCAGTATCTTATTGATCCTGTGAATATGTGGGAAAGTAGGCCCGGAGTATTTTGTATTTAATATCTAATACCAAACTGCCACTTTGAATTGATGTCGGACCATAGAAGTTCTGGCCTGTGTGTCTGTGTATTTTAGGAATGTCGATAAAATTCCGTACATAGTCAGTTAAGGATGGTGGTGAATAAAAGTTCGTCTGTCTTATTGCCGTATCGTCTGGTAGACGTTTAGAGCATAGGATTATGGATTTATAGGCTCTTAACGTTCATGGGATATTTTAAATATTAGATGAAATTAATAGCCACTGTAACATTGAGGCGATTATTGACTTTCAAGATTGATTGAAATAGATTTGAAGGGCTTTTTACTTACTTGATTGTGATTAGATTAAGTTAGATTTGGGTGCTAAATAACTTGACGTGACCGGGGATATTCTTCAATAAATCTAAATGTGTCATGTGTCCATACTGAAGGATTCAAAGCACAATCCAATGATTCTTTCAAGCAAGCTTTCATTGTTTTGCATTGTTCTGAATTTCTCGTAACTATAAATTATATCTCACAAAAACGACTGTGTTGTGAAAGGTTTTCGCCAAAGAAAAAATCGCAAAAAGGATTAACAATCCCGCCAAAATACGCGCATCTTGTCTCAAGGATATGCATATTTAAAAGTGAATGAATTTGTTATCAGCTTCCACCAAACTTGCGCGATACGGTAGCGGTACGCGTTAGAATGTATGAAATAATTTATACCGCGATAGGCCACGCCGAATTCGCCAATTCGTGTGGTGTGTCTGTTGTGTGCCGCATACCGCTCCCGCGCTGGTTAGGCAGAAGCCAAACTCTTTCAACGCTTATTGGCGGTAAGCTTCACGAGGGTGCTGCTATGTTCTTTTCTTGATCAGATTTCATTTTGAAGCTTCCAGTCTCGTAAAAAATTGAAAATTCATTTTAGTTTATTTGTTTTATTTATTTATTTATCAAAGAAGTATGTAACAACAAGTATTACATGCTACTTAATTTATAGCACTAGCATCTAAGGCCTTAGGCCATTTATTTGTTTTATTTCCTTCGTATATTACCACCTGCTCGGGCCTCGCCCGGCAGCGACGGGCCTAGAAGGTGTTGTCGGGTTCTGACGGGTCGTGCTTTTTTTGGTGATAAAAGTGTAGTCCTCCTGAAAAGTCTGTACTATTCTTTAAAATTTAATTGACAGTTCAGTTTTTCTACATTTCTTTCCATCGGGGAGGTAGCTGCAGCTGTTTCTAAGAAAAAAAAAACCAAATAACAGGCGCGACAATCCAACATCGGACAAAGGCCGCAGGATGTGTTAGTGACATTCCCAGGTCTTATCTGCTTTTTTGTTGGGTAATAAGATCAGCATCACGCTCAGCTGTGTTATTTATCCCCAAAAATGGGTACTCGTTTAACATCTGAGTGAGACCATAGTCCGTCACAAGCTCGAAAAACACCTTGATCCACGGTGATATTCAAACTCATGGTCTAGCGGTTAGTGCGCGCACCTTCGGTGCACAGGGTCATGAGTTCGAATCTCACCGTGGATCATGGTGTTTTTCGAACTCACGAGCTTGTGACGGACTATGATCTCACTCAGATGTTAAACGAGTACCCATTTATGGGGATAAATAACACTGCTGAGCGTGATGCTGATCTCATTACCTCAACAAAAAGCAGATAAGATCTTGGAAATAGGGTGTCACTAACACATCCTGCGGCCTTAGTTCAATGCTGGATTGTCGCGCCTGTTAATTTTATCATTACATGATTTGAGATTGCAAAAGGAGCATGGGCACTTTTGTATGAAAGTTGGTCGTTGAGTGAACAGCAATGAAACTGGTGTCAAATGAAAGGTCTATACTAGAGGACAACTAATATATAAATTTTAGGCCCGTAAACACTGGGGTTCCTGAGAGAGGACGACTTTTGTTCGTCCTTTGGGGCAACTTTGCTGGCCTATAACTTTTGAAAGAATGAAACTAGAGACTTGGAATTTAGTACTAGAGGATCTTACTTTCTGTAAAGTATGAATACAATGCGACCAATATTTCCCCTACCTCCCCTACATTTTTTTTCATTTTTTTGGTATAACTTTTGTCAGGATAGCAGTTGAATTGTCTTAATTATTCAAATTATTCCCTACTATAGTACTATACTACTGTAAACAACTCAGGACGATTCCTTCGAAATAAAGGGTACTTTTGATACAATAACCTTTTCCCCTATACAGGGTGTGATTTCGAGCAAAAAAGTTATACGAACATACCCCCTTAGCTTAACCCTTTAGCTGCCACAGGCATTTGAAGACTTTTGGAAAAATCATTTTCTTGTACGACTAAAACTTCAATATCTCAAAAGCTAGACTAGCTAGAATAGCAAAAATAACATGATTATTACAGCCAACAAGTTTACCTAAAAATTAAAACTAACGGCACTAAAATCGGATAAGAGGTTCTGTTTTTATAAAACTTCAAAGTCAAATTTTTGTGATTTGGCCCAAAAACAATATGTTTTTCCATCTCAATTTTCTCCAACTTCTGCTAAGGAGAGGTGCTTGTACGATTCTTTTAAAAGTTGGCGCATAGTCTAACGATCATTTCTTTTTTACATCATTTTATTCTAGCTTCGTTATTTCTAACAGTTTTAATGCCTTAAGTGCAGAAAACTAGGGTTTATTTTAGCTCGATTTCAATTCAATTCAAATTGCCCCTAAAGATCTGCAGTTTGGTAACATTTATTCAAATTATATCAAAATCAATCCAAAATTAACCCTAGTTTTCTGCACTTAAGGCATTAAAAAATCGTACAAGCACCTCTCTTTGGCAGAAGTTGGAGAAAATTGAGATGAAAATATAGATTGTTTTTGGCTTATATCATACAAATTTGACTTTGAAGCTCTGTAAAAACCAAAACATTTATCCGATTTTAGTGCCGTTAGTTTTATTTTTTAGGTAAAATTGTTGGCTGTAATAATCATCTTATTTGGCTATTCTAGCTAGTCTAGGTTTTAATACACATATTGAAGTTTTAGTCGGACAAGAAAATGATTTTTTTTTTAATCTTCAAATGCCTTTGGCAGCTAAAGGGTTAAGCTAAGGTGGTATATGTTCCGTACAACTTTTTTGCTGGAAATCACATGAGGAATCACAATCTTGTGCGTTTATGCGGCAGTTTCCGGACACCCTCATTTTTGCTTCTAAGTCTGCGAAAAAAGCTCCAATTAAGCTGAATTTTTGGATATTGCTCTCTTATTGCATTCTCGATAAGTCCTTTTCGTGGGAGCTCGCCAACACAAATATTAAAACTCCCCTCCATACAAAAGTCCATTCCTTATAATGCAATCATTAATGTTGTGGGTTGTTATGTGAGTATATAAAACCCCAGACGCTTTTTGTCTCATCCGCTCAGTCACACATAGGGGAAAAACATAATACTATTCTTAATCTGAATGAGTTTTTACATAAAAAGAAGTAATAAATTGTTATATAATTTTTATTTCATTTAAACAAAACAAATATTAAAATTAGGTAACAAAAGGCTAATTAATATTGTTCATCGATCATTACATCTAGTAAATGCTGCGCTGGAGGATTGAATTCTTCAAATCGAACTAATGCTTCATACCATAAAACTGACAGAATAAAGGCGCAGCTTCCCACTGTTCGCCTGCCAGTAAGACAACTGCAGTAATGCTCTATAATGAAATGTATACCATGCTGTTCTCTATCAATTAAAATATACACATAATAAATTCGTTCTGTGACATGCCGCGAATGTATTCGAACCCGGTAAAGGCCATACATTAGTCTGCGTAATGTTGCATTCGCTTAAACCCTCAAGTGTATCATGCCTACACATTTCAACATAGTAAATCCCCTCCCACAAATGCTCTGCAACATACGACCTAGCAAACTTTATCTGATATGTCCCTAAAGCGTGCAAAATCCCCAAAAAGCTTTAAAACTCAATTGATAATTACTAAACATTACCATAAATGCTAATTTTATTCACAACCTATGTTGTAATCCTAACTTTTTACTCATCCGTTTCCATTGATAGTCCGATTTATACGACATACACGTGCAACGTTATGTATATTTTGGTCAAATTGTGTATTTTCTTGCGAGACCTTACGCCCAAATAACTTCTTAACTTTTGAAAATAGACTAAATATAAGTAAAGAGGATTTGTTCACTACAAAACAAAGATTTCATTTCATAAAAAATATTATATGTAATGATTGCGTAATATAGAAAATAATAGATAAAAGTAACAAAAAAACATTAAAAATTCACAACTTTTGACTTTGAACGTGTATAATTTCAAAACGACATAATACTTTCTAATCATTTCTTTAATTCAATTCAATTCATTTTATTTAGATATTTCCATTAATACAGCATTGTAATTTAAAATTTAATTTAACATAATCTTTCAGTTGATTTTTAAATTTACATAAGGATTTTTCATTTTTTATACTATTTGGCAAACAATTATATAAAACTATGCCTTTATAAAAAAGAGAATTTTGGCTACATGATTTCGTACAGTTACTAACTTCTATTTCATTTCTGCTCATTAAATTATTTTTTACTGGGTGTTTGTGTTTATAAACTATTCGCCTAGTTAAATATTCTAGAGCTTTACTCCTAACAATATTATGCACAAATAATATCGTCTTAAACATAATGACTTGATTGACACTGAGAAAATTTAATGTTTCAAGCATGACTTCTTCATTAGAAAATTGATTTAATAGTAATATGTTTCGCATGCATTTATTTTGCATTACTTGCATTCTTTTAATATCACTTTGATTTGACAAAAATAAAACTGTTGACCAATATGGAAAATGCGGTTCGATTAATGTCTTATACAACATAATTTTTTTTTACAGTTTAATTGCTTTCGTAGTCTTGACAAAACGCTAAGTTTTTTCCCTACTTTCTCACAAACGTAATCCGCATTTTCTTTAAAATTCAATTTTTTGTCTATAACAACACCTAAGTACTTAAGCTGATCTACCAAATCTATCTTATTCTCATTTATTTTAAGACAACAATCTGAATATTTAATATTAGATTTATTACTAAGTAATGTATCATTGATTTAGTTTTTGTTATATTTAATTTTAACTTGTGCATACATAATGCATCAAATAACATACTGAGATCATCATTTATCAAAGCGCATGTTTCAATTATTTTATCACAAACAATAAATATAAGTGTATCATCGGCAAACATTTTCATTTTACTATTCTTTAAACAATTTCCAAGGTCGTTGACGTATAAATTAAACAATAGAGGACCTAAAATTGAACCTTGCGGAACTCCTAACTGATTTTCAATTTCATTTGATAATATGTTACCTAACTTAGTTTTTTGTCGGCGATTCTTTAAATAACTACTAAACCAATTCAAAGAATTTGCTCGAACACCATAGCCTTGTAGTTTTCGATGAGAATGCATGGATCGATTGTTTCAAAGGCACGCTGAAGATCCAAAACTACTGCTATTATTGATTTTGAGCTATTTTGGGCCTCAGGTCACTCGAACAAAACATCATTTATAGCGCTCTCACAGGAGTGTGAGCCTCGAAACCCCGACTGATACTCTTTCAGAATGTTGTTTCTGGTAATGAAAGAAACAAATTGTTTATAAGCTAATTTTTCAATTACCTTTTCCATAAGCGGAAGCATATTGATTGGCCGGAACTCGCTGATCGCTGATGTACCAGAAACTTTTCTTATGGGAATAATGGTAGAAATCTTAACTGCATCAGGGAATATACCCGATTGAAATGAATCATTTATTATGTCGTCAAGTTGAATAGCAACCAACTCTAAGCAGTCTTGCAAAACTTTTACGTTTAAGTGGTATTCATCCGTATTGTTTTGTTTGGAATGCTTTGATTGATTTCACATACACTTGTCATGAAAAACTTGTTGAATTCGTTTACCATTTTCTCATCATCATCAATTATAACTTGACCAATATTTATTTTAGATACTTCCATGTCATCATTATTCAGTAAAGATGTCAACACTCTCCAAGTACCCTTCGTATCTCCCTCAACTTTATTTAGCAATTTTTGTGTATATTCATATTTTTTCATTTGTATACAATAAATGTATATAATCAATGATAGTAAAAACTGTTAAGTGTATTAGAAAATTTACTTCAAGTTTCTAAGTTGCATATTTTTTCAGTAAATGTGATTTTAGTGTAGTAAGATTTTTCATTTTTTTGTCAAAACTTAAATCGCCCATATCTTCGATCTCCCACTGTTTAGCTAAATATCGCTAGAACAAACGCTAATCTACTCGTTCCAAGCTTTCATTTGACATACGTTTCATTGCTGTTCATCAAACGACCGTTTTGACCATCCTCCTTTTGTGGAGAATTTTTTTCATTCTTAATGTTTTTTGGGGTACTGAGCTCGGATCCGAAAACTCTAAATTTTCGGAATATTTCCGTTTTTCGGCTTATAAGTCCGAAACTGCACATTTTTGTGAAAACATGTCCGTGAATATATTAGAGGAAACATGATTGCGGGTCCAAGGCGACATTAAACTTCAAAATGCGTTAAGAGGTATCGCTACAAATGATGGTATTTTTTCCGTTTTTTGACGAATTTAACCCTGTTAGTGGAAAGCTACGGACTCGGGCTCAGCACCCAACAAACATAAAAAAAAATCTCCACCACATTTTGAAATCTCATGTACTAGGTTTATCACGTATTGCACAACTCCTGATTTTTACGTGATCAAATCTTTATTGAAAACACTGTCGCTCTAATTTCTTTAGTAGATATTTCAAACGTGTACGGGTTCCGTGGGCCCACACTTATCAGAGTTCGCCGAACCGTGCTCTAAAAAACTCAAAATTGTCACCAACAGTTGCCTGGGAGGGATAGAGGCAATAGGGTAATTCAACGGACGTTCTTTTTCCGTGAATTCCCTCATTGCCTCGGTTTCTTCCTGGCGTGAATTGTCTACAACGTTGATCTTTTCTACCGCGTGGTTCGACGAACCCCGATCCGTGTGGAGCCGGCATAAGATCAGATGACCGTCAAGTTATATTTAGGCATTAAATTTCTGCCAGCTCAGAGTGAAAAATAGGCAGTCCCTTTTCAGCCAAATAATGTTTATAATTTTGTGATTTTTGCTGACGGTATTAGGTTCATTACCAGGATATCAATTTCAATGGATACTTGTTAACAGCCGTTTACTGAAGCTATGTTTAGAAACCAGTAGTGTAAAACCTGGTTAATCCGGAACCCAAAATCCGGATTATTTTGTTTGATAATCCGGATTTAGGGCTATTTATCAGTAAAGTTTAAAATTAAATTAGAGTTTTTAAATTAAATTAAATTTATAAAAACAGGTAAAACTATAAGTTTCACTGATCGAATCTATAGGTGCTAAATTACTGAAATTTAGTTACCATTTTAGCATAAATTATATACTATAGACGAGTCTGGAGTCTTTATCGGTGCAATTTTTAAATCCGGACAATTCGATAATCCGGGAATCGGTACCAATTAATCCGGAATTTACCCAAATAGGTTGAAATAGTCCAATTTTCACCATCTGAAAAGTTTTATGCTACTTTTTTCCGCCTAGTTCATCTTTTTCATATCGGATTCATTCCAATACCGGCTAAAATATTATTCCATAAATGCCCAATGTAAACCACAGTTTACATATCTTTCAACGTCCCCCAATGCCGCCCTATTCAAGTTTGGTCACAGAAAATTCTAACAAGTGAATCTTTTGTTGTTGGCGAATATATTTTTTTCGCGGATGGATTTTGCACCTAGAATTATATAGAAGTGGAGCAATTCACCATTTGTCACAATGGACGAAAACACCCTGACGGTCTTAAAACTAAATGCGTTTATAACAATTTCAATCCATATGCATTAACTAAATGTTGTTATATGTCAAGTTTTAGTGTATGTCACTCAATTTTATTTAAAGTAAACCAAAACATGGAAAAAGTGTTTTAAAGTTGATGTAAACTGCAGTTTACAATGGGAATGAAAGGGTTAAAAAGCGATTATACAAATGTCTTAATCATGTAACTCCGGTTACTCTGGTCAAAACCAATTTGGTGCCCTAGAGCCATATTTTCCACCAAACCAGCGCAATGCGGTAGCGGTACGTGCCAGAATGTATGAAATTCGGCCGAGGTATACCACGGCGAACTTGTCAATTCGTGTCTGTGTGTGTTGTGTGTACCGCGCTTAGGTTGTGGAAGCTTTAGGATTATCTGGATGACTGGATGAACGAACAGTGCGTATCCATCGCACTAAATGCTCATAAAATATTATATTAATATGTACGCACTCGTATATGAGACTAACCAAAACAGGAACTTTGATCCCTTGCCCTCTTCCAGACGCTCGACAATTGAAATCTTTGGAACACAGATAAAAGGGATTATTCTCAACAACCCTGTCAAATCACAAAACTATACGATTCTTTTCCAGGCATTTTTCGTACCTTTTTTTCTACCGCACGGATTGGTGCAAATGATAGCCTATGCACACCTTCAGAACAGACTCTATCCATGGGAAAAGAGGGCAAATCTCGAGATGCTCTCTACGAGGCTGTAGCCCTATCAATGAACAACAAGAACAACGAGAACAAGATTTTCGAAAAAAAAATGCGATTTTCAAACTCTTATATCTCCGGTGTTTTTCGCCGTATATTCTTGAAATGTTCTACCCTTCGTAAGTCAGTGCCAGCGGCAGCCTCTACCAAATTTGAACAAACAGTACCAACCAGGGTGCCAGCCACAAGTTTACCATCTACGAGGTTTACCGTCAGGGGAGCACCTAGCCTTTCGGCCTTTATCACCCGGTCCCTCGAACTGTTTGGACCTTCGGCGTTTTACTGGCAAGATGTTGTTGCCAGAAGGGGATTTCTCCATCCGGCGAATGCACTCACCTTCTAAACCTCGACCTCGAGGATGGAATGCCCACCATCTTCGAATAAATATGATGCAACTAATTAAACGTTTCCTGTCTGTGCCGCTAATACAACAACAACAACCTTCAGGAACCCAACCCCGGGGTTGCATCACTAGCTGGATGACTTGGGTAACAACCTCCAGCCACTACGAGGCCAACACCTTGATGGGCAAGGACCATGGTCCCCTGGGCACACCCATCCCCGTAGTACACTATTCGCTATAGACTTCTCTATAGCAGGTGTGATCCTCCTTCGGCCCCCTATTGGTTAAGCCTCACGTCAGAATTCAGATGGTCCGTGGTGTCGCAACTCACCAAAGGTCGTTGTCCCACTACATACAGCCATTTCGGCTTATGTCACAAGGACACCGACCCCCCTGCGGGGGTTTTAGTCGCTTCTCATTTTAGATTTGTTCAAATTTCTTCGTTTTTCTTTGGCGGGCGGGACGCTCGCGCGCCCTTACATAGCCAACACACTTTTGTCGCGTTATATCCCTATGATGAACTCTCGTTTCGGTCCGCTACACAGATACCGTCTTGAAGTTGCTATAGACCTGCTTGACGCTAGTTGATCAATGCACAGGCAGCCTTGAATGTAGCTTCTCTTATGTTTAAACCAACTGATTTCCGTAACATTTTCGTTTTGGTCGCAGTCCTTTTCATCCATCAATCCTCGTGCGATGCTTAACATCATATCGCATGAAGCTCGCTTGTTTACTATTGAGCCTATATGTTTTGAAGACTTAGCTGCACTGCTTTGAAATATACATCTGGTATCAGTGCATCTGGATGTGAGAACGACCAGCTTAGAAACTGTGTCTTTACTATAATCACCGTCAGTCCATGCTCCTGGATAATATCACACCATTTAGTGCAGCTTCCAAGCCTATTTGGTCTACTGAAGACTACATTATCGGCAAAAACAATATATTATCATTAAGTGCCCTCAGGATTATGAGGCTCTAAACAAGAATCCCAAGGTCCCCGCCTGTACGTATGCCGCTAGCGGTACTACAGAGGCCAGAGGGTCAAACTCCTGTAATGACAGTTTTTAGCCCCTTCCATATTGTGACACAATAGACAATAGTATGGATATACGGACTTACATTTTTGTTCATGCGTATCGTCATCAATCTTCCTGTGGTGCAATCTTCACAAAATTCGGTATGCATTATCCTTTGATGGCCCTGACAAAGAATCGGAGATCACAGTTGTGATGAGTGGCTGCGGAATAGAGGTAAATTTACCCTTGAAGTGAAGGAAAAGGCATCCTTCAATTAATTCCCCTGTCTTTCCACGTGGACTGATTTCGATGTATGGTAGTTAAGTGGCGTGGGCTTTAATATTTTAGTATCGGCAATTATTATGTGAAAGATGTCCTTGGGCACAAAAGGTCAATTTTTCTGTAGGGGGTGCACTATAGACGATATGGATATCAAAATACAGGATTCATTGAGACGAGTCCTCCAGAATGCCATAAACTGATTTAGAATTTTTGAAAAAAGGATATTACCAGCAAAAAGGACATTTTTCTATAGGAAGCAAAGTATGGGCATGATGGGTGTCGTTTGAATGAGTATGTTTAGAGCAATGCATTTGATCAGTTTTAAAGAATTTTTGGCCTTCTGTAGTGACAGGGTAACGAGGTATTCCCGTCTATATCAACGTAAATGTCAATATTGGACTGTAACCACAGCCTATATGTGATATCAACTTATAGGAAAGTCAAACGAATATTTAACTTTGGCCGAAACAAACATAGTGTGGTACGTACACCTTAATAGGTACTCTTGCTTCAGTCAATCAGGACGAAATATTCTTTTTTCGCCCTGGAAGATACATGCACGCAACATGGGTGTCAGAAGTTCACCACAATACTAATCGAAGTACAGTAGAGCCTTGATTATCCAAACGCCGATTATCCGCACATTCGATTAACCGAACCGGGCACTCAGCTTCTTTTCTTGTGAAAGACATCCAATAAAATGAAAAATGAAGGGTCTGAAAGAAGCAACCTCTCATCTGTTTCACTCAATACCTCGAATTTTTATTTTTGTTAGTTATAGTCGTGTTACACGTTTTCAATTTGTCGCTTAATTTTACATTTGGGCTACTTTCTAATTTTTCGATTGAAGCTCCTTCGTCGACATTAGTTCGGATAATCGGGCAAGCTTTGCCCTACTTGCCCTACTTTTAATCCTAATATGAAACAATGAAAAATTTACTTTTTAGCATCATCGTCAGCTCTGCCTGAAACCAAATTTTTTGGAAGGTTACGACAAGTGAAGCAAAATACAGCCAGATACTTTTAGTTATTTTATTTAGTACGAAATGTCCTTTTTCACCCAGAAAGATATTGATGTCAATATAGGTATAAAAAACAGGGTTTTTAAGAGGAGCTCCCCATAATGCCAATGGAGGCATTTTGAATGCTTTTGGAGCTATCATTAGCTGATATTTTTTGCAAGTAGTCGTTATCTAGGCGAGATGGATTTCATTTGAAAGAGGATGCTCAAGAAAATGCTTTTGATAAGTTTTTGAATTATTTTCGTTCTTTGGAAGCAGCAAGATATTGGAAAATCCCAGAGATAATCAAGAAAATTGTGAATATTAAATGCCATCTATAAGCTTTGTTTAACATTCTCTCTGCAAATTTTAGGGAAGTACTTTACTGTACTTTACTGTACTTTCTATTCTAACTGATTGGA
This sequence comes from Microchrysa polita, assembly GCA_949715475.1. Lineage (NCBI taxonomy): Eukaryota > Metazoa > Arthropoda > Insecta > Diptera > Stratiomyidae > Microchrysa > Microchrysa polita. The sequence continues at coordinate 63,922,930 of OX454418.1, read as the reverse complement.
TCCTAATCAGTTAGAAAGGACGAATCGTCCTTTTCTTCCTTAACGTGAACATGATCAAAAGCTATAGTTCGCTAAGAATAGTTGTCTTTACAAGATAATTGAAGTCGATAGAAGAATGCATATGAAATATAAAGAATTTTAAGAAGAGATTTTTTAATGCGATTTATTGGTTGTGTATTATTTATTATATTAATCATTTTCATCAATTTCAGTATCAATATGTTTAATTGATAAAATATTGGTGACCTTACAATTAAAATCATCATCATCAATGTGGCACGATAGCCCGACGTCGGGCCTTGGCCGCCTGAATCGTTGACCTCCTGTAGTGTATATGTACACACATTTCCATTCATACTACCTATCTACATATTTTCACTCCTACTCATCTATTTTCATACACAATCTATCTGTCCACACTTTTCATATGTAAACATAATTGTATCTTATTTCACACACATCATATTACACAACATTACATGTCAGCACACAGTTCTTTTACCCTTTTATTCGTCATTATGCATTATGCACTTTACCCTCATTATTTTATTCAATAAAGCTTAGATTAGCAATTTAGTCATAAGAAATTTTGTATATATTAAGCTAGGAAATCAATAAACGGGAGAGTCGATATTATTAACTAAACCAGTACCATTATATCATAAAAAACGTGCCTGGATTAGTGGCACCTGGGAGCAACCATAGCAGTGCCTATAATAGCGGCACTCTACACTTGGCCAGCGGCATTTTTATGCCGGCCTCTAAAAATCCTCCAAATATCTAGAATGTGCCTATTTAGCGGCACTCTAGATTGGTCAGCGGCATCTTAATGCCGACCAACTCTCTCAATTACGTTTATACCATCTCTACAGGACAAACTTTATTACACTCCAATTGTCGCGGTTACGTGACCTCGTCCTCCAGTTTCGGAAGCCCAGCAGCTGTTGGGCGTCTTCACCTACGGAGTTCTCCCAGCGAGCTCTCGGTCGTCCACGCAACCTCGCTCCGTCAATTCGTTGGGCGTTCATCACTTTCTTTGGCATGCGATTATCGTCCATCCGTTGTACATGCCCCGCCCATTGCAAACGTTGAAGCTTCACGATTTTCGATACTTCCAGCTCATCGTACAATTGATACAACTCATGGTTGTACCGGATACGCCATTGGTCTCGCTCGCGAACGGCCCCGAAAATTCGCCGAAGGACCTTTCGTTCGAATCGGTCTAGTAAAATTTCGGAGGCTTGGGTGAGGGTCCATGTTTCGCAGCCATAACATAGCACGGGTCGGATGATCGTTTTGTACACGCGGAGCTTCGTGTTCCTGTGCGCAAGTTTCGAATTAATTATAGGGAGGACCGAGAAATATGTCTTATTGGCTAGTTGTATCCGTCGCTTAATTTCGTCGGTTTCGTTGGCGTCCTTTGATAAGTTACAACCCAGATAGTTGAAGTTGTCTACATACTCGATATTAAGGTCCCCCACTGTGATGCTTGAATTTTCTGGCGTCCTTGTTTTCGATTGCATCATGGCCTTTGTTTTGCTTTCGTTGATATGTAGTCCAACATCCTTTGCGGCGTTATTGAGGTTATGCAGAAGGCTTTCTGCATCACCCAACCTTCGAGACATGATGTTGATATCGTCGGCGTACGCTACTAATTGAGTCGACTTGATGAGTAGCGTTCCGCTGCTGTCCATATTCATGGCTCGAATTACATACTCCAAAGCAAGGTTGAAGAGCGTCGGCGCCAGCCCGTCGCCCTGCTTGAGTCCAGTACGAGTTTCAAATAGGTCAGTGAGTCGATTCTGCACTCTGACCTGCGAGACGGTATTAGTCATCGTCATCCTTGTGAGTCGCACTAACTTTGCCGGTATACCAAAATTCAGCATAATGTTGTACAGTACACTTCGATCGATACTGTCGTATGCCTGCTTGAAGTCGACAAAGATTTGGTATACGTCGATGTTATATTCCCAGCACTTTTGGAGTAGTAGCTTCACCGTGAAAAGCTGATCGGTCGTTGATCGACCAGGTCTGAAGCCGCCTTGATACTCGCCAATGATTCGTTCTGCGTACGGATTAATTCTCTTTTCAAGAATTTTAGATAATATCTTATAGGCCGTACAAACTAATGATATGCCCCTGTAATTCTCACACTTCAGCTTGTCACCCTTTTTGTGGATTGGGCAGATTATGCTTTTGCGCCAATCTTCGGGGATTTCCTCGTCGTTCCATATTTTCAGCAGTAGCACATGTATTGCGTTGGTCAGGCACGTTCCACCATGCTTCAGCAGTTCTGCTGGGATCTCGTCAGCGCCGGGTGCTTTATTATTTTGAAGCGACTGTATGGCAAGACTCACCTCCTCTACTGTTGGGGGTAGAACGGGAGGGCCTGGTTCGGCTAACTGCTCAAGAGCTGGCTCCGCGGGGGATGTTGATGGTGCATTGAGGAGCTCTTCAAAATGCGAGGCCCATCGTTTGTTGACGCTTTCGATGTCGCTGATGATGTTACCATCCTTGTCCTTACATAGGCTTGTCCTGGGTTGATATCCGTTCTTAACATTATTTATAAGTTTGTACGCCTGTCTAATGTTCTTACTGGCTAATCTTTGGTTTATTTGCTGTAACTGCTCGTCAAAATGTCTGCGTTTCTTACGTCTAATTAACTTATTAGATACTCGCCGAAGCTCGTTATATCTTTCATTCTTGGCTCGGGATGCGCGTTGTGTGTATTGGCGATAGGCTTCATTTTTCGCCTCAATCGAGGCCCTGCATTCGTCGTCGAACCAGTCTGCTCGTCTGCGCCGGCCTTTATAGCCCACGACCTCTTCTGCGACCCCCTTGATGCTGTCTTTGAGCTCCTCCCAGAACTCATGGATGCCTAAATTGTTGATGTCATCAAGCATGGGCGACAGTTCTTCCTCTAGTGCTGTTGTATACGCAGCCGCCGTGGCATCATCAATCAAATTGTCAACCTCGAAGATCTTGGCAGGGTTGATTCTCGTTAGGTGCACCGAAGAGATTCTGCACCTGTAGGTCGTCTTCACCAAATAGTGATCGGTGTCGCAGTTGGCTCCTCGATAGGATCGAACATCTAGGACATTAGAAGCCCATCTCTTGCTGGTCAGTACGTGGTCGATCTGGTTCACGGTGTATTCATCTGGAGACTTCCAGGTCTGCTTGTGGTTTCGTCGATGAGGGAAGCATGTAGAGCTTATTACCAGGTTTCTGCCGCTCGCGAAGTCGATAAGTCGCTGACCGTTGTTGTTGTTTTCGTCGTGGAGGCTATGACCTCCAGTAGTTCCCCTATGCCAGCTTTCATTTCCGACTTTGGCGTTAAAGTCTCCTAGCAGCAGCTTGACGTCGTTTGATGGAAGTGAGTCGAAGAGTGTTTCTAGGTCGTTGTAGAACTCGTCCTTAATCGCGTCTTCTTTTACTTCTGTAGGGGCATGCGCATTAATGAGCCAGAGATTAGCGAAACGGGTCTTAATGCGGATCGCACATAGCCGCTCGTTGATGGGTTTGAAGCCGATAACGTGGTCCTTGAGCTGCTTATTCACGATGAAAGCTACTCCAAACTCCTTGTTGCCCTCCTCTTTACCACTCGTAAAAATAGTGTGCGAATTGAGATCGTTAATCTCGCTTTTGAGCCATTTAGTTTCCTGGATTGCAACTATGCTCAGCTTGTATTGTTCTACCTGATCCAGGAGGGCCCTTAAGGCCCCCGGTCTATTCAGGGAGCGTACATTCCAGGATCCGAAAGAGTAATCAGTTGTTCGTTTGCGGGGTCGTCGTTGTTTTGTATCCGTCCAATCCGAGGCTTTTGTTTCAGGTTTCTTGACTTGAAGTTTTTCTTAGGATGAGTTGTCGGCACATCGCTAAACCATGATAGGGTTTAATCGTTGAGTAAAGGCCATCATGGGCATGCCTCGAAGATGCTGCTTTAGTGGTTGACTTAAATGTTTTCTGTCACCTATCACGTTAAGTAACCTGAGACGCTGCAGATGTTAATGCAGCACTCAGGCGCAGCGGTTACTCGGATAATGCGGGAAAGTAACGCCCCGTAGAGAGACATAGGAATTGGCCGAAGTCCTTTTCCTATGAAACTCCTCCTGCATAGCTAAGGGTCCGCAGTTATGCCACAACTGAAGAAGATATAGGAATTAGCCGAAGCCTTTCAACCTTTATCTTCCCCCTTACGGGGGAATTAATTAAAATGGTTGTTCTTATTTATTAAGTGGTTCTATGGAACGAGCTTGTGTCGATCCTAGGGATACTTTTAAATATCTCGGTAATAACGAGAACGGGGGGTATGACAATCTTGTATAGTTCTTCGATTATAAGGGAAGTGTAGGGTACAACTATACAATATGCCCCACTTTTTTTTTCAAATGAATGTAAATCGGAAACCTTAATAGATTTCATTGAGATACATATTTTACAGGATGGTACTTTAAAATGTTGGTAATAAAATTATATTGGCAATATTTTGAAAAAAATAAGCAACTAACGGTAATCCGTCGGTTCCCTTGAGCCAGCGATGGGGCGTTTTGTAAATGAGATATAGTTAACCTTTAAGTGTGGACGTGAAAAAAATAGAACATTACTATGGACGTGAGGTCTCACAGACCTCTATCTTCATAGGGGTTTTTATGCATAAATCGTTACGGATGATTAAAAAACATATTCATATTAATAAATAGTTACCCAGTAATGAAGAAAAACAAGTATATTTAAATATTTTTTTTGTATTTTCATGCAAAATGTTGTGAAATTTAGAACACTAACACATTACAGCCTTAGCTTAGTTTTTGAGCTCATAAAAATTAAATAAAAATCACAGAACAAAATTAATAATTTTTCCTTAAAATATACCGAATGAAGATTCCAAAAAATTAAATAGTGAATTCAGAAAATAATATAGCAACATTTTGACAGAAGGTACTTTGGAGCAAAATTATTGGCAGTCTTTATGTAATGGATTAGAACATTGCAGGCAAGTTGGCTTCTTACACCCGACACAAGTGTTAGCAGTTTTTCCTGGTGACTTTAGGTGGATTTTCCATGATTTACTTCTTCATTAGGGATTTCTTCTTCCACGATCTCTTCGCCTAAAACTCGAATCAACGTCATCCATTAAAAAAATTAGACCTTCTTGGCAATTCGGAAAGCAATATACCGCTTTCCGAGCTATCGTCACAGTTGCTATCACTAGCAACTCCGACTGCAATGTCTGCTTCATCTGCATCTGAATTATCACTCTCATTATGGTTAAATACTATGTCCGACAAGGAAATCTGCGCAATGAGGAGGATATTGTCCGACAATTTACAAATAAGGAACCGAGCCCGGAGATCTTCCTCGAATGATGCGTCGGATACTCGGAGCCTTTTTTTGGTTGACTGATAGCCCGAAGCTACCGCTAATCGCTTACCGTTACTATTGCCAAATTGTGCCATTCAAATGTGATAGATCTGAAGCAAACAATAACAAATTGCACGAATGATTTGTATGACGAACATGGTCGTGAGGTCTGACAGACCATGCTCAATCTTTTAATAACTGTAACTTACATTCAATACACCGGAATTAAAAATTTCGACTCTTCACGTTCGAATCTTTTAATAACTGTAACTTACATTCAATACACCGGAATTAAAAATTTCGACTCTTCACGTTCGAATCACAAATAAAACTGAGGGTACTGAGATGCTCAGGGTCGAGGAGGGACGGGAAGTATGCAATTCAAGAATATGTGAAAACTCGAAAGATCTGTCAGACCTCACGTCCATACTTAAAGGTTAATATGCCCCAGAACGTGTTACAAAATGCCCCACCAATAAACCACACTTCTTTTTAAATAGATGCGTTCAATTGTGACACACATTGCAAAATATAAAGTTTTTGCATTCAAATTAATGTAGGAGTAAGAAATATAAGTTGAAACAAATGTCTCAAATATTTTCTTCTAATCAGTAGTGCCCGTTGCTAAGGGTAGAATTTGATTTTTTTGTTTAACGTTTAAGTTTTGAATTGTTTTTCATATTTCTTCGATCAAAATACTTATTTTGCAAAAAAAAAGATTATACTCATTGTTTTTTAAAGTTTTTGTTAAATTTAAATTAATTTTTAAATTTTTCCTTATAATATTACCTAAATATGTTGGGGCGTTTTGTCAAGTTTGGTGTATAAAATGCCCCACCTTGAATTTGCAACAACGCTTTATAAAAATGTGCATGTATCATACAATCTTAAAGGTTATTTAGTTTTTATTTCAACATTTTGCTTGTTTTCCCGGAATTCCAAGCTCTTCCCAGTGGACGAAAATTTATATGGTACTCATCCCAGTATCTTCAGATGCAAAAAACACAAAATCTGATGTGACCTGGAAATGACTGCACATATCAACTACCGAATCTTATAGTGACGAAAAAACAGTTTTTGGAGATATAATTTGGCACTGCCGCGTCTAGACTATGCTCTACGTTTGAAATAAACGCATGGGGCTTTTTGTCAACTGGAGCGTCTTGTCTAGTTTTACCCCAAGAAGACTGACTTCTAAACTTGTTTGTTACTCAAATATCAGTATCAGTTTCCGATTTTCTTCAACACCCGAAACCAACCACGGTGCTTCGGAACTCAGATAGCAGATGTTTAGTGCCGTTTTTTTTTTTCAGTTTTGTTTTAGCAACTGTTCAGTACCGGTTTTTTCAGTTTTGTTTTAGCACCTCTTCAGCACTTCAACTGGATATTCTGCGGGTTTTTCCAGGTTTTTCGCTGCTTGTTGTTCTCGAGATAATCGGGGTACCATTCGTAAGTGGACAATTTCAAAAAAATTTTTGGGCTAAAAATTTGGATTCAGAGACAACCCAAAATTACCTTATTGTTTCGGCCGATGAATTTTGAAGAGATGGCGAAATCTCACTGTAATCAAGGTTTTTAACGCATCATATGCCTAAAGACGTTGTTCAACAAGCTAAAGCACTTTGAACCAAGGAATCGAATGCTAACCTATCTATTTAATGCTTTCCTTCCTGGTTGACCGTCATCCGTACCAAATGGAAATTGAAGGGAATCTGCTGGAAAGATTGTAAAACGACTCCAGCAGTTTAGTAATCAAAATGTGGCATTATTTTTCTTAAAGTGTGTCATCTAAATTCCGCAACTTTCGTGAGTGTTTTCGTGGTTAAAAATTGGCTAGCATGAATTTCCGTTTTAAAAATCATCAGGTTCCCTAGTGCCACCCTGTACATCTGTGGTCTGACATCAACGTCATTTCTTGGAGGAGACGTTTCCAATAATTAAGGCTTGTTAAATAAATTCCTACACAGAAGCTAAACTATACTTATTTAAACAAAAGCCCGGTACAATAGTGTACCCATATAGAAAAGATTCCTTCCTATTTCTGCTGGTGTCACTAGACGTACGCTAAAACTTCCTCATTTTAATATGGCCCATATTGAAGCATGGTATGAATACCTAATGAAGTTTAGGAAATAAAGTAAATTTCTATCTCATTTCCTTTATAAATTCTCTCCCTTAACCTAAAATTTTACACTTAACTGAACACTATGAATTCAGAACTTTCCCATTGAACATTTACCGATTTTCAATCTAATAACGTGGCCGTGGGCACATACTTTCCACCCCAAAATCCTGATTCTTGCTATCTCACTGTACCTATCATCATTGATTTCACTTAGAGTCATAAAATTGAACGAAGACATTTTCGTTCAATAAGTGCGCTGTTTGCTCTGTACATTGTGGCGATAGTAAATAACTTTCATGAGGGTTTCATTTGAATAGCATCGTTGTGAGAGTGGCGACCGAATGAATAAGGAAATCATGTTGTCCTTTGAAACTAGATAAAATGTTCAAAAAGATCGTTTCGGAACTAATAAAATTCTCTTTAAGAATCAGTTGATGGTCTTAAAAAAAAGTGAATTATGTTGTTACCGAGATCGTAATTTTGCTGTGCGGCGTAGTCGAACCTCCTTTATGGACTTTTGATGGATATATCTTTGAATTTAGTTGACTCTACTCAATTTATACAAAATTTTCAAAAGATAAATTGTAATAAGAAAAATTAAACATTTTTTTTAAATGGTCAGCGTAATTTTAAAACATTTCTCTCTGATTTTTAAACCAGATCGTCAACCATTAACAGTTGGAAAAATATGTATCTGTGTATATAAACACTAATTGCCATTTTGATCATTATGTAGATCTATAAAAAATATAATTAACTTAAAAATACAACAGTCATAGTTTGTTTCACTTCCAATTAAATATCGACACAAATAAGCAAACATCTGTTTCGAAACGTATACTAAATAAACTTCTGAATATTTCATTCGACTTTTATGAAATATGACTTCAGCAAAATGTCAATCATCACAGTCGTAATTTAAGTCCTCTTACAAAATTTCATATTTAGAACTTTAGAAGAACTGTCACCGCACTGGCGGCGCCTATGATTTATACCAACGCAAATGGGGAGTGATAGATTGCAAAATATTTGATTAATTTAATTTTCACCGTTTTCAATTTATCCACGAAAAATGTCTGATGTTTTCTTTCTTTTTGTCTTTTTTTCTTTTCACACACTTTGGACTGTTTCACAACAACTTGCTGCAAATGCCGCGCCACTGTTTTGATATATAAATATGGCTGCTTGTGTTCGACGCGTATACAGAGATTTAGGAAGCAACAACATTACACGCTTATCAGCTAAATCCTTCGAGATGCTACGGGATTTGGAAGAATTGTAAGTATATTTGCCTGTATTATATGCTTATTATATTTCATGACTTGCTTTTGTATTTATGAATGGAACTAAGCCGATGATAAGATGATGGTTTCAATAAAGGTGAGATGTAGGAAACATAAATCCATTAGAGAGATACGATTAATATCGAAAATACTGTCCATTGTTAGGTTTGAAGTGTACTACTTTAGTACAATAAAAAATACGTATAATGACGGAAATTTTGTAGTTTCATATTCGGTCGGGGAAAATTGTAGAAAATTGTCTATTTATAGGCGAGTTTAGTGTTTTTACCAATATCTTTCTAGATAATGATCATAGAAAGAAGTGTTGTAGACATGGTTTGATTACTACATAAATAAATTATTTACGAAACGATACCTAAATCAAAGCCATAGGTAAGGTGTTGGTATGCGGTTTTGCCTCCAAAGATTCATTTTTGGACAACAACCTCAACACTTACAATATCAAGACTCCGGCAACACACACTTTTCAAGGTCATAGTTAACCAAGTCAATTACAGCTGCTGGTCATAGGTCAGACATTGCACGAAAATTGCTTATTTTAGTAACGTGTTTGAGTAACCATTTGAAAGGTATTTTATTTATATGCAGACAATAAGTGAAAAACAATTTAATACTTTTATAATTTTATGCATAATGCCCAGCCAGAAAAAAACACATGTGTGATCTATCATTCACGGATGACACGTCAGTCGATATAACCTTTGTCATTTACGACGTTTTGATACATACACTGAACGAAATCTTAAAGTCTATTTGACCAAAAATTTTTTAAAGTGACTAAAATGTAGTCAATATAGCGTCAACAAAAATGCATTATCATCGTAATAAAAGTTGACAATTTTTGTCAATTTTGACAATGTGGGTTGTTCAAATCGACTAAATTTTTGTTAGCCGTTTTTTTTCGAAATAACCAAACCTTTTTGTTAAATAAATTAATAGTGTTTGTTATATGGATAAACAATTCATCGATATTACATTGAATTTTTGTTACCTAGATGATTGGGTTTGTTAGCCTGAAAAAAATCTGTAGTGAAATACACAAATTTGTTTTATCATAAAAAATATTTATTTTTTCAAATTATTGGGTTTATTTCTTAGATAAATTTTATAAAAACGTCTTGTTAAATACACACAATTTTTTTACAAAAAATATAATTTCATCTTGTCAAAATTTAGATTCTTAACACCCTAGACAGACGATTGAAGTTAAACATACTTGAGTTAATTATATTTAAGTTCAAGTACATATATTTAACTTCGTCTAGTGACACACGGGTAAAAAATGCAATTACGTTCGAACTGTCATCATAAAATAATTTAATAGATGAAGCCCGGATTTTCCTGCAACTGAATTAGCCAAAGATATTTTCATGTTTATGAATGCTGAAAAAGAGTATTAGACTATAATCCATAAAATAAAAAAAAAACAATTGAGCAAGAAACAAACTAAGAATTTTAATGAAAAATAACTTTTATTTTTGCTTTTTACTAAACTAATTTTTTTTTAACACAAAAAATTGCGAACATGCGACTACTGATTTGTCTTCGCTCCATAACAGGATATAAGTTTTGCAGGAAGTTTTTTGTAGTTATTGAAGAATAAAAATGGTATATATTACTCTCTTCTGTTCTGAAGCACCATCAAGTGCATAAATTCAACTTATTGAGTCCGTTCTTATCCAAAATAGCGCGTACTGAATGCACTCAGTCAATTGTATTTTTTACTTCAACTTTTCACTTTTACACTTTCTTCGCAGTTGGTCCTGCACGGAAATTCTGCTCCTTAGGGAGACAATCGAAAACGTCATCGTCCTGATAAAAGTTTGCGCTTTTTATTGAGCTGAAACAAAAAGTGTTCAATTCAAAATCTTTAAAATAAATAAATTAATATTTGTTACCTTTTTAAAAATTAATTCCGCAATCGTTATTTGTATATTTTACTGGACTGTCAGAACAAAACAGCTGCTCCTTCCAGTTTTCCAATATTTTCAATGTAACCTAGACCGGGCTACATGTCGAGTAAATATCATTAACCCTCGGATGGTTCAGGTAAATTTTACATACGTAAATGGTTCAGTGGGGTCTGACAGACCCCAAGGCAAAAATCGCTCTAAAACTTAAATGTGTGCTTTTTTGGCACATTTGTTTGAACTAGAAGTAACTGTGAAGGCTTTTGATTAAGTGGTATATAAAAAAAGTGGAATTCGGACAGTAGCTTTTAGTATGTGGAAGAAAAAATTAGGTGGTGTCAAATTTGAGGGTAATTTGAACTTATCACAAATAAATCAATATAAAAACTAAAATTTTAACAAAATTTTATTTTTATTAGTCATAACGTATTTAATACTAATTAACTAAGATAAGTACATCAACATTTTTTAGCTAAGGTTAATATTTTTTCTTAAATCGGGATCCAAAGTTAGTCAATATTTAGAGCATTCTTCTTCACAGCTTTTTCCTCGATGGTCTTCGCAGATTGGCTTTTTGCAGGCGTTGCAATTGTATTTTGTCTTCCGATCATTTGCTCGTGGGCATAGAAAACATTTTTGCCTCTTTGGGGGACCATCTGATCACAATGGGGGACCTGGGGCATCAGCCCCCAAAAGAGGGGGGGGGCAAGCTGAACAATGGACAAAATGTCTTCAATATTTTGCAATGTGCTTCGGCGAATATTGCCCGTTGATTTCCTCCTTCTTAGAAGAGGTTCGACAAGTGTATAGCCAAGGTCGCTGAGGAAGCTTTATGTATTATGTAAAAAACCCACCTAATTATTACGCTCATAAAAGTCATTAATTTAAAACATTAGGTAATGACACAATAGTGACACAATAGTGGAAGGAGATCCTCATAAATGGAAACCAGGTAAAAAACGGCATAAATTTGAATGAATTGAGTAAAAAAATTAAAAACCCCTAATTCAAAACACCCTAAATTTTCCATTTCTTTCAACATTAACATATCTAATTTCCCAAATATACTCTAATTACATAGTTTCAACCGTTCCCGACTATTATTATTACATTTTATCGTTTTCCAAATAACATACTTTGAAAATTTCCCACCAAACGAAAAATTTACTTTTGTAAAAAAGACATACGTAAATGGTTCGTGGGGTCTGACAGACCCCAGAGCACTTTCAAGGTGCTATAACTTATTAACGAAATCACAAATTCAAACAAATTCATGCTTAAATGAACGTATGTGACACATACTTAAATTACATATGCATCAAAATACCAATCAACCAGTTTTTCTATGAAAATTTTAAGATTTAAATTTCTCTGGGGTCTGTCAGACCCCACTGAACCATCCGAGGGTTAAATTTCAATGACGTTGTGTTAATGATGTTTAAATTAAGTTTTTCAAGTATCATCAACTGGATTAGCACATGACAGACGAATTAGTTAAACATAATCGGGAGTTCCGTTATCCAACTGCCTCCGGTTTTTCATGGATACTGACATAAAAAAATGTGCCCGTATCCAATTGCAATGAGTTGTTTTAAAATATCTTCAATTTTTCAGGAACACTGGCATAAGAATATAACTTTAAATTATGAATAACTGTTTCAGTAGGATTTCTTGTTTTTCAGTAGAGTAAAATTTTAAATTTAAGCCTATTTCTGAACAAATCTTGCAGCTTTTTAAGTTCAATACGCAGGTTAACGTTTGAATAGGAATAATAGCTTATGACCAAAAAAAATTACCAACTGTCCTTTTATTGTAAGAAAAGGCGACTTTGTTTATTTATTTTGTATAAATTCTAAAACTAAATTCAGAATAAACGAAAATGGCTTTCATTAATTTAAGTGTTTTACCATTTGGTAAAAATTAAATTAACCCTCCGTCGGGCGCACCCGGCCTGACAGGCCAGCAAAACAGTTTCTGCTCTGCTCGAGTAGAGGGGCCCACAACTTTTTAGACTGACTGCCTTTCATTAATTTAAATTTTTCTAACGAACAATGGATGCGGTATTTTTCATAAAATTTTCTCTCTTGGTTTTTTTTTTTTAGTAAATCGATAATTTTATTTCTGTATTATACTGTTTAGTAAACAGATTTCTTATTACTATATTTAGTTTTATTACATCCCTTAGATACTAATAACCTAATTTCCGAAAAGTATCTGAAATTTGTAGTAACATATTAAGAAAAAAGGACCTCTCAGGCCGAGTGCGCCCGATCTTGTTTTGATTTGAGGTGCGCCCGAAGGAGGGTTAAGTCATTATTCTCTATGTCATCAAGGCGTATATCTGTGATAACTGGAAAACACAACCCCAATAATTTCCTTAATAATGAACCCAAATTCATCAATCTTTAACAGCAGGTTGAATATGGACAACATCTTAATTAATTCAATATGATAAGATAGCCCGACGTTGCCTCATGCTTTGGCCGCCTGAATTATTGACCTCCAATTGTCGCGGTGACGCTACCTTATGTTCCAGTTTCGGAGGCCCAGCAGCTGGTGGACGTCCTCACGTAGTGAGTACTCCCAGCGAGCCCTCGGTCGTCCACGCAATCCTACCTTCTTCGGCATGCGACTATTATCAATTCGTTGTAAATGCCCGCCCATCATGGCCTTTGTTTTGGTTTCGTTGATACGTAGTTCAACTTCTTTTGCGAGGGATTATGTACAAGGCTATAATCGCTTAATCTTCGAGACATGACATCGATGTCATCGGCGTACACTATTAACTGTGTCGACTGGATGACTATCGCTCCGCTTTGTCCATATTCATGACACGAGTGCGAGTTTTGGAAAGATCAGTAAGTCTATATTGCACACTGACCTGAAAGATCAATATGTCATCGTCATCTTTGTCAGCTGCACCAGTTTTGCAGGTATGATTTGTTCTCCGTACGGATTAATTCTCTTTTCCAGAATTTTTAATAAAATATTATAAGTCATACAAACTGATGAGCTGCTGTAATTCTGTATTTCTCACATTTCAGCTTGACATCCTTTCTTATTACCTCGTGTCGGTCCTTATAGTGGAATTTCAACAAAGTGGTGATATTAGCGCCTAATTTTTATGATGGCATTTCATGAAGGTTGCTCAAATCTGGAATTCTAACGAATCGTAACGGTTCTCTCGATATTCAATGTCAAAGTTTTACTTTTCGATGAGGCGGGCTCAGTATTTTTATAGGAAAAGGGAGATATTTCCGCTTTAGTGATTTTCAGTGCACTCCTATTGATTCACACCAAACTGAAAAAATACCCCTAATTTCAAATTAAAGACTAAACTACCCCAAAAGAAATGTCAAAATTTGATATTTAATATCTGGAGAACCGTTACGGTTTCGCGAAAATGGTTTGGAGATTCGATCGTTTCGGGCTAATATTAATGAAATTGCATCATCAAAATTTGGCGCCACAGATACTGAAATGGTGCCCAATTTCATCTTAAAATAACATAAGCGGTCTTAAAATCACGTAAGCGGTTAACCACCAATCATATCCCGAAATTATATACATAATTCACTTTATAATAATCAGTAATATTCTGTGTATTATTCACAGGATATTAATTTGTGTACAAAAATAAAACAAACAAAAAATGAAATACTTGTTCATCAATAATGGCACATTTTAGAAAAATACGTAAAAAAGCAGATTTAACTGAATTTGGTCCTAAAATTTAATTTTGTAATGTTTTTAGAGACCCGTACACATATAATAGTAAAAACTGGATTGAATAGGTTGAACGGTTGGCCGTATATTTAAAAATAACCTTTTTCGTGAATCTTAAATTGCTTCTCCTGAAAAATTGCATTTTCGGAGTTGTGTCACTATCAATATAAAGCAGCGATATGTACTAATTAATAAATAATAATATAACTAATCCATATGTATGTACTAATAAGCCAGCAATGAAAACGGTATATTACATATAAAAAATATTATAAGGCAAATGAATAACATAATGATGAATCCATTATCTGATTGAACAAATTCATTGCTATTAGTTTTAATCTTTATGGAAAAGCTCTCTATTATATTTTATTTTGAATATTTATGAGCTTAGCAACTTGTAAAAAATATATATTTTTTTAATGTTTTCATTTTTTTTAATTGCAAAAAAATGGCTAAATGGCTAATTAGTCACGTTAACATAAACCGGTTTCTTCTCGTGAAAACATATGTAGAAAAGTTTCTTTTTCAATTTTTGTAAAAATTATTTTGATCTGTTTTCCCTTGATTATTTTATAAATTTACTATTATTAAATCTAAATATGTTAGTGATCGTACAACGTAAAATAGAAGATTAGATTGCTCCCGCGAAATTCCTGCAACATTAAAGTCATTAGGATTTTTTATAAAATTAACCTTTTAAAATAGTAATAAAATTATTTACCTGAAGTTTTTTCTTTTCAAACAATATTTTTGTGGTGCTCTATATTTGAAAACCAATTTTCGAAAATGATGGGTCGTTTATACTTCCATGCGACTTTATCGATTACGTTATCTAGTGATAAAACGCAATTCGAAATTTATTTCTATAAACTAATATAACCCAAAAGAAATTTTTACCTTCTAAGTATTCAGCCAGTTTCTATTTTTCCAAAATTACTGGATATAGATTAAGTCCACGAATTGTATCTCCTATGTCCCGAATGCTCATTTTACAAAAAGGCACCACCACAACACATCACCACACTTTTTCACTATATTTCATAACGCAAATTGCCATTATGGACAACACAATCCAACTGTGCATTGAATTTTATTTACATTACTGAAACTACCAAACATTTTATTGAACAAACAAAAATGATTGTTAAAGTGTAACTATTTTGTTAAAAAGACAACATTTTTGTAAGTCAGAAAATTTTTTTTGTTAAATATGTAATCAAAATAACAAAAATTTGTTCAATAAGATAAATTTTTGATTTGTGAATACGACTGTACTTTTGTGAACGTAACAATTTTTGGTCAACAAAAAAGGTACAATAATTATTCTTATTGACAAAATGCAAAACTTGAATAAAAATGAACTAAATATTTAGTAAACACGACCAAAAGCATTATCAGGTAATCACATTAACAAAAACATAGTCGAATTGAAAAAAGTATATTGCAAACCAACAAAGAATCAGTCAGATAGATAGAAATGCTTTCATCGTGAAAAAAAAATTATTTTGTCAATTCGGAAAAAAAGAATTATCAATAAGACTTAAGGTTTTCTTTCAGTGTACAATATATGACAATGTCCCCCTATATGTATAATCTATAAACGCCTTTGCTCGTTATTATGCAAAGTGATTATGTCATCGTTACTCCTAACGATTGTATAATGATGATGTCAAGTCAAATATATTTTAAATGCATCGCTCGTGAAAAATATTCATGACTTGCGCGAAATGAATAAATGATGTACTATTCGTGATAAATGCGAAATGCACACCGCGAAATAAGTGCATAATGAATCCCACGTCAAGATATTGATTAAATTTGGTATAATAAGGAGGAATGGCCTCAATGCGGGCCAATTTGTGTTTTAGCGGGAATCATAGGCACCCGGGAATGTGACGCCGAAATTTGATCTCAGTTAACTTTTGCAAACAATGAAAATTTCAAGTTGCGCTTGTTAAATTCTCGTCGTTTCCAAAAGTGTGGTATGAGGGAATAAGACGGCTACATTGTAGGCTATACTGAATTTGAATAGTGGTATTCCCCTCAGCTCAACTGGTGTTTCAGGTGTCAAGACTGAAGAATGAGATTTCCCTCAGCTGGTCATGTTGTTGTAGCGGCGCAGAAAGGCCTGAACCGCTGTGAATGTCTCTGGATGTGCTCTAAGTTTCGTCGTCGTTTTCGCCTCAAGCGACAAGAACGTAGCAGCTGCAATAGGGTTGTCCCATTTCGCCCTGGGAGTAAGGTTAGTGGGTGTGGCGGGGTATCGGAACAGGTAGTTTACATCATGAGACGCAGCTCGGACAAATGTTCAGGATGTCCGAGTCTATTCAAAATAGGTAGAAATTGACGCGCGAACACAAGCCTGACCTAAGCTGGGCTATTGTCGCTCTTGTTGCTCTCGGGAGCCTAGTCTCCTTCTCCTCAGGCGAAATAGGTGGTATGGGAGCGCTGAGAGGACTCTCTTCGTACCTAATCTCCTTGACTGATTCACAACGGTTGTGTAAATATCTGCGGTGGTATGCTATGTCATAAAATATATCGGGAAGTAGCCGTTCGTATCTCTGGATATCTCTCTTGAAATTTCTCACTCTACTCCTACATGTCGCGTCCATGAGATGATGGTTTGGGTGATCCCCTCGATAACAACAAGTTATTGAAGAGACAGAAGAAAATTATGATCTGGTAACATGCTGGTTTTCTGGTGAATATGATCCTGGAACGACATCAGCGATACGTAGAGCAACATTCTGTGATGCCTGGATCTTATTCCAGTTTGTGTCAAAAACGGCTTGTGAACACACCAATGCTGCATAGCTAGGGATTGTTCTACCTATCGCTTTGTAAGTAACCAGCATGGTCTCCTTGTTCTTGCCCCAGTAGCTGTCGGCCAGTGCCTTTAGGACGTTGTTCCTACTGTGAATTTTGTCGACTACGTACTCGACATGATTTTTCGACTTCATTATGGTGCCTAAAGGATCTTGGGACTTGTAACAGTGGAAACAACGTCATCATCATGCTTACCTATGCGGATCGTAAGCTCCTCCAAAAATTCGTGCGTCCTTGTGGTGAGAAGTGTTGCAGTACATTTAGACGGCGATATGACTATAGGTTGCGGATACTAAAAAACTCCACCAGATTTTTAATTTAGTCATTCAGTCGGGCACACATACCTTTTAAATAATTCCCTGTGGTGAGTACGGTGCAATCATCCGCATAGGAAACTAGGTCGATACCTTCCGAGTGCTGGAAGCCTCGACAGGTAGATGTTAAACAGTGTAGGAGAGAGTACGCTACCTTGTGGAACTCCTGCTTAATTTTCCTAAGCTTTAAACAACTGCCTCGACTCTGCGTAGGATTGCCTCCCAGCTGGATAGTGGGCAATCCGTCTTACCTGTTGTGCAGGAATATGCATATTAAGGAGATCGGCCAACAGAGCAGAGTGAATGATCAAACAACGGTTCTGTCACAAGGCTTTTTCTGGTTGAGACCATTGTGGATGTGATGGGTGATCAGATTCAGAGCTGTTGTGGTACTATGCATCTTCTTGTAGCCATGCTGGTGGGAAGCTAGCTCAGCATGCTCAGCAGCAAGAGGTGGATGAGTGATTCGAGTGTCTTTGCAACGGGTGATAAAATTGTGATTATATGGTTGGATTCGGCAAGTTTAAGCATAATCATTGAAATGCCATCCGGTCCAATGGCCTTGGAGTGTTTAGCGTTCTTGATTGCTGCTGAAACTTGGTCCGCTATATAGGTGGGGATGATGTCAACCGGTTACGAATCCTTCTTTTTATTTTACAGTTGATAATTTTAGTTGTCGAATAAATTGCTTATTGAACAAGCTCGCGCAAAGTTTCGGATTTGCAGTGGTTTTCTTATCGAATCTGATGGCTACTTGTCTTTGGTTGGATGAGACAGGGCGCGGACCGTAGCCCAGAGTTTGCTGACACCCTTTGAGAGGTCGCAGCTTTCTAGATGCTTGTTCCATTTCTCTTTTTTATAGGTGTTGTGGATTTATTTCGGAGTTAAACTCCTGAATTCTGTAGTCTGCCGGATTTGCGCATCTTAAGTTGTCCCGTTCTTTGGCTAGTCTTGTGGTATCATTTGGGAAATATGGCCGAACTTTGGGGATACGCCATGCCGGAATGAAGCGAGCTGTCGCTTTGACAAAGGCGTTCCTTATATTCTTTTCGGCTTCCGTAGCGTTTACCGGAGTAGGTAGCGCGACAAACTTCGTCGTAGTGAACGCAGTGAAACCCTCCCAATTAGCCTGTTTGTCGTTGATAAACGTACGTCGGTCGTTCTGACGTTGTCATTTCGGCTGGTTTATCAATATTTAAGATGATGGAAAGGCAGGCGATTAGAGGAAAGGTATCAGCGGGTTTCACTTACCAAACTGGCGCTCGCCATAGTTATGTCAGGTGAACTATGGCAGGCGCTAGCGACGCGTGTTGACGAAATTCGATTGAGTGCGAAGAATTGATAGGTCTAATTTCTTCTGGCATCGTTGCCGAGGAGAGAGTGCCAGAGTTCGTGATGGGCGTTAAAGTCGCCAAGTAGGAACCATAGGATCCTACTTGGCAACTTTAACGCCCATCACGAACTCTGGCACTCTCTCCTGTGGTTCTAGTTATAAGTTCGATATTGCCGGATTTAACGGCAATTGCTTGCATCTCCGCGCGCCGGCCGTGCCGTCAATGAAATGTAGGTTTAATACACTGTAGTGCGGTTCTGTGCATTTGAAAAACATTTATGTAAAGATGAATGGAATCAGACCATGGGATCATGGTGCGCCAATCACTCAACCCCCCAAATTAGGTTTCCCTAAGATTTTTTTTGCATATATTCCAATCAAACCTTCAATGTGTTTTTATCGAAACTACAAAAATATGCAAAAAAAAAATATATATTCGTTATATGGGGCCATTCCCCCTCCCCCTCCCCCTCCTACAAAAAAAGATTGTTTGTGCACTTATTCCAAGAAAACCTCACACAAATATTGTTTATCGAGGTAACGAAACTTATGTGAAAACGGATGGAAAAGAATGGGGGGGGGGGGGGAGGGGATAAACACAACTCATAGGGACGTCGAAAAATACTGTTAGCCCGAGGAGAGTGAAGTAGTAAATTTAACATTATCCGAATTCGGTAACCACCATAAGTCAAATCTGTCTACAGTGGGTTTCGGACCCACAACCCTCTGCTTCAACTGTTATTGCGCTAGCCACGGTTCTTACCAATAGACGAGATCTTTTCCCATGATTTGTCATTGTAGTAAACATAAAACCATCCTCTTCAAAACGCCTGTCACTTTACATCTATATTTTTGGTCTTGTCTAAATTTGGCACAAACATCCATTCCCGAAATCAAAATATAATGTTACGTTACACTCGATGTAATCTTGAATGTTCAATTCGCCCACCACCAACACTTACGTGATAGTTCCATCTGATATAACATCTCGTAATTTTTCCCCGGTCGCTTGATATCTCCAAGACAATCACAACATATTCGTAGAGTGTCTTGCAAACTTCAGGACATGAAACTTGGAAAGAAAAGAAGAAAATAGGAAAATTGTATTTGTTCTATCTGCATTGTGCTACGTGTTCCATATATGAAACAATAAGATCCCAATCTGTTTGTGAGTGCTATTTTTTCAGCGACTGGCATTTACATGACGGAAAAGAAAATTGTTCGGGTCTTATGGTGTTGTAATGTACGATTTTGTGTAATTTGTTGTACACTATATCACCAGGTACTTACCAGAAAGTGGTTTTGATGGTGTTTTAAGTGATGGGAGAGGAGGTACAACTTGACGTTATAATAAATAGCATTTAGTTGCAGAATTGATGCTTTCCTTGCCCTATTATTCTGTAAATTGGCAGAAAATGGCCACAATTTTAATCAGTGACTGGATTCGCCGTAAATTCGCATGTGAAATGAAGAGGCGTCTTTTAGTTAATTATCCTGGCTCTCCCCTTGGACCGGTTTCGATGAAACTTGGATGGTAGTTAGTATTTTAGTATAGACATTTATTATGTGGGGGGGGGGGGGGGGGGTACTCGTTTAACATCTGAGTGAGATCACAGTCTGTCACATGGACCGTGAATTAGAAAAACACCATAAATTGAATCGTTCACGGTGAGACTCGAACCGAAGATGTGCGCACTAACCATAACCAGACTACAGAGAAAGAATATTGCCACCAAAAAAAAACTTTTGTCTACAGGACGCAGAGTAAGGTTATGATGATGTGGTGAGTGCCGTTCGAAAGGGGATGTTTATACGAAAATTTATAATCAATTTTAAGAGATTTTAGGCCTTCAGGAATACAACTTATTAGAGATAAAATAACACTAAGTATTGCTAAATACTACTCGGTGGGCTTTACCCAAGGCGATGATTTTGGAAATATTGAACATTGAATGTCTTTGGATTGATGGATCTTTCTCGCGGAAATCGACAACTGAATCAAAGGAATATCCAAAGTCGAGAGTGCTATCGTCAGCAGAACTATGGATAGGATTGGGTGGTAAGGTTGAAACATCATTGATGAAGATTAAAAAAAAAGTCGGAGACAGGGCAGTGTCATGTGGCACTCCAGCGCTAATTGAAAGCTAAGAAACTTGCTATCTAACTATAATGTGGGATGGACACCAAAAACGAATAGTTTTGATAGTATAGCAATAAAGTTTTGATAGTATAGCAATAAAGGTTAAGATTGGAGTGTTTAAAAAATATTAAAGTGCATCAAAATATTCCTTTACCAAGCGAGTTGAAATTTCGTATGGAAATAGGGCCTTAATGGCTGCATGACTATTAGTGCGAATAGCTATGTATGTTCGCATTTAAGGATGCCTTGTCCAAAATCTCATTGGCGCAGCCCCAATGGCCCCAATACCGTCTTTCGTCTATCGCGAGCCTGTTGATCATGAAGTGAAGACTGTAGCAAGGCCGGGAAAATACCCTTCCTCACCAGGTAGTTTAAATGACTTGAACGACACCGATCTTTTCTTGGAAGAAATACATCCGATAGTATTTTCAACCTATGCTGGGGGCCAATTCTCACATTTTGTGCAAAAGTAGGAATCGTATTGTTATCCGATGGAAAACAGAAGCAGATGTAGTATGACCTGTAGACACAAGTAGAAATGTCCGCTAGAACCACAAAAAGATCCTTGGAAATAATTTCTAATATTGGAAAGTGGAATTAACAATCCAAAGATCCCGTCTAGGACACACCGTTGCGTCTCTACCTACCGGATGTATCATTGATACCATGGCCTTTTACCACATACGCATCTTAACCCTCGGATAATTCAGTGGGTTCTGACAGACCCCAGTGAAATTTAAATCTTAAAATTCTCATAGAAACTTATTGAATGGTATTTTCATGCATATGTATTTAAGTATGTATCACATACGTGCACTTAAGCATGAATTTCTTTGAATACGTGATTTTATTAATAAGTTATAGCAGTTTGAAAGTGCTCTGGGGTCTGTCCGACCCCACGAACCATGTACGTATGTCTTTTTTACAAAAGTACATTTTTCGTTTTGTGGGAAATTTTGAAAGTATGTTATTTGGAAAATGATAAAATGCAATAATAATGGTCGGGAAGTGTTGAATCTTTGTAATTCAATCAAAATTATGCCGTTTTTTACCTGGTTTTCATTTATGAGGATCTCCTTACACAACTGTTTCCCAACAGGTTGTCCGCGGACCGTCGGTGGTCCACGAGAGCCCCGTAGGTGGTCCGCGGGGAGACCCTGGAGGCTTGTTACAACAAAAGGTATATTTTCTTCTAACTAATTAAAGTCACATGCCAAACGCGCTCTCATCATCATCCAGATTATCCAGTACCTAATTACTTTGCTGCATGATCCGTGATTATGGGAAGGCGATGGGTTGCTTATGTCCGTCGCTTAGCCAAATTGTTAGAACTTATTATCAAAAGTCGAATTCAATAGCAAAAATTCAAAAGGGTTTTCGCGCTGAACATTGTCACAAATCCCAGTCTAAAGACCGAGCTATACCGATTACTGGATAACTTTCAATCGAAGTTAGCTCTTCGAGACAAGACACCTATGCCAGAACTGGTGAGGCTAGTGTTGACGCGAACAAAAGAGTTTTTATCCCTTCTCTCAACCTAGTAAACATGGCAAATCTTAAATCATGCTCCGTAACAAGATGGTATTAGTATTCAAATTCCAGCGTAATGACAATCGGTTGCATCAGGAACTTCTGGACTCCGCCTGCCTTCGAAGAAATGAAAACCGAACCTAATTCTCAGTAAGTCATCTTCCTCAAACTATAGCACCAAGATGACATATGTATGTGTTAAGCGAAGGATTTTTATATGATCAGTGCTTTTCCACTTTTCTGAAGTAGCAAACAACAAATAAACAACATAATAAGAACAATTTGTGATGGGAGATAGAGCGTAAGCTTTTGAATACAATACCTCGACAAAAAAAATTGAAACCTTAATTCGTTTCATTATTATTGAATGGTGGTCCGTCGAGATCCATTTTCAGGATAAGTGGTCCGCAGACGTTTCTCAGTTGGGAACCACTGCCTTACACTATAGCTTGAGCGTTTAGTACTGTCAACTTAGTTAGACTGCCTAATTTACCGCCCGCATCTCATTTGCCGGACAGAATTTTTTTAGCAACCGGATTAGGAGCAAGGCGAACAGGTTGACGGTATCCCGCGAAGAAACCATTATTTTGAAGAATAAAGAGTCACAACAACTCACTTCCATATGGTTATTCTAGCCATGAAGAGCACATCAAAGGCAAAGGCAATGTGAAGATGATGGTCCTTCACTAAACTAATCATGATCCTCCATCGCTCTTGGGAAGGCGATTAAATACTGCTACTGTAGCCATAGAACGATTTCTGAAATGAAGGGAGCGCTATTAGTATAGTACAGATAGCTTAAAACCCAAACATCCAAAACCAAAAGAAATTTTTCGTACCAAATTGCTAAATACACTGCCCAATATACGCTGTAAAAAGTTACACTTATTTGAGCCATGGGTTAAGTGGTGCGAATTCAATTTTTTACAAATATCTGGAAAACTATGCGTCTGACCGCAAAATGTCCTGGGGACAAAACAAACAACACAAAATTATCTTTGTAATGATGTATAACACTCTAGACATTTTCTCAGAAAGTTATACCCTAGACCCAAAAGTATTATAGTGAATTCACATTTCGCACTTTAACTCTTGATAGAACAGACCTTGGGTCATAAGATCATGCCCGTATATTGCTAACAAAATTTATTTGATTTGTGTCAAAAATTGAAGTCCTCCGACCATTGACGCCCCCCCACTCTTCCTTACATTTTTCTAAAAGGCATGCCGTAGTTTCTTTTCAAATTGAGCCAGGCAGATCAAATTTGGTGGGGTGCCTATTCTAAGCCCTATTATGCTTCTCAGCAAAAAAATACCATCTGATCAAAACTAGGGGTACTCCCAACCAAAATTCCACTTCAAAACTCTATCTAAAATAGAAAAAAAATGGTCTCATAAAACGTCATTATAACCGTTAATTGTAGTCTTGTGAATGGTGTACCAAAAGTTTATACCAAAGCGTACGCGTATCTCAATTTGAAAGGGCTAAATGCTCTAACCTTATTTAATCAACAATTGCAGTTTACCACTGAGGTAAAATACCTGGGAGTCACCCTTTATAACAGACTCACGTGGAACAAGCAGCTGCAAAACACAATTACAAAGGGTATAAACAGACCCTGTATGCAACTAAAAGAGCAACAGGGAAAACGTGGGAGTTACAACCACGAATGATAGACTGGATTTACAAAGCCGTGGGCAAACCCCATCTGACCTATGGCTCGATAGTCTTCTTCTTCTTCTCTTTAACGTAACCCCTTGTGGGCATGGTGCGTTCACTCAGCCGTTCATAGTCTACTTCGAGTCAACGTTGTATTGCATATAGAGTTTGGGAGTGTATATAATGTTGCAAGGACAATATATTTCCTGGACCTCGCCGAGATTCGATCTCCGGACGTCTAGATTACGGGCATCGTAGAGGGCGACTCAACCAAGTTAGCCACAGAGCGTGATAGTCTGGTGGACTTAAATCAAGCAAAAAACAGTTACAGCGAATTTGGCATTAGTATAAAGACTGGCCTGCGCAAGTATAACCGGTGCCATGCGTAGTGCACTAACTTGACACTAGACCTCACAATCACAGAAGAGGCAAGACTGGCAGCGTACATACTACAATCATCGAACATGTGGACACCACTAAGGGTAGGACACTGTAGGATTACAGAAATCATTTCAAACCCAATCCTAAGTATGAGCAGCGATTATACCCCGGCTTCGACTCCAACATCCAAACCTCTATAGTTAGGGAAGACTGGAGTAAATGGAACGACGACCATCTATCAAAATATACAGTGTGATACACAGATGGGTCGGAAACAGACGAAGGAACAGGGGCCGGAGTTAATACTAAAACCAATAATTAACCGCTAGGTCACTATACAACTGTCTTCCAGGCAGAACTTGTAGCGATAAGCCTTGCAGCAGAGGAGAGTACTCGAAAGGGATATACAAACAATACCATCTACATATATTCTCTCCGATAGTCCAGCTGCCATAAAGGCTATTGCAAGTCCCAAAAAAACCTCTAAATTGGTGTGGGAATGCCAACAGAACCTCAAAAACCTAGCTACCCGAAACAACGTAACTCTGAAATGGGTTAAAGGATATAAGAGGATCGAAGGCAACGATATATCCTTGCAAGAGAGAGTTCCGAACTACCCTTCATAAGTTCCGAACCTGGAATCGGAATTAGTAAGTCCACTGCTAAAACCGTTGCCAAACAGGTGACCGAAGAAAAATTCCAAAATCGATGGAGACTCGTTTAAGGGCTCAAACACAGCAATCGTATGCTTGGAACAAACTGGCTAACCAGCTGTACCAAAGTACCCTGCGAAAACATCTGCATACAATGACCCACCATGCCGCCTCTGTAACGAAGACGAGAAATCAGCCTCGCCCGTTACTTCGAATGCCCCGCTCTTATGAGCTGTAGATAAATCTTCGTTGGGCTCAAACCATTACAATGGGCGCACCCAAAGTAAATCTGGTTCACTTTATTCTAGGCCTTTTACGAACGACAGAGCTAATAACCTGAAACTCTTTCGCTCTAATGGGAAATACAATAAGTCAATAGGCTGCAGTATTGCCCGTAACCAGCCCAAGCCATCATAGCGCCTAATCTATCTATCCATCCAGTCCCTAAATTTTGAAGCTATTTGGCTGAAATTTTGTATGTGGATATGTTGAAACGAGTGAACGAGTTCCATAGAAACCTAACCTCCAAAACAAGGTTTTTTAAGAATAACTTTTTTTCTGAACCAATCTGAACTTAACTTCAAGCAAGTGTGCTCGTAGTAAAGTCTCTAAACATGTATAGGAACGGATGGAATGAGGAGGGTTGCGGTAGAAAGTACTAGCACAAAGAAGCTTAAGTTTCATTCAAATGTGAAAAATATTTAAACTGCCGTGCCTGAAATAAGGTTTGGTGTCGTTTTCACTCTGTTTAAAGTTTAAATTCTGAAATTTAAAATATAGGAACCATAAGCTATTAGTTCCAATAATATTGTTAAATTATTATTTTATTATTAAACGAGACCGAGGCTAATTTCGGGCGCGGCCGAAATTTGAATACCCGTCACATTTGAATGAAACTTAAGCTTCATTTGTGTTAACAAACAGCCCTATGACGTGTTCGGATTCGAACTGTTCCTGGATGCACTGGGATGAATTTTAGTTAAGATTCAAAAAGAAAAAAGTTTTTCTTACAAGAACCTACGTCATAGGCCTGTCATACAAACCACCCCCAAATGGTTTGTATGACAGGCCTATAACGTAGAGTTCCGATTCCATCCGTTCCTGGATATGTTTTGAGGCTTTACTTGGAACAGACTTGGGTAAAGTTTGGTTAAAATTAGTTTATAAAGAAAAAAGTTTTTCTTAGAAGAACCTAATTTTGGATTTTGGGTTTCTATGGCAGCCCCATGACGCCATGGTCCGATTCCATTGGCTCCGACATATATACAGCGTACACTTAAAAGAAACTTGTATACAAAATTTCAGCCCGATAGCTTTAAAACTGAGGGACTAGTTTGTATTGAAACAGACGGACAGACGGACTTCAATCGATTTCTCTCATCACACTGATCAATAATATATATACTTCATATAGTCGGAGGTGTTTCCTTCTGTGCGTTGCAAACTTCATGACAAAGTTAATGTACCCTTTCACATAGTGACGGGTATAAAAACGTATGCGAACTCTTATTTATTTATTTATTTATTGTTACACCCTCCGTAGCTGACTATATAACGCGCACCAAATATTAATTAACAAATTGCTCTTCAGAAAATATTTTCATATTTTTTGAAGGAATTCCATCAAAATGTTTTTATTTATATCACACATCTGGAAAATATCTATTTGCATATCTTTTCAACAATCTCACTTCATACAAAGTGTTCGAATAATACTAGTATATTTACTTGACTCTGGCATTTATCAACCCACTTAATTTCGTTAATAGAAAACTTAATTTGATGAAATGGTTCTTGAAATATTGTAAAAATAATTTTCACACACTTGTTCAATAACATAAACCATGATCACATTAAATCATTGATGAGTGTTTCTTTTCCGAACCCGTGGAAAATTACTTTAGAAAAAGTTCGTGTATTTAACAAATAATCGAATTACAAGAAAAATAAACACTTTCACGTATTGATATCCCGTTTTTTATAAGAGCGGGCATTTTTTGTTTTTGTTTGTAATTTTCATATCAAAAAAATTGAATTTTGTTCGTAGTTATGCATACTTATATAAGCAAATTCAAGCTTTATAAGCATTTTGTTGCCAAACGGAAAAGGTAATAAAAAAATCTTAAAATACACACAAAAGTATCCTGAGATCTGCATTTTCTTTTTTTTTTTTAATTCTGGGAATAGCCGCAGGAATAAGATATAAATTAAATTTGACCATGTTAGCAAAGCTTATACAAAGGTTGCTTCCATAATCTATGTCCACGATTACATTCGTCTGGCCCTAACCGTGCGTTCTTGGTAATAGAATTGAGAGCTCATAAATCACAAGGATCCAAAGTAAACTCAAAATGCCTAGAACAATCAGTTTAGAAAAACTTGCTACTTTTGCATCAACTATAATACTCGTAAGCCTGCAACAAAAGCACTCTATCATATTTCTATCCTTTTTATGATTTGAATTTCAAATTTGTACAAATGTTGTATAGGTACTATTCCCCTTAGGCGCTGTATTTATACGTATAGATGCACATGTACGTGGATGTGTATGAAATCGTCTTTGTCGTCTACTAAATTGAAACTCTGTACATTGAATTCATTCTTTATGGAATATATTCTGAATGTCAGTCTATGAAATGAAATTCATTTGAAATTATTTTAATATAAATTCATATCAACTATGTACCACACATGCTCCAAAATTTCTTTGTGGATATACATTTTGTATTTTGATAGGAATTTTACAACATGCGAGCGTATTTATCTGCGGAGCTCTTTATGTTAAATTATGCGAAAATCTATTCTTAAATTGGAGTATTCTTTATATTTTATGAGTTTTTAACCAGGTTGTAAACCTGAATTTGATGTATGTGTGTATCAAAAAGATATTAGGTTTTTGTCGGGTATTTGAATAATTTTGAGCAAGAATATTATCAGTGGCGTAACATACCTACGGTGTTCCATATGTTCAGTGGAACACGGGCCCCAAAGACGGCAATGTAAAGATATTTTTCTTTGATACATCCTAAGGCTTGCGTGTCCTCTGACTGACGCTACTGACGATCAAAATGGATGTAGAGGTTTCTACTTAGTTTTTGTCAACAAGAATACTGAAAAGATATAAAGATTCTACATGCAAGGAGGACCTCTTGAAGGATTTTGCATAAAATTTAACCATTGTGATTTAGTTCTTTGATGTGTTGACGACGTTTATATTAAAGGATAACTGTGGATCTATTAACCCAAAGATCGTTCAAGAAGGTCCAAGTCATGGACGTCTTCATGTAACGAAACTATCGAGTGGAGTGTCTGCTTGATACACACTTTCCTGGAAGGTCGGTCGTCGCTTCACCTGACCTATACGACGCTCAGAGTCATGCGACACGGCATCCATTCTTAACCGTGGGAAGATAATGTGGGGGATACCAAGCTTTGATCCCTTTAAATCAGCTGGACCTGATGCTATTATACCTGCGGACTTGCAACAGTGTGTAGTGTAGACATTACGTATCCTTGGACAGAGCGCATACTTACAGCATTCCTGGATTTGGTACACAATCCTCCACATTCGGAGAGAAGTGAGAGTTACTTTTATCCCTAAAGGTATGTACTGAGTTCACCTAGCGAAAAACTTGCATATACATATGTCGCCCGTGAAAACGGTGCCGTGGAGACTTGCTTTTTATTCACTCAATTTGAGATAAATGTTCACTCGCGTTCTGATTGATTTGATTGTCGATGACATCTTTTGACTGTGAAATAAAGTGCAACTGCATTATTTTCGCTGGCGAAATGTCAAAAACCGGTTTGGAGACTTTCATGTGAAGTGAGTACCACCAAGCCAATTCGATTTCACCATCAAAATTTTGACAGTATTTGAATGGATTTCACGTGAACTGACGATGTTAGTACGTACTCTAAAACGGAAGTTCGCATGCGAGTCCAAAGAGCCTCCGGCCCATCAGCCTTTCATCGACTATGCTGAAATTGTTAGTAAGACTAATCGATATTCACGACCATTCCACCAGACCTACTATCCATGTCACATGCATATTGGAAAGGGAGGTCGGTTGACACAGCTTTACACTCGCTCGTCAGTTATATTGAAGAATATCTTCATCATAGAGAGTACACCGGTGGTGTTTTTAGAAATTGAGGGGGTTTTTAACAATATTAAAGCCAGAGCGATTACGGATGCTCTTCTTAATCTACAGTTTGAAGGTCCAAACTGCACCCTCGTGGATATGTTACTTACCTCTAGACGTATTCATAGCAATTTGGGTACTTCGTCTGTTTCTGGATATGTTTCTAAAGAAATCACACAAGGAGGGGTTCTACCCCCCCCCCCCTACTACTCTGAAATTTAACGATAAATAAATTGCTTTTGAACTTGGATGGAGTAGGATGGAAAGTCATTTCTCAGTACCGTATAGCCCCATGTGGGGCCATGGTGCGTTAACTCAGCCGTTTATAGGCAATTTCGAGTCAACGTTACATTGCATATCATTTCGGTGTGTATTATAATGTTGCAAGCACTATGTACTCGTATTTCCTATCCGCACATGTACGGAAATTTTGGACCACGCCGAGATGGAAAGTCACTGCTCATGCTGATAACGTATGCTATTTTCGTCAGAGGCAAGTTTCCTGACACTTTTAGCGGACTATTAGAGAACGCCCTAGCTATCCCAACGAATTGGGCAAATCTCAGTGGCGTCGAAATCAATCCATCTAAAACGGAATTAGTCCTCTTTAAAAGAAAGCATACGATTCGTACCGTTATCCATCCTAGACTAGGAGGCTTTCAACTTAAGTTTTCTGACACCGCGAAATTTCTTGGTCTTATCTTTGATAAGAAACTGAATGGAAGCCCAACATCGAAGAAAGGGTGAATAAAGCTACTATAGCACTGTAGTCGTGTAGAAAAGCTATCGGGAAGACCTGAGGCTTACAGTGAAAAGTTTTGTATTGGATGTATACTGCTATTGTGCGTCCTGTTTTGCTGTATGGAGTTAATGGTGGATGGCAATCAGCACCACTATACCTATTATAATTTACTCGCCAAATCTCAAAGGTTGGCTTCTCTTCTTATAACAGGAGCTTTTGAAACTACACCTCCATTCGGATTAGATATGGTGCTGCGACTGCTCCCATTGGGCATTTCGGCCAAAGAATGGCTGCATACACGGCCTTACGCCTACGTGAAACGTGGCGAGCGCTGGACTATGGGCATTCAGCGATACTTCGTAACCTTAGAGAAAGCATAGCAACCCATGCCATGCGTTAGCCCAGAGTGGCTATGTACTCACACAACCCATATGTGTTTGACTCCAAATTTATTACACTATACTGCACGAAATAATTCAAACGTCAAAATATTGTCGATGCAATTATTAAACCTTCTTTCGCCGCCTACGAGCTATTATGCCTGACGTGCAGCTGAATCTTCTGTGAAATCAATCTTAGTTTTTGAAGAGGTCTAATTTTGGTTCTAGATCAGTTTACATACTGTCTTACGGTGATACGCCGTTTTTTCGTTTCTTTAGACATAGTTTATATTTCGCCGAACGTTTGATCGCATTTGTGGCCGTCAGTTCCTTTGAAATATACATGTGTATATGGAAAGGGGCGGAAAATATTGTTGAACGATATTTTTCATGAAGATATAGTACCA
This sequence comes from Microchrysa polita, assembly GCA_949715475.1. Lineage (NCBI taxonomy): Eukaryota > Metazoa > Arthropoda > Insecta > Diptera > Stratiomyidae > Microchrysa > Microchrysa polita. Next base: position 63,891,990 of record OX454418.1, on the reverse strand, counting down.
ATGGTCTGTCTAGGTCTATGTGCCAAACGTAGTTAATAATAAGTTAATTATCACGCATTTTGAGAGAGTAATAAATATTACGCGGATATTATATTCTCAATTGTAAAGAAAAATTTGACATTGAATTAAATTTTTGTTTAGAGGTGTGAACTGCGATAGTGTGAAAACTGTGCCATTTCTATTTTCTGATCCTCACTCTGGACTAACGAATGCAGTGAGTTGCTATGCTTTCTCTAAGTTCGTAACTTTAACCTGCCCCCACCGACTGGCTATACTGTTCCCAATTACTTTTTGGTAGGAACCATTGTAGCTTGATCGCGCCAATGGAATCTTGGAATAGTAACAGGCACTTGGTCAGTGGATTCATTTCAATTTTTAACTAATTTAATTTGTCCTTCTGCCGCCTTAATTTCTGTAGCGTCCTCCAAGCGGAGGTCTCAGCGATTTTGGAAGCTCTTGCGTTGTCTTGTAGTCAGGCTTCAATTCGATCAATTGATTCAGTGCTGACCACATCAAGAACTATTGAGAAGTGTCGCTCAGTACTAAGAGAGATGGGTCGCTTCTTAAACATTACGCTATGCTGGATACCGGGCCATAGTGGCTTTGCAGCAGGGACGTAGCCAGGATTTTGTTTCGGGAGGGGTCCAAATATTTCCGAGGTGCGAAATTTGTTGGTTTCTCGTGGTGTTAAATTCAAAATGGAGGAAAAATTATTGCCAAATTTTGTCAAGAGCCCCGAATGTAAAGTGTTCCCTAAGATTCAAATAGCGTCTTTTCGTAAATAGTCAGAGGCGGATTCGACAGTAGGTTGGAGCCTAGGACGGCAGTTTTAAGGACGAGGCAAATTTGGGCCAAATATAGGGGCAAACATAAACAAATAAATCGGAAATATTAATAAGCAATAGAAATTAAGATAAAATATTTCTTAGGGTGATTAAGAAGATCACAACCCAATGTTAACGAACCGTGCGTGCATTGCAATTCACTTATGTATTTTCGAAGTAAATGAAAGTATATTTTGAAATTAATAAAAAAATAGTTTTCTAATTTATTTTTAAATTCTTAATAAACTAAAAATTTAAATCTTGAAATCGATCAATGCAGAATCATCCCTTAAATTAAAGAAAATGATATGCTCAAAAATTAAAACCGTCAAATTTCAAGCACAAGCACAAAAGCTTCAGCTTTATGCCCGAGGAAGGGAAATACATTTTTTGTTGTTATTTTGTTACTTCTTTGATAGACTGATACGTCTTCAGCCGTAGGGATGTCTAAACATACATACCAAAGCTACTTTCCAAACTTGCAAATTTATCTGCAAGTATCTTTATGAAATTTTTGTCAGAACTAAAGTTCCAAGTCAACGTAAAAATTTAAATTTTACGCGGTAATTTTCACAAAAAATAAACGCTATAGCAAGATATGCAAATTTTATCAAATGGTATTATGCTCACACGAATTGTACATACACACCATTCTAGATAAGGCAAATCACGTCGTTTTCCACTTTTATATGAATGCGGCAATAAAAAAAATTTTACTTATGAAAAAATTGTATTGATAGTTGCCCATACAAATGGCAGTATGATAAACTGTAAAATTTTACGCAAAACTTAGGAAAAATTGAATAAACCAGAACGAAACAAATCAAAATAAGATAATATATGCACCGAATTGAGAAGGATGTTAAAAGATTTAACTGACAACTGTCACCACAAAAATACAAAAAAAAACTTAGGATAGCCCTCAAATTTTGCTTATGCTCCCTGACATTGAACTTAGCTCTGTGATAAAGATTGAAGAACACTCAAGACCCACGATGCGAAACGCTCAAAGCTCATGTGTACCTTAATGTATATTAAAGTTGAAAATCATTAGATTAGGTAAATAAAGAAAATCAGCTATGAGTATTCATTTTCGACACAGAGTATTAATCGATTGTCATTTAAGTGAATAAGTAATGATGCCTAAACACAATCTGATGAAAATAGCTGAATTCGAAAGTTTCGATTATTTTTCAAAACATTTCGGGAGGGGTCCGGACCCCATGGACCCCTCCCCTGGCTACGTCCCTGCTTTGCAGGTAATCGCAATGCAGATAACTTGGCCCGACATGCGTCAGCAGGTAGCGTTGAAGACAGTTGCGCCAACTTGGAAACACCTATTGTCGCTTGCGCACTGAGAATAGAGGCCGCTGCAGAGCACAGGACCAACGCAAGACTGATCCATGGCTGGACTTGCGCAACGACGAGATTGATCTGACTAAAACTTAACAATGTTCGTTCTGCCATGCTACTTTCCTTGGATAGAAAGCATATGCGCAGTGTGGTGGGAGTAATATACGTATATCTGCCCTATTGGTGAGCACGCTAGAAGGCTCCGAATACCTCACAACGACTTTTGCAGAAGTTGTGATGACGAAGAAGAGGAAGAGAGTGTGTATCACTTACTTTGTCACTGTCCCGCCCTGGCTGAGAAACCGAAGCGTTTTCTGGGCTCAAGCTATTTTTACGATACCGATGATCTTCGGGATGTGAGCCCAATACTGCTCAATAAATATATGGTTAGCAGGGGCTGGTTCCTAGCATTGGCTGTTAGTAGAGACACGATTCTCTTGGTGGTATCACAATGTACCTAATTTTGGTCTAAGTGCGCTGGGTGCAAATCTGATGGCCCTTGTACCTAACCTACCCCGCAGGGGGGTCTGTGTCCGTGTGACACTCAGCTTGGAAGGCTGTTTGTAGTCGGACAGGGATCTTTGGTGACTTACGACACCACGGACCTAGTAGCGCAAGGGGGCCCCTGGTACAGTTGATACGCCATGGCGAGGATCTGTACAAAGACCATTCGGGCGTTAACGGTCCCGTGCTCCTGAGTTATGCACGGGTGGCTCTTGGCGTGCCTACCTCCCCCCATAGTTTGCGGGAGGGAAGCACTAAAGGCCTAGCACGATTTTGATGTACCCCGGTGGGGGGGTGCATCATACGGAAGTCGTGTGAGCTTCGGAGGTGACGGCTCCGCATGACCCGAGTCGAGAAGGGGCTAGCTAGGGAGAACGGCCTTGGTGGAAAATGCCTACGCGCCTATATCTAGCTAGTTTGGGGATTGATGACCACACTGCCTGAGTCGCATTGCTGACTAGTAAACTGAAGGGGCCGCCTGGATGTGAAAAGCAGCGCTTCGTTGTCTGCACAGACGCGGAGTCACAGGTCCAACGAGCCTGGGGTGTGCATGCCCGAATTCGCCGTAAGGCTTAACCAATAGGGGGCCGAAGGAGGATCACACCTGCTATGGAGAAGTCCATAGCGAATAGTGTACCTCGGGGATGGGCGAGCCCAGGGGACCATGGTCCCTTCCCATCTTGGCGTTGGTCTCGAGGGGGCTGTCGGTTGTTAAGCAAGACATCGAGCTGGTGATGCAGCCCCGGGGTTGGGTTCCTGAAGGTGAATGCATTCACCGGATGGAGAAATCCCCATCTGACTACAGATCCGGGTCAGTAAACAAGCTGGAGGTCCAAACCGCATTAGCAAGGACCAGGGTATAAAGCCATAGGCTAGGTGACCCTTAGACAGTAACCTCGTAGATGGTATGCTTGTACCTAACCTAACCTAAGGACCAAGTCAGAAAAACTTTTTGTAACTAGGACTAATGAAATGAAGAAACAAATGCCTGCCGATATATTCTTCTGTCCATATAATGGATCCACCATTTTCCCTGCATGACGCATTTATCATTGGTGGAACTCCACTACGAATTTAAATTCAAGATCTGGACGTGGTATTTAATTTGTTTAATTTGTCCATATGGTGAATGAGGCTCTACATATGGGCTCTTGGGGAGTTCCTCAAGGTATGGTGTTCTTTTGCAGCTTGTCTTGAATTAAGTGATAAGTAGCTAAATGGTCCAAGTAGATGATCTTAAAAGTTTTCCCGTATAAATGAAATTTCCATTTTAATTTAAAAAAAATCAAATATTCCAATTTCAAACGCAATTAATTTGGGAAACGTAACGCCACTGAAGATTATAGCACTTTCCCATACATGTAACCAAATGATTTTTTAATGGAATAAAGTGTAATGTAATGGAATGTAATTCACTTATCCATCGAGGGCACTCTAAATATTTTGCAATTTAGCTATAAGGATATCTTTAAAATTATTAAATGGAAATATTTCATTTTGAAGAAGTGCAATTGTAAGTAATATTATGTTTAGACTGGGCGAAAACGGATTGATTTCGGCGTACGTTTTCAGAAATCACCGAAAAATGTTCATAGTGCACTATTTGTAATTTCATTTGACAACCGACAATATTATTTTTCCTATAAATCGTTCTAAGTATAAAAATGTGCTGGCGTAGTCATCGATAGTCAATTGCAACATATTTCGTCACTTTAAACTAACCGTCCATTCTCTTATCATGGAGAAATTAAGAACATTGGCCAACACACGAAACTAAACAATTTGGTCAGTTAAAATATCGGCGTGGGGCGAAATGTGCTGAATGATGGAGCTTAGGTTTGAGACCTGGGTGCTTACATGTTTTCCATTAAAAAAATCAAGGTTTCATAGAAAACAGGGAAAATAGCGTACACTGAACCAAAAAATTCGTAAATTCGACGAATTTACATTTAATATGAAGAATATTTCATCAAAATACGGTCAATGAAGCTGTTATTTGGATTGAAGAATACCATAGTCATATTGAATAATTACGAAATTATTGTAAATTGATGAATAATTTGTCAATATGAAGAAATTTTCATTTTTTTTTTAAATATAAAAATTAACATTGCGTCTTGTCTTATTCATATTGAAACTAATTTCATTTATTATTATATGTCTTCAAGACTCTCACAATATTTATTAAACACTTTTTTATATACAAATAACCATATTACCCATTGTGTTAGAATCAGGATTCGAACTCGGTCCGCTTGCGTGCCAGTCCACTCACACTGCCATTGCGCCAGAAAGGAAATATACTTCCAATGTTCTCAAGACAAGCACTACTTGATACACACTGCATGGCGGACGCCTTATTGAGACTCGGCCAGGACACTTTTTATTTTTTTTCTTTCTGACAAATTGTATGAAAAAATTTCTTTTTGGAATTGAGATTTCCAATAAAATTTAAAGGCAAAAATTACTCAGAAAATCGAAAATAAACAGAAAATGCGTTACTATAAATTCATCAGTGTGAAGAATTTTCGTAAAAGAGAAGAATTGAAGAATTGATTTTATCAATATGACTAAATTATTCACTGTGATAAAATATAATATATATAAAATATAAGAATGATGCTATTCTTCCATTTGATTAAGTTTTATCCTTTTGACGAATCTGACAAATTGTGAATTTGTTATTTTGACGAACTTTTGTCAATCTTACAATTGCTTTCAATAATTTAGCGCAAACAAATCGTCAGTTTGAATAATTTCTTCTATACGAAGAAAAACTTTTACAAAGTGCGATTTCTTCAAATTGATTAAAAATTGTAAGCGAATAGTAATAAAACTGATGAAAATTTAGTTAATTTGATAAAACGAAAAACCAAATTTTCATATTGAATAATATGCAATTTTTTTTCTAAAAATCTACCCGTACTTTTTCAATGCAACAAATTATTATTCAAATCAAATAAAAATTTTATTCAAAATTTTACGAAAAAAAATTCGTTCATATGAATAAATATTTGGTTCAGTGTATTTTCTGTGTGTTATTTTGTATGGAAATTAAAATGTTTTGGGTCTATTTTCATTCGAAAACCTGAAAATAGCCCCAAATTATATGTTTTCGGTCACTGTGAACAAATTATAAAATGAAATTCTGACACGAAATTAATATTTTCAAAGTTTAAAAACAGGATGATACTGTGTTTTTGGAAAAAAAAATCTAATTTTCGTTTTTCTTTTTTTTTCAGAGTATTATCAGACAATATAATTGCCAAAATCGATTCCGATGCATTCCGAGGACTTACAAAACTCAAACGTCTCTCATTACAAAATTGTGGCCTTACAGTTGTACCCAGTGAATCTTTTAAAACAATACCAAACCTTATATCTTTGTAAGTATATCCATTTTCTTATGCGATTTGTCCAGCCATATATTATTATTCACACCAAAATTTGAATATTTGTCACGAAAGGAGCAAAAGAAAAACACTTCATAAATATATTTTCAAAACAGCAGGAAATACATAAAGTCCTTGTTAATATGACTCAGCAATAATAATAAAAAAAATAATCTCGTAGTACATATAAACATTTTTCGACATTTATCAATATTATAATGTTTCGTCTCGTATCGTATAATATGTGAAGGCAATTAAATGGTAATGCCTTAACTCATATGGATGATGGATGCCTTAAGTATCTGCAGCATCTACGAAGCTTACGATTGGAAGGGAATCGACTGGATAGTGTACCCACTGAAGCTTTAAGCGGACTCAAGTCACTAGAAGCACTGTGAGCCATAATTTATTTTATATGTGTGTGCATAAATAAATACGTATGTGAATTTACTCGCATGTGATGTTTAAATGATTCTTAATAAATAACAGTTTTTTTGTGTTTGTGCCTTAAGTGTTGTTTCCTAGATTTTATCTTTTTATGTTTTGTTTATTTTATGGACAGTTTGATGAAGCAAACAATTCCATAAAAACGGTTTGTTAATAATTTGTTTATTTATTCTAATCATTTTTCGAGTAATTTCAATTTGGCACATATTTGATTTAATTAAAATTTACTACTATACGTTGTGCTAATCGCATTGTTACAGCATCAGATTATTTTAATGTAATTTTATTACTTGTCGACATTCTGTGCACAAAAATGCAATAGTTTTGTGTTTCGAATTTTTAGAGCAATATGAAACAGGTCATAGGTATGTTTTTGTTACTGTAGAGGTCCTGACAACTAAAAGAAAATATATTTATTTTTTGCCCATTAATTCAGAATCAATCATTTCCTTGTGTACGTGCTGTACGTAGAACCCAGTGTTTGATATCAATTTGCACGCATTTGGTTGCCAAACTCCTTGAATTGAATGATGAATTGTTATATGACCGAAATCCCGGGTCGAAAAGTATAACATTGTAGCACTTTTGCAATATATGCTAAGACTAAGTCTTCTTGGTGGCGTGGTCCGACATGCCTAGATAGCATTGAATAATTGTTTACACAAGTGGCTGATACTGTTTAAGTGCTTGGCCAGTACCAATGTGTTTTGTTTAGGTTCTAATAAAAATGCATTGGTACGCAATAATTTTATTGCCTGACGGATACGCAATATTTTAATGGTCTGATTGCGTATCGATATTGAGTAAGATTTAATGATGACTAAGTGAAGAGCCCTTTTGTAAACAATTGACCAAAATCAAGTAGGCATGGGTGATTTAAAAAAGTAAAAAGGCAGACTAGACTTGGTCGGACAACGGGCGCGTCACCAAGTTGACGCTCTTATAGCTTAGCATCAAAATTGATCTTAATAATTCAGGTGTGGGGTTTAATCCCAAATCCCGTGTGTTGTGTTAATCCATTTCCCATGATAGAAAAATATATCGCGAAAGTTAGTTGTAATTGTGATGTGCACCGATTGAAATTCCATGAAGGAAGGATTGTGAAGAAAGTTGTGTCTTTCATAGGAAGTGGATTGAAGCGGATAGGAAATTTCAGAATGGCATTTTCACTTTGGTATGACATGGTCCAAAGGATGAGTGAGTGACCTACAAGGAAAAAAGACGGCTGATCTGTTGTAAGTATGCACGCAACAAAATTTAAGTGGAGAAATGCATGGTGAGTAAAATTGCATACATTCTTTGTGGTTTGATCCGAATCCATTAGAATAATGGAACAACTGTGATATTGATATTGATGATCAAGTAAACTGAGGATTCCCATATTTGCGGGTTTGCGGTCCTCCAAATGTTGTTTGATGTCCAAGAATTTTAAAATGTTGTTTTGATGTGTGCATTCTTAAAGGTGCTGTTGATACGGTGGTGTCGCCGGAATGATTTTGAGTGTGAGGCCAGAAGGAAAATAAAATAACAATGAGGGAGGTGTCTCGCACTTGTGTATGCACTTTTATTTTTTAGATTTTAAAATACATATAAATGAGTGTTGGGAGTAAGCAGATGAGCAAAGTTCTCAAAGTAGTGGTTCAATGAACTATTGGTTATTGTTGTGATTTGATTTTGAACGTTAAGGGTTCAGACATACAGAAAAATCATGATAACGAGGATTACTATGATGAATTCGAAATTGAGGTGACACATATGTTTTCGTCGTTGAAGTTTTTCATTTACTTTTGGCGTTTGTGTAAGAGGTGAAAGTGAAATATTTTCAAGAAAATGTCGATAAATTTAAAAACACATTTGTCTTCAAGAATTTAAAAAGACAGGAGTGAAGGTTGATGACAAATTAAAATTTTCTATAAAACGTCATCTTCTTTCATATCAGAGGGTGTCTCCGGACATTATTGAGTGAATGCTGTTTCAAATGCGTAATTTGGCAAATGTGCTAATGATGGTTATAATTTATGTAATGATGAAGCATTTGCGTCATTCGAGAATCGGTGTGTCAAGCCCATTATTTTTGCAGTTAGAGTAATGTGCTTGTTAGTCCACTCAGCGTATTTGTTTCTTATTTTTTTTACCAGTGTCTGCGCGGTTTAGCGGTAATGATTTGATTCAGATGCTGAAGTAGATTTTATTATGATTTTTGAACGGCTACTCATTGCAGGCCTGAAAATCGAGCAGCAAATTCATGCTGTATTTGTCGTAAATATTAGAGTAAACCCTTGCGCGATCTGATCGTGAAGTTTGACGACGGAGTTGATTTTGAAATATCGAAAAGGATGTGGTTGAAAGTGTTACTGTATTTGTTGTTGATAGTGGTTCAAATCTATTTTTAAGCTTTACTTACAGAATTCTTAAAATTTGCCTGTTGAATATTTATGTTTTCAAAGATATTGCTGTGATAACAGATGAGATGTTTCAGTTGATTTGGTTGAAATCATTGATGTTGCATTTCACGTTTGCTGTATTAATTGTGATTATCGGCATAATTGTTGCTGCTGTATTTGGCATGGTTTTTGTTGCTATTGTCGCAAATTTTGTTTTAAGGTTAAATATGTATGTATTTCCTGACAAGAAAATGTTGGTGCAAAAAAAAAACTTGTCAGTTTTGGTATTCAATGCTTGGTTGTTAAATCGCAGTTGCAGTTAACTGCTTGTTGTCGATCTGATCGGGAGACTTGGAATTCGCTGTAGCAACAGATTGCAGTGAATATTACTGAGAAGGAAAGTATGTATTCTGATGCTTATGGTCATGTTAAACATCGATCGACAAGTTTGGACAGTGCTGAAAAGGCTCATACTATATGTTGTGGATGCCTTAATATTTGTAGGAGTAGAAGACTCCATTATGGTTGTTAAAATGTTGAAACTGTTAAAAAAATCAAACAGAAGGAGAAGGTAGACTACTTTAAGTTGTCTACAGGTTGTGAAAGCGTTTCTGCTCTGCCGTTGTTTTGCGAGATCTAGGAGGATTTCTTGACGCAAAATGTCCGACTTTCTTATTTTCTATGCGCATTATGACATAGTTCATTTTCATGACACCAATTGAGTAATTTTTGAAGTAGTTCATTAACATAAACAAATTAAATCATTGATGTGAGAATCAATGGTACGTGTTGGTTGGTACCAAACCGTTTGATTCTTTTGAGTTCAAAATGCTGTGCAAGGTTTCCTCAGTATTATGATATGGCATGAAGATTGTTTATTCACGTTTCATAAATGAATTTCTTGTTGACTTCTTACAATAATAATGAATTGATGTGAATTCGATAGTATAAACTTCAACAAAGTGAAGTGCTGAAGTCATAATTATGCGATTTATAAAAATAATTATTGTTAAATATATCAATTTTGGTGAAAGAAGTTTTATGGTTGTTGGCTTAATATGACGTGAAGCATCTTTCGGATTACCAAGCTGAGTAATTGCGAAAAGGAAGAGTTGGATAGCTTCTTGGAAATAGAAAATTTTCTGATTCAAGATTTTTGGACTTAATACAAGTCGGAGATGATACACTTATTGTGTGCTTTAGAATTTCCATATATATAAAGGAAGGTATTGAACGTTGAAACCTGAGTATAGTGAATATTTATTCATGCAAAGTGGTATGGATAAACGTTAGTGTGCTGCAAGCATGTTCTTAAAAACACAGAATTGGAAAAGGCTTGATGTGGTGCTGAGGGCACATTTCTTTTCAAATTGGAGAAACATTACAGATAGGTCTACATGCTTGATAAGGATTGCAGTTAGAGATGCTGTATATCGCGGTGAAGAGAATGGTATAGTTTAAGCATAGCTTAAATAAGGGTAATGAGTACCTGGTTGAATTAAAAAAAAATGTGCAATGGATGAGCAGAAATTTTGAAAAAAAAGGGGTTGATTATCAAGTTGACATTCACTAATTAAGAAGAGCTGTAATTAGCAGTTGAAGTCCGGGAGCAGGATTGGCTCGTAACTGGACGAGAGGAGCGGCAACTCGTGTTTGAAATGTAATAAGATGGTCCGGGAGCAGGTTTGGCTCGTAACTGGACGAGGTGAGCGGCAGGCTCGTGATTGAAGTGTAATGTGATGATCCGGGAGCACGATTGGCTCGTAACTGGACGAGGTGAGCGGCAGGCTCGTGATTGGAGAGTGTAATGAGATGGTCCGGGAGCACGATTGGCTCGTAACTGGAAGAGGTGAGCGGAAGGCTCATGATTGGAGTGTAAAGAGATAGTCCAGGAGCAGGAAAGGCTCGGAACTGGACGTGTTGGGCGCTATGCTCAAAAGTGTTGACTGGATGGTCCAGGAGCAGGTGAAGCTCGGAACTGGACGCGTTGAGCGCTATGCTCGAAAGTGTGGACTGAATGGTCCAGGAGCAGGTGTGGCTCGGAACTGGATGTGTCGGGCGTTATGCTCGGAATTGTTGGATTGTGGTCCAGGAGCAGGAGAGGCTCGGAACTGGACATGTTGAGCGTTGCGCTCGAAATGGGTTGTGGTCCAGGAGTTGGCGAGACTCGGAGCTGGACGTGTTGAGCGTTATGCTCGGAATTGTTGCATAGTGGTCCAGGAGTTGGCGAGACTCGGAGCTGGACGTGTTGAGCGTTATGCTCGGAATTGTTGAATAGTGGTCCAGGAGTTGGCGAGACTCGGAACTGGACGTGTTGAGCGTTAGGCTCGGAATCGTTGACTACTTAGTCCAGGAGCAGGTGTGGCTCGGAACTGAATATTAAGCGAAACGCTCAGAATTTTTGATTAGTTGTGTCCAGGAGATGTTAGGTACGAGACCGAACGATTCGTTTCTCAGAAGGGAGTAGTTTGTAACTGAGTTTGTTTGTTGGATGAAGCGATGATTGCGCTGTGAATTGATGGTTGATGTTCAAGGGCAAATGTTGCACATAACTCGATAAGAAATGATATGCAAGCAATTGTATGATTTGAATTGATTTTAGGCTTCCAACTGAATGAAGTTGATATACAGGAAGCAGATGAGTCTCGCTACTGTATATGGTATTCAGTGTTGTCTGTGTCATTCACTGAGGACAGTGAAATCGTAGGTTGGCCGAATGTTATATGACCGAAATCCCGGGTCGAAAAGTATAACATTGTAGCACTTTTGCAATATATGCTAAGACTAAGTCTTCTTGGTGGCGTGGTCCGACATGCCTAGATAGCATTGAATAATTGTTTACACAAGTGGCTGATACTGTTTAAGTGCTTGGCCAGTACCAATGTGTTTTGTTTAGGTTCTAATAAAAATGCATTGGTACGCAATAATTTTATTGCCTGACGGATACGCAATATTTTAATGGTCTGATTGCGTATCGATATTGAGTAAGATTTAATGATGACTAAGTGAAGAGCCCTTTTGTAAACAATTGACCAAAATCAAGTAGGCATGGGTGATTTAAAAAAGTAAAAAGGCAGACTAGACTTGGTCGGACAACGGGCGCGTCACCAAGTTGACGCTCTTATAGCTTAGCATCAAAATTGATCTTAATAGAATTGATATTATTTATGATAAGTCTCCATATAAATTTAGTTTTAATTTAAAAATGTTCTTCACCAAAAAACGGATTATGACTTATGGTTTCATTTTAAAAATCGTTAGACCAACACAAGACTGGGATTAAACCCGAAATATATTGGTCATATAGCATCGCATTTTTGTAGTCTGACTGGTGTAGTGGTTAGTGCGCGCAACTTCGGTGCACAGGGTTATGAGTTCGAGACTCATCGTGAACAAATTCAGTTTATGGTTTTTTTCGAACGCACAACCCATGTGACGGACTATGATCTCACTCAGATGTTAAACGAGCTATGGGGATAAATAACAGTGCTGAGCGTGCTACCGATCTCAACACATCAACAAAAAAGCAGTTAAGATCTTGGAAATTGGATGCCACTACCACATTTATTTTTAACAGTTTCTTGAGAATGGAGTCTGTCCTTGTTGATTTACGTTTAACCGTTAATATTGCATAGATTAAGCAACCCCATAATTGTTGGCCTAAAGGGTTAAACTCTTTCCTTCTATTCTTTTTTAATCTATACTTTTTTTATTCAATGCTAGAAATTTATGACACTTTCTATGAATATTCATTTTAATCACTTAAACTCTCCTGTGTTTAAAGTAAAGTGTAAACCGTTTGGAATGTTTGAACGAAGTGGCACAGGATTGATATCACTACAGTATCAGTATCTCTTCGGACAGTTCCAATTTATTGCTAATCAAAAGATTCCCCGAGTTTTATGCTAGAAAAGTTCAAAGCAAAAGTTTTTCAGATTATAGAAAGAGTATTTCATTGAAAAGTTCAAATTATAAGAGATGTAAAGCTGCCACATGAGCGTTCAAATTATTGGATGTTTAATTTATAAAAAACCTGCAGTAAAAATCCCGAAACGTGCAAAATCGTGCAATATAAATGGCCAAATGTGCATTTTCCGTGCAATATGAAAAAAAGACATTTTTGGGTGCCTTTAGAAGGTTAGGCTTTGGACAGTGCACGCAGGAAAAGCATTGAAACAAAATTTAAGACTTGCTCTAAAAATTAAATTTTTTTCTCAGGTGTTTTCTTTCTCAATACATACTTTTTTTCTGTCTATCGAAAAATTCTGCACATTGAATAATTTTTGGGAAAATTTGTTATGAAACAAGGATAAAAATGTAAATGGTCGTTCTCATGCAAAAACCTTAAAACGTGCAATTTCGTGCAATATACGATGAAATTGGCATAAAAACATATAGGCCAGTCAATTACCGATTTTGGGTCGCAAAAAATTGCTCGGGTCTGGTTTTTTGGGATATTGTTAGGATAGATACCAGAAGTGTACCACTAAGTTTGCAACTTCGAAAAACCTGTGCTAACCCCGTGACCCTCAAAAAACCTCAAAATTTTCGGACTTTTTTCATATTTTTGTTTGTAATTTCTAAAAGGTGCTTCCTACAAGTAAGTCGTCCACTGCACTTTTAAAGCTAAGAAAATCTTCTTTAATATGAGTATAACTGTAGCTTTGTAGGTGCAAAAGATCCCAAGATACAGCACTTTAAAAAATGTGATTTTTTGTAAAAAAGTCCGAAATTGTATTTTAGGAGGTTTGTATGACAGCCCTATGACGTAATGTTCCGATTCCATCCATTCCTAGATATGTTTTGAGGCTTTACTAGGAACACATTTGGGTGAGGTTTGGTTAAGATTGGTTCATAAAGAAAAAAAGTTTTTCTTAGAAGAACCTGATTATGAGGGGTTGGTTTGTATGACAGCCCTATGACCTAGTGTTCCAATTTCATCCGTTTCTAGATATGTTATGGAGCTTTACTAAGAAACATATTTGGGGGAAGAGTGGTTAAGATTGGTTCATAAAGAAAAAAGTTTTTCTTAGAAGAACCTAATTTCCAGAGGTTGGTTTGTATGACAGCCCTATAACGTAGTGTTCCGATTTCATCCGTTCCTAGATATTTTTTTAGGCTTAACCAGCAACATACTTGGGTGAAGTTTGCTTAATATTGGTACATAAAGAAAAAAGTTCTTCTTAGAAGAACCTAATTTTCAGGGGCAGCCCTATGACCCCATGGTCTGATTCCATTCGTTCCGACATATATACAGCTAAGGAACTGGTTTATAACTTCATGTCACATGGCTTTCTCTATAAAATGCGCATTTAAGCCGATATTCAGCTCGGAACATGACTGAAATTACAATTTCGAACTTTTTTTCAAAAAACAATGTTTAAAGTGCTGTATCTTGGGATCCTTTGCGCCTACAAAGCTGGGGTTACACTCAAATTAAAGAAGATTTTCTTAGCTTTAACAGTGCAGCGGACAACTTACTTGTAGGAAGCACCTTTTAGAAATTACAAACAAAAATATGAAAAAAGTTCGAAAATTTCGAGGTTTTTTGAGGGTTATGGGGTTAGCACAGGTTTTTCGAAGTTGCAAACTTGGTGGTACACTTCTGGTATCTATCCTAACAGCAATTTTTTGCGACCTAACGCCTTATTTTTCGGTTTATTGACTGGCCTAATAATTTTGTAGACTTTCTTGCTGCATATTAAACTGCAAAAAAAAGTCGCGTGTTTATTAATGTCGATCCACACTTTCAATACACTTTCAGTCATAAGTTGCAGTCAAAGTCATTTTTATTCAATTTGACAGACCCATCCCCTTTAATTCTTTTCTTTTGTTATCGTTTAAATAGAGTTTTTGTTTTAGAGAAACCAATTTTCAGGAGTTGGTTTGTATGACAGCCCCATGACGTAGTGTTCCGATTTCATCCGTTCCTAGATATGTTTTGGGGCTTTAATAGAAATATATACTTGGGTGAGGCTTGGTTAAGATTGGTTCATAAAAAAAAAGATTTTCTTAGAAGAACCTAATTTTCAGGGGTTGGTTTGTATCACAGAAAATAATCCGTTGTGAATTTAACTCCGAATTGGGTCCCTCCGTTTGGATAAAATACTTTTTTATCCAAATGGATGAAAACTAAAGAGTACTTACAATTACACCAAAAGGAGTAATTCTCGATATTTTTTGGGATAAAAAAACACAATTTTCACATGGAAAGAACATATAACTCATAAATGAGTTTTGTTTAACTAGCATTTACCTCTCTATGTAGGTGTTGGCGACATTTCATTTACCTCTTTACGCTCTAAAATGCATAATAAATTACCTACCTACAGTGGGACTCGATCCCGCGACCCTATGATTTGAAGACTAACGCACAGAAGGAATCACCTCAGACTATGAAAAGTATATATATTATTATTGATCAGTGTGAAGCGTCATTGGGGCCCAAAATACAAAATTAGTTCTTCCAAGAAAAACTTTTTCTTCATTATCCAATCTTAACCCAAATTCAGCCTTTTTAATTTCGGGATTAGAGAATCATTTTTCAAAATATTCCCAGATCTGCTACACTAGTTGTCCCATCCCGAAATATAAAAGGCACCCTATGTACAGACCCACCGCTCAAAATTAAGTTCTTCTAAAAAAAACGTTTTTCTTTTTTAGCAAATCGTAACCAAACTTCACCCAAATGTGTTTCTAGTATAGCCTCAAGGAACGGATGGAATCGGAACACAACGCCATAGGGCTGTCTTACAAATCAACCCTAAAAATTGGGTTCTTCTAAAAAACTTTTAACCTAACTTCACCCAAGTGTGTTACTAATAAAGCCTCAAAACATATCTAGGAACGATGAAATCGGAACACTACGTTATAGGACTGCCATACAAACCAACCCCCCGAAAATTAATTTGTTGTAAGCCACCACCCACGTGTATTCCTAGTAAAGCCTTAAAATATATTCAGGAACAGGTGGAATCGGTACACGTCATAGGGTTGTGGTAGAAATTATTAATAAAAAAGAACCATAAGATTAGGTTGATTGAAGGTGCTGGCATAACGTGATGCTAGGAAATTTACGATCAAATGAAATCACTAGGTGGTTTCAGAATGAATTCAATAGATGAAGCCACCTTTTCAGTTGGGTTTCCAGAATATCTAGAAAATCACAGCAACACCGTTGACAAACATTTAGCCTTCACTTGAAAAAAAAAGTAATATTTTCATTGAACATAATGAATATGTATATTATTTAGGGCGGAATTCATAGTCCCCACTTATACTTAAAGGGACTTAAGGGAATCCTTAATAATAGAGTAAAATGTTGATACTACTATAGATATTTTTTATTTCACTTGTCAATTTCTGAATTAAATTATTTTATTGAATGCGGCAATGCCTTTATAAGTGACATTTTGCATTCCCTTAAGGTCCATCTAGATTAGTCGCCATATGGCGTCACGTGCAGCATTAATGGCTGTTGTCATTCCATCCACACTAGTCGCCATTTGGCTGTGCGTCCAGTTTTGATATTCAATATGGCAACTCAAGCAAATGCTATAACCTTTATAGACAGAACGACTAGTCACGTTGCTGAAGATGAGCAGAATACTGTTTGAAATGCATACAGAATAAAAAACTGTGTATTCAATGCTAATTTAATTTTCGGCGTTTTTCATTTATTGCAATAATCAACCAAATGCTTTGACAACCGCTTGTCAAATTCAAAGTGACAATTTTGAAACTTTTGTTCGTTCTTCTGTGTGAAATTGAATAATTCTTGAATAACCGTGTAATAATTCAAACGCGCAGAGTCTGATTTTCATAATTAAATTTAAAAAATTTTTTTGTCAATAGTGTCATCTTTGCAAGTAGGGTACACTGTCAAAAGGATAATTATATTAAAATATGGCAAGCAATCGTTATAATTTTGAAGAAAAATCGAGAAAAAGAGAGGAATGTACGGACTTAGCACTATTGAGCGTTTTGTTTTATACCAACAATGGACTTTACGGAAGAATGTTTGTTCTTATTGCCGTTACAATTGGATATAGTGAGCCATCTATAGCCATTAGACGCATCTCACTGTGCTTCCACCAGTTCGTACTAAAGGTCCATCTAGATTAGTCGCCAAATGGCTGCGCGTCCAACCATTTGGCTGCTACCCACTATAGCAGCCAAATGGAGACAGAAAATGACATAGCCAAAATTTCATTTTGGTGATTTTTTTTTTAATTTAATTATCAAAATTGGACTTTGCGCGTTTGAATTATTACACGGCCATTCAAGAATTATTCAATTTCACACAGAAGAACAAACAAAAGTTGCAAAATTTATCTATAATATTTATATAGGGAAATGTAGAGGGTTTTCCAATAAGAGGTGTTATTTTAATATTCAAAGAAAAATAGCATTTGTTGAGATAAACGATCGGATGTTTATTTCATTATAAAAAGGAAGGTATGCCGTTAATAATGGAAAACAACATCAGCCAAATGAAATTTTCCATAACCAAATCGCAAAGTGGCTGCCCTACCTATATACTCGCGAATTCCATCTTTGAGGTCTTGAATCGACGCTGGGCTGTTGGCGTAGACCTTATCTTTCACGTGACTCCAAAGGAAGAAGTCGCAAGGTGTTAAATCACAAGATCTTGGTGGCCAATTCTGATCACCTCTTCGAGAGATAACACATTCCGGAAAATTTTCCCGTAAAAGATCAATGGTTTCGTTGCTTGTGTGGCACGTAGCGCCGACTTGTTGCAAGTAAACGTTGTCCAGATCAATACCATCCAATTCCGGCCATAAGAAATCATTAATCATCTCTCGATAACGCAATTCATTTTTCACCATTTTTATTTTCACCATTTTTATAGTGAATTTTAATAATTGCAATGCGTTGTTGAACCGTGTATCGTTCCATTTTTAATAATGGCGTAGTTTCTACTTGTCAAATGTCAGCTTCCTTCAAAAGTGACATCTACCGCAATAGCGGGCTATTCAAAATAACACCTCTTATTGGAAAACCCTATATATACCCTTTATAAGGTCCGTTATAGGAGGATATAATAATAGTATGTAATATTATTTTAAGGGAAACTTTTGTCAATTGCAATCACAGTGTTTTTAACCCTTAATTTGCATGGTGAGTCCCAGGGACTCCTCCTCAAATTACTTTTATCAATAACTTTTATAATAAGGCAAATACGTTTCAGTGCGTTTTAGTACCTTCCTCCAGTAGCGCGGTGGACTTGGACAGAAGACGACGTGTGCTTGCGCTGTTTGCTTCGGTGAGTAATAACGGTAGAAGGAGTCCGTGGGACTCCACCATGCACTTTGTGTTATTAAATGAGAGCAATTGTCGATTTTTGTATTGTACTCTATCAAGCTTTTTTAATGTAATAAGCTATTTTCATGGCTTCCAACCGATGTAATATTACCCATATCATTGTTTTGGAGTAAAATCCTGCTAGTGTTCCGACACAATGGTTGGAAGAAGTCATTATTTGGATTGCACACTAGTTAGTTATGTTTCCGAATAGAGAAAGGCTCTCTTTTTTTGTTCTTTGGTACACTATGACCACACTTTTGTTTCTGAGACAAATTAACCAGAAATTATAATTATGTATATTATAATTACACCAAGGGTGAAGTAGATGCAATCGAAATGTACACTGTTTTTTCATGCAGCCGTCGTACTCTTCGATGACCTATAGTAGTTATGTTTGTTATTTTCGATATTTGTGGAATCAATCCCTATGTCTTCAATTAATCTTAAAATGTATGCCCAAAACTAACAAGACTTTAGTTCCTGACACAATTAACTACACAACTGAAGATAACCTGTACAATACATACAATGTTGCCCAGAACAACAGGCTCACATCATTAGAAACCCTAAAGGTAAACCTTCTAACTGATGAAAGTGATAATAGAGTTGTGAAAAATTCCTCGGAATCAGAGAATATACTGTTTCTTATGCTGAAACAAGTAATAGAGGAAGACAATTTATATTCGCAACTCTTATTACAAACCAATATTCCCGTCATGATCAAAAAATTATGAAGAAAATTCACAGAACATTATCTGAATTGAAGCAATGCACGTTTTTTTTATTTAGATGCTATTTGAGAAGATTTATGTTTATTTTATAATTGGATATGTTTATCTATTCAAAATTAGTAAAAAATGGAAATTATTTTTATTGAAAATTTAAATTTTACTATTTTTAAGGAGTGAGCATTCTTTTATGCGATTTTTGAGACTGTAAATTTAACTGGAAGTTCTAGAAAATAAACTCATTAAAAATTCCTAATTTAAGTTAAAATATATTGTTGATGGACAATATTAACTATACTTATAGAAAATTTTACGAAAAAAACATTGGTTTTGCTTTTATTAAGATTGAAGTAAGGAGTCCCTGGGACTCCACCATACACTTTAACCCTTCTGTCGGCACCTACTACAATATGCATATTCTATACCCAATAGGTCTGGCTGGACCTACTGAGAAAAAAAATTTTATTTTTTAGAAAAAGTAAAATTTTTATCGGTAAAATCATTCTATCCATTCTTTACTGCAATTTTTCGACAATAAAAGCATCAAAATAATTTTTGTAGATATACTGGAAACGTTTTTAAGTAGATATATTTTGAGGTGGTATTAGTACAAACGTGTTTCTCCCTTATTTTCTTCTTTTTTTGCTTCGCTATTTGCATTGTTTTTATCTAGTAGATATTTCGATCGAATTTTCTAATTCCAATATATTTGGGGAAATATTAAGCACTTTGTTGGCAGATTTTACCTCGATATTAGTCTGCAGATTTAGGGAAATAAGTGGGAAGAAATAGGGAATTTTCAAGGCAAAAATCATTTAATTCTAAATTTTTCGTAAATTTTTTGATCAAATCTATTTAGAAAGACGTTTGCAAGTCACTCATACATAGTCCTTACTATTGCAAAGGAAATAAAACTGGGTTGAATTTCCTAGGATCAAATCTCAGTTGATTAGGTGGTGTTATAAAATGTGACGAAATTAGGCATACCCATTTTCCGAACTTCAAGGCTTTTTATAGAAAAATCTCAGAAATTTTTATCGTTTATAGTTCAAATTGAGTTTAAATGACATTCTTACATCATAAATAACAGAATTTAATATTTGCACTTCTTACTTCAAGAGAAAAATGGGGGGAATAACTATAGGTCTGGCCAGACCTATTGGGTATCAAAAAGCACTATAAATTGAAAATCATCAAAAACATACTCAAAACTTCAACAGATTTTTTCAAATTTTTGCAAAATGCTTCCAAACATATTATTCTAGGATATCATGAAATATGAAGTCGCTGCGATTTCATCTTCTATGCTTTTTACACCAAAATATAGTGCCAAAGGTCTGGCCAGACCTTCGTGCCGACAGAAGGGTTAAGGGAGTTTTCACCACCATGCAAACCAAGGGTTAAGGCTCTTTTCTTCCATTGAGCTTGTAGTGAGGAGATTAATATAACGTTATATCTTATTGTGATGTGATATTATATGAAAATCATTTGATTTTATAATCTTTCAAATCGAAAGTAACACATCGTAATCAATGTCGTATATTATCTTTTAAGTAACACAATCCGCCTCTGTTACGACATATCTTTGTAGGCCCAACAATAACTTATGAGCTCCCATAAAATGTTGTGACCATAATGCTTGTCTTATTTTCCGGTGTATTTAGCTTCTTTGCATGGTCAGCCACACCATAAAAAGATTGCCATACGTCTTACGGGATAATGGACTAAAAGCTGGCGCAAAGACTACACGTACAATATGGTGTTTGGTCTTCGTATCAAAACACATGAGAAAAGATCCCCAAAATGATGACGAAAACGCGCTGTATCCAAAACATACCAACACCGAGTGTCAAATGACCCGAAATGATTCGCTTTATGAGATAGAAAATACACGAAAATGATGCGAGTGTTAGAACGCATGGGGAATTAATCAAATCGTGACGAGGGTTGTTTTACGAGCGGAGCCGAAGTTTAGTATATAATGAGAAAGAATCCAGTTTGATATACGATCTCTTACGAGACATTATTATCGCATCAAGTCTTTCTCGCTCGCGATTGAGGAGTTTATCACATGCTTGAATATTATGGTAAGGATTCCATATAAAAGACTGAGAGGGTTATAAATAATATCCTTTTGAGAAAAGGTTTTAATAGATTTATTTGAAATAATGAAGTTACGAGTGCTAGCAATTTGAATAAGGATCCAGTTTTGGTTCTAGATAGAGTGTCCTTACCAAATCACAATTTGTTCAGCTAGTATAAAAAACATTTTTAATAGAGTAAAACATATTTTTTTCTCGTCCGCTTGAAAGTGTTTAAAAGGGATCGTTTAGCAAACTTTTGAAATTCGTCCAAAATGCGTTGCAAAATGCTCTGCCATACATTGATCGAGATGCTTGCTCCCTCTCTGAATACTGATAGGTGGTGCTTAACTTCTGTTTTTTTTTCAGAGTTTTTAAACGAGATTCTCTTTAGTGTTATTATTTTCTAATGTTTGAATTTTATTATCCGTACACGTATAAACCTTCAGAGTGTTGATTGCTTAATTCGTTTAACATCGGAGTTTCTATTAAGGGCATGGCTTTACTTAAGATTGCCTGTAGCAAAACAAATAAATCAAGGGACATCATTTAATTAATTATTTTTAATATTTACATGTTTCAAAGCTTGCTTTTAAGTGTTTTTGCATTTTTATATTTAACAAAAATAACTGCATCCTTTTTATTTATTCATTCATAATACATATTCACATAAAATCCATGTATAATATTTTCCATCTTCAAATATTTTCATTTCAGAAATCTTGGCAATAACTACCTATCAACAATATCGGAAGGTGATTTTCCACATATGCACAATTTGGTTGTATTGTAAGAATCATTAAAAATTTCTATATTTTGGATTTATATGTGAAAATCCAAATTTGATATTATCCCGAGAAATTCCGAAACTCAACTGTTTCATTTTTTCCAGACTGCTAAAACGTAATAAAATTGTCGAGATGCGAAGCGGATCATTAAGCAATTTGACTAATTTGAAAGTCCTGTAAGTATACACACCCTGATTTAAACATTTTACAATAATTTAATTTGATTGCAAATCATTTTCCCTGCAATGTCATTTCATTAGGTCTATAAGACTGAGGATTATACTTTATTTTCATTGGAGTACTTTATGGTTGCAATAAAGCATTCTATTACCTAAGCGAAAGTGATGAGGATTTTTGCAAGTTATGTCGCTAGAAAATTATTCTGAAGCTTTGTAAGTAAAGTGAAAATGATGTCTCGTGAAAATTAAAGGCTTAGGAGGAAATTAATTCAAAATATAATTGGAGCCTACTGCCAATGCCTTTCGACGAATTTTAATTACTTTAATGTGGAATTTTGGGAGAAATGGATTAGAGTTAACGTCTTCCTTGACAGAAAATATCGGAAGTGAACTCAATTTACCGCTAGTGAATATTATTATTTTCCCTTAACCTTTAAGTACCGACATCGGACCTCACTGACCAGACGATACCGTCAAAGTACAGACTCCACTAGACTAGACATAATTTAATGACGATGAATTATTTTTGTATAGTGAATATAAAAAATGGTGGCCGCAGTTTGTTATACAGAGTAAATTAGGTTCAGAAAATTCATAAATAATAGAAAATATTTCTTCTTCTGCTCTGTACCGTAACCCCTTCTGGGGAATGGTGCGTTCACTAAGCCGTTTATAGGCTACTTCGAGTCAACGTTACATTGCATATAGAGGAGTGTAAATGATGTTGCAAGCACTATATATTTCCTGGGCCACGCCGAGATTCGATCCCCGGACCGAAAATATAATCGAGCTAAAAAAAACGGCCATTATGTTTTAATATTTTATCGGCTAAAAAGTATAACTCCCGGCTAAATGTAGCCAGAAAATGTCTAAATTGACAACGCTGCTCATAACCAACATTTTGAAGTGTTGCGTGATACATCCGGAAGTTTCTTTTCGAACTTCAAATAAGACACAAAACAATGATCTGGATAGCTGAATTTGTATGTTTCCTGTGCGAGAGTGCAGTAAATTTCCAACTCAGCTTTCATAGAGTGCGCGTGTGCATTGAACAACATTAATAGCTTGATTTGTGCGACTGTTTGGTCAGTATAGTGCTTCCGTCTATTTTATAACCATGAGCACCTCTAAAGGCCCAAAAATTCCTAAAAATGTTAATAGTGTTAAGTCGTTGTTATCAGAGTTTAAAACCTATGCCGTCAAGATTCAATCAGCTCTTGACGAAGTAACTTCATTGGTTGATGCTTCTACCCCGAATGTGTCATCGGACACCAACTTTAAGCCGGGTGGAGTTACCACCAGGCTACGAGCACTCACGAATAGCCAGCCTCGTGTTCAAAATTTGTCGTCCCCAGGTGCTGCTCCGCAACTATCACCACGAATCGATGACGTCCAACACCAACCAGCATCCTCGTTAGAGTCCGAAGAAGTTGTGCCTATCGACGTTTCACCTCAGCGACAGGCTTCACTTACAACTGCTATCACTGTTCAAACTTTGTCTCCGAGTATTCCGTCTTCGAACCAAACTACGCTTCGTGTATGCTCTCCACCGACGCAGCTGTTTGTCAGCAGGCTTGCCTACGATACAAGCGAGTCTGAAGTGCGTAGCTACATCGTCGACAAACTTGGCTTTCTGCCCTCGCTTTTAATTTGTCGCAAACTGACGAAGGACAACATTCCGAATAAGATTGTGTCGTCTTTTAAAATTACACTTTCACACGACATATCGACGCCTCTTAACTCTTCATTTTGGCCGGAAGGCGTTTTTGTCAAGGAATTTGTTAACCGAAATTTTCAACGCCTACCTACTTCCCGAACACTAAAGTAGCAAAATCTCAGAATTTATCATTTTACTATCAGAATGTTCGCGGCTTAAGGACCAAGCTTCATATTTTAAACCTTTCTGCGCTTTCTGCTCACCATTACGTTCTATGTTTTACTGAAACTTGATTAAATTCTTCGTTCTGCAGTGGTGAGTTTCTTGAAGAGTTCAAAACCTACAGATGCGATCGCAATCCCCAAGTCTCTGGAATGTTGTTTGGTGGTGGCTCTCTGGTTGCAGTCCGACGTAACATGTTTTCTATACTTGTTTCTAATACTAAAGATGACTATTTTGATTGTGTCACAGTTCAAGTGAACTCATTCAGCTCTACCAACCTTCTTATTTCCTGCATATATATTCCCTGCAATTCGCCTATATCAACTTTTGAGCGCCTTTTTTCCTACTTTGAACACATCATCAACGTTTCACATCCCAATGCAAACCACATTATCTGTGGAGATTTCAACCTCCCAAACGTCAGTTCACCTTCTTGCCCTGGTTTCCCAGCTAGCTCTTCGTCACCCATTATGGCCTTAACGCTTTCTTCATTCATGGAGTTTTGTAATCTTCTACAATTTAACTTGTTGCAAAACTACATGAATCGAACGCTTGACCTAGTTTTGAGCAACCTCCCTGTGTCGTGTATCTCAAATATTGTTCCATCTCCTTCTTACGTTCCTTCTGACCCGCACCATCCTCCTTTTGAATTTGAAGTGTCTGTTTTGTTACAGTCCCCTGATGAGCGCCTCAAAAACCCTCACTACAATTTTCGCAAAGCTAACTACGAAGCTATTTCGCTTGCACTGAGTCAAGTCGACTGGTCAGGTATTTTTCGGGACCTAAATTGCAACCAAGCTGTTGATGCATTCTACAATATTCTTAATGCTGTGATTCATGAATATGTACCTCTCTACTCCCCCAGGAAACGGAATGGTCCAGTTTGGTTTACTCGTGCAATTTACAAAATTCTTAGCAGAAAAAAGCGAGTACACTGTCGACTTAAACGTTTTAATCGAATTTCTGACCTCTTGTTATTCCGTCAACTTCGTTCAGAATCGAAGCGTCTTATAAGAACGGCTCGTAATGCCTACTTAGCCAGTATCGAGAATGGTGTTAAGAATAGTGAGAGTTAGTTATTCTGGTCCTATGTCAGGAATATGCGCTCTTCTTGCTGCAGTCCTTCCATTATCACTTACGGCAATCTTACTGCAAATTCCCCTAATGACATCAGTGAGTTGTTTGCCTCATATTTTTCAAGTGTCTATCGTCAGTCTAGTCCTCCTTTCTTGTCTAACTTCACTCCACAAGCCCCAATGAACGCTTCCTCGCTTTCACCAATTGACCCTTCCTATGTCGATTCCCTTATCTCTTCCTTAAAACGTAGCTCATCCTCCGGACCCGATGGCATTCCGAACACCTTCATTAAAAAAATGCATGATGCTTTATCATATCCACTGGCATTAATTTTCAACAGAAGTCTTCAGGAGTGCATTTTCCCTTCACGTTGGAAGTCCTCATATATCGTTCCTATTCCTAAGAAAGGCGATTCTAATGAAGCCTCTAATTATCGTCCTATTGCTCTTCTGTCAAATTTTTCGAAGCTCCTTGAACGAATTGCTTATGACTACATATACGAAAGCTTTGGCCACCTGATCTGTCCTAATCAACACGGGTTCTGCAAGAACAAATCAACTGTTACCAACTTGGTTGAATTTGTTGATTTTGTGGCCACGTCTCTCAACAAACAGTTGGATGTCCATACCATTTACACTGACTTTGCTAAAGCCTTTGACACGGTTGATCATTTCATCCTCCTCGACAAACTTTCTGTTTTTAATAACTTTCCTCCTCTTCTTATATCCTGGTTATCGTCCTATCTTCGTGATCGTTCCTCTAGCGTCGTGTTTAATAACACCGTCTCATCCCCATTTTGCCCCTCATCTGGAATTCCTCAAGGCTCTATCTTAGGCCCACTTCTATTTGTGTTTTTTATAAATGATTTGCCATCCAACATCAAAAATCCCTGTCTTCTTTATGCAGACGACTGTAAATTATGCTCTACTATATCCTGCTTTGAAGACTGTGCAGCTTTGCAATCTGACGTTGTTAGTTTATCTAATTGGTGCCAATCTAATAGACTCGACCTCAACGTCTCCAAGAGTAATGTCATGGTTTTCTCTCTTAAGCCCGTACCTAGTTCATATAACTACAACATTAACTCTTTTGATCTTGAAAACGTTTCACAATTTAAAGATCTTGGAGTTACCTTTGATGGCCGGCTTCATTTTAATGACCATTACGCTGATATCACTAACAGGGCATCCAAACTTGCGGGTTTTGTCTTACGATGTTCCCAGAACTTTCGGTCAATGGCTACGTCTATTACTCTGTATGCTTCTCTATTCCGCAGCATCCTCGAATACGCCGCTCCTGTTTGGTCCCCTTCTTCTTCCATCGCCACTGACACCTTAGAATCGGTACAAAGGAAATTTACCCGCTTTTTAATGTACAAATTCAATTATTCCTATCTCCCCTATGTCGAGCGTCTCTCTTTCCTTAATTTATTATCCTTACGTAGAAGAAGAGTATATCTGGATGAATGCTTTTTCTTTAAATTGTGTCGTGGCCTATTGGTTTCGTCTGCCTATGAGAGCATCATCTTCCGGGTTCCTTCGTACTACACGCGATCGAATAACATTTTTGATCCTCCCACTACTGAACTTCTGCTGTACATGAACTCGCCTCTTATCCGTATGATGCGTAATTATGACCGTCTGGAGCTTGGTCCTTTAGCCGCCTCTTTTTATACATTCAAAAGGCTTCTCCTTGTTCAAGTCACCTTGTCGAACTTAGTTTAGTAAATTAGTAAATTTGTATTAGTTAAATAACTATTTATAATCTTATGTTTTTTATTTGTTTATGTTTATAATCTTACTTTCATTGTTATTGTGTTACTTTTTTAAATTTTCGATTTTTTCACGCATATTATTTATTGAAGAATTTATTATCATTATTATCTTTTTACTTTGCTTTATTTTCCAACTTTAGTTTTTGTAAATTTGTATTCTATATTGTACTTATGTTGCTACTTTTGGGATTCACCCTGTTCGGCGACACCTATGTCAAATAAATAAATAAATAAATAAAACGGGATTCTTTGGATTTTCGTGAATATCTCTGTAAAGGAGGAGTATGTTGTAAAGTCGTCTATGACTAGTTTGTAGCTCGTGGGGCTGCAAACAAATTGTCAAAAGTCCCCATCGATGGGTTGGCACCTAAGGAAGTTATGAGGGAGTTAAATTTACCGTTTTGGAAAAATATAACTATAACGGTAATGTTCACTAAAAAGTGTTATATGACGAATTTGTAGCTTGTATAACGCCTAAATTAATATTATTAATATCAAAAAGTTCAGATCGATACGTACAGTGCTAAGGGCGCTATGAGGGTTCAAACCATAAAATAACGGCATTTTTTCATAATTTCGTAAATATATTTACAACGGTAACGTATGCGGGAAGGTGCTCTGCAATAAATGTGTTTCTTCTATAGATCCAATTAGAATGCGAAACATCCGATCTGTACCTGCTCCCCAATGAGAGCTGCGTGGGGTCAAACTGTTCGATTCTTCTAAAAATTGGCCTATAGCCTTACAATCATGTCTTTTATATTCGTTTTATTTATTGACTTCGTGTTAGAAATCTAACACTTTTATTGCCTTGGTTAAGTGCAGAAAACTAGGGTTAATTTTGGCTAGATTTTAGCTTAATTTGTATAAATTTTACCAAATTGCAGAACAGTAGAGACAGTTTGAATGAACTTGAGCTAAACGTAGCCCTGCACTTAAAGCATTAAAACTATTGGAAATAGTAGAGAGAATTGACGCGAGAAAGATACGATCATAAGATTATGCGTCAATTTTTAAAAGAATCGTACAAGCATTTCACCTTGGCAGAAGTTGAAGAAATTGAGATGAAACGAGGTCGAGTTCTAATCGTGCGAATAGCACGATGAGTGTATACCCTATACAATGCTAGAAGGCACGCAAAACCCAAAATATTCAATTTCATATTTTTTGTGGGGAGGGTGGGGTAGATGGGTCGACACATCTTTATTAACCTTGTCAAGGCATCCAACGGCTACCATTTGATACTCATTTGAAGTTTTTCGTGACATTCTATCAAAGGATATGACTAAATATAACTTTGTAGGGGAAGTAGGGGTAGGGCTAGTCGGACCTACTCCACTTTCCATCAACTCAAAGTATATGTCAGAATGAGACATTGATCAAAATTTCAAGTCGATAGCGATATTCTACCGAAAGTTATGACCGAACTAAAATATCAAGGAGGAGTAGTTTGTATAGGAGGTAGAGGAACCCGTGGTCCGATTTGGCCCATTTTCAATCTCTCTTGATTACCGTAACTCCTAGTGAAGCATGGTGCGTTGATGACTACCGAGTGTAGTCATCAACGTTACAAAGACAACTGAATTCGGAGTGTGATACGGTTGGCAGCCTTACCACTTCCTAGTCGCATTGTTAGTTTATTATTCTACGATAAGAATATTTCTTATCATCTTCTTCTGAATAATAGACTTGCGACGAGTCGGGCCGAGTTTGGAAACTCGTTTCTCTATGAGTGTCTATTTCACAGAGTGGCGACCGAACCATCACGGCCACAGAGCACGACAACCATCCAAGATTTTAGCAAAACAAACATTTCACCAAAATTTCAAACCGCTAGCTTCATTATTTCGGGAGTTATCTTGATAACAGACAGACACACGGACAGGTAGACAGACAGACTTAGCTTATTCGATTCAGGGACCGACCCTGATCATTTATATACATATGTACTTTGCCATACCTCGGGTGGCTCCTTTGAGGTGTTACATAATATCGGCGTAACAAAAAAAATATACCCTATATGTACCATCTTATGGGTATAGGGTATACAAATAATTTGTTTTTGGGTTAAGTCACAAAAACTTGACTTTGAAGCTAAGTAAAAACCAAACCACTTCTCCGATTTTAGTGCGGAAGTCGTGTAAGAAACTGAATTTTTCAAAAATTTTCAAATGATCTTCAGATGTTTGGCCCTCCTGCCAACCCAATGGGGACTTTTAGCATTTTGGTTGCAGTCCCAGAAACTACAAACTTGTCATAGACGACTTTACATCATACTTCCCGATTACAGGCGCGGGGCGCGGCCAAACCTCCTTCATGGTCAAGTCATTGGAAAAGCTCGTCTATAAACACATCAGGGACAGGTTCCTGTCGCTTTTCCTTTTGCATCAACACCAACATGCTTATCAGACAGGGAAATCGTGCGAATCAGTACTACACCATTTGGTTGGGCAGATTGAGACCACACTAGAAAGCAAAGAAATAGGGCTTGCGGCCTTCTTAGATATAGAGGGGGCTTTTTACAACACTTCCTTAGAATCCATTGAACACGGCGCCTTGAGCCATGGAGTCCAAAACACCCTCTGTCGGTGGATAAAATCGATGCTCCTAGGACGAAAAGTACATGAAAAGTTATTTGATGAAACCATGTATACATCTGTCCTCAAAGGTTGCCCGCAGGCGGGTATTCTATCACCCCTAATGTGGAGCCTTCTAGTTAACAGCCTACTGGTCAAACTAAATAGAACGGGCTTCTATACACAAGGATATGCCGACAACATCAGTATCCTGACAAGGGGAAAATTTCCAGGGGTTCTTTCTGAACTCATGCAACAAGCTCTAACCAAAGTGGAGGATTGGTGTAGGAGGATAGGCCTATCGGTCAATCCCGCCAAAATAACACTAACAGCCTTCGTCGTAACCACAACTTCAGTCGTTAACAAACCTGCCTTTGGACCTCATAATCACAGAAGAGGCCAGACGGGAGGCAGCGTATAGACTACAATCATCGAACATGTGGATATCACAAAGAGTAGGACACTGTACGATTACAGACGAGAGCTTTTATAGTGGCCGGCAGACAAGCATTGTTCATTTCACATTGTAAGAACGTATCACGATTGTTCTTCTTTCGTATGAATTGTACGAACGAATTACAACCGGACCTACGAGATAGTATCACCCGATCGTTGGCGTTTTTCCTGTGACGATAATAAACCCATAATGCAGCTGGATGTTTTACTTTCATTTTGACCTTGTCGACTCGACACTTCATTGTCATTCTACACAAACTTTGAAGCGTGCATGGATTCATTTGCTTTAGGATTATTATTTGTCCGTCCGCGTTTCTCAGTTCGGTTCTTGTCGTTTACAAGTTTACCCGTACGGTCGTTTTCTTACAATCTGAAACGGTCCAATGGCCCAATAAATTACAGAGCTTTCAAGAAAGATTATTTATGCTTTTGCTACAACGTTGGCAGAAGGTCGTTGAAGAGAACAAACAATAAGCGTGTTTTTTTTTGTAAAAAAAAAGGTGCAGGTTGGGGTATATAAGCACAAAAAAACGATTTGGGTTAAAAGCTGTTTATATCTATTGCACCAACCATGAACTTTGTAAAAGGCTGAAGTTTCAAAGTTGTGATAAATAAATAGCCACTAAATTAACATGTCTTACAAAAACAACAATGAACATTGCGGTCGGTTTATCGCAACACTCAACCTCCCACAGTAAACTTTAACTAATGGTTTTGGTATTAGCTCATGCTTTTTCGTGTTAGAGCGCCTCTGGTTGTCACATCTGTAACAATTCTTCCGGGTCAACTTTGGTCAGAGTACGTACCCCCGATAGATTACTGGGTTTATCTGGGTTATGTTGTTATTGTGGTAGTTACCCTAAACTAACCTAAACCGATCACAATAAAACACGCCTAATATTTCGTTAAAGAAGAATAAAAGAATTCATCAAATACCAATATGACACGCTTTGTGGCTCACGTGGTTGAGTCGCACTCTACGATGCTAGTAATCTAGAGGTCCGGAGATCGAATCTCGGCGTGGTCCAAAATTTCCGTACATGTGCGGATAGGAAATAGATAGTGCTTGCAACATTACGTATATGCACTCCGAAATGGTATGCAATGTAACGTTGACTCGAAATTGCCTATAAACGGCTGAGTTAACGCACCATGGCCCTACATGGCTATACGGTACTGAGAAGAAGAAATACCAATATTATAAAGGAAACTTTGTATGCCAACTATTCTCATTAGATTTAGAGGAGCGGTACAAACATAATCCAATCCGAAAAGGAAACCGCATTAAAGAACAGAGAACGATATGGAAATACCTGACCTATATGGATCACGTACGACAATTGCACTGCATTCTATAAATTAGACATTAATTTGTCATTTAAAATGAAAGTGTGAAATTATAATTCAAGACCTGTAAAATTTCCATTCAATAACCCCTACTCCAACCGGTGCTAACTTCTGTCTGCTGTCAAGAAATAAAATTAAAATCTTCATCGTTAATTCTTAAATATTTTCATAATTGAATTGTTCTTTACACTAAATCCGTCTAGGTTTTTGTTCAAGAATCATTGCTATCCTACATTAACATATTTCTTCATTACTATTTTATTAACACCAGTAAGTTGTTGTTTTCTGTTTTTATTTACATTCCATTTACTTTTTTTCCAGAGAGCTCGATGACAATTTGCTGACTTCACTACCAGTCGGATTAGGTAAACTGACTCAGCTGCAAGAATTGTAAGTATTTCAATTTGGTTACAATTCCAATTATTATTTTTATGCTGTGGATTAAAATAGAGAGAATATATTTTACGATCCTGGTGAGTCAAGAGACATTGTCTTGCATTTCTTCTTCGTCTACATCTTATCAATTGAACCCAATTCTCACAAATGTTTATTTTATGTTGACAATCTAAGAAATTGAGGCTACTTGACAGTCATTTCTTGGGCATTGGATTTAAGTTTGCAAACTGGCATTGTAACTTTTAGAAGCCGACCACATGTCGGTAAATACGTGTGGTATTAGATAACGTACATAATGTAATTATGAGAATTGTTATCATTTGAATTTTGTGCTCCAAATATCTAGATATCAAAATCCTCTAAATCCATCCGTAAATTTGCATAGAGACTTACAGAGCAAGAAGGTCAATGAAAGGATATTGGCATGGCATATACTCGTATGTGTTACTATATTGTCTTTAGGAGTGTTGATGACTCTCACCCAAAGTTTGAGAAATTGAGGTTAGACTTTATTTAGAAAAGTGGTAAAAATGTAGTCTTGGGAACTAGACAGCTACCATGTATAAAATGGATAGAGTAGTTTTATCCGGCATGCTGATGAAGCTTTATGAAGTCACCGTTCTAAAAAGTGATACATTCCAACTTTTGCAACTCAAAAGAGAGAGGGCTAATGCAGGATTGCTCAGCTCACAGAACTTTCACGTCAAAATCTGGTGTAAATATATATTTATACCGTTCTAGAAGATCTTAACTAAATTCATCATGCAAATCAGGAAAGCCTATCTAAAACATACTCAATTTAAATAAACACATATGGAGTCTAAAATCATTTACATACCGCACTAATGCCCATGGTTAATCTCAGGCAACTTAGTTCAAAAGACTGTATAGGAAATCTCCAGAAGAAGATAGTGACGGTCGCAATTCGACCGAAGCTGCGAAAAGTTTTCGAGACTTGTTTAAAAAAAATACAATAAACCGAATAAATTCAAAGGAAAGCCAGACTCATATCAACTTGCTCGATCTGCGACGGAAGTCGAAGGGCGCCCGCACCGTAAAGATATGTCGGTTTATGTTCCCTGCACGATGAAAAATCATTACATCACAGTCCCATCGCTAACATTGAGAATATAATCGATTAGAAATAATCTGATAAGGCTTTAACAATAATTGTGCCGAATGTAGAGGACCCATCCCAAGTAGGAGACTTTTACTGCACCGGTTTGTGCGTGTTCGCTTAATTTCCCTGCGAAAAATAAACTGAACATAACTGCCTCCTTCCTAAAAGGCCAAGTGGAGGATACCGGCAAAAGTCCGACTACACTGAGAGGATTTAGTATCTTTTCCAAGATTTCCCCACCTCGTAAATCGAACCAATAAAATACAACAATGCTTAATGGCATTAAGCTTGAATGTGTTACTTCCTTCATCTCTATCAGGGAACCCGGGAGCCCTTAAATTCACTGGCTATAGGGTTGATTGGACCTTCGTAATTTTATTGACATGATCCAGTGCATGCACTTACCTTTGGAAACGTAACCCCGGGGGCGCAACTCCAGCCGGTAGATTTGGGTAACAATCTCCTGCCACCTCCAGTCTTCGAGGACAACACCAATGATGGGTAGAGACCACGGTCCCCTGGGCAAACATTCCTGAGTTACACTATTCGCTGAAGACTTCTCGATAGCAAGTGATCTTTCCTCGGCTCTCTTAAAGGTTAGGTATTACGCTGAGTACCAATGTATTAACATGCATATCCTAGTTTAATCCGCCAACCTTCAGTTTTCTTGTCAGCAATTTCACTCGGGTCGAATGGACATCAATCCATATACTACATAGGTATAGGCGCTTTGGCTATTCTCCCTACCTAGCCGATTGTAGCTAAGGCTATGCAAAGCCGCCAGCTTCGAAGCTTTACAAGCTCACTTATGGCGGATTCCCTCCCACCAAGGAAATAGCTACGAAACGTGCTCGGTTTGATAACGACTGAACTCCGGCGAGGAAGTCAGTCATACCGAAGCCACTTTGCACGACTCAGGTTCATCGGAAGCGTATAGTCTCGAAGGTCTTTGTGCAGATCCACGCCGTGGCGTATCAACCGTACCAGAAATCCCCTTGTGTAGCTCGGGTAGGTGGTGATGCCGCTCACCAAAAATTCACAGCATGAAAGGCGCTGGTTCCCATGCGGAAAGATGGGATTGCAGGAGGAATGGCTAGTTTTAACTTAACAGATGGTCAAATTGGTTTTCTTGTTGAGCATTTATGACTTTGGAAATCAGCCAAATTAGCACAAGAAGCGCGGTTTTGAAGCCACGAACTTCATTAAGCTATTTAAAGGAGGAGTTTACAGGAAATACAATTTCGAATGTAGAGAACCGTCTAGAGCCATTAAGAAAAATTTAGGAATTGAATCAGCCCCCCTACTTTCGCTTCCGACGCATCCTCTAAACTACCCAAAAAACGTGCAGTAGCGGAATCTGTCGAGACCTGGGCTTCCGCAGAGAAAAGAAGTTAGACCTGAAATTTGTTGAGTATATTTACTCCAATCAATAGAGACGAAATAATAGGGGTTAGCGTGCAAAAATTGGGGACGCCTCAAATTTTTGATATGTTATAACGACAGGTGAGGTAAGTTAAAATCCAAGTTTGCGTCACTTTCCCCCCTGTGCTCCCGCCGCTATCTTGAAAAAACCATCTAAATCAACTTAAAACTCAATATCTCCAACGCTAGACCAGACAGAGTAGTGAAAGAATCGTACAAGCACCTCTCCCTGGCAGAAGTTGGAGAAAATTGAGATGAAAAAATTGATTGTTTTTGGGTCAAATTACACAAAGTTGACTTTGAAGCTCTGTAAAAACCAAACCTCTTATCCGATTTTAGTGTGGTTTGTTTTGTTTTTTAGGTAAATTTGTTGGCTGTAATAATCATTTTGTTTGACTATTCTAGCTGGTCTAGCTTTGGAGATATTGAGTTTTAAGTCGTGCAATAAAATGATTTTTTTTTAAATCTTCAAATCCCTGTGGCAGCTAAAGGGTTAAGCTAAGGAGGTATGTTCCGTACAACTTTTTGGCTGGAAATCATATGAGGAATCACAATCCGGTGAGTTTATGCAGCAGCTCCCGAACACCCTGTATATACATAGATACGTGTCGGATGTTTATGAATAGTATTAAGATTTGTAGATATTAAATGAATGGATAGCCGTAGGTAATGTAATAATGGATTGTTCTACTAAATAGCCTCTGTGAAAATTTACAGTGCTGTCCAACCCAGTTCGTAGCGTACGCGTACATCCAAAAAAAGGCGAAACTCGGATTTGAAAAGAGTTGTTGTTATACAAAGCTATGAATGGATCAAAGAAGTAACATTTGTGTAAATATGCAGTGCAGTATAAAACAATTTCGGACGGCGCATGTATTTGCAATGAATTATTGAAGGAAGCGGTGGATACGTCAGTTGTGGGAACATACGGTGCATCACAACCGAGAAATTTTATCGAGAAAAAAGGGGTACCATTCTGGGGCGGGCAAGCCCAACATTTTGTTTTTGACCTCTAATTTGAAATCAGCGACAAATTTACCTTAGTGTTTCTGGTACGCCGATCGGACGCGTATTTTCCCGAGAAAACAGGGATGCAATTTTAGGGCCGGCAGCCTCAAAAGAGTGCGCGTACGCTACCAACTGGGTTTCACTGCACTGCTTGTTTCCATAAATTACTTAGCCACCTATACATATATATGTTAACAACAATTTATACCAAATCCAAATGCCGCCCGAATATTGTTTCGAAACGCGTAAGCTAACATACTGCAAATTTCCACAAAGGTTACCTCTAACCCATTATATTACCTACGACAATCCATTCATTAATGCCCACAAATATCTACAACACTATATAAACCTCCGACACTTTTGTATGTATATATTGAAAATATCAATGGTAGAACACTCGAAGCGCCATGTCACGAAGTTGACCTGAAATCATAGCCATACCAGCATCAAACAGCGGCAAACCGCACGCACCAGCGACGTATAACATCCCCTTGAAAAATCCGGTTTTCGTGCCATGGAAATAATCCGCGCCCTCTCGCATCACATCGCATCGCATCGCCCGGCTCGACATCGCATTGAGTGTGCTCACATCGCATCGCCTGGCCCGGAAAAGCTCGTCATCGCACTGTATGTGTACGCGCCCTTAGAGTACATACACGTTTGGCGTGTCACACGTGCCATCAGCTTACATTACGAGTTCAACTTGTTGGTGGTGAGCAGCATCCATCGTAGTCCATACAAGATATAGATAAATATCGTAGTCGCCTATTATCTCATTCACACCTGGTCGGAAATCGATCATCGAAGTTCTTCCCAAAACATAATCATATCTGAAGCTTATCTGTTCAACTTTTCAGAAATCATCCATCTGGCCTTACGATGGAAATCCTGCCCGAACTATGAGTTGTTTCAGCAATCCAAAAAAATCCTCAATTCAAGAAGAAACAAGAAAAACAAATATTTTATCACCAGTACAACAAGAAATGTCGTGCTTTGTGGCCGTGATCGTTCGGTCACCACTTTGTGAGATACATATAGAGATTCATAGAGAAACGCATTTCCAAACTCGGCATGACCCGCCGCAAGTTTATTATTCAGAAAATGATAAGAAATATTCTTATGGTAGAATAATAAACTGACAATGCTTGGAAGTGGTATGACGTATGGCTGACAACCACTCCGACTACTATAATGTTCAAACTGCAATGTTTTTATTTATTGGAAAGTTTTTCTATGCAAGCGGCTGTGCCGCAGTTATTTTGGCCACATGTCCTGAGACACTTGCCGCGATTTCTAAAAATTTACAGTATAACCAGAACTTCCAGAATATACTATGTTTTATTAATCCATAGCAATTTCTTAAATACTATTCTTATGACCTACATTAAAATTATTTCAAATTTATTTACTAATCAATAATCATAAACAGTGAATGGGTGAATCGTACAATATCTATCACGTGTGAATTCGAACGTTGACCGGTCGTCTTGATTCGAATTGACATGTGCGACTCAAGTAACATAAATTACAAATCGTATATGCATGCAACAGTAAGCAATTTACTGTTTGTACACAAAAGACATGCAATATGTGTATGCGAATGTAATATACATAACACTACACACGGTAGTCGTCAACGCACCACGCTCCAATAGGAGTTAGGGTAAATCTAGAAGACTACAACAACAACAGCTTTCAGGAATTAATTTGTAAGCTTAAAGCCGGCCCCAGACCGACCGGAGTTTGGCACACACCGCACAAAAGATCGGTCCAAGAATGATACCTTGGAGTCACTCAACCTGCTGCACTGCTGCTGCACGATTTTTCGTATCAATCTTTTGTGCGGTGTTTGCCACACTCTGGTCGGTCTGGGGCCGGCTTAAGGTGGATATTTTAACCACATAAAATCTTTTATTATCAAGGACTATCCTGTGAGCAAACTGTATTAATTTTTTTCACGCAGCCTATTGATTTTCAACATTCCTGCCAACAAAATATGTTTTATTTATAGCCTCCCTTTTCAATAATATACAAAGTATAACACTACTTTCAATCGAGCGCATAACTAACTCCCTTCTTTTTCATCGACAGGAATTTATGCAAAAAAGACAATATGTACCTACTTTTCCTTCCAAGGAATGTCGCGTAGCATTCTACCATACTTATTAATGCTTGTCAGGTCATGTTGTAGAAACAGTTTTGGTATTCCATTTAATTTGTATGTATCGTGTGAAAAGGATATTTTGCATGCAAAGAATCTTTAGTAGGGTTTATTGATTTTCGAAACTGCGATTTTTTTCTTTTGCTCTGTTCACTTGTACAAGGTTCACACGTATACATTTCTCGCATTTTACCCACCAAACGATATTAATTTTAAATACAGATTTATTCAGAGATCAGAAGATAATATATGAGGAAAAAACTGCGCTAACATCCACCAAATTAATGTGGGTTTTAAAAATATGTTTCGTCTTCTTGAACCTGTAGACGCAATAGAATTTGACCCACATACAGCGTTGCAATCGCTTCATTCGTTCGAATCAAATTGTGTCGCATCGCATCATTCCACTCCGTAATCCGCTGTTCATCCACATTACAAACGACACAAGTTTCTGCACTGTGCAATTTGTAATCAAATGATATCGCCCCACTTACAGACATTATTATTTCGAATACTTCCGTGCGGTATGTAAATTCAAAATCCTTGCAAGACAGGACTTAGTCTATACTACCATGTGTGCTGTCATCCTGTCCCTTTCGGTATACTCTTTTCGCGCGACTATCTTTTCGAACTTCAGCAGAAATTCAACATTCAGGATGCAGTAATAGCGTTAGCCTGTTAGTTATGTGACATTGCGTTGCGTTACGGACGACGACAACGACGTAACCCATGCTTCCATACTCCTTTTTTTCTTCCGGCTGTTGCATAAAAGATATTCTTGGATGTGCTCCAAAGAAAGGGCTCATACAAGTGCTATGATATAGAAAATCGATAAGCGCATTAATGTTGTTTCGTAAAGAGATCATCTTCGTTTTATTCCTTGGCGAACTGTCGTTTTTACTATTGTCGAAGAGGCAAAGTTGTGAAGTTTTGTAACACATTTCCTTCACATGTCGGGTCATATTACCGGAAAACTAGTCACTTGTTCAATAATAACGATAATAATTGGCAGCTGCAACATAAAGTCGGAGGACAAATTGTTGTAAATGTGTCGTTTAGAATGGAAGGTATAGGATATAGTACTGAAGAGCATAGGAAGACAAAATAGGTCCCATATAAAAAAGGATGTAATATGAGTATTTGCTAAATGTCCAATTACCTTAGAGTCTTCCAATTGTCTGTACCTCAGTTTGTCTATTTAGATCCAGCATGTGGGTCATCTATTGAACTTACTCTCTTTTTGAAACCACCAAACCTCTCACGCAGCATGTTTATGTGGATAAATCCACGGCGGACTGTTAAGGCCACGGAGTTAGTTTTGTGGTGTTCGCAGGCGTGGAAACTAATTTGCGACAGCCTACCTCTTTGCGGCCGGGATTACCCGTTGGACAACAACGGTAAATAGCTGTCTTTACCTACCTAATAAAAGCCCAACAGTACAGAACTGATGCGGTTATAAACATTTAAAGATGAGTGAAGTTTTGATGCCAAATTGTTGGATAGACTTCCTAAAACTCGAAGTAAAAAGTCGGGTTAAAGGGGGAGGGCGTGTCAAAGAAGTGAAAATATTTGGAAAAGTAAGAGCATAACCGCAAAATATCCTTTGGACGTAACAAACTACATAAAATTTCCTTTGTAATGATACCCTATAGACATTTTCTTAGAAAATTATACCTTAGATAGTGCATTTTATTTTTATACCCTATACCCATAAGATGGTATAGGGCAGTCGTGTCAAACTCGCGGCCCGCGGCCATGTCGAAGCAGCACAACACAAAAATGGTGAACAAATTCAGCCGTTGAACTCAAGTCTACAAAAATTACTAAAACTCGTCAATGGCTTATTAATTTGCTGCTGGTTATTTGGTTTTATAAGGCAGCTCATCTTTTTTGTACAGGACAATACTAAGCCTCTTCATGAAACTGTTCTGTCCCGAAATGCAGTTATAATAAAAAATTGGTTGGCTTTACCGAAAATGAATTGAGATTTATTTGAAAAAATATGGCAAAGCATTAAAAACTACGGAAATCTTGGAATTGGTGATAAAATCACCTGGATGTGAAATTCTAACATAATAATTACAGCAGTGCCTGATTTTTATATTATACTTATTAAGCTGAATTGGTGCATGATTTTTGTTTAAAACCATATCACAAACAACTGTTTTCTCTTTTAGCCACCTTTGTGCTGAAATTAATTTAATCTGACTAGCAATGATACGACTCATTGCTAATGATGCCAGTCTGGAGCTCAGATGCCTCAAAAACAATACTATAGCGAACATGCCCTCCGACCACCTTGCAAAAGAGCTCTCATTCGGACGCTGCTTCCGGGCTGTAACATGGTGCAGGGAGGAGTGGCAACCTAACTTCGCTAGGCTGCATCCACAAACCATCAAATGGTTCACTGACGGCTCCAAGACAACTGAAGGCTCAGGAGCGGGTGTGGTTGGCCCAGGACACAGGATATCTATATCTATGGGCCTCCGCACCACTGTTTTTCAGGCAGAAATACACGCAATTGAAACATGCGCTGATCTCTGCCTACGAGAAAACTACGTAAATAAACGTATAGCCATCTTCTCAGACAGCCAAGCGGCTATTAAATCCCTTACTAAGTACACCGTCACGTCAGGACTTGTTCAATGCTGCCTGAAGGCGCTGAATAAACTAGGCGAAAACAACAGACTAACACTTTTCTGGGTTCCAGGTCATATGGGCATCGCAGGGAACGAACAGGCTGATGAGCTAGCACGCACAGCTGCATCATCCCCTTTCTGCGGACCTGAACCCTTTTGCAACATCTCTTCATGCTAAAGAAAGCTTTCAGAGACCAGGAACGACTCAAGGCAATAGAGCACTGGGATAAACTACCAGGGCTCAGACAATCGAAAATGTTTATAGCAGGGTATTCCCACAGAAGAACGGCTGAGCTGCTGCAGTTAAGCAGAGCTAAAGTACGCATCTTCTGTGGTATTCTCACAGGTAATTCCTGCCTGAGATCACATTTACGCACAATGAGAATTGTGCAAGATGCGAGCTGTCGATTCTGTGAAGAAGATGACGAAACCTCCTTCCACGTCTTATGCGAGTGCGATGCACTGGCCCAGCGTCGCTCGTCGCACCTCGGAGTGGCCTTTCCAGATACGGACGACATAGCTTCGACATCTATATACGACTTCAACTCGTTTCTCAGCATGATCAACCTTGATCGTCAGGCGTAGTCCTGCTCATCTGCGACTAGGGCGATAGCACAATAGGCCCACTGGCTTCAGTGCTGCGAAACCCTTCGGGTTCACGCCCCTCTACAATCTACAATCTACAAGGTGGAAGTTCTCATGGATAATCCCGAACCCGCTATGGAGGGGAGATCCAGACTTTCCGCCATATTTGAAAAGTAATATTCTGTAACTTTCGTAAAACGATTAAATAAAAAATTTTGTTCCTGCGGCTAAACCAAACCTGATGAGAGTCTTATTTGGCCCATCCCAGGTTTTGACTTTGACACCCCTGGTATAGGGTATATTGTTTTTGTTACGCCATATTATGTAACACTTCTAAGGAGCCACCGGAGGTATGGCAAAGTATAATATGATAAATGAGCAGGGTCGGTCCCTGATTCAATTGGGCCATGTCTGTCTGTCTGTCTGTCCGTGTGTCTGTCTGTTCGCACGATAAATCCCGAAATAATTAAGCTAGCAGTTTGAAATTTTGGTCAGATGTTTCTTTTGATCAAATCTTAGGCGGTATTGAAAATGGGCCAAATCGGACCAAGGGTTCCCCTACTCTCCATACAAATGATTCCTCCTTGATATTTTCATTCGGCCATAACTTTCGACAAAATATCGCTAGCGACCTCAAATTTTGATTAATGCCTTATTATGACATATACTTTGGGTTGATGGAAACTGAAAAAGGCCTTACCACCACTACCCCTACCTCCCCTACAAAGCTATATTTAGCTATACCTTTTGATAGAATGTCGCGAAGCACTTCGAATTTTTGTTGCAAATGGTATAGCTTTTGGAAGTCCCTTTAAGATATTAAAAGTGCACCAGTATCGACTCATATACCCCCTCCTCCCCTTCAAAAAATTTAAATTTTAAATTTTCCGTGCCTTCTAGGCTTGTACATGGATATAGGTATACACTTATAGTGCTATTCGCACGATTTGAACTCGGTCTCGTTTTTTTTTTAATTTACATTTCGCACTGTAAATCTTGACAGAATCCACCTAGAGTCATATATTATACCAAAAATTGGAGTGCAATGTAAATTTAAAAAAAACGTAAACTCACTAATGTCTGTCAAGTTAGCATTGCCCCTTTCAAATTTCGAAGATCGCTATAGTGCATTAAATGTCGCGAATTTGCCGTGATTCAATGGCAAAAGCAAAAGAATTTGCCGCGTCCCACCTTCCCTTAAAAACAACCTCTAAGTGTTTTTCTAGCCCCGAAGAGCGTTTATGGTCTTGAAACACAGATTGTATCCTTGCATGTCGCAGGGATCACTTATGACACCTAATTTAAAAAAAAAATGGCCGCGCTCCTCTACTTCCTCAAACACTACCCCTACGTGCGCTTTTGGCCCCATACAGAGTTTATGGCGTAAAAACTGAAGTTTTAAGTACCGTCATTAGTCAAAATTTATTCAGTTGAATGCTACAAAGGTAACTTCAGATATCTGCACCCTCAAAAATTTGCCGCACCCCGCCTTCCCTTAAAAACATCCCTTGTCAAGTTGGCATTACTACTCTAGTAACGGCGAATTTAAGAATTTAATTAAAATCAAATGTGTCCAGGAATTTGTCGCAAGGGTCACTTATGACACCTGAACTTTCGAAAAAATTGCCGCACTCCTTAACACCCCTTAAAACTACCTCTAAGTGTGTTTTTGATCCCTTGCAGAGTTTATAGCGTATAGAAAGAATCATCATAGAATTCATTGTCTCTGGTTGAATTCGGCAGGGGTTACTTAAGATATCTGCACTTTCAGAAAATTTAACGCGCCCCTCTACACC
Source organism: Microchrysa polita (assembly GCA_949715475.1). Classification (NCBI taxonomy): domain Eukaryota; kingdom Metazoa; phylum Arthropoda; class Insecta; order Diptera; family Stratiomyidae; genus Microchrysa; species Microchrysa polita. The sequence goes on along the minus strand of OX454418.1, from coordinate 63,849,744 downwards.
CTTAAAAACTACTCCTAAATGCGTTTATGGCCCCATGTATAGTTTATAGCCGAAAAACTCAAGTCTTATCATCATAAAACGAAAAGTATTTAGTTGAATGCTTTAAATGTAACTTCAAATATCTGCACGTTAAATAAAATTTCCGCGCCCCTCCTTCCCTTAAAACATAAACTTTGTATGTGGCCATAAACGCACTTAGGGTTAGTTTTTATACCAATAAGATGGTATAGGGTATACTGCTTTTGTTACGCCGATATTATCTTCTTCCTCCTTGCCTCGTTCTTTATACCGCTCCATGGTTCCGCGTTGCTCGACCTGCGGTGTAGGCACATCGCCCGTTTTGGCGATAATTTCTACAGGCAGCTCTATCTTGGATCGTGTCATCGCCGATATTATGTAACACCTCAAAGGAGCCACCGGAGGTATGGCAAGTATATCGATACCTAAGCGCGCATATGTGTTAACTGCAATTTTCATGAAAATGAGTTTATTTCATTTTTTAATTTATCAACCTTATAGTCATAATTCTGCACAAACGTTTTAAGCGATTGTCCATTAGAAATGCCACAAACGTGAATGCACTTCCGTGTTAAGTGCATAGAAATAAATTTTGTGAGTGCCACATGTACTAAGTGCACTTGCACTATCTGCGCTCTTTAGAAAATAGTAAATGTGTGTGCACACATGTGACAAGTGCACGTACCGATGGGAGAAAGCTTCGTTTTCGTTTGCTGTTTCGCTTATTCAGCCGGTTATTCGTGGTGGCTGTTCAGTATATTACCTATGGGCTTCTTTCCAGAAAAATAGATAAACAGTGGCAAAGAATCAAATAGAATTTAACGCCACAATTTTTATTTACTTAAAATGAAAAGTGATTGCAATTTCGTGTACTTGCTGTACAGCATGATCGGTTCTTCAAGAACAAATCCCAAAACATATTACGTTAAATGCCTCAATTTTAATGATTTTTATGACTTCACCTCTCTGAAAAATGAAGTGTTAAAAAATGCTTCATTTAATACACAAAATGAAAAAGTCAAATGGCAAAAAATCAATTGGCTTAGATTTGAAAAGGGAGAGCCAGACATCATTCAATACAAGTATGATTTGATGGCAGAAAATTTTATGAAATAGACATCAATCGAGGCAAGAGAGGATGTAGTACGGTGCAATGGAATGCTATAACTCTGGACAAGAAATTGCAGAGAAATCCCTCCCTTTTACAGAAAAACGAGACCGAGACTAATTTCGGGTGCGGCCGAAATTTGGATACGCTGGCTAAGAGTTTTTTCGTGCGTAAGATGACTGGTATTTAATCCCTCCCTCCCATTATTTTCCTTCCGTCTTCACAAAAGTTCCGTTGCGTCGACAAAACAATATTTGTGTGGGGTTTGGTTGGAATAAGTGGGCAAGTAAAAATATTTACTCGTAAATTTTATTGGGGGATGCAAGAGCATGGCTCCATAGTACGCTTCCATTTGTTTTGACATTTTTTCTTGCTTTGATAAAGACACATTAATTCAAGCTTATGAGAAATTGGTGTACAAAATGTTTCTTAGAAGTGGGTTGGTTTTGTATGGCAGCCCCATGAGCCCATGGTCCGATTTGATCCATTCTTACATTTGTTTTGTGTCATCAATAGAAATACTCTCTCTCTCTTTGGTTCCTTTTAACCCCTAGTGGGCATAGGGCATTGACTACACCTCTTTTCCACCTCTGCCTATTAGCAGCCATCGCCTTTAGCTGGTCCCACGATTTGCCTATAGATTTTCCCTCTGCCTCACCAAATCTTCTCCATGTATTTTAGGGTCGTCCCACACGACGGCTAGCATTGGTTCCCTGAGGAATAGAAATTCATTTGCGTGAAATTTGGTTGAAATTGGTGCACAAATAAAAAGTTTTTCTTAGTAAAACCTAATTTGGGGAGTTAGGTTTGTATAGCAGCCCCATGACCTCATGGTCCGATTTTATCTATTCTCACATATGTTTTGTGTCATCAATAGAAACACATTTGTTTGAAATTTGGTTGAAATTAGTACACAAATAAAAAAGTTTTTCTTAGAAGAAGCTAATTTGGGGAGTTGGGTTTGTATGGCAGCCCCATGACCCCATTGTCTGATTTCACCGATTCAAACACACAAACTGCCTGTAGCAAAAAGTAGCATTTGTGCAAAATTTCAGGTTCTTAGCTTTTAAATGGGCCGAGTAAAACGCGTCGCAACAGACATACAGACAGATAGACAGACAGACAGACAGACGGACATCGTTCTTGTTGGTGTAAAGGTGTAATCCCCAGGATTACAACCCATTTATTGATAATTTGCCTACTACCCCAAGAAACGCTTAAGAGAATGTTTTTATTTGTAGTAGTGTTGTTTATTTGTAATTTTCGCTTAATTTTTGTCTTTTTTTATTCTCAAAATTTAATTTAATAAATATACCTTTCATATTAGTTGATTTTTTTCATCTTTTGATATATTTACGGCTATAATCAATTAGTGATAAGTAGAAAACTGTTTTAGTGCCAAATGTGGTAAGTGAACACTTAATTGAAATTTGACCAAAAACAATATTAAAAATTAAAAATTTCCATCTATTATTATACAAGATAATGCATAACAGTCCCCAGAATCATTCACAATATCTTTATAGCCCATGATGTCAGTTTCAACCAGGGAATTCACAATTTAAAAAGGGCTTTTTTTGTTTTTGCTCTCCTGTAAAATTTTGTTTTTTGCAGTTAGCACATATGTGCGCTTAACAATCGATATACAATATAAATGATCAGGGTCGGTCCCTGAATCAAATAAGCCATGTATGTCTGTCTGTCTGTCCGTGTGTCTGTCTGTTCGCACGATAACTCCCGAAATAATGAAGCGAGCGGTTTAAATTTTGGTCAAATGTTTGTTTTGCTAAAATCTAGTCGGTATTGAAAATAAGCCAAATAGGACCACGGGTTCCCCTACCTCACATACAAACTACCCCTCCCTGATATTTTTATTCGGCCATAACTTTCGGTAGAATATCGCTATCAACTTGGAACTTTGATCAATGTCTCATTCTGACATATACTTTGAGTTGATGGAAGGTGGAGTATGTTCGACTACCCCTACTCCTACTTCCCCTACAAAGCTATATTCAGGCATATCTTTTGATAGAATGTCGCGAAAAACTTCAAATTAGTATCAAATGATAGCCGTTGGTTGCCTTGACAAGGTAATAAATATGTGTCAGGTCCGACCCATCTACCCCTCCCTCCCCCACGAAAAATATGAAATTGGATATTTTGGGTTTTGCGTGCCTTATAGGTGTTATATGGGTATAGGGTATACACTCATCGTGCTATTAGCACTATTATAACTCGGTCTCGTTGATTTTAATTTAATTCTTAAATTTGCCGCTACAAGGGTGGTAATGCTAACTTGACAGGGGTTGTTTTTAATGGAAGGAAGGACGCGGCAAATGGCACTCAGTGTTTGTGATACGTAGCGCATAGTGTCCACTACTTAGCGCAAAATTTCTACGCTTCGCAACGAAGTAGCCATATATCGGAGTAGATGGCTGGAAAACTAATTTGAAAATTATGGTGAAATATATTGTTGAAATAATGTAACGCAGTTATGCTCATCTACATATTTTTTTATCATTTTTGTCATAATAGCGAATGCCATTTGACATTAGCGTTACATTGTATTCACACACTACCTTTACCGCTCATTTGCATGTGCCTTCTGATGGAGAAAAACATAAGTAGTAGTGCACTCAATGAGTGCATTCACCCACAAGTGAGCGGACCCGAATTTTGCAGCGAATTCTACTTATACTTTACTCCGCCAGAAGGCACATGCAAATGAGCGGTAAAGGTAGTGTGTGAATGCAATGTAAAGGTACGTTCTCCTCGACACGACTGCATCGGCTCTAGCGACAGCGACTCGCTCATTTCATATAAAAACTCGTTTTTAGAATGAGAGCAAAATGAGTTTTTATATTAAATGAGCGAGTCGCTGTCGCTAGAGCCAATGCAGTCGTGTCGAGGACAACGTACCTTAAAGGTACGTTTTTTCTCGGCACGGCCCCAGCGGCTCTAGCGACTGCGGCTCGCCCATTGGCCATTGCATATAAAAACTTGTTTTTAGTTGATAATCGCTTGGCATAGCTCCACAATGAATGAACCGCGCGGCTCTTGTTGTATATAATGCCCGCATGAGTGGTGAACGTGGTGCACTTGCTTGTTTGTAGGCTTCGGGTGACGGCTGCTTGGGGTAGGGTAGTTGTTTCGCACCACGGTCGTATTCGTTCGGCCGATATACGAATAGCATGTATATAGAAAGCAGTCGCGCGGCTCTTGTTGTACATAATGCATGCACGAATGGTGAACGTGATGCACTTGCTTGTTTGTAGGCTTCAGGCGACGGCTGCTTGGGGTAGGGTAGTTGTTTCGCACAATAGTCGTCCTGATTCGGCTGATACACGAATCTGTATGTATATAGAAAGCAGTCGCGGGACTCTTGTTGTACATAATGCATGCACGAATGGTGAACTTGCTTGTTTGTTGGGCTTCGGGCGACGGCTGCTTGGGGTAGGGAACTTGCTCTAGAGCCGCTGGAGTCGCTAGACTCGCTGCGGCCGCGTCGAGGACAACGTACCTTAAGACTAATGTCAAATAACATTCATTATCATGACAATCATCATTATACGATGCTAGTAATCTAGAGAACCGGAGATCGAATCTCGGCGTGGTCCAACATTTCCGTACATGTGCGGATAGGAAATATATAGTGCTTGCAACATTATGTACATACACTCCGAAATGATATGCAATGTAACGTTGACTCGAAATTGCCTATAAACTAAGCTGACCAGACGTACAGCATTTTGCTGTACAGTACAGCATTTTGACCTGTCGTACAGCATTGGGAAATGTACAGCAAAATGTACAGCATTCTTCATGTCACACAATGAAACCTAATTCACTACATAATAACCTCTTCGATGAGGCCTAAGAACAGTCATGTCTGCTTTGAATGTGTAAAGTTTAATCCCTGTACCCTGTGCGATCGATATTTAGCGAGGTAATCACACTCTTCTGTTTGCCAATCTTTCAATTTCGACAACCGGGAGCCCTTCCCGATCTCTCTGAAAAATTTGAAATTGTAGAGCTACTTCGCGCTCATATTTCTTCCAAATTTTACAGTCCACCTATCGGCGTTCGGAAGCTTCAGCTGCCTAAAATGCACTTCTGTGTTTTCTAATCTAAAATTGTCCATAACTTGGAAATTCTTGAGCGGATTTTTGAAACTTGCAAAAATAATTGGTGAACATTTCAAGGCTGCCAATGTTCAGAAGTTACAGCCGTCAAATGATGAAATTTTAATTTATTTTACATATGACAAAACGATTGAAAAATCGGCCACTGTACTCCATCCGATTCCTTTATCACCCCCTATAAGAAAATGTATACTAAAGAAAGGACCCGGCAAGGGTGTTAGATAGAGTTTTTTCCCACATTTCCTTAGAGTCAAATTAAAACGGCGTTAAGAACCCAGGGAACCGGCGCGGCATGGCATCAACCATGGAGAAATGCATACTCTGCTCCAGAAATATTGCAACCAGGTTTAGATCAGATTAAGACCTCTGGCTCTTCGACCTCGCACTGTCTGTCGTGCATTAGAGAATTCGCACATTTTTGGGACGCAGTGCTGTTGCGAAATAGGATAAGTCGAAGTGCAAGCGCAGCGAGCGGTGAGCCAACAGGCAATTCGTTAAATTTAGATCACTGGCTCGTCGGTACATTTACTCAAAACCTTTGGCTCGCCCTTGGCTTCGTTCAAAACTCACTCTGTCTGTCGCGCTTTTCATAATTCGCCAACATCCTTGCAACCAGCGGTGGTAGGCACTAGGCAGTGGATAAGGCGAGGTGCGATCGCAGCGAGGGGTGAGCCAATAGATGGCAATTGATAAAATTTAGACCTTTGATTACTCAGATCCTACAGCTCGTCCTTCGCTCCGATCAGAACTTGCTGTCTGTCACGCTTTTCGGAATTCGCAAACATTTTTGATACGCTGCGTTGCTGGGAAATAGGATAAGGCGAGCGCAGTGAGTCTATGGACGGCAATTTGTAAAATTTAGACCTCTGACCCGTCCATACGTACACTCAGGTCCTGTACCTCGCCCTACTCTGCGCTCAAACCTCTGTCTGTCTGTCGTGCATTAGAGAATTTCACAACATTTTTGCGACGTAGATCTCGGACCTAGAACCTGGAAGTATGACTGAGGATTTGCTTCAAAACCGAATTTCGCATGAATGTGTGCAGCATTGATCCTTCGGCAGTCTGATCACCTTACTATAAACGGCTAAGTTAACGCACCATGGCCCCTCATGGGGCTATACGGTACTGAGAAGAAGAAGAGATAAGCGTAATTATGGCGTTGCATTTTTGTAATAATGAATTTTTCCATAAATTTTAAATTTTTTTTCGCGCCATCTACTCCGCTATATGGCTACTTGGTTGAGAAGCGTAGAAATTTAGTCGTCGATAACACGAGCCGAGAAAAAGTAAAAAATTCGTGTACAAAATATTTTTTTATATTTTACTGGAACTAGCCAAAACAATTTACTCCGCAAATTCATAAACCTAGTACATACATGAGATTGCAAAATGTTGTGGAGAATTTTTTTTTTCGTTTCTTATGTTTTTTGGGGTTCTAAGCACGAATTCGGAGAGCTTCAAAATTTCGTTGCGGAACAGGGTTTAAATCGCGAAAACCTGAACATTTTCGTTTCGTTTTTCGATTGTTTGAACCCTAACTCTCGAACTATTCATTTCTGCGAAAAACTTCATGAATCTGTTAGAGCACATGATTGCGCGTCCAAAGAGACATAAATATTATAAGTCGATATTATTGCAATTGATAAATTTGAAATTGCCATTTTTAGCATAGTTCCATATAGTGAAATAAATTTTGACCATCAATTGTAGCGGTACTGCTTAGCGTATTTTGAAGATTAATGTCGCATTGGCCCCGCAATCATGTTTTCTCTAACATGTTCATTGGCATGTTTTCGCAGAAACGTACAGTTTCGGAGTTATAAGCCAAAAAAAAACGGAAAAACTCAGAAATTTAGGGGATTTTGCAGTTTTGGACCTGTTCCGCAACGAAATTTTCGTGGGAAGCTCCAGATTTGAGCTCAGCACCCCAAAAAACATAAGAAACAAAAAATTTCTCCACTGCATTTTGGAATCTCAAATCACGTAATGACTACACTTTAAAGCGGCTTCCCTATTTTGTTTGCACTGCATCCTCCAAGTGTTCAATAGCGGGTTCTGGCGAGACCCAGACATTCGAAAGGAAAGTGAATCATAGCTTCTGCCTCATCTACATTACCACAGCGGCCATGCGTATTATAAGAAATGCCCAGTCTGGCAGCGTGGTTCCCCATTGGCCTGTGCTAACAGCCGTCATTCCAGCCAGTGGTGATTCTGTGATCTGTTCTAACAGACGAGTAGTGTCTCGGGTCATTTCGACCCGGCATATACCTACACAAGTAAGCAACACAAGTTCTTAGGGAGGTTGATGGCTAGTCGGGAGCCTATTCCATTAAACATTTTCTTCTGGTTGAAAAAAAAAATATTTAAAATCCGACACTTCAATTATTGGGTCAGAAGTTAGGCCCTAGCTCTTAGCAGAGAAGTGAGTCTCGGAAATACATCCAACTTTTCCCTGGTATAGTCCAAATTCAGAATCTCTGAACAGATGTTTCGTTTGCTTCGTATATTCTCGGGTAAGTGACATGCCTGCATATTTGCACCAACGCCACATTCCATCGGTGAAAAATGTGATGTTACAATCTTTCACCACGTTACTCTCTCGAAATCTTTATTTGGTAATATTGCATTTTAGTGGATAATAAATCTGTCAAGCACTAAAAAAAAATAATTGAGTTGTTATTATTCTTTCCATTTCAGTTCCGCCTCCAACAATCGCATCACCACAATAACTCATGCTGATCTGCCACGAAATCTAGTCTCATTGGAACTACGTGCGAACCCTCTGTCTGTCGGTGGCATCCAACCGGATGCTCTTATTAACATGCCACGACTTCGAAAACTGTAGGTATATTTTTACTTTTATTCTTTCTTTTTTCAAATTCCCCCAAAATACTGGGAAAGAACAAAAATTCGAGCATTCGCTCATAATTCTATTCAAGAACCCTCTCAGATGTTAGAAATCTTAAGGAGTTCCCGAAATTGGACGGATGCATATCTTTGGAAGTAATACGGCTGGATCGGGCCGGTATTGTGAATATACCGGAGAGTTTGTGTCACCATTCAACAAGGTTGCGCAGTTTGTGAGTATTTGCTGGTGTGATGTCCTTTTATCGTGATAAAAATATATTTTTTTCATTTAAGGGAACTGAAAACGAACCGATTGAAACGCTTTCCAGATTTGCACGCCTGCCGAGAACTAAGACTGTTGTAAGTAATATCTGAATGTTGGTGTATGTTTTATATGCAATAGGCCTCAAATAGAGTAGGAGTAATAGTTTTTGCATATTGTCTAGAGATCTTTCGAACAATCAAATTGACTCACTTCACGGAAAGCCTTTTCAAGGTCTTGGTCAGCTTCATGATTTACTTGTGTCGTATAATTTGATCGAAACCATTCCATATGATTCGTTTGTCGGAATTCCCAAGCTGCAAGTACTGTAAGTTATTTGAAATAAGTTTATGCAAATAAGGAAACATGTTAAGTTTTTTTTTATACTTCTAGGGATCTGGAAGGCAATCGTATTGGTTTTATACATGAGAATGCTTTTACAGTATTCACACAGTTGGAAGACTTGTAAGTAAATGTTTTAGTTATACTCCAAAAGGTTATAACTAACTACATTTCTAAAATCTTCTTTAAATTATGCAGTTAGAACATCGAGAGCTTTAAATAGTTTTTGATTTTTGCATTCCATTTTCTTTGTAGAAATCTGGGGAACAATATTTTTCCCACTTTACCCACTAATGGACTAAATCGCCTGTTACACCTGAAAACATTCAACAATCCAAAGTTAAGAGAATTTCCGCCACCTGAGACGTTTCCGCGAATCCAAACACTAGTCTTATCCTACGCATATCATTGCTGTCCATTTCTACCGTTAGTGGCCATGAGTCAACAAGCCAAAACGCCGCCTCTTTTCCAAGAAGCTGTTCTTTTCCCATCCGACTCGGAATTCGATATGAGCTTGTGGAATAACAGTATGACAGATATTTGGCCTCAATTGCGTAAGTCATGCATAAAGCCCGATTCTTTGCATCCCATTAAAATGTTTTTATTTCAGACAATATGAGCAAAAAATTCGGACCACAAATCAACGAATTGTGGGACTCATTCGGACAGGACTTTATTTATCCTGGAAACTTGCCCGCCTACGTAGAAGAGTATTTCGAAGAGGATACGATAAATACCATGAAGCCGCTGGGTTCAGAGGTCACACCCGGCTCGATACAATGTCTGCCACTTCCCGGACCATTTCTACCTTGCCGCGATCTATTCGATTGGTGGACCCTGCGATGTGGAGTATGGGTTGTATTTTTGCTTGCCATGCTTGGAAACGGAACAGTCGTATTTGTTCTCATCTTTTCACGATCAAAAATGGACGTTCCCCGGTTTCTAGTTTGTAACTTAGCAGCAGCTGATTTTTTTATGGGAGTATATCTAGGATTGCTGGCAATCGTGGATGCATCGACACTCGGAGAGTTCAGAATGTACGCTATTCCGTGGCAAATGAGTGTGGTGTGTCAAATAGCTGGATTTCTCGCGGTTCTGTCGTCGGAATTGTCTGTCTATACATTGGCTGTGATTACTCTGGAGCGAAATTATGCTATCACTCATGCAATTCATCTGAACAAACGCTTATCACTTCGACAAGCAACCTACATAATGCTATTTGGCTGGCTGTTTGCAATTACAATGGCCATTCTTCCTTTATTGGGCATATCCGACTACAGAAAATTTGCAGTCTGTCTACCATTTGAAACGACTACCGGCATGGGCAGCTTGATCTACGTTGTAGGTTTAATGTTTATCAATGGGTGTGCATTTCTGACGCTCATGGGCTGCTATCTGAAAATGTACTGGGCGATAAGAGGCTCGCAAGCTTGGAATACCAACGACTCGAGAATTGCAAAACGGATGGCACTACTAGTGTTTACCGATTTCCTATGCTGGTCACCGATAGCATTTTTCGCATTAACAGCAATTTTTGGACTACAGTTAGTTTCACTTGAACAAGCCAAAATATTTACTGTATTCGTTCTGCCTCTGAACTCTTGTTGCAATCCCTTCTTATATGCAATTATGACCAAACAATTCAAAAAAGACTGCGTGATGATTTGCAAGGCAATTGAAGAATCTCGAGTGTCCAGAACAATTGGACGATGTGAACGTCCTCGAAGAGAATTGCCCCCGCTTATTCCGGCTACAACCGGATGTCGATGTGTGAAGATGTTTCAGCACGATATGCCTCGTACACTGCATCCGGAACAGGATCGTGATAGCCTGTGGACGAGAACGTGGGATAGAATACTGTGTAATAAGGACAAATCGAAGGAAAAACGTCGAGGACAGCGAACCGATTTGTATACGTATCAGTTTGCCGAACTTCGCCGAAACAAGAAGAATTCTCGCGCAAGTTCTATTACAAGTGAGAATTTTTGTTCGTCACGATCAAGTTCGTGGCGTAATGGTCCACCACCTCCTCATAATTGTGCCATACCCATGCGTTTGATGGACTCCAGGCGTCGTCATTCGGCGTGGTTAATTACACGTAAGACTTCACAAGATTCCAATTTGTCAAGTTCACGAAACGATTCATCAGCATCTGCCACGACGGCAAGCACATCAACATTTAGATTATCACGATCAAGTGCTGGTAGCACTACACCACTGCCATCAATTATAGGTAAGCTTGTATTACGGATTGATTTTTGTTTGGGTTTGTTGCGCTTTCCTTTTATTAATTTATTTCAGTAATCTCAAACACATATTAGCTTCTATCCATTTTCATTTTCAATCGACCTTCTTCCACTTTGTGCTGACAACTCTTTCTCTTTGATCACAAATGCCTAATGTAGATGGCTATCGCTTTTCCCGGCGTGTCGTAAAAAGCGGCTGAAAGGGACAGGAGAGAATAAAACTCCCCTGACCTTCGAATATGTGTTTCTTTACAATCGTGCGCGTTACAAGTTTGTCAGCGCTAAAGGGAACAGATATGTTTGCAGCTTAACAAAAAATTAACCTCTGTCGTTTTGGGGTTAGAATTATACCACAGCGATCCCGGCTTGTCGTAAACGCGACTTGAGGAATAGGGCATCTAGGCTTGTATCCCGCGTACCTGAAATTTACCTTACACTCGAAACATTAAACGACCCTCGGCTACCTCGAACTGATTCGACGGCAACGACTTTTGGCTATAAACAATGGACTACGATCGGTTTTTGGAACGTTCGGACGATGTGGGTGAGTGTAATAACACAAGGCTCACTGAAGTCGAACATGGTCATTTCAACCAACATCGCTATACTAGGACTGAGCGAAACAAGATGGCTCGGATCGGGGGTGACCTTATCACCAAGGGATCGTACTGTATTGCTCTACTCTGGAAGTGAAGACGATAATACACCGGGGCAAGCGGACGTCGGAGTCCTGTTGACTAGGAATGCAAGCCGATCCCTAATAGAGTGAAAACCCATTTCCGATCGTATCATCACAGTCAGATTCAAATCCAGAGTACGTAACATCACAATTATTCAGTGCTACGCACCGACTAAACCTGCAGATCAATCAATGGCGTTTTTTATCAGCGACTAGGCGACACCTTTGATAGGGCTCCTGGGGGTGACATTAAAATTATTATGGGGGATCTCAATGCCAAAGTCGGCTTGGAACACCTTAAGGGCAATCACGGGCATGGCGACAGGAGCAACAATGGCGGAATGTTCATGGAGTTTTGTAACTCTCGACAGTCATTGGCGGAACCTTGTTGAAGCATAAATCCTGTCACCGAACAACTTGGGTTTGTCCTGATGGCTGAACAGAGAACCAAATTTACCATATTGCTGGTTCAAAGGCATGGAGAAACTGCCTCTTCGACGTCAGGTCGAAGCGTGGGGCTGATGTTGGCAGCGACCACCATCTTGCCTTGCTATCGTGAAACTTCGCTTACGAACGCCTGCGATCCAACGATCTCATAACGCACGAAGCTTCCCACGTGTGAATGTGCAATAGCTAACAAATCCACCAACTAGACGTCCATATTCCACCGCTTTGCACGAAAAAGCTAGTACAGCAACATCTCTTGAGAATCCTACAATTGAAGATAGATGGAATTGTTCAAAAGATTCTTTCGTTTCGTGTGGCGAAGCGACTGTGTGATAATTGTATCAAGGTAGGAGACCTTTCATCAGTGACGCTACTTGGTCTCTTATCTCAGCACGCAAAAGAGTTAAGGAACATATTACCCCGCTTCTGATGATTCAGCCCCAACTCCGAGCTGAATACCGTTCACTACAAAGAGGCGTGCAGAAAAGTGTGAGGCGTGATAAGCGTACTTACATCAACGCTCTAGCGTTGATGATGCGACTCATCGTGATGAAACCGGTACCGTATTCAAGCTAATTAAGTCACTAATTAGAAAATCGTTCACGACCTATCATCATGTGAAAGATAAAGAAAAGCTTCTGTTTTTCTTTATCTTGCAGAGATGTTAAGAACACTGAGGTCCTAAGCAACCGCTTTGGGCATGCAACTGCATCTTCATCGGCGGAGAAGACGTCCCTCCAATAGCCAGTATTAATTCCAGACCACCATCTAAGACGGAATTAATGCGGGTTATCGTATCTATGGACGCCGGTAAGGCCCCGGGGATAGATGAAATTCCGGTTGAATTATTTAAGGCGGATTAAAATGCTAGAGCGGATATTCTGCTTCCCATCATCAGAGAGTGTTGGGAAATCGAAACTCTTCCAGGCGAATGGAAAAAGGGCGTAATTATTAAAATTCCATAAAAAGGGCAACCTTAAGGATTGTAATAATTGGCGTCTAATTTGCCTACTTCCAGCTATCTCCAAGGTGATGGCTAAAATTTGAACCGGATCAAGATGAAGATGATCGCACTTTCAGCAATGAATTGAATTGAAATCTTCGAATTGTTATCGAGCAATCCGCCGAATGGAGATCCCCTCATGTTCATTGATTTCGAGAAGGCTTTTGATAGTGTTGATCGGGAGTATATCTGGAGAGCTTTTCATAGGCATACCAAATAAAATAATTTCCATCATCAAGGAATCTTATCAGGGAGCCCAATGTCAAGTTTTACACAAGGACAAGCTTTCAGATCCTTTTGAGGTGCACAGTGGAGTCAGACAAGGCTGCATTTTGTCACCTATTCTTTTACTCATAATCATTAACGATGTACTAGTTAGCGCGCTTCAAAACCAGAGGAAAGGTATCAGATGGAAAATGTTTGATAACCTCCAACACCTGGACTATGTGCTGACGATATTTGTCTTCTATCAAATAAAAAGGAGGATCTAGCTCAAATGGCCGATGCTTTGTATTGCGAAAGTCGTAATGCTAGGCTCAAGATAAACGCTACCAAGACCAAGTACTTGAGCTCTGACCCAGGGGGACAAAGCGGAATTTATGTTTCGGGTAGTCGAAAAAGTTGACGAATTCTGCTACCTCGCAAGCATAGTCACATCAGATGGCGGCGCGGACGCTGATGTGCAATCGCGTATCAACAAGGCTAGGGCAGCCTTCTTCACTTTGACTCTTTTCTGGCAAAATAAATTTCCCGGACACGTACCGAAATCCGAATCTTCAATGCAATTGTAAAATCTGTGCTTTATGGCTTTTCAACTTATAAATAACAGGCGCAACAATCCAGCATTGGACTAAGGCCGCAGGATGTGTTAGTGACATCCTATTTCCAAGATCTTATCTGCTTTTTTGTTGAGGTAATGAGATCAGCATCACGCTCAGCAGTGTTATTTATCCCCATAAATGGGTACTCGTTTAACATCTGAGTGAGATCATAGTCCGTCACAAGCTCGTGAGTTCGAAAAACACCATGATCCACGTTGAGATTCGAACTCATGACCCTGTGCACCGAAGGTGCGCGCACTAACCGCTAGACCAGCCAGACTACAATCTGTTCAACTTGGAAGGTAACCAATGAGATAACAATGAAGCTGGAAACTTTCGTAAACGAGTGTTTACGGCGCATCCTACAAATCCGCTGCCCGGAAATTATTTCGAATGATGATCTCCTTAATATCACGGACTTGGATTGAATAGGCACTTCTGTCAAAAGGCGAAAGTGGCATTAATTAGGTCAACTCTTTGAAAAGGGCCAACAAATATTGCAAAGCAGGCTCTAGATTGAAACCCCCAAGGAGCGAATGCACGCCGCGCCGTGTTGGACGACCAAGAAACACGTGGAGAAGATCGGATAATAGCGAGGCTGCTTTGTTAAACAAGAGGTGGTCAGATCTAAAGACGATGCCACAGAACAGAGCGAGGTGGAAAGTAGGCGAATAGTTTATGCCCTATGCCCCACAAGGGCATAACAGGAACCAGAGGAATGGCTTGCAATGCAGCAATGTGAAGTTTTTCTATTTATAGGTCCATCTACATTTCGCAGTCAGCAGTCACCGCGACAGTCATACAGTTATAAACTTTGAATGAAGATCCCAGTGCAACTGAAATGTGTGAACTTACCCTAACAAAATAGCGCCTCAATAAAAAACGGTCAATATCATATTAACGAAATACATATCGGTAACAATTTTGTTGTCCTAGGCCGCAAAAGTGTAACCGATATTTCGTTCATATGATCTCGACCGTTTTTTACTGAGGTGCTGAGATCAAGAGCATACTCTGCCGAGTTATTTGGACTGCTAAAGTCACAGTGGCTTCGAATGCTCTCTACACTAAAAAAAATATCTGTCACAGATATAAAAGACGAAGATATATAGTATTTCCCAATTGAAAAAATCCTTATCCTAAATTAAAAAAATCCTTATCCCAAATGAAAAAATCCATATCCCAAATGAAAGAATCCTTATCCCAAATGAAAAAATCCTTATCCCAAATGAAAAAATTCATATCCCAAATGAAAAAATCCATATCCCAAATGGAAAAATCCCTTTTCCAAATGAAAAACTCCTTATCCCCAAAAAAAAATCCTTATTCCAAATGAAAAATCCTTGTGTGTGAATTAAAATAAAATGAATTTAGGGGTGTTTTAAGTTGTTTCTTGCATTGAATTATGAGGTGTGGTTGATGTTATTGAGGATATGAATAGGATCGGCTTCGTGGGGTAGCCTAATGCAATTGCCGTGGCTGGACATTTATGCAATTTTCTATTCGTACATACGTAAAGTTCCTTGTGTGTGGCTGGCTTTTGTTATTCATCGCATACACATACCGATCGTCATCAAATCTGGTAGGAATGTAGAATGGTAACAGTCTTTGGCACGAAATACTTAGAAGTTGGTAGGGCAAAGATAACAGGGTGCCCCGAAGATTTAAAGTCGAAGTTGACTGAAGTTTTTATTGGACATGGACGCATGGGTAGTCAAATCAAAGAACTCGAGTACATTTCATTTCAGTTGCTTCTTTTCAGTTTACAGTAACGGTAACGGAGTTATGGGGGTTTAAAGCTAATATTTCTTTTTCAGTTCTTTTTTGCTAAACCGTTATAGGTTCCGATATGAAACTTTGCACAAAATAGGTTAGCATGAGCTTATATGCGCTAAATACTAAGACTGTTGATATTTGTTAAGAAAAAGTAAATAGCAGTAAATTTTCAAAAATTATATTTGTGCGTGTGTAGCCCAGGTCTGCAAATTTGAAAATTATGATGAGTGTTTTCAGAAAATTATGTAAAGAATATGCCTGAAAATTTTAATTCGAATGACTTTATCTTAACCAAAAATATAGCGAATCACATATTTAGCAAAGGCGTTTCACAATACCTGGGCAGCTTCTTAAGCATTTGTTTACTGCATATCTTGTGACTATACCAAACAATGAACATGGAATTTGGTGGGAATACATCGAATCGACTTTAAATCTTCGGGGCACCCTGTTATCTTTGCCCTACCAACTTCTAAGTATTTCGTTCCAAAGACTGTTACCATTCTACACATTTCTACCAAATTTCATGACGATCGGTTGGGCCGTTCGCGAGTTATTTAGTGAACAAATTTTCTAACTTCCGGGACACCTTCTTATCCTTGTCCTGCTAACTTGTATTTCGTGCCAAAGACTGTCACCATTCTACATTCCTACCAGATTTGATGACGATCGGTATGCATATGCGATGAATATCAAAAGCCAGCCACAACAAGGAACTTTACGTACGAGTAGAAAATTGCATAAATGTCCAGCCACGGCAATTGCATTAGCCTCCCCACGAAGCCGATCCTATTCATGTCCTCAATAGCATCAACCACACCTCATAATTCAATGCAAGAAACAACTTAAAACCCCCTAAATTCATTTTATTTTAGATCACACACAAGGATTTTTCATTTGGGATAGGGATTTTTCCATTTGGGATTTTTTCATTTGGGATATGGATTTTTTCATTTGGGATAAGGATTATTTCATTTGGGATATGGATTTTTTCATTTGGGATAAGGAATTTTCAATTGGGAAATTCTAGATATACGTTGATATTTATGGCTGTGTGAAGTTAGCCAGTCATGTTTTTGAAATTAGATCCTTTTGCTCGGTGAACCGTTTGTTCTACAGCGGCTACGTTTGTTCTTGATTGTTAACCAATTAATATCGTTTGTGCTTCTCTAATTATTTAATTATAGCAACTTTAAAATTGTGAGTGTGAACTTAGCCAGTCATTTTTAAATATGGGTCGGAAAGGTATAGGTTTGGTATCAATCGAAAGCCAGACGTTTGTTCATTTTGTAGGGCGTTTGTTCATCCTGGAAACGGAAGGATACAGGAATTATAAAGGAAAAAGAGATTAGTTGTGACGTCATCTTCACTCAACCAACGCCATCTACTCAGCTCAGCTGTACGATGATGGTGTGGATCTTGCATAAATTGTTCGCGGGACACGGGTTGCCCGTACAGCTGAGCTGAGTAGATGGCGTTGGTTGAGTGAAGATGACGTCACAACTAATCCCTTTTTCCTTAATAATTCCTGTATCCTTCCGTTTCCAGGATGAACAAACGCCCTACAAAATGAACAAACGTCTGGCTTTCGATTGATACCAAACCTATACCTTTCCGACCCATATATAAAAATGACTGGCTAAGTTCACACTCACAATTTTAAAGTTGCTATAATTAAATAACTAGAGAAGCACAAACGATATTAATTGGTTAACAATCAAGAACAAACGTAGCCGCTGTAGAACAAACGGTTCACCGAGCAAAAGGACCTAATTTCAAAAACATGACTGGCTAACTTCACATAGCCGATATTTATCCATAGCAGATATATTGATTCAGATGAGGCCAACACAGATATAATATAGGTAATGCAGATAATAATAAATATTAGTATAGATATAGTTTAACTTGCCCACCAACAACTTATTTCTGTAGAGGATAGTTTTTAGTTGTATGGAAAATATTCCTTGCTCCGACAACAATAACTTTATTGTGTAAGCTCCTATTAATTTTTTTACTGTCTTAGAAAGCATATTTCCATCACAGAATAATTTGCCTGAAATGGCATTTTATTAGCCACAATAGGTATACATAAATGTATATAGGTACTGCAGCTATTTTTGACCTATGTTGCTTTTTCAGTGTAGTGTGCTAGCCTGGAATCAAACCAGGAGTAGTATTTCTGTCCTTGTTTTCTTCGCAAGAGGAAGGCAAGCCGTCGTCAAAGGCCTTGACTGATCACTGTTCTGGGCAAGCACGACTACTCTCTCGAAACTGTTTGGTCCTGAGCCTCACAAAAGCAACACCCCGCGTCGGTGACAATACGCATAGTTTTGAGATGCCATTCAAATGGAAATGTCCCGGGATGAGCTCACGAATTATTCTAACCCCTTCTCTGCTTAGTTACTCATGAATTGGTCGTTTGGGTGAGAAGTTTGTAACAAAAGGCTTAGCCTCCCGTAGTCCTGGAAGAATTTTCCAGTGTAACGTGGAAATAGCTATTTCCCACTCACTTATATGGCTCCTACATGTGATGAGTGGTGGTGTATTAGCCACTGAAGTACCTGGCGGACATTCTCCGCCCTAGTTCGTCTGCTGGTTTGTTGTTTTCCACTGGCCGGCTGCTCAAATACCTACACAAAAGGAATAAGATTTTTAGGAGAGGTTACCAGTTGAAGAATTTCCTGACATACTCGCACTTGCCTGTCATTAAATATTGATATTTTCTTACTTGTATTGCCATGTTTCTGGTATTTTCCTTGATGCAGTCTTCCGTCTGTCGCGGACGCCCTTTTGCACCACACAACCGCTCTGAATTCCACAAAAGATGTGACAATTCTCTTATAAATCGGAATAGGTTTTATCATTCAAATTGCTGTTGCTGCCCTTGCTATAGTGGTGCCACTAGATCAACACAATCAGCCTGTTTTTGCCTAATTGAGAAGAGTCGTCGAGTTGATCACCCTCACTGGTGCGCAACCTTCGTTTTGGCGGCAAAAAATCGTCGCTATCGTAGAATGGGGTATGCTGTCTCCAGCATGACTCAGTCCCATGAGTTGAGAGTGAGGGGATGTTACAGCGGCAGCAGTCACTTTATTGTTGCAACCAACAAGTAGAACTTCGATTCGGAAACGAAGAATGCTTCTGAAATCCTGGAAAACTGTGGTCGGCATGCTCACACTATTGTTAATGATAATGTCTTGTATCATGAACATTTGCTCTGGAGTTAAGTAAATGTCCGGGTAGCGCAACGAAAGTAGTGCGACCCTAATAGAGGCCATCTGTGAGGGTTTATCCCAGCTCCTACTAGCCGATGTCAGAGGGATGGTAGCTGGTCTGAAAAGGAATGCATACGCCACCGGAGATACAATTCATTTAAGTGTGAAACCAAGCCCATTTCTGCTTCCATGTATATATCCTATGCTGCGTTCTGACCGGTGCGGATCATCCACATCAAGTTAAATCTGCGCTTGACTATAATTAGAAGCAGCTGCCTTTTGACCTGAAGCTGCCTGACTCAGACCGGTCTTGGGTTGTTTGTTGGTTCTTGCTCATTTGGATTCCTAGAAGTTGATATGGAAATAAAGGTCCCCCACATCAGAGCCCCGAGTGGTGGAGGAAGGCAGAAAGGTGAAGATGAAACAGTAATACTAATTGATTTTTATTTCTAAGGTTTTTTACTCGCACATTATTTTTTAACGGTGATCCTGTATTTATATACTTTTAGAGTATTAACAATCAATTTCAATGCATTTTCTCAAATAGCCGTTGCCTATCTTTGCTACTTAATTTTTTTCGCTATTAGAATCTATCATTCGGTTTGATACTTACATGTACTTATTCTACTAACCCGGTGCGTGGTCTACTAACAATTTATCTCTTTCTCTTTTTTGCTATTTTTCCGACATATTCTCTAGAAACAAAATTACACTCAGTAGGTAGTTGCAAGTCCAATTCAACGGGTTCCAAGCCGAGATTGGTGCGTCAAAAAGCCGTTCAGGAGGAGGAAGATTCATCACCACCGCGACTGGGCGTACGCTTTCTCCCGACAATACCATCAGCCGCCGATAGTAGTGTCGCTATGGAGGAAGAGTCTCACGAGCATTCGGCGTCAACACAATTCT
This sequence comes from Microchrysa polita, assembly GCA_949715475.1. NCBI lineage: Eukaryota > Metazoa > Arthropoda > Insecta > Diptera > Stratiomyidae > Microchrysa > Microchrysa polita. The sequence continues at coordinate 63,829,926 of OX454418.1, read as the reverse complement.
ATACAGTGTTACAAAGTGGCGGCGCTAAGGCAGTATTATCTAGTCCAAAAGAAAAAAAGAAGCCACCATGAACATTTTATCATTTCTTTTAAGCTAGATATAGGTTAAAAACAAATAATGAAAAAATAATAATATTTAAATTATTTATCTTAGAAATAATTTGTATAGTTAGTTCTTAAAGAATATCTAGTGCAATTCATAACATCATATGCTCACAGTAAGGGTTCTGGATGTACGGAGAGTACAAACATAAACAATTATTTTGGGACAAAATTGTGTTTGGCTCTATTATACTGCTCATTGTTATTGTTTTTCTAATCATTTCAACTTCATATTTCTCGGGATCGTCTAGTTAACCCTTTCGTAAGTTTTCGCTCTCTGTTTAATCAAAGATAAAATAAAAAACATAAAGATAAAACACAATTTTCATCTTTCCAAATTTTCGATGTCTCTAATCTCAGCGAACGGGACCGTATAAAGCGCAAATGACTCAAGCTTACAAAGCATTTACACTTTCGCAGCCAAACAGTTAATAAAAACAAAAGGATTTTAAATTAATTTTAACGGATAGGCTAAGAATTGAAAATAAAACTATTTATATGTGTAATACGCATAGTATTAAAAATGATCGTGATATATTGTAAAACAAGTATAGTGTACGAGTATTAAGATAATGTTCAATATAATATACTTTATAAGATTATATTTATGAACAACGTCTGATGATATGAACAAATAAAAATCAATAAAAACTTGTCAGCATTTGTAACAAGCTAATCAGAAAATATAAAATATACATTTGACTGTCTGTTAGTTTTTTTATACGGCATAAATAATAAATGCCGACGCCTATTGCACTGGGACTGGGAAATAGCCACAGCCAATGGGTAGAGTTATGAAACACAACAGTTGTCATTTAACTGTCATTTTGCACAACAGGTTCCCTTTCCACTTCACTTATCCCGCATGCTTATTGCGGAACATATGAAATGGAAATGGGAATATGTAGACTGTGTGAAATGACGGTTGCTCAACGACGGATGCGTTTCATAACCCCACCCAATGTAATCAACTGTAATAATGATCCCACAAGTTGTTCACATTTCCTCCAAAGAAAAATCCATCAGCTGCAGTTTGATGGGGAGCTCGTTTTAGTTGCCAAGGAAATCTACTATATCTATACTGCTCACAACAAAATAAGGGCTTACCTTTTTATGCTTTAAGACTACCCTCTGCTTAGAGACAAGACCCGCATTATTTTTCACCGTTAAAGTAGGTACTAACATCGTCAGTTCACGTGAAATCCATGCAAATACTGTCAAAATTTTGATGATCGTGAAATCGAATTCGCTTGGTGGTACTCACTTCACATGAAAGTCTCCACACCGGTTTTTGACATTTCGCCAGCGAAAATAATTCAGTTGCACTTTATTTCACAATGGAAAGATGTCATCGACAATCAATCAGAACGCGAGTGAACATTTATCTTACATTGAGTGAATAAAAAGCAAGTTGTTACGGGTTACTCGTATATCGGATTCAACTCTGCTACGTTGCGACACGGGGAGAATATCCGAAGGTGGGCCGGCTCAACGGAGACGGGCGTGGGCGCCACACGTTTCTAATACTTATACACCGCGGCCAGAAACGCGAAAATGCCGCCACGGATATACTCCTCGCGACACAACGAATCGATTGATGGATGATCACACCACGGTTCCTAGTGCTGTGAAAATAAAATGCGCGAACACTCCGAAAACTCCACTTCCTTCACAAATAAAAGATTTTTGATTAAAACAATATACAGGTTTTATATTTTTTTATGATTTCAAATTACGTATAGGTACCTTTTTGCCACACCCGGTCGGACGTTGGGGGCCCCACTCGTGGAGTTCGACTTCCGATGATTCGGCAGGACGTGGCTGAATGATGTGATCCGTGGAAATTGGGGGCTCGCAAGCGCAAGGCGAATATTTGGGAATTCGGGCTCGTAAATGCCAGGCGCCAGGTGGTACGATTCGCAGGCTTCGGGCTCTCAAAACGCAGGGCGGTTTACAATGTTCTCGGCACGATTCGTAAAATTCTCGTTCGAAGACGCAGGGCGACTCGAATCTCTAGCGGCCGCAGGACGATCCGTTCCCTTGTCGTTGCTCAGAACCAACCTCGCTCGACCCTGACCAAGAGAAAAAGAGACCGATCCCTCGTTCGCGGGTTCCCTTTTCGGCTTCGTTCCACGTGTTGTTGCGAACGCGACCGCGACGGAGTAGTTCTCTCCTCTACTGTGGTGGCGCGGTCGATTAGTTCTCTCCTCTACTGTGGTGGCGCTCGTCATCCGCCATTATCGTTGAAAATGCACATATACGGACCGGGTGGCAATATTAAATGCAGTGGCAAATATAATACAGGGTGGTAAGATAACATTTCATGATATACAAACAAAATTTAATTATTAATTATAGTGTCGTGGAGATTGGTAACAAAGTCTCCACGGCACCGTTTTCACGGGAGACATATATGCAAGTTTTTCGCTAAGTGAACTCAGTACTTACCTTTACCATTAACGACACTCTGGTAAGTATAATAGTAACCATAATTAAGTCCAATAGTAACCATAATAAGCTCGTGGCCTGTGCGCTAACGGGCAGAAAGTGGTCCTGGTTAGATGCCGTGGCCCTTATTTTGTTGTGAGTAGTATATATCATAATCGTGATGAGAGGTATGCTGGAAATTCGTTAGACACGTTGAATGCTGCCGAAGAAAACAGCACAATGCAATTTAAATGGCTGACAAGTTTTTTGCTGTTGCTGTTGAACAGCAATAGCCATTTAAAATGCATTGTGCTATTTTCTTCGGCAGCAATCAACGCGACTAATGTATTTTAAGCATAGGAGAGAGAGCGCAAATGCGTTATGCGCGAAGAAGCCGATAAAGTGAATTGCATGCATCCAACAGGAAGTGGCAAGTGCCCTTTGTACCGTGAGTCGTGAGGTGGGTAGCATAATGGGGCATAGACGAGGCACTCAACCGAATTTCATCTCCCTGGCGTGATCTGGAGATAAGTTAGAGGGGGGTGTCTTTGGTCGGGGCACTTTATTTTTTGGTATAAATCAAATAAATTTTGTTGTGAATATATGGACAAGATCTTATTACTCTAGCTGCATTCTATCAAAAGTTATGTGAAATTTAAATTTATTATAATATTTTATGGGTCTAGGGTATAATTTTCTAAGAAAACGTCTAGGGTATTATATATCATTACCAGGGAATATTTATGTGGTTTGTTTCCTATTTAAATAAAAATATAAATCTAAGCTGTGTTACAGAGGCACAAAATTATATTAAGTAGGTTTTTTCTGGTTATCCCGTGTAGGTTTGGGTAACGAAACTTCATAGAAAAAAAATGACAGGTAGGTCAGCTGGCCTTTTTTGTATATGGAGTTTTGTTACCCAAACCTACATGGGATAGCCACAAAACGTACTTATTGTAAAAAGAACGAGACCGAGGCTAATTTCGGGCGCGGCCGAAATTTGGATACCCTTCGCTCCCCTCGGGCTAAAAGTTTTTTGGGGCGTATCTATGACTTGTGTTTAGTCCTCCCCGCTTCCATGCTTTTCCTTGAATTTTCACATAAGTGCCGTGGCGAAGATTTAATGGGGGAAGCGGGGGATGTGAGTTTCTTAGATGAACCAAAGGGGGGGAGGGTTGTACGGCAGCCCTATGAACGCATGGCCTTTCCATCAATTTTTACGTATGTTTGTGGCATCAATTAAAACAAATTTCTATGAGATTTGGTCGAAATTTTCTGAGGTTTCATTGAAATTTGTGTGCAAATAAAAACGTTTTTTTTTTTTTTTGAAAAATTTGATTTGAAGGGCTAGGTTTGTATGGTAGCCCCATGACCACATGGTCCGACTCCATCTATTCATACATATGTTTTGTGTCATCAATAGAAACACATTTGTGTGAAGTTTTGTTGAAATTGGTGTATAAATAAAAAAAAATATCTTAGAACTTAATTTGGGGAGCTAGGTTTGTATGACAGCCCCATGACCCCATGGTCCGATTTGGTCAATTTTGACATACGTTTTTTGATATAACTAGAAACACATTTGTGCGAAATTTGATTGAAATCGATGAGAAAATAAAAAAGTTTTTCTTAGAAGAACCTAATTTGGGAATCTAGGTTTGTATGGCAGCCCCACGACCCCATTGTCGGATTTGATAGATTTTTACATATATTATGTGTCAGCAATGAAAACACATTTGTGTGAAATTTTATTGAAATTGATGCCTAAATAAAAAAGTTTTTCTAAGAAAAACCTAATTTTGGGTGGTAGGTTTGTATGGCAGCCCCACGACCCCCTTGTCGGATTTCAGCGATTCAAACATACAAACAGCCTGCAACAATAAGAAGCACGTGTGCAAAATTTCAGCTTGCTAGCTTCAATACCCGCCGAGTAAAACGCGTCGCAACAGACAGACAGACAGACGGACATGCTCCAATCGACTCCCCAAGTCATGCTGATCATATATGTATACATATTTTATATGGTCGGAGATGCTTCCTTCAATGCGTTACAAACTTCATGACAAAGTTAATATACCCTTTCACTCTATGAGCGAAGGGTATAAAAACGCTTTAAAGGAAAATTGAAGAAACGAGAAGGATTTGTGCTTTCATCCACTCTAGGACCTACCCTTGCACAAATCTGTGCTTTTTTCACCGGAAAACTGTTTATATAGTTACTGGCCCTGAGCCAGACTGAGATACTAGAGGGAGCCTCTGTTTTTGCGACGATCTTAAGAACTAGTTTTCCTTTTCGTCAGCTATTTCAGCACTTGGCGTCTTATCTAGATGATTTTTTCCTTTTTCCTATTGAATTATTATTCATTCCAATAACATAGGACCATAATAGAAAACTGCCTACTAACTTTCCGTGAAGTAACAACACTTCTGATGCTTGCTATGCCCAGCAATTGCTATATGTGCAGGGAAATACCCCGATGAAGATTATCTGGCCTCGCAATTAAAGGACTATGTCACACCCATTGTTCAGCGGAAGGCTTGTTTCCAATGCCTATACATATAAGGAGACCTAGGCTAATTTCTGGCGCGGTCGAAATGTGGGGTGGTGGTATTCTATTTGTTATACCCGTCGCTCGAGTGAAAGCTTGGCGTTCTACACATTCGATCATAAATGCGTAAAAATCTTCTATCCAATCGCTACCCCTTTCACGTATATATGATCGAATGGGTACGATGCCACACAAAAACCGTCCTAAATCCCCGGGATGCTATGCGACCCGTGCCCATCGGGGCAATATGTCCAGGGACGCAAATGGACATCACTTACAGAGCTGCCGGATATACCAGGCGACCTCCGGTTAAATCTAGCCTTGCTGCACCATGCGGGGCTCTGGTGTAGTGGACCTTTATTTCCCTAGCAACATACTTGTGGGAATCCAATGAACTTGCAATTAAAACCCAAAAACGAAGACCTATCCGAAATCCAGATCAAACCCATGCAAGAAGAGCTCTAAACTCTCGAGATCTCCACAACAACAACCTCTAGCCGTTGTTACAAAAAGGCTCGCGGCGGAACCGACGCCAGCCAGTAGTCGAAAGAGACATGTTCGCAAAACTGGGCAATGGAGTCTGTAGAGTCGAAGCCCTACGAGTACACGGCGCTGTGAAAGAGAAGCTCAGGAGCGTGCGCGTTATGTATCACGGAGCCAAGGAGCAGATATACGATAAACGGCCAAAAAGCTCGAGTTCACCGCGACACAAAGCCTGAGCTTACCGCGACTTCCTACGGTGCCGGCGCCCTAACCTCAGTCTCCAAAAAAGTGGCCAGTGGATTAACAGGAAGGCGGGGGGGGGGGCTCAAACTGGAAGTAAACTCGGGACCCTGGTGGAGGGTGGAAACTAAACGGGAGAAGAAGAAAAACGCTAAATTTAAGAAGCTAAAGAAAAGACCTAACGCCATGATCATTTCTCATTCAGAAGAGATGAGCTATGCCGACATCCTGAAGAGAGTGAAATCCGAACCACGGCTGAAAGAGATGGGTGAGAACGTCTCCCGAACTCGTCGTACCAGAAATGGGGAACTCCTGTTCCAAATGAAAACCCGCTGTGGAGATTCGGTAGATGGATACAAGGCAATTGTTACGGGCCTGTTAGGACTGAATCCATCTAGTATAAGAGTTTTGCGACAGGAGACCAGGATAGAGGTTCTACATCTCGATGAGGTCGCAACGACAACGATGGATGATGTTAAAGCGGCATTAGTTGAGAGACTGGAAGTGGGGCTTCCCCTTGACGCAGTGAAGGCGTAGGGTATGGTACCCAAAGAGCAACCATAAGCTTGCCTACCGACGTAGCCGACATGGTGATGGAAGTAGGCAAAGTCAAGGTGGGGTGGACGATCTGTCGGTTAAAATGGCAATTATCTCCGAAGAGATGCTTTAAGTGTTTAAAATTTGGTCACTTTGCGAAAGACGGCCAGCACGATAGGTCAAATATGTGTTTCAAGTGTGAAGATGATGGCCCCAAAGCGGCATCCTGCGACAAAAAAAAATTGCATTTTGTGTAAGGAGGCAGCTAGGGCTAACTATAAGCACCAAACTGGTTGCATTAGACGACTCGCCAGAATTCCCAAGATGCAAGGCTGTGGCGGAGGATGCGCAGCATGTCTTGTTTGATTCTCCCAGATTTGAAGATACCTGCAGTCAACTCGAAGCGGAAGTGGGAAAAAAACAGAAACCCCGGGAACCTAGTGGTTCCCATGCTGCTATCAGCAAATAACTGGGATTCAGTAACCAGGGCAATTTTTGCGGTCCACATGGAGCTACAGAGGGAGGGGCGTAGACGCAAGTATGTATGCAAGATACCCCATCTCTACCCGGAAAAAAGTTAAGTTGAAATTGGTGCACAAATAAAAAGGTTTTTCCTAGAAGAACGGGTAGCAGTTCTTCTAGGAAAAACCTTTTTATTTGTGCACCAATTTCAACTTAACTTTTTTTCCGGGTAGAGATGGGGTATCTTGCATACATACTGCATACCGTGTAGCAGAGACAATAAACCTAAACACCTCTTTTGTCAACGCTTGACCCTGAGGGACCACCTTTTAGCATTACTTCACATTGTCAATTTAGGCATTAGGAATTTTCTTGGGGAGTTGGGGTAGGTATATAAGTCAAATCTAAGACAAAAAAAAACAATATACCCTATACCATCTTATGGGTATAGGAGGGTAAGATTTCCCGTCAGATTAAATTGGCGGTCCAATCTTCTTAGAAAAGGTTTTACACATTTTAAAACAATATTTCAAGAAAGAACAATTGTTACGTTTTAACGAGAAATTACCTCGTGCACGTGTTTAGCCTTTACCGTTTGATTATATCCAATTCGCCTACGATTTTAAGACAGTCGATACTCAGTGCTTTTTCAACTTTTGAATTTCAGTGTTCGAGACTCCATTCTCAGCAGCCTATCCGACTATCCGAGACAGAAATCATGTAGTTGTTTATTAGTGTAGTTACTACGTGATAAACCTAGTACATCAGATTGCAAAATGTGGTGGAGACAAATTTTTTTTTGTTTCTTATGTTTTTTGGGGTGCTGAGCACGAATCCGGAGCTTCCCACCAAAATTTCGTTGCGGAACAGGGTCAAAATCGTGAAAAACCCTAAAATTTTTGCTGTTTTTCCGTTATTCGCCCCCTTATTCTGCAACTATTTATTTCTGCGAAAAACTCTCCATGAATATTTTAGAGAGCACATAATTGCGCGTCTAAAGAGATATAAATATTAAAAATCTGTTGAACGGTATTTCTACAGTGGATCATTTAAATTTGCCATTTTTAACATAGTTCCATTTTATGAAAAATTGTTTGAGATTGAACGGTTTTTAATTTTTGGTCGTAAAAGTTGCATTTATCTTGTACATTGTGTATTTTGGAGTGCAGAACCTGAATCTGTAAGTTCCCACCAAAATTTCGTTGCAAAACAGGGTCAAAATTGCAAAAAACACCCAAAAAATGACTATCAATTGTAGCAATACCGCTTAACAGATTTTAATGATCAATGGCGCGTTGGACCCGCAGTTATGTTTTCTCTAATATTTTCATGGACAGGTTTTCGGAGAAATGTACACTTTCGGAGTTATAAACAAAAAAACGGGAAAACTCCGAAAATGTTGGGTTTTTTCGCGGTTTTGATCCTGTTCCGCAACGAAATTTTGGTGGGAAGCTCCGGATTCGAGCTCAGCACCCTAAAAAACATAAGAAACAAAAAAAAATTTCTCCACCACACTTTGCAATCTGAAATCACCTCGGAACTACACTATATTTGAAGTACGGAAATTTTTGAGCCGTGCTAGGAGTCGAACCCGCATTTTCACGCTCTCTAATATCGTAGTGATTTCTCATAGATGGTACAGAAGTAAAGAAATGCCGTGATAAACGCCCAGCGGACGAAGGTGTTCAAGCACCCCTCCCTTTGTACCTAATTATTTCGTTTCGTTTCATTTATTGCAGTAGATAAACTGATACCTCATTGGGCAGAGAATTCTTAAGCGGTTGGCGGCTGTCCTGGCACATCTACGGAGGGGAGTTCGTGGAGAACCTCCCAGAGCGGTGGAAGGATGGCTTATCTTGGTTGCGATGATCCAGGGAGAGAGAATGTATTTCTCCATGGATACCATGGAGACCATATATGGTCCCCTGGGCTCTTATTGGATTTGATGGACATATTATGGGAAAAAACTTTATCTGGACATCCTAGCAGAGTCCTGTAGTATATGCATTTTCCTATAATGGTTTATAGGGGAATCGGATGTAGTACAGTGATTTCTCCATCGTTTTGTGAATAATTAAAATCGCATCTTTCTACTTATGGATCTTAGCAGCTCTACATGCTTAAACTTTCTACCTTGGGCAGTGCGGTGCTCGATACAAGTCTGGCAAATTTCAAAGTTTTCCGCTCAAAAATTTGCGAATTAATGATATTTTTCGATTAGAAAACAGTAAAAAAAAAGTGTTGGGCAGCTGTAACTCCCAAACGCGGATCGGAAATGTCAGTGCCAAGTAGCTTATGTGTTCCAATTCAAAAGGCTCGGTTAAAGCGTTCCTGAATTATCGAAAATAAACGATTGCCAAATATAAAAGTACGATTATCTCGCAAAATATATTTCGTACAGCAGTCAAACTTTTCACCTTAAATCATCTTTTGACGGTTGTAACTTCTGAACCTTGCCAGCTAATGCCTTGAAATTTTATGGACAATTTTTGATTAGAATAGACAAAAGTGGGATTTAGGCAGCTCTAACTGTCGAACCCGGATAGGTAGGACCTTAAAATATCAAGGAAATATGAGCTCTAAGTAGCTATAAGTGTGTAAGGTTTAACGATCGATCAAAGAGTTCCCGAGTTATCGAAATTGTCGTTTACCAAATGAAAGTGCAATTATCTTGATTAAAACACCTTTAAAAGAGACAAGACTGACAACAGGCCTCACCGAGGAGCTTATTATGCAGTGATTTAGGTTGCTTTTGTGTGGCATTGGGAATGCTGTACATTTTGCTGTACATTTGCTAATGCTGTACGATAGGTCAAAATGCTGTACTGTACAGCAAAATGTTGTATGTCTGGTCAGCTTAGGTTATGACACACTCCCAGTTCGCAGAATTGAATGCGTTTTTGACGCGCAACAAGTACTTTTACATAGTGATTCCATCGCTATGTTAGTTACCGTGGTTATTGCGTCTACCGCAGACCTGAGCTCGTCTTTTCTCGTTGTGTCGAGTAAACAAATTGGGCGATAAGAGTTAGGCTCACCAGCAGGCTTATTTGGTTTGGGAATCAGCACCAATCCAGGGGCGTAGCCAAGGGAGGGGTCCATGGGGTCCGGACCCCTCCCGAAACGTTTTCAATGGACTTAAACACTTCAGTGGTGATAGTATGAGAACATTGCATACTCATTTCATTTGGTTGGTATAGTTTTCTTCAGACTCTGTGTCAGGACATTTTTACATAGGTACAATGGCTGTCGATGTGACAATTGAATCACTTGTACCGAAAATGGGAAATGCGATAATAGTTTCTATACAGAACGAGCCTAGTATGGTATGCCAGTGACGTAGCCACGTGAGGGGTCCATGGGGTCGACATTTTCGTGTTGATAACATGAATATTTGAAGAAGACTTCATTCAGCTATTTTCGTCATAATTATACATTCACTCAAATAGCAACCGCGTCGCTTTTCATTAAAACTTTTAGCTTTAAACTTTCCACTTCAGCGCTCCTGAGAGTTGCTAAGTAATTATTGTAATGCGCAGTGAAGCTCTGAGTAGCTTTTTTAGAAGATAAGGCAGACAAAAATGTGCATTGGATAGAGAGGTTCTTTGGGGGACATGTCCTGCTTTTTTTTAGTCTGTCCAAAACACATCCAGTTCACTTCGTGATAACACGAAATTTAAGCAATGCTAGTTTTAGATGACAACTATACATATACAATTGAAATGTATCGGTCTTTGCACGAGGATGTAAGGAAAAATAGAGACGCAAATTACTCTACACTTTACAGTTCTAAGTAACCAGATTATCGAACTTGGCGCTCTTTTATACGGATGGTTCCAAGACTGATTCTGGCGTAAGAGCTGGTGTCCACGCGGACGGACTAGATATTAAATCTTTCAATTTGATTACCTTCTCACTGTAGTGTTCTTCAGGCGATCCAGGAAGTATTAATCTGGCTGCAACAAGACATTATAATGCCAAGGAATGTCTTTATTTTTACGAACAGTCAGGCGGCGAAAAACTCCCTCAAGTTCGTATACTCTAAACTTCAAAAACGGTGCTGGGTTGTCATGCCGCACATATATGGAAATGGAAAATTACTTTCATATTAGCCTGTGCTGGATTCCACGGGACAGCGCGGATATCCAGAAAATCATAAGGCAGATGAACTAGCGCGACGGGGCATAGTAAGAACTGCACCAGGAAACTAACAACACATTGGTATGGCCATGGATTCATATGCAAACACACCATCAAGCTGGCCGCCGTAAGCAAGTCGAAAATAAGATGGATTAATGGATGGATTACGACGTCTAGGACAAAGATGTTCTGGCCTAATCAGGATCTTAATGGTTCCTCTAAATTATTATCACTGAAGAGGCAAGTTATCGGCGTTATCACAGGAAACTGTTCTATCGGGGAGCACGAGCAGAACCTGTAGAAGCTGTGAGGACGAGGAGCAGGAGGAGAGAGTTTTTCACTTTCTCTGTGGTTACCAGAAAGAAGAAAATTGACTCTGGGAGCATACTTCATTGTCGGTTTGGGAGACCTGGAGAACGTTGATATGTGTCACACTCAGGCTGTTTCCGACTTAGGGTAGTAAAGATGACTTTTCCCGTGTGGTATCACAAAGGATCCAGATGTAGTCTAAGTTGGAAAAATTATAGGGTAACTGAATCTTAACGCAGAATTGATCATCATCATCAATTCATCACCATTTTTCATCAGAAATCTTATAATATTTTTGGTGTGTTTGTTCAGCCTAATTAAAATAACCTGACTAGGTGAAATTGAGCTAACGATGTAGAGCAAACTGTCAATGCAATCATTTTTATAATTTGCTGTTGTGGAATTTATAATTTTTGAGTAGCAGTCGTATTCCAAAGATAACGAATGAAAGATATTTTTTTATATTTATATTAGTTTTATTTTATATTTAAAAACTATCGATATTTTAGTTAAAAACAAAGAACAATTACTTAACGATTGGATGATATGTTTGGTATGTCTCAGATAAAGTGCGTCTATTCGTGTTACATTTCGTATAGTGAATATCAAAAATGATAAACCAAAAATTTGGTAACTCAGCAGTATTTGGACCCCTCCCGAAATAAAATACTGGCTACGTCCCTGCACCAATCTTTGCCTTTTCCATCATTGCGGGAAAGTCCGTTCATCTAAGCAAGTTCCAAAAACGTCAATAAACTTTCCGGGCATATTAAGAATTGCTGCCTTCTTCGACCTATTAGGGACACCATCAAGGTCTGGTGCTTTACCATCCTCAAGCCTGGATGCTGACTTTAGAAGTTCGGACTCTGTAATCGGGGGTCTGATGCCACTATTCGGTGTAAGGCATTGTCTCGCAAGTTCCAATGCATGCTGTGGCAACAAAGTGGAGATGTATTGTATGGCTTTTGCATAAGCGTCATCGTGACCTTTTTTTATTCGAACAACCTGCACAGTGCGGCCGACAACTTTGCTTTTGAAGAAGTTGAAGCAGCATTAATTTTTCTTACTGTCAACACCTTGTTGACTTGGCATAAGGGCAGTGGCGTAACGTTTTCCAATTTTCTTGTGTTCGAGAATGGGGGCGCCTTACGCTCAAATTTTTTTTCACCAAAAAAAAATTGATAGAACAAAATCCACATTTAAAGCAGTCTGCATTATAAGCAAAAGCAACGAACATCATTTTCTAAAAAAATGTTTTTTTTTTTTCATTTTTTGAGACAAAATTGAATCTAGAATAATTAAATAGGATCATCTATTTATCACAAAATCCAAGATTCGCGGCGAAAGAAAACCTGTTGGAGTGCCCTTCTACCTCGTAAGAATCGTTGATCCTAGACTAAAACTGATTACTATAGATCTATGGATCACATCCATAACCAAGGAAAACTAAATCGACTGAAATAAAATTCATTGCAGAGATGCTCCAAAGGCAAATAATTTACGTATCTTGACTCACTAGTTTGTCGACAGACATCTGTTTCTTGGTTTCTTGTTAACTGTTTCCCAGTTAAAAAAGAAACGTTTTCTCACTTAAACCTGTTTGAATGTTCTTAGTAACTGTGGTTAGCCATTCCGATCAATAGGTCATCCTATATCCTTTTTTCAACATTGTGAACATATTTTCCTTAGCTGAGCAATCAATTCGATATTTAAATACTCTCCAATAACTAGATTATGGGCAGCGCCCGCTCTAGCACTTACGCTGCCCCGGGCAAAACGACAAACTGCCGCAGCTAAGATTTTTTTTGAAAATGATCATGGGATGTGTCGACTTCATTTTACCAGGAAGGATGCTTTTCTGACACATTTTGAGTTATTTGAATCCCACCTAGAAATAAGTTTCCATACGAAAACAGAAGAGAAACCGGAAAAGAAGAGTCGTTCCTATCCAACTCAACCTTTATGCTCATCGAGTGCTGAATATAGCCTTTTTTATCATTATGAACTTCACTGTAAAAACAAGGTTGAATTTTACATCGAAAACTCGTTGAATTTTACACCTTTTTTCTCGCAAAATTACAGTAAACGTTTATTTTTCAACAAAATTTCTAGCATACCCACAAACTAGTGTAATATTACACAGATTTTTCAATATTACTCTATCTCAGTGTAATTTTACACCACATTTGGTGTGAAGATGTGTCATTACTTTATTCTTGTGCAACTTCACATTTTCAGCGTATATTTACCAATTTTGGTGTAAAGAATACACCTACATTTGTGTAAAACTGACTGTATCTCACAAGTGACTTGTTCTGTGTGCAGTTAGTCTGTAAATGTAAATTTACATATTTGCCGGTGTAAATTAAAATTTTTTTCGTGCAAATCTGCTTATTTCTGATTTAAATTTACTTAAGTCTAAGAGTAAGTTTACTTATTTATGTGTGCAATTTTACACCAATTTTTAAGTAAATATTTATACCGTAAAGCGTAAAATTACTCTCGTTCATATAGTGGGGTAAATTGACTACTATAATAGAAGGAAAAAAAGTTTCCTCCTATTATTGGAGTAAAATTTTTTAGAGTGTTGAGAACGTCAATGTAGACTGCAATTTCCCGAGGAAGACGTATTGGTGATGTAGTAGTCGATAAGAAATGCGCCTAAAAAGATTTAACAAAAAAAATGCGCAAATATCGCTCTGTCGTTTTTGTCAGGTAGCCGTACGTTCTTTACTAGACGAAACACGTTATTTAAATTTTAGATCAGATCATATAGGACTCCACAATCCAGACGGTTGTGGTACTAAATCGTTAGTGGAAAAGTATTCTGCCGATGAAACACTATATTACTGACAAATGCAAAAGGTAATCTAAGGACATCTTACGTCTCTAAGGTTTCAGTAATGCCAATTTGATCCCCCTATAGTGCCTCAATATCGGTAATCTCACGGAATACTACTGAGTGAAATGAACTGAGACGAGAAACCAGGGTATGTCAAGAAGCAGACTCTAAGTCAACCAATCTTGTTGATAAATCCTGGACAATTGCTTACTTCAGACCAGTGGTGTAGATAAGGGGGGGATCAAGGGGATCAATCCCCCCTTTGGTCACACATTTTTTATTATAACTTTAGGTATACGTAAAACAAAGCAAAAGTAACCTTATTGCTGGAATTATTCAACGTGTATGGTGTTTCAGGAAAACGTGAAACCATTTACAGAACTGCACTTCCTCAAAATTCAATTGTATGATAGAAGCGTATCGATAGAATAGAAACACTATACAGCACACGCCTTTACGTTCATTTACTTTTTAACATTGGATCTGGAGTTTCGCACAAGCAAGTACCACTGAAGTAATCTAGAAGTGCTGCAGGCCAAATTAAATGTAAATGATTGAAAATTTGTCGCCGGAAAATCTTAATATTCGGTTCAAAAATTTAAAAATAATGTGGAATGGAATGTGGAACCTCCCATCAAAATTTCGTTGCGAAACAGGGTCAAAATTGCGAAAAACACCAAAATTTTCGCTGTTTTTCCAATTTTGTGCTCCTAACTCTGAAACTATTCACTTCTGCGATAAACTCTTCATGAATATTACGCGTCCAAAGAGACATGTATTAAAAATCCGTTGAGCGGTATTACTACAATTGATAATTTAAATTTGTAATTTTTAACATAGTTTCATATTATGAATTAAATTTTGAGATTGAACGGTTTTTCGTTTTTGGTCGCAAAAGTTGCATTTATCTTGTTCTTCTTCTTCTGAGCCCGAATCCGTAGCTTCCCACCAAAATTTCGTTCCGAGACAGGGTCAAAATCGAAAAAAAAAACAAAAAAGTTACTATCAATTGTAACGATACCGCTTAACGCATTTTTAAGATTAATATTAGTGGAGTCAAAATATCCCAATTCAGGCCTCCAAATAGAAAAAAATAGAGTAAGGCTATTTTTTTTTTGTTTTTTAATCAGTGGGTTCCCAGGAATCTACAACTGATTTTGCTAAAAAAAAACTTTAATCGGAAAGGTCCCAAAAAGGACAAAAAAGGATACTCTTTAATCTTGACCGGAGGTCGGCATGCGGGGTATCGTATCAAAGGGGACGTCGATTACATTACATATCCGGTGTTGGTTTCCTGTTTCAAGGACCCTCAAAGGAATAAATCGAGCTTAAATGGAAAATTTTCGAGTTTCCCGTGTATCTTTCCAAAGCCATAACTACGAGAATAATTCAAGATGTCCCTACTTTTATCACTTTTCAGAATCTATAATAGCTGGAGATTCTACCATTAAATTTTCTAAGAAATTTGAAAAAAGGACACTAATTTCACTAATTTCGGCTTTAGAAAGATACAGATACGGGAAACACAAAATTTTTTAAGTTCTGCCCAATTTTATCCTTTGAGGGTCCTTGGAACAAGTAACAAATGCCGGATATGGAATGCACTTTGTATACTGTGTATTTAGAATTTTAATGCATAGTGGTCTAAATTAGACCAATCCAAAAATAGAAAACAAATTAACAAACAAACAAACGGAGTTCCGCGGTACCATAGCATTCCGTGAAGTTGTCTCTGGGGTTTCGTGAAGATATCCAAAAATAGGAAAAATTTTGAAAGAGCTTTCGACAACAAAAAGCAACCAATCCATTCGATTAAATGTTTGTAAGTTTTAAAATTCCAAAGCTTACTCTGTTACGCTGTACCAGATATCAACTTAACTGTAAAATATTTGACCAGCATCAGAGACTCGATCGATTTTCTTTTAAAACTTTCTACCATTTGAAATTAAAAAGGAAGTAGTATGCAGTGGCGGCTCGTGGCTCCAAAAGTAGGTGAAGTGACCATTAAAAACAAGGATCGATATAATGTAAATGATATTCTCAAACCATTTGTTTTACAAAGGCAAAATACTATCTTTGTCATTTCATTGACTTGCATAACTCAACCGAACAAATTTGTACATCCAGAACAATTTATCAATTTCCAAATTATCCACAAATAAAATTCTGCATCAACTAAAAACACAAAAGAAATCGCAAAGAATCACCTCATACGACGATACGGAAGTGAAGATGAGGTACATACCAGCCAAAAAGCTATTCACTTGCTAAGAAAATCCAGTGTACACATTTCGTGCTGAATACATTGTTGCAGCAGAATCGTGTATCTGAAGTGAAGAGGTGGAGCTGTGACACGATTACCTCTTCACTTGTTATTCATTCTATGGATAGGAGAAATTTTGCTGTGCAAGGGCACAGAATTTGAAGTAGAAAAATTTCGGTTTGTGATATACATAATATGTATTTTATGTACATTTTGATTATGGTTTTTTGTTGATGATTTATTGTTTTTTATTGAGTGAGCTGTTTATTGTTAGATGCTACTTTTTAATATTAAAAAAAAAGGGTTAGAGGAAATTATCAATTATATTTTGTAGTGAAGGGGCTCTTCACCTACTTCACCTGAAGAGCCGCTACTGGTAGTATGTTACCAAAAAAGCATGAAGCATGTCCACACTGTTTGTGGTCAGGTTTTTGGGATTTAAAATAAGGTGCAAATAAAATAGAGGATTACATTTGTGTTAATCAAAACTTTTCTACGATTTTTTTAAAACGAATGTTTAACTGTCCAAATTTTATGTTCTACCTATCCTTGTCAGACAATTGGCTGATAGCTACGGACTCGAAATTTATAGCAAATATACATATATAGCTGTTACGGTGTCCTACAAGTTTAAACATTTTAGAAATATCTACTCACGAATTTTTAAGTTATTCGGAAAATTTCGATTTAAAAACACAAAAGATGTACTTTATCCACATTCGCTGCTTTACTTTGATAGTGGCACAACTCCGAAAATTGTGATTTCCCGTTTTTGGGCTCAAATGATGCCAAATGTGGCAGTTTTTAATTTTAAAAATTTTCCCATTCCAATCTTTAGTAGATTTCTTGTAAAATGTACTTGTGCCGTTATCCAATTGCCTCCGGTTTTTCATGGATACTGGCATAAAAAAAATGTGCCCGTATCCAATTGCAATGAGTTGTTTTAAAATATCTTCAATTTTTCATGACCACTGGCATAAGAATATACAGTGCGTACTCGATAATCCGAAGCCTCGAAACCTCGAATTTCCAGTAATCCGGATCACCTCAAAGATTACATTGTACACTCTGTAGTCCGAATTTCAAGAGCTTCTCTAATCCGAATCTGACTTTTTTCTCATAATAACAGTGATATTATCGTCCGAAATAAAAACAACAGTTTTCTTTGTTCTTGGAAAAAACAAATTCTAGAATAACAGAGTGAAATTCTTCGAAAATAGAAAACAGATTCTTCGAACAATTTGATTAAATTCGTCCATTTCCTCGAAATTTAGAGCAAATTAAAGGCTTCCACTAGTCCGAATTCCTCTGTAGTCCGGATCGACCCTGGTTTTCAATAGTCCGGATTATCGAGTACGCACTGTAACTTTAAATTATGAATAACCGCTTCAGTAGGATTTCTTGATTTTTCAGTAGAGTAGTTTTAAATTTAAGCCTATTTCTGACATCTTGCAGATTTTTAAGTTCAATACGCTGGTTAACGTTTGAATAATGGTTGAAATACATTTCCCGCGTCAGCATCAGCATCGGCAGAGGCATCGGCATCAGCAGAAAAATTTCAATTTAGAACACACGCATTTGCCTTTGATGACCCACATTGACAGCAGAAGTAGAAAAAATGCTTCTGCTGCTGCTGCTGATGTCAATGTGGGTCATCAAAGGCAAATGCGTGTGTTCTAAATTGAAATTTTTCTGCTGATGCCGATGCCTCTGCCGATGCTGATGCTGACGCGGGAAATGTATTTCAACCATAAGAATAGTAGCTTATGACCAAAAAAAATACCAAATGTCCTTTTATTGTAGAGAAAAGTCGACTTTTTTTATTTATTTTGTATAAATTCCAAAACTAAATTCACCATTTGGTAAAAATTAAATTAACCCTCCGTCGGGCGCACCCGGCCTGACAGGCCAGCAAAACAGTTTCTGCCCTGCTCCATGCTAGTAGCGGGGCCCACAACTTTTTAGACTGACTGCCTTTTATTAATTTAAATTTTTCTAACGAACAATGGATGCGGTATTTTTCATAAAATTTTCTTTCTTGGTTTTTTTCTGGTAAATCGATAATTTTATTTCTGTATTATACTTTTTAGTAAATAGGTTTCTTAGTACTCTATTTAGTTTAATTATATCCCTTAGATACTAATAACTTAATTTCCGAAAAGTATCTGAAATTTAGACATATTAAGAAAAAAGGACCTCTGAGCCCGAGTGCGCCCGATCTTGTTTTGATTTGAGGTGCGCCCGACGGAGGGTCAATATTCTCTATGTCATCAAGGCGTATATCGGTGATAACTGGAAAACGCAACCCCAATAATTTCCTTAATAATGAACCCAAATTCATCAATCTTTAACAGCAAGTGACCTTCAATATGGACAACATCTTAATTAATTCAATATGATAAGATAGCCCGACGTTGCCTCATGCTTTGGCCGCCTGAATTATTGACTTCCAATTGTCGCGGTGACGCTACCTTATGTTCCAGACCATCAGGGCTCCCAGCGAGCCCTCGGTCGTCTACGCAATCCTACCTTCTTCGGCATGCGACTATTATCACTTTGTTGATACGTAGTTCAACTTCTTTTGCGGAGAGATTATGTAGAAAGCTAAAATCGCTTAATCTTCGATACATGATATCGATGTCATCATCATATCGTTCCGCTTTGTCCATATTCATGGCACGAGTGCGAGTTTTGGATAGATCAGTAAGTCTATATTGCACACTGACCTGAGAGATCAATAATTCATCGTCATCTTTGTCAGCTGCACCAGTTTTGCAGGTATGATTTGTTCTCCGTACGGATTAATTCTCTTTTCCAGAATTTTTAATAAAAGTCATACAAACTGATGAGCTGCTGTAATTCTGTATTTCTCACATTTCAGCTTGACATCCTTTCTTATTGGTGATATTAGCCCCCAATTTTGATAATGGCATTTCATTAAGGTTGCTCAGAAGCGATGGAACCTGGAATCCTAACGAATCGTAACGGTTCTCTCGATATTCAATGTCAAAGTTTTACTTTTCGATGAAGCGAGCTCAGTATTTTTATAGGATAAGGGAGATATTTCCGCTTTAGAGATTTTCAGTGCACTCCTATTGATTCACATCAAACGGAAAAAAATACCCCTAATTTCAAATTAAAGACTAAACCATCCCAAAAGAAATGTCAAAATTTGATATTTAATATCTGGAGAACCGTTACGGTTTCGCGAAAAAGGTTTGGAGATTCGATCGTTTCGGGCTAATATTAATGAAATTGTATCATCAAAATTTGGCGCCACAGATACTGAAATGGTGCCCAATTTCATCTTAAAATAACATAAGCGGTCTTAAATAAACGTAAGCGGTTAACCTCCAATCATATCCCGAAATTATATAATTCACTTTATAATAATCTGTAATAGACTGTGTACAATTCACAGGATATTAATTTGTGTACGAAAATAAAACTAACAAAAAATGAAATACTTGTTCATCAATAATGGCACATTTTAGAAAAATGCGTAAAAAAGCAGGTTAAACTGAATTTGGTCCTAAAATTTAATTATATAATGTTTTTAGCTACCCGTACACAGGTAATAGTAAAAACTGGATTGAATAGGTTGAACGGTTGACTGTATATTTAAAAATAACCTTTTTCGTGAATCTTTAATTGCTTCTCCTGAAAAATTGCATTTTCGGAGTTGTGCCACTATCAATATAAAGCAGCGATTATGTATACTGGGCATTCCCAAGGAGCTCTCGTCTTCACAATTTCCCTTTTCTGGACATAAAACTATGATTTATTTTAATCCCTGTTTTGATGTGTTCCGACCAGAAAAGCGACGATGCTAATTGACTCCAAAAAATTTGGGGACCACTGATCTAACCCAATATAAAGCTTTGAACCTCTCTCACTCTCTCAAATCACAGTAGCGAAAATTTGTTCGAAAATCGGAATACTGTGGAATCAATCACCGTAGTAAAATGCCAAAATTATCGATGCAATATTTTGAGGACTCAGTTTTTTTCGTATGGCAAAATTGCTATCTATTTTGTACCAAAATTTGCTCAAAAAACTGAATTTGAGGTCTAATAAATACAGAGATTTTATTCTGAAGTTCAACATTTGATCACCGTAAAAGTATAAGTAATCTTGCAAAATGATCCCCCTCCTCTCCTAAAAGCTATCTACGCCACTGCTTCAGACTCTAGCTTCTTGAAATTTGATCTGTTTCCTGAGGTTCTTAACGACTAGTTACGATACACTAACATAGTTACTTCCTTCGTGTGCTTTGTTCGCTTAACTAAAAACGTTTGTAATTTATGGATTGTTCTGATGATTGTTGAGTTAAGTTGCGTCTCCCCGGTGCAAACAGAGTATAATACTTAGAGATCCAAGATCCAATCTTGAACATACCCAAAATTGAATGTTTTTCTACTATCCTAGATTCTATAGCTCACTTACGCATTTTTCTGGCATATTAGTAAAAATGCATGTCTTTTGAAAGAACGGTTACCCAAGGATCTATCAAACAAAATATTGTTATGATTTTGGATTTGGGGGCCCCTTCGGCTTGGGGGCCCGTGTTCCACACATGGAACACCGTACGTTACGCCACTGCATAAGGCCCAAGTAACAATTTCATCCCTATAATACTTCGTAAAATATTATCTTCTAACGACATCTTCTAGGGGCACTTTACAGGGTATAAACTCTGAATAATAGTCCAATAATGGCGTTTGGCGCCGTTTTTTGATCCAATTGCACCTTATTGTAGCACTGAACTAAGCTTTGAAAAAGACATACATCAATGTGTTATGTCATCATTTTCTGTCATTTTCTCGTGAAAAAAATAAAAAAAAAATTCCCCCAGCCAGCGTCGAACCAGCGACTGTCGGACGCCAGTCCGACGCCCTAACCACTCGGCCAACCTCACATATAGTTAACATTGCTCGTAAACACTACAAGTACTCAACACTTCTTTATCGACTCTTCTCCATTGCACCTTCTTCTTTATATGTCAGTCAATTGAAGTTGAATAAATCCACACATTCATCAACAAAATGCAGACATTTTCTGCGCTGAGATTATCTTAATTGATTCATAAGTTAACAAGGAGTGAGGAAATGTTAGTTTCATGCAATATTTCAATGAATTCAATTCAAGAAACGTGGTATTCCGGAGCACTTCATAAGTGCAATTCAATAAATCACAAAGTCCATCCTTCAATAAAACTAGGCTGAACAATTTATTGGATGACCATACGAATGTCACACGATAAAAATGACACCGACTGTGCTATAGAAGAATATATGCATGTGTGTGAGTTAACTAGAGAAACTATTGCATGTGTGTGCTGTATCATCCAATAAAACACAAGAGTGGAGTATTTAAAGGAGTGTCTTTTTTAGGTTGACGTTTAGAGACAGTTTTATCGAAGTTTTATACCACAATCTTTGAATTTATTCCATAATGATGACAGAAGCTTTCTGGAAAATACTTTAAGTATGGTTTATCGGATCAAAATATTACTTTAAGCGATGTCACACGATAAATGAATTCCGTGGTACTATATGGTTGCTACAGTGTGAAGTGCTTCTTTAAAGCAAACGAATTGTTGCTTGGGGGGGGGGGGGTAAGTCTTGCTTTTTTTAAGCTTTTATTTTGAGTTTCTTCCCGTAGATTTATCCGATTTTCCCGTTATAATAATAATGTGTGTGCCATTTAATAACGCTATGTACCTATGTTTCGCATGAACTTGTTACGAATGCAATTAAATAGATTCTTCATAAAAAATTTAATAGTTGTATATACTCTTGTAGCTACAATACGCAATTAAAAATAGCTTCTAAATATAAATAGTAATCTATTCCTATAAAACATAAAGAATTCCCATTTAATATAACATAATCAATAGTAATTCTCACGGCAGCTAAAATGCGGCAACGTTCCCTGACGTTTTTCTAAAAGAAAGTTTTTTTTCAGAAAATAAAAATATTGTTATAAAAATAATATTTCGATATTACCCATTCTGTCGACATTGTACACACTTCCTTTTCCATAGTTATTATAAATTATCACAATGATGGCTATTATTACCAGTGTAATAGTTATTGGAATCCATACCAAGCTTGACTCGGAGGTTCTAAAAGTTGAAAAAGGACATTACATATAGTAGATTTACCGGTTTGATACTTTTATAATTTAATTAACGCGTTCAACGCACTTACTTGCTTAACTCAGCATTAACGTCGATAGAATGATTGTCATCTATTTTGTCCGTTACGTTCAAATCGAAAAATTTCTCGAATGTGTTAGGTTCTTCCGACGACGAAGGCATCTCTGCGTTAAAGGAATTCAGTGTTGTCGAGACATTTTCCTCTTCATAACGGTATACGTTATCGTTTTCGTGAGTCGTCTCACTTGTTGAGAATGGTTCTGCATTATAGTCTTTATTGATTGTTGTTATTTCATCTTCTGCATAGTCATAGAAATGCCAACTAGATGAGTTCTCTTCAGGAGTACTTGTAGTTTGTGGTGTATTATTCCATAAGCAAGTATTGATGTGCTTGGATTTTTGGTATCCTTCATTGCAGACACAAACATTTTCACCAACACAATAGCCATTGACGCATACTGGATCGCATTTCCGTGTGCATTTACCGGAGATTGGGTTCTTTTCAAAGTCGTCTTGACATGTGCAAATGCCAGGGGCTGAACAAAACCCGTTTTCGCAATTGTAACATATAGGTTCGCATCTGAGGAAAATACAAATACACATAAATAAAATCTGAAAAATAAATAGGGAGGAAGCTTTAGGTTGAACAGCTATTGTCGAGACGCAGCCTACGTAAAGCTGCGTTGGCCGTCCTTTGTTCGGAAAAGGAGTTTAGAAACTCAAAATGATTTCGACTCCCCTTCGGAGCGCAGGTCATTCATTAAATTCATCTCATTCTGTGAGATCTGTGCATCTCTTCGGGTACATCCTCAATGCACCTCATATAATCAGGGAGACACAATCAGGACTTGCAGAATGAGCCGATATCGGTGAATGACCTGCACAAGTAGGAGTAGATAAGACAGTGTGCATTAGAATGGGTATGGTCACGATGATGCACTCAATGGTACAGACGACCATGACGAATCGCGACACCCACGCAAACATATGAAACACGTCTTTTTTCTAGAAAAATCTTTTAAAATATCCGTTCAGACATCATACCTGTTTTCATCTAATTTCTTATATCCACTTTTACAGCTGCAAACGTTCGGTGCTATACATTTTGCGTTAATGCAGATAGTTTCACATAAGGGAATGCATTTCCCAGAAAATTTTGTATATCCTTTGCAACAATCTTTTTTAATTTGCTCTATAAATTCAATTTTCTCGAAACCATTTTCACGCACTTTCATCGGACGCTTCACGGATATATCACAATATGCACTCTGATCTATGGTCAAACTTAATTTGAATAATACGAAAAGTATCAAAAACAATGTCAACATGTTTCAGTCTTATCTTCCGAGTATGTAGAATATGTGCAAAGTTCTTTTACGCACTGACTATATAAATGAAATTACACGAAGCCTAGATGGATGTCTTTCCGGATTTAGTAGTAAACATCTGAATCAGCGTTTTATCTAGGAAAATTTCCAAGAGTGACAATCAAAATTGAATTCCCTAGATGTGAGATGACGTCATCTCAGGCAAGGAATATTGTAAATTAACAGAATGAAATTTCTTTTACTGACAATTAAACTGCTCTTCACAATGGTTTCCGCAAAACCAATGATACTGAAGCTTACAAAAGATTTTGAGCTAGCAGTGTTGAATGAAGCAATAAATTGAAGCACTGGCCGACACTAAGGAAATCCAAATCCTAAATGTCTATAGGTTGACTGTGACTTCTAAGGTGTAAATTCTTGGACCTAGTCAGGGACGTACTGAGCAAACATTTGTGGGGGGGGGGGGGGGGTGAAAAGTAAAATTATCCGACTACATTTGAAAATTCACCAATTATAATATATTTTTAAGCGTTCATATAAACATCGCAAAACACAAAGATTGAAACACGAAGGATTGTATGAATATTTGACACGCGCCGTAACTTAATTTTGGA
The DNA here is from genome assembly GCA_949715475.1 of Microchrysa polita. Lineage (NCBI taxonomy): Eukaryota > Metazoa > Arthropoda > Insecta > Diptera > Stratiomyidae > Microchrysa > Microchrysa polita. The sequence goes on along the minus strand of OX454418.1, from coordinate 63,805,471 downwards.
CCATCGCTCCACAATTCGATGTAATCAATTTTATCGACCATATCCCTTGCAGAAAACATCAGCATCAAATTGTCTAAACGTTCATCCGCCATTAGGGGATTCAGACTATCGACAAGATTTACTAAATCTTAGATTTAGTTGACAGTTGTACCATATTGTACTGCAATTTGAATAATGCAAGTACATTCTACGATGCATTTTGATTTTAATCACATACGGTTTAATCCTGTAGGCCGTTTTCGACTCGATTAATTTAGTGGTTATACACTTACGGTCAAAAGCGCGTGTATTTGTACGTGTTTTTCGAAAAGTATAGCAGTTATCCATAAAAATCGTATGTCATTGAAAATATTAAGGCCTCAGCTTTACGTTGGTACCATTTTAACCAATATTTGGTGAGCACTTTTAAAATTGATGCTCTTTGAACGAAAACGTAGCGAAAATGAGCAAATATGAAAATGGATTTTGGTTAGGTTTTTTGCAAATAAAACAAAAACTGTTGGAAAATAAGTTAAGTATTTATTATTTTAGTATTTGGTATTTCCTCCTCTTGCTCTAATGACAGCTTCCAGTCGATTCTGCATTGATTTGATCAATTTGCAGATAGTATCTTGAGGAATACCATTCCACTCCTCTAATAGGGCTGCCTTCAATTCTTCAGTGGACGAAGGGACTGGATTTCTGGCTCGGACTCTCTCTTGAGTTCGTCCCATAAGTGTTCAATTGGATTGATGTCGGGACTGCGCGCAGGCCAGTTAAGTGACGACATATTGGCTTCATTCAAGAACTGCCGAGTGAGGCGCGACGCATGACACCGGGCATTGTCGTGCATAAAAGTAAAGTTCTCGCCAATAAATGCTGCATAGGGCACAACGTGGACCCGGAGAACATCGGTAACATATCGCTCAGCTGTCAGCCCTCCTCCTCGGCCTCTTGCGGGCACGAATACGAGATCCGTTTTTCCCTCCAATGAAATGCCAGCCCACATCATACAGGAACCGCCGCCGTATGCAACCGTTTCAGTGAAACAGCACTGCGCAAATCGCTCAGTTGGACGCCTGTAGACTCGACATCTTCTGTCACTGCCATGCAGACACATTCTCGACTCGTCAGTGAACAATACTGAGATCCATTCCGTATCGCTCCAAGTAAGATGATTACGAGCAAATAAGAGGCGCGCTTGTCGGTGTCGTGCAGTCAATTTGGGGCCCCTGGCAGACCGTCTTGGAGTGATATTCACTTCCCTTAATCGTCTCCTTACCGTGCGGTCACTGACAGCTACTCCGCGAACACGCCTCAGGTTCCGCTGCGCAGCAACACCCGTGAGGAAACGATTTCGTAACGTACTTGTTACAATGAAACGGTCGTCTCTCTCTCTGAAGTGCATCGAGGGTTCTTGGTCTCGAATTAAAGCTACCAGTCTCTCGAAATCTCCTGCTAACTCTCGAGACAGCAGACTGACTCATTCCAAGACGGCGAGCGACGGTTCGCTGACTATGATTCTCCGACAATAGGGCTACAACTTGTGCCGCCTGATCTGGCGTCGGTCGTATCCATTGATGAGAAAACAGTGATTGAAATTACTTCAGAGGTAAGTTACCTAACTTTCCTGATGCAACTGATAATGAGAAACCGATTACGGGCGCTTTTATAGGGGTAGTTTACCTGACCTGACCTTTACCTGAAACTTCAATTTTTCTGGGTTTTTTGTTACAAGTGGCAATAATTTAAAAAGTGCAAAGCAAATGTTGATAAAAAGGGTACCAACAGGTAGCTAAGGTTTCGAACTTTTAAACGACATACGACTTTTATGAATAACTATCATACTTTCCAAAAAACACGTTCAAATACACGCGCTATTAGGTTGAGTCGATACTTTTGACCGTAAGTGTAGTTAGAGGTACGGAAATTTCGTTTTTACGAAATAGATGCGAATTTCAGCGAAATTTGCTCATTTTTGCGAATTGATGCGAAATGTTCGAACTTGTACTTTTTCCACGAAAAGTTAGTTTTTCTCTAAAAAAGAATCAATTATGGAAGATAGTTTTTCATCTCAGATTGATTACCGTTAATAAGAAATAGAGAAATTTCCAAAAATGCAAGAATTAACAGACGAGCACGATGCCTTGCCAAACACCGAGCAAGGTGTTTAGGATGCATTAATGAACTTCGTTTTTTGCATCGGGAATTTTGAAGCTAAAGCTTTTCTCGTGGTGCGAGGAGCCCCAAAATTGAAATCGACTGTACATAGAAAAAGGGAAACAGTACTAGCGAGTTCTGCCTCAGAAGTTTCTCTTTTTACCGTGACTTCTTGAGGGGCGTATGTATTGTCAAAAACATTTCTCGACAACTGAACTCATAGTAATGATTCAGTTTTCAGACACACTACATACTTCCTAGTCGATTTTTTTTTGCTATTTGAGCATTAGTTTCATTGTGATTCCCTAGAATTTCTAGTTTAATAAACTTTAACAGCAACAAAATGTTCAAAATTACGTTTTTATGCGAATTTCAGCGAAATTCCTAATTTTCAAAATTAGTTTATGTGAAATTCCCGTTTTTTATTTGCGAAATTTCCGTACCTCTAGTTATAGTAAATCCTATCAGTAGTGTGAATCCCTTCTAACGTTCGTAAATGATTGATTTATTAATCCTAATTTACTAAATGATCGTTCGCTCGAAGCTGATGTTACTGGACATAAATAGCCATAAATTGTCTCTCGCATCTAATGGCGTATCCAGACAATGCAGCTTGTTGCAAGTTGGAAGCCTGTTTAGACGATACGATATTCTCTTCAACTCCAACAAATCCATGGTGTAAACAGAAGTTGGAAGTTGAAGCGGCCGTAAATCGTTATCTTAGAATAAAAGGGAGATTCCATTTTCAACGGTTATTTCTCATTAAAAATGGACTCTTTGAAAAATGTTCACCATACATTGGCATACACTCAAAAGTTTCGTACCCCAATAGACTACTCATCTCATCAGGAATTAACTTTTCGTCTATTGGGGTGGTAGCTCGACCCTTTTTTATAAGCCTGGTGTCAAGCAAGGCTCCAACTATTATTGGAGGCAATATTGCGAGCTAACCACTTTCACTTATATACAGTGCCAAATACGGCTCTATGAATTAACGCCCCAGGAACTATCGCCCCAAAAATTTTATATGAAATTGGGGCGATAGTTCATTATGAAATATCGCCCCAAATATAGGGCAAAAGTTCCTAAAATTTTTGGGCCATAGTTCATACAGTTTGGGGCAATAATTCCAATTAAACTATCGCCCCAAAATCATCCTTTATAAAAATGAACTATCGCCCCAAAATTGGGACAATAATTCATTTTCATTATTTGATTTACTATTTGCACTTTGTTTCAATGATTTGATAAGAAATAAAGTAATTTGATAAGAAAAGTGGAATATTTCCGCTTTACACATCAAAAATAAAATTTTAAATTTCATTTGCCTCTCTGTCTATAGCAACCTTTTCAATTCTTGCTCGCAAATATATTTAGACTTTTCATATTATTAACATCTTTGCCTAATTGGTAAAGCTTACTATTCTAGTGGGACCAAGTGGGACTGGACAATGTGTAAAGCGGAAATATCCCCCTTTTCTTATAAAATTACTTAACTGGCTTCATAGAAAAGTCAAAATTGAATATCTGGAGAACCGTTACGATTTCGCAAAGAAGGATTGCAGATCCGGTCGTTTCAGGCTAATATTAACGAAGTGGCTTCATCAAAATTTGGCGCCGCAGATATTGAAATGTCCCCTAGACGACTTAATTTTGGGGCGATTGTTCATTCCAAATTTGGGACGATAGTTCTAATGAACTATTGCCCCAAAATTGGGGAGGTAGTTCTAGGATGATAGTTCATAAATTTTGGGGCGATATTTCATTTTATTTTGGGCAAAAAGTTCATTATGAACTATCGCCCCGAAATTGAGGCGATAGTTCATTTTCGTTTTGGGGTGATAGTTCCTGGGGCGTTAATTCATAGAGCCGCCAAATACTACGAGGGTACCAATCTAAATTAATTGTAAACTTTACCGTAAATCGTTATCAGCTGTTGCAATATATATTAGTACGGGAAAAATAAGGCATCATTTTAATTTTCTTGTGGATTCTAACGCATTAAAGGAAACATGTCCGAATAAGTATACAGGGTGCCCGATAAGTGAACGTCACGCCTGAAGTTGATGATAGTGTACATGATACCGCCTACGATAAAAAAATCAACGAAATTTCAGTCACCTATTTTTACGCAATCAAAAGATAGACGAAAGATTTTTGAAGTTATAGTTAAAATACGAATACGAGTATTGCAACTTATGTCCTTAAACATCGACAGGTATTCTTTTGTAAAGATATTTATGCCGAAAATCACAATCCTACATATTCCTACTGAGGTTAAGTTTGCCGACTGCAGATGAAAATTGAAAATGTTCGGGGGTGAGACATCCACCCCCCCCCCCTTAGCTTCGTCCCTGGACCCAGTGTATCTCAATGTGTACTTATAACTACTTACTCGTATATTCAGCATACAATGCGAACATCTCTCCAGTGCCAGTGGAGACAGTCTGCTGATAAACCCAGTTTTGATAACAATTGATGCAATTTTTCTGTACTTGTATGACCCAACAACATCCTAATAAGAAAGATTTGCTATGTATATTTCAAATTCTTTAGAAATTCTTTAGACATAATTATAGTTTACAGACAACAGTGAGTAAAATTGTTTAAATTAAAGTTTTAAGAGGTTAGTACTCGTTCACCATAGTTTTGCAGTGGATGTTATCAAATAGGAACTCCCCGAAATTATGGCGATATATATTCCACCCACAACCAAAGAAAACGTCTAGAAAGCCTATGGGTTGGAATTTGGGTTTCCCTGCTGTAATGATATGTAAAACGAGACCGAGGCTAATTTCGGGCGCGGCCGAAATTTGGATACCCTTCACTCTAAAAGTTTTTTGGGACGTACCTGTGACTTGTACGGTATTTACTCCTCTCCTTTCCGTTTTCACCATAAGTTTCGGGCGCCGATAAAACAATATTTGAGTGAGGTTCGCTTGGAACAATTAGGCAAATAAAAACTATTGATCCTATCAGGAAAAGTGGGTTTACTCCCATACTGACGTCACAATATGGAAAACCGCGTTTTCCCGCGGATAGCGAAGAGCGACAAAATTATTATTTTCACAACTAATTCGTATTAGCCAAGCGGCAAACTATGCCATACTCACCAAGTCGATCCGATCAGGAAAAGTGGGTTTTCTCCCATAGGGACGTCATAATATGGAAAACCGCGTTTTCTCGCGGATAGAAGGGAGCGACAAAATCATTATTTTCACAACTTATTCGTGTTACCCAAGCGGCAAATTATTACCTACTCCCCAAACCGATCCGATCAGGAAAATTGGGTTTTCTCCCATAGTGACGTCATAATAGGGAAAACCGCGTTTTCCCCGGCATAGCGAAAAGCGAAAAAATCAGTCTTTTCTTAATTTATTGTTATTAGCCAAGCGACAAATTTTGACATACGGGGAGTAGACACGATGCGATCAGGAAAAGTAGGTTGTTTGAGATAGTGACGTCACCATAATATGGAAAAGTACATTTTCCCGTTAATAGCGAGGAGCGACAAAATCGTTATTTTAACATATCATTCGTATTATCCTTGCAGCCAATTATGACATACTCCGCGACTTGATTCGAGTGGGTAAAGTGGGGTTGTGCCATAGTGACGTCACAAACAGGAAACCGCAATTTCCCGCTGATGGTGAAAAGCAAAAAACTTTTTTCTTTCACAACTAATTCACAACAAAATAGTGGAAGAGAACGGTACAAGTCCCGACTTGATCCTTGAAAGTTGTTTCGCTAACTTGACGTCAACTTAGCGAGACACCTATTTTCTCAGTGAAAATGAAGAGCGACAAAATTAATTTTTCCACAACTAATTTACAACAAATTAGCGGCAAATTACTGAAAAGTCGCCGAGTCGATTTTCAAAAGTTGTTCCGCTAACTTGATGTACGTCATATAAAGTATATATATTTATTGATTAGTGTGACGAGAGAAATCGATTGAGCGATGTCCGTCTGTCTGTCCAGTAATGCAAACTAGTCCCTCAGTTTTAAGGCTATCGGGCTGAAATTTTGTACACAAGTTTCTTTTTAGTGTACGCTGTAACTATATATGTCGCAACGAATGGAATCGAGCCATGACGTCATGAGGCTGCCCCTGAAAATTAGGTTTTTCCAAGAAAAACTTGTTTCTTTATGTACCAATCTTAGCCAAACTTCACTCAAGTGTGTTCCTAGGAAAGCCTCAAAAACATGTCTAGGAACGGATGGAATCGAAACATTACGTCATAGGGCTACCATACAAACCAACATCTAAAAATTAAGTTCTTCTAAGAAAAACTTTTTCATTTTTAATGCGACCTTAACCAAACTTTACTGAATTTGTTCCTAGTAAAGCCTCAAGAAATATATGGGAACGGATGAAATCGGAACACTACGTCATAGGGCTGTCATACAAACCAACGCCTAGAAATTAGGTTCTTCTAAGAAAAACTTTTTTGCTTATGAACCAATCTTAACCAAACATCACCCAAATGTGTTGCTAGTAAAGCCGCAAAATATATCTAGGAACGGATTAAATCGGAACACTAGGTCATACCAACCCCTAAGAATTAGGCTTTTCTAAAAAAAACCTTTTTCTTTGGTATGAACCCATCTTAGCCAAACTTCCCCCAAATGTGTTCCTAGTATAGCCTCAAAACATATCGAGGAGTGGATGAAATCGGAACATTACAACATACGACTGTCATACAAACCAGCCCCCAAATATTATTGTAAGAAAAACTTGTTTCTTTTTTAATCAACCAAAATTCATCCAAGTGATCCAACAGATGGAATTGGAGCACGTCATAGTGCTGCGGTAGAAATTGTTAACGCTAAAGAAGCTTATGTTCCATTCAAATGTGACAAGTATTAAAATTTCGGCCGCGCTGCATTAAAAGAAAAATTGTTATATAATAAGTTAGATCCCAGAAGAGGATCATTCCGCAATTCTTGTTTCCTTATCTGATACGCTTAGCACGGCATACATAAGTCATCTATAAAATATATTTTTTTTTTCTTCCTCTATGCGAGTTCTTGAAAGTCTGACAATTTTGAGCAAATTAAAAAAAAAGAGACTGAGTTCTAATCGTGCGAATAGCAATTGGATATTTTAGGTTTTGCGTGCCTTCCAGGTATGTACATGGGTATTTTAGGGTATACACTAATCGTGTTATTCGCACGATTAGAACTAGATCTCGTTGAACATTTGCCAAGAGTTTTTTCAATTCAATTCAGTTATTTGTTATGTCCGCTGTAGTTGAGAGCGGTTCTTCAAAAGACATTGAACACAAACCTTTTTAGCACAACGGACCTGAATTACATGCATGATACTACGAATATAAGAGATAACGACACGCGCATGTGTCTTCATCCTTGTTGTTGAGGTCTACGTCACTCAGAGACTTGCATACTCTGGAGAAGACATTGCGACGAATGGTCTGGTCCGAGTGGTCTTGTGATTCCCTGTGGAGCAATAATGGGTCTGAGGCAGGGGTGTGCACATATGCAGGTGCACCCCCCGACAAAACTTCCATAATGAACTCATCATTTGTTGAATATCTAAAAAAAACTTCACAAGCGCACGCGAAGTACATACTCTGGGTGTTAGCCGTACATGTAACACAAGCCACGCATTGAATATGTCGCGACCAGCGTCCAACATCTAGCATACATCTATCTAGCACCCTCGGTGTGGTGCACACTGCACAGAGTCATATCAACTGGTGCACTCGCTCCAAAATCAGATATGTGAATGGTTCCCGGGGCAAGGAAATAGTGCAAAATTTACACTGGAGTTTGTGCACGGATAGGCTGTGCACATCACTTGGAGATGAACTGAATTGATGATGAAGAATTAGGGTGAGAATTTTCGCTGAAATATAAGAATGAGTAGAGATTTTTTGATTCACTTTAGAAATTTCGTTTTCTTGTCTGTTATGCAAAAAGAATAGTGATTCTGTTTAGTCGAAAAAAAAAATATAAATCTTTGTTTGCTGGTAAAAATAAGATGCCAAAAACTGCTTTCAGGAATTGTTTTTATTTTCGCAAAAACCTGAATGCAAGCGCACTCGTTAAGTTTCATAGATTAAAACCGGGAACAAGGATTTAACTAAGATTCCACCAACGTCTTAATTTAGGAGGGAGGATTGAATGTGGGATTTGGTTACGTAACAAGATTTAACTGGCTATTGTTCAAAGCTTTTCTTTCGAGGACCTGTTAGAAATCCACATAATCAAAAGTTGAATTTTCATTGGGTGATTTTTTTCTTTTGAGTGAGGATTTGAACTTACTCTCTCCATTTGTCAATGGGTGAATCCTTGTTTCGGCTAGTGGGTAAACCCTTTTTTGCATTGTTGCCGATCTTTTCCGAGGCAATAGTTCGGCCATAAGGATCTTCATTTTTAGTATGGTTAGAATTTCAACATCTATACAGAATTTTTGTTTTTTATTGTAAATATTTATTGTGGGGCTGTATTTATAACAAAATCCTTGAATCTTCGTTTAACTGTGCTACGAGGCAACTTTAAACGTTTCGCACAGGGATGATTCCCCCCCTATGCGACATTCGTGTTCCACCGAGCACGGTGTTATTGTGTAAGTGATTAAACCTACTCGATTCATACGCTTTAAATTTTTATACGTGTACTAAATGAAATCGAACCGGTTTAAGGATATAATCTTCTAATATATAAAATTATCCTCAAAAAGTTTGTTTCCAAACTCCTTCGAAACGGCTGGACCGATTTTTATGAAATTTTGTACATATCCTTGCTAGGTATGGGAATCGGTCGTAAACTATAAGCGAAGCGCCCCCCTCTTCTTTTTATCGTTAATTTAGTATTTTGTACAGGAAGTGATTAAGCCTACTCGATTCATTCGCTTTAAATTTTTATACGTGTACTAAATGAAATCGAACCGGGCTTAAGGATATGATAGAAATATGATGATATGACGTGTAATGGAGCCATAATAAATCCGTCGATATCTCCGCAATTCTTTGGCGGAGTGACACGATTGAAGTGTCGCCGGACTCGCCACAAAATTGCCTAAAGAGTCATTGGAACCACTTCCCCAAGTAGAGCTCAGGGTGGTCGGAGATCCGTCGATATCTCCGATAAATTGCATTCAAGGTGAAAATGTTTTTATGTACATACATCCTGGATGTTGTCACAGCAATTTCACAATCAACTTCGTACTGCTTCGGAAATCCGTCGATATCTCCGCAATCCTTTGGCGGAGTGTCACGATTGAGGTGTCGCCGGACTCGCCACAGAATTGCCTATAGGGTCTTTGGAGCCTCTTCTCCGATCAGTGCACAGGGTGGTCTGGTCAGAGATAGCCGTCAACCTGGATGCTGGCCATCTCCGCAATCCTTTGGCGGAGCGACACTATTGGGGTGTCGTCGGACTCGCCACAAAATTTCCTAAAGGGTAATTGGACCCTCTTCTCCAATTAGATCACAGGGTGGTCGGAAGTCCGTCGATATCTCCGATAAATTGCATTCAAGGTGACTACGTTTTTACGTACATACATCCTGGATGTTGTCACAGCAATTTCACAATCAACTTCGTACTACTTCGGAAATCCGTCGATATCTCCGCAATCCTTTGGCGGAATGACACGATTGAGTTGTCGCCGGACTCGCCACAAAATTGTTTAAAGGGTTATCGGACCGAACAGTGTACAGGATGGTCAGCGATAACCGTTAATAACCGATAACCGATAAATTAATGATTTTCCGAATAACTCACACTAATAATAACACTCCCAATATTTTTGAAGGGCAAGTGCAGTCTCATCAATCAGTCAGGGGGTTGAGTATGTTGTTGTTGCCTTAACCCCTTATGAAGTAGTGGCGCGACGCAAATTTATCGCTTTGTTTCCATATCCACTTTAGTTTCACCATCGATACGTCGATCCCAATAAATTATAATTAGCAGGTGTCTCTCTCTGGTTCCTTTTAACGCCTAGTGGGACATAGGGCATTGACTACGCCTCTTTTCCACCTCTGCCGGAGTTTGGTATTTCTGGAGATGTTGTGGTTTTGCCGGAGAGGAGTCAGACTGAAAAATACTGCTCGGGCTTTATTTATACGCGACTCTACATCGGCATCAGCCCCACCATCCGCGGTCACTACGCTTCCAAGGTAAGTAAAGTCCTCGACTTTTTCTATCGGTTGTCCGGAGATAGAAATGGTGTTTTGCCCTCCTGATGACAAGCTCATGTATTTAGTCTTAGCGGCATTAATTTTTAAGGCAGCGCTTCGACTTTCACTATGCAAAGCATCCGTCATTTGAGCCAGATTATCTGGTGTGTTTGAGAGAAGGCAAATGTCGTCCGCGTAGTCCAGGTGCTGAAGGTAATCGAATAATTTCCACCTGATACCCTTACTTTTATGGTCGCGTAGAGAATCGCAGATTACGTCGTTGATGGTAATAAGGAACAGCATTGGTGATAAAATACAGCCTTGTCTGACTCCATTATTCACCTCAAAAGACTGGACAATTCACTCTTGTGCAAGACATGACATTGGGCTCCATTATAGGACTCCTTTATGATGGAAATAAGTTTCTCTGGTATGCCTCTCCTACGCAAGGCTGTCCAGATATAAGCCCGGTCAACGCTGTCAAACGCCTTCTCGAAGTCAATGAACATAAGATGTAACGGGGATCTCCATTCAGCGGATTGTTCAATTATAATTCGGAGGGTGTTGATATGATCGCTATGAAAAACCCTCACGAAAACCAGCTTGTTCATTGTTCAGAGTGCGGTCGATCGTGGTCTTGATCCGGTCCAAGATTATTTTGGCCATCAGTTTAGAGACTGCAGGGAGGAGACAGATTCCACGCCAATTATTGCAATCCTTGAGATTTCCTTTCTTAGGTATTTTAACAATGACGCCCTTCTTCCATTCTTGAGGGAGAGTCTCGGTTGTCCAACACTCTTGGATCAGGGGTAGAAGAATATCCGATGTAGCGTTGGTATCCGCTTTCAAAAGTTCCATGGGGATACCGTCTGCCCCCGGGGCTTTACCAGCTTCCAATGATTTAAGGGCCTTAATTATTTCCAGCTTGGATGGTACACCGGTATTAATTCTGGCCATTTGCGGAAGACTTGCTGCTTCCGGTGGAGGTGGGCTTGAAGGGTTGAAGTTGTTGTTAGGTACCTCCATGAAATGCTCTCTCCAGCGGCGCAGTTGTTGTTCGTCTGTGACTAGTAGAGACCCGTCTTTATCTTTTACAGGATACCCATGGGTCAAAGATTTGCCAGTCAATGGCCTAATGAGCTTGTAAAGGGTCCCACTGTCACCACGGTAAGCCGCATCTTCTGCCTCCACCGCTAACGCGTTGATGTTGTTGCGTTTATCACGTCTTACGCTTCTCTGCACTCTTTTTTGAAGAGAATTGTACTCGGTCCTCAGTTGGTGCTTGACTGTGGTGTCAGTAGCCGAGTTCAATTGCTCTTTAATTCTCTTCCGTGCAGTTATCAGAGACCATGTATCGTCGCTGATACATGGTCTCCTACCTCGCTGAAGTCTGCCCACAAATGTTTCGCCACACGATATAAAAGCGTCCTTAACAATGTTCCATCTATCATCAATTGATGAAGGAGTATCTGGCGTTTGTGCATTAGCTATCTCGTGCAATGAACTAGAAACTGCACGTTTTGTTGATGGATCTTTAAGTTTTTGCACATTAAATCGTGGCGATACACGCTCGTTTTGTGTGCGACGAATAGCAGCGGTGCGCAAGCGAATGTTTGCGATGACAAGTTGGTGATCGCTGACTACATCAGCACCACGCTTAGCCCTGACGACCATGAGACAATTCCTCCATGTTTTGGAGATGGCTATATGGTCAATCTGGTTCTCTGTTCGGCCATCTGGAGATATCCAGGTTGCTAAATGGCAAGGTTTGTGTTTGAACAAGGTGCCGCCAATGACAAGCTGACGAGAGTTACAGAACTCTACGAACAACTCACCATTGTCGTTCCTAACACCCAGACCGTGATTGCCCATAAGATGTTCCAATCCAACATTGTCAGACCCAACTTTAGCAATGAGATCCCCCATAATAATTTTTCTATCACCTCTGGGAGCCTTGTCAAAGGTGTCGCCAAGCAAGTGGTAAAAGGCGTCCTTAGCATGTTGGTCGGCTGACTCAGTCGGGGCGTATCACTGAATTATAGTAATGTTCCTTACTCTGGACTTGAATCTGGCAGTTATTATTCGGTCGGAAATAGGCCTCCAATCTATAAGAGATTGGCGAGCTTCCTTGTTCAAAAGGATGCCGACTCCAGCCATTCTGGGTGAGGCTTCAAGTTCACTACCAGAGTAAAGCAGCACAGTTTGGGAACTAGGTGATAAGGTCGTTCCCGATCCGGTCCATCTTGTTTCGCTCAGTCCTAATATCGAAATTCTATATGCGGTCATTTCCCGTTCGACTTCCGTGAGTCTTGTACTACTGCACTCGCCCCACATCGTTCGAACGTTCCAAAAACCAATCGTAGTCCGTTGTTTGTAGCCAAAGGTCGTTGCCGGTAAATCAGTCCGTGGTATCCGAGGCTCGTTCAATGTTTCGAGTGTAGTTTAGTTTCAGGTATGCAAGTTACAAGCCAACACACCTTATCCCTCAAGTCGCCTTCTACGACAAGCCGGGAACGGGAAATTAGCAGGTGTATTGGCATTCAAAATCGCTCATAATGTTAAATTAGAGTTAAGTTGTGAGCGAAGCGAGCTCTCTTAGCTAGTAAACAATAATTGTAATCACTGAATGTTCACTTCATTATTATGTATTCATTATTTGTTCACTTCAGGGATGTTAAGCAATTGACTTTCAGTAGGGAATTTCAGATCGGTTTCACCTAGTGAACGTTAATTGATGTTGCTGCCAAGTGTGTTTTCTATATTTATTAAAGAAAACAATAATGAAATACATATTGATTTTTGTTTTGCACTATATCTATTAGCTTTCACCATGCTGTCACAACAGTTTCCTTTTCGTTGAAGTAGGTTGCAACGCCTTTACGTTTTTCTGAAAATTAAAAACAAAAACATTCATATTTCCAGGGATATTGTTTCTAAAAAATACCATTTTTAGCTATGTTGTATTCCTTTCCTTCTAAATATCTACGGGCGACTGTGATCATCAAGATTATCGCAACTATGAGCAAAGCAGCAAGTGAAGCAATAAGCGCAGGCATCCAGGCTCTGATGTTGTTAGCGGAGCTAAAATATTACAAAAAAAACAGTTAAAAATTAATTAAAATACATGATGAGTTTAAAAACTACAATTCGAGGTCTTGTGTGTTACGGATATTTCATTCGATTATATTTCACCATGACAAAGTAACATTTTCAACACAAAATAAATTTACATTAAATGAAATTAGAGAATTTTCAAATGAAATTACTTCTTAACAAGTCACATTACCGCACATTCGATAATGAATGTTTTGACTTTTGTTCAAGAAGTACCTATTTCTAATTGATTTTACTTGATATATATCCCGTTTTTTTAATTAAAAAAAATAAATAAAAATTGACCCTGCTTTTGGAAAAATTTCGTTGTGTTGAAAAAAAGTTGGCCGTGTCTTTAAAATTGTATATTAAAACGTATTAAACAAAGGAATTTATATTTTAAAGTTTTATTCTTGAAATAGTTTGAATTTACCTATTTATTTCTTCCTTAAATATGGACGAATCCCTTCCAATTACCATTACCCGTTGTGTAGTTGATTCGGTATTGTATTCACTTCTGTGAATAACTTGAATGTCATTATGGTCCTTATTAGCAGTAGATGTTTCAGTTTTGAATTGAGTGGAATATGAAATTCCAGTGGATGATTTTATAATTTCTAGGGGCGCTTTTGTCTTTGAATTGCTATCAATTAGTTTAGTTGTAATCTCTTCACTGTTACTGTTCGTATTAGTAATATTCACAGGTTGCATGTGCTTTGCATCTTCAGTGGTCATCTCATCAGAATCATTTGTTGTATGTTGTTCATCAATTTTTGCCAACTGATGCTCAACTACTTGATGACGAATGATTTTCTCGATTGGCTCTACTTCGTCAGTGACAAATTTGGGACGAATGATGTCTAAATTAGTACTAGAGTCAAATTGCGCAGTCTCGGTTCTTACTGCTGCTTTCGTTGTATCGTAACCTCTATCTGTCGAATACTCATATTCGTCTGTACTATCGTGGCTAATATGCATCCTTTCTGTCGAATCTGTTAAAATAAAGGAATTAAGCTCTTCATTCGCTGTGGAGGTTTTAAAATCGGATTCATCTAGTGTGCTGGAAGTAGAGTGCAATTTAGTCGTCGAGTCCTGTGCGTATGCTTCTGTAGTAGTGGAATTCAGCTCGCATTTATTGGTGTTTGGCTTAAGGATATGGTATCCTTCGAAACATAAGCAAAAATCGGGATCTGTACAGTAACCATTCACGCAAGGAGGATCGCATTGTGGCTCACATATTCCAGTCGTTGTATTCTTTTCGTAGCCAGAGTAACAATTGCATATACCGGGAGAGGAGCAAAATCCATACTTGCAGTTATCACAAACTGGATCACATCTGAAAGATACAAAATAATAATACAATTTAATGAATATATGAATGAATTGTGGATGTCGTTGCTTTCTCTTACACGAAAGCCCATTTGAGCGAAAAAGGATTTTTATTGTTCTAATAAGTTAGATCCCAGAAGAGGATCATTCCGCAATTCTTGTTTCCTTATCTGATACGCTTAGCACGGCATACATAAGTCATATATTTTTTTAATGATTTTTTTTCTTGCTCTATGCGAGTTCTTCAAAGTCTGACAATTTTGAGCAAATTAAAAAAAAAATACCGGCGTACAGAGGGCTGCACCCGCAATACGAGGCTTTTCTAGAATTTTGATGCATTGTGAATATTTTTGGTACATATATTTTATAAGCAATAGATAAGAATTGTGCACTGGAAAATTTTAACTGATATGAGATGTACTCGTTTAGATGTTTGATTTAAATATCCATACGTCAACCTCCGATAAAAACTAAAAAAGTCGACTTTTTTCAAACGTTCGGGACACCCTGTTATCTTTTTCCTACCAACTTCTAAAGTATTTGTGACAGAGACTGTAACCATGCTACACATTCCTACCAAAGTTCATGTCAATCGGTTGAGCCGTTCGCGAGTTATTTAGTGAAGAGACGGACGGACGGACGGACAAAATCGATTTCATAAGGGTTTTTTGAAAAAAAAAAAAATGTCTAAAAAACCCTAAAAACGAGACCGAGTTCTAATCGTGCGAATAGCAATTGGATATTTTAGCCCTTCGTCTCATGAATTTCGAAATAAATGAAACAAATTTTTTTGGTATTGGAACTCAGGCACATATATTTGAACTTAAAATATAGAAAACAAAGAAAATATTTTTTTTCGTTATTTTAGTAAAAATGCGCTTTTTAGCAAACATGCAACATCATGACACTAATTAAGATGAATGAAATGCGTAGAAACAATTTTTGTCTTTGGTTTCGCATTTAAAGTGCGTGAAACCGTTGTAAGGAGGCATCTTGCACGTCTGGTATTCGGTATACTGATATTTCCTTTGAACTTCAGGGCATTTTCGTCAACTTGAAGGTGTTTCTTATGCCAACAGACGGGTTTTTTCAAAGTTTTTTTTCGGGTCGTTTGAAGTAGAAGGTTGCTCGTCGTCATTCACAATTACATTGCCCTTACTACCAGAGTCTTCCTGGATGTAATCCTCTTCTGGTATATAGTCCATATCAATTACATTGTCAACCTAGTCGTCATCGAATTCGTCTTCGCTATTTGACCAATTCGCCATAATCTCTAAGAGTTCAGCATCTGTGACTTGTTCGTTTGATCGTTTTTGACGGTGCGACATGATTAGCTAAAAAGAAAACGGTATATACCCCATAATTAGGAATAACCGACTCATTTCTATCTTGTTGATAGTAAAATGTTTGTCAAACAAAACGTGTCCAGCTTCATGATGTTGCAAATTTGCAACAGTCACTTTACATGCTCCGGAAGCTGCCAATTATTTAGTTTCACTATACAATTTTCACTATATCATCATTATACAAATCTTTTCTTGAAACTACTAACTACTTCTGATCAAATAATCAAAATTTCCACAATAAAATTGACTTCCCGAAAAATGCGTCTGGCCCTGAAAACTCACAGCAAATAGCGGTATATTTGATATGGAATACAGTCAGATACATAATTGATATTTTCAAAGTATCTTTTTTATGGGGTTGTGCTGAACGTTGGAAATGTGATACAATGTGCAATTTTTGCTCAGGGTGTGTATCTAAGCAATATGGAATATAAAATAAGTAGTATGTTGCATATTTGCTACAAAATGAGACGAAGGGTTAGGTTTTGCGTGCCTTCCAGGTATGTACATGGGTATTATAGGGTGTACACTAATCGTGTTATTCGCACGATTAGAACTAGATCTCGTTGAGCATTTTCCAAGAGTTTTTTTGATTCAATTCAGTTATTTGTTATGTCCGCTGTAGTTGAGAGCGGTTCTTCAAAAGACATTGAACACAAACCTTCTTAGCACAACGGACCTGAATTACATGCATGATACTACGAATATAAGAGATACTTGATGGACCCAAGGCCAGAGGCAGACCGAAGAACACCTGGATGTGTCAAATGAAAAAGCAACAACAACGCATTGGTCTCGGCGATGACACGATCCAAGATAGAGCTGCCTGTAGAAATATGCTGGGATATTATCGGCAAAACGGGCGATGTGCCTACACCGCGGGTCGAGCAACGCGAAGCCATGGAGCGGTATAAAGAACAAGGCAAGGAAGAAGAAGAGATAACGACACGCGCATGTGTCTTCATCCTTGTTGTTGAGGTCTACGTCACTCAGAGACTTGCAGTTCAGAGAAATTTTCGAATGCGAATGGTAAGATACGTTCAAGTTCAACGTTTTTTTCTCTGTGCGTTTAGTGAAAATTAGTTGTATTTTAAATTCAGTGACGTTTCTCGGGACTTTATTGTATCTTTATTTAGCTGTGTATATCAAAATGCGTTGTACTGTGTTCGGTTGCGATTCGTGCAATCAAAAAAAGTGGCCATCTGACGAGGATAAATTGATTTGCACCTTTCCGAAAGATGGAAAATATCGCCTCCTGCTCGCTTCGCTCGCCAACCCCCGGGGCCGAGGCTAATTTCGGGCGCGGCCGAAATTTGGATACCCTTCGCTTGGGCTAAAGGTTTTTTTGGGCGTACCTATGGCTTGTATTTAATCCCCCTCCTCACTCTTTTTCTTCCGTCTTGACAAAAGTTTTCGGCTTGTTTGAAATAAGTGGGCAAATAAAAATATTTCCTCGGAAAATTTCATTGGGGTTGCCGGAGCATGACCTCATAGTACGATTCCATTCGTTTTGCACTTTTTAGTTGCTTTGATAAAGACACATTAATTCAAGGTTTTGTGAAATTGGTGTAAAAAAATGTTTCTTAGAAGAACCAATATGGGGGGTTTGGTTTGTATGGCAGCCCCATGACCCCATGGTCTGATTTGATTCAATCTTACATATGTTTTGTGTCATCAATAGAAATACATTTGTGTGAAATTTTGTTGAAATTGATGCACAAATAAAAAAGTTTTTCTTAGAAGAACCTAATTTGGGGGGTTAAGTTTGTATGGCAGCCCCATGACCCCATGGTCCGATTTGATCCATTCTTGCATATATTTTGTGTTATCTATAGAAACACATTTGTGTGAAATTTGGTTGAAATTGGTACACAAATAAAAAAGTTTTTCTTAGAAGAACTCAAATTGGGGAGCTAGGTTTTGTATTGTAGTAGCCCCATGACCCAGTGCTCCAATTTGGGTGAATCAAACATACAAACAGCCTGCAACAATAAGAAGCACGTGTGCAAAATTTCAGCTAAATTTCAGCTTGCTAGCTTCAATACCTGCCGAGTAAAACGCGTCGCAACAGACAGACAGACAGACATGCTCCAATCGACTCCCCAAGTCATGCTGATCATATATGTATACTTTTTATATGGTCGGAGATGCTTCCTTTAATGCGTTACAAACTTCATGACAAAGTTAATATACCCTTTCACTCTATGAGCGAAGGGTATAAAGATGGTGTACTTATTATTTTGACCAAGCACTCCAAAGTTTATATCGGGAGGGACTAAGATAATAGGGGGATGCCATTTAGTTTTTCGGGTCCGTTTGCATTGTTGTATCCTAATTGTTATAATGGCTATATATTTGGAGTATTACAATTTTAAAAAGGCTATGCAAATTGGGCATAAAAAGGTACCTGAGAAGTGTACTTATTTTTTTGTCCATATGTGTATATTTTTGATCAGTGTGATGCGAGAAATCGATTGAACGATGTCCGTCTGTCTCTCCGTCTGTTTTAATACAAATTAGTCCCTCAGGTTTGAAGCTATCGGGTTGAAATTTGGTATACAAGTTTCTTTTTAGTGTACGCTGTATATATGTCGGAACGAATGGAATCGGATAATGGTGTCATGGGGCTGCCATAGAAACCCAAAATCCAAAATTAGGTTCTTCTAACGATCACTTTTTTCTTTATGAACCAATCTTAACCAAACTTCATCCAAGTATGTTCCTAGTAAAGCCTCAAAACATATCCAGGAACGGATGGAATCGGAATACTACGTTATAGGGCTTTCATACAAACCAACCGCTGAAAGTTAGGTTCTTCTTAGAATTTCTTTTTAAACCAATCTTAACCAAACTTCACCCAAATATGTTCCTAGTATAGGCTATACTAGGAATGGATGAAATCGGAACACTACGTCATAGGGCTGTGATACAAACCAACCACCAAAAATTAGCTTCTAGTAACAAAAACTTTTTTTCTTTTTGAACCAATATCAAACAAACCAAACTTTCATCCAAGTGTGCTTCTAGTAAATCCTCAAAACACATCCAGGAACGGATGGAATCGGAAAACTACGTCATAGGACTGTCTTACAAACCAAACCCCGAAAAGTGTTTTCTTTTAACCAAACTTGTGTGTTTCTAATAAATCCTCAAAATATATCTAGGAACGGATGAAATCGGAAAACTATGTCATATGACTGTCATTAAAACCAATCCCCCAAAAATTAAATTCTTATAAGAACAACTTTTTTTCTTTCAAACCAATCCGAAACTTCACCCAAGTGTGTTCATAGTAAAGACTCAAAACATATCCAGGAACAGATGGAATCGGAACACGTCATAGGGTTGTGGTATAAATTATTAACACAAAAGAATCTTAGATTTCATTCAAGTGTGACGGGTATTCAAATTTCGGCCGCGCCCGAAATTAGCCTCGGTCTCGTTAGGCTCCATTTGGTAGCTAGTGTAGATGCTAGCTGGCTACCAAATGGCAGCTTGCGATGTAAATTGTTTGACGACCTGCTAATTGGAGTAAGTGTGGATACAACCAGCGTAATAGTTGAGTTTGTATGCATGTCAGAATAGCAATTGTTCTTTGCCCACTTTTTGTTATATACAGGGTGTCCGGAAACTGCCGCATAAAGGCACCGGATTATGATTCCTCAGTTGATTTCCAGCAAAAAAGTTGTACGGAACATACCCCCTCAGCTTAACCCTTTAGCTGCCACAGGCATTTAAAGATTTTTGAAAAAATCATTTTCTTGCACAACTTAAAGCCTAATATCTCCAAGGGTAGACCAGCTAGAATAGTGAAATAAAATGATTATTACAGCCAACAAATTTGCCTATAAAATAAAACTAACCACACAAAAATGTGATAAGAGGTTTGGTTTTTACAGAGCTTCAAAGTCAAATTTGCGTGATTTGACCCAAAAACAATCTTTCTTTCCATCTCAATTTTCTCCAACTTCTGCCAAGGTAAAGTGCTTGTACGATTCTTTTAAAAATTGGCGCATAGTCTTACGATCATATCTTTCTTACGTGATTTTATTCTAGCTCCATTATTTCTAACAGTTCTAGTACCTTAAGTGCAGAAAACCAGGGTTAATTTTGGCTCGATTTCGACCTACTTTGAGTAGATTTTACCAATGTTGCAGATCTTTAGGGGCAGTGTGAATTGAATTGTATTGTATTCGAGCTAAAATTAACCCTAGTTTTCTACACTTAACGTATAAAAACTGTTAGAAGTAATGGAGCTAGAATAAAATGATGTAAGAAAGATATGATTGTAAGACTATGCGCCAATTTTTAAAAGAATCGTACAAGCACCTCACCTTGGCAGAAGTTGGAGAAAATTGAGATGGAAAAAAAGATTGTTTTATGGTCAAATCACGCACATTTGGCTTTGAAGCTCTGTAAAAACCAAACCTCTTATTTTAGTGTGGTTAGTTTTATTTTATAGGTGAATTTGTTGGCTGTGATAATCACTTTATTTCACTATTCTAGCTGGTCTAGTTTTGAAGATATTGAGCTTTAAGTCATGCAAGAAAATGATTTTTTCAAAAATCTTTAAATGCCTGTGGCAGCTAAAGGGTTAAGCTGAGGGGGTATGTTCCGTACAATTTTTTTGCTGGAAATCACATGAGGAATCACAATCCGGTGCGTTTATGCGGCAGTTTCCGGACACCCTGTATTTTTTTAGCAGACTTCAGTCTGAATTTCGACTATCGACACTGCTAACCGTAACGTCTTTTGGCTATAAACAACGGACCACGATTGGGTTTTGGAACGTTCGAACGATGTGGGGCGAGTGCAACAACATGAGGCTCACTGAAGTCGAACAGGAAATGACCGCGTATAACATCGCTATATTAGGACTGAGCGAAACAAGATGGCTCGGATCAGGAGCGACTCTATCACCAAGCTCTAATACTGTTTTATTGTACTATGGAAATGATGACCAAAATGTTGCTCGGCAAGCAGGAGTCGGAATCCTCTTGACTAGGGATGCACGTCGATCCCTTATGGATTGGAAACCAGTTTCCGACCGTATTATCACCGCCCGATTCAAATCCAGAGTACAAAATATCACGATAATTCAGTGTTACGCACCGACCGAACCAGCTGATCAAGCTGACAAAGACGTTTTCTAGCAAAGACTTGGCGACACCTTTGATAGGGCTCCCAGAGGTGACATTAAAATCATAATGGGGGATCTCAACGCTAAAGTCGGGTCAGATAACCAAGGATTGGAACACTTATAGGAAATCATGGGTTAGGCGACAGAAACTAGAATGGCGAGATGTTTATAGAGTTTTGTAACTCTCGTCAGCTTGTCATTGGTGGAACTCTTTTTAAACACAAAGATTGCCAGGTTGATAGGACCTCTCCGAATGGCAGAACTGAGAACCAGACTGACCATATTGCTGTTTCTAAAACGTGGAAAAACTGTGTCTTGGACGTTAGGGCGAAACGTGGTGCTGATATTGGCAGTGATCATCGCAAAAATGCGCTTACGAACGGCAGCAGTCCAGCGTCCTAACCGTGCAAATATTTGCCCTAGATATAATGTGCAGAAGCTCAAACTTCCATCAACCAAGCGTGCCTTCTCCACCGCTTTGCGCGAAAAAGCTAATGCATCACCACTAAATGAGAATCCGACAATTGACGATAGATAGAAAGTCGCTAAGGACTCATTTATTTCGTGTGGCGAAGAAATTTTAGGACGATTGGATCGCGGTAGGAGACCATTTATTAGCGACTCCACTTGGTCTCTTATCTCAGCAAGCAAGAGAGTTAAACAGCAGATTAACTCAGCTGCTGACGATTCAGCTAAGGAACGATACAGAGCTGGATACCGTTCGCTCCAAAAAGGCATTCAAAGGAGTGTAAGGCGTGATAAGCGCAATAATATCAACGCGCTTGCGAAGGAGGCAGAGGATGCGGCTCTCCGCAGTGGAACACTCTTCAAGCTTATCAAGCCATTAACTGGCAGATCTCTACTAACGGAACATCCTGTGAAAGATAAGGAAGGTGTTCTGCTCGTTACCGAAGAACAACAGCTGCAAAGATGGAGAGAACACTTTTTAGAGGTCCTTAATAACATCTTCGGGCCTGCAAGTGCATCTTCATTGCCAGCAGAAGACGTCCCTCGAACAGACGGCATTAGTTCCGGTCCACCATCCAAAAAGGAACTAATAGACGCTATTAAATCAATGGACGCCGGTAAAGCCCCTGGGTTTGATGGAATTCCGTCTGAATTCTAGAAAGCGGATATTGTCGCTTTAGCGGATATTCTCCTTCCCTTAATCCAAGAATGTTGGGAAACCGAAACTCTTCCCAGTGAGTGGAAAAAGGGCGTAATTATTAAGATTCCGAAGAAAGGTTACCTGAAGAATTGCAATAATTGGCGTGGGATCTGCCTACTTCCTGCTGTTTCCAAGCTGATGGCTAAGATTGTTTTAGGACGAATCAAGGACAAAATCTATGACACATTGAATGATGAACAAGCTGGCTTTAGCGAAGGGTTTTCCTGTAGCGACCACATTAACACCCTCCGTATTATCATCGAGCAATCCGCGGAGTGGATATCCCCATTACATCTCATGTTCATCGATTTTGAGAAAGCCTTCGATAGCGTTGATCGTCTCTACATCTGGGATGCCTTACGGAGACGAAATATTCCAGATAAGATAATCTGCATCATCAAGGAATCCTACAATGGAGCCCAATATCACGTCCTGCATAAGGGCAAGCTTTCAGATCCTTTTGAGGTGCACAGTGGAGAGGGTTCTATACAAAATCCAAAAATACAAAATCCAAAAAGACAAAATCCAAAAAAAAATAAAAATCCACAAAGTCAAAATCCATAAAGTCATAATTCACAAAGTCAAAATCCAAAAAGACGAAATCCATAAATTCAAATTTACATCAGTTTGCTTATCACAATTGAATATTGAGAATATTTATGTACGTTATTACGTTAACTAGACATTACCAAATCCCGGAGCATATGCGCTTTACCTGAAGACACGGAAAAGGATTCATCCGTGGCATACGATTTAGCCGATGACACGAAGAGGAATGGGGTTCTATACAAAATCCACAAGTCAAAATCCAAAAGTCATAATCCATAAAGACAAAATCCATAAAGACAAAATCCATAAAGTCAAAATCCACAAAGTCAAAATCCATCAAGACAAAATCCATAAATTTTTGTATGAAGAGAGCCATAATGCTTATTGCGTTGGCACTAGACAATTACCAAACCCCGGAGCATATACGCTTTACCTGAAGACACGGAGAAGGATGCACCCGGAGCATATGCGCCTTAGGTGTCTCTGTCTTTACCTGAAGCGCTTATGGTCCGGTGCATTCCTCGGGTTCTATACAAAATCCAAAAATACAAAATCCAAAAAGACAAAATCCAAAAAAATTGAAAAATCCACAAAGTCAAAATCCACAAAGACAAAATTCACAAAGACAAAATCCATAAAGTCATAATTCACAAAGTCAAAATCCAAAAAGACGAAATCCATAAATTCAAATTTACATCAGTTTTCTTATCACAATTGAATATTGAGAATATTTATGTACGTTATTACGTTAACTAGACAATTACCAAATCCCGGAGCATATCCGCTTTACCTGAAGACACGGAAAAGGATTCATCCGTGGCATATACGATTTGGCCGATGACACGGAGAGGAATGCTCCGGACCATGAGCGCTTAAGGTAAAGACAGAGACACCTAAGGCGCATATGCTCCGGGTGCATCCTTCTCCGTGTCTTCAGGTAAAGCGGATATGGTCCGGGGTTTGGTAATTGTCTAGTGCCCACGCAATAAGCATTATGGCTCTCTTCATACAAAAATTTATGGATTTTGTCTTGATGGATTTTGACTTTGTGGATTTTGACTTTATGGATTTTGTCTTTATGGATTTTGTCTTTATGGATTATGACTTTTGGATTTTGACTTGTGGATTTTGACTTTGTGGATTTTGTATAGAACCCAGTGGAGAGAGGCAAGGCTGCATTTTGTCACCTATTCTCTTCCTTGTTGCCATTAGTGATGCCCTCCGCTCCAATTACATCGTAGCAAAGGTATCAGATGGAAATTGTTTGATCACCTTCAACATATTGACTTCGCTGATGACATTTGCCTTCTATCAACAAACACGGGTGATGTCGCTCAAATGACAGAAGCTCTAAATTGCGCGAGTCGAAATGCGGGGCTGAAAATCTATGCTGCCAAGACTAAGTTCTTGAGCACATATCCAGGTGGGCAAAGCGAAATTTGTATTTCAGGACAGGCAGTCGAAAAAGTTAATGAATTTTGCTATCTCGGAAGTGTAGTTACAGCAGACGGTGGAGCGGATGCTGATGTAAAATGACGGGTAAACAAGGCTAGGGCGCTTTCTTCCATTTGACTCCTTTCTGGCTAAACAACAATATTTCCAGACGCACCAAACTTGCCTTCAATGTGAAATCCATTCTGCTATATTCTGGAAGGTGACTAAAGAGATCACTGATAAGTTGCAAACTTTTGTTAATCAGTGTCTACGGCGCATCCTAAATATTCGTTGGCCGGAGATCATTTCGAACGAGGATCTCCTTACTATAACTGGCCAGGAAAGGATAGGCACTTCGATCAAAAGACTTAAGTGGCAATGGATAGGTCACACCTTCCGAAGAGGGCCCAAAAACGTTGAAAAAAAAGCTCTAAACTGGAATCCACAGGACTCCGGAGCAAGACGCCGTGTTGGGCGGCCAAGGAATACATGGAGAAGATCGGTAACTAGCGAAGCGAAAACGCTAAATCTTACATTGTCGCAGCTAGCGCCGTTGGCGCAAAACAGAAAGAGGTGGAGAGTAGGCGTAGTTAATGCCCTATGCCCACAAGGGGTTGACAGGAACTAGAGAGAGAGAGACACTGCTAAAGTTTGGCATTCCGGGCGACCGCCCCTAGAGCAGGTTTTACTTTGATTTTTAAGTGTTAAGCTGAATTAGAATAGTAACTTTTCGATTGCGACAAAAAGAGTTCTAAACCGAATTTAGAATTTCTAAAGTGCCGTGTATCGGTACATTTTCCACTTAAAGTTTTGAAAAAAATTACAACTTCAATTGTTTTCTTTGAAGGACTAGTATTTGATGACATTATTCTGATTCGCGGCAGGTGTTCAAACAGTTTTGAATTAGATTAGGTGGTGATACAATTTCAATTGTTTCGTGATTCTCAAAGAAATCATAATTTGCTTAGGTAATGCTTCTGCAATATTGTTTTATTTCTCAATTAGTTGTAGTAATTATCAATTTATATATTATGGAAAAGGGCATGATTCACTAAGGAGATGGTAGTATGGTATGAAGAATACATAAACTATTTGCATACCTAAATTTGTTATGTCTCTTGTAGCCCGCATTGCAGGTACATACGTTCGGTGCTGTACATTTTGAATTCACACACAGATTTTCACATAAAGGAACACACTTTTTACGATACAGAGAGTATCCTTTACAACAAACTGTCACAATTTTCGATACATTCTCAATTGTTTCTGTGCCGTTCTTATTCTTTTTTGCCATTGGACGTTTCACATATCTCTTGCAGTAGGCATTTGGATCGCGGGCAATTACCAAATTAGGCAACACTAAAACCACTAAAACGATTACAAACCTCATTACGTTGTTTGCTTATCAGTTGCGCAGAGATGTTATTACAAGCTAAGTTCCAATACAAACTGTGACTATTAGTAGATGAATGGCACATTATGCGAAAAGCTGGCGTTTTGCACATCCGGTCCCGGGAAATATCAGCCTTGGCTGTAGTATGGTGGTTATACATTCCAGAAAAGTCGTTTGTATGATAAGGATATAGTACAAAAAAATTCATAATGTTTATTATGAAATACGCGATAAATAAGTATTTTATTATTTTTGTGGCGTTAGTTCTTATCCAAGAAATTTTTGCATTTGATTTCGGTAGAAACTCATTGTTGAGCATCGTCATCTTATTCAAAGATCCAAACAATGACGCGCTATTTTTAGTTCATCATGCTATTCCGTTGCAAAAAATATCAGCAGTACTACGAGCAGTCACAACAATTACAGGGCTCAACAATTGAGCGTTGAACGTTTCTTATTTAGGCAACAAATATGTAATACCAGAAGACAGTTGGATTGGAATGTCCTCAGGATGTCTGATTGGTTTGATGTGCACTGCATACTCTCGGGTTATGTTTACACCAGAAACTCTGCGTCTTGCCAGGGCCGGGCTCCTTCTAATTCTTGGTCCGCTTAATAACCCCGCGGATTCGATGGCCTCAGCGAAATGTTTACCAGACAGGCTAACATGACGGATGGTTTCGGCTTGTGCCGAGCTGAGATTTGGAAAAGTCCACCCAGTACTGACTGTCCCGCATCAGCCACCGAAAAACTGAATGTAGGGCCGGTTTGTTGTTTTTCGCTAATTGATCTGAAGAAGCCCTGCAGCATTCTGGACACTTTCTTCTTTGTACCGTAAACGCTTGCGTTCACTCAGCCGTTTATAGGCTACTTCGAGTCAACGTTACATTGCATATAGAGGAGCGTATAGTGCAAGCACTATATATTTCCTGGATCACGCCAAGATTCGATCTCCGGACCTCTAGATTACTAGCATCGTAGAGTGCGACTCAACCAAGTGAGCCACAGAGCGTGACATTCTGGACACGCCCAAGTCCAAATTGTAGCCGGGAATTTTCTCATGGGTTCGAGAGAATGTAATCTATGACAGCCATTAAGATTTCCCGTCAGTTGAAATTTATCATTCTCAAAAATATTTTTAGTAAAGGTATCAATTTTAAGAAAGGGCAATCCAGAAAGCACTTATTTCACCTTTCAATTTTAGCTTTTAAATGGCTTATAATAAGCCTTTTACTCCTGATTACACCATTGTAACCTTTGTCACCAATTTCATCCGTTAAATTTCAAGAGAGGAGTTCAACATTGCGCCCCGACAGCAAAAACTTACGAATGGTACATTCAAGCCCAGAATTCATGAAATGCTTAATTTATGAGTCTGAGAGCTTCTTGGCGGCCAAATATTTTCTCGCGATGATCAATAGAGGATGATTGGACAACAACGTTATACTCGTAAACATAGGTAGTTGAAATCAAAACCTCAGGGTTTTACTAACGGAAAAAATAAACGATTCGCGAAATTACAGGATTCGATGGTGTTATCAGATAATGCACACGTATGGGTATTTCAGTTTTGGATACCAATACCCGAAACTGCAGTCTCAGCATCATTGTGCGCAGCGCCCGCTCTAGCGGGGGGCATGCCGGGCGGTCGCCCGGGCGCCAAATTGTAGGGGCGGCATTTTGGCTAGTACTTCTTAGAAAGAAAGCTGAAGGGTGAAACTCATGTTTGGTGAAAAATAAAATAATGATCACAAACCATAGTGCGTGGAATATCTTAAAAATTGCACTGACACGAAACAGCTACACATTTTAGGACGCACAAAAAGACGCTAGATTATATGTATATGTTTTTATTTAGGGAAAGGCCACCAAATCCGTTACTTAATGTGAAATTTCTTTCCGATAATATTGGTGTTTCTTGGTTTCGCTACAAAATTGTTAAGCTTTCCGTTCTCTTTAAAAAGTTGTGTTTAATTGCAAAGATCAAAGCAAAGATCAAAGTAAGCCGCAAACATTTTCAAATGCAATAAAAAAAGAGTATTCGAAATTTTAATAAATCTTGGAACATTTTACGCCATAGGTTCTCAAAAGACGATTTAATTTTCATCTTACCGTACTATCTGCAATAGCAGGCCAAAGCTCTCCTTGTGAGAACGGATGGCGTAATAAGCCGCGGTGGAACCCTCCGCTGCCGTCCCGGTTCCCATTCAGTGCGGGTACACAATCATATACACAAATACGACATTGTTCAGAATGTTTATCTCCGAGCGATTTCCCGATTTACGGGCATATCGACTCGGAGATTGCAAAAAATTTACATTCGTGGGATGCGGAGGCTGCGTTCCAACACGCATATCTCGTTATTGTGTGAACCATTGGCGTTTTAGCCAAAACAGTGGGATGTTGAGCGGATCACAGAAATAGCAAGTAGCTATTCACTTCAAATGTGATCCGTAGCAACGAATGATTTTTGTCGGCTTATATACGGTTGAACAACAACCAGCCAGTGCATTCTCGGTCGTGCCGTCCTCGAATGCATATGACACGGAGATGAGAGTTCCGTGTCATATGCATTCGATCGAAACCGACGAATGTAAATTTTTTGCAATCTCCGAGTCGATATGCCCGTAAATCGGGAAATCGCTCGGATATCAACATTCTGAACAATGTCGTATTTGTGTATAAAAAAACTTATTATTATTCGTTATTCAGAAATAGTTGTTAGTAGAACAAGTAAAGCGCCTAACGGAAGCCACTGTGTTTGTCATAGCCTTAGCTAAACCAAAAAAACCTTAGCAAACCACTTCAACACATCAGATCCTGAACTGAGCAATCACCTAACATCTACCAATAGGATGTTTTGGTTTACTCAGAGTCTGCTTGACATAACTTGTTGCTATCTCAAGAGAGGCTTATTTCGAGGAGGTAAATTACAGTTATCTCACTCAGAAGTGACCAGTGAAGTTACGGATGTCCTGTTCAGACTGGTATCTCTTAGATTCGGCCCTTAAACTAACTTGGAGATTATTCCAGTAAATGCAATATTTCATCGGTAGACTAATTTTCCACTTACGATTTAGTAGTAACACAACCCAGACCGGAGCTATTTCTACCCAATAAATTTCTTTAATAGATTTCGTCTTGTATAATTATTATCAGTAAAAATGTTCTTTTCCTATTTTTTTTTTAATTTTTACAGGGCGACATTGGGTGAGGTTATAAAACACAACGTTCGCGCAACGTTACCTTTAATTTCAAATTAACCGGCCGTTACGGATCAGAAACTTTTCCCTACAAGCAGATCCCCTAAGCGCTTAGGGAATCTGTTTGTAGGGAGAAGTTTCTGATCCGTAACGGCCGGTTGATTTGAAATTAAAGGTAACGTTGCGCGAACGTTGCGCGAACGTTGTGTTTTATAACCTCACCCATTAGCAAAATTATTTTGCAGTGTTAAATCCCTCTTACCCAGACGTTAACCACTGCGGAACCACAAAGCTCTCAGTTCGTATATCCCCTCAATTCGCTTTTTAAAAATTAATCCATTCGAAAATTTCTTGCAAAGGCGTATTGGAGCGTAGCGTAAAACCTGTCGCCCAATACAAGCGTTGTTTTGGGCGACAGCTTTTACGCTATGCTACGCTCCATACGCCTTTAGTCTGCGCGCGGCCTAAATCAGTTTCTGAGCTTGTAATATGCTTGTACGTCAATAACCATTTTTATGATTTTTTTTACAATCTTTAAAATTTCTCTTGACAAAAAGGCTATTTCCGTAACCAGTTTAAGATTATTCCAATCAGCACACGATAGGCATTAAGAGAAGGTTCCTGACTATTGAATTTCCTGTGCCTGGGATACGTATTTTGTAAATTAAAAAAAAAAACAATCTTAGGGGCGGCATAAGTGCTGGAGCGGGCGCTGATTGTGCGGATAGCAGTCTCTTAGTTTCCATTTCTCCGAATACCCTCCTCCGAGACCGAAATCTTTTGATCATCTCCAACAACCAGTTGTTTTCATGTTGGAAATCATGTTGTTTTTTTTATAGAGGTGTCGTTTTCAATAAAAAAAAGAGACCGAGTTCTAATCGTGCGAATAGCACGATGATTGTATACCCTATACCCATGTACAGACCTAGAAGGCACGCAAAACCCAAAATATTCAATTTCATATTTTTTATAGGGGAGGGAGAGGGGTAGATGGGTCGGACCTGGCAAATCTTTATTATATTATCAAGGCATCCAACGGCTACCATTTGATACTAATTTGAAGTTTTTCGCGACATTCTATCAAAAGATATGGCTGAATAAAAATGTGTAGGGGAGGTAGGGGTAGGGGTATTTCAAGTCGATAGCGATATTCTACCGAAAGTTTTGGCCGAATCAAAATATCAAGGAGGGGTAGTTTGTATGGGAGGTAGGGGAACCCGTGGTCCGATTTGGCCCATTTTCAATACCGTCCAAGATATTAGCAAAACAAACATTTGACCAAAATTTCAAACCAGTAGCTTCATTATTTCGGGAGTTATCGTGCTAACTGACAGACACACGGACAGGCATGGCTTATTCGATTCAGGGGCCGACCCTGATAATGTATATATATACTTTGCCATACCTCCGGTGGCTCCTTTAAGGTGTTACATAATATCGGCGTCACAAAAACAATGTACCCTATACCATCTTATGGGTATAGGGTATAATGAAACGCATATAATTATATGGCCAAGAACTTAGCTTTATTATAAAGATAAGGGTTTGCCATTGTGGTTTTAAAATGATTTCGGGCAAGTTGCCACCGCGACTGGCTCAAATAAAGTCCAACCGAGATGCCCAATTTTCGACCACTTTTTGCAGCAATTGGGGTCGTATGTCAGCAATAACGCGCCTCTTCCAAGGCGTCAATCGTCTCCGGCTTATCTGCGTAGACAAGCGACTTCACATAAACTCATAAAAAATAGTCCAGCGGTGTTAAATCGCACGATCGTGGAGACCACGCCACAGGCCCACGACGCGAGATAATGCGCTCACGAAAAGTTTCCTTCTATAAATTGATTGTTTCATTGGCTGTATGGCATGTAGCGCCGTATTGTTGAAACCAAAGATCGTCCACATCAACATCCTCCAAATCAGGCACGAAAAGTCTTTAACCATGGGAAAAAGTCATTAACCAAGGAAATATTACCAACCATGGATTGCACTCAATAACCTCTTTGAAATGATTCCCATAAAATAAATAACAGGCGCAACAATCCAACATTGGACTAAGGCCACAGGATGTGTTAGTGACATCCTATTTCCAAGATCTTATCTGCTTTTTGTTGAGGTAATGAGGTCAGCATCACGCTCAGCAGTGTTATTTTACCCATAAATGGGTACTCGTTTAACATCTGAGTGAGATCATAGTCCGTTCGAAAAACACCATGATCCACCGTGAGATTCGAACTCATGACCCTGTGCACCGACGGTGCGCGCACTAACTGCTAGACCAGCCAGACTACAATGATTCCCATAATGACTATATATTTCAAGTGAAAGTTTGCGTTCTTTTTTTCCTTTTTAGGGCCTTTGCGAATAATAGTTTCCCTGGCTAAATGAGTGGTATAATCTTTAATGTCTTGTTACATTTTTCTTCAGCCACATTGAAAAAGTTGCACCAAAAGTAATTTACTGCCGGCCGCGACTGTTTCGCGAAAGTTCGCAGCTTTGAAACGGCTTTATTCACTTATTATAGACCGTACGGTGAAATTATGTATACAAAATGTATGTACACGAACCGGTAGGGGAACGGTGTGTCTCATAACCTCACCCAATTTAACCCTTAAATGCATGGGGTCTGAACCCATTATCGTAACTGACCTCTCCTTATGTAAAATCGGTCACTGAAAAGGAATCAGCCTTTATTTTCCCAGGAAATAGCCGGTTTCCACAGAAAAGCGAAAATAGTAGAATTTGCATTGTGTACCAAATATGGTACGTCATGCATTCAGGCCATATGTTGTAAATGAAAGACATTTTTAAAATTTTATTTAAAATGCCTTCTTACTTTAATATGAACAGTGCAAAAAGAAAGGACAATGATTATTGAGAGTTTTGATCAAAATTATAGTGGAAACTCGATATAATGAACTCCTTTTTATTAAAGGAAAGGGGGTCATTTATAGAAAATCACGAATATTCAGTTTTTTAAAGGGGAGCTCGGGTAGGTCCTTATTGAAATTTGTATCGATGCTATTTGTGACATATCCCGGAAGTTGATGAAAAGTGGAGTAGGTCTTACTACTCCTACATCCCCTAAAAACCTAAATTTAACATATGTATCTCTTGATAGAATGTCGCGAAGAACTTCAAATGTATGTCAAGTTGTAGCTGTTGGATGTCCTTATACAATATTAAAAGTACACCAGATCCGACTCATATACCCCTGCCTCCCCTACAAAAAACATGGAATTGATTATTTTGGGCTTTGCGTGCCGTCTAGCTCTGTACATCATCATGCTACAGTAGAAACTCGATAACTCGAAGCTGAAGGGAACTGGATTTGATTTCGACTTATGGAGATTTTGAGGTATGGAGTTTTTGAGTTATCGAGTCCAAATCAAAGAAAATTCGAGATATAGAATCCAGTCTTTTATAGTATTCTGAACATTTTAATTTCCACATCAAAAAACCAGACCTAGGGTTTATCTACGAATTTTCATTACATTTTTAGATGGATATTAATTCCAGAAATCACCTCAGTATCACTTTGATACCGGTTATGTGTGTTTTTCAGCGAATTTAATTGTTTATTGGCATTTATAGCAAGAAACTTCGACTTATAGAGTCTCTCGTAAGAACACTTCGACTAACAGAGTCTCGCCGACTGCCAAACCAAGAATTTAACTTCGAGGTATAGAGTTGTTCTTTGAGATAACGAGTTTAATTTTCATTGTTTTTTGTTCAAATGATCTGGGGAATTGAATTTTCTTCGACTTAAGGTGTTTTTCGAGTTAAGGAGTTTCGAGTTATCGAGTTTCCACTGTATTAGTGCGATTAGAGCTCGGTCTCGTTATAAAAAAAAAAAAATTATTAATAGTTCGTAATAAACATGTTCCACTGTTAAACGTATAACTCGAGGCTTCTTTTGACTTATCGTAGCTCATGGGATTCCTTTCTTGAAAACTATAAGAATTGGATTGAATTTGCTAGGATGTGAATATGAAAATGAACTGTTGCCTGTTGCTTTCTAACCCAAATTTCTGCAGGTCTCAGGGCATGTCCACAAGAAGTACATCCATGTAATTTTTTGTTTTTCGAATGTGGTACTCCACATAGTCTTCCATATGAAATGGTTGACCCTATAAGCACATTTTCTGAGGATCCTGACCGCGGACTGCCAAAATAATACTTGTCATAATCAAATGGTTTAAGAATTTGGATATCAAGTCGCAGCTGCTTGAGTCCTTGTGAAAGTCCAAGTATCTTACTAAGATGTCAAGTACGGAAGCTCGGGTTCTTAGTGGCGAGTCCTAAGGACAAATCAAAAGATGCGACCAATTTTTTCAGTGTACTTGCCAGCTAAAAAGACTGGGATTATAAGAAGCAGCTACAGAAACGCGATGCTCTGACTGGTGTGCTATAGAAAAAAAAGGACAACAGCGATCCTTCTAAATCAACTGTGACAGATCCGTTTCCTTGGATCCTGAACAGAAATGATTAACCTAGCTTTCATAAAAAATGTCAGTAAATGTCCTGAAAAAATGGATCGGTGACATAATTTGTATGAGAATTTAGGTTATTTGGACCTGTTCTGGGCCCAATAAAACGTACCATCATGTTGAAAGAGCAGATAATTCAAATTTTATGAACATATCCTACCCTACCCAGGACTAAAGGAGAATAATTTCATCTAATAATAACGATCGGAATGTATGCATAGACATTTCTGAATATGCCCGAATGCATGGTGTACCATATATGGTACGCTACAAAATTGGTGCAAACAATACCTTTAGCGACTTTTTTTGATAAAAATCTCAAAAGAATCCCAATAACACATTCCAATTTACTCACCAGTATTTTTCCTTTTCCAAATAACGGTAGATTTCACCAATTTTTTAGCTCTAAAGAATAGCTTTTAAAATTCCACAGAAAATAACGTTCGTCCACTTTGACGACGCACAGACAATTCAAGGAAAGCTTCTGGAAGCCAAAATCTAGTTTAAGTGAAAGCCTATTTTGTCTACTTTGGGGAAAAGTAAAAAAAAAATCAAAAGTTTAATTATCGCTAGACTTTTACAGGAAAATAGCCATGTACCATATATGGTACGCTATGCATTTAAGGGTTAAAACTCTCTCGATAGATAAAGAAAACAGACGTGGTTATTTACACTTTTCGATTCAAATAAAACGTTATTAAAGAATCGATCGACCGATTTCAGAAAATAATCATAAAACTTTTTTAGCGCCGATAGTTCGTACGTATAAACAATGCTTGAAGCATACTCCAGAAGCCATTTCGTGCTTCAAGAATGCTTGAATTGTGATTGTAGATTGGTATAATGTACGAGTGAATGGCCCAAAGAGCGGAATTAGTAGTATTCTCAAATTCAAATGTCGGGAACCCACTTTTGGTATATTCACATTTTACACAAAGAGGGTTGTTCCCGTTAGATTTCAACCGCTTATATAGATTTAGTCCCAACTGAGACAACTACTACACGCGGCAATTGCCAAGGTACCTTTTTCCTCCAGGAATTAGGGCGAAACAAGATGAATCTTTTGGAAAAAGTTCGGTCTCATTATTCCATATTTTTAGGAGCAGTATTTACATGTAGAGCCTTGACAAGGCTCACCCTCCCTTAATTCACCACTTCAGCAGGAATCTATAGTCAGCGCATACGGCGCTTTATTTCTTTTTTTAGTATTTGTATGGCAAAATCTTCTTCCTTTACTGTTGGAGCTCACAGATTTGGGGGTATTCTTTCAAATAATACGAAATAATATTCGCCGTGTAGTTGACGTAATTATGGGAAACTCGCCCGAATACTGCGAATACCCCACAACGAAATTTGTAAAAGTAATTGTAAAGTATTCTAGGTTTGAGGTATTTTTATGATACGGATGATCTTTTTCTGAATATGATCTCAATACTTCTCAACTTGTATATTGTTAGCACGGGCTGGTTGAATAAACCATTCATATAGGCGTGGTTAAGTCGCCCTGTGGCTCACTTGGTTGAGTCGCACTCTACGATGCTAGTAATCTAGAGGTCCGGAGATCGAATCTCGGCGTGGTTCAGGAAGTATATAGTGCTTGCAACATTATATACACTTCTCCATATGCAATGTAACGTTGACTCGAAGTAGCCTATAAACGGCTGAGTGAACGCACCATGCCCCAAGGGGTTACGGTACAGAGAAGAGGAAGAACTCGATGGTACCACAAAGAATTCGTTTTGGCCTGAGTGCATTATGAGTAGACCTGGCGGCTCCAGTACCTGAATTGTTCGTATAACATAAGACATTAATTGCTCCTATCCAGGGCCGCATTTCCCATATGGGGAACCTGGGCAACTGGCCGGTGCGGAAAATTTTCATCTTTCCATTGATGTAATGTTCTGTGAAATATACCCATTTCGATACTTCAGGAGGCAGTTAAATAAATTAGAGAAAAAAAAGTGAATCTGCAAAAGTTGTTCCCTTGGCGGACTTGATAACTGATAACTGAACTACAGTAGAGCCTCGATTTGCGTCGATTCACATTGCGTTGTTATCGTATTGCGCTGTTTTAGAAGTAACACCATTTTTCTGATTTGCGTTGTGAAAATTTGTGTTGCGTCGTAATTTTGATGCCTTAGCTTTACAAAATTCAAAAATTTGCTATCGAAAATTCACAATTCGTTTTGCGTTGTTTCGTGTTGCGTCGCGATTTCTAGGAACCAATTACCGACGCCCTACTGTATTGTTTTTTTTTATCTGTACACGGGGCGTTGGAAATGCCGCCGTAGGCTTTAGCCTGCCAGTTTACCACTATACCTCTGGGAATCGCGCGTGGGATACATAAAATCCGAACAAGAAAACCGGACACTTTTACTTTTTTTTTTAATTTTGCCCTATTATAACGAAACTGTCTTGACCATCAATGAACGGATCTTTTCCCTAGATCCACTTTCTTTCCCCACCTCCTCCTCCCGGAAACTGCAATTTCGGGCTGGTTTCATTAAGAGGAGCTGGAGAACGGTTGTATCTAGGAGAAAAAGGACTTAAAATTCATTGTTTGGGAGTCGAGACCTTTCGATTTAACTAAACGTTACGGAAACTGCAAACAATCAATTTAGTGGGCTGTAGCAGGAGAACGGGGGTCACCCCGAGGAAAAACAGTTCAGATCCGCTCCTAGGGAGTCAAAAATAATAAATATCGAATAGGAAAGTGCCCGTTTTTGGTACCGAGTGTTGGTTGGTTGGAAAAAAGTGAGAGTTGGTTGGTTGGTAAAAGTGCGGTGTCTAAAGGCGAGACATGCCAAGAGCCCTTAGCACGAAAGCGCCGTTTTGAGACCACGGAACTCCGTTAAGCTTTCAAAATGAGAACGACTCGAACTCGAAGCCACGAGTGGGGAACGAAGTTGAAGATCAGTAAACTCCTGAAGATTGGTAAAAGCATTGCAACTACAAGATTCTGCATTTTCTGCATCAAGATCGGTAGTATGCCGTCTGGCCCAGGAGATTTAAATGAGGAGAAGCTATTAACAGCCCAGGGGACCTTCTCCACGGTAATAACACAGTCTACAAAGCAGGGATTTGGAGCGGAGCGGAGCGGAGCGATGGAGCGGAGCGGAGCGACCTTAAATTTCGGAGCGAAAGAGCGGAGCGTGGAGCGATTTTTTGCGGGCTGGAGCGGAGCGAATTTTGCTTTGAAGATCGCTCCGCTCCGCTCCGATGTAAAAAATCAAAAAATTCCGAGAAAAAAAAAGGATTTTTTTCGACAAAATTTTTCATTTTATGGAACAAATTGATGATTTTGGGCTATTTAAAGGCGAAGAATTCGCTGAGAGACTTGCAAAATTTCGTATTATAGTGAAATTCATTGTGATAAAAGAGGTTTTGTGTTTAGTCATAATCATCACTCTTCATTATTAAGAAATTCAAGATCATCCAGGACAGAAAAGTCCTGTCCTGTACTCGATAAATGAAACGCCCTTTTTAATTTAAATTAGTTATTAGGTGCGTTTTATTGGATGGAGTACAGGACAGCGCAGCTTCCATAACCATTTAAGAGATCTCGTTCTATCCGGGATGTCCGGAAACTATCGCATAAAAGCACCCAAATATGATTCCTCGTGATATTTCCAGCAAAAAGGAGTATAAAAAAAGTATTAACTCTTCAGCTTCTACAGACATTTAAAGATTTTTCAAAAATTTAACATTTTACATATACATATTTTCTTTCGGTTGGGCCCAACAATTTTTCCTAAGAATAAACCCCATAAAAATTGGATAAGAAGTTTAGTTTTTACACAGCTTCAAAGACAAAATTTTGCGATCTTACTGCATATATGTACATTTTTTTCCCACGGAGGTGTTAGTGGTAGCATTTTTGGGAAATCTTTAAATGCTAAGGAGTTAAGAATGCAGCACCTATTTTGCTGGAAATGACATTAATAATCAGTCTTGACTCGGTAATCCGGATCTCCTTTAATCCGGATATCACGCTAATCCGGACGACTAAATATTTCCACTATGTCTTCTATAGTCCGGATTTCGGCAGCAATGTTGACTCTAAAATCCGGATATTTGAGATTTTCAGTGTGAAATGGTAGATTTGGTCTCGTACTTTTTTACGGGAATGTTTAGCAATTGACATGATGCTGGCTAATTTCTAACAAATAAAACATTTATCGACTTCTGTTCCGCCTTTTTATTTGTTTGGATTGTTTTTCCTAGAAAAAAGTGATTGCGCTAATCCGGATGTTCCAATGATCCGGATTACCCCTTGCAATAATTGATCCGGATTACGAAATTGGTGCTATCCTGTTCTGTACTTGATCGAATAAAACGCACCTGTTAAGTCATATTCTATAATACGTGAGTAGATAAACGTTAAATTGAATAATTCGCGGAAAATAATAAATATTTACTAAGAACAATGAAGTTTTGTTGTATTTTTGTAATGGAGCGGAGCGGAGCGTGGAGCGGAGCGGAGCGAAAAAAATTTAGTCGGAGCGGAGCGCTGGAGCGGAGCGGTTTCAAATTGGTCGGAGCGGGAGCGGAGCGGAGCGAAAAAATGTGTCGCTCCAAATCCCTGCTACAAAGTCACCCAATCTAATGTCAGCATTATGCAGTGTTGGTCTGGTCGTGCAAACGCTTTTGCACCCAGGGAAGTGCAGAGACTCATCCATGGATTCCGTCCAGGTTCCATCTTCTCTCTTTATTAAACACGAACGTGGATGTGCTTTCGATAGGATTTTACTTATCCTTGCTGAGTCGTTGACGTGATCCAAGAATTGACAGAACTCGTCCCGGACTTGGGCATTTGCAGTTCTAATGGTTTTCTTACAGATTTTCAAACAGTCCTTATGGTTGCCAGAGCTTTGTGTTTGTTGTAGATATTGAAAATGTCGTGAGTAACACTCCTGAGCGTATGTATTTAGTTTTATTTTGCCAGCTCTAAGGAATCGAATTATTTCCAATCATGTGACAACGAATTGACGGAGCGATGATGATGTGACCGTCTTAGGGGTTCCTTATGCATCCAATGCGTCAATTCATTATTTTTTTTTTTCAAATATTCTTTTGAGCTCTAATGAGTATCCGCTCTTCTATGAGCATCTAATTTCACCTTCAACGGAGTACCTATACCTATACTTCTGAACATTAACTTTGATTAGAAGTTCGGTCCAAACAACTTGTTAAGAAGTAAAATAACTGCAATTTTCACTGAAGTTCTGCTACTTCCAAAAAAGCCGAAAATCAACGAATGTTAAAAAAATTGTACACCTCTCATGAATGCGGCTGATCTACTTTAGCATAAACTAGTGACGGAGGGCGGCAACTCTACTACTGCCCAGGGGCGCTACAGAGGGTAAATCCGGCCCTCCTTCTATCTTTCACATTCCCTATTCATTGTCCTCACTTCAGCTACACTATTGTATACTTTAAACATAATCAGATAACCAATACGTAAAGAATCATCTGCAAGATAAAGACGGGGAATTATACAAACATTTTTTTTTTTATACAATACAATAAAATACAATGGATTCGTGAATTTTGGAATATATTCAAATACAATTAATGGCTTGGCACACAAACTTGTCGTCCTTTAATACTGCGATCTTTCACATAGCCAGCATTGCATAAACAAAAACCGGGTCCAGAGCAAACACCATTTGGACACCCTCCCTGACAGTGGGGTCTGCACAAGAATGGATTAAACTCATCAGCGATATATCCGGAGTTGCATGTGCACTTATTTGCTCCATTACACACTCCATTCAGGCATGGACTATCACAATGTGCGGTGCATGATGTTCCCGACTTATCGAGAATGAAACCTTTTTGGCATGAGCATACATTCGGTGCAACACAGAATCCATTTTGACATCCTCTGGAAAAGAAAAAACATACAAAATGCCGTTTTGAAGAGAGTTTTAAAAAATAATTCGTAAATGTATGTTTACCTTTCACAAACGGGCAAGCATATGTCTCCTTTTTTTATATATCCTGGTAGACACGAACAAATTCCTGGTGATATACATTTTCCATTTTCACAATTTCCACATTTCGGAGCACACGAACCATCTGCTGCACGTTCATAGCCACTGTTACATTGACAGACATTGGGCTCA
The DNA here is from genome assembly GCA_949715475.1 of Microchrysa polita. Lineage (NCBI taxonomy): Eukaryota > Metazoa > Arthropoda > Insecta > Diptera > Stratiomyidae > Microchrysa > Microchrysa polita. Next base: position 63,765,919 of record OX454418.1, on the reverse strand, counting down.
GTACAATTTCCATTCTGACATCCAGGAAAACATTTAGGTACGCAGAATTTTCTCATAGGTTCCAACGTATAACCGGGAGAACACCTACACGAACCATCCGGTTGACATTCACCATTACCACATCCAATGGGACAGGTTGGAATACAAAATCCGCCCAAGTTCAAAACGTGATCGGGGAAACACCTACAAACGTTTGGAGCCACACACAAACCGTTAACACACTCTTTTTTGCAAACAGGATCACATTTACGGAAAATGTGGGGATTTCGCTCGAAACCTTCACAACACACTTCAATACGACTCATGGATGGATTCGATCCATTGCCAGCAGGAACTATTGAGGCGTCTTTCACCAAAGTCGCTGTTCTGAAAAAGAAAAATACAAACAGACATAATAATTATAAGTTCACTAAAACTTAAAAACAATATACTTACGGAACTTCTTTGGTACAAACTCCTGTTGGAATAGAGCTTAACGTGCGGTTAATAAACATCAACGTGCCATTGGTACTGTACACATAGTGTCCGGATGAGGACGCCATGCTAGATGACCCAGAAGTGGCATTATTAACAAGACTTCCCGAAGCTGGATAATGAGTTTTTACCCCCAACTGTGCAAAAATACCCGCCACGAGGAAAACTACTGCAATAAGTGTACAAAGAACTCTCATGTTGATGACTGTTGCTCGGCAGATTCTTCGCGACTGACTGAATAAAATGTTGAAACCAAAGATTCAAGAGACTAACTTGAACTTGATCGCGTCAGCGTTAGCAATGTGTGATAATTATGCGATAATTTCAAAAATGGAAGTGGGTAGATACTTGACTATATTCTTGCGAATGTGGTAAGCCGTTTCTGCTTGAGTTGAGATAAAAGTGTTTAATTTTCAAGCATTTTGTAAATATGTACATTCAAACAAATCGCGACAATTGAAAATATAATACCTAAGACCCTAAGAGTCGCCACAGACTGTCCAATCGATTGTACAATAAAACTACTCTTTCTTAGGTTACACTCCCGACTTCGCTAGAGGAAATGAGCTTTCTCCACAGAAAATGGGTTTTATTATACAATCGAATGGATAGTCTATGGCGACTGTATATATGGTTATGTATACTTGTTTATGGATATTTTTATATACCTATTTATAATCTGTTAAATGTTTCAATCTCCGTCGATCATCATACGAGTATGTACATACATCTAAAATACTTTTCCAATATGCGAAGAGTATAAATATGCAAATATGTACGTAACTATTTCGGTTCAAATTAACCATTATTCTCTTTTTAGAATTTGTCTCTCTGTACAATATGAATGCATATCATTAGATACTATTGTTAAATCGGAATAGAATGAATATGGATTAAATATGAGCCTGTTGATCTTACTTTTCTCCATTTAGATATGTATGTACTTAAATGTGAATGTAGCCATGCAAAATAGCCAATATAATATCTCAATAAATTACTGTATGCTGGAGATTTATTGTCACAATTATTATTGTTAGGAATGCCAGATAAATGACCAGGGAGTCTTACTCGACGACTTTTTGTCACTATTCTCAGAATCAGAATCAACTAGCCATCTGAATCATTTCATATATAACATCTTATCGACAACAACATTCAATTTTATCAGCACATATAGGGTGTTCTTTTCTTTAAGTATTAAAACTTACAATTGAAATAAAGCCTATAATGCACACAAATTTAAATTAATTACAAGGAGGAGGTGCCGGTCGCCATCGTTTGCTTATAGGCACACAATATTTCCAAAGTTGGCTTAGAGTTACGTATCCCGATCTTTCAAGCGCTTGGGTGATTTCATATTATCCTCACATTATTTGCAAAGTACAATAACAGTTATAAGTTTCATGTGGGTGCTCCTCATGGGGCGTTCTTTCTCTTGCTGGTACATATATGCAGTCGTCAACGATTCAAAGACAACTAAATTCGGAGTGTGAAACGGTTGTCAGCCATACCACTTCCTAGCCGCATTGTCAGTTTAGTATTCTACATTCTACGATAAGAATATTTCTTATCGTAGAACACTTCATCTTCTGAATAATAAATTTGCGGCGGGTCATGCCGAGTTTGGAAACTCGTTTCTCTATGAATGTCTATATGACAGAGTGGCGACTGAACGATCATGGCCACAGAGCACAACAATGGCGTTGGTGTGAATTAATTTCTACGTCTTTAGAAATAATGATTGTGACAATACTTAATACAACTGTGAACAGTAGAAACATGATTGAAATATTTTTCGAATATTATCAATTGTAAGAAATTTATCAATTGCCCGTAAGGGGGATGATATGAAATGCTCAGGCCGATTCCTATATCCTCTTCAGTTGTGGCATAACTGCGGACCCTTTGCTATGAAGGAGGAGCTTCATAGGGTGAACGGCTCCGGCCAATTCCTATGTTTCTCTACGGGGCGTTCTCGCATTATCCGAGTAACCGCTGCGCCTGAGTATTGTATTAACAACTTCAGCGTCTCAGGCTACTAAACGTAATAGGGTGACAAAAACCCAATAGTCAATCACCGAAGCAGCACCTGCATGATGGACCTCTTTTGTTTTACGAATATTATCATGGTTAAGCGATGGGCCGACAATTCATCCTTGGAAAATATTCTACGTCAAGAAACCTGGAATGAAAGCCTCGGATTGGACGGATACAACCCAACGACGACTTCGCAAACGAACAACTGATTACTCTCCCGGAACCTGGAATGTAACTTCCCTGAATAAGCATCCGGTACAACCAGAGCCACCTATATTAGAAAGCCGGGAAGCAGCAATACATGCACACAAAGCGAGCCTATGAATATGTCGTATATACGTTGCACGATGCACTAACCCAAGCACAGCGCATGTAAAAAAAACCCTGTCTGCTCTGATAAAAACCGCGAAAACACGTGGAAAACTCACTTTTTATCGGGATTTTTTTCTTTCACTGCATTATAGACACTTCAATTCACGACACATTGCACTTTTCGCGACGAAAATCGACCGGGAACCAATACTTTTCGTGTAAAGTTTGCCGCGACCCAACCCGATTTGCCTTTACCGCAATGTAAATTTTCCAACTAATCGAGCCTATGATCTGCCGCAAAAGCATATGAGCGGGTTCTGGTTCCGGGCTTTAAAATATAGATGGCTTTGGGTACAACCATGAGTTGTATCAGCTTTTGCTGTATGATGACTGAGCTACAGGCACGTAGCCAGGGGACGGGTCCGGACCCCTCCCGAAATGTTTGCAGAAATCGGAGTCTGCGTTTTGATAACATAATTTTGAATAAGATTGACGTCTTCTTAGCTCCGCTATTTTTTCAGACATCATTACTCATTCTCTTAAATAGCAGTCGATTTCAGAATTTGATCAATATTTTCAAAGTGTTAGCTTAAGCGCAGTATAGACCTCGGGCGGAATGAAAATGAAATTTTTGTCCGCTGCGATTTTTTCAATGAAAATGCATGCTTACTGTCGTGGAACATGTCGGAAATGATGGGGAATTCCATAAGCTACAATCCGAATATGGTTCCAAAATTTTTCTCGGCCATTTTATGTATTATTTTTCGATTCCCCGGTCATTTCACCGTGAAAAATGTCTAATGACGGGGGAACCGAAAAATAATACATAAAATGGCCGAGAAAAGTTTTGGAACCATATTCGGATTGTAGCTTATGGAATTCCCCATCATTACCGACATGTTCCACGACAGTAAGCATGCATTTTCATTGAGAAAATCGCAGCGGACAAAAATTTCATTTTCATTCCGCCCGAGGTCTATTCAGGCCTTTAGTTAAAAGTGCCGCTAGCAGTGGTGCGGCTGAACACTACTAATTATGTGTAGAAAATTAGTATTCGCATTCGGTACAGAATTCTCGTTATTATTTATCCTAATTTGCCTAAGAGTTTGGTGTTTTGAACTTTCCGCTGCTGAGGTCCTAAATGTTGCTAAGAAATAATTTCAGAACGCGATAACCAATAGTTTAGCCTGAACATTGCTGAAAATCAAGAATGCAACATAGTCGAGATTTCAAGCTTACACCTATGGCTAAATTAATATATTAGTCATTTGAAAATGTGCATGAGATAGGGTGGCCAGACATATCTCTTTAGGTGGATATGTCCTGCTTTTATTCTCTGTACTCCCCATTCCAGCCCAAATGCCACGAACTTAAGTTCGAATCCCAGATTTCTTCCTACGATTCCTTAATAAAAAAAACAACCGCAGATAGAAAAACATCCATTGTAGCCTCGCCACATTCCGAATTCCGTAAGCTTAAACTATATAATTTTGACGGTGGTGTACTATGGATCAATCGACGAACTATATGCTCTTGAAAAGTATCAAGACCTTAAATGCGAGCCAAATACAACTTTATACCACATTGGTTTTAGGGAAACTCGGCATTTAAATCATGCTGAAGACCAACATTGTGAAACACGCAGCCACTATCAATAATTTGCCTTATTATTAGTTAGAGACAGTGGTGCAACAACGGGAGGGGTGGACCGAGAAATTGTGAAAGGAAAATATGAAAATAAGAACTAAACAAGTTTGAGTTCAGCCTGCCGGTGAACCCAATGTTTTTTTTACCTGGGAAGATACTAGCGCAACATCAGTCCAGGTTTTGTTTGTGCATAAATTCCTTTTTTGCATTTTTCAACCCGGATGCGCGCCTTGATCTAACTTGTAGACCGTTGTGACATAAATTTAAACACACCCTCGTCAACCACAATGCCGGAAATAGTGGTTCAAAATTGGGTTTCCATGAAAACAAAAGAAAGTCCCAATGCGGATTTGGAGTATAACATTACACTCGTGTTCTTACGACGGTAAAATACGCAAAAATTTGCATCGAAAATTATTGTGAATGCAACGGGAACTACACATATAGAAACACCACCGTATAGCATAATTACTGGAAAATAGCACCATTATCAACTTGCGACAGCAGCTTCAAATGTCTTAGCCATTTCCAGGATAAGATCAAAGTTGCACCACTGGTTGGAGCTCCAATATATTTTTTTTTTAATGATGGACCCTAGTGAAATAACCATAAATATAAATCTTCCTTTCGGTGCTCCTAACAAGCCCTCCCTTCTTTTTAATTTAGAATCTTTGCTATTAAATACTGTACCGTTCTAGCAAAAGAACTCCAGTAACACATATTTTACAAAATCACACTGATCATTTCGAAAAGGACTTCCCCTTAATTTCTTTCGGGACACATGGAATCTTGTAGTAATTCCTACTACCCTGTTAAAATTAACCTAATAACACAGACCATAATTTAAATTTAAAGGTTAAAATCGTTTTCATCAAATTTATAGCAAACAAAAAATAGTACGGGGGCAATATTTGGACCCCTCCCGAAACAAAATCCTGGCTACGTCCCTGATGAGCTACATCAGTGCTTTTCGACTTACTGGATCACTTCCAGATTTATTGGAAATTCCATACAAAATGATGATGCTGGTATCCAGGATATAACTTGGATCATCTGCCAAACTAATCCCCAAATGTCTCCGCGATCATTTTTTCAATTTTCCCTGAAATTTCCCGTATGTCATTTTGTTATTCAGTATTTTTGTTTTATAAACTTTATTCAGAGATAATCATTTTAATATTTCATGAGGCTTTTCCCTTTGATTATTTTTTTAATTAATCTCGCACGGTGCATAATTGCAAATGTAATTTATAATTCATAATATCGCGTTGGGGACTGATGATACGATAGTCAGCTGTTATAGGGTGGCCAGATGCCCCGTATTTTACGGTTTTTTGAACACCGAAAGTCCAAAAACCCGTAATCCAAAAAAATAAAATACGGGGCAAACAATTGATGATTCATAAAAAAAAACTCCGTCAAAGAGTTAGAGACAATTTTTTATTGTATTAAAGTCAACCAAATACATACATACTTCGAAATTTGCTGGAACGCGAAAGTGACGTGCTAACACTGTTAATATGGTACATGAATGCGTTGCAGTATTTGGAATCAGGATTCGATTTTGACAAACACCTGTACTGTCTGTAACCCTTAAATTTGCAGCACGAACTGAAATTTAAGCAACTGTGGAGAATAGTCGGATATCTAAACAACTACAGTCAACTTTATCAGAATTTATGTGTAATTCCGGTCTTAATTAATAAATATGTTCAGGAGATGAAGGATGCCAATGAAGTGATAAACCCTGACACACGGACAAAATTATTTAAAGCCGTTAATAATATAGCAGCAAAATATGATTCAAATTTTAAAACTTGTCTTTTCTATCCTGGCAGCGTATTTAGGAAGCCTTGTTCAGTTCGTCCCCACGCAGGTGACGAAATCGATCAGCCTTTCTAGTGGCTAAGTACCAAAAAACCCTTATCAATTTCGTCCCCTGAAAGTGGACGAGCTCGCATAGGCTTTCGAGTACATTTTACTCAAAAACCCTTGTTTAGCTCGAACGAGTTTTGGCTGTTTTCAACGTAAAATGTACTCGAAACCATATGCGAGCTCGTCCACTATCAGGGGACGGGACGGCAATAGAATATTCTCGCTTTGCGGTAACGCATGGACAGATAGCCGGAACCGACTAAATATGAACACTGTAAAGCATAAAAGAACGCAAATTTTAAAAGACATGTAAAGATTTTTATAACTCTATCTTACAAAATGAAGAGTTATTTTAGGCTGTATCACCAAATAAAAAATATTGTTATAAAAAATAAATGACATATCGGCATAAAAATAGTTTTTTTTTTATTTTTGCCCCGTAAAAAAATTGAAACCCCGTATTTTATACGCTAGTGACCCGTAAATCGAAGGCAGGCAGGTGGTCACCCTAGCTGTTACCGAATTTGGAAATTTTAATCCGATTTCATTCGACTTGGACAGGATCATTGTTCGTGTAAGTCAAAAAGCACTGTCAACGCCGTCTATATGTATATTAAGGCCGCAATGCAGAATCTTACACGTCAAAATCAGCTCATAAATTTTGGTTATGTTCGCCAAAGTTGCACTGTTTTGTTTTTGCTGTTAATTACGTCATATGCTTGTTTTTGTTGTTTGTTCGCATCCGCCATACATTTAAGAGCTAAACTATGACGGCATTGTACAGCTTTGCGGCTATGATATATATCTAGATGTCGTTGGCTACATGTGCCGCAAATCGTGAAATTGCAACGACTGCAATGGGCGGGACATGTACAAAGGCTGAACGACGATCGCATGCCGTAAAAGGTGATGAACGCGCAACGAGTGGACGGAGCCAGATTGCGTGGACGACCGAGAGCCCGATGGGAGCATTCTGTATTTGAGGACGCCTACCAGATGCTAGGTTTTCGGAACTGGAGGACAAGGTCGCGTGACCGCGACCATTGGAGGCCCGACGTCGGGCTATCGTGCCATAAAGAAGAAGAAGAAGAAATGTATACTAAGGATAAATGGCAAAACCTGCTCGTTCTAATGAATCTAATTTTGTGCGCTTTGAGGCTGAAATGGAATGAAAAGGATAAACTACTCACAAATACCATTATGGAAACCAACTATGTCATATCTTCGATGGAATTGTTTGAAATCTTTCATGAAATCCACATGCATTTTCCATTGTCAATTTCCTAAGCCACTAAGAAAATCTCTACACATAAAATGGCTGCATTTTATTGATATAAATGTGTAGATTGAAAAAAAAAACATTTCAACGTTTTTTTGTCGTGACTATTGGTATAAAACCAACTGATACAAGATTAATTGCAGAGGAGATTCTAGAATGAATTGTTTCTATAGAAGCAACTGATAACCATTTTAGTGGTTACATGCAATGCTGACTATACCCTGGTTTTCTGCATTTAAGGCATTAAAGGTGTTCGAAATAATGAACCTAGAATAAAATGGCTATAAAAGATATATGAGTAGTTGCTAGACTATGCGCCAATTTTTAAAGGAGTCGTACAAACACATCACCTTGGTAGAAGTTGGAGAAAATTTGGATGGAAAAAAAAGTTTCGGGTCAAATCAAACAAATTTAACCTTGAAGCTCTGTAAAAACCAAGCCACTTATCGAATTTTAGTGCGGTTAGTTTTTTTCATAGGTAAATTTCTTGACTGTGAAAGCCATCTTATTTCGCTATTATGTATTAGTCTAAGAAAAATGGCATATTTGGTCGGCAAAAATCCTACATCGGATTTTTTTTTGGATGATGGTTGGGGATGGTCCCCAGATTATGGCATTAAAAGTCCCAACCGATTGGGGGTCCGCAACCTTTAAAAAAATGGGGAAAGAGGGAGGTAATTTTTCGGTTTTTTGCGATTATTTCAAAAACGGTAAGAGATACAGAAAAATTAAATATGAATCCTTATCCCCCCATTTGAATTTGTCAAAACGGTATGTCCCTAACTACCCCCAAAATTGGAGCAGAGTGCTAAATTTTGGTTTGTTGCGATTGGATGTTATAGTCACCCCACCCACCAAAAATCAGCTCATTCGTATAAAAACTAAGGGTACCTTCCATACAAAGTGACCCAAGACAACTTTGTTCTACAGTTTATAAAATTAGTAGTACGTAGAACAAACTCCTGATGGGTCACTTTGTATCGGAGATACTGTAATATTCACTAAAACTCAATATAATATCCGTCTATTGGCTAACAGTCTCTCGGATAGGATGTCGGCTTATTTTATTTTATTGACAGTTGACAAGTATCATGGGTAGCTAGATACTACATCACCTTCTTTTGTTTCAATATTTTTTTTTAGTTTAAATACTAATAATAAATATTAATATTCATTGTATAAGCAATGAATATTATTTTTATTTAATTTAATTCTCATCAGCCAGTTGTTCGCGTTTTCCATAGTTCAGTACTCTTCTTCACTAGAAATGTTTTGCAGGTGTCCTACATTTTGGCGATATATTTTCTTGTGATCCGAGTACTGCTTCCTCTCCTCCTTTCTTTGACTAAGAATTCAGTTGGATGAAATTTCGTTGATACTCGGTTTTATTTCTTCTTCAAATGTTAAATCGGTTTCCTCTGCGTGTCTTCGGCCGGCATATTCTTTTCCAATTCGTCTTTCTTCTGTTTGACGCATTGTTTCATGCTTCGCATTTTATATCGAATATCTCGGCCATAAGTGAGCTCTTCTGGCGCCTTCATTTTAGTAATTTCAACTGTTGAACGATACATGATAATATATTAGGAGCGTTTTTTTAGGAATAGAACAGAACAAGAAATACACGCATTACAATACATTACAATTTTATTTCTTGTTCTGTATGCGACAACTGTAGTTGCTAAGTGTCGCCACACTGAAATGCTAAACCTATCTTATCGTCAGTATGTTTCAGATTTAAAATGTCCATCTTGTGTATCGTTTTAGTTGTTGTTTCAGTATTTTTTTTTTCGTCTCTGAAAAAATTTACGCTGTAGCAAAAAAAAAGTTTTATTTAAAATTAAATTTTTCCTCGTCGTGTACTTCACTGCATCCCTCTTAGAAAATTATAACTAAATGCTTTTCGCTTTGTTGTTTCTCTGGAAAAACATTTCTTGGCAAAATGATTGAGTTTACCGCACTTCGTACAGGGTTTGGCCTTGGCTGAAAACTTATTGGAACTTGCTTTATTGCCCTTAAACCCGCATCGACTGCATTAGATTTTAATCAGCTGGTTGTACATGCGTACTCGGTCACTTTCTTTGGCATCAATTTACAAACCTTGGTGTTTGCTTCGGCAGAATCCTTTATAAGTTTTTCGTCAAAAAAAGCCTTTTGTTGTTTTGCAACGGTTTCATGTAAGCTATTTTTATTATTTCACTGAGATCCCCGATGTCGCGTTCAAGTGTTCTGTGACGAACCTGGCCATTTTGCAGCCCGTGATGATTTATTTTTTCAAATTGCTATCCAATTCGTTTCCGAATTCGATCCTTTGGGCCCTCGTAAATAGTTTGAAACTCCGGCATCCAATTTGTATTATATATACATGCAGTAATTAGTTCCCCTTTTTGTATGTAATTGTTTCATCAACGCGATTTGAAATCTAATTCTCAATTTATGTTAATTTAATTCTTGAAATTTACTTCTCAATCCCGTTTCGAAATTTACTTCACGCTTCTCTAAATTTGGCAATCAATCACGTTTCGAAATTTAATTCACGCTTGCACTCGAAACGTACTTACAATTGTGTGTCGAAATTTAAATCACGCTTGTAATTAACCTTCAGTTGCGTTTCGAAATTTAATTCACGTGTAGTAGTTATGCTTGGTTACGCTATCATCTGAGATTGAAAAAGTCATTGCGCAATTTCATACAACGGCGTAAATAAGCAAAAGATAACATAACTATGCAAAATAAACAAAAATTCAACTCAATATAATGAAAAAGCTTTCTGAAAATTGTGTGCGTCTTCTCTATACGATAAGGCTAACCATTAAATAAGAGTTCTGAGAAATCGGCCCACAGTATTCAAGAAGTAGTTATTGCATTTGTCTAATTCTCAGCTAACGATAGCTCTATTCCACCTGAGAGAGTCTCCAGCTTGTTTTAATTGTCCAGCTGCTCCCACCCATCTTACAACCCTTGTGTTATGGCAGCAACCGATTGAATCAGCTTTCTTTCTAAATCTGAATCTTGAATACTATGCGCCGCTACAACGACAAACACACACTAGAATTATTTATTATTATTATTATTTAATTTATCTTCTATTTTAGTATATATGCATTATATATTTATCAATACAAATTCAAAATATGAAATTCAGTTTCAAAGTCAAAGCACATTTCCGGAGAACTTATCACTTTGGCCACCAACTTTTATGCGAGTTTCTAACAACGCAAAATCTTGTTCATATGAGAATGAGTATAATCAGTTAGCAAAGTGCTATATTTTAATTCTAATAACAGGGCCTGATAAGTTTCGCCGAAATAAAGCCATTATTTTAACCGCTTACTCCGGAAACTAGTGGCCCATGAATGAAGCCATGAATGATAAACAAGTCAATTTGGCTGGCTATGGTATCAAAAAGCATTTTTACTGCACCAAGTTTTAGATAACGTAAAAATACTTTGTTGCAATTGTGATGCCCCCCCATTCAACAGTCCTTTAAAATGTCTTCAACCGTAAATGCTCGTTTAAAAATCGTCCCATTGGTTTTACAAGTTTTATTCTATACTCAATATGTTACCTCGAAACCTGGAATTGACACAATCCGTAGACAGTATGGCTTAAGTGGAGTGCTACCATATAACGAGACTATTGTCGGTCCGATTGTGAAACCTGAAGATAGCAGGAAGAAACCAGAGTTACGAATGGATACGGATGGATGGGGAAATGCAGATTATGATGCTGACTATTACGATGAGTCTATGGGAAGAAGTTTGTTCCCAGTTGAAGAAAAACCAAGCGTAGCTCAGTCTCTACCGATTGGGAAATGTCGCGTGGAAGTATTGTGAGTTTCAATTTCCATTTCACACTTTAGGTTGTTGGCGCGTTTATCTTCGAAAGAGAACGTAGGTAGGACCACTTTTCCTTTCCAAATAATAAGTTTTGTATTTGCGCTAACAAATTACAAAAGTCTACGAGGATTCGTCAATTTTGTTACTGTTGCGAAAAATGTTTTTATATAGAAAAGAACCGCAAATTTAAAATTATTCTTTACCTAATTTCAGAACGAGTTCTCTAGTAAAACCTAATTCACGCGTTCCACCTGGTAACGGTTCGAATGGATATCTTAGCATAATCGAAACATGTTGTCAAGGATATGAGCCGTACGTTCATAACAAGAACCAATGCGTTCCTGTTTGCAGGAAACCCTGCATCAATGGAATATGCACTCAACCCGATGTATGTGAATGTTTTCCGGATCATGTCAAATCCTTGAACGGAGACTGTGTCGCGACATGCCCGATATTCTGTTTGAATGGACACTGTCATTCGAACGGAGCGTGCACTTGTAAGCCAGGCTACGTCCATGAGCCAAATAAGATGTTCTGTGTGCCGCACTGCACAAAAGCATGTGGCGAATTTTTTAATTGCAGTGCTCCGGAAATATGTACATGCCTCAAAGGATATGAATATAATCATTTAAGCAGAGGATGTGATCCAGTATGTTTTCCTCCTTGTGGAAGTGGCACTTGTGTTCGACCGAATGAGTGCTCGTGTATGCCTGGTTTTAATTTAATCAATGGAACATGTCAAGCCAATTGCAGTCGCCCCTGTGAAAAAGGTCGCTGTGTAGCAAATGGTGTTTGTGCTTGTGATTCAGGTTGGACTTTGGATCAAACTGGTTTCAAATGCGAGCCACATTGTGCACAAGGATGTGTCAATGGTAAATGCACCGCTCCGGGAGTGTGTGAATGCAAGAAGGGCTACGAGAAACAACATGGAAATTGTAAGCCTCATTGTTCAAGGTAAGGTTTGTACAATATATTATTTCAGGTGTATACATATTTTATCGTTTTTTTTTAGAGGATGTATCAATGGAAAGTGCACAGCTCCGGGGGTGTGTTCCTGTCGACCCGGCTACTACCTTGAGACATACTTGATAGCCAAAAACCGGTGTAAGAAAACCAAGAATAAAGTAATTGTCGTAAGCGACCATCGGGATCCAATCTTCAATCCGTCTGTTGTTGTACAGCCTATTCGATCAGCTCCAATCTTCAATCCACCAGTTTTTGTTCAGCCTGGAATTTCATCTCCAATAAATGCTGGGATTCCTGGAAACCTAATTTTCAGACAGCCTAATTTTCAGACAGCGGCGATGAATCAATCATCAATACAAAGCACATCCAGTGTTAAGGGACAACCTATTCCTTCGGCTCCTAACACCGATATATACGAAAGACAGCCTGCATTTAATCCGCTCTTTTCAGAAAATTCTCCGTCAAACGCAAAGCCAAATTATCTTGAACAACAATCGGCATTTAATCCTCACTTTAACAACAATAAATCCACGCAAAGGACATTGTATCCAACTACTCGCTACATCAAACCAAAAACTACTCGCCAGCCGAAGATGAACGAAGTAACAAAGAAGCCTTTCTCTTTATTAGATCTCTTCAGGACCTCGAGAAATACAACAGAAAAGCACAGTAATTGGAAATCGACTACACCAAAGCCTAAGTGTGACAAGGCTTGTTTGAACGGCAGATGCACCGGACGGAATCACTGTACTTGTAACTCTGGTTATACCATGACATCAGGAAGTCACCACAAGTGCGTTGCTCATTGCTCGAAGGGCTGTCCACATGGAAGTTGTACATCACCAGGACATTGTACCTGCAATTTTGGATATAAAAAAAGAAATAATAAATGCGTGAAATCGTAAGGTGTAATAAAGAAAATACATAAATCTAAACAAACTCGATTATGTGGATTCAGAAAATAAAGGTATTTGTGCAAAAAAATGTTTTATACAATCAACTAGCAAAAATATCGTTAAACGGTAATTATTTCGGGTGCCGCCGAAATTTTGGATACCCTTAACATTTTTCGTGTTAATAGTTTTTGCCTACTTAGGAAAAGCAAAATTGTGATATACTGTTTCGTAAGCAAGCGAATTTTTATATGGAATATCTAAATTTTGTCGTACTATTTCGAACGATATGCTAAAACACTATATTTTTGTTTACACAGCACTTTTGATGAGGGGAAGCGGGAAGCAATACATCAGAATCCGCTTTAAAAATAGTTAAGCCGGAATTTCATCTATCCCCGGAGTCCTTTTCAGAGTCCATAAATCGATAAACTTTTTTTTGTAGTGAACTGTTGTCAGCTCTAGTACTCTAGTATATTCGTTTCCGCCAAAATAAAAGTCGTATTTGCGATTTTGATCCTGGTCTACACCGAAATGTTGATGAGAATTCGAACTCGTGCTCAGTACTGCGAAAACACAAGAAACAAAAAAATCTTCACATTTTCAACTTTGACCTCACTATTGAACAATATCACAAAAAGGCTGAATTTATAGTAAAGTATGTACTGACGTTTACGTTGATTTAAACTAGTACCTACCGTTTTCCTGTTAATCCTGAAAGCCGAAAAACTTTTTGAATTTGTTACATCAATTCTCCTAAATATCCCCCTTATTAGCCACCTACCTGCCTTTTATGGTGTACGTACCCCTTCACGGTACTTTTGCATTTCTGTAGTTTTGAAAGTTTGACGCTGTTGATTTTTATTTCTGAGTTTTTTAATTGCCTTTTTCTATGCATTTTTATCTTACATAGTTTGTAATTGTAACTGGCAGTCGTGTTCTTTTCTCATTTGCATAGTAATGGAAAAGGGCAGTAACTACCAATACGATCCCCGCTACTCTTGGGAACAAGAACATGTCGCGTTTTTGATAGTCCCTGGAGAGCCAGGGACCCTCTGGCCTCATCGGTCGATTACAAACCTCGTGCCCCATTACATCCATTTTAAAGGTAAGGTTTTCCTTAATAGTAATACTTACAATGAGCTGAACGATAGGTCTCAAGTAAAGTTATGGCGACGCAGTCCAGAAAGCCACACAAAAGATTTAGGGAAAAACCCAGGCGGATATAATAAAAACTTACACACCTTCTGCCTTATTTCAACGATCAGAAGAGTAATAAAATTCAGAGAGTTCTTGTTTATGAAAGGACTAGTAATTTCTTAAAAACCAATATACAGGGTGGGCCAATTACAAGTTCGTTTTTAAATCATAGGTTAGTTTGACACTGACATCTGTTTGTCGCTCGAAATCTGGGGCCCTATCATGTAATTCGATTCCAAAGCGATTCCTTTCGATTTGGACAAAGTGGTATCATAAAACTCAAAAACGAATTGACTTTCGAATTTGACCATACGAAAACATGTAATTCGAAAACGTTGGAGGATATGAACGATTGCATCGAAAATTTATTCGAGAGATAGGCCACTCTCAAGAAGCTATCGCTTTATGAATTTTTAACTTTCAAAAAAAGTTTTCAGATATTAAAACCGGGTTTTAATTAAAAACTAAAGCATAATGGACTTCTTAACATAAAGTAATACGCCTTTAGGACAATGTATTGCGCTTATAATTGTGCGGGAACCAATATAATCTCTGTATATTTGTTGTAACAAGTTCGCCAGATGGAAAGAAACATTTTTTTCTTGGAGCTTATCGATAATTTCAAAAATGGGGAGAAAAGTCAGTCAAAATAATGGTTTCGATGTATAAAGAGTAACATTTTATTCATATAATTTTAAAGATATGAAAATTGAATTTAAGGCTATGCAACATGGAAGAAGTACCAATGGCGGTTCTTCTAATTAAGTTTTAATCATAAATTTACAATTTTTTGGGATATATTCTTTATTTTATTGGTCGTTGCTGGGGGAATGCTTTCTCGTTTTCCGGAATTTGGCCATGAGTTCGAATTCCACTCAAGCCTCGCACTTTTTATTTAGCGTTTTTTTTTTCACTTTTTTTAAATATTAATTAATTCTACTACTAATTCGAGACAGTTTTGGCTTAAATTGACTTGTGTAATTAAGTTTAAAGCAGTAAAGATTGAGCCCGAACACAAACATATTTTCTATTTGACATTCGACCCTCGATGGAATCTAGCGCACTAAGGGAAATTTTCTACATTCATGAGGCAATACCAAATACTCGAAACGAACGAGTTACATGATACCAAATTGCTTTCGAATCGAAGACGAAAGTGTCGGCACTTTTGTTTTCGTTTCGAGTTACATGATAGGGCCCCTGGATAGAAAGTCAGTATCATACCTCCGCGGAACGAAATGAGTCGCTTTACGTTTGAACAACGTTGGGAAATATTGAAAACTTATTTTCAAAGTGAGTGCTGTCTAGCCCAGAGCCAGTTACAGAGCCATGTTATCCGATTTTTTTTACTGAAATTGAAGACATGGATTTGGACGACATCTGGTTCATGCAGGATGGTGCGCCATGCCACACAGCCCATGCAACAATCGATCTTTTACGCACCAAATTCCCAAATCGTGTTATCAGCCGTCTTGGCGATGTCAATTGGCCGCCTCGGAGCTGCGATTTCACCCCTTTGGACTTTTTTTTTTTGTGGGGAACCGTGAAGGACCGATGTTATGCCAACAATCCAGAAACGATTCAAGCACTTAAGACCAATATCCAAGCAATCCGTGAGCTACAGCCCGAAATCATCAACAGGGTCTTGGAAAATTGGTGTTACAGAATGTGCTACTGCGATGCCAGCCGATGACGACGAGGGGAGATTTTAGTTTTTAGAAAATGTATGAAAAATTATTAATCCTGTCGCTCATATGACTTTGTATGGGAGGTACCCTTAGTTTAATCCGATCCAAGTAATATTTGTTGGAGGGTATAATGGGGCTTATTTTTAACGTTTACCAATTTTTTCCCCGTCTGCTGTTATTAATGTAAATAGGGGAAATATGGGTATGCTTTGTCGGAGCCGCCTGAGTCTCCGTGTGAGCCAGCTATATGTATGTTGATTGAAATAGTTATCCCAATTACCACGGCTCCAACTGAATTACTTCAGGAGCTAGAAAGCCAAATGTAACTATAAAAAAATCTAAATTACACCTGATTTTTTTAGCTCTAGTATGTAATCTACCCAATGAATAAGAAAATCTAAAAGGAAATGCAAATAACCGCAAAATACACTGGATATGCGACTCTTTTTCGGGACCAAAATATTTTCTATGGTAACTTGATCGAAGCTACAAGCTACAAGTGGTCCTACTGGCAACCATTGTTATTGCATTA
Organism: Microchrysa polita; assembly: GCA_949715475.1. Classification (NCBI taxonomy): domain Eukaryota; kingdom Metazoa; phylum Arthropoda; class Insecta; order Diptera; family Stratiomyidae; genus Microchrysa; species Microchrysa polita. Next base: position 63,749,180 of record OX454418.1, on the reverse strand, counting down.
TTTTGCAGTTGCAATACGCCTCTCCGGGGCGGACCACAAACGGCCAAGAGTTGCCAAAACGCCTCCCTGGCAAGAGCCTCGAAGGTCTCGATGCAGGAAGGTTGTGTATATGTATGGACTCGTTATATATGTTTTTTCTTCTAATTGGGAGCATCACATCTCGGCGCGGCTGCTCTCAATTCTCCTTTTACGCGCCGGCATTGAAACAAATCCAGTCCCTGTCTTGGTATGGATGTGTAGTGTCTGCAACCGACGTATCGGTTCTAATGCCAGGTCACTTCAGTGTAGTTGCTGTTCGGAGTGGGTGCATTTTAGATGCTCCGGTTTGAGAAGGTTTGGGTCATTACATAGAAGGTACATTTGTTGCTCCAGGCTGTAGGAATACTGGGCAGCCTCGGGTAATACCAGGCCCCTCCCCTCCACCAACGCCCCCTACTCCACCCAATAATGTTGCCTTGAACGTAAGACACAGCTTAACTCCCGCCCCTCCGCCAGCAATTTTTACACCGGTGTCCATATTGCAGTTCAATTGTAATGGCATCCTAGGGAAATTTCCTGAAATCACAAGCTTCTTGAGAAAGTACAGAATCCTGATTGCAGCCATCCAAGAGACAAAACTGCACGCGAATTCACCATTCAACGCTGAAGGTGAATATATCATCATACGCAAGGACAGAGAAGGCGCCACGAATGATTCTCACCCTGGAGGTGGACTTGCCTTCCTAATACACAGGTCCGTACATTACCGTGTATTAGATGTAGTTTCAGACGGTACGGCGGAATTGCAAGCCATCTCAGTTTCATCAGGGAGCACCAATATCGAAATTTTTAACATCTACATACCACCACATTCTAGTTGTACAAACTACCATTTCGATATTGGTCCTCTTCTTAATGGAGAGCACAGGATCATTCTTGGTGACTTCAATGCACATCATGAACTCTGGCATTCCGCGCTTCACAACGATGCCAGGGGTCAAGCTATCGCCGAATCTCTGGACGCATCAGGTTTCTGTACCCTCAATGAAAACTCTCCAACCCGTGATGCAAACAATTGTATTAGCTCACCAGACATTACAATTGTCAGCGCTAGCCTAATTAGTGAGACCTCCTGGGAAACACTTACTGGTCTTCCCTCTGATCACCTCCCAATCATAGTCAGAATTGACAAACCAGCTGACCTGACCAAGTCAGAGAAGCGAACTTTTGTCAATCACAAAAAAGCTGATTGGGAAGGTTTCAAAACATTCACGTCATCGAAGTTCTTCGCGCTTCCCCCTCCCACCAATATACATAAGGCCGAACGGAACATTAGGAGCGTCATTGCCAAAGCTGCGGCACGGTTCATCCCTGCAGGGCGCATTCCAAAGGTTCGTCCAAACTTCCCAACAAGTGCCGCAAGGTTAGCTGATGAACGTGACAACATTAGGCGCGCTAATCCTGGCGACCCCAGAATTCGGGAGCTCAATATCCAAATACAGCGACAAGTTAAAGACTACAAGAAGGCTAAATGGAACGAGCACCTCAATGACTGTAACCTTAATGAAGGTGCCAGTAAGTTATGGTCCACTGTCCGTGCCCTTTCGAACCCCACAAAAGATAAGGGCAATATAGCCATAACCTTCGGCAAAAAAGAAACTAGCAATCCTCTTCAGTGTGCGAGCCAGTTCAATAAACAATTTATTGAACATCCCAAGTCAGATGGCCTCAAGCGCAAAATTAGAAGACGGATTCGCAGCCGAATTGTTGACTCCGTACCAATTTATACTCCGGACCAGGTTAAAACAGTCATTGAGAATGCAAAAAATTCTAATGCCCTTGGACCAGATGGCATTTCAATGGCCATGCTCAAACATCTTGGTCTTCCTGCCATTGAGTATCTCACGGCAGTCTTTAACTTGTCAATGTCTACGCTCGCCATCCCCGACATCTGGAAACAAGGTCGTATAGTCCCATGCCTTAAACCAGGGAAAAGTGCCAAACTAGAAACTTCCTACAGACCGATTACGATCCTGTCACCTGTAGCAAAGACGCTGGAAGCCCTTCTTCTTCTTCTTGTAGCGGTGCAGAAAGGTGTGTAACCTCTGTGCATCTATGTGGGTACGATTTATGGTTCGTCAATGTTTGTGTCCGTGAGGTCTAAGGACAAAAACATAGCTGCTGCGATAGGGTTTTCCCACAGTGATATAGGGGTAAGATCAGTGGGCGCAGCGGGGCATTGAAACAAATGGCCCACATCATGAGGAGTGCCATTGCAGTTTGGACAGATGTTTTGGATGTCCGGGTTTATGCGAGAAAGGTACGAATTAAGGCGTGAACAAAAGCCCGACCGAAGTTGAGCTAGTGTTACTCTGGTGGCTCTCGGGAGCCTAATCTCCTCAGGCGAAATTATTGGTGGGCGCTCTGAGAGGACTCTATTCGCACCTAAACTCGCGATAGACCGATTCACTTCTTCAGTGTGGATCGCTGCAATGGCGGCTCGGTATGTAACTTCATCGTAAGGGTCCCGTTTGTATCCCTGAACCTCTCTCTCAAGGTCTCGTAAACCACGCCTGACATGTCGTGGTGGAGGAATTCGGTCCATGAGATGATTATTGGGATGATCCTCACGGTAGCAACCAACAAGATACTGTTTAGAGAGTAGGAGATTGTGGTCACGTATTGGCATCAATTTTGTCTCCTGATGTAAGTGATCCTGGGCAGACATCAGAAGGCAACCTGTCGCGATGCGTAGAGCGGCATTTTGGCAGACCTGAACTTTGGACCAGTTTGTGTCACATAGACTATGTGTCCAAACTGGGGCTGCATAATCAGCGGCCGCTCGACCCACCGCTTTATAAGTAGCTAGCATGGTTTCTTTATCTTTGCCCCAGGTTCTACCAGCTAGAGCTTTTAGGATGTTGTTCCTACTGCGCATTTTTCACATACTGAAGCTGCATGATTCGCAGACGTCATCATGTTCTCTAGGTGAAGCCCGAGAATTTTGGGGTTTTTAACAGTAGGAACAGAATTGTTGCCAATACGTATATCCATCTCCCATCTGATGTCCTCCCACCAAGTGGTTAGAAAAGTCGCAGAAGATTTGGACGCAGAGATGGTGAGGTTTCGGCTTTGGAAAAATGCCTGTAATCGTCCTAGATAGCGATTAATTCGGAGGCGCATTTCATCCTTATCATTCCCTGTGGCGAGTACGGTGCAATCGTCAGCATAGGAAATCACCTCGATTCCTTCAGGTGGTGTGGGAAGGCCGGACATGTAGATGTTGAACAGAGTGGGGGAGAGTACCCCTCCCTGTGGAACACCTAATTTGATTTTCCTAAGCTTAGAACGTTTGCCTCGAAACTCGGTGAAGGAGTGCCGACCAGCTAGATAATTGGCAATCCAACGGATCTCTTGTGCAGGAAGATGCATATTCAACAGGTTTGCTAGGAGCATTGAATGATTGACCTTATCGAATGCACTTGATAGGTCTATTGCCACCAGAATAGTTCTGTGACAACGACTGCGTTGATTTAGCCCATCACGAATGCGTGTAGTGATCGCATCGAGGGCAGTGGTGGTACTATGCATCTTCCTGAGGCCATGCTGGTGAGGTTCTAGCTTCGCATGTGCAACAAGAGTGGGGTGAATAAGGGCCTCCAGCGTCTTTGCGACAGGAGAAAGTATCGTAATGGGGCGGTAGGATTCCCCGAGATTTGCGCTCTTCCCTGGCTTGAGACAGGGAACAATTCGACCTGTTTTCCAGATTTCAGGGATGGCAAGCGTGGACATCGACAAGTTAAAGGCGGCCGTGAGATACTCAATGGCTGGAAGGTCGAGATGTTTCAACATGGTCATCGAAATGCCATCTGGTCCGAGGGCCTTGGAGTTTTTAGCATTCTCGATGACTTTTTTAACCTGGTCCGCTGTAAAAGATGGTATGGTGTCAACATTCCGGCTGCGAATCCGTCTTCTAATTTTGCGCTTGAGGCCGTCAGACTTGGGATGTTCAATAAATTGTTTATTGAACAGGCTAGCACACTGAAGAGGATCACAGGTTTTAGTGTTGCCAAATTCAATGGCGTTGTTGCCCTTTTCTTTCCGAGGATTGGAAAGGGCGCGGACGGTAGACCATAGTTTGCTGACACCATGACGCTGGAAGCCCTCATCCACCCCACACTAATTTCACATGCAAAGCTAGATCCCCATCAGCACGGATTCAGACGCATGCATAGTACAACCACCGCTCTGGACGCGATCACTACCCGTGTAAGAGACGGACTAAACCACAGTACACCTTGCCATAGAACCATCATGGTGGCGATTGACCTATCAAATGCGTTTGATAAGGTTAATCACTCCATGCTTCTGGCAAACCTCCTCAATATGCATGTTCCGACTCAAGAGATAAGATGGATTGCCAACTATCTAGCTGGTAGGCAATCCTTCACCGAGTTTCGAGGCAGTCGTTCCAAACTTAGAAAGATAAAATTAGGTGCTCCTCAAGGTGGGGTTCTCTCTCCCACCTTGTTTAACATCTACATGGCCGGTCTCCCAACACCTCCGGAAGGCATTGAAGTTATTTCTTATGCCGATTACTGCACTGTACTCGCCACGGGAGCGGATAGGGATGTCATGCGTGAAGATATCAATAGATATTTAGCGCGACTAGAAGCCTTTTTCCATAGCAGAAACCTAACCATCTCAGCGTCCAAATCGTCTGCGACCTTCCTTACCACCTGGTCAGGTGATTGTAAGTGGCCGGTTGGGGTACGTATTGGCAACAAACCAGTTCCTGCTGTTTCAAATCCAAAAATTCTCGGGCTTCACTTTGAGAAAATGATGACTTCAGCTCATCACGCGGAAGCGGTATGTGAAAAGATGCGCAGTAGGAACAAAATTCTTAAAGCACTGGCTGGTAGCACCTGGGGCAAAGATAAAGAGACAATGCTAGCCACTTACAAAGCGGTGGGTCGAGCAGCGGCTGATTTTGCGGCGCCAGTTTGGTCGCAAGGTCTCTGTAACACAAGCTGGAACAAAATCCAAGTCTGCCAAAATGCTGCTCTACGCACAGCTACAGGATGCCTTCTGATGTCTGCCCAGGACCACCTACATCAGGAGACACATTTGATGCCAATACGTGACCACAATCGACTACTTACAAAACAATATTTAGTAGGTTGTTATCGAGAGGATCATCCTAATCGTAACCTCATGGACAAAATTCCCCCTCCACGCAACATCAAACGTGGCCCTCGTGACCTTGAGAGAGAAGTCCAGGGTTACAAAAGGGATCCTTTCGATGAAGATTCATACCGGGCTGCCATTGCAATGATTCACACTGAGGAAGTGAGTAGGTCTATTGCGAGTTTAGGTACGAACAGAGTCCTCTCAGCGCTCCCACCACCTATTTCGCCTGAGGAGATTAGGCTCCCGAGAGCCACTAGAGTGACTTTAGCCCAACTTCGGTCAGGCTTCTGCTCACGCCTCAATTCGTATCTATCTCGGATAGACCCAAATATACTAAACGTATGCCCTAACTGCGCTGGCACGCCACACGATGTAGCCCATTTGTTTCAATGCCCAGCTGCACCCACAAATCTCACCCCCCTCTCACTATGGGAAAACCCCATTGCACCTGCCACGTTTTTGTCCCTGGAGATTGCGGACGAAAACGATGACGAACTATAAAACGAGTCCATATAGATACACAGCGGTTCACACCTTTCTGTACCGCTAAAAGAAGAAGAAGCTACAAGATGACATTTCTCATACGAATTTTATATGGAAAATTAATTGTAAACAAAATCATGCACATGCGCAGCTTGATGATGTAACTTCGCAGTAGGGGCGTTGGAAAAATGGGGACAATGAGTACGAAATTTCAAAATTAATAGGTGCTTAAAATTAATTAATCAACAACGTTCCTGTTGCATAACATTATACCAACAGCATCACAATTTACACTATTGCAAAAAGTACATTTAAATGGGATTGCAAAGCGTTGCGTGGTAAAAATTCGTTTAAATACAAAATTTTAAATACTGTGTATTCCAGTGCATTGGGGTTGAATACTCCAACCAATGAAAAATGCAAAAAGTATTAAACCATACCAGCCCCAAACACTAAATTTCCTACGCCACTGCTAGCTATAAAAAAAATCAAATTGTCCCCTTTATTTTCAGATATTTCGTTTCCTTCTTTTTCTTCTTCATTGAATCTACCAAGAGAAGGTCTACGGTATAATACATATATCATTAGAAAGGGAATTGTGTAGTTTACATCGTCTTCCGAACATTTTGCTGTAAACATTACAGTTAACATGATATTGGCGAAAAATCATAATTTCACCCCTTTGCCACACCTCCCCCCCCCCCCCCCCCCCCAAATGTGACGCGCACAAAGGTGTAACATTTTAGTGCGTAATGTGGTCAGGCTACAGAACAATTTAGCATCAAAAGTCAGCTCAGTTTTTGGATATTTCGGTTTCATCATTTTTTCAACTAAAATCACTATACTAGAAGAAAAGTTTTCTGCACAGGAACTGACAAACCAGTGAAATCAAGCTGTAAGTTTTAAAATTTAAAAAGAAAAACACAGATTTAAGAATGTTAACATATTCTTTATTTTGCCAGATTTCTTTTTTTATTTTACTTTTAGATTTACATCTTTAGGTTTTTTTTTTATTTTTTTTTTTTATTTTATTAAAAGGTTATATTTTTTCGATCACTTACAAAATACAATAAAATATTGACAAACTTTTCCCATTACATACATAATAATAATAATGTTCAGTTAAATTCATTTCATTCAAACAAAGAAGAAGAAATTTATGCTACAAAAATCATATTTACAGTTTGTATTGAGGTTGATTTCAAATCAATGGACAAACATTACCGAAAAAAATAAATCAAATAAAATCAAAACAAAATTAAACTAAACTTTATATACTTTTTGAGTCAATAATTTCTATACCCATATAGTTGCGATGATGGTGAACTTGATAATTGTGGCAAATAGATCATGCGGCCAATGTCCCATTGAAATTGTGATTACCAAAAGTCTCTTCCTTGCAAGCAGCGGTTGTAAGTGCACAAAAACATCCCGATAAGCCGTGATGGTCAGTCAAAGAGAACAATTATTGCGCATATCACACTGTTGCTGTTGTGGGTACTGATGATAGGCATTGAGATAGAGTTTCGCTTTGCAATCGTTGTGAGATGTCCAGAAGGTTGGATGATGCTCGTGTTGATTCGGATGAAAGAGCGTTGTCGACATGGATGTGAACCGCACACCTTCTTTAGACCTATTGATCAAATAAATATCAGTTTTTCCAAGTTCTCCACGAAAGTAATCCGTTATTGATTTTTATAGTCTATTTTGCTTTCTTATGTCCTATTGTTGAGTTGGAATTTGTATTCTGTTTCTTTTTTTTATATTATATAAAATAGCGTTAGCAGAGACTGATCTTATTGACTGACTGGATATTGGGTGATTGTTATTTGTACTAGTGCTAATGAGTATGTACTTATGGTAATCATATTGGAGAATAGTTTTTTTTTATTTATTTTTTATTATGTGAATATGTATTAGGTTGTACGTCCTGTGGTCAGTTGGCTGGTCGGCTTCACGATGTTATAACCATTAGGCAATCGGCAAGGGTAAGATCCGTGTTGTACTTTGTTTTAGTGTTATTTTTTCAATTTTTTAGATAATTTTTTTATGTGAATTGTTTTTCTTTTATTTTTTTGTCTTAAAGTACTATTTTGTATTTCTATACACATACATTTTATTTAACCCTATGTATTAACATAAATAATTCACAAAAGTATAACATAAATATAAATATATCACAATTGTTTATCACTAAGTATAAATTATCGCTGTATAGTATTTATTTATTGAAAAATAACAAAAAAATAATATAACATCATGCTTGCTCTTATATTCTAAAAGTTTCAATTTATGCCTAATTTAACGTTGATTTTAGACATTTTAATTTGTAAATTTGTCCTATTTGGAAAAAATATTGATATGCTATTCTGATGGGTGTCGAGAGAAGGGAATACACAAATTTAAAAATAAATTTGTTGATGGTTAGCGCAAAGTCGATCATGTGATTTGCCGAAATATGGATAGTTGTTTGTTAAAAAAATATATTCACATAAACACACAATTTACAAAATCTCTGGGTTTTGCCAAATCAGCCACTCAATTTTGTTGATTTTCCATACATTTCCATGATTTCTAAATCTAGATTTGCTGCTTGATTTTCTGCGAATCCAAATTCTAATGTATGAAATTTAGCATGCATACAACCCTAAGATAAAAAAAAAGTACCAGGATAGAGCATGTGGTGATACTACCGTCAAAATGAACTCTCTTTCTATCCGAACATGTTTTCTAGTTTGGTTGTCATCTCATTACATTGGTTGTGTTGCATTTTAGTCTCGCACAAAGGTGTAGTGTAAAGAATGATTGGAAGGGTTCATTTGTATGAAATGATGATCATGAAATCGTTAGTTCAATACCCAGATTGGGTACAAGCAATTTTATTTTGAGGAATATATTGATTATATTGACTGTCACGTGCTATTAAAAACTATTTAAAAAACAAATACTAATTAATACTAAATTACACTGACCTCCAATATAAAAATGTCCACGGCACTGCCATTATGAATGAGATAGTAAATGGTTACCCATTTTTTGGTCTGTGACTCTACCCTCCTTCTTCTTTTAGCGGTACAGGAAGGTGTATCTGTATCTACATATATGGATTCGATTTATAGTTCGTCGTCGTTTTCGTCCGTAATCTCTAGGGACAGAAACGTGGCAGCTGCAATGGGGTTTTTGTTGGATATTTATGATATTTCGATCATAAAATCTAGTGCACCACATAGCCACTTGAGAATATAAACAAAAATTTAATCGTTCTTTGTAGGTTTGTATTCAGTTACAATGCTACATACAGAAGACCTAGTTTTTGTTTATAGATCACTATCGCTAGTCATAAAGTATAATTTTTCAAACAATTAAGATTGTAGGATGCTTGGTGTTTTTGAAGGATTGTATTTTCATAGTAGGCTGTGAAATTAAATGACAATTGAAAAATAAAATAAAATCGGTCATTTTTCCTAGTGGTCAAGCGCTTTTATTTTCCTGGTTTGGTTTTGTTATATTCCCGTGGTCAAATTACGCGACTAATCATCACCATTTAGAATTAGGTTTATTCCACACGAGCGTGGTTCGCGTCAAGTGTTTTTTCGGGGTGTTTGTGAGGTGTGACGCGAGAAAATCCATTTCAAGATATCACGACACATTCGATGGTTGTTGGCTGTTGCTAAGGTGTCGGTAGGAAAAGACGTTGTGCGTAGGTGAGTACACTGAGCTTGTAGTTGCTTGTATTGTTGTTATGCTAATTGTGTGAGATCTGATTTATGGCGGACTAGGTTTTGCTGTGTGTACAGCACCGAAAATTACCTACAGGTATTCTAAGATTCAGTATTGAGTGAGTGTTGTATGGAAAGGTTGTGGTTTCCCCCTTTCCGGAAAGTAATGATAGTTTGAGAGGTTGTGGTGTCTCCCCTCTCAGTGAGATGTTTAGAGCCGTGTGGGCTTCACCTCGGAGTTGGTCCCCTCCGATTGAGTCGTTGAGAGGTTGTGGTCGTCCCGCTCTCAGCGTTGTGTTTGTAGAAAGGTTGTGGTGTCTCCCCTTTCTACTTGTGATAAACTCGAGAGGGTGTGGTGTTCCCCCTCTTTGCACAGAGTTTACGTTTGGAGAGGTTGTGGTGTTTCCCCTCTCCATGTTGAGTTGACGTTCGTAGAAAGGTTGTGGTGTCTCCCCTTTCTACTTGTGATAAACTCGAGAGGGTGTGGTGTTCCCCCTCTTTGCACAGAGTTTACGTGTTGGAGAGGTTGTGGTGTCTCCCCTCTCCTTGTTGAGTTAATGTTTGAAGAGGTTGTGGTGTCTCCCCTCTTCGTGTTGTGTGTTTGAGAGGTTGTGGTGTTCCCCTCTCTGAAATGTGAGTAGAGGCGCGGTGCTCCGTTCCGGAGTTGATCCCCCTCTGTATTAGCTAGGAGGTTGTGGTTTCCCCCTCCGCATTCTACCGTAGAATACCTAACGAGAATGTTTTCGCCAGAAGTTGTGTGCCTTAGGTAGAAAGGCTTTACTTCTGGATATAGAAGAATGAGGATGGTAGTGAAGTGGGATTGAACCAAGGAGAAGCAGCCGAATCAACCGATACATCCATCCTGCGTCTACCTCGCATTGCCGTTTGAGTACCTGAGCCAGAATCAACCGATATAACGAGAAGCCTCAACCGATATAACGAGAAGCCGATGACCGATGCTGAGACGACGACGCCGATAAGTGGTTCTCCTTCGCTCTCCTCTTCTTCCTGTTTGTTGGCCGGGCCAACATAGATATTTGAATTATAATTCGTTTACGTTTCAAATAACTTGGTATCTTCAGTGCATGTAACTACGGGCCCATTGGTTGTCTTTTTCTCATTACAGATGGTATCAAGCGGTATAGATCAGGTGAGTATCGTATTTTATGCATACAAATGTCCAGTACGCCATGTTCATTAAAAAAAAAATTTAATAATTATGTATCAAAGTAAAGTTTTAGTGTTCTTACAAGATACATATGAGATTTTCATGAACCGCGTGTTTAAGTTTTGTAGTAAGTTAGTTCTTGAGCTGAGCTTCCCCAAGAAAGTTAAAATAAAATAATTTCTATGAAACAATCATGAAGTGTTTGATTCAAAATAATGCTTATTTTCTAATAGGTTATGGGCCCAGACCCATTTCCGAAACTGTGTAGTGTGAAAAGCAAAAGTTAATTTGTGAGAAGTGTTAAGAGTTAATTATGTTTATCGTGCGTCGTCTGTCTAGGGTGTTATATTTCTATACATAACATCAACTGAAAATTTGTATTCAAGTTGTTCTGTCTAGTTCTGTACTCGATTAGAGGGATATGAGAACGAGAATGAGTTGTAGAGTATTGATCAAATAAAAATACGATATTTGATCGGCAAAAATCGTATATCGCTGGATTTTTGCAGGATGGTTGATGATGCTGATGGCCTCCTGATTATGGAAAAAAAACTCCCCAACGATTGGAGGGCTCCAACCTCGAAAAAAGGGGATACTTTTTAGCAAACATTTCGAAACCGACAAAATATACAGAAAAATGGTCAGATAACGAAAAAAACTACATAAAATTACCCTTGCAATTGTATATAATACATTAGGATTTTAGTGAAAAATTTGGCGCTAGACTAAAAAATAAATTAGAATATTTTCATTTTAGACTCTTTTAAAAACCTCCATAGCTCAGAAAACGCAAGTACCCCTCCAGTAGTAGGAATATGGGGATTCTAAATAATTTGACCTTGAGTTGACTTTGAAATGGACAATCTAAATAATGTTCATGCAAATTTCTTGCGGTTATTGACTTGCGGCCTAAGAGATAAGGATAGTGCGAGGTGATGTGTGGCTTGACCTCAAGATGTGATATCATGTTGTAGTGAGCGGATCTGGACCACTCTATGACAAAAACAACAACGAGAGATAGCCGAAAAAGGCCACTCCATGACAACAAAACTAATGAAATTAACAAGAGATAGCCGAAAAAGGCCACTCTATGACAATAAAATTAACAAAGCACGGACGATAGAGAGCATGAAAAATGGCCACTCTATGACAAAAAACAACAACGAGAGATAGCCGAAAAAGGCCACTCTATGACAACAAAACTAACGAAATTAACAAGAGATAGCCGAAAAAGGCCACTCTATGACAATTAAATTAAAAAAAAAAACGGACGATAGAGAGCCTGAAAAATGGTCACTCTATGATAAGAACAACAACGAGAGATAGCCGAAAAAGGCCACTCTATGACAATAAAACTAATAAAACTGACAACAAAACTAACAAAACTGACGAGAAAACGGCCCCTACAAGAAAATAAGACATACACACAGATGGAGAGAGAGAGCCGAGAAATGGCCACTCACCCCAACAACCCAATAAGAAAACTAGACAGAACAAGATACACACACACCAACCAACAGTGTAATGATTATGCTCAATGACTGCTTTGTAGAGGACACTTATGAAGCAGTCGGATCATTCATAATCATACACACACAAAAATTTCCTCTATCACTAGGGTTAGAACAAAATAGGCAGGATTGTTGTTGTTGTTGTATTAGCGGCACAGACAGGAAACGTTTAATTTGTTGCATCATATTTATTCGAAGATGGTGGGCATTCCATCCTCGAGGTCGAGGTAATTGTTCTTCGTCAGGAGATATGGCTGGAGGTTTGGTGCCAAGTACACGATTATTTGTGAGGCTTTGAGTAGCTTTACGAACGTCTTGTGTGTGTATGTCTGCAATCGCCGCCTTGTAGTCGGAGTTATCGAAGGGAACCTTTTTGTATCGCTGGACTTCGCGCTCTTTGTCCCTGATAGAGCGTCTTATTCGTCGTGGCGGTGGTGTTTTGTCCATGAGTTCATTGTTCGGGTGATTTGTACGATAGCATCCAACTAGATACTGTTTGGTAAGAAGTTCGTTGTGGTTTCTCAAAGTCATCATCTTAGTCTCCTGGTGCAGATGATCCACTGAGGACATCTTAACACAGCCGGTGATGGTGCGAAGTGCCGTGTTCTGGCAGATTTGTATGTGGCCCCAATTTGTGTTGCAGAGACCATTTGACCACGTCGGTGCTGCATAATTGACTAGAGGGCGACCGATGGCTTTATAGGTAGTCAGAAGTGTTTCTTTATCGGTGCCCAAAGTACTACCGGCAAGAGCTTTAAGAATTTTGTTTCTGCTCCTGAGTTTAGAGCAGATGTTATCAGCGTGTGTGTTAAATTTGCCGGAGTTGTCTATCGTGACACCTAGGATCTTGGGAGGATTAATGGCACTCAACGTGCAAATAGAGGAAATGGTAGGGTAGGATATCACGAATTCATCCAATCAGTCTAAGCCTCTAATCCGAATAAATGGAACATGAAGCTTTAACTGGTGGATGGGTGAAAGGATAGCTACCACCAGGTTCTGTGCGAACACCAAATAAGACAACATGTCTTATACCTTGAGAATCCAAAGTACCAACACGAGTGGCTGGCGGGCCCCTAAGACATTAGGTCCCGGGGTGGAAGGAGGACGTTTTAACGACAATGTATGCGGTTAATGTATTTGGAAGCACAGTGGAAACGAAACATAAGATGATAATAATTTAAATAACATTTATAACATAAATAACGTTTGTTTATGTTTAGTGCTGCTGCTGTGGTGAGCATATTTCACAACATGAGTTTTGCTGATAGGCCCCATAGCATTGACCGGCATAATAGTTTATAGTTTTGAATTGACCGAGACGAATATGAAATTGATAAGAACTATTATGAATCCATTTCACGCAAAAGACATTGTATGTGATGAAATAGTTTGAGTTGATAACGTAATAGATAGAATTCAGATGAGTATTATATATTAATTATTTTAAACAAAAAAAATACATCTCAAGGACTGTTCACAGAAATGATGAACAAATTCATAAAATTGAAACAAGAAGCATCCGGTTGGCCGATCAAATGTGTCACTAATGAAGACAAAGAGAATTACGTACAATGTTTTCAAAACATTGAAGACGTCAAAATGGACCCTTCGGTAATAATGAGTAACCCTGGAAAGAGATCCCTCGCTAAACTAATGTTGAATTCATTTTGGGGTAAATTTGGACAAAGAGAAAATCTACAAAAGACTGTTATTATAAACTCGCCGTCAGAAATAGATTACAAACCCCGCAATAGAGGTGTACCATAGTCTCCCGATCAATGAGCAAACTATTGTGGTAAATTGGCAGTATAGAGAAGAAGTAGCTGAGTGTTTAGCAACAGTAAATGTATGCATTGCCGCATATACATATAACAACTCAAGCACGTTTAAAGCTTTACGATTATCTAGAATAGCTAAATGACAGAGTATTGTACTATGACACCGACTCTGTTATTTACATCAGCCGGGGGAGAGAAGGAGCAGAAGGGGAAGTCGACCCACCAACGGGTGACTGTATCGGAGATATGACAGATGAATTGGAATGCTATGGGTCTGGTAGCTTTATTACTGAATTTGTAAGTGGAGGCCCAAAAAATTAGGCTGTGCTCAATCCGAATGATTTCGATGACATTTTAGTATGTTCGCAAAATTTCCAAAGGACAAAACTTCACGAAGCTATAACTGTACCGCAAGCCAAAAAGTATCAGTCCAAATCAGAAAAACGGAAATTTCTTGATGATTTCAGTTCTGTTCCATATGGTTACAAGCGCAAATGTTTGACATAGAATTCATTTATTATATTATATACCTATTGTTATGTGAACATTGTAAAAATCCTCCTGCTATCAAACTGAAAACTGAAACAGCTATCAGACTGATCCTCTGAACTGGAACTGAACTGATACTGAACTGCTGCAAACAGGTTTAAACAGGTACTGAACTGCTTTTGAACTGGTACTGAACTGCTTTGAAGAGGGTTTAAACAGGTACTGAACTGCTTTTGAACAGGTACTGAACTGCTTTGAACAGATTTAAACAGGTACTGAACTGCTTTTGAATTGGTACTGAACAGATATTGAACAGGTCTAAACAGGTGTTGAAATGCTTTAAACAGGTATTGAACAGCTTTAAACAGACTCTATATAATAGCGAAGACTTGGAGAATTAGAAAAGTATTATTTTGCGCAGACGTTCCTACGATAGTGCAAGTCAAATAAACGGAAATCGCAGTTTCAAATATACGAAAATAATTTCAAAACTGTTAAGTAACAAAAACAAGGAAGGATCAGGACTGAAAGCATCATCAAAAATTAAAAGTAAAGACTACAGTCTTATGCAAACATCGTTTAATAAGAAAGACTATATATATTGGGATGACCCGAATGAAACAGTAGAACGTTTGCGTTTACTTGTTCCATCCTAAACCTAAGCGGTCAAGGCGCAATTTCAATTCCCCACCCATCAACCAACTTTGGGTGCGCTAACACACTAAAAATCATCGCGGACAACACAGCGGGAGGTAACCTATATAAAAAAAAGTATAAATGTAAACGTAGGGCTGGCGAACACAAACGATAACATAGGTTCCGCGCACAGGTTCGACATACTTAAAAACATGGTTGTTGAAAACGTAAATACACAAAAAAAACAAAACGTCCCCCCCCCCCCAAAAAAAACAAACAATTGCTATGTCCCCCCATAACAGTCCACAGAGTTACCTGCAAAGACCTTATTGCTCTGATAAGGAGTATAGACCCCTCGTGCATATTTGAAATATACAACATGTCTGAAGGATCCCATAAGGTGCGAGTGGACACCCAGTCCACCCACCTCAAATTCCTCGATGCCTGTAAGGAGGCCAAGCTTGAAGGATTCTCATTTTCCTTAAAAGAGAACAAAAAGTACTCAACGGTACTGACGGGTCTATACTCCTTCTCAGTCGATGAGGTCTGTAACGAAATTAACAAACTTAAGCAACAAAAACAAGGAAGGATCAGGACTGATAGTATCATCAAAAATTAAAATGCAAATATCGTTTAATCAGAAATACTATATATATTGGGATGACCCGAATGAAACAGTAGAACGTTTGCGTTTACTTGTTTCATCTCAACAAGCAGGCCATAATAATGATAACAACGAAATTATATCAATTATTGAAGAATTGAGGGAGGCATACATAATAGAATAATCACGCACATACGTAGGCAAGCATTCACTCGTAAATGGGTATCGACAAATTTGGACGATTTTCGATGGAGAGAGGAGAAAAACGGGGGCTACAAGGAATGCAAAGCCCTCCAGGCCAACCAGGTCCACAGGGATCACCTGGTCCTCAGGGACCATCAGGTCCACAAGGAATACCTGGTCCTGAAGGAAAACCGGGCATAGAAGGTGCACAGGGTGTAGGATTTCATAAAACGCCCAACGGTGATTACATTCTCCATTTCAAACGATTAGAAAATCTCGGTGAACCTATAAAGAAGGATGATGCTGCCACAAAGAGCTATATCGATATTAATATCGAAAAACCAAAGCAATATATAGAAAATAAGTTAAAAAAAATGAGAATATAATTATGTATACCATATAAACACAAGTTTCACTTCATTCTACAATGAGCAAACGACAAGTTGTAAACGAATTGCATACGCCCGCTCGAAGAAATTTCAGTCGACGACGAGTTATAATAAAAGGTCTGGATGACTCGTGGCAAGCTGATTTAGTCGAGATGGGTGCATACGCCACTCAAAACACAGGATTTCGATTCCTCACAATCATTGATACATTCTCCAAGTTTGCCTGGGCGGCTCCCATAAAAACGAAGACTGGCAAAGAAGTAGCTGAGGCTATGGAAAACATACTCCAGGAAGGACGTGTTCCGGTAAACTTGCAAACAGACGATGGAAAGGAATTTTTCAACAGCCATTTCAAAAACATTATGTCGAAATATAAAATTAACCATTATTCCACATATAGTTCGCTCAAGGCATCAATTGTTGAACGATTCAATCGTACGCTAAAAAGAATGATGTGGAAGGAGTTTAGTATGAACGGAAATTATAAATGGATAAAGTTAGTGGATGATCTGGTTGACACGTACAATAACAAGAAACATCGAACAATTAAAATGACTCCGGCTTCCGTGAATAGTTCCAATGAAAAACTGCTAATGTCCACCGTATACAACCACATAAAGGTGATGGGTCCATCTAAATATAAAGTAGGTGATAATGTGCGAATCAGCAAATACAAGCATGTATTTGAAAAGGGCTACACACCAAACTGGACTACGGAGATATTCAAGATTCGTACAGTTCGAATCACCAACCCCGTCACATACCTACTAGAAGACTACGAAGGAAATGACATCCAAGGGGGTTTCTATGAATTTGAACTGTTGAAGGCTAAACATGCATCGCTCTATCTGGTGGAAAAAGTGATAAAAAGGAATGGAAATCGAGTCTATGTCAAGTGGTTGGGATTTCCGACACAACACAATTCCTGGATAAATGCTGATGATTATAAATACGGGCCTTAGTTTTGGCTAATTTTTGCTATGCTTGTTGCCACGGCCGGCATATCAGGAAACAATACTATGTATACTATAAATTGAAAAATCTACAGCTGTCTAGACGGGATCGCATAAATGCAAATTTAGAGAAGGTATTGAATAAATTGGTCGCAACATGTAGGAAGAGCTTCTTACAAAAATCATATGTGCAACATTTAAACTTCCTTTATTCTGTCACAAGTTATGGAGTGAGTAAAATGCCCGAAGGGACTAACAAAGAAGGTGTTTCTCCAGAAACTCCATGTCTATGACCCTAAAACTCATACCTACATTTATATTAATTATCGTCTCCAATAGAGACTTTTCACTTTGACACCATACCCTTCATATCCTGCTAAATATCCCCCTTTTCTGGTTATATACAAATTACTGATAATATGTACTAATATTTTTGTAATTTCTGATTATTTACTTTTTATTTTGCCTTGTTCTGCTATTCGTTCTCATATGGGGAACTTTTGTGTTTCTGTTCAGAATGCAAACATTCTGTGTGACTGGGTGCATACCTGCTGGCAATACTGCGCTTGCCTAGCCGGTTATGCGCACCAGTCAGTCTGTTTTTAGACTGCAGCAAGAGCACGTCGTAGTGCAAGCGTGCGAGTTAAAGGCTAGAATAAAAGTTGGTTTTTATACTTTTTCCAACTATAAACGGGCGTTTCATTACAATCATTTTCAGTTTCCCTTTGGTCGAAAACATTGGTCCGTCGAGCCGGATCTAAAATTGATCTGGCGAGTTTTCGTACAGGGGGAGAAAGAAAGTGGTTGTCGGGCAAGTCGTGTCGTGTCGCGCAAGTTAACTAAGTGCAAGTCGGAAAGTAATCGTCGCGAGCAAGTAAAAATCGTTTCGCTTTATCGTGCCAGTTTAAAAAAAAAGGCAAATTTTTCTCTGCTAGTAGTTTAAAAAAAAAAATCCTTCCTGCGAGACGGAAAGTGCAAGAGTGCGTCCTTTAAAGGGCAAAAAAGCAAGAACCAAGAGTGGCAAGCTGAGTGGTGCAAGTCGGTACAGGTAAATACAATTTCGTAGCGAAGCAAGTCCGTGCAAATGGCTGCAAGTTCATGCAAGTCTATACAAGGCGACGCGGGCTGACACAACGTCTCAAGTTTGTGCGAATGGTGACAAGTCGCTGCAAGTTGAAAGCGTATGTACGTATACATAGAAGGTTTGTTGTCGGTAAGTGCCGAAGGGCATAGGGAATGTTGGCGGTCGTCCAGTAGCGAACGAGCCGTGTCCGCGATTTCATCAAGTGAGAGAAAAATTTTGTCTGTATACTAGTATCCAAAGTCAATTTCTTGTGTATTTAATTGAATTGGGAAATGGTGAGTTTAATTCGGAATTGCAATAATATAATAGTGTGGCCATTCAGTGTAGAGTAGAGAAAGTATCTTTTCGGGTCGGCGCAAGAATGTATATTTCGTGTTTGAGCAAGTTCGAGAGGCAAGTCGGGGAATGCGATGCATCCCGAAAAAGCGAGTTACATCTTGATTCTGTGCAAGTTATAGCGGCAAGTCGGTGTATGCGTTGCATCCCGAGAAAAGAGTTTTTGATTTTGTGCAAGTTAGAGAGGCAAGTCGGGGAATGCGATGCATCCCGAAAAAGCAAGTTACATTTTGATTTTGTGCAAGTTAGGGCGGCAAGTTGGTGTTAAATTTTGAGATTTGTGCAAGATAAACTGGCAAGTCGGTGAATGCGTAGCATCCCGAACAAAGCAATGTAGTTTTGTTTGCAAGTCATCATTTTTATTAACGTTTCATGTCTGTGCGAGTTGTAATTAGCAAGTCGGTAAATGCGTAGCAAACCGAAGCAAGATAAACGAATATTCGATAAGCAAGGCGCAAGCATAAATCGTTAACGGTACAGCAAGATCAAGCCAAGCAAGTTTATTTATGATGTCTGCAAGTGATAAGGGCAAGTGTGGCTAGTATTGAAATGTATATGCAAGTTACTTTGTAGCAAGTTCATGTTTGGGCAAGAAAAACAAATTTGTTGTAGGTACATATAGAGTATATTTGAATTTATAGTTAGGCAAGGAATGAATTTTTAGAGCAAGCATAATTTGATGAGAGTTATTGGAAAATTTATTGTATGAGCAGGTAGATCGGACTGAATGGCACACATTGTTTATTTTAGGACTATTATTATATATTTTACATAACCTTTGTTTACAGGAAGAAAATATTATTGAAAATTATTATTGTTGCGCGTGAAGACAAAGCAAGTCGAATTACATGCAAGTTTTGTTAAAGGGCAAGAAGCGCAAGGAGCATTGAGCAAGGCAGAAGCGATGTCCCGGGTGGCGCGCTTAGAGCAAGTCATGGGCAAATTTGACCACAGTTGTGATACTGTGGCGGCAAGCGAGGAGCTAGGTGACGAGAAAACAAAAGCAAGTCGCAAGAACCTCACTGTATGTTACCAACAGAAGCAAGTCCAGCGAACGTTCTACGGACTGCGGGTCGTTCAAATCTCGTGCAAGCAGAAGAGGA
Source organism: Microchrysa polita (assembly GCA_949715475.1). NCBI lineage: Eukaryota > Metazoa > Arthropoda > Insecta > Diptera > Stratiomyidae > Microchrysa > Microchrysa polita. The sequence continues at coordinate 63,729,572 of OX454418.1, read as the reverse complement.
TTCTCGGAGATTTCCGTGACCAGTATGCCAAGAGGATAATCCGCTGTACAGGTGCCCTGAGTTCCAGGTAATAAGTTTGGCGGCAATGCGAGAGTTTTTGAGCAAGAATCGGCTATGTATTAACGGTTTCAAGCAAGAGCATCAGCATGAATTGCTATGGCAAGGTATGTCCGCGTTGTATAGGGTCACCCAAACACAACAGTATGATCTGCCCAGCGCAAGGAGGCAAGGCGATATCGGTGAACGTAGGGCAAGTTATCGAAGGTAAACGATCACAGAAGCGTGGCAGCCAGCTATGACTAGAATCAGCAAGCTTAAAACGGCAGAGATCGCAAGTATGAGCAAGTATGAGACGGTGCAAAATAAATATGAAACACAGCTAGCAAGTATCGACCAGCGCATCGCATTGGTCAAGGAGAAGCAGAACGTAGTGCAAGAGCGAGATAAATTGATTAAGAGCAAGAACATGTTTAAACGAGCCAGCGATACAATCGATGTAGAGCAAGTTAAAAATAAAAACGCAAGATATTGAGATGTGTAGCACAATTGTACAACCCTAATGGCTACATCTCACCGATTATTGTGCGAGGCCAGATTATCAGACAGCAAGTTGTGGGTACACGGGCCAGTTTGGTTGGCATTGCCAGTAGGACAATGGCCACCGGTTGAGCAAGAAACGCAAGATATCATTCTACAAGACGAAGTATTTCAAGTTTACGTAGTGGCAAGTAGAGCAAGCGAAATAACAATTTATATTGCATCACTAAGGAAGTGTGTACATGTATGCGAGTACTCGAGCAAGTTACGGAAAGTTGTAAGAATCGTATGTTTCGTCTGCAAGTATTGCGAAAACTAGAAGTGGCGTAGTCAAGAGAGGCAAGCACGAAAAGCAAGGTATTTTCGATCACAGCGAGCATAGCGAGACACAGCTATCAGCTGAAGAGCAAGCAATGAGATATTCATTTAAAAAAAGCACAAGGGCAAGTTTTTGGGAAAGTGATTGCAGCAATTAACAACAAAGATGTATTGCCTCATAAGAGCGAGTTAGCGAAATTAAAACTAATTCTGGAGCAGAAGACTGGCGTTTTGCGCGTGGGGGGAAGGTTGGACAGGACCGATGTCAGCTACGAAAGGCGCCACCCAGCAATTATTCCGAGGAAGTCGAGGTTGGCGCGGCTAGTTACAGACGATGCGCATCAAATGACTGACCACGTCCATGTCCAGGTTATGATGCAATACATCCACAGATATTATTGGATTACGCGTCTGCGGGATGAGTTGAGAAAGCATGTGCATAGATGCATAACGTGTGCAAGATACAACCGCAAGAGAGAAGATCAGCTAATGGCAGAGTTGCCGAGTGATCGAGTGCAAGTTGGCAAGCCGTTTCTTCATTCCGGGGTCGATTATGCAGGACCGTTTGAAGTCAAGATGTCAAATAAGAATCCGGAGCAAGATAAAGTTTGAGCGACGATCCTAACGACATGCAAGCATTGACACCTGGTCATTTTTTGGTTTCGGAACCATTAATCGTACCGATTCCATTTGTGCAAGATAAGCAAGATTATTTAATTGACAGGCAAGTGTGGACTTCGTACAGAAATATGTTGGAAAGTTTTTAGGCAAGATGGCGAGACGAACACTCGTGACTCTGCAAGAAAAGAAGAAGTGGCGCAAGGAGAGAGATCATTACAAGATCGGTAGTTGTAATTCGCAGCGAGAACTTTCCACCGGCCGAGTGGGCGTTGGGTCGAATCGAAGATCTAGTCGAGAGCAAGGATGGGCTAGTGCGAAGTGTCGGCATTCGCACAGCTACAAGTAAGTTATTCCGACCAGTAAATAAAATTTGTATACTTCCAGTAGATACCGATCAGCAAGTGAGGCCTGAATAGTCAAGTGCCAGCAACGCAAGCAAGACATGTTCCAGTAAGACGACAAGTAGCAACAGCACGATAGCAAGTGACAACAGCCAACGAGTATCGGCTAAGATGAAAATGTGAGAATGAGCAAGAACAGCAAAGAAGCCAGCAAGCGAGGATAAAATGAACAAGTATCCGATGACGAGAATATAGCAAACCAGCGAGCAAAATGAAATATATGAAATTTGAAATGTATTTAGAAACCGGTGGTTTCCGCCGGCAGTGTTCAGAATGCAAACATTCTGTGTGACTGGGTGCATACCTGCTGGCAATACTGCGCTTGCCTAGCCGGTTATGCGCACCAGTCAGCCTGTTTTTAGACTGCAGCAAGAGCAAGTCGTAGTGCAAGCGTGCGAGTTAAAGGCTAGAATAAAAGTTGGTTTTTATACTTTTTCCAACTATAAACGGGCGTTTCATTACAATCATTTTCAGTTTCCCTTTGGTCGAAAACAGTTTCCGATATTTTCCGCTATGTGTCCGCTATATGGCCGACAGTAAGATAATTGTCGCTAGTGTCGGTAACACGAACAAAAAAAATCTTCTTACGAGAGCTGATAGCGTAATGTTCCTTAATTTTAATAGTTTATGGAGTTAAATGTAATATTAAATGTATATTTCACTAAAATAAGGTAAATTTAAGAATAAACTTTTTAAACACTGCGTTCCTCACGCAGAAGGCAAAAAGAGAATAATCCTATTATATCTAAGTATGCAACTTAAAAATATCAACCAATCTATTCTCAGCTTGGTCGCATCGCTTGGACTGCTGACTCTCAAATATCATATTTAAATATCGGCTCAGATAATCTGAACATCAAAATATAGATACACATGCCACAGACGAATTTTAAATTTCGTAGGCGCATGCACAGGTCATTCACAGCAACGTGTTCTCGTGTCGTTTCCTTCTCTCTTCCCAACTTGGTCCACTTGTCATGCGCGCGAGTTAAGACACATATTCGTATTTATCTGACAACCTCTGGCCCACCAATGTCCAGACTATATTTTTACTAGAGATAAGAAAATAATATGTAAACTAGATATAAGTACATACTCGTATTTCGTATACCATGTAATATGTAAAATGTCATTAGTGATAAGATAATGTATCTCACATGTGTATTTGCGACTAAGACGATGTATTGTAATTAAGTATAGAGATAAGTCATAGTGTAATGTATTGTAAGGTATAAATATCACTGAGATATTGTTATAGAGTTAGTCTTGTATTTTAATAATAAAGAAGCGGACACGCACTTAAGAACAATTCATAAATTCTTATATATTTTTTGTTATTATGTAATTGCAGGACTCAAATTAACTCGCGCCGCTCCGCGGTGCCATACATCGCACACCACACAAGACGCGGGCGGGACGTGGCAGTGAATGAATTTCATAACATAGATATACATACTGGATAAGACGAAAGCATATCGTTTTATTGCAACCCTTGAAGCCACACACATATATCATAAACTATATTCAAAACAGCATAAACTGTAATAATGAGTTGTTGTGTGATGAATTGTGACAGTAATTATTTTAAAACTGGAGCCGAAATTTCATTCTTCAGGTATTTTTCGTGTTCTCGTCGTGCTAACGTGTACATTTTTAATAGCTAACCACGGCGGATGGTAAAGTGATAACTCGTAAAGTGTAGTTAACATATCATTGTTGATCGTAAATATCCTGGTTTAGGTAGTGCTATCAGTAATCAGTACAATCAATTATTTCCGTGAAAACAAGATTTCTGGGAACTATCATCCCACCGTGTGTCAATGCGTTTTCAAGAATTTCAATTCAAGAAGTTAACAATATTCGCTAGTGAATTGATCCCCATCGATGTATTAAATGTTACCGTATAATAGTCAGTGTCAATTAAATGATGTGTATGTGATAAATTATGTATTTATTGTGAAGTGTCGTTGTATTCTTCGCTTGCGGGATGGATTTATGTATTTTTTTAAAGATGCTAACCAGTTAACCTCGCGAAAAAATCTTTCAATCGGAAAAACTGAATTAGTGACCATCGAAATTAAATATGTGAGAATGTGTGTAGTTGCACATTTCATAGATGAAAAGTGATTTTTTTTCGGTAAATTCACGTGAATTTTCAGTAGCGCCGTCTAGTATGTGTTTTCTTGTTCTTTTGTTCCAATCGTTTCAATTTTCACCTTGGCATCAAACCTTCTTGGTGATTGTTTATGGTAAAAAGATGGCGCAAAAAGTTCAAATTGCGAACTCATTGGAACTGATTAGTTTCGATCTTTTTAATTAATCTGATAACCGATTTCGAGCAACTAGACGCTGAAAACGTATAGATCAATACAATTTAGGTATTTTTCTAATATTAGAGAGTTTTAGTATATCGTTTGAAATAAAACGACATAATTTGACATTCCATATAAAAATTCGCTTGCTTACCGTATACGAAACAATATATGTATCTTAATTTTGCATGTCCTAAGTAGGCATAGGTGTAAAATCACGACAAATTATTTCGCCAATTTCGACTGTTTCCAGAGCATAAAATATACGGAAATGCACCCATGCCTACTTGGGACATGAAAAATTAAGATATATTGTTTCGTATACGGTAAACAAGCGAATTTTTATGTTGAATGTCAAATTATGTTGTTTTATTCCAAACGTTATGCTAAAACTCTCTATTTTTTTATGGTTGAATTATAAAATGCGGGTAAAAACTGAAATTCTTTACTTATGTTATTTTTTTATAGATTCATACCTTTCAGTCATCAGTCACAGTCAAATTAATTTTGCATACAACTTTTATGACTGTATAACACAATCTGCCGATTGGTATAGACATTATAATGTGATTGTGATTAATAACTGAAATGTGTGAATATGCATCTTAAGACTAACATAAGTGCAGATTTGCAATTCCTAACCGCAATTTATTGCGTCGCAAAGAAGTGGCATCTGATGAGATGCGACGTGAAATGCTCTGTTCGCCAAAACAGGCCAGGGATCATGATTGCATTGATTCGTTTCCCTGCCGAGTTTAGATGATTGTTAAAGGCACATAATCGGAACCAAGATATATTACCTCCGGTCATGCCACTCCCGGCAGTGCATGGCGCCGCAAAGCACTGGCACTTACTGATATGCGGTGTCATATGCTGTTGGTCGAAACCGGGGAGGATTTGTGTGTTTTCGCAGACACTTTTTTTACTATAAAAAAACTAAGTGTATAACTTGTAGTTCATGTATTTTATTTGTTAAAAATTAGAATGAGGTGTAGTGAATTTTTGTAAATTTAAGGGATCGTGTTATAATATTTTTGATATATTTTAGGATTCTATTAGAAGTGCGGCAAAGGAGACAATGGCTAACTATTTTAAAAGGCCGAATGAAAACAAATATAACTGCGAAACAAAACAGAATATGTCACAAACACTTTAACACTTTAACCTCGAAATTGAATTCATCATTTTTTTTTGAATACATTAATAAATAAACCCAATAAATTATTTGATTTCTCGCTGAGTAACCGTTTCAGGCTTAGTATTTATTGCTGGTTTGATCGTGTGTGACACATATCTGAAACACTTCTTGCAATTGTCGCCGAATTTTCACAGCACATTTTTTTGACCTAGGTTGTAACTTAATTTTACTTTTTTGAAATAACCACCATTTCAGGTGATTTTGGAAATAAAGAAATCAATGGTTCCATTTATATAAAATATAATATAAATAAACTATTTATTGAATTGAATTGAAATAAAGGAATTTATTAGACCTTCTGAACCCTTCTTTGATTACATATTTGGGTTTATTTCAAAGATGTTTGTAAAATTTTTTAAGTACGTTAACAAATAATCCGAAAACACCTATTCATCATTTTAACTACATAATTATAGTTCCATTATCATACACGCACATACACATACCGACATTGTAAAAACTATACAGCAACTAAAACGAGATGCTATAATTCATAAGTATAATACACCCATTTACACATATCTAAATAATAATTCTATGTATCTTTAATGCTAAAGCATTTGTATGAGTTAATTTATTCCAAGATGAAATACTCAAACTTTGCAAAATAATTTCCTCTAAATTCTAGTTAGGGTTTGAATCAACAATAAATGATAGTGCTGCTCAAACTTTTCATTTTATACTTTTTTTGCGGCGCCTATGACCATGTCACACATACATAGGCGCGGATCGCACAAAAATGCTTCAACGTTTGAAGCATACCTATGTCCGGTCCAGTATGTAGGTCTATGGTTCATAACATAACATAGGTATAGTCCGCAACGGCAACTTGCTCTCTTCCTCGAACCCACTCGGTCCACTTGTCATGCGTCACGGAGATATCCATCTCCATCACACACCACGGAAGTCGCAGGCAATGGCAAGCGTTGAGTGATTCTTAAAAGATACTATAAAAAGAGTCTCTTGACTCTCTTGAACTGGAAAACGTTCTCTCAAATTGACACGCACAGAGGCTCATGCGATTCGCTTGAAAGCTCTAGGAAATTTCAGATACATTTTCATAGGAACAACATTTTGTACCAATTTGGACATATATGTATTATTTGTATATGATAAAACTATTTCCACTGAAATCATACTTAATGTGGAGTATAGTATGTATCACTCAGTTTGACGTAGATAATAATATCTGATGGTGAATAATTAAAATGTGGTCCAGAAAAGTTGCATTTTGATTCTTATTCCATCAGATTAAGGATATGGTAGAGGATAGGAATGAAATAAATTAATCAAACATTTCCAACTATATTTTGTCTGTGTTGCTATATACATAATGGAAGTGTGCATTATGTTATACGGATATGATCGTATCACTCCTTTAAGAATGGATTATACAATTTTCAGATAATGTTTTGTATGTAGAAGAATTTAATTGAGCACGAATAGAAAATGGTTGTGATGTTTAAAAAATTTCCAATTTGAGAATGAAATTTTAGCTTAACAATTATTTTCAGTTTGAAAAAAAGAACGGCAAGTAAAAAAAACTGTATATAAAAAAGTTTTATGAACATCGAAGTTAAATGGTGTCTCAGAGTGAATGAAAAGGATAATGAATGAACAGCTGGGACTATATTAAATAGGATCAATCTAAAATGGAGATGTGGTTTTGATTGCTGGTGAGTAGAAAGATACAAGTTTAAAAGTAAACTGGTGCATCTGAACTTTGTTCAAAACCAGTAGAAAGATAAAAATTTAAAAGTAAACTGGTTGAATGGTGGAAACAAGGAAAAAGTTTTTTTGATTATTGACCGTCAATGTCAATAATCAAAAAACCGCCAAAACATATCGATACCTTAAAGCACAATAGTGCTAAGTCCATTTCGCAACATTTGGAGAAAATGCGAAAACAAAGTTTCAAACCTTGTTCCCATCTCAGAAAACTAGTTCTTTGCAAATATTTTTAGCTTTTCAAGCAGGTTACACTATTAAATGGATAATTATATTAAAATCTGGCAAGCAATCGTTATAATTTTGAAGAAAAAACGAGAAAAAGAGAGGAATGTACGGACTTAGCAAGATTGAGCACTTCGTTTGATGCCAACGATGCACTTGACGGAAGAATGTTTATTCTTATTGTTGTTACAATTGGATATAGTGAAAATATTTTTAATGCGTTATTTCGCCATGAGACACAAGCATTTCACTGTGTTTCCACCAGTTGGTATTCATGGAGTAAATATGTCTCACAAAGAATCATCATCTTATGGATTAAATGAGCAAAGTATAATACCTAATCCCGTCGATTGAGCTTCACTCCCCCAGCCTACTTGTGGTGGCGCGTAGAGAAAACTGACGATTTGCCCACATTCCCGATCGATAATATCCCGCTGTGCATCCGTCGATTGGGCGGAATTCCTCAAATGACATGCGAATTCCATGAAGGCAGTTCAAATAGATTACGGAGCGTTGTAATCTGGCGAATCGAGGACCGAACACAAGAATTTCTTGAAAAGAAATCGAACACAAGAATTTCTTGAAAAGAAATCGAACACAAGAATTTCTTGAAAAGAAATCGCGACAAACTAGGAAGGATCCGACGCTAAAATGCAAAACAAAACAAAACAGCTGACGTTCACTTTACGAATGTCAGAGAAACAGTTGAAACAAAAAGAAAACGAAACATCGCATAGTAACAAATACGGTTGTGTTCGAACCATAATTGCCCAGAAAGGTCCTATAAATATGACCGAAATGAAACGGGACACCCTCTTTGGCAATTTATTGGCGACCTGGAAGGTAGTTATCAACATCGTGTCTAATAACTTGAAGATAATTATATACTAATTTGAATAATTTTTCACCATTCTCGCTTGCGCCCTCTTTGGCAATTTATTGGCGACCTGGAAGACGACGACCTAATATTGTTGTAGCGATTCAAGAGATTTTTTTTTCTCTTGAATCGAAGGGGGTCTTGGCAGCTCTTGGCCGTTTTTAGCAACGGGTAGCTCCGGGACGATTTACATCGAAGAACCGGCTGCCGTAGGAGCATTTTATGGACAACACAAACATCCATGGGTCACAGGGGGATTCGAACCCACGCACCGGCAACTCAGAGATAGACATCTCTGCCACTGAGCTACCGAATGCCCACGACCTAATCGATTATCTCAAGGCGGGGAACGGAACGAGCGAAAGAGTGGAGGAGCAAGTGGTACAGCGAAATTTCAAGACGGAACGACCTGGCGAGAAAGTGATGCGACGGATGGTCGACGGAGCCCCGACGAAACAGCGACCGTTTTTGTAAGAGATTAGTGAGGCTGCCGCCTGAAAGTATAGGAAACCGTGAGTAGGTAGTAATTAAGTTAGTTTAAGTGCTATTTAATTTGCTTTTTTTTTCTCGGCCATTAACGTAAACTTTAGTTCGTAAGACAATTTTATTCGTTTTAATAAACATAGATTTTGCAAAAAAAAATACATTCTCCCTATTTCCGCGATCGTGTATTAAGGGAATTAAGGATTGAACGCCCAAAACCGCACGCTACGAATTCGCGCTTGGCGTAGTGCTTTATTGGTGAAGTAGTTGTGGTAAATCTTAAGCGCGTGGCGCCCCACGACCCGCTCCGCGGCGAACCGGCATCCAACCACACTACGGGCGGTTAAGAATCGTGAATTCACCGATTTCACGACCATTACAATCTTAAATTGTAATAGAGTTTATGGAAAGTCGTAATGACCGCGAGATGACCAGATGGTGTGGTCAAGACTAAACGTTGGTCTTTCTATCATACTACTGCTGTTGAACAGGGGACATATTTGTAGTGTGATGGGGGTTATAACAGGGCATGACCCTATTCTGGAGCTCGCCAGGAGACTCAGACTCAATTTCATCACAATTACTACCGCAAAAGCTGTGAGGATAAAGAGGAGCTACTGTACCTACTCTGTCATTGTTCGGTACTTGTCGTACTTTTACGAGATGGATGATCTTAAGTCTTCTTTTCATTGGTGGATGCCAATGCCACAAGCCACGCCAAGCGAAACGATGCTTATTTGTCATTGGCGAGAAAATTTCTAATTCGTTCTTCAATATAAGACATCATTTTTCTTTTTGTTGAATGCAAGTCGCCCAGAATAAGAGCGACATGTTTAATGTTGTTTTTATGTTGAATCGGTTAGTAGAAAGAGGTATAGGACTATTGTCGAATCACGTTGCTCCAATGCGGTTGCTATGGGAAAAGTCCTAAACGACTTCCCCTTTCTTTTAAGTGCAGTTTTGGATGTAGCTTCTACTCGAATATTATCTATTCTCTACATACATGCATAAGCTGGTGAAACACAAACTCAAGACACTCATTAGGATTAAGCATGCTTATCAATAGTTATGCATTTTTTTTAATTTGGCAGATATTTAGAGTTTATTCTGGAAATACATATGCCGATTCTTTCAAATAAATAACTGCCATTCGCATCCAATCCCCAAGATCTAAATAAAGATCCACAGCACGCTCTGCAGAGGTTTTTATCCCCAAAATTGAGCATTTGTTTAACATTTGAATGAGACCATTTTCCGCCGCATGGATCGGAAATTGGATCATAAACCATGACCCTGCGCTTCGAAGGCGAGTTGAATACAGTGCTGCACCTACCATTGCTAAAATTTGTTAAAATCCAATTTGTTTATATTTAGTACGATCGTGGCTTCCTGGTTGCTATAAATACAAGTTTATTATTTGATTTTGATAATACCCGAATGACCCGTGTTTCAACAGGCACGACGAAGAGTTTCCACACATTTTAAGTAGATAAAGTAAGAAAATTTCTACTTTTCCGGTGTATAGTTTTATTCAAACTGCAGGCATCATGATCGTTAGAACATTGCCAATTTCAAGCTGAACTGTAGATTATAGAAAGGGATGGCCTTATAAAAAATTCAATGTAAGCTGGCACTTGGTAATACAATACATGTTAAGGAGGTTTCCTTTTGTGAAGAAAATAGACAATCAAAGCTAAACAATTTGATTTAATGGCTTTGGCCGCCAGTCGTCATTTGATCCTTTATATCAAAAGTAGACGATCCTTCAGTTGGCTTTTACCCATTTCAAAACCAGTCAATGAAAAAATATGCCAAAGCCAAAGCACTTTACAAAAAATCATCCCGTCTAAAGTTATCGTGCGATAGGTTAGGTTAGGTGTAGTGGCCGCCAAGTGATAAAACACTTAGCGCACTTAGACCAAAAGTCGTTAGAAAGACAGAAGTCGTTATAAGGAATTCTGAGCCTCCTGGCGTGCTCCCCGATAGGACAATGTCCCGTTATGATCCCGACCACCTTGCCGATATGTTTCCTGTCTACTGACAGTAGGTTAGTTGATCTGGCTACGTCAAGTCGTGGCCAAATTAATCTTGTTGTAGCACATGTGGTGCCGTTAGACCACCTTGAACTAGCCCTGTGCATTACAGTTCTTTCTATTTCCTGTTTACAGGAAGCGATTGGTAATTTTATATTATTGCGGTCGGCCTCAAAGGTCATAGTGGCTGCATTACGAGCGAGACGGTCCGCATTGTAGTTTCCTTCAAATCCACTATGACTTGGTATCCAGCAGAGAACGATGTTAAAATATTGACCCATCACTCTAAGCGCTGAGCGACAGCTATCAACAGTTTTCGATGTAATCAGCACAGAATCCAGAGATCGAATTGCAGCCTGACTGTCAGTGTATATGATGACATCCCGCATCGTGACTACATGATTTCTCAACCAGGTTATGGTTTCCATTATTGCAGAAATTTCCGCCTGAAGAATACTACAGTGGCCAGGTAGACAGTGGGCCAAGTTAATGTCTAGTCCATCCGAGTGGATTCCAATACCGACTCCTTCATCTCTCTTAGAGCCATCTGTATAGAATACCAAATACCCTGTAGATAGGGGAGCATTGTTATTCCAGTGATCCCTTGACGGAATCAAACAATCGTGGTTTTTGCCAAAAGCATACTTGGGACTAGTATAATCAGTCTCCAAGGGGAGGTTAAAGTTTCGAAGTATCGTTGAGTGGCCGTACTCTAGGGTTTGCCACTGACTAGTTTCACGTAAGCGTAATGCCGTGTTGGCAGCCATTTTTTGGCCGAATAGATCCAACGGCAGCAGATTGAGCACAGTGTCAAGTCCAGCCGAAGGTGTAGAACGTAAGGCTCCAGTTATAACAATGGAAGCCATTCTTTGTACTTTCGCCAGCAGGTTATAGTAAGTAGTTTTACTGATTGCCGACCACCATACGCAAACGCCGTAAAGTAGAATGGGTCGTACGATAGCAGTGTAGATCCAATACAGTGCCTTTGGTTGTAGGCCCCAGTTCTTTCCTATTGCTTTCCTGCACGAATAGAGTGCTATAGTTGCTTTATTCACCCTCTCTTGAATGTTAGGTTTCCAGCTAAGCTTCCTATCGAGCAACAGTCCGAGGAATTTAGCCTTTTCAGCAAAAGTGAGATGCCTATCCCGTAGCATGGGAGGGTTAACAGAAGGAATGTTGCGTCTTCTTGTGAAGAGCATCAATTCAGTCTTAGCTGGATTAAGTCCAACCCCGCTGAGGTTTGCCCAGTTTTCCAAAATAGACAAGGCGTTCTCCAATAGTCCGCTAAGAACTTCCGGGAACTTACCTGTCACAGCGATTACAACATCATCAGCATATGCCGTGACCTTGCAACCAATATCCTCGAGATTTACAAGCAATTGATTGATAGCTATGTTCCAGAGTAGGGGAGATAAAATACCTCCTTGTGGTGTACCCCTGCACACGTACCTACTTACAGATGACGAGCCCAGTGTTGTGTGAATTCGTCTAGATGTTAATAGCGTATTTACGAGTGTGCAAATGGACCCTTCGACGTGAAGACTTCGAAGTGCTTCGGTAATTGCACTAGGTTTGATGTTATTAAAAGCACCTTCAATGTCTAAGAAAACAGCCATTGTGTATTCCTTCTGATAAAGAGACTTTTCGATGTAACTGACTAATGAGTGCAGAGCTGTATCCACTGACTTTCCTTTGCAATAAGCATGCTGAGCCGTTGAAAGAAGATGCGGTGGGATACTAGCTCGTACATGAATATCGACGAGACGCTCCAGTAACTTAAGCATAGTTGAAGTGAGACTAATTGGCCTAAGATCATTAGGTCGTGCGTGCGAGCTTCTGCCTGTCTTCGGGATAAACGTAACCCGCACCTCTCTCCATGTGCGAGGGATATACACTAGACCAAGGCAGGCTGTTAGTATGTTCTCTATCCATGGATAAGTAATCTCCAGGCATTGCTGCAAGTCTGCGGGAATAATTCCATCAGGTCCCGCTGATTTAAAAGGTTCGAAGCTAGAAATAGCCCATAATATCTTCTCACGAGATAGAATAGAATCACTGTCACATGGTTCTGTGGGGCTTGTGGGACATTCAGGTGGGGAAGTTACCGAACTTCCCGGAAAATGCGCGTCAAGTAGACATTCAATAGTTTCAGTACTAGAGGACGTCCACGATCCATCTTCCTTTTGAAGAAAGCTGGGCATAGATGGATTCGAAGCCATCAATTTCCGAAATCGAGAGGTCTCCGAAGATCCTTCGATATTTTGACAGAGGTTTCTCCAACCATTACGTTTTGCTGATCTTACCTCTTTTTTAAACGAGTTAAGATGTTTCTTATAAGACGTCCAGTCCGACTCCATTCTCGAAGCTTTCGCCTTATTGAAGCTTCTCCTGCACACGACTCTTAGCTCGGAGATCTCGCTACTCCACCATGACGGTTTTCGCTTTCCAGCAAAAGAAGTGGCAGGACACGATTCAGATACCGCTGCCCTCATAGCTGCCGTAAAATTGTTAACCATCTCATTCAGCTGTTGTTCATTGTCTGGCAGATTAGGTAATGATGGCAACGCTTCAGCGAGAGCAGTTCGGAATCTAGACCAGTCGGTCCTTCTGCGATTGACTGTGTGCGGAGTCACTTCGGGCCTCTCTAATAGGCTGAATTGTAAATACCGATGATCCGAGAAAGAGTGCTCTGACGAAACTCTCCACTCTTTGATTAAATGAATTACATCCTCCGATGCTAGAGTGATGTCCACAGGCTCACAGCCCACATTGCAAAGTAAAAGATCGGTACCCAAAAGGTACTCTAGAAGCAATTCACCTCATTCACTCATTCACGCTCATTAGTATCCGAGCTGCCCCAGACTATGTGATGTGCATTAGAGTCGCACCCGAGGATTACGCTAGTTTCTGAAGCCTTTGCTGCCGCAATGGCATCCTTTAAGTTGGGAGAAGGTAGAGTACTATCATAAGCCATATATACCGAACCAACCCAATACACCTTACCTTGTAGCTCCAGGCAAACCAAAACAAAATCTTTATCACTATAATTAGGCAACAGAAACGCCTTAAGGGCTTTTCTAACAAGAACGCAGGATCGCGGTGTACCCTGTCCAGAGATGTAAAAGATATTAAACTCGGGAGACGTAAGACCTCTGACCAGATCTTTTCCCACTAAGGGTTCCTGAACGAAAACGATGTCGTCCTTACCCTGGAGTAGACGATACATGAGAGCAGCTGAAGCTGCCCTTGAATGGTGAAGGTTGATCTGTAGACACCTCATCATTATGTTACCTCCAACACCGTGACATTCTGCTCCTCATCCGTTCCGGATTCATGGAAGTCAACGATGCGATGCAGCGGACAAACCCATCTTATTCGATGGGAGCCACCCTGGCCATTCCTTTTTATGTCTCCTAATGGTAATAATTCGTTCTCCTAATGGTAATAATTCGTTTTAAGACAGTTATTACCACAAATTTAGCTGCCTAATTGTTCCAAGTATGGACTTAGCACAAAATAGCACTATAACTGGACTTAGCACTTTTGTGCAAGTTTTTTTGGATCAACCTAGGACATAGCACTTCTTGTAAATGTTAATTACCTGGAAATTAAATGTGCAAATCTTGTTTCAAGTTTAACTAGTCGATGGAGAACTTAACAAGGAATAATACAACCTAAAAATCGAAAAATCGAAAAAAAATGGAGTTAGCACTTTTGTGCTTTAAGGTATCGATATACACAGTGCAATATAACAAGTGATTTTTACAATAGAAAATATGTTTTACTTTGTAAACTGTGATAATTACAACATTTATATATACATACATCAAATAAAGAGCTGAACGAAAGCGGAAAATCTTTTCATCGTTAAATACAAATCTGCAGTGAAGAAAACAACAATAATCAAAACTTGAGAATACATATAAACAAAAATTTAATTGTTCGTTGTAGGATTGTATTCAGATACAATGCTACATACAGAAGACCAAGTTTTTGTTTATACAGTGAACCCCCGACATTCGCGAGGGATGCGTTCCACGAAATCGTCGCGAATGTTGAATTCGCGAATGTCGGGGTTCAGTGTTCATGGATAGTGGGAAATATGTTACGAATATTCATAAAATCGGAGAAATGTGATATGTATACGTTGGGGAACCTGAGAGTTCAACCATGGAAACAAAAAATCATCCTTTTCTTGTCACTGAAATACTTAAGGCCAATGAGGGTTTTAAAAAACTCCCTTGTAAAAAACTGCACGTGAATAAGTGGTGATAGTTTTTAACACTAAAATGTTGGAGTAGTTTTCGATTCCTTGCACTCTTTGCAGCAGATCAACTTCAATCCGCTTTTTTCACGGATTTCTACAGTTGTTTCAAAAGTCCAACAACTTCCTACTATCATTTTCGGCTCTGTGGCTTTTTTGGCTCCCAAACATAAAGTTTTAGGTCGGGAAAAGCGGTTTACGTTAAATTTTGAAGTGCTTCCTACTTCCCGTGTGGATAGGATAGAAAAAAACATGCGTGCCGCGGCGCTAAGTTTCATTGCATTGATTACAACAAACACGAAAAGTTCCAATTTTTTAAATTTTCGCTTTCGAAGAAGAACGAAATCGCGAATATGCATCGTGAATGTTAAAAGAATATCGCAAAATATAAATCGCGGATAAGCGAATTCGCGAATGTTGGGACCGCGAATACCGGGGGTTCACTGTAGATGACTATCGCTAGTCATAAAGTATAATTTTTCAAACACTTAAGATACATATGAGATTTTCATGAACCGCGAGTTTAAGTTTTGTAGTAAGTTAGTTGTTGAGCTGAGCTTCACCAAGAAAGTTAAAATAAAATAATTTCTATGAAACAATCATGAAGTACTAATAGAAACATGCCATTGGCGTTGTGTCAAAAACTGTTGCGGATGATGGGGGGATCAAAAGTAATAGCAAGTGGCCATTCGGTTAAATATGATCCGTCACCTCAACAGTTGTCATTCATTCCAACAAAAAAATCAAAATTATTCCATAATCATCAAGTGTTTGATTCAAAATAATGCTTAGTTTCTAATAGTTTCCCATAGTGAGAGGGGAGTGAGATTAGTGGATGCAGCTGGGCATTGAAACAGATGGGCTACATCGTGTGGCGTGCCAGCGCAATTTGGGCATACGTTTCGTATGTTTGAGTCTATGCGAGATAGATACGAATTGAGGCGTGGGCAGAAGCCTGACCGAAGCTGGGCTAAAGTCACTCTGGTGGCTCTCGGGAGCCTAATCTCCTCAGGCGAAATAGGTGGTGGGAGCGCTGAGAAGACTCTGTTCGTACCTAAACTCGCAATAGACCGACTCACTTCCTCAGTGTGAATCATTGCAATGGCAGCCCGGTATGAATTTTCGTCGACTCTACCCTGATTTTCTTAATCTTAGATACACCCTAATTTTAATTAACTTTTTAATATAAATAAGAAGAAGACTATCATAATTTGACACATTTGACGAATTATCATAATACCGACAGCAATCGTGCTTCATGCGCTATTTTTGAAACTCGTTTGAGAGCGTATACCCCGCAGCTGGGAAAAATAGGACATGCTAAGGATCTCGTACGTTGCGAGATGGCGGTGTCGGCTGTCCACCCACACTATTGTCGCATGTTATTTTTTACAATGATAGTTACTGCCAAGACATAGTGCATGGTAAGAGCGGGTCAGCAAAATTATATGATGTAATTTACGATTGTTGTCACTATATAAAGCACAATCTGTACACCACCGGAAATTGTTCTCGGTCATGCCACTCCTGGCAGAAGCAGTGGCATCTGATGAGACGCAGTGTGCCATGTTCTGGCAGTCGAAACCGACAGCAATCGTGCTTCATGCACTATTTTTGAAAATCGTATCATAATATGCTTTCATTGTGACTGGCACAATAAATTGTCAATCTGACAGCACCTGTGTGCGGGAGAGTGCATGTGATAGCTGTATATTAACGTCAAATTGACATGAAAAATGTATGCCTTACCGTTTTAAAAAACTTTAACACAATAAAATAAAAAAAATAAATTATATATAATAATATTTATTATAAATAGGTACGTCTTTTTTCACAAAATCAGAAGTGGTATGCCGTCGGTGAAAATACGGATCGTGGATTTACGCGTATGACCCCGAAAGTAAACACCAGTCGACTGTATGGGTGTTTCAAGATGAGCCAAATCCAACAAAAGTTGTTCGCGCACGCAGCATTTCCAAGCAAATGGTCGCCTGTTTTTTTCGGAAAAACTGGACATGTCGCAACCGTACCACTAGAACGTCAATTCTGAGTGGTACACAACCATTAGTTTGCCAGTTGTCTTCCAAGAAATCAGGAAAACGCCCTTTGTTCAACTGCCGTCTTTCCGATAGGGGTCTTAACGAGAGAAGAAGAAGCGAGCGAGGAATACGAGTGAGTGAGCAAACCAACGTAAGAGGAAATCGAGAAAAGAATAAGCGAAAGAGAACGACGAAGACGACTGAGTGAGCAAACCAACGTAAGAGGAAATCGAGAAAAGAATAAGCGAAAGAGAACGACGAAGACGACTACGACGACGACGACAAGAACGACGGCGCGGCGAATAGCTGGATATTGTAGTAAATTAGGGTCGCCACCAACTAGTAAGTAGAGTTGTAAGCATTTTTCTTTTTTGTATATACATACATGGTATTGAATTGAATTGAATTAACGAACCGTGTGATTTTTATTGTGAAGTGCTCTTCTTTGGTGGGGTTTTTCTCATATCGCCGGTGTGTTAGATATTGTTCAGATATTTACCGGGACGGTAGTAAGTCTAGGAGCGGGTTTCGTACTTCGGCGCTCCTACTCCATTACGGTCGTTTCCCACAAAAGTACGTGGCGCCCACGACCCTTTCTCCCGAGCGAGGCTGGTCGACCGTCGTCCCCGGTAAGGTCACGGGTGACTTGTAATAACTAACGGGTCACTCTTCACCACGGCAATGCGAGCTCTCACACATCAGCTCAAAAAACTGCATTTTTGAACACTCGAAACATCGATTTGATGGGTCATCCGCCGTATAGTCCTGACTTGGCACCGAATGAACATCGATTGCCGGTGTGGAATTTAAAACACCAGGAGAGTTTCTAGAGGCAATGCGACAATTTGTCATAAATCAACCTGTAGAATAATATCTAGACATTAGTTAAACATTACACACAAAAATAAATAGTAATTTTAATGGCATGACCTTTGGATCGTACTATTTAATATTCAAGATAAATTTGTGTTTAAATTTAGTTTTTATGGCGACCATAGGGAAGAAATGCAATTGTAATAAAATGTATAAATAGAATGTAATAGTGCACAGACTCTTGTGCATGTGAATTGTAATAATAAGCAATATTAGCATTTCGCAATGGAAATGCTATGAGACCATTATAGCCAGGCATAATGCTCAATCAATTTCGAATGATTTGACATTTCCATTGCGAATGCTAATAGCAGGTGATAAGATCGAGTCTCGACTGACATCTCGAAATGATAATGAGTGCTCCACCTGACTCTCATTCTATTTCATTTCAAACGTCGAGGCGACAGGTCAAGCCGACAAGTCAAGCCGTGACTGGCACTTATCACCACTTGGGATTGGGACAAAAATCAGTTTTTAGCATTTTTAAATAAAAATTGAGGAAAAGAAAATTTAAAAAAAAAACCGAGGAACAAAAAAAACACGATTTGCCGAAAGAAAAGGAAATTTTAATGGAAAACATATGGCCGAGCAACAAAGAAAAAGGAATAGAGTAAGGTACTAACCGACACGTATCCTTTATATTATATGCCGGGGTGACATCGATCTGTACCCCGGCCCAAACTTGTTTTTTATACTTATATAACTCTTCCTGTATAAGTCGGTCATGGTTAAAAACAAAAACAATACTAGTTCATTAACGCAATGTGTGAAATTGAACACAAATCGAAGCAAATCGAATATAATTTTTTTTACACCCCGGAGTTTTCTGCATCCTATGGGAGGATTAACTTTTTGAGTTCTCATGCTCAATTATGTCAATTCGCCAGTCCAGCGCCGAGAAAAATATTAACGTACATAAAAAAAAACACAAAAAAAAGAAAAACAAAATACATGAATTCTATTTTAAATTAATTTAGATAATAAAATATGAAATAAGTTATTATAGCTATTATAAGTTCTGTGCTCTGCAAAACATTTTTATACATGCGATGACGTAATGTATCATAGGGTGGTAATTAGGAATTTTACCTTTTTCGTAATGCGCATTGGGAACTATATGTAGTATTTCTATAAAAAAAAAAAAACAAAACGAGACCGAGGCTAATTTCGGGCGCGGCCGAAATTTGGATACCCTTCGCTCCCCTCGGGGCTAAAAGTTTTTTCGGGCGTTCCTATGACTTGTGTTCAATTCTCCCCGCTTCCATGCTTTTCCTTGAATTTTCACATTAGTGCCGCGGTGAAGATTTATTGGGGGAAGTGGGGGTCGTGGGTTTCTTAGAAGAAACAAAAGGGAGAGGCATGTATGTATGTTTGTGGCATCAATTAAAACATATTTCTATGAGATTTGGTTGAAATTGGTGGACAAATAAAAAAGTTTTTCTTCAAAGACCTTAAAACCTAATTTGGGGGTTGGGTTTATATGCCAGCTCCATGCCCCAATGGTCCGATTCAATTCATTTTTGCGTATGTTTTGTAACATCAATTAAAATACATTTCCATGAGGTTTGGTTGAAATTTGTGTGCAAATAAAAACATTTTTCTTAGAAAAATTTTATTTGGGGGGATAGGTTTGTATGGTAGCCCCATGATCACATGGTCCGACTCCATCTATTCATACATATATTTTATGTCATCAATAGAAACACATTTGTGTGAAGTTTGGTTGAAATTGGTGTATAAATAAAAAAAAAACTTCTTAGAAGAACTTAATTTGGGGAGCTAGGTTTGTATGACAGCCCCATGACCCCATAGTCCGATTTGGCCCATTTTTATATATGTTTTGTGGTATCATTAGAAACACATTTGCACGAAATTTGATTGCAATCGATGAGAAAATAAAAAAGTTTTTCTTAGAAGAACCTAATTTGGGGGACTAGGTTTGTATGGCAGCCCCATGATCCCATTGTCCGATTTGGTCAATTTTTACATATGCTATGTGTCTGCAATGAAAACACATTTGTGTGAAATTTGATTGAAATTTGTGCATAAATGAAAAACTTTTTCTAAGAAGAACCTAATTTTGGGGGTAGGTTTGTATGGCAGCCCCACGACCCCCTTATCGGATTTTACCGATTCAAACATACAAACTGCCTGCAACGAAAATAAGCATGTGTGCAAAATTTCAGCTCCATAGCTTTTAAACCGACCGAGCAAAACGCGTCGCAACAGACAGACAGACAGACAGACGGACAGACGGACAGACGGACAGACGGACAGACGGACATCGTCCAATCGACTCAGCTCGTCACGCTGATCATATATATACATATTTTATATGGTCGGAGATGCTTCCTTCAATGCGTTACAAACTTCATGACAAAGTTAATATACCCTTTACGCTTAATAAGCGAAGGGTATAAAAAGAACCCAACATATTGTCGAGATTACTATTAACGCAGGTAGCATGCGTGTATAAGATGTTTAGAATACCTCATGTGTATAATTATGTTGATCATTCTTTGAATTACCTAATACAATGAATTGTTGAAAATCTAAATTAGTGTTTCAGTGGCCCTGCCATCCCCTCTGACGTGACAGTCACACATGTAAGTACAAAACGAAATAATACCTAATACGATGGTCTGGGAGTTTGAGCTTTATTTAAATATGAATCGTCGCGCGCTCAAGCAATGGGTCGGTAGGGATAATTCCGCGTCGAAAGCAGATAACATCGCTTGCTAAATAGCCATGCAATGGAATAGTTGTTGATTAACACTCCTGCAACAGTAAATTTCTTTCTTTCTTTTAGGGTTTGACAGGTAATTTCTTTTGTTAATATATGAACCTAGTGATGTCATCAGCAGTCCAGTTTTACTTTTTACCCTGCCCATCACTTATCGAACTGAGCAGCTTTACTTGTACCTGTCAACTGGATCAATTCTCATTTTTGAGAAACATGCTAGGCAAATTATTACACAATGCGACAATTTGTCATAAATCAACCTGTAGAATGATATCTAGACATTAGTTAAACATTACACACAAAAATAAATAGTAATTTTAATGGCATGACCTATGGATCGTTCTATTTAATATTCAAGATAAATTTGTGTTTAAATTTAGTTTTTATGGCGACCATAGGGAAGAAATGCAATTGTAATAAAATATATAAATAGAATGTAATAGTGCATAGACTCTTGTGCATGGGAATAAATGTTTACCTTGCTGGGGTGTTGAGATATCAGATAAGAAGATGATAGCTCAACACTTTTAGGGTAAAGGTTTTATTACCACGTGCGGGAGTCAAATGAATAATAAATAGATAAGTTTGGTGTCTATTTTTAAGAGATGAAAAATGTATATATTTGGGTGACAATAAACGCACCGAGTCAGTGTCCGTTTGTAAACTCAATCGTGTTGTGTTTTTATTCCTTATTTCATCCGGGTCCACGGAGCATCAATAAGATGGCACCTGTGCGCGTCGGCTATATACTTACGGTTTTCTCTCCATTTTAACCCTATTGTTGTGTTGTACTACCTTTTGGCATGCGACATCCCTTTTTTTTTGTAAAAGGACAGGGGCAACGAGTGGCGCAAACCCCACCCGTATCTCCCGAACTGAGCTACAGCAAGCGCATGCCGCTGCTCGCTCGTTGAGGAGCCCTATCGTCATTGCCTAACCTGCACGGTTGTAGAGGCATTGGCTCCGTCCCCTGGACATCTTCGGATGGTCAAGTCCTTTCGTTACAAAGAGTCCTATTTAAATTATTATTACCAAAAAATGGCACTTTGGAATGCGTGCGAAATAGTGGGTTCTAAAGCAGTGTCATGTATTATTGGTGGCATTGAAGACCACGTAGTAAAAACTGGTGCAAAAACTGGGAATTACGAAACTCGCGAAGCACTATTGCTTTATCTCAGTCAGCTTGGCGATAATTTGTCTAATGCTCGACAAGAAAAGCTTCCGTGGAAGCATACAAAGAACATAGACCATTCAAAAAAGGTTTCAACACTAAATTCCGCAGGTGTTAAGTGGTTTAGGTGTGGCAAGGCAGGGCATTTCGCTAACAAGTGTGCAGTAAATATTGAACGTTGTCAGATTTGTAGAGTTAGACATCATAAAACGTCCGAATGTACACGCAAATTAGAATCAAAGAAGACAGTTGCTCTACTCCAATTGTCCAATGAAGACAGTCTAAATAACACATATTTTAAAACTGTGCTAACAAATGGGAAGGCATTAAGTGCATATGTTGATTTGATGTTGATTATGTGCGTGTACATTAATAACATTGAGTGAGGCTAAAAAGTTGGACTTATGTATAAACTATTTCGATCAAATAACATTACATGGCTATGGTAATGGCTCGGTGAAAAGTGCAGGTTCAGTGAATATTGTTCTTAAACTCGATGAAGTGGAAGCAGAAATAAAGGCAATTGTGGTACAGGACATTGATCAGAATATCCCGGTAATAGTTGGACGATCATTCACCGAATTGCCTTCTGTTCTTGTTTTCAAAGACAATGAAAATTTGAAGCTGCTGAACAGTGAATTAAATTCTATCACCAATGAGCAACATATGGGTAAGATTACCTTAAAAATATCTTCTAATACTTTGGTTCCGGCTAAACATTTAAAATTTATTGATGTGACAACGGACGCATTTGTAGGGAATTTATTCATAATAGGCAGCATTAGACTACAGGAAGGTCGTGAGTCGTGTATACCGCAAATTGTAGTTTCTGTAAACGAGAGTCGGACAATGATTCTAATCATCAATTATGCTGATAATGATATTCTTTTACAGAAAGACGATATTTTAGCTCGTGGTTGGCCTTGTAAAACAATCCCGTAACTGTGCACACCCATCCATCTCACCCCAACCTACCTAATTTCCCGACAAGAACGTTAGCCAAAGGATAGAGACGCAATGCTGTCAATTAGAGACGACAATAACAGGAAACAGTAGAAAATAGGGACAAAAATCCCCAAAGCCAACCCCAAGTTACGTCAGCATATCCTACGTTATCCAATTCGGAGAATCGTAGCATATTCTAATTTATATTTTCATCATCACTTCCCGTCACAAGCAAAACAATATCTTTTCGCGTAAGCAAAATATTAGGTCTGTTTTTTGGTTATCCCGTGTAGGTTTGGGTAACGAAACTTCATATAAAAAAAATGACAGTTGGATCAGCTGGCATTTTTTTATATGGAGTTTCGTTACCCAAACCTGCACGGGATAACCAAAAAACACACCTATTATCGTTTCGCGAAAGAGATCTTTGTTTACAAACATTAAACTGAAATAAGATGAGCAAAAGAAAAAAAGAAAAATGATTCGATGATATGATTCACTTCTTGGTGGTGGATGGAAATATTTGTGCTTGGTAAACACAATAATCTGACTTGATCAGAATTTATTAGAATAAGTTAGTCTTACACTCGATCTTGTCATATTCAGACGTACAATAAATAAGCCTCTTTAAATAAAAGTAACTGATTTTCTTTAATTCGGTTTTTCGTTGGTTTGCCATAAAGGAAAGCTAGAGGAATTATTAGTGGCGCAGTCGGTAGGATCTGTGTCCCAACCTAAAACTTTCACGCGTTGAAACGGTTATATCGTGTTTAAACGAATATCATGTGTACAATTTGCAAATGAAACAGTTATATCGTGTTTAAACGAATATCGTGTATAGTGAAAGTGTTCAACGGGAAAACAGATCCAGAAAGGAATTGTTAGTCCCATAACCTCAAGAGATGCGTGATGCAACTCATCCTTCGTACAAGTGCAACCGAGAGCTCTCACCTGCTGAAAAGTGGCAACCGATTGTCTCACAAAAGGGCGTAACTATGCACACCCATCCATTTTATCCCAATCCTCCCCACACTACCCGATATTCCCCACGACGTCACAAACAAGTAGAATAGCGACAGGTCTAATCGTGACAAATCCGAACGTAGGCAGTATATTAAAAAAAAAACTCCTCAAAATAAAGAAACTAATACTACGTATTTCAAAAAGAGGAGTGAGGTAACGATATCGCAAGGAGACGCTCATTTTAACTACCTTCTTACCCGAGACCCACTATGACTGGTCTCTTGGTGTTGTTGGTACTCTTATGAACTACCCAGACGGAAGAGTTACAAGTGCATTACGAACTTCCCCTAGGAGAATCAATGCGCTAACATGAGTGACCAACTACCTAAGACGTTAGTGTCTGGGGCAACACACAAAATAGATGTTTCTACAGTCGCTTGACAAACTCAGGTCAATGGACACAAAGAAAAACCAGCGATGGATACGAAAGTATACCATCAACTCGCTAGTTTGGACAGTGTTCACGTACAGGGCCCATTGGCGAAAACAGAATATATGTAATATATGTAAATATATTCTGTCATAGGTGATTCTCTGTCTTGACAGGAAATATAGACACAGATAGAAAATAATAGGCAGCCAAGAACGAGAGATAGCCTGAAAAATGGCCACTCAATGACGACAAAACTAACACGGACAAGAGATAGCCTGAAAAAATGGCCACTCGAATACAAAGAAGATGAGAAAAACAACACCAAAAACAAGTACAGATAGAGATTAGATAGATGAAAAAAAGTGAAAAGATTAATAAATTATAAAAAGATAAGAGTGCATACATTTTTTCCTGTTTTTATGTGGGATGGGAAATCATGTGGTGCCGGTGATGGCGTCTCCGCGTCCAGGCGCATTACCAAATTTCTTCGTTTAGTGGCAATTTAAAGATAATTTTCCGACAATTTGTGTTGGTTAGGATTTGTGCGCGTTTAGCGTTTAATTTTTGTGATTTTTCCGGATTTCGGGTCATAGTCACTCGTCGCAGTTCGTTTTGCAAGGATTCCGAGACGACGACATAACCTCGAATGTTCTTTTCGGTAAAATTCCTTTGAAAATTTTCCGTTTGGATTTGATTTGTTCGAAATTTTCGGTTGATTGTTTGAAATTTGATTGTTGGTCACAATAAAGAAAGAAATAGGAAGGACCAGACAAGACAATACAACAAAACCCCCAAAAAACAAATCCCCAAAACAATCCCATTACCTCAAGAGATGCGTGATGAACCTCATCCCTCGCACAAGTGCAACCGAGAGCACTCAACTGCTAAAAAGTGGCAGCCGATTGACTCACAAAAATGAGTAACTGTGCGCACCGATCCATCTTAACCCCAATCCATCCCACATTATCCGACATTCCCCACGACGTCACAAGCAAGTAGAATAGTGACAGGTCTAATCGTGACAAAAACCGAACATAGACAGAACAGTGACAGCTAGAATAATGACAGCAACCGGATGTAGGAAGAGTAGAATAGTAACAGACACTTGGCAGTAGCGAGGTAGACGCCAGAAAAAGTAGATGTGATGTTAGACGCGGATTTTTAATCTGAGGAAATGGATAGTGTGTTACTATGTGTTATTAAGTTATACACAAAATTATATTCTTTAATTCCCATTACAATTCTATTTTATATTTTCACTATTTGTAATTCATGAAGAATATCATGCTCGTCTGGTGCGTACATTTTTGTACTACTTTTATGAACGTGTCAACACGTGTTGCATATATAATGAGCATATTGATGCATTTGTATCTATTGTTGCATTTGATGAGTATGGTTTCGTTCCTGAAAGGATATTAATATTCTATATCTTGATTCGATTTTATGTGTTTTTGTTTTCGTTTAAGATTTTATAACCGGAACATAGTTTAGGCGTTGTTTGAATAGTTAAGTAATTTTTGTATTTAGTATATAAGACCTTTTATTATTTATTTTTAATCACTTCGAATGAAATCGTGGTCGTATTAACTCATTTTTTCTCCTTTCAAATAACAATCATTTCACGCAGTACAAGAACTGCGCTCAAAATTCATGATCAGATAACGGTGTTACACCCTTATCTAAGGTCAATGCAATATAGTATTGAACATTTTTGGAGGCCCCGGCGAGATATTGAAAATTCGACATTTTGTTTAGAACTTTCAATTTCAATAGTTGCCTAAACCAATATACAGAGCATTTTAGCAAGATGTACGAGCAGTAAAAGTATTATGCACGTATACTCATCAAAGTATTTCATAGCTTGCTACTACTCTGGTATACGGTCACAAAAAGGGTAATAATACGTCAAGATGTGAAACATGAAAACCCTTGCAGTATTGACCAATGACCAAACGAAAATTGGGGATGAACTCGAATCATTGGTCACCAATTATAAAAAACGACTCAGATAGCAGAAAGCATCTGGAGTACTTGCAAAACAAACCTGCCGTTATTGACAAGTTATGGATAAGCTTCGATGTGAATGATGATGTCATTCGCAATTATTATGGCAGTCAACTATGCCATCTATACTTTGCCAATGCTGCTTCGATGGGTTGTAACCATACGCAAGTGGTGTTAGTTGCGTGGGAGCAGCTGAACAGTCGAAAACGTTGTCTACATCATGTGGACTGGTTCCGCAGGCTGGGCAGTTGTTGGCGACTTTGATATTTATGCGTGATAAATAGGAATTTAGTCGCGGGCACCAACCGGATCGGAGTTGAGCTAAGGTGGTACGGGTGGCTCTAGGTAGTAGCTCTTAGGAGATATGGCTGGAGGTTTGGTGCCAATTACACGGTTGCTTGTGAGACTGGATAAGCTTCAATGAGAATAATGATGCCATTCGCAATAATTATGGCAGTCAACTAAGCCCTCCATACTTTGACAATAAATTTGTTTATATTGTCCGAGACGGCTACCAGGCCATGCATAATGACATCAAAGTACGATTGGCAGCATTTCAAGGTAACCCATCTAGCCCATTAGCGGCGTTAGATAAGTCAGAATTATCCACGTCAATGGATTCTTGACATCAGTCCAGCTGTCCTAAGGGATCAACATATGGATATCACCAATAATTAGTCAATTAAAGAAGAAAAAAAAATCATCCTCTCTCACCTCAAGAGGATAATCAAAGACTCAGTATTTACTGATACAACACTCAACTCGTCGGTACGGCTAAATTTAGAACACCGTGGGGCGATATTTGAAAGAAGCTCAATCAATACACGAGCAAATTTGGGAGAAAATTTAAAATCCTAATGGATGTACATACGACATCGGAGAGTTCTTCACAATTGAAGATTATACATGTTGAATTTCTGATATCATAGTGCATAGTTCATATAGTTCTAAGTTCAAAATTACATTTGTCAATTCGATTACATAGTTCTGTAGTTCAGGAAATGTTCTTATCAATATACATTAGCATTTGGCTTTGTAATAGATAGTGTTTTGTATTATATTGTTTAAGAAATATTTCTTATCTTAATGAGTTGGTTGAGCTGCACGGCATATTGTATGCACTGCAGATAAGAGTTAATGAATGTAGATAATAAGAATGTTGCATTTAGTGTATAGTGTATTTAGTATATAAGAAGAAATTTTGAGTTAATAAAATCACTTCGAACCTAGTCGTGGTCATAATTGTTTTCTTAAAAATAAATCCTGATACAGTACAAAAACTGTCATCAGAATTTCACATTGGTATCGGTTTTGTACTCTAACTATTCGTATATTATTTCAATACAAAATAGTATTGACAATACACATGTCGTGATGATGAAAATTCAAGAGCGATTAACCGAATTATCAATCGAGAATAAAACATTCACCTCGAAAGAAGAACCATCGACACCTACCGTAGCACCCATGATCAGGCTACCTAAAGTTGGCATTCCGAAATTCGATGGAAGTTACCTACAGTGGAGACAGTTCCGCGATTTGTTTATTGAATTGATTGATAATGTATTTGAAAACTAGCCTATCCGGTGATTGTTCACTACATCCGCCGCGGGCTGAACATGACAACACTACAAACAGCAATTGTAGGCACAGAGTTTCATAGTCCACTATTGAACGCTATTCGTCGCTTTATAATTAATTCGCCCCAGAGAATCGCATTGCGGTGCGTCATCTCTTCAATCGAAGCCATCAACATCGCGTGAGAACAAAACTGAATCGCTTATGTGTTTCAATTGTTTCGCTCGGGGACATTTATCCATTGACTGTCCGAAGCAGTCGCGTAAGCCTCGTTGTGGAATATGCCATCGTAGAGGACACGACCAAAATAATTGTGCCACAAAACGTACATAACCGATCTCGCGTCGAATATTTTGAGAAAAGAAGTTTATGTGACCGGGCGAAAAGTTATTTGCATCATCGACTCGGGCAGTAGTTGTTCATTAATCCGCGAAGCATTCGCCCGTACAATCAGTAATTTCGAACTTTGCAAGACAAGAAAATTAACCGGGTTCGGAGGTGACATATTCGAGTGTCATTTTATGTGTAGCGCGGAAGTAGTCATTGATGGACTATCAATCGATGTAAATTTCTACGTGGTTCCGGACGACTTGAAGCCATGTCATGCCGACCCCATCTTAGACGGAACGGTAGAAGACGAAGAGGACGACAACTACGACAACATCGCTCCCGGTCAGGAGCTCGGAGTGTCAGGAAAGGCGGATCTGTCAGGCGTACCTAGCAATGCTGTTGAACGAGAAACAACTAACGAAAAAGCAGTCAGTGAAAGACAATTTAAGGCGAAAAGATGAAATTGCAATCCGTTTTTTCACTAGTTTTCGGTCGGGTGACAGTAGTATGGTGAGCAGCATGATAGCACTCCAAGAGTAAATTGAAAAATTCTAGCAGCTCGAGGAAGTGGACAACAGCCAAACCAATTTCACCGCTGCAGAACAACGATGTGAGCAGTTTTATAATGAAACTTCGAGGAATGCAGATCGCCGATTCACGGTACGATTACCATTTGTGAAGAACCCTTCGCGGTTGGGAGAATCCATGGACATTGCGGAGCAATGATTTTATTCACTGGAGAAAAAATTTATAAGGAATCCTGAAACACAAATCCAGTATGTTCAATTTATGAATGAATATATACAACTTAGGAGTATGAAACGAATAAATCTCAAAACTGAATCTGAAAACAGACAGCAGCACAAAAAAGCTTCGTGTTGTCTTCGACGCAGCCGCAAGAACATCAACGAACTTTTAATTGAATGATGTTTTATTCACTGGTCCCACTATCCAGGATGATGTACTAACATTGTCGCTATGATTTAGATTGCCGCGATATGTATGAAATCGGAACACTACGTCATAGGGCTGTCATACAAACCAACTGTAATGGTTGCGGTTCTGAAACGTATCGGTCGCATAACCTATAACTGCGGTTTTGCGGATCAGCAATAACATTCTGTGTTTTCCGTATGTCTACCTATGTGGAATATGTAAACGAAAAGTTCCGGAGATCATTTCTTATTCGTAAAATCGCAGTTAGAGGATCAGAATAGACAACATGTTGTCGGAACATATGCGACCGGGGCGTTTCGGAACCGCACCCAATGATCCACTATTCTGTTTCATACATTTTGTTGTTGTTCTTGCCATTGTGTCATCGCCAACGACCCAATTGTGGAAGATGTCGGTAGGATTTCGACGCAAAATATCAAATGGATCATTATTAAAAACACAATATGTTATTTATGTTGTCCACTTATATTCGTATCGATTGCAATTGTTGTATTGATGTTTATGTTTATGCATATGAAATGTTTTGGATGAATTTTGTTTATACCCATAAGACGTATAGATGGGTTCATTGTTTAGGCTCTTTGATAACGCAAATATAGGACAGTCAAGTATTTAATGTACGTTTCGCTCAGGTTACGAAATATCTTGGACTCGGATCGATTGAGAACTTAGATCGAGATAGAAGTTTTCGATCAGTTCGAGTCGAATCTTTAAGGTGAAAAGTAAGTGTTAAATTGTGAATTGAATTGTAGCCTGTGAAAAGTATAAGTTGTAATTAAAACGAGACCGAGTTCTAATCGTGCGAACAGCACGATGAGTGTATACCCTATACCTAATCCTACCAACTATACTGTTTTTAAAAGGATAGTCCTTTTTTTCATTTCTGATCCTTTTATATATCTGTACTTTTTTTTATACTTTATTTGACCTTTTTTTACAAAAAAGAAAAAAGTACTTTGAATCTCGCTGAGATGTTGACATAACCGCCTCGATCAACGAGCGTGATAAGAGATATATCCCAAATATTCATTGTCGTACGCGGGGTGACGTTTCTTGAGGCGCAGGTACATGATGCCCCACGTCATTCCTCCGTACTATTTACTTTGAATTGAATGCACATAATAATTTTAGTCGAAACACCGGCATGCATCGAACGCACCCATTGTCTGTATTCCACGACTCACTTCACATTCATTTACACCAGTACTAGTCTATGTATATTCCAGTTTCCGATTCCGTTACTTGAAAATTTGTCTTGCTCTCTGTTTTAATTACATATTGAACGGAAAATGCCATTTCGATCGCGTGGAAAGTGCATATTTAACGCTGACTTAGCAAACAAATACCCATTTTTAAAAAAAGTGATAGGAAAGAGTGACAGTGATGTAGAGTGTAGTATTTGCCGCGGCCAAATTAATATTGCAAATAGTGGAAAGTCCAGCATCGATCAACATCTGAAAATGGATAAACATATTAGAGCGCTTCATCGTAGTAGTGCTTCTTCGTCTGTTAGCAATTTTTTTTTCGCCGGCGAAGGATTTGCTAACCCCTGCCTACGAAGGTGTCTGGGCATTTCACACAATTAAATCAAATCACAGCTTTGCTTCGACAGAATGTTCTTCAAAACTTCTAAGAACCTGCTTTGCACTGAAAAATTTTCATTGCGCTCGCACAAAGTGCCAAGCCATAATCAATAATGTCTTAGCTCCGTATGCAATGAGTGTTATTAAAAACGAATTGTCGGAAAGGAATTTTCTTTGTATATCAACCGATGCATCAAATCACGGCAACACTAAATTGATGCCAGTAATAGTCCGGTATTTTATTCCAACAATTGGAATACGTGTTAAAATGTTGGAGCTAAGTTCGGAGAAAGGTGAGACAGCACAGCTCATTTCCGACTTGATAAAGCGAACTGTTGAAAAAATCGGAATCGCCGAAAAAGTTGTTGGCTTCTGTGGTGACAACTGCCCCACAAATTTCGGATCACGCGAGCGAGGTGGAAGCAACAATGTATTTTCTATTTTAAAACGATGGAAACCAGGAGTTGTTGGTGTTGGCTGCGCTGCTCATATTGTCCACAACGCACTGAAGTCGGCTTGTGACCGACTGCCGATGGATTTAGAATGCGTGGTCGTAAAAATTTATTCTCATTTTTATATAAACACAGTTCGTATTGAAAAACTGAAATCCATTTGTGATTCAGAAAATGTGGAATTTTCGAAACTGCTGGGGTACGCCAAGACCCGTTTTTTGGCACTGGGACCTGCGATAGGATCGATTTTGAAAATTTTCGAACCACTAAAGGACTATTTTTTGGGTCTAAGGATGTGTCCGAAAATAATCGAGGACTTTTTCCATTCGCCTTTTGCTAAACTTTGGCTGCTTTTTGTAAAAGATCAGGTAATAAGCCAAAATAATTATGGAATAGTGTCAGTTTTAATTGATTTGCCTTTTTCCTTATAGGCCAACTACTTCGCAGAAACCGTGCTGAAAATAGAAGGTGACAACGTACCAGCTGTCGATGTTGCCCACCATTTGGAAGTCTTAAAAGGAAATGTGCTGCTTCGAAAACAGGAAAAGTATCTAAATCCTGCGACTGAAACCGAGTACAATCGTCTGACTGAAAATGGATACGCTCACGAACCACTGGAAACTGTATTTGTTCAGTTTTATGGTAATTTAAAAGTTGTTCCTATTGTCGTAATCGTATCTAATTCCATTTTGGTATTTCAGGAGATGTTTTGGATTATATAACTGCATGGACTGAAGAGTACTCTATTTTCCAAGAATTCTCTTGGGTGTCACTACGAAATTTTCCAAACTGGTCGGCGGTAAAAATGTCAATGAGAAAAGTGGCCGAGAAAACTAATTTCAACGAAGAGAAATATTCATCTAAAGTCTTGGATCAATTCAACTGTGTAGAAAAGTATTGCACCGACGAAAAACTATCCGAGTGGAATTTAATGCAAAAGTGTACCGAGGATCGCTGGGTAGAAATCTTTCAACAGTTGCATGCACGGCAAGTGCCATATCTTGAATTGTCGCAAATCGTTGAATATATATTTTGTTTTCCCGGCTCGTCGGCTCCAGTCGAACGTGTCTTCGCAAAATCAAACAAACTTTGGAAACAAGAGTGCTCGGCCCTCCAAGTGTCGACACTTAAATCTATGCTGACGGTGAAGATTAATATGAATTATTCTTGTGTTGAGTTTTTCAATTTCATTAAAACACAACCCGAACTTCTCCGAAAAATTTCCGGCCAGGCGAAATATGATTTTAAGGAGCCAGAATCAAATACGAGTGTAATGTCAATTGATATTTCCCTTAACGACGAGTCAGACTAAAGCGGGTCTCATTAAAACGATAAGTTGCGACGATCTTAACCATTAAACTGTTTACAAAAATAAAAATTTTCCACGTTGTTTTTTGTTTTCAAAAAAAGACTTACATTAACAAAATTCCTTTATTTTCAATTTTTCGAATTTATTTTATATCATTTATATTATATTACATTTGAATCGGTATCACGAACTTATTAATGGCATAAAATAAAAACTGAACTTTACCTTATTACCCATTTTTATTTTATACATAATGTGTACTTTTTTGTCCTTTTTTTGGAAAAGGTCATATCCTTTAAATTCGGAAATACTAGTTGGCAGCATTACCTATACCCATGTACAGACCTAGAAGGCACGCAAAACCCTAAAATTCAATTTCATCTTTTTTGTAGGGGAGGGAGGCGCGTAGATGGTTCGGACCTGGCACATATTTAATATTATATGAAGGCATCCAATAGCTACCGTTTGATACTTATTAGAAGTTTTTCGCGACATTCTAGCAAAAGATATGGCTGAATATAACTTTGTAGGGGAGGTAGGGGTAGGGGTAGTCGGACGTTCTCTACTTTCCACCAACTTCAAGCATATGTCACAATTAGGCATTCATGAATATTTCAGGTCGCTAGCGATATTCTGTTGGAAAATATGGGCAAATTAAACTATCACGGAGGGGTAATTTGTATGGGAGGTAGGGGAACCCTTCGTCCGATTTGGCCCATTTTCAATACCATCCAAGCTTTTATCAAAGCAATGATCTGACCTAAATTTCAAAACGCTAGCTTCATTATTTCGGGAGTTATCCTGCGAACTGACAGACACACGGACGGACAGACAGACAGACAGACAGACGGACATGGCTTATTCGAATCAGGGACTGACCCTGATCATTTACATATATATACTTTGCCATACCTCCGGTGGCTCCTTTGAGGTGTTACATAAATCGTCGTAACAAAAACAATATACCCTATACCATCTTATGGGTATAGGGTATAAAAACTATAAGGGTGAGTCATCTCACTAAGTTTTTGATATTTACTTCGTGCTTTCGATATTTCCACTGCTAATAATTGGTTTGTGATTAGTATCACTAAGTTTTGGTATTATTTAGTATTTAATATTTATATTGCTTTGCAATTTGGTGTTTTACTTTTTAAAAGTAGAAATTGATCTTTTAAAATTGTATGGCATGAGTACTAGTTTAGTAGATTTGGTTGGTGGAGCCTGTATGTTTTTGGTTCATGTAAAGTGTAAGTCAAGGGTTCGGTGAATGCGATGCCACCGAAAGAGCTTGGCTTTCTGTAATTATTTTGTATTTTGTGGAATGGGGATTTTTTATACGACAAGGGCGCAGTGAGTGTGATGCCACCGTGAGAGCTAACGAAACCTTTACAGGACGGAATGTAGGCGCACCCTGATCTTAGAAATATGTGGCCGTAAGATCAAACGGTTGGGGGTGGGGAACTTTGGCCCGGGTCCCTTCCATCTGGATCCATGTGTATGTGTTCTTCATCGGTGTTCTATATTTGGTTTTTTTTTGCTTTCCTCATTTCGTTCCTCGTGATAGTGTAAGGCATACGTACTACATAACTACACTACACTACAACTGTAGTGAACTGAAGGTAATGGATCGGCAAGTACCCACCCCAATTCCGGAACGGAGCTTCCGGTCAACGTATGCCGACGCCGTGTCCATTCGCCGTTTCTATTCAATCTCTTTTTCCAGCATTTTTACAGAGAAGTTCATTACAGATGTTTTTCAAACTCACAACCCATATGTGACGGGCTATGATGTCACTCAGATGTTAAACGAGAACCCATTTATGGGGATAAATAACTCTGCAGAGTGTGCTGTTGATCTCAACAGTTAAGATGTTGGAAATTATGGTCGTGACTAACACATGCGGTGTTGGTCTAATATTGTATTGTCGCGCCAGTTATTTTATTTATTTTAATTAAGAGCAAGCTTGAGCCTTTTTGCCTTTCTAAGAACCATATCTTCCGTTCTCCACTTAAAAAAGGTTTTGAGCTCATGTTCCCCACGGAAACGCATGTCATTTAGAATGGTTATAGAGAAGCCCAAGAAGAAGTTGCAAAGGCTAAATATTACCCTTTAATATTTCAACAGTCCCCTCCAAAGCTACCGTGGACACAAACTGCTCTAGCGAGAAAGACTTTGGCCAAAACCGTTAGTACAAGCCTGGCCAGGCTTGGGGAAATGGAAAGAAACCGCATTTTTTGCTGCGATAGACGTCAAAAGTCGGAAATCATTCCACCCTGAGATAGAAAGAGAGAGGATTGTCAACAGTGTAGTTGTCATCCAATTGGCGGCAAGTGAACGTGAGTGGACGAAATAGTTTGCGCGAGTGAAACATAGAGTTTTTCGAGGTGATTTGTAAGAAATTAACCAAAACTGTGTAGGCCGTTATCCCGCAAAATCGCTTTAATTTTAAAAAATGCTAAAAAAGTACGAATAGAATATGAAGTGCATTGTTGCCCGCTTGTCCAGCGACCAAGGGAGAAACCCAATGAGTGTAACTTTTCACAGGTAATCGCGTGTGTACCTATATTTTAGTAGTGATATGTGAATGTCGGTCTCAAAATTATAGTTTACCGCGTTTTTAGTTTATGTTTCTTTAAAACAAGTGCCCGATTGTTGTAGTTGACAACGAAATGACGAGACGAGTTTCATTCGTAAGCGTTCGTACACGTTTTGTACGAAGCAGGCACGAACGTATCAAATTTATTTCTGCTTTGGGGGCTAGTTTTAATTATTGCTAGCACTGTCATTATCAGTGTGGTGGGGATATTTTTTGTTTGTTTGTTTGTTACAGTTTTTGGGGTGCTGAGCACGAATCCGGAGCTCGGACCAAAACTTCGTTGTGGGACAGGGCCAAAATCGCGAAAACCCCAAACATTTGCGGATTTTTTCGGTTTTTTTGTTTGCTAACTCTGAAACTGTGCACATATTATAGAAAACATGATTGATAGTATTTTTTGTGTTGTTTGCTATTTTGCAATGAAGTGGTGGAAAGCGACGGATTCGTGTTCCGCAATAAAAAAGCAATCAAAGTTGATCTGCTGCTACATGTACTATGTATAAAAAAATCTAAATTGTGCTGTGTTTTAGTGACCAAAAAATTGTAGCATACATTTTTATGACGCTTTTAAAATCGTTAGCTTCCCGTGTCAAAATCGTGGAAATTCTCCGTCTTAAATTTTTATATTTTTTGTCCGGAGAATAAAACCATTGCCATTTATTTTCGGTCTTTGTTTGTTTTTTTTTTATTACCAGCTTTGTGACACCATATTTTTTCGATAGAAATAAGTAGCTAATATTCCCAGATTAATTTTATCCAAGATTTTCTCCACAAGTTTTAGGCATATTCAATTATGTGGTAGTTAATATAAGTGAATGGTCAGTTAATATAACAAGGTGCCTAATTTGCAAAGTCCGGGTGTTAATATAAGTGAGTGTCTACTGTTATATAAAGAACAATAAAAAAGCATTTTTTTGGGGCCAGAAATGGAAACCCATTGAATAATATTAAAGTATTTTCGGACTTGCAATCATGTGGCCTCATACACATATCAATTTAGTGCAATTTAGCTTAAGTTCCATTCAAATGTAACGGGGTTTAAAATTTCGGCCTCGTCCGGAATTAGCCTCGGTCTCGTTTTCCGACTCATAATCATCAGTGAAACATGGATCCACCACTTCACATCGATACGAGCAGCAGTCGAAAATTTAAAATGTCTAGGCTACGAAAGAGAAAAAGTAAAAAGCTGTGCAGGTCAAATATTGATGCCAACATGGCCAAAAATAGATATTGATCTTGGGCGCGGAACTTCACTTCGCGCGACCGGAAATTCGACGCTGACAGGAGTGTGCGGGTGATGTCGATTGGCGGCCTTTTTGTTGTTCGGGAGAACACCCCGCACGTCAGGTGTGGCTGGAACGAGGCGGTATGTAGCCCCACATTGATTAATTTAAAATGCCCGATGAACGTTAAGTAAGGATAAAAGGAAAGAATTTTAATATGACATAATTCGGAAAAAGTTAGAAGGTATAATATTCATTGATTAATTTAAAATGCCCCCGATGAACGTTAAGCGATGTAAATAGTTTTTTTTGGGTGAATTATGTACATACTTTGATAACAAGTAAATTTTAGGATAAAAGGAAGGAATTTTAATATGATATAATTCGAAAAAATTTAGAAGGTATAATATTGAAACTCGGGCGTATAATTGGACGAAGACGACTTCCCCGACATAGCAGGACGGTGACTGTAAAATAAGGAGAAAACAAAAGAAAAAAATATATAAAAGAATATACCTCCAATATACCTAATTAGGAATGATTTTGATTTTTTTAAGCAACAACGAATGGTTGCCATATAAATGTTAATAGTTTTTTTTTTATTCAGTAGAGCATCAAATGGATTTGTGCGTAACTTTACTACGTAATGAAACTTATATATACTAGAAATATTTCTGATACTTTTGAAGTGATTCTTTAATGATTCGGTTATGTGGTTTTTATGATACCTTTAGTTGTTTTTGCTGAAACAAATTTGTTTTCTATTAAGTTTTTATAAGTTTTTTTTTATTCTCATCATTACACTTAGATGTAAATAAACGTCTATATATACCCATATATATCTCTTAAATATAGATAATCATGTATGTATATGAAACTCCTTTTTTTTTTTAAGTGGCTACACAAAAGTATAAACAGAAAAGAAGAAAAACAAAGAACTTTAGGATAAGAGTAACGCGTGTGTTTTGCGCTTCATTGTATGTACATCTATTTTTGTTCAAATACAAAACCATGAATTCAACTTAAATCACATTCTTTTTGCTTTCCCCTCCTTTTCCCGATGGCCCGTCCCGTTTCTTGATTTCGAGGAGTGAATTTTTTTTTCAGGAATGTCGTCGTTGTTGCGATGCAGTGATAGTTTTTTTTCAGTATCAGTTTGACGCGTGAATTTTTTTTTGTGACGAAAAGAGGCAACGTGACCGCACAGGAACCCAACCCACATTCCCGGTAGCTGAGCTCGGGCACCGGCACGCGTCGCGGTCCTTTTAACCTGGGCAGAAGCTGTCAGGCTTTTGCGTTAGTAAGCCATGAAAAAACGTTACACACTGACTGAGGAGGTTTTGACACTTGTTTCACCAGCCGGTCTTCACGACCGAGTCTTCGGCCTCAGTCTTCCTCTGAGATTGGCTACAAAGCAGTTACAGACTGAATTAAAAAAAAAACTTGGACTTTCTACACATATCTATACATAGGCAATAAATCGACAGTCGTGCATCGTCTTCACAA
The DNA here is from genome assembly GCA_949715475.1 of Microchrysa polita. NCBI lineage: Eukaryota > Metazoa > Arthropoda > Insecta > Diptera > Stratiomyidae > Microchrysa > Microchrysa polita. The sequence continues at coordinate 63,691,863 of OX454418.1, read as the reverse complement.
CAATTCGGTTGATGAGATCACGACACCTGTTTCGTCTCGGAGTAAAGTGTGTACGACCGGCTCACCAACAAGGATTTCAAAGATGACGCCGCCACGGGGCATTCGGTGGCTCAGTGGCAGAGATGTCACTCTCTCTATCTCTGAGTTGCCGGTGCGTGGGTTCGAATCCCACTGTGGCCCATGGATGTTTGTGTTGTCCATAAAATGCTCCTACGGCAGCCGGTTCTTCGATGTAAATCGTCCCGGAGCTACCCGTTGTTAAAACGGCCAAGAGCTGCCAAGACCCCCTTCGATTCAAGAGAAAAAAAAATCTCTTGAATCGCTACAACACCAACAACAATGACGCCGCCACCAACACATACACCATTCAACTACAGAGGCGTCGAAGAATCTCCGCAAACATTCTCTGGAGAAGACCATTTATCCATTGAAAACTGGATAACCGAATTTAATGAGAATGTGCATATGTTCGCTTGGACCGACCTACAAGCATATGTGTATGCGAAGCGGTTGATGAGAGGAACTGTTGTGTCATCAAGGGTTTCCAAGACTGTTGAATGTATTCGGAGGATATATTTTATTCCAAATGTAACACAAAAATTAACTGAACATATTAAAAAATGTTTACGTTGTATTACATTACATCCAATTAATAAAGGAAAAGAATCATACGATATAATACATATCGACCATTTTGGTCCTTTAGATGCAACGAAACGTGGGAAAAAATATATACTTCTTGTAATTTATGGGTTTTCAAGATTGATAAAATTATATGCGACTAAAACCACAAATGCGTTTTAAATTCACTTAAAGATTATTTTCGTGATTATTCTAGAAAAAGAAGAATAATATCCGACGGGTTCGGCATTCACTTCTCATGTTTTTGCCAAATTTGTATTATTCATGCCTTGAATTCTACAGCTTCTCCTAGATTTAACGGACAGGTAGACCGTATCAACCGTTCTCTTGCTCCAATGCTTGCTAAAACTTCAAATAAAACTTTAGATTGGGACCTTGTTTTTGTAGTGTATGTAACATTGTAATAACACTAAAACCCATCTCTAATTACAAGCCCATTGGCCATTAACCCATTGAAAGTACACTCTTAATTTCGAAAGAAATACAAATCAAGTTTCAACCTTTTTAAATACCTCCACATGTGTGCACACTATTGATAAGGCGATATGCTCGTATGCTCGTACACCCTGAGTGTGCATAAGCGCGAGTATATGTCACATGTCATAAGTGGTTTAAGGACCGAAATTTGTATTGTAGATTTTCTCAAATTAACAACACTTGAACCAAGAGAAGAAATGGGAATTAGAGACATACATAGATGCCTTTTCATAGCCATGTACATTAGAATACGTTACATAGATTTACTATAAAAGAACATGTTAAAAGAATAAAGATTCAGATTCGATTCAGATACGAACTTTTTAGTGTATTGACATTCTCATCCGCCACGGGCAACGGGCGGAATTACCTTATCTTTGAAAGTGCCACGGTAAACGGGCATTGATAGAATATCTAGAACATGTCGGCTACAAGCCCCACTAAACCCTACATTTTAGATCAATGTGAATTCGCCTTTAACAATAGTTTGAATCGGGTTATAAAAGAGACCCCTAGCAGAACATTATTCGGTGTTTATCAACGTGGACTATTTGTAGATGGTATTAGAGAATATATTGAACCGCTAATTGATAGAGAAAGGGATCTTGCCCAAATCCGTACTCAAATTATGAAAGCAAACGAAGAAACTCAAAGCAAAAATAAAATTGCCTATGATAAGAAACTTAAAGATATGTAACAGCACATCATTTAATTAATAAAGAAAACGCCTACAAATAGGCAATATTTTATATAATGAATTTCAAAATAGTTTTGTAATATTAATTTTTACCGATTTATAAAATCGCCTACAAATAGGCATAAGTTTGATATTGTGAATTCCAAAATAGCTTTCATTTGTATAATAATTTCGATTGAAGTTGTGTTTGTAAAAGGGTTTTCAAAATGTGTTGTACAAAATCAAAGCTTTTACACAGACCGTATTGAATATTAAATTTTGAAACTAGTAGAATCACTTTCGTTGGAGCGATCATCGAGATCGGACGTCCGCAAGGTAATATGCAGATAGAATAAAACCTGTCGCGTACACTTTTGTAGATAAACCCTTTGCCCGTCACATTGTAGATGGGACTCCGGCTTTTCGCAAATGGTGTATGTATGTAGATAGACTTTGTTCCGTCGCATAACCTAATTTTTTACTAAAGAAATAATTTTTATGTTTACAGGCACAACAAATTAATTTCATTTCTATCTACTTTCTTTTGTTTCTTTGGTTTAATTGTTCGCTTTCCACTTGAGATGAATATAATGAAATTATAATTCATTTAAATAAATTAATTTTGAAAATTGTATTTTTTAAAAACGAAAAACTATGGTGTTCTTACTTCGGAACAAAAGGCAACGTTATAGATTCAATAAAATATAAAGTGGGTGACTTAGTGTTTATAGCAGTACCACCTCCTGTAGGAGAACACCGTAAATTATCAGAAAAGTTTCCTAGCGAATGAAGCCTTTGACTTCGAACGAAAATATGACCGTGAACGAGGAGGAATTCGAGGACGTTACGATGGCCGAATTGTAGAACTAAGTACTATGCATTAATATAATTTAGTACTAGGCAAAAGTATGTATCTGTATGTGTATGTAGTTATAAGCGAGAGCAATCTGTTCAGTTCCCAATAAACCTTTGTGGAGTCAACAACTTAAAGTGTGAACTGTGTGTTTTTAATTATTACAACTCTAGTGAAAATAACCAAAAAAGTATAATTTTAGAAATTAGAGACAAGGCTGAAAAATGTTTTAATGAGGCCCCTCCAAATTCGGTCAAATTAGCGCGATTCTACTGTAATCCGTAGATATTCCCTTCTCAGACACATGAATAGCAATTATAAGCGTTTTGTTTCATGTACAAAAGTACTCCTGAAAAAATCTTCTTTCCAAATAGAGCAGATTTTGAAGAAAACTTACATTAATTAGTAAACTTACATCTAATTACAAATTAATCTATGTTTGGTATAGAAAATAAATCAGTCTTTGAAATTGAATGCATTCTAATTGGGCGAATATCAGTCTGAAGGTTACTATCACAAATTTCAATTCATTTAATTCCAAATTTCGCAAATTTGTGTCTCGTTGAATTTTCAAATTCGCTACCTTACATCATTCGGTAACATTAACTTTTTATAGAATCTCTCAAAATCCTATGACCGTATACAAACAAATATTTACAGTATTTTTCGGTAAGATTCAACAACATCGGCCATTGTCGAGAGCTAGTATGTATATATATGCAATAACAAAAATGAAGGCAATAGTGTAAAGAGATTGGATATACAACTAGTAGTTTTTAGTATTATGAAACTTATAATAACGTTTCTGTAATCAACGTCATACTGACAAATATGCTAAACGGGGGATGAGAAAGCAAATTTTTAAACATATATGAAAAGAACGATACCTTCTCCGTGTTGCCGTTGTTGCCCGACGACGACGACGTCGAACTCCATGATGACGCTGTAGTCTTTTTTGCTGGCTTAAAAGTGTTGGTTTTTGCCCCCAATCTCAGATGTATCGGTTTCTTACTAATCGATTCGCTTGCGTCTCCTCGATCCTCTGCGGCTGATGGGTTGGATGTTGTTGCAGTTATTTTAGATGATAAATTATTTCCATAGTCCATATCAATGTTAGGTGAAGCTAAATATGGTAATGGTTGAATTCATGATTTGTGACAACGGGATTTCATGAATTTCAGAAAGGCTTTAACAAGTGCTAAATACCTTTTCGGTCTTTACTAGTGTGTCGTCTTCTATTGTTTGATGTTGTTTTTCGATCAATGATCTCCCGTTCTCTGGAGCTCTTTCGACTTAGTCGTCCTGAAAAAAAAAACGATAGAAACATTATTCGCATGTACATACTTTGAAACGTGCGTAAAAGCGTACACAGCGGATTTAGGGAGACAGGGATCAAATGAGACCGAGTTCTAATTGCGCTAATAGCCCGATAAGTGTCTATCTATGTACAGACTGGTTTCCATTTTATAAGAACAATGTGACAAATTTAAAGTTCGCGACATTTTATCGAAAAAAATGGCTGGTTATTGTTTTGTAGGGGAGGTAGGGCTCCATTAACATCTATGATATGCCACAATTAGGCATTGCCCAAAATGCACTTACAAAATGGTGTGACATTCTGGAGGAGCACGGACTAAGGGTTAGCACAACAAAGACTGAGTTCTTATGTTGGCCGTTTTTAGACCCAGTTGCAACGATACCAGATATGTTCATCAAAGAAGAGCAGCTTAAGTATTGTCCCCAAGTTGAAGTATTTTGGCTCGATGGTAAACAAAGAAGCTACATGCGTTGAGGATATCACACATCGCAGAAAGGTTGGGTGGATGAAGTGAGGAGAAAATTCTGGAGTTTTCTGCGATAGGAAAATGCGACAAAAGCTAAAGGGCAAGTTATACAAAACGGTTGTACGTCCCGCACTCATGTATGGATCTGAATGCTGGACCATGTATGAAGGTTACGCGAAAGAAATGACGGAGACTAAATTGAAAATTTACGCATGTCGGTTGGTGTAACCAAAACTGACCACTTCAAAATTAGCTACATTTGAGGCAGCTTGTCTATAGACCAACCGATCACCGAAAAGATCGAAGACCGACAAATGGATTGGTATTGCCATGTTCAAAGGCGTCCACTTGAGAACCCCGAAAGAGGATGGACCCAAGGCTAGAGGCAGACCCAAGAACACCTGAATGTGTCAAATGAAAAAGCAACAACAACGCATTGGTCTCCACGATGACCCGATCCAAGATAGAGCTGCCTGTAGAAATAGGCTGAGACCTTCCCGCCAGAACGGGCGATGTGCCTATACCATAAAGTAAGAAATTGGAATAGAGATGGAACTCCATATAACATTAAAACCTACTGATCAACATTTTACCTTTGAGTGTGTGGTGTATGTAACGTGTACATACAGGAAGATATCTTCCTATGTTCACGTTACATACAGCACACACTCAAAGGTAAAATGTTGTTCAGTAGGTTTTAATGTTATATGGAGTTCCATCTCTATTCCAATTTATTACTTTATGCCTATACAGCAGGACGAGCGACGCGGCGCCATGGACTGGTATAAAGAACGGGCCAAGGAAGAAGATTGTGTGGTCCGTACCCTACATCAACCAAAACCATCAACCCATCATCCATGAGACATTTTTATGATCTGTATCTCGGATTTTCGTATAACCTCCATTGTTACAAAGTGCGGCGCTCGCAGCAATAAGAATGGTAAGAGATGGCACTTGGCATCACTTTGGTAGCAACGGAGGTCATAAGAGGATCCTTGATATTGTTCGTGATAATGTCAGGGAGACTCATATGCCTTTGGATGGTATGAGAAAATGTAGGGTAGTCGAAAGACATCACATCACTCTCATAGAGGATGGTAGGATACACGAGGGGTATCCACGTGATGTTGCTATTTTTACTGATGGGTCTCTCATGGACGGAAGAGCGGGGGCTGGAATATACTCCGAGGAGCTAAACCTTGCATACTCACTTCGTCTAGGAGAGTATGTATCGGTATATCAGGCGGAGATGCTTGGACTGCTGCACGCGCTGGATCATATTCTGGAAGGCGGGATACTAGGGAAGAAAATTCTGATAGCACTCGACAACCAATCGGTGATCAAGCGCATGCAGCAATCCAACATCAATTCAAAATTGGTACTGGAATGTGTCCAGAAGCTCAATGAGTGTGCTTCAATCAACGAAGTTACGCTAATGTGGGTTAAAGGACACTTAGGTACATTGGGGAATGAACTTGCCGATACCTTAGCAAAAGAGGGATCAGCAGAAAAGTTCCAAGGACCGGAACCCAAAATTGCTTTGGGAAACGGCATGATTGAAGCCAGGATACATGGCTGGATTGATTCCATCCATCGGAAACGATGGCAAAGCCTATCCACTTGTAGACAGGCTCGTAACGCAATTACCAGTCCACTAGGGAGGAAAGCCAAACAAGTACTCAGTTACACACGGAGCAGCTTAAGTTGGATAACTGCCTTAGTAACTGGGCATGGTAATTTTAAAGCTCATCTATCTAAGATGAAAATCGTGGAAGATGATGTATGCAGACTATGTCTGGAAGAGGCTGAGACGGCAGCACTCATTGTATGTGAATGCCCAGCACTAGGTAGTAGGAGGCTAAGGATACTAGGTAAATCCACAATAGGTGTGGAATCCATGAGGGAACTTAGCTTCAAAGATATGTTACTCATCACACGGGACTCAGTGATGAAGGAAGAAGTCGATAATTATCAGTCGACTTCTGGAAATCACTGATGACTGTAAGGGGACGAAAATGGACCCAAATAGTAGTGGTCTGCTTCGGATAATCCCCAAATCACATATATATATATACTAAAGTGATTCATATTGTTATTTGCGCCACACGTTGCTTTGTGTCAGTATCTGCATGGTGTCCGGCGTGAAATTTCACAAAGCCCCACAAACGAGTAAGCTGATAAATGCTACGCATTGAAGCTGGCCGTTGCCTAGTGGTTTTCTGGAGACTCTTGGGCCATCAGACCACTGATGTATAGAATGAAATGAGCCTAAACGGTGGCGTAACGTACGGTGTTTCATGTGTTCAGTGGATCACGGGCCCATAGCAAAAGATGCCTCCGAGGCCAAAAATATTTAAAGAAAAACGAGGCTAATTTTTGTATTCCGATTCCGTACGTTCCTAAATAATTCTTGTAACTTGATTTTCCTGCGGCTGCTCCATAAACCTCCCATCTGATCCCTTCCGTTTTTAAATAAGTTACCCGACGTGTCGTCGGAAGAACAACAGTTGTGTGTTAGGATTGGTTAACAAATAGGGGCTATTCTATTGTTTTTAAATACATTTTTTTGTTACAGACACACAGGTAAGGTTTTCAGGTTTGATTTTTGTATTGCCGGAATCGTTGCATTGCAGGTAAGGTTTGTTTGGAATTTGTGCAGGAAGAAAACGGTATTCCTTAAGAACCAAATTGGGGGCAGCTCCATGACCCCATGGTCCGATGCAATCCATTTTTACATATGTTTTGTGGCATCAATGGAAATGTATTTGTGGGGTTTTATTGGAATGATTGCACAAACAAAAAAGTTTTTCCTAGAAGAACTTCAGCGTCTCAGGTTACTAAACGTAATATAGGGTGACAGAAACCGAACAGTCAATCACCGAAGCAGCACCTCCGAGGCCTCCATGATGGACCTCTTTCGTTTTACGAATACTATCATGGTTAAGCGATGGGCCGACAACCCATCCTTGGAAAAAATTCTACGTCAAGAAACCTGGAATGAAAGCCTCGGATTGGACGGATACAACCCAACGACGACATCGCAAACGAACAACTGATTACTCTTTCGGAACCTGGAATGTACGCTCCCTGAATAGGCCAGGGGCCTTAAGGGCCCTCTTGGATCAGGTCGAAAAATATAAGCTGAGCATTGTTGCACTCCAGGAAACTAAATGGCTTAGTAGCGAGATTGATGACCGAAATTCGTACACAATTTTCACAAGTGGAAACCTTCGGGCCACAGGGAGTTTGGAGTGGTGTTCATTGAAAACAATCAACTTAAGCCGCATGTTATCGACTTCAAACCCATAAACGAGCGGCTGTGTGCGATTCGCATTAAAACCCGGTTCTTCAATCTCTGGCTCATAAACGCGCATGCCCCCACCGAAGTCAGTGAAGACGCGGTTAAAGACGAGTTCTATCACCGCCTAGAAAATCTCTTCGATTCACTTCAATCAAATGAGGTCAAATTGCTGCTAGGGGATTTTAACTCCAAAGTCGGAAACGAAAGTTGGCATAGGGGGATTACTGGAGGGTACAGCCTCCATGAAGACTGTAACGACAATGACCAACGACTAATAGATTTCGCGACCAGCAGAAATATGGTCATTAGCTCTACCTGTTTTCCGCATCGTCGCATTCACAGGCAGACCTGGAGATCTCCAGATCAACATACCGTCAACCAAATTGACCACGTCCTTGTCTGCAAGAGATGGGCATCGAGCATAATGGATGTTCGGTCCTATCGTGGAGCAAATATTGACTCTGACCACTATATGGTGAAGGCGACTTATATGTGCAGAATTTCTTCGATGCATCATTCGAGGTTCAACCCGGCAAACATTTTTGCGGTTGACAAATTGTTGGATGATGCCACGGTGGTCACTTATACGACTGCCCTTGAGGAGAAGCTGACGCCCTTGCTAAATAACATCAGCAACAAAGGTGCCCTTGAGATCTGGGATACACTCAAAGACACCATCAAAGGGGTCGCAGAGGAGGTTGTGGGATACAAAGCCCAGCGAGCCCGAAATGATTGGTTTGATGAAGAATGTCAAAATGCGGTAGATGCTAAAAACGAGGCATATCGCCAATGGACTGAACGCGCAACTAGAGCCAAAAAAACAAAATATGACGATCTTCGACGATTTTCGAATAGGTTAATTAGGCGTAAGAAACGTAAGCATCTTGACGAGCAGTTGATGCAACACGGAGCCCTGAAGGTTCGATGCAGGAAGGTTGTGTTTGTCTGTGTATATGTGTGGGTACGATATATGTGTTTTTTCGTCATATTGGGAGCATTACATCTCGGCGCGGCTGCTCTCAATTTTACTAATTCGCGCCGGTGTTGAAACAAATCCAGGCCCAGAGGTATGGATTTGTAGTGTCTGCAACCAACGTATCGGTTCGAATGCCAGATCAGTGCAGTGTAATTGCTGCAGGGAATGGGTTCACTTTAGGTGTTCAGGGTTACGAAGACAAGGTCAACACTCCTTAGCATATGTTGCACCAGGTTGTATAAATTCCAGGCAACCCAGGGCTGCTCCTAGCCCACCTTCTCCACCACTGCCCCCTACACCGCCAAACAATATGATAAGGAATGCCAGACCCAGTCTTACACCTGGCCCTCCTCCTCCAGCAGTTTTCACTGCACTATCTATATTACAGTTTAACTGTAATGGCATTCACCGGAAAATCGCTGAGATCACACACTTCTTAAGTTCAAACAGAATTCTCATCGCTGCCATCCAAGAGACGTTGCTTCACGCAAACTCGTCTCTAAGCGTCCATAGCGATTATGTTATACTGCGGAAAGATCGACCGGCCGCCACGGATGATCCTCACCCTGGAGGTGGTCTTGCCTTCCTAATACACAAGTCCGTACATTACTGTGTATTAGATGTAGTTGCTGACGGTACGGCGGAAATTCAAGCCATCTCAGTTCCATCAGGGAGTACTAATATCGAAATTTTTAATATATATGTACCACCTCACTCTAGTTGCCCTTCTGGCTATCGTTTCGATATTGGTCCTCTCCTTTCCGGAGAGCACAGGGTCATCCTTGGCGACTTTAACGCGCACCATGAGCTCTGGCATTCGGACCTCAACAACAATGCCAGGGGTATAGCTATCGCCGAATCACTTGACGCCTCAGAATTCTGTTCACTTAATGAAGACTCGCCGACTAGAGTCGTGGGCACTTGCAGTAGTTCTCCTGACATAACTATTGTCAGTGCCAGTCTAATTGCTGCTTCCCGATGGGAAGTACGTACCACCCTTAAATCAGATCACCTCCCAATCATTATAAAGATTGACAAACCAGCGAACATGACTAAGTCAGAGAAGCGAACGTTTGTCAATCACAAGAAAGCCGATTGGGATGGTTTCAAAGCTTACTCGTCGGCGAAGTTCACCGAGCTAACATCACCTATTACCATTCATGAGGCCGAGAAAAATATTAGGAACGTCATTACCACAGCCGCGGCACGTTTTATTCCGGCAGGACGTATCCCGAAAGTTCGGCCTAACTTTCCCACTAGTGCCGCCAGATTAGCCGATGAACGTGATCAGATCAGAAGCGCTCACCCTGATGATCCCAGAATTCAGGAGCTTAACTCCGAAATTGACCGACAAGTTAAAGACTATAGGAGGGCGAAATGGAATCAGCACCTCGATGAATGTAACCTCAATGAAGGTGTCAGCAAACTATGGTCTACCGTCCGCGCCCTTTCCAATCCTCGGAAAGAAAAGGGCAACAACGCCATTGAATTTGGCAACACTAAAACCTGTGATCCTCTTCAGTGTGCTAGCCTGTTCAATAAACAATTTATTGAACATCCCAAGTCTGACGGCCTCAAGCGCAAAATTAGAAGACGGATTCGCAGCCGGAATGTTGACACCATACCATCTTTTACAGCGGACCAGGTTAAAAAAGTCATCGAGAATGCTAAAAACTCCAAGGCCCTCGGACCAGATGGCATTTCGATGACCATGTTGAAACATCTCGACCTTCCAGCCATTGAGTATCTCACGGCCGCCTTTAACTTGTCGATGTCTACGCTTGCCATCCCTGAAATCTGGAAAACAGGTCGAATTGTTCCCTGTCTCAAGCCAGGGAAGAGCGCAAATCTCGGGGAATCCTACCGCCCCATTACGATACTTTCTCCTGTCGCAAAGACGCTGGAGGCCCTTATTCACCCCACTCTTGTTGCACATGCGAAGCTAGAACCTCACCAGCATGGCTTCAGGAAGATGCATAGTACCACCACTGCCCTCGATGCGATCACTACACGCATTCGTGATGGGCTGAATCAACGCAGTCGTTGTCACAGAACTATTCTGGTGGCAATAGACCTATCAAGTGCATTCGATAAGGTCAATCATTCAATGCTCCTGGCAAACCTGTTGAATATGCATCTTCCTGCACAAGAGATCCGTTGGATTGCCAATTATCTAGCTGGTCGGCACTCCTTCACCGAGTTTCGAGGCAAACGTTCTAAGCTTAGGAAAATCAAATTAGGTGTTCCACAGGGAGGGGTACTCTCCCCCACTCTGTTCAACATCTACATGTCCGGCCTTCCCACACCACCTGAAGGAATCGAGGTGATTTCCTATGCTGACGATTGCACCGTACTCGCCACAGGGAATGATAAGGAAGAAATGCGCCTCCGAATTAATCGCTATCTAGGACGATTACAGGCTTTTTTCCAAAGCCGAAACCTCACCATCTCTGCGTCCAAATCCTCTGCGACTTTTCTAACCACTTGGTGGGAGGACATGAGATGGGAGATGGATATACGTATTGGCAACAATTCTGTTCCTACTGTTAAAAATCCTAAAATTCTCGGGCTTCACCTAGAGAACATGATGACGTCTGCGAATCATGCAGCTTCAGTATGTGAAAAAATGCGCAGTAGGAACAACATCCTAAAAGCTCTAGCTGGTAGCACCTGGGGCAAAGATAAAGAAACCATGCTAGCTACCTATAAAGCGGTGGGTCGAGCGGCCGCTGATTATGCAGCCCCAGTTTGGACACATAGTCTATGTGAAACAAACTGGACCAAAGTTCAGGTCTGCCAAAATGCCGCTCTACGCATCGCGACAGGTTGCCTTCTGATGTCTGCCCAGGATCACTTACATCAGGAGACAAAATTGATGCCAATACGTGATCACAATCTCCTACTCTCTAAACAGTATCTTGTTGGTTGCTACCGTGAGGATCATCCCAATAATCATCTCATGGACCGAATTCCTCCACCACGACATGTCAGGCGTGGTTTACGAGACCTTGAGAGAGAGGTTCAGGGATACAAACGGGACCCTTACGATGAAGTTACATACCGAGCCGCCATTGCAGCGATCCACACTGATGAAGTGAATCGGTCTATCGCGAGTTTAGGTGCGAATAGAGTCCTCTCAGAGCGCCCACCACCAATTTCGCCTGAGGAGATTAGGCTCCCGAGAGCCACCAGAGTAACACTAGCTCAACTTCGGTCGGGCTTTTGTTCACGCCTCAATTCGTACCTTTCTCGCATAAACCCGGACATCCAAAACATCTGTCCAAACTGCAATGGTACTCCTCATGATGTGGGCCATTTGTTTCAATGCCCCGCTGCGCCCACTGATCTTACCCCTATATCACTGTGGGAAAACCCTATCGCAGCAGCTATGTTTCTGTCCTTAGACCTCACGGACACAAACATTGACGAACCATAAATCGTACCCACATAGATGCACAGCGGCTACACACCTTTCTGCACCGCTACAAGAAGAAGAAGAAGCAGTTGATGCAAATAAACCAAAGACTAGTTAGTAGGAACAGTAGACAAGCGTACAAGCTGATCAATTCAATTAAAAGTGGATACCAACCCAGGACCAGCCTCTGTAAGGATAAGGATGGCAATATCATCAGCGACACCGATAGCGTTGATAAACGCTGGGCCTCACATTTTGAAGAGCTCCTCAATGTTCAACCGAACACAAGAAGCTCCGGAGCTGATGGCTGAACCAGGCCCTCCCGTTCAACCCCAACAGTAGAAGAAGTTGATCTCGCCATGCAAGCACTAAAACATAACAAAGCCCCGGGCGCTGACGAGATTCCAGCTGAACTGCTGAATCATGGTGGGGAGAGCCTTGTTAAGGCTATACACACACTTATCGTTAAAGTATGGAACGACGAAATAATCCCGGAAGATTGGCGTAAAAGTATCATTTGCCCAATCCACAAAAAAGGGGATAAGTTGAAATGTGAGAACTACAGAGGCATCTCATTAGTTTGTACGACTTATAAGATTTTATCTAAGATTCTGGAAAATAGAATTAATCCGTACGCAGAAGAAATCATTGGCGAGTACCAAGGCGGCTTTAGACCTGGTCGTTCGACGACAGATCAGCTACAACATCGACGTATACCAAATATTTGTTGACTTCAAGCAGGCATACGACAGTATCGATCGAAGCGTACTGTACAACATTTTGCTGCATTTTGGAATACCGGCTAAGCTAGTGCGACTCATGAGGATGACGATGACTAATACCGTCTCGCAGGTCAGAGTTCAGAACAGACTCACTGACCTATTTGAAACTCGTACTGGACTCAAGCAAGGCGACGGGCTGGCGCCTACGCTCTTCAACCTGGCTCTGGGGTATGTGATTCGAGCCATGAATTTGGACAGCAGCGGAACGCTACTCATTAAGTCGACTCAACTAGTAGCCTACGCCGACGACATCAACATTATGTCTCGAAGATTGGGTGATGCAGAAAGCCTTCTGCATAATCTCAATAACGCCGCCAAAGAAGTTGGGCTACATATCAACGAGTCTAAAACCAAGGTCATGATGCAATCAAAAACTAGAACGCCAGTAAATTCAAGCATCACAGTGGGGGACCTCAATATAGAATATATAGACAACTTCACTTACCTGGGTTGCAATTTGTCAAAAAACGCCAACGAAACAGATGAGATATAGCGACGGATACAACTAGCTAATAAGTGTTACTTTGCGGTCCTCCAAATTATGAATTCGAAGCTGGTGCACAGGAACACGAAGCTCCACGTGTATAAAACCATCATCCGACCTGTGCTATGCTATGGCTGCGAGGCATGGACCCTAACCCAAAACTCTGAACACCTGTTGGACACATTCGAGCGAAATGTTCTCCGAAGAATCTTCGGGGCCGTTCGTGAACGAGGTGATTGGCGCATCCGATACAACCTTGAGTTGTATCAGCTGTATGATGAGCTACAGGTGTCGAAGATCGTGAAATTGCAGCGATTGCAATGGGCGGGTCATGTACAAAGGATGAACGACGATCGCATGCCCAAAAAGGTGATGAACGCGCAACGAGTGGACGGAGCCAGATTGCGTGGACGACCGAGAGCCCGATGGGAGCATTCTGTATGTGAGGACGCCCACCAGATGCTAGGCTTTCGGAATTGGAGGACAAGGTCGCGTGACCGCGACAATTGGAGGTTTTCAATCCAGGCGGCCAAGGCCCGACGTCGGGCTATCGTGCCATAAAGAAGAAAGAAGAAGAACCTAATTTGGGAGGTTGGGTTTGTATGGTAGCCAGCCCCATGATCCCATGGTCCGATTTCAGCGGTAGTGGGGATGACGAGCGTAACGACCGGGGGGCGAAGCCCCTTAGTGTAGATAAATCTTATAGTTTCTCCAGTATAAACATCCATATGTTAAAAAAAAAATCGAACATTTTGCTAAAACAAAACCTTTTTCCTCACTTGTGGGCTGCTTTAAGAACGGGTTCTGCCAATATTTCATAGTTAAAAAAAATCTAACGTGAGGGGCCCCCATTCCAATTTCTAACACCAGAAATTTAGGAAACGTTACACCACTGGGCCTAAACATAAGTGTGCCGCTTTCGGTGAGATTCCTCACCTACGAGCACACACTAGGCAGGTAAGATAATCGCTGTTTTGTGTACTTTTTTCGTCAGAGGGTTCCAGTTTTGGATCTAAAGTCACCCCTTGATAATAATTCATATCTTTGGATATCTGTATTTCTGAACTAAAAACATCTGACTGTTAGCATTATTCCATCTATTGTAATGTGTAAAATGTTTCTCCGTCTTTTATGTTATAGTACCATCCACCAGCTCATATTCCTTTTGGTAGGTAGTGTCGGGCCTGAGCTAGTGTAGTTAATACACAGTGGCGAGATCCTGTGTAGTCTTTCGGTGTAGACGATAACGATGCATCTGACCCAAGATTCAGCATCACTACCTTCCCTCTCGTCAGTAGTTTGTGGTTCGACACCCACGATTCGAGTCGCATTGCTGACTATGCGCTACAAAAGGGAATGACGGGAGAACTAAGCAGAGTGGTAGCAACTATAGTTAAATGCATATATATTTATAGCTCTTATGTCCTACCACGGTGGAACGACTTTTAATTCGATGTATTTTGGAATAGATTAAAAAAAGAAGAGCAAGTTTAAAGAACCGCGCAAATCACAGAGCAATTAGATGTTGCTTGCGATGCCTCTATGCCTGGGAAAAACTTTTGGGGAGCACTTGCAACTACGCAACTACGACAATTATGCTAAATATACATCTAGGGTTGTAACATCCACATTACTATGTTTTGCCAGTTTGGTCAGTGCCATACAGCATGCCTGTTATGCTGAACCGATTTACTCGATTTATAGAAGGTGCGCCCTAAGAGTATGCTGTGCATGTTGCACTTCTTCGCTTGAATCTACTTATGCTGTAGCTGGGATGATGCTAATGGAGTTGCTCGTGGACGATGGAACTATTGACAATTGGAGAAGTTTCGAGAGACTGGAGTCTCTGAAAAAGTAGCAACTCAAATATGATGATGACACTTCAACTAGTCAATGGACACACACACTAATCCGTGATATAGCGAAGTGGGTAAATAGAAAACCTGGCGAAGTGAATCACTTACCCATTTTCTTACAGGCCACGGAGGATACCACCAGTATTTGCATCATTTTCAACTAGACGATTCGCCAGAGTTTCCCAAGTGCAAAGAGGTAGTCGAAGATGTGAGGCACGTGTTTTCAATAGCCCAAGATTTGCAGCGAAGCGGGGCCGACTCGAGCTGGTTTTGAGCAATAAAATACGTCCTGCCAACGTGATAGGTTTTTTGTTCCAATCAAATGAGAATCGGAACGCAGTCTGCAGAGCGGTCTGTGAAATTCGCAAGTAGCTGCGTAAGGAAGAAGTCAGGCGTAGGTCAGCAACCCGAAGAGATGGCTAATTAGCCAAAGCCGTCCCTGCGATGTAAAGTGCGAAACAGAAAGCTTCCGTTGAGTAACGTGCCGAAGGGATCTAGTATAATTTGGCTTCCGTCCCGTTACGTGCGGTTAGTCACAGGGAAAACGAAACTTCGAAAGACTACTGGAAATAGAAGGGACCTAACCACTACGGGCTTACAGACGCGAGGTCAATAGCAAAATGTATACCTCAAATGGGCAGAAAATGTGCGGAGGCTGTTATCTGGCCAGCTGTCTATGAGATAGGAAGATGGACAGATAATGTTTAGGTCATTTCATCCCAATTCAATTATCTTCTACAACAAGAACGGCTCTAAAATACGGACCCTGAAGCCGAAAATAGCGGCTGGGTGGGCATGCATACGAATGACCGATCTGTATATGAAGAAGCGAGATAAGTGAGTGAGAACTAAATCCATCTCATACTAGGAAGGTCTTCCAGGACAACGTCAGGTAAAACACTTTGTGGTCAACTACTCAAGAAACTTATTACGAACTTCAGCGTGCCTTCAATTCCCGAGTGGTTCGATACCCAATAGAGTGTAAATTCCCTCGTACCTTAAATCTTTTACAAATCTGACCACTTCCAGGGCCACTCATAGACTTCTTGCATTTCACATGGACTTACAGCGACTTCTACTACTACTACTTCATATGTCACCAAACTTCACTTCAGGTCTGTAATCATCACCATCACATATGGAGAATTTCACGAAAATTTATGCAAATGCATTTATTTACGCCGTGACTACCCAGCTTTCTTCTTCTTCTTCCTTGCCTCATTCTTTATACCGCTCCACGGTTTCGCGTTGCTCGACCTGCGGTGTAGGCACATCGCCCGTTTTGGCGATAATTTCTCAGCATATTTCTACAGGCAGCTCTATCTTGGATCGTGTCATCGCCGAGACCAATGCGTTGTTGTTGCTTTTTCATTTGACATATCCAGGTGTTCTTCGGTCTGCCTCTGGCCTTGGGTCCATCAAGTGGAACTTCCATTGATATCGCTTTCTTTGCGGGGTTCTCAGGCGGACGCCTTTGAACATGGCAATACCAATCCATTTGTCGGTCTTCGAGCTTTTCGGTGATTGGTTGGTCTATGGACAAGCTGCCTCGGGTGTAGCTACTCTTAATGTGGTCCCTTTTGGTTACACCAACTGACATGCGTAACATTTTCATTTCAGTCGCTGTCATTTCTTTCGCGTAACTTTCATACATGGTCCAGCATTCTGATCCATACATGAGTGCGGGACGTACAACCGTTTTGTACAACTTGCCCTTTAGCTTCAGTGGCATTTTCTTATCGTAGAAAACTCCTGAGTTTTCTCGCCACGTCATCCACCAAACCTTTGTGCGGTGTTTGATGTCATCATCGCATGTAGCTCCGCTGTTCACCATCGAGCCAAGGTACTTGAACTTGGTACAAGACTTAAGCTGCTCTCCTTTGACGTACATTTCTGGTATCGGTGCATTTGGGTCTGAGAATTGGCAGCATAAGAACTCAGTCTTTGTTATACTTACCCTCAGTCCATGCTCCTCCAGAATGTCACACCATTTTGTAAGTGCAGATTGCAAGGCAACGATGTTTGGGCTACTGAGGACTATATCATCGACAAAAAGAAGAGATATTTCTAGGCCGTCGGATATACGTGTTAATAAGTAGCACATGATGATGTTGAAGAGCAACGGACTCAATACACTGCCCTGGTGTAATCCGACATTCACCGGAAATTCTTCTGATTCACCGGCTGTGCATCTAACCTTAGTCGTAGCTCCATCATACATGTCTCGTATCATCCTGACGTATGCCTCAGGGACATTAAGTGCTCTCAAGGCCAACCATATCAGATCACGAGGTACTCTATCGAATGCCTTTTCCAAATCGATGAACACAAAGTCCTTTCGTGCTGCTCTATACTTTTCCATCGCAATACGAATGCACTGAATCGCATCGACTGTAGATCGACCCTCAACAAAGCCGCATTGATTGTCATTCAACCGCACAATCGTTCTCAATCGGTTGCAGACAACTCGCTCGTAGATCTTCAGTGTATGAGGTGTTAACTTTATAGCCCATAGTTGTTGAGTTTGCGTGAGTCTCCCTTGTTCTTATAGAAAGGAAGAAGAAAACTTTCCCTGAAAGCATCAGGCATCGGTTGCCCACCTTTGATTTTGTTGAAGAGGACTGTGAGCCAACTAAGCCCGACATTTTCCATTTTCAACCAAAATTCCGCGGGGATTTTGTCCGGTCCGACTGCCTTTCCGCGTTTCATCTGATGCATTGCCTCCATCACCTCTTCCTCTGAGATATCTTTAATATTGGTGGTATTTGGCTCAACATCTTGAAAAGCTGCTAGAGGAAATTCTTCATTTAGAAGTTCGTCAAAATACTCTCGCATCCTGCTACAAATTGCCGTATCGTCAATCAGCAACATTCCTTGCGAATCCTCCACGTGCTTTGGCGCCTGTATTTCTCGAGCGTTCCTTCTCCTTTGGGCTGCGACCCTAAATATCCTGGCGTCGTGCTTAGGTCTCTCGCGGAAAGACGGTCTTTCGGTCGCAGCCTGAGTCTCTAATTCTTGGTAGAATTTCTCAGCTGCCTTCGCCTTTGCTTGGGCTACCAAGCCGTGACTACCCAGCTACCGCATGAAAAAAAAAGTTTATAATATGTTTCGACCAGGTTTAAATCTTAACACCTTCGATAAGACCTTACGGGCTAAAAATTTTCCACACATACAGAATTTGTATATTTTGCCGTTTGTTGTTGGTTGTCGAACCTTTGTTAAAAAATGTCGTTCAACATCCTAGCCCCGTTAGGAGTTCACAAATCGAGCTACAAATTTGCACAACTTTTTCAGGGCATGTTACCGTTAAAAATATGTTGACAAACTTCTATTTTTGTGGGCCTTTGATCCTCTCTAACGCGTTAAGCGGCACAGATGCAGATAGGGCCTTAAGTAACTTATTTACTTGATTTATAAAACATCAAAAGGCAGGCTCATACAGCAATTATATTTCCCATAACTTTTCCGAATAGTCTAAGAAAAATATTTAGTCGACAAAAATCCTACATCGGAATTTTTTTTTTTTTGATTATGGTTGGGGATGGTCCCCAGATGATGGCATAAAAAGTCCTAACCGATTGGGGGTCCGCATCCTGTATATCTTGCCGTTTTTGAAATATAATCGCAAAAAAAAACGAAAAAATGCCCCCTTTCCCCCTTTTTAAAAGTTGCGGACCCCCAATCGGTTGTGCCATCATCTGGGGACCATCCCCAACCATAATCAAAAAAAAAATCCGATGAAGGATTTTTGCCGTTCATGGCCATGGCCATATTTTGGGCCAATTTTCTTAGACTACGAAGTGAAAAGATACATTTTCCGAAGTATATGGAATGTGTTATTTTTTTACACAAATATAAATCACTAGCTGAGAGAGCTCGCTTCGCTCGCTCTCTTATCTAGTGCTCGCTTCGCTCGCATTATTGGCTTCACTCACAACTTGACACTAATTTGAATGCCAATCAACCTGCTAACTATAATTTATTGGGATCGACCTCTCGATGATGAAACCAAAGTGTATAATGGAAACAACGCTATAGATTTCCGTCGGGGGGTTAAGCGGTCAAGGTAATATAACAACAACATATGTACTCAACCCCCTGACTGATTGATGAGACTGCACTTGCCCTTCAACTATATTAGCGAGTTATCTCGAAAATCATTAATTTAATAAATTTCTATTAAATATGTCAGCACACTCATTTACTCAGTTTTTCGTGCACTAAAATGTGCGCACGCCACCTACAATGCTCATACTATCCCAGAAACCATCATACATCCAGGTTGACGGTTGTTAATGTAACTTAATTGTAATTAATTGTAACCTTGCTATGCCAACATCCGGGCTGACGGTTATTAGAAAAAAACCCCATGACCCTTTAGGCAATTTTGTTGCGAATCCGGCGACATCTCAATCGTGTCGTTCCGCCAAAGGATTGCGGAGATATCGACGGATTCCCGAAGTAGTACGAAGTCTATTGTGAAATTGCTGTGACCAACATCAAGGATGTGTGTACGTAAAAACATAGTCACCTTGACTACAATTAACACTGTATTTGATCCAATGACAACTAAAATATTCCCATTAAATTTAAATGTTGTCGATGAAAACTTGATTGCAACAGGTGACTCTCATACAAAATGAAATTTCGATATTTACCACCACTTCCTTCGAGATTTTCAAAATTTTTTTGGTCCATAAACCTTCTCCAACGTAAGACGGATAAAACAAAAAAAGAATCATCCAAATCGGTTCGTGCGTTCTGGAGTTATAGCGTCAGGGAGGAAAACCCGACTTATTTTTATATAGTAGATATGAATTGGCTTAATTATTCTGCCACAAGCCCCGTGATTTACACGATGCGAGTTTGATGTTCAGTTTCAAGCGTGGACAGGTGTATCCTAGACATTCTAGCTTTTGGTTTGAAAGCTAAAGGAGAAAGAAGAAGAAGACAGGTGTCTCCAACCTAACAGAAATTAAGCAAGTAAAGCATATCCACTGTTTTCGTCTCGGCTACATCTTTCAAACTATCAACAACAAAATGTACAGCGTGTGGAACGGAACTCTGGCGAGACCTTGAAAATATCAAGGCTGCAGGTTCTGACAAAACACTCGATATCGGAATAGTAAACATAGTATAAACCCCTAATTTAAGAAAGCCTATGAAAGAGGCCCGAACCCAATGTGTAGCGTGACACCCAGGTGAGTAGATGGTGAGCCGATGGGCACATGGACTGGGCTGGAATTTCGTAAATTACAGTACACTTCTCTCAAAGCAAATTACTACAAGGTACTGCCGGGACAAATTGTCTATTGTCCCCTATCTGTGCCGGCGTAGTGTGTAATATTCTGTGTACAACTTACCTTCGCCTTCAAGAGTCTGAAACGTCGACTTAAACAGTTGACGATCATTTGTCACTGCCGTAGCATTTCGACCTCCTTCCGACTTTTTGTCATCTCCTGGCCTACTCAATGCACTGTCCCAATTTCGATCGCCCCTATCCCGTTCGCGGTCACGTCGATTCTTACTGTTCAAATTATTTTTATTACGTCTGTCCTGATCGCGGCCATTTCTATTGCCATCTCGAAAATGATTTCCACCATTTCCCCGCGTACGACCATATTTATTATGTGATCGATCCTCACGATCGCGATCTCGTTCATGACTTAGCGTCGAATCGACAGCGGCGAGCTCTTTGACTTCGACCGGACGCGTTTCACCTAATTTTGTGAACGACAATGTTACGGCTTGTGTTGTTCGCTCATTTTTACTAGTACTCGATTTAAAACGACCTTCATTCTCTGATTCGCTGTCTTCCGACGCGAATAGATCAATTCCATCATCGTCATCATCCTCTTCCTCGTCTTCTTCTTCTTCTTCGCTAGACGCTTCTTCCTCTTTCTCCACATCCATGTTCGTGGGAGCCGGTTCCGGAGTATTGCGTTCTTCTTCCACTGTCTCTTTTGTGACTGTTGTTGGTTCGGCGTCTTTGAAAGGATTTCTTTCGTTTGTGACACACAATTCTGCGGGGGTCGGGCATCGAGAATCGTCCCGTTGCTTATTAGCACCGTCTTCGTTTCGATCTTTACGGTGTTGCTGATTTTGAGCCACATTTTGTCTTCTCTCATCAGCGCGTTTCAAATCATTACGATGATAATCGTCTGCCGCTCTTCGGTCACCATCACGTCTCGGTCGTTTATTAAGCCGTCGAAGTCTGTCAGGCGATCTGGTTCTCGATCGCCTTACCGCTCGATCCCTATTTGCTGGACTGCCAGATCGTTTTCGCCCACGCATATTATTCCGCATACCATTCGATCCATGTGCATCATATCGCCTGCGATTGTTTGTATATGGTGGGGATCTTCTTCTTTGCGGTGCATTGATATTTCTTTCGCGTGACTTCCGCCCAAAACGCCTGTGAGGTGAACGTGAATGCGATCTTTGTCTGGCTGATGCAGCCGGAGGACTCGTACTACGTCGCTGAAGATTTACGTGCAAAGGTGAACGCCGATCCCGATTCAAATTATGTCGCGCTGGGACTTCAGCTGCATCATGATTACCCACTGGCGATCTTTTCCTATTATGAGCTGGCGAAAGTGATCGTCGATTTCGATTCGTATATCGCACGGATTGTACAGGACTTCTACGTGCGTTCAATGGAGGTGGTGATCGAGAGCTGGGTCTTTCCGCGTGAGGAAGCGGTGAACGCGACATGTGACGTCGGACAGGAGACATTTTATGTTTAGCATTGTGCGGCGGCGGCGAACGGGATTTAGCACGCCGATTATGTGGTGGCGGAGATCGCGAAGGATATCGGTTAAACGGATTGGGTGATTGATGCCGCGAAACATGTTGACCAGGATGAGGTGGCGGCGATCGTGAGACTGTTCGACGCCGCACTGGAGGTGATCTGGCGCGAACAGGGGGAGGAGATCTCGACATAGTTCGACGATGTGAAGAATAATGATGTGGTCTACTGCGGGGCCCGGGTGAGCGTCCTAGCTTTGATGGTGGTGACGGTGACTTGGACCACCTCGAAGGGGGCGAATTGCGATAAGCAGGTGACGGACTTCTGTACGTATAACCCGGCGAAAGGTTTTCTCCTTTTCGTCGCATAAGTATATCATTATTTTGTGCAACAAACGCCATACTCCGCGGAGACAATTGTACATTTACACCGACTGGCAAAGGCTCTCCGACGACGGCCTTGGGCGGGATGTACGGGGGATACGACGAAGAAGCCATTGTTGTTGCCTCCGGCAGCCAACCAGCATTTGATCCCAGAGTCGGAGCCGCATGTCCATTCGCGGGTAGTGGTGGCACGCGTTGCGGCACATATGGTTCGTTTATATCTAATTGTTCTAAACGCTGGCGAGCGGAAAAGCTGTCAATTGTAGGCGGCAAGTTTGAATAATAGGGTTGGGACGATACGGTTGGATTTCGTGACTGTTTCACTGGTATTGTTGAGTACGGTTGAGATGACACGTGGGGAGGATGTGTAGTTGTAGCGGTAGTCGTTGCAGAGCGTGATGTCGGCGAACGATGACTTTGATCCTTTTTTGCATTAATTGATTTAAGTGCTGCTATACGTAATAATTCCAAATCTTCGTCATCCGGGTCATCGTTCGGTCGATTTATCTGTAAAAAAAATAATATAAAGTTACTTGAAAAGGAACTAATTCGTAAATATTGACTAAAATGGGACAGCAGAACTTTAACACCAGTCCTAAATATCAAGTTATAATGCAACTCAATCAAAAAATGAACTACGCTGGAGAGGAGATATCCCCTTCTCTATTGAAGCTTACAGATATTTTTGGGTTCTCTTTTATAAGGAGTAGACGAAGTAGCATGCAGCCATTGACCAACCTTTTGGTTGCTCTGGCAACAGAAAGCTTAGATTTTCTTGTGACCTGGACTAACATCGTGAAGTGATAACAAGCTACTGAGCGTCATGATGCTATAAAACTGCCTTGGTTTGTTGTTGTTGTAGCGATGCAGAAAGGCGAGAGCAGCTGTCGATGTGCTTCAAGTTACGTTATCGTTTTCGTCTATTGTCTCAAGCGATAAGAACGTTGCAGCTGCAATAGGGTTGGCCCATAGTGCCCTGGGAATGAGACTCGTGCGTGCAGCTGGGCATCGAAAAGGCTGGTCCATATCATGAGGCACACCAACGACATCTCCATCGGGAAAATATTTTAGATGCTCGGGTCGAGAACAGTAGACGTGAGAAATAGCCTGACCTAAGTTGGGCAAGCATCGTACTTATGGACCTCAGGAGCCTTGTCTCATAGGACGATAAAGGTGGTGGGGGCACTGAGAGGACATTATTCCCACCTAAACACTTTATTGACCGATTTACAGTAATATTGAGAATATCTGCGATGACCGCATGATATGCTGGCTGTGCTATCGAAAATATCGGGGGTATTCCGCTTGTGTCCCTGGACTTCTCCCTCTAAGCCTCAAGCCTGACATGTTGTGGAGGCGGAGTTCTGTCCATGAAATAGTGGTTTGGGTGGTCCTCCCGCTAGTAACCGACCAGATATTGAAGTGAAAGGACGGCCTTGTTTTAATTGTCACCAACGCTCATAAGCTGTCCATAGAGAGGAACTCTCTTTTCACTTTTTTATCAGTAGTCTCTCAAAATAACTGAGTGACATTAACAAATGTTGGTACGCTGCACTCGTATGGTAGCTGAAAAATTACAGCACCTGGCCATATACAGGAATAACAGGATCAATATATTGATGCTCCACAGCGTTTATTGAAATAATTATTATAGAATGGATTTAGCTATATTTACAAATTCAATCAATCATCAGATAAATGAATTTAAGAATCAGGTAATCAATTATGTACTTTCCTTTTTTAGGGTTTTTTATATTTTTCAAAAAACCCTTATGAAATCGATTTTGTCCGTCCGTCTGTCCGTCTGTCTGCCTGTCCGTCCGTCTGTTCACTAAATAACTCGCGAACAGCGAGTGTAGACGAATGTTTAGAATGGTAACAGTCTTTGGCACGAAATACTTAAAAGTTGGTAGGACATAAATAGCAGTGTCCCGGATATTTGAAAATTTGTTCACTAAATAACTCGCGAACGGCTTAACCGATCGTCATGCAATTCGGTAGGAATGTGTAGAATCGTAACAGTCTTTAGCACGAAACAATTAGACGTTGGTAGGACAAAACTAACAGGGTGTCCCGGAGATTTGAAAAAGTTGACTTTTTTAGTTTTTATCGGACATGGACGTATGGGTACTTAAATCAAAGAACTCGATGGGTACATTTAATATCAGTTGCTTTTTTCGAGTTTGGAGTAATGGTAACGGAATGACAGCTAATAAATTCAGTTAATATGTGTAGCCATGATATGTACATAGTCAATCTATTTTTGGATTGGTCTAATTAAAAGTGTTTTTTTTAGACCAATCCAAAAATATATTTACATGGTGCATTTCATTAATATTGTGCATAATTTTTATTTATTACCTATATAAAATATATGTGCAAAATGATTCACTATGTATGTATTCAATCTAAAAAAAAACCCTCGTATTGCGGGCGAAGCCCTCTGTACGCCGGTATTTTTTTTTTTTTTTGCTTTCAACCCCAAACCCCCTACGCAGGATCGCTACTGGGGAAACTCCAGAAAAACTGTCCTTTATAAGGTTAATCGGGGACCTTTTACAATGCATAATTATAAAACAATAGACCGCCCTTAGCCGCAATTTCCACCTTTTCCTGATACATAATCCGAATATATTAACATTTTTCTTCATCTTTAACACCTCGCTCTGCTAGCAGCCATAGCCTTTAGCTGGTCCAACGATTTGCGTAGAGATTTTCCCTCTGCCTCAACAGATATTCTTCTACTATTCTGGGTCGTCGCACAGGACGGCTTGCATCGGTTTCCCGTGGATTCCAATCCAGAGCTTGTTTTGTAATGCTTTTCGGTTTTTTTGAAGAGTGTGACCTATCCACTGTCATTTCCGCCCAACAACGACCCCAGTCTACCGAATTTGTAGGATGAGCGGTAGGCACTGATTCATGAAAGTTGCAGTTTGGTTGTAATGTTACGTTGGACGTCCAACTCCCATACAAAAGGGTGTTCAAGGTGCGGTCGATCGTTTTCCTTATCTGGTCCAAGATTATTTTGGCCATCAGTTTGGGGACTGCTGGGAGGAGACAGATTCTACACCAATTATTACAATCCTCGAGATGGATGGTACACCGGTATTTACTCTGGCCAATCTAACTGTTTTCGGTGGAGGTTGGCATGAAGTGCCAAAGTTGTTGCTGAGGACCTCCTAAAATACTCTCTCCATCGTCGCAGTTGCTGTTCGTCTGTGACTAGCAGAAACTCGTCTTTACCTTTTAAAGGATGCTCATGTGAAAAAATTTGCCAGTAAGTGGCTTTATGAGCTTATAAAGGATGCCACTGTCACCATGGTAAACTGCTTCCAACGCTAACGCGATGATGTTGTTGCATTTATCACGTCTTACGCTTCTCTGCACACTTTTTTCAAGATAACTGTACTCGGTCCTGAGTTTTTGCTTGACTGTACTGTCAGTAGCTGAGTTTATTTGCTTTTTATATTAATTCTCTGTCGTGCAGTTATTAGAGACCATGTAGCGTCACTACTGCCTCGCTGAAATCTGCCCACAAATCTTTTGCCACAGGATAAAAAAGCGTTCTTCACGATTCTCCATTTATCAGCAATAGAAGGAGAATCTGTTGTTTGTGCATTAGCTATTTCATGCAATGCGCTAGAAACTGCACATATTGCTGACAGTTCTTTAAGCTTTTGCACATTGAATCGTTCCCGTAAGATGGAAGATAAACGTTGAAAGGCTCCGGCCGATACCTATATCCTCCTCAGTTGTGGCATAACTGCGGACCCTTAGCTATGGAGGAGGAGCTTCATAGGGTGAACGGCTTCGGCCAATTCCTATGTCTCTCTACGGGGCGTTACTTTCCTGCATTATCCGAGTAACCGCTGCGCCTGAGTGCTGTATTAACATCTGCAGCGTCTCAGGTTACTTAACGTGATAGGTGACAGAAAACGTTTAATTCAACCACCAAAGCAGCATCTTCCAGGCATGCCCATGATGGCCTTTACTCAATGATTAAACCCTATCATGGTTTGGTTATGTGTTGACAACTCATCCTAAAAAAAAACTTCAAGTCAAGAAACCTGAAACAAAAGCATCGGATTGGACGGATAAGAAACAACGACGACCCCGCAAACGAACAACTGATTACTCTTTCGGATGCACTGGAATGTGCGCTCCCTGAATAGACCGGGGGGCCTTAAGGGCCCTCCTGGATCAGCTGAGGATAGTTGCAATCCAGGAAACTAAATGGCTATGCGCGGTCCGCATCAAGACCCGTTTCGCTAATCTCTGGCTCATTAATGCGCATGCCCCTACAGGAGTAAAAGAAGACGCGATTAAGGATCAGTTCGTACCCCAGTCGTGGCGACGGGTTCGAGTCGTTTTTATTCCGAAGGTAGGCAAACGAGGGCATGAGACCGCGAAGGATTTCAGGCCGATTAGTTTATCCTCCTTCGTACTCAAAACTTTAGAGCGCTTAATAGATTTACACATCCGACAAAGTCTTGAGAACTCAGGACTTTCGAAGTCCCAGCACACATACGTGAAGGGAAAGCCCACAGAAACGGCTCTCCACGAAGTTGTCCGTATCATCGAACACAGCCTTGAGTACAAACAATACACGTTATCCGCTTTTTATAGACATAGAGGCTGCATTCAATAATGTTCGCATTGAATCTATTCATGAGGCCCTCTCAGACTTAGGAGTTGAGCCACGGCTTGGGTCGTGGATACTAACGACCAGAGTAATTCATGGTGACTTAGGAAGCAGTTACCTGACTAAATTCGTGTGCAGAGGAACACCTCAGGGTGGTGTTATCTCTCCACTACTGTGGCTAGTAGTTATTAACAAAATCCTAGCCAGACTTGACAGGGAGATGATTAAAGTGGTCGCATATGCGGATGATGTAGCGATTATAGTATCAGGAATGTGTCTTTCCGTGATTAGTCAGATCATGGAAAGAGCCCTTGGTTTGGTCAGTAAATGGGCCACAAGCTGTGGCCTGGGCGTAAACCCGGGGAAGATAAAACTGATGCTGTTCACTACAAAAACAAAAATACCACCTTTCTCACTCCCAAAACTAAATGGACATCAACTGGAACTATCGCCCAGTTCTAAGTATTTGGGCGTTATTCTGGACTTAAAGCTCAACTAGAAGTTGAACATTGAGGAGCGCGTTAAAAAAGCCTGTATTGCTTTTTACGCCTGCAAGACAGTATTTAGCAAGAAATGGGGTCTCAAGCCAAACATGGTACCCTGGGTGTAAACGGCGGTGGTACGACCTATCCTAACATATGGGTCACTCGTCTCGTGGCCAGCGGTCAGTAAAGGCTACAATGTAACAAAACTCGGTAGAGTGCAGAGATCGGCTTGCCTTAGCATCACAGGGGCATTGGAACATGCCCGAGGGATGCGCTGAATGTCATCTTGCATCTTCTACCCATCGATCTGTTTATCAACCAACTGGCAGCATGTAGTGCAGTCAGACTGAAAGCGTTAAGCTGCTGGAGTGCTGCTAGGCCATACGGCCACAGCAATATTCTAAACCAGCTACCACAAGACGTACGCAACGCTGTAACGGATCTCAAAGTCCCCAAAATAAGCTTTGGGAAGAACTTTGATGTCAGATTCCCAACTAGAGGTGAATGGAAAGAGAGTGAGGTGTTCAAGGATTTTGACATCACACTCTTCACCGATGGGTCTAAAATAGATTGTGGCGTGTGTGCTGGAATCTTATGCAGATCACTAAGTACCTCTGAATATTGCCGTCTTCCTGATCATGCCAGCATTTTTCAAGCAGAAATGCTTGCAATCATGAAGGCCTGTCTTGCTCTAAGGGACATACAAAAAACCAGAATATCGCCATCTGCTCAGATAGTCAGGCTGCTATCATGGCTTTACAATCGGTGAAAATGACCTCCAAGGTTGTTGAAGTATGTGTGGAAGCATTATCCAGCCTTGGTTCACGACAAAGAATCACCCTACTCTGGGTACCCGGGCACAGGAACATAGAGGGTAACGAGATGGCTGACGAACTAGCCAAAATGGGTGCCACTCGTGACAGCTCTCATGCGGAGCGTGTTTGCGTTCCGATGGTAGCTGTTAAGAGTAATATCTCCACCCACTATATAAGGGCTGCTAATTCCAACTGGCGAAATCTGAGGACTTGCGTTATATCAAGGAAGATGTGGCCCTCCTACGACTGGAAAAGAAGGTCTGAGATTCTGACTAAACCGCGTAGAGATATCGCCAAGCTTACTGCTGTTATCACGGGGCACTGGCCAATGGGGATCCACGCTGCCAGGCTGGGCATCCCCTACAACGCGCATTGCCGCAGCTGCGGTAATGTAAATGAGAGGGAAACCCTGATTCACTTTCTGTGTGAATGCCCGGGTCTTGCCAGAACCCGGTATAGGACGATCGGTAGGGCTTTTCTGAGAGGCTTGTAGGATGCAGGTAATGTGAAATTAGGGAAGCTGCTGTACTTCCTAAATAACACTGGCTGGTTCAAGGCACCTCCCCACTCCTAAATTCATTACCTAACCTTCATCATATACACTAGTTAAACTTGTGGTTTCAAAACGGCGCTTTATGCGCTAATTGGGCTTTTGGCTAGCCTCTGCCTAAGCCGCCACTTTTACCAACCAACCAACCAAGGATGAGTTCTACAACCACCTAGAAACACCCTTCGACTTACTTCCATCAAACGACGTCAAACTGCTGCTAGGGGACTTTAACGCCAAAAAACTGTCGCCCATGCTTGATAACATCAACAATTTAGGCATCCATAAGTTCTGGGAGAAGCTCAAAAACAGCATCAAATGAGTCGCAGAAGAGGTCGTGGGCTATAAAGGCCGGTGTAGACGAACGGATTGGTTTGACGACGAATGCACAACCTCGATTGAGGCCAAAAATGAAGCATATCGCCAATACACACAACGCGCATCCCGAGCCAAGAAAGAAAGGTACAACGAACTTCGGCGCGCATCTAATAAGTTAATTAGACGTAAGAAACGCAAACATTTTGACGAGCAGTTACATCAAATAAACCAAAGATTAGCCAGTAAGACCATTAGACAGGCGTACAAACTTATAAATAATATCAAGAACGGATATCAACCCAGGACAAGCCTATGTAAGGACAATGATGGTAACATCATCAGCGACATCGAAAGCGTAAGCAAACGATGGGTCTCGCACTTTGAAGAGCTCCTCAATGCACCATCAACATCCAGCACGGAGCCAGCTCTTGAGCAGTTAGCCGAACCAGGCCCTCCCGTTCTACCCTTCAAAGAAATAAAGCGCGCGACTATCTGGGTTGTAACTTATCAAAGGACGCCAAAGAAACCGACAAAATTAAGAGACGGATACAACTAGCAAATAAGACCTATTTCTCGGTCCTCCCTATAGCTAATTCGAAACTTGCGCACAGGAACACGAAGCTCCGCGTGTACAAAACGATCATCCGACCCGTGCTGTTATGGCTGCGAAACGTGGACCCTCAGCCAAGCCTCCAAAATTTTGCCAGACCGATTCGAACGAAAGGTATTTCGGCGAATTTTCGGGGCCGTTCGCGAGCGAGATCAATGGCGTATCCGATACAACCATGAGTTGTATCAATTGTACGATGAGCTGGAAGTATCGAAAATCGTGAAGCTTCAACGTTTGCAATGGGCGGGGCATGTTCAACGGATGGACGATAATCGCAGCCAAGGAAAGTGATGAAAGCACAACGAACTGACGGAGCGAGGTTGCGTAGACGCCCACCAGCTGCTGGGCTTCCGAAACTGGAGGACAAGGTCACGTAACCGCGACAATTGGAGGTCAACGATTCAGGCGGCCAAAGCCCGACGTCGGACTATGGTGCCACATTAATGATGATGAACACTTAAAGCGTAAAGCTGAAATTTTCCCCTTTTCTTATCAAATTACATAACTGGCTTCATAGAAAAGTCAAATTTTGACATTGAATATTTGAAGAACCGTTACGATTTCGCGAATAAAGAATTGCAGATTCGGTCGTTTCAGGCCAATATTAATGAAATGGCATCATCAAAATTTGGCGCCGCAGATAGTGAAATCTCCCCGTATCCTTTTATTCATGCCACCTAATGTCTATTCCTTTTCGCTTCATAACTTCCTCTATCTCTCTACTCCTCGACGTTCAAGAAACCCTAAGCTTCCTCACGGTGTAGTTGGGACTGCCTCATATTGCTGGCCCCCGCAAAACATCGAGGTCTGGCGGGCACAAAGTTCGTCCGAGATCACTCAGCTGCCGGGTAGTGCTTATCTTTGTTTATACGCGGAGAAGCTCTTTAGAAGAATGTATACGGATATTCTATAGGAAAATCGTGTCACCAACTGAAATCGATGACTAGAGAAAGTACTGATGATGCCCCCACTAGAGGTTAAAAGGAACCACATAAAAAGGGTCGGCAGCTTTATGTTCGTAGCCATATGTCTCCTAAGTGACTGTACAGCGTCGGGAAGACCAACGTCCATTCATTCCAGGAACTCCGCGCGTCACCCAAAGGTGATATTTTAACCGCCAAAATGGGCGTTGTGCAAACACCACAGAGCACAACAACAAACAATTTTGAAGAAGCAATTTTTCAAAAATATTAATTCGTACAAATTCTGATCTAAATATCATGACTGCTTTTGAAAATATCGTCCATAACGAGTACATGCACAAGTGTAGTCGTGTGCATACCTGATAAAAACCCACAATAGAAGAAAGGTGCCAAACCAAGCGACCTTCACCTAAACACGAGCAGCAAATTACCTGCAGTGGTTGCTATAAATGTACCTATGACGAGTACGTGGACACCTGAAAATTATCTACATATGCACAAAGCCGATTCGATTTTGGCCCTGGAACTGGAGTGCAGATACACTGAGATTGACGCTGACCTCGGCAAGATCCGATCTCTTTCAATGCCTCCGATATTGGTGGGGAAATTTCGCTCCAATTACTTCACAGTAACTCTAGTCTAGACCACGCGTCCCAAAGTTTTTCCCAAATGATTGCAATGATACTTACGTGTTCTTCCATTTTAAGCAGTGAAGCAGGTTCTTTTAAAATTTCCACATTCAGAAAGGATACGTTTGGGAATTTGTTCCCAATAAATTTTCTGCACTTTCTTCTGGTTCGTCGAGTGGTCCTTGTGCTGTCAGTCACTTATGGTTTAGAGTTCAATACGAATTCCGAATTCTCACGCACGTTTATTTCAAAGGAAAAGTATCAATTTACACGTCTGTTAATCTTCTATATAAAATTGTGCATAGGCGAGCGGTCAAAAAAACTCGGCAAGAGATCACGAAAAATGGCGCAGACACCCCCGGGTGCCCTCAATATCAAAGATTGCCAAACACAAGGAATTTCATCGATTTCAATTCGGCACACACGTCTTTTCCAACTTCTACTACAATCGCCTGCTTTTTTATGATAATAGGGCGACAATCGACAATGAAAAATGCGATTTTCCTGGCACAAGAAAACACGCAAATTGCACCCTGGATGAAGTTTTGGCTGCAACTTTTCCACTTTCTTTGAATGGAATAGCAATTGGGAAATTTCCCATTATTTTGAAAGGTCGCGGGACTCATAAAACGTGCTGTCAGAATGACAGTTGATAACCGGTTTTCTGTACTGCCATATTCACATATTGGGAATTTTCACACAGATGATTTGGAAGATTTTTGAATGTGGCGCGATTTAATAATTATTTTGCAAATTTTCGTAATTTATGCTCACGCATTTTTAATTACGATTTATTGTTTGCTATTTTTCGAAAATATTTATACTTCCGGTGTGCTTCCGATCATCTAAAAGAATTTATGTGGCATCTCATAACGGCTTGGTAGAGTGTCTTAAGGTCCCTCTAGACGTGTCGCCAAATGGCTGCGCGTCCAAAAACTGGCATCGCGTATAGCCATTTGGCTGCTACTTAGCATCCACACGAGCAGCCAAAAAATGACATAACCAAAATTTCATTTTGGTGATTATTTTAAATTTAATTATCAAAATCGGACTCTACGCGTTTGAATTATTACACGGCCATTCAATAATTATTCAATTTCACACAAAAGAACGAAGAAAAGTTGCAAAATTGTCACTTTGAATTTGACAAGCGGTTGTCAAAGCGGTTGGTTGAGTTGCCATATTGAATATCAAAACTGGACGCATAGCCAAATGGCGACACGTTTGGATGGAATGACAACAGCCATTTGGCTGCACGTGTCGCCATTTGGCGACACGTCTAGATCATTGAATTTATAGAACATGGAATGCGCTTACACTATGAAAATGCAATCAAAATGTGGCTCCAACATCTGGGTAAACTTTTTGAATATTTAGACCACATTTAGACCAGATTTTCAAACGTTACTAGTTAGCGCGTCGTTTAACGTCACTCATCGAATTGTCATCGTCAAAAATTCATATTTAGTGTCAATGTCACTATGCGACGAGGTTAAAGGTCTCCGATTGCGCTTTGACTATTTCCTGTTTTTTTGTTTTCGCGAGATTGCACTATTGGCGGCGACGGCGCGACTTTGACAATTTGCAAGAGCACCACCCTCCCGACACAAGAGCACAATATAAAACAAGAACAGCACACGGGGGTGGTGCACAACGGGACGATTGACAGGTGCAAAGCCGCAAGTCCTTTGTGTGTTCACCACGAAAAAGGCATCACCATCAGCACCTTGAGATAAGCACACCCGGAAATGAAAGCAAATCACAAAACGCGACACATCAGACGTGCGGAATTCGGAAGGAATTCATATGAGCCAACAACGGGGAGCACACGAAGCCAAGAATGCTGCACTGTGTGCTTGGCTGGAACTGGAACACTTGCCGTTTCCACAGCAGTTGCATGTACTGCTGAGATGCTCGCGCTACGCACCTCGGGAAAAGTTACACGAAAGCGAACCGTACGCTATTCTCTATTCTCAACATGCATCCTCAATTGGATTGGAATCGGCCGCAAAAACAAACCGCGACGAGAGACGAGACTGAAGTGCTGAAATTCCGATCGGATCGTCCGTCGCTATCGGTATCCAGTCGTGTAATAAACTTCCTCCAGATATTTCCAAATATTCTTGCTGGGTATGCGGCGGTCATGTACGATTCGATAAAGTTAAAAATAGCAACTATAGTGTCAACATTTCAAAAATTTCACTGACAGACCGAAATTGTCAATTTGAAACCTAGGATATTTAGACTAGTCAATGACACAGTTTCATTGAACTTTCATTGATTAGTCATTGCACTGAAAATTTAGACCAAAAAAGTTTACCCAGATGTTGGGACCCTTTTTAATTGGTCTAAGCGTATTCCATGTTCTATAAATTCAATGGTCTAGATGGACCTTTAGCGGTCTTGGCACGTGGAATTGACAGCTGGATTGTTGGTAAACAAAACAAAATGTCCACATTTGCGTGCAGCCGAAGTTTTATAATTCCGTGGAACATTCATCGAATATTCGTAAGTATTGAATAAGAATATTTTTACATAGTTCTAAGTTTCACAAAGCCACGCCAACGAATTAGGATCGCACTAGTACTGGTAGTCACCCTATCAGATTTCAGTGTGAAGTCGTGTATCCTGACATGTGAAATTGGATCGTAAACCACAGGAAAGCTACTGCTACATAAAATAAACTTTCTTCGTCTTGTATAGTTAATAGTTTTTTTTCTATTACTTGACTTATCAATGCACTCTTGCACCTGAAATTCTTCCATTGCCATACGGTTCCTAAAAATTGCAGGTCCAATACTTCAGTCATAGCCTCCTACTTGCCTGACGCTATCGCCTTCTACTCGGTGATTTCAACGCTCGCCATGAGCTGCGGCACTCGAACCTGGACAACGATGTCGAAGGTACATCGCAAATCAACTGGATGCATCCGATTTCTGTCCCCTTAAAACCCAGATAACCCTGAATTTTGTTTTCTCAAAATTTTATAATTTTTGTATTACAATGGAGCGTTTGAGCCATAAAAACAACAAAATTTTAACCCGCACCCAGAAACGGATTTAGGACCCAAAAAACATGCATCCTCATATGAGGACGTCAGGAAAATTGCTTGTCAAATGTGATAAATTGATTATACCCGTTAACGTTATTATACGAACAGCATATTTATTGCTAAGTGGTCCTAAATATAATAAATAATAACAGGAATAAATTCGTTTTAAGTAATGCATTTTATTATTTTTAATTCGTTTTGGTATATGTTTTTATTTGTACACATGAGAAGTTTTTTTAGGTATGATATCCAAAAAACCATGAACATGCAATGCACAATTGCTTTTGATTCACATTGTAATGCACTTTTTTGAACAATATTTGCAGTGACAATGTTTTTTACGATTTGCGTGCTGGCATCACAACATGGCTCGATGCCATCATAACGGGCATGGACCTTCAGCTTTTTGCTGGGCGTACCCCTGCATTCTTTGACATAAGAAAGGCCGC
This sequence comes from Microchrysa polita, assembly GCA_949715475.1. NCBI lineage: Eukaryota > Metazoa > Arthropoda > Insecta > Diptera > Stratiomyidae > Microchrysa > Microchrysa polita. The sequence goes on along the minus strand of OX454418.1, from coordinate 63,657,016 downwards.
ATCCACGCTTCCTCTAAAGCATAAATGGTCCAATTTCCCTCCATCTCGTTTCCGCAAATGCCATACACATTCTGTTCTGCTAAATCAATTGCATATGCAATAAATGGGAAATAGGATTTTTGCCTCTTATTGAAACCTTATAAAGGATATGTTTTAGTCCCCCCTGTATGCAATGGCAGCCACTCATGCGTGGGGACACAAAGCTCACAATTACTCCAGCTACTTACGAGAGCTGGTAAAGGTTTTTTCCGTTGCTTTTATTTTTTAATTGTATAATTTTCTTTATTTTGCCCGCAAGATGACGAATTACCCCTCAGCGAAGCCTCCACTCGAAGTTGAGTACCGGGAAAATTCTCGACGGTCTGGTGCTCTTCCAAAGCTAAATCTTCGCCCGTTAAGTCGTCCATCCCATTGCAGGGCGGTAAAGCCAATATATCATAAGTCTGAAGCGCTGGATCTTCATCCTCCTCCAGAATTTCGACCCACTCGCGTAGAGATACTGCTTTCCTATAAACAATAATTTGTTACTGTATTTTCCTGACGTCCTCATGAGAGGATATGAAAAATTAATCTACCAATATGGGTACATGGCTTGTTGTAATCAAACAGAAGCTATTTTAATTCGTCATTCATTATCTCTAATGTAATTCCCAACTGCATTTGAGAAAAAAAAAATACGAGTAAGTTAACAGTATTTCCCCGTCTAACACGACGTCTGTCTGCTCCGCCATCACAAAATCACTTTTTCACAAATGTACTAACATGCACCATTTTACTTACTAAAATGACGAAAAAATTACTCGAACACTTACTCTACCATTTCTAGAATGTGTTCAATTAACGTATAATTCAAATACTTGCAAATTCTTGACGCTAGCGAGCATCAATGATAGAACTTGTAAGCATCCTCATATGAGGACGTTAGGAGAATCTGGGTTTAATGACGACAAACCAACACGCGTCACTGGGTGACAAACGAGTTATTCGGACATATCCATCGCCAACGCTGGACTCATCAACGACATTACCTGTGAATTTGTCATTACAATTGGATCTGATCACAGTCCGATTGCGCTAACACTGGGCATGCCGTCTAAATAATAAACCATCCATACGGCTCCCGGAAGTCTTTAGTGGGCTGCTTGAGTACGCTCTATCTTTTTAAACAAACTGGGCGAACCTTAGTGGCGTTGGACTTAATGCTCTTCACTAGAAGGCATACGCTTCCTTCCACTAACCCTCCCACACTACAGGATAGTCCACTAATTTTTGTTGAGAAAGCCAAGCTCCTTGGTCTCTTGTTGGACAGGAAACTTTTATTAAGTAAAAACTAGGTTTGTTCCTTATACAGCAAGTGTTTTTGTATTGTTCGGCAAACACTTGCAGTATAAGGAACAAACCTAGTTTTTACTTAATAAAAGTGAACCAACTGCAAGAACCACGGACAAAGCGAACAATTCAGGAAACTCTGCTGAAAGCTTAACATTCAGGAACGAGTGAATATAGCAAGCCGTTAAGAAACCCTAGGGCGTGCAACCAAAAGCTTTATATTGGATCTGCTGTCGTTTGCCTATGTATGGTGGATGGTACTTAACAAGACGACCTTTTATATCTGGCTTGCGAAAGTTCAAAAAATGGCTCTCTTATCAAAACTGGCGCTTTTCGGCGCTGTTCGACCTGCTTCCACTGGATCTATTCGGTCAAAAGCTGACCGCTAACACCGCTTTACGTTTACTTGATACTAATCAGTGACGAACGCTAGATTATGGGCATTCACATATACTAAGTGATTTTAACCTCAGCTTTTGGTAAGAAACTTTATAGCTTGATTCCGCCGAGGAATCACTGGGATAACAACACGCCCCTGACCATTGGGTCTTTGACTATCTACACAGATGTCTCTAAATCAGGTGGAGGAGTAGGTATTGGCATTTTAAGCTGTCACCCAAGCTACTGGAGGTAATCCTGTTGTTATTGCAAGGGATCTCACTATTTACACTGACAGCCAGGCTGCAATTCGATCTCTCGAATCAGACTTGGCCACATCAAAAGCAGTCGAAACCTGCCGCTCAGCTCATAGGCCGCCCACACACTGTCAATCCGAAACCATTTTTTTTTTATTTTCGTTCTGTCAACGAAAAGACATGGCTTGTTCGAATCAGGGACCGACCCTGATCATTTATATATGTATATGCTTTGCGCCGTTTGAGAGAGAATTTCATGGAGGTCCTAAACAACAACTTCAATCCTTCAAGCCCACCTCCACCGGAAGTAGTAAGTCTTCCGCAAAAGGCCAAAATTAATACCGGTGTTCCTTCAAAGCTGGAAATAACTAAGGCCCTTAAATCATTGGAAGCTGGTAAAGCCCCGGGGCCAGACGGTATCCCCATGGAACTTTTGAAAGCGGATATCAATGCTACAGCGCATATTCTTCTACCAATGATCCAAGAGTGTTGGACAACCGATACTTCCGCTCAAGAATGGAAGAAGGGCGTCGTTGTTAAAATCCCAAGGCAAGGAAATCTCAAGGATTGCAATAATTGGCGTGGGATCTGTCTCCTCCCTGCAGTCTCTAAACTGATAGCCAAAATAATTTTAGACCGGATCAGGAAAACGTTCGACCGCATTCTGAACATTGAACAAGCTGGTTTTCGTGAGGATTTTTCATGTAGCGATCACATCAACACCCTCCGAATTATAATTGAACAATCCGCTGAATGGAGATCCCCGTTACATCTTATGTTCATTGATTTCAAAAAGGCGCTGACAGCGTTGACCGGGCTTATATTTGGACAGCCTTACGTAGGAGAGGCATACCAGAGAAACTTATTTCCATCATAAAGGAGTCCTACAACGGAGCCCAATGTCATGGCTTGCACAAGGGTGAATTGTCCAGTCCTTTTGAGGTGAATAATATAGTCAGTCAAGCCTGTATTTTATCACTAATGCTGTTTCTTATTACCATCAACGACGTAATCTGCGATTCTCCAGGCGACCATAAAAGTAAGGGTATCAGGTGGAAACTATTTGATTACCTTCAGCACCTGGACTACGCCGACGACATTTGCCCTCTCTTAAGCACATCAAATCATCTGACTCAAATGCCGCTGACACTAAATACATGAGCTTGTCATCAGGAAGACAAAGCACAATATCTCCGGACAACCGATAGAAGAAGTAGAGAACTTCACTTACCTTGGAAGCATAGTGACAGCGGATGGTGGGGCTGGTGCCGATGTAGAGTCGCCCATAAATAAAGCCCGAGCAGTATTTTTCAGTTTGACTCCTCTCTGGCAATACCAGAGCATCTCCAGAAATACCAAACTACGGGTCTTCGAAAGCAATGTAAAATCTTTGCTTTTATATGGGTGTTCCACGTGGAAGGTGACCAGCAGCATTACAACCAAACTGCAAACTTTCGTGAATCAGTTCAGAGCCGAAAAACATTGTCTAACAGGCTCTAGACTGGAATCCTCAGGGAACTAATGCTAGCCGTCGTTTGAGACGACCCAAAAATACATGGAGAAGGTCTGTTGAGACAGAGGGAAAATCTATATGTAAATCGTGGGACCAGCTGAAGGCGATGGCTGCTAATAGGCAGAGGGGGAAAAGAAGCGTAATCAATGCCTTATGCCCCACTAGGGTGGCTAGATGGTGGCTCCTTAGAGGTGTTACATAATATCGGCGTAACAAAAACAATATACCCTATACCAGCTTATGGTTATAGGGTATAAAACTTATGACTCGGAAAACCAAAACGAACTGTTAGTTAAACAGTGCCTGGTTGGATATTATCGTAGTGACCATCCGAACCATCATCTTATGGACAATACCACACCACCACCTCCAGTTAGATTTTCACTGCGGGACAAGGAAAGGGAAGTCCAAAAATGTACAAACGAGTTCCCTTTGATAAATCCAACTGCAAGGTGGCATTAACTGATATGCTCGCTATAATGAAGTTCGGAAATCTATCTGCAAATCGACTACTAGGCACCGAAACAACAGTCATCTCTCCCAACGAGTTACAACTTCCAAGGGCCACCTGTACTACCTTGGGATGGATGGATGATGTGCAAGGCTTAACTCTTATTTTTCTCGTTAACAACACATGCCCTGTTTGCGGAGCCAGCCTGCCCACAAATTTGATTGTCCTGCTGCATCGACGTAACACTGTTGCGCTATGGGAAAATTCGATTGAAGCAGGGAGAAAAGGTATTGATCGGAAGACAGGATGCCAACAATTTATAGATAATGAAGCAAATGTATTTCTTTTTGCTCCCGCCTGCGCCGCTACTACCGCTACAACGACAATGCACTTCTCGCTTAGTTTCCTTATCAACCAACTGTCTAAGTTGACCTCCACTTTCGTATTCCTTTGCCGTGCTGCTAGAGATTTCGGTTAAATAAAGTCTTTGAACGGACGCTCTTAAGCAAACTGCATAGCCGTTCTAGCTACCAGATTCGATGCAGTACATCAGGGCTTTCGTGAGACAACGAGATTAGGGTCAGTCGTCACGGAGCCAGTCATACGATTCAAAGACAACTGAATTCGGGGTGTGATACGGTTGTCAGTCATACCACTTCCGCATTGGTTTTGTTAGTTTACTATTTTGCGATAAGAATATTTCTTATCATCTTCTGAATAATAAACTTGCGGCGGGTCATGCCGAGTTTGGAAACTCGTTTCTCTATGAATCTCTATATCACAGAGAGGCGACCGAACCATCGCGGCCACAGAGCACGACGTTTTCACATATAGCATAAGTTTATTGTTGCAACTCTCCCTAAGCCCCGTAAGGGGGAGGATAAAGGTTGAAAGGCTCCGGCCGATTCCTATATCCTTTTCAGTTGTGGCATAACTGCGGACCCTTAGCTATGCAGGAGGAGCTTCATAGGGTGAGCGGCTCCGGCCAATTCCTATGTTTCTCTACGGGGCGTTACTTTCCCGCATTATCCGAGTAACCGCTGCGCCTGAGTGCTGTATTAACAACTTCAGCGTCTCAGGTTATTAAATGTAATAGGGTGACAAAAAACAAATAGTCAATCAGCAGCACCTCCGAGGCCTCTCCATAATGGACCTCTTTCGTTTTACGAATACTATCATGGTTAAGCGATGGGCCGACAACCCATCCTTGGAAAAAATTCTACGTCAAGAAACCTGGAATGAAAGCCTCGGATTGGACGGATACAACCCAACGACGACATCGCAAAAGAACAACTGATTACTCTTTCGGAACCTGGAATGTACGCTCCCTGAATAGGGCCCTCTTGGATCAGGTCGAAAAATATAAGCTCCAGGAAACAAAATGGCTTAGTAGCGAGATTGATGACCGAAATTCGTACACAATTTTCACAAGTGGAAAACCTTCGGGCCACCGGGAGTTTGGAGTGGCGTTCATTGTAAACAATCAACTTAAGCCGCATGTTATCGACTTCAAACCCATAAACGAGCGGCTGTGTGCGATTCGCATTAAAACCCGGTTTTTCAATCTCTGGCTCATAAACGCGCATGCCCCCACCGAAGTCAGTGAAGACGCGGTTAAAGACGAGTTCTATCACCGCCTCGAAAATCTCTTCGATTCACTTCAATCAAACGATGTCGAATTGCTGCTAGGGGATTTTAACTCCAAAGTCGGAAACGAAAGTTGGCATAGGGGGATTACTGGAGGATACAGCCTCCATGAAGACTGTAAGGACAATGGCCAACGACTAATAGACTTCGCGACCAGCAGAAATATGGTCATTAGCTCTACCTGTTTTCCGCATCGTCGCATTCACAGACAGACCTGGAGATCTCCAGATCAACATACCGTCAACCAAATTGACCACGTCCTTGTCTGCAAGAGATGGGCATCGAGCATAATGGATGTTCGGTCCTATCGTGGAGCAAATATTGACTCTGACCACTATATGGTGAAGGCGACTTATAGGTGCAGAATTTCTTCGGTGCATCATTCGAGGTTCAACCCGGCAAACATTTTTGCGGTTGACAAATTGTTGGATGATGCCACGGTGGTCACTTATACGACTGGCCTTGAGGAGAAGCTGACGCCCTTGCTAAATAACATCAGCAACAAAGGCGCCCTTGAGATCTGGGATACACTCAAAGACCATCAAAGGGGTCGCAGAGGAGGTTGTGGGATACTGTCCGCGCCCTATCCAATCCTAGGAAAGGAAAGGGCAATAATGCCATCAAATTTGGCCATAAGAGCACCAGCGAACCTCTTCAGTGCGCAAGCCTGTTCAATAAGCAATTTATTGAACATCCCAAGTCCGATGGCTTAAAGCGTAAAATTAGAAGACGGATTCGCAGCAGAAATGTTGACACTATACCATCGTATACTGCGGACCAGGTTAAAAAAGTCATTGAGAATGCTAAAAATTCAAAGGCCCTCGGACCCGATGGCATTTCGATGGCCATGTTGAAACATCTCGACCTTCCAGCCATTGAGTATCTCACGGCAGCCTTTAACTTGTCGATGTCCACGCTTGCCATCCCTGAAATCTGGAAAACAGGACGGATTGTCCCCTGTCTCAAACCGGGTAAAAGCGCTGGTCTCGGTGAATCCTACCGACCCATAACAATACTTTCACCTGTCGCAAAGACGCTAGAGGCCCTTATTCACCCCACTCTTGTTAAGCATGCTAAGCTAGAACCTCACCAGCACGGCTTCAGGAAAATGCATAGTACCACCACAGCCCTCGATGCGATCACTACACGCATCCGTAATGGGCTAAACCACAGACGTCCTTGCCACAGAACGATTCTTGTGGCAATTGACCTAACGAGTGCTTTTGACAATGTCAATCACTCGATGCTTCTCGCTAACTTACTGAATATGCATATCCCTGCTCAAGAGATCCGTTGGATTGCAAACTATCTAGCTGGTCGGCATTCCTTCACTGAGTTTCGTGGCAAACGTTCTAAGCTTAGGAAAATCAAATTAGGTGTTCCACAGGGAGGGGTACTCTCCCCCACTCTGTTCAACATCTACATGTCCGGCCTTCCTACACCACCGGAAGGAATCGAGGTGATTTCCTACGCAGACGATTGCACCGTACTCGCCACCGGGGAGGATAAGGATGAAATGCGCCTCCAAATTAATCGCTATCTCGGACGATTACAGGCTTTCTTCCAAAGCCGAAACCTCACCATCTCCGCGTCTAAATCTTCTGCGACATTTCTTACCACCTGGTCGGTGGATTGTCGGTGGGAGGTTGATGTACGTATTGGCAACAATCCAATTCCTACTGTTGCAAATCCTAAAATTCTCGGGCTCCATTTAGAGAACATGATGACGTCAGCTCATCACGCAGCATCCGTTTGTGAAAAGATGCGCAGTAGGAATAAAATCCTAAAAGCACTAGCTGGTAGCACCTGGGGCAAAGATAAAGAAACCATGCTAGTCACATACAAAGCGGTGGGTCGAGCAGTTGCTGATTATGCAGCCCCAGTTTGGTCACATAGTTTATGTGAAACAAACTGGACCAAAATTCAGGTCTGCCAAAATGCTGCTCTACGCACAGCCACAGGTTGCCTCTTGATGTCTGCCCAGGATCACTTACATCAAGAGACAAAATTGATGCCAATACGTGACCACAATCTCCTACTGTCCAAACAATATCTTGTTGGTTGCTACCGTGAGAATCATCCCAACAACAGTCTCATGGACCGAATTCCTCCACCACGACATGTCAGGCGTGATTTGCGAGACCTAGAGAGAGAGGTCCAGGGATACAAGAGGGACCCTTACGACGATGATGCATACCGAGCTGCCATCGCTGAGATTCACACTGCAGAAGTGAGTCGGTCTATTGCGAGATTAGGTGCGAACAGAGTCCTCTCAGTGCGCCCTCCACCCATTTCGCCTGAGGAGATTAGGCTCCCGAGAGCCACCAGAGTGACATTAGCTCAACTTCGGTCGGGCTTTTGTTCACGCCTCAATTCGTACCTTTCTCGCATTAACCCGGACATTCAAAACATCTGTCCAAACTGCGCTGGCGCTCCACACGATGTGGGTCACTTGTTTCAATGCCCAGCTGCGCCCACTGACTTAACCCCTATCTCACTGTGGGAAAACCCTATCGCAGCAGCTATGTTTTTGTCCCTTGACATAACGGACGAAAGCATCGACGAACCATAACTCGAATCCACATAGATGCACAGCGGTTGCACACCTTTCTGCACCGCTAAAAGAAGAAGAAGAAGGTTGTGGGATACAAAGCCCGGCGAGCCCGAAATGATTGGTTTGATGAAGAATGTCAAAATGCGGTAGATGCTAAAAACGAGGCATATCGCCAATGGACTGAACGCGCAACTAGAGCCAAAAAAAAACAAAATATGACGAGCTTCGACGATTTTCGAATAGGTTAATTAGGCGTAAGAAACGTAAGCATCTTGACGAGCAGTTGATGCAAATAAACCAAAGACTAGCTAGTAGGAACAGTAGACAAGCGTACAAGCTAATTAATTCAATTAAAAGTGGATACCAACCCAGGACCAGCCTCTGTAAGGATAAGGATGGCAATATCATTAGCGACATCAATAGCGTTGATAAACGATGGGCCTCACATTTTGAAGAGCTCCTCAATGTTCAACCGAACAACCCCACACAAGAAGCTCCGGAGCTGATGGCTGAAACAAGCCCTCCCGTTCAACCCCCAACAGTAGAAGAAGTTGATCTCGCCATGCAAGCACTAAAACCTAATAAAGCCCCGGGCGCTGACGAGATTCCAGCTGAACTGCTGAAGCATGGTGGGGAGAGCCTTGTTAAGGCTATACACACACTTATCGTAAAAGTATGGAACGACGAAATAATCCCGGAAGATTGACGTAAAAGTATCATTTGCCCAATCCACAAAAAAGGGGATAAGTTGAAATGTGAGAACTACAGAGGCATCTCATTAGTTTGTACGACTTATAAGATTTTATCTAAGATTCTGGAAAATAGAATTAATCCGTACGCAGAAGAAATCATTGGCGAGTACCAAGGCGGCTTCAGACCTGGTCGTTCGACGACAGATCAGCTTTTTACAGTGAAGCTTTTACTCCAGAAGTGCTGGGAATACAACATCGACGTATACCAAATATTTGTTGACTTCAAGCAGGCATACGACAGTATCGATCGAAGCGTACTGTACAATATTATGCTGCCTTTTGGTATACCGGCTAAGCTAGTGCGACTCATAAGGATGACGATGACTAATACCGTCTCGCAGGTCAGAGTTCAGAACAGACTCACTGACCTATTTGAAACTCGTACTGGACTCAAGCAAGGCGACGGGCTGGCGCCGACGCTCTTCAACCTGGCTCTGGAGTATGTGATTCGAGCCATGAATCTGGACAGCAGCGGAACGCTACTCATTAAATCGACTCAACTAGTAGCCTACGCCGACGACAATATCATGTCTCGAAGATTGGGTGATGCAGAAAGCCTTCTGCATAATCTCAATAACGCCGCCAAAGAAGTTGGGCTACATATCAACGAGTCTAAAACCAAGGTCATGATGCAATCAAAAACTAGAACGCCAGTAAATTCAAGCATCACAGTGGGGGACCTCAACATAGAATATGTAGACAACTTCACTTATCTGGGTTGCAATTTGTCAAAAGACGCCAACGAAACAGATGAGATAAAGCGACGGATACAACTAGCTAATAAGTGTTACTTTGCGGTCCTCCAAATTATGAATTCGAAGCTGGTGCACAGGAACACGAAGCTCCACGTGTATAAAACCATCATCCGACCTGTGCTATGCTATGGCTGCGAGGCATGAACCCTAACCCAAAACTCTGAACACCTGTTGGACACATTCGAGCGAAAGGTTCTCCGAAGAATCTTCGGGGCCGTTCGTGAACGAGGTGAATGGCGCATCCGGTACAACCTTGAGTTGTATCAGCTGTATGATGAGCTACAGGTGTCGAAGATCGTGAAATTGCAGCGATTGCAATGGGCGGGACATGCACAAAGGATGAACGACGATCGCATGCCCAAAAAGGTGATGAACGCGCAACGAGTAGACGGAGCCAGATTGCGTGGACGACCGAGAGCCCGATGGGAGCATTCTGCATGTGAGGACGCCCACCAGATGCTAGGCTTTCGGAACTGGAGGACAAGGTCGCGTGACCGCGACAATTGGAGGTTTTCAATCGAGTCGGCCAAGGCCCGACGTCGGGCTATCGTGAAAGAAGAAGAAAAACTCTCCCTAAGACCTGCGAGCTAAACTCCCTCCTCGCATTGATGAGTTTGCCTATTTTTGGCAATCAATTCCGCTTTCGCTGTATTATTTTACACGCTTCCTTTTTCAGTTAATTGTACTATCTACGCTTTCAAAAGAAACTAATTACATATTTTCAATGTATTTACAGCACAGGACCACCTCAAAAATTGCCGTTCAACTAACATCCGACGTTCAACGTTCACTGGAGAATGCCGAATTTAAACCACAACATCATCCCGGTCGTTGCAGAACGGGTAATATCACGACACCTTCGTACGTGATTAAAGGAATCACTCGCGCTATTGGCGACTATCCGCTCAAAACATTGCATCGAGAGGCGGAAACAATGAACAAATACCTCCTGAATCGACATCCGCCGCCCGAAAACGATGAAATCCAAGAAAAAGTCACAAAAATAAAAGACGAATTGGATGCCAACAATAAAATTCCTGATATCAACTCGATGGATGTATCCGAAAAGGAATTGGATAATATGCAACGGAAATTGGATCGACAAATTCGCAAAACCCTAAAACAACGGACGTTTGCATGGCGACCTATGAGCTATGACCATTTTGAGTCGTTACTCTATGCATTGGTGCGAGGCTCGTTGGAATACACTGTGCTCAGTAAAATTTTCAAGGAAATTCTTATGCGCGATCCATCGTTTAAGCCACGTAGTTTTTTTGATTTTGGATCGGGTGTGGGAACGGGCATGTGGGCAGTATCGACAATTTGGAAAGATTCAATTTTTGAATACTTCAATGTGGATAGTTCGCGTGATATGAATGAGCTGGCGGATTTGATTTTGCGCGAGGGAAACGAGAATCAGGAGTCACTGCTGCGGAATGTATTTTTTCGACAATTTTTACCATCCACTGAAGTGTGTTTGAAAAATCTCAAAATTTAGATTTTACTGAATTTTAATTTTGTAGACTAAATACAATATAGTGCTGTCGTCGCATTCACTATTCGAACTGCCGAACCGGGAAGCACGAAAAGATGTTATCTTAAATCTTTGGAAAAAATGTGACGGATATCTGATCATTGTCGAACAAGGAACACGAGCCGGTTTCGAACTGGTGGAAGAGGCTAGACAATATATTCTAACACGGAGAGACGCTGCTTTGAGAGGTCACGTGTTTTCCCCGGTAAGTATTCAAAAATTACAAATAAAGTTTAAATCTAGTCTGTAAACTATGTATTTGTATTTTGAGACATTTTTCTGTTAAACAAATCATAAAACGTAAACTAATTAAATATTTTTTTTTTCAATTTGAAGTGTCCACAGGATCTTCGATGTCCAAGAACCGTGAATCTATCAGATCGCACTCCATGCAATTTCGAAGTAACATACAACACACTTCCCATTGGGGCGTTATCTTCACACCGAACGGCCACGTATAGTTACGTTGTTATGAAAAAAGGTAAGCGCAACTTGGAGGATGAGACTGACGCGTGGCCAAGGATTGTGCGTGAAGTTTTGGTGAGGAAAAAACACACCGTCTGTCGTATGTGTACGTCAGAAGGAAAATTGCAAGAAATTATTTTCACTGCGTCCAAGCATGGAAAGTAAGTCCTATTAGCAGGAATATTTTGACTTTCATATTATTATGTTTATTTTGCTATTTAGATTGCCATATAAATGTGCAAAATTGAGCGGGTGGGGTGACCGTCTTCCAATCCAGATAGGCGCAATCGATGAAACTGCAGAAGTTACGGAGACATCAAATAAGAAATATACCGCCGAGGAAAAAAATACAAACGTTGATGCGTCAAAATTAGTCTAATAGAACGATAATGTAAATATTTATGTGATTTTGTTAGTTATTAGATAATTATATCAAAAAAATCAGTCATAATTTAGACAAGAGACTTTGATAATGCTTTTATTTTTTTTTCTATTGCTTGTAGGCCATCCGAAAAACGAATTCATTCGTCAAACTCCATCAGAATAATAACTATTGCCACACATGTTCATAGAAATCTTTCAAAGCTAAAGAAAAACTCAATTAGTTGGAGTATGGAGACGGCAGTTTCCAGGTTAGCTATTCTATTTGTATTTAAATCAATGAGCTGTCTATGTTTACAACTTCACATTCCTTTCATTGTTAACGCCTTGAGTTCGAGTAAACTTTTCCGACATTGTCTCGCGACCCCCTAGGAATTGATTAACGATTTCGCGTACAAGATAGAAGTTGAAATCCATTTTTGCCAATAGCTTGTCTTTTCTCCTTTCTCGATAATCTCTACTTCTGAGCAGATTATATAAGTTAATAAAACGGTTAATTGGGGTCAAAATTGACAATAAACATGCACATGTACTTTTGAGAAATATAGAAAATGTTATGCAATTCGCATATTTTTAAAAATGTTGCTTATCAAATAAAGACCGACCACCAAATAGACAGGCAACCAACCTATCGCATTTGTAAGCATTCTCATAATTCTAAGATCCAATGCTTAACCTGCAAGATAATTGAAATAATCAATTAGCCAACTAACTAACCATTCCATATCTACCCATGAAAAATGTAAAACTTTTTTTAATTTTTTATGGGTGTATGTATTAATTACCAAACTGCAATATTCTTTCAAGCTCAAGCCAGAAATGCAATCCTATATTCAAGCAGTGTAGGTATATTGTTGGCTCACATTTCAACATTCCTAGTATGGGATTTTATACACATAAGGTGCTACCCATATTTCGGTAAATGAAGTTGGAAACGAGACCGAGGCTAATTTCGGGCGCGGCCGAAATTTGGATACCCTTCGCTCTCCTCCGGGCTAAAAGTTTTTTTCGGGCGTACCTTCGACTTGTATTTAACTCCCCCCCCCCCCCCCAATTCTTTTCCTTCCGTCTTCACAAAAGCTCCGTTGCGTCGATAAAACAATATTTGTGTGGGGTTTGGTTGGAATAAGTGGGCAAATAAAAATATTTACTCAGAAAATTTTATTGGGGGATGCGGGAGCATGGCCGCATAGTTCGATCCCATTTGTTTTCACCTTTTTTGTTGCTTTGATTAAGACACATTAATTCAAAGTTTTGTGAAATTGGTGGAAAAAAAATGTTTCATAGAAGAACCAAAATGGGGGGTTGATTTTGTATGGCAGCCCCAAGATCCCATAGTCCGATTTGATCCATTCTCACATATGCTACGTGTCATCAATAGAAATACATTTGTGTGGAATTTGGTTGAAATAGGTGCACAAACAAAAAAGTTTTTCTCAGAAGAACATAATTTGGGGGGTTGGGTTTGTATGGCAGCCCCATGACCCCATGGTCCGATTTGATCCATTCTCATATATGTTGTGTGTCATCAATAGAAATACATTTGTGTGGAATTTGGTTGAGATCCGTGCACAAATAAAAAAGTTAGAAGAACCTAATTTGGTGGGTTAGGTTTGTATGGCAGCCCCATGACTCCATGGTCCGATTTTACCGCTTAAAACATACAAACTGCCTGCAGCATTTGTGCAAAATTTCAGCTTCATAGCTTTTAAATTAGCCGAGTAAAACGCGTAGCAAAAGACGGACAGGCAGACAGACGGACATCGCCCAATCGACTCCCCATATCATGCTGATCATATACACTGCTCGACAAATGCTTAGGTTCATGGATATTTTCCTTTAAAATTATATAATTTCTATGTACTCTGATCGGAAATAATTTTTAAATAATGCTCTCTCAACTAACGGTTATTTTAATAAATATTACATTTCTATTAAGCAACTCGCATAGCTAACGGAATTTTTTAAAATGAAAATCGCAATTTCCACTGCGACAATTGTATAGGTTCACTTACTTTAAAGAGTTATCTCGTCCTGGTGAGAAGTGTTTGTGGAAACATTTTTTTCGCGTTATACTCTGTGAGTAGTATAGTGGATAATGTCAAAAGGAAATCAATTTTCTGCCGAGGAAAAAGCGACAATTTCTATACTAAAGCAAGAAGGATATTCAAACCGACAAATTGCAATACGGATTCAGCGGAGCTTGAACCTTGTTAATAATTTTATACGAGATAGTGGAAATTATGGCAGGAGGCAGAAAAAAAGCGATTTCCGGTGCAACAAGGCGAAGTCTCTTGAAAGAAGCCTCGAACTCGCCCTTTACTGTGCGTAAGCTTGGGGAGATTTTAGTGTTATCAGCAAGTGTAAGGACCATCCAACGAGTTCTTAGATCTTCATCTTGCTTAAAACGTTTACGATTAAAGAAAAAAATAGCCTAAACCCCGCAACATCGCCTACAGCGCCTGGAATTCGCCTCAAGATTCATGAACTGGACATGACAATGGCTTTGTGTGGACGGTCCAGATGGGTTCTCCTACTATCATGATTATATAGGAAGGACCCTATGTACCTGTCACGCCATCACTTCCGAATAGGTTCCGTTATTGTATGGGGAGCCATATCATATCATGGAACTATCAACTTGGTCATTCTACGAGGTTACCAAACCAGTTCATCTTATAAACAGCTCTTAGAAGAGGAAATCCCTATGATAAATGTCATGTACGGAGGCGATCCTTGGATATTGCAACATGATCTTGCCCCAATTCATACAGCGAGGGTGGTTAAATCGCTTATTGAGGAGAAAAATGTGGCTTTGTTAGACTGGGTGCCCATCTCCCCTGGCATTAAACATTTGGGGGTGGCTTGTTCGGGAGGTTTACAGTAGTGGTAAACAATACGACTCTAAAGAAGAGTTAATTCATGGAATTAAGACAGCTTGGTCTAAAATACCGATATCTGTGCTGCATTCTTTATACGATTACCTGCCTCGAAGGCTTTATGAAATTATAAATAAAAATGGCGAAAATACACACTATTAAATTACAAAAAAATGCTCCTGTTTTTTCGTATTTATCCTCTTTCATACTTTTCTGAAAAATTTTTCAGCGAAAACATTATGTAAAACGGTAAAATCGTCCCTGAACTTAAGCAATTGTCGCACTGGAAATTGACTCTTTGAATTAAATCAATTACTGTAATTTAAGGAAAATATCCTGTGGGGATTCAGTCCATTCATTTTGTTTGTGATATTTAATACTTCCAAAAATAACATTTCTCGAACTGGTAAGGTTTTATTTTACCGCTTCATGGAACGAAATATGAGTGAACCTAAGCATTTGTCGCGCAGTGTATGTGTACTTATTATATGGTCGGAGATGCTTCCTTCAATGCGTTATAAACTTCATGACAAAGCTAATATAATATACCCTTCGTTGACTCTACGAGCGAAGGGTATAAAAACTTCTATTTATATTGATTCATCGAAAGGCGATAGTAAGTTTATGCTACAAAGTAAAACAATAAATTGGTTTTTTAGAGAAATTATTAATTTTTTTTTTTATTTATCTATTTAATCAGAACAAAGTATCAATATTAAATAGAGTGGGCAAAAGTCTCTTACCGATTTCATCATCATCAATGTGGCACGATAGCCCGACGTCGGGCCTTGGCCGCCTGAATCGTTGACCTCCAATTGTCGCGGTTACGTGACCTTGTCTTCCAGTTTCGGAAGCCCAGCAGCTGGTGGGCGTCTTCACCTACGGAGTTCTCCCAGCGGGCTCTCGGTCGTCCACGCAACCTCGCTCCGTCAATTCGTTGTGCGTTCATCACTTTATTTGGCATGCGATTATCGTCCATCCGTTGTACATGCCCCGCCCATTGAAAACGTTGAAGCTTCACGATTTTCGATACTTCCAGTTCATCGTACAATTGATACAACTCATGGTTGTACCGGATACGCCATTGATCGCGCTCGCGAACGGCCTCGAAAATTCGCCGAAGGACCTTTCGTTCGAATCGGTCTAGCAAAATTTCGAAGGCTTGGGTGAGGATCCATGTTTCGCAGCCATAACATAGCACGGATCGGATGATCGTTTTGTACGCGCGGAGCTTCGTGTTCCTATGCGCAAGCTTCGAATTAATTATAGGGAGGACCGAGAAATATGTCTTATTGGCTAGTTGTATCCGTCGTTTGATTTCGTCGGTTTCGTTGGTGTCCTTTGATAAGTTACAACCCATATAGTTGAAGTTGTCTACATACTCGATATTAAGGTCCCCCACTGTGATGCTTGAATTTGCTGGCGTCCTTGTTTTCGATTGCATCATGGCCTTTGTTTTGCTTTCCTTTATATGTAGTCCAACTTCCTTTGCGGCGTTATTGAGTTTATACAGAAGGCTTTCTGCATCACCCAATCTTCGAGACATGATGTTGATATCGTCGGCGTACGCTACTAATTGAGTCCACTTGATGAGTAGCGTTCCGCTGCTGTCCATATTCATGGCTCGAATTACATACTCCAAAGCAAGGTTGAAGAGCGTCGGCGTCAGCCCGTCGCCCTGCTTGAGTCCAGTACGAGTTTCAAATAGGTCAGTGAGTCGGTTCTGCACTGTGACCTGCGAGACGGTATTAGTCATCGTCCTCCTCTTATACCGATTTGGTAAACTAATAATTTTTTGTCTGTGAGCATTTTTTTTTATTGTTTATACCATCCACTTTATTAAGTTTGTCATGCATTGAAAGAAGCGTCTCCGACCATACAAAATATGTACACATATGGCCAAAGAAATAAGTACACCCATACGAATTTTTCTTATCACCCTGTAGCCAAGTGGTTATTTTAGGAAATAAACTCATATGGAAAGATTTAAATACTTAATTGGTGAGGAATGAAATAATATGTAAATTAGCATATTATAATAAATAACAGCTTTCATTTACCTTGAAAAAGTACGAACTGACTAAAATAGGCTGGACAAAATAATAAGTGCATGTCAGTTAATTTGATTAAAACTTGTTTTAATTAAAATAAAAAGTTCTGATTCGACAAGAATTTAATTTATTTTATTATTTAAAAGTAAATGGTCCATTATTTTGAAAGGAAAAAAGGTTTTTGTTTGCCTTTTGGAGATAATTCTTATGGTATGTTCCCATACATCCATATATCCAGTTACTTCCAGGAAATTCCGTAATTGGTCCGTTTTGTGAAAACTGTGTTTCTTTTCATTGATTCAACTCCCCCTAAACATTCCAGATTCAATTTAACTCTAGTAACAACGTGAAAAGCCACCCGACTTGGTTGAAGCAGATCCTTGACCAATTTGTGAGGTACGGTTAGGATTAATATCCTGCTGAAATCCCAATTTAAAGTGTGTGTGTTCATCAGTGAAATATTCTAGGACTCTAAAATAACATTTCTTATATGGAAATTGTCTCATTGTAACGGTTATTAGGTACATTTGAACGAAACCAAACTATGAAAATTAAACCATAGACCACGTTTTTTCGACTCCATGGGAAATAGTCAGTAGATGTAGCATATATATATTATATTATTTTTTTCCTGGATGAAGAATATTACGATAAGAGTAGTTTCCAATCAAATTTATTACGATCTCATAAATAAAACAGAATATTCTGTGAGTTTTCATTGTTCGATCTGGAACAAGAAAAACTATCCCTCCCAAATTTTCTTGAACCGTCAACACTTTTTGACGTCGCCATGGGAACTTCCAAACTTTTTGTCAAAACTGCTTTACTTCTTGTATTTTTCGATTAACTTTTCAAGGGGATTCTATATTTTAAATATTTGCCGCGAAAATCACCAAGAGAACTTTTCTCGCCATAGTATGTACTGAGTTCACCGAGCGAAAAACTTGCATATATGTCTCCCGTGAAAACGGTGCCGTGGAGACTTGCTTTTTATTCACTCAATGTAAGATAAATGTTCACTCGCGTTCTGATTGATTGTCGATGACATCTTTTCACTGTGAAATAAAGTGCAAGTGCAACTGCATTATTTTCGCTGGCCAAATGTCAAAAAACGGTGTGGAGACTTTCATGTGAAGTGAGTACCACCAAGCGAATTCGATTTCACGATCATCACAATTTTGACAGTATTTGCATGGATTTCACGTGAACTGACGATGTTAGTACCAAAGAATTAGTAAATATAAAAGGAACCCGTCATAGACCAAGAAAAGGTAACCATTTTCTATCCCATTCATACTTTTACCCTACTCCTGAGATGACAGCGAGACTAGAATACTTATGTTAAGGATAGAACGAGAAAGGAGAACCAGAAAGTGGTTACCTTTTCGGTGCACGGTAGTATTGCCACATGCTCCTTCCTTTACTATTTACTAATTCTTTGGTTAGTACCTACTTAAAATAAAGTGCAAAGTGCAACTGCATTGTTTTCGCTGGCGAAATGTAAAAAAGCGGTGTGGAGACTTTCGTGTGAAGTGAGTACCACCACAGAACCAAGTACTATGCATGTTTTTAGCTCGGTGAACATATAGAACTTGCCTTAGGTAAGGTAAGTATGTACTATGTTCACCGAGCGACAAATTTATGTTTATGTCTCCTGTGAAAAATGTGCAGTGGAGACTTGCCTTATATTCACTAAATTTAGAATAAATGTGTATTCACGGCCTGATTGATTGTCGATGACATCTTTTCACTGTGAAATAAAGCGCAAAGTGCAACTGCATTCGCTGGCGAAATGTCAAAAAGCGGTGTGGAAACTTTCGTGACAAGTGAGTACCACCAAGCGAATTCGATTTCACGACCATCTGACAGTATTTGTGTGGATCTGAAATGGAGATGTTAGTACCTACTCCAAAGGTAAGTACTATCTTCACCGAGGTAATTTCCGTAACTGCCATTTTTTATGCGATATCAATCATCCGCTTTCGGCTTGATGTTAACTTATGGAACACCCTGCATTCAATTAAATTTTAATATAAAATGTAAAACCATAAATCTAAACAATAACGCTCGATTAATATACGCAGTGAGGTGTATTTATACAATTAATTCTTTCAAAATTATCATACATTTCTCAGGTTCTTTCTAATTTACATGCCACCAGATTCTCAATACATAGTATGTGTACTCGTACATATTCATAAAAAGACAACGCATTCGGTCCCATTTTGATTCTAGCTGGCATCCGCTTGTTTAGGTTCGTTACTATCCAGGAAGCTAGCGGAATTTCTTCTTTCAGCAATTTGCAACTTTTTATGTACTTTTTTTTAGATTTGCTTTCGTAAATAAATAATAAAAAAAAGATAAATTTTATTTTATATTGATGCAGATACAGGGTGCCCCATAAGTCAAGCCGAAAGTAGATAATAACGCACATAGTGCCCGCTACCAAAAGCAATATCACAAAAATGTCAGGTTGCAGTGAATAAAAATATTTTGTTGTCGTTATAGTGCAAAACGAATATTTGAGAAATATTTTGATTTGCAGTTGCATTGCGGGAGAAATTACAATAAGGCGTGCAAGTGTAAAATAGAGTGAAGGGTATGCATATTGCAAAATGAACCTTAATTTGTGCATTTCTT
The DNA here is from genome assembly GCA_949715475.1 of Microchrysa polita. Lineage (NCBI taxonomy): Eukaryota > Metazoa > Arthropoda > Insecta > Diptera > Stratiomyidae > Microchrysa > Microchrysa polita. The sequence continues at coordinate 63,637,430 of OX454418.1, read as the reverse complement.
CTTACATTAGGAGTGGAAAATTTAATCTGCTAGGTGACCACCATGAAAATAGACGCATGCCAGGGGGCTCTGTTTCCTATTTTGCATCACTTTTTGAATTACATATGGACGGTGTAATTTTCCACAACTTCTGCTCACATGTTTTCTTTAAGCTCCCGAAGAACCCATGGTTTGTTGATATATCCCTGTCTTCCATGTATAGCCAAAAAATAAAAAACCGAAGCCTTTAGGTTTTTTAGGTCGCCTTTTCCCTGAGAGACCACGATTCATGAATTCCAGGGCCAAGAATTGAAATGATTGAAAAACTGAGTTCTGTAATGCTGGAAAATAGGCTGCAGCAACTGCAGCAGCGGCCCAATGTATGAATGTTTGTATTTATAGTACAATAAAAGCCCACTGGCTGTGCTGCGTATCCATCGGGTTCACGCACAGCTGGCAGCTCTTGGCCGTTTTAACAACGGGTAGCTCCGGGACGATTTACATCGAAGAACCGGCTGTCGTAGGAGCATTTTTATGGACAACACAAACATCCATGGGTCACAGTGGGATTCGAACCCACGCACCGGTAACTCAGAGATAGACATCTCTGCCACTGAGCCACCGAATGCCCCAAGATAAGATAAGTGTCGCTAGTGTCGATAAGAAGAACAAGAAAATTCTTTTTGCAAGAGCTGATAGCGTAATGTTCCGCTTCTGGTAATCGGTGATCCTCAAGCTTCCAGGAATCTTCGCAATCAAGATCTGCTAGTCAGTTGGAAATCGAATGGCAAAGCCTGAATGACGCGCGAGATTATGTCCGAAGGGATACAACAATTTTACCGTAAAATGAAAGCACAAAACAGAAAAGTGCTTTTATTCCTTGATAACGCCGAGAGACTTAGTTAGATTTGATAAATGAACTGAAGAACATAATTTCAAAAATTGACTCAACAACGTCAGATTAATGTTCTTGATGCTGTGTACTTCACCAAAATCTTTTGGACAAAGTTAGTGCAACCGCCATAAAAAAAATGCTTTAAAAAGGCAGCATTCTCGCAAATCAACCAGACTCTTGGAATTTAAAAATCAAAGAAATTGAGACTCGTAATGAAGATTCAATATACATTGTGGACGTAAGCGATGGCGATGACGAGGACACTCAGGAAACAGATCCAATTAAATCTTATGCAGAAGCCCTTCAGCAAATTACTCGTTTAAAAGGCTTTCACAAAAGATGATTACGTGACTTTTCAATATTTATGAAATGCTGAAAATCAGATAGAAAATCTGCAACTTAAATCGAAAGAAAATATACTTCGTCAATCGAAAATCGATGTTTTTTCTTTCCTAGTAAATTTTGTTTCTCTCCCATCCATACGAGGGTGTTTCAATAAGTACCTGTGTTGAAAATGAAAACACAATTTTTTTCTAATTTTTATTTTTCAACATAGTCCTCTTTTAGTAAGATACACTTTTCCCAACGTTCCTGCCATTTTTTTAACCCCTCCAAAAAATAGGATTTGTCGAATTCGCCAAAATACGGCGATGACTTCCTCGTTTGAGCTAAATTTTTTCCCCGCGAGTCATTTATTCATGTTAGGGAACAAGAAGAAGTCGCAGGGAGCCAGACCGGGTGAAAACGGAGGATGCCGCAGCAATTCATTACACAATTCATGCAGTTTGGCGGCGACGACTTCGGATGAATGCGCTTGTGCGTTATCGTGGTGAAACGGCACTTTCTTTTTCGCCAAATGCGATCGTGTCTCTTTCAATTTTTTGTCGGAGCGGTCCAATAACTCACTGTCCAGTGATCGTACTTCCTTTTTTTAAAAAATCCATAAGGATGACGCCGTTCGATTCCCAAAAAATCGTCGCCATGACCGCCATGACATAATTTCCGGCTGATGGAACCGTTTTGCCCTTCTTTGGAGCAGATTCACCGTTGAACCAATATCTAACGGTGATCATAGACGGCGAAGTGTCCCCATAAATAGCATTCAACTTCGCTTTTATCTCCTCGCATTTTTTCTGATCCAAAAACAGAAATCGAATTACCTCTCTCTTTCCATCTTACCGAAAATTACGAAACACGCGTTACTCGAATGGCTGTCAAATCAAAACTAACCAATAAATTAGTCTGGAATTTGTTTTGGCGTCGTTTGATAGATGGCAGCACACCATGATGACACCAACTTCCCTCAGTACCATCCTATGTCTTCAAACACGGGTGCTTATTGAACTGCCCTCGTAGTACTGTACTAATAGGAAATATGTACATACAATAACATATGAATGAATAATATTCAGTCTGTGGATTGTATCCAAATTCAGAAATTGATTTTTGTTGCCAACTTCTTTTAATTGGCTGATTTGGGATGATACGAAAAGTCCGATAACCTTTTACTAAAACAATAAAAGCAAAGTAATACAGAATTATGCATTTATGTGATAAGTATTTTTCAACTAGACTCCAATGATTCACAACTAGACTTGAGCTCCTAGACATTCTAGTTGTTAATCTAGAAAAATATATTAGTTTCAAGTGTGAAAACATTTAAGGGAAATCCATTTTTAAAAAGACAGTACTAAATTACTAAAATTCTATTGAACAGTTAACCTAGATTTCTAAACGAGTGGTTCTATTAAAACTCACTAGATATTCTAGTTGTCAATCCAATAGGCGATACATACTATATTAAAAAGTACTGTACTCGTATGCTTTGTAAGGGAGATGCCCTTTAGTTTATATCAGAATGAGCTGATTTTTGGTCGGTGGGGTGACTATGACCTCAAATCGCAACAAATCAAAACTTAGCACTCTGCTCCAGTTTGGGGGGAAGTTATGGACATGCCATTTCGCTAAATTCAAATGGGGAGATAATAGGGGTTTTTGAGCGGAGAGACTCAATGTTTGCCAATGATCTTGAACTTATTGTGAATACTTATTCAAAATTTTACGGCTGAACTAGCAAGCATTCTTTCAAAAGTTATGGAGCTTTTAAAAAAGGTCTAAAATGAAAATATTCTAATTTATGTTCTATTCTAACGCCGAAATATTCAATTAAACTCTATGTGTTATACACTAGCCGGCATATGTATTTTGACATCTGGTACTCTCGAGCCAAGATACTGATTTTGTTTAACTAGAGTGAATAACGGTGAATTTCTTATAAGGAAATCAAAGTAGGTATCAACAGCAATAAATATGATCAATATTTTTCCTGTCCATTTTCGCATTCTCTTGATATAAAGAAGAGAACAGATTGGTGCGAAATTTTGATGTGACATAAGTATTTCGACAATATTTAAATCTTTAATTGTACACCAATTTCTCTGGAAAAAAATGGATAAAACATAATTTTATTAATGATTTGTGTTTATATTTTGAATTCCAAGCAGAAAATGTGTCCAGTGGCTTGAAACATTGGAAAAAAATCAGAAAATCGAAGCTTGGTTTAAGCCTCCGTAGAGGCAAACTTCAACCCTGGTTTAGAGATTGGAGACGCTGCAATTGAATTTAATTTCATAAGGTAGACTGTTCATTATTAAACACCAGAATTGAATAAGAGAAAAGAAATAGAAAACTATTCCATGTATCACAGAAATGGGATGTGTATATCGAATCATTACCGAAAAAGCTTCCAAATATTTAGGGAAAATGTCCCAATTGAACCAAAGGATATTATGAATATGAAGAAAATGCCATCGGAGGCAGAGATAATAACGACCACCTTCGGTCTAGAACTAAAAAAGGCAAATTGCATGCATACGCAGATAAACTGAAACCAAAGAAAGATTTAAAAACCATACCAAAAGCAAACCTCTGTTACTGAGGAAAAAGTTCAAGCTACTGCAACTTTCGGAAAAAGCTTTTTCAGCTAATATTCGTTATTTTATTACATTTTTACAAAAAAAAAAAATATTTAAAGAAAATGCCCAGTTTTTGTGGAAAAACGGATACGTGGTTATCAAAATTAATACCACAGTGGAGGGTCTCTCATGATGCAGGGATATATTGCTTACAATGGCCTAGGCTGCTTAAGTTCAAATCACTATTTCCATTTCACTCGGGGTTTACATTCGCTTTCTTTCAGAGAGCGCTAAGATTTGTTTTTATTTTGTATTAAAACATTTTTTTGTTTGGTAATAAACAGTTTACCGTATAAAATAAAATTCAATAGTAGCGTATTCAATGTGTAAACCAGGACTAAGGCTTGCATCAATCGATGCTCAAACCAATTTTCTAAATTCTAATTTTTGTTTATGTTTCGAGCCACTGGTGATATTTTTTAATATTGAAAATTAATATGGGGAACTCAAAAATTAATAAAAACATGTTTTGTGCATCAGTTCTTGCGAAAAAATGGGTGCAATCAAAGAGTTAAATGTTTTCAAAATACTTATGGCACACCAGAATTACGCCTCCATCTTTTCTCTTTTCTATAGGATGAGAGTCCGAAAGAGGACAGGAAAAATATTAAGGATATTTATTGCTGTCGATATGTGCTTTAATTTTGATAAAAGAAATTTACCGTTATTGGCTTTACTTAAACAAAACCAGTGTCGGGGCTGGAGGGTATGAGATGTCAAAATACATATGCCGACCAGTGTATATCATTGCAAAGATAATTTTATGTATTGGTTTTTTTCGTCCTCAGACTATTTTTCTGTATCTTTTACCGTTTTTGAAATAATCGCAAAAAAACTGAAAACTGCCCCCCTTTCCCACATTTTTTAAGGTTGCGGACCCCCAATCGGTTGGGACTTTTAATGACATAATCTGGGGACCATCCCCAACCATAATACAAAAAAAAATTTCGATGTAGGATTTTTGCCGTTTGATGGCCATATTTTGGTCCAATTTTCTTAGACTATAAACCAAGTCTCTACTGCTGTATCGGCTCAGCAAACAAACTTTGGCAGCCTTGTATACTGCACTCCATAACTCAACACCACGGACCACGCACAGGTGAACAAACAAGAACTGTTATTGCTGCAGTCCCGCGGTGGTGATGGTGAAGCACGGTGAGACGCAACAACAATCGCGTCGTCGTCGTCGACGGTGTTGAAAGCAACAGAGCCGCAAACCAAACACGGAGAGAATTCCAGGGTCAGTTATATGAGTGATCGCCAACGCTACTGCAGTATCTGAAGAAAACGCGACGACAACGGAATTATCGGGGCTCTGGATACGTGTGGTTTATCGTGAAGTGAAGCATCTTTTTTCTGTAGTGTGGTTGGTTGCTGAAGATAGCTTTTCTTTTTTCACCAAATAACGAATATTTCTCGTAAAGGTAGATATTTTGTGCTAATGTGAAACGTTCCCATTTTATAGTTATGAAAGGATCGTGTGATTGTGCTTTTCATAAGTGAGGCACTACAATGTTAACCGGATGACGTGTTGTTCAGTGTTTTCAGAAATATGCATTTGGTTGAAGAAATTTGATGAAAAATATATTAAAATGTCTGGCAAGTGTATCATATACGTAATATCTAATATACTTATGTATAAACATAATAGGCTAGACCCCACGGCAATAATGATGAGCAAGTATGCAATATCGAGTCATGCTTCGGTGGTTCATAAGGCATAACATAACGAAAGACTCGCTAATATCATGAATATTTTCATATTGCAGTGCAGCTACTCTAATTTCCACTCTATCCAAGTACTGTTTTATGGTGAACCAACTTTCTAATTATAGACTTCTCATGTGCATCACTATTCCTTCTAGCTGAAGTGATTTCACTGCACTGCACAATTCCTATGCATATCGCGAAACAACGGCTGCTCATCTTGACGGGCATGACTCAACACCAGCATGGATGACTGCTATTATCGCGTGTACACCTATCTGTGTTCGGTGCAGACCATATAAGTGGAGCCTGCCCTCCCTCGAAACGCCCAAACGCAAACAGAATCATTGACTCCATAGCTAAATCTGTACGGGTATACGATCTGACCGGTGAGGGTGGACAGAATTTTATTAGTCAAATTGGTCGTGGTTTAGTCGGCTAAGAACTATATTCAAAAGTTTTTGCAAACTCATCAACCAGTCAGCCGACTACCATTCTTCTCGCACAAATTCCTCGAGTGTTGATCTCAAGTTCAAACTCGGAATGGTTTCCAATAGTGAACAATGACGCAATCTGCTTCCTCCTCAATTTTACTCTTGGCCTAGCTGTTTTTTTTTCTCGTTTAGACTCACCAGTGCCAGTACATTGGTATTCATATACCAACCCGTTGATGTTAGCCGTGTTCAAATCAAGCAGATGGGGACTTATTCCCATACCAAAGCAATGCTGGCTAATACTAAATTGTAATCCAAATCCAGGTGAAAGGTACTTACTACGTACAATATAAATAGTGCATGAAGCAGCCATGCTTACTATAAAGAAGTCATAAAAAATTGTTCGAACGGAGCTAGTACTTTTCACCTGAATTGAACGCCATTTCTTCTACTGTACCAAACAGTTACGTACTAATCGAAACGGGATTAGTTATAATTCAAACCCAAATGGCAATTGCTCTTAGAGAGTTGTCTTGAATTGATCAAATGCGGAAATATCAAGGTTTCATTGCTTCATCAGATGACCGAAGTAAAAAAATTGTATGTACGTTTCTTTAATACATCCAAACATCCACCTCCGCAATTTTCGAATGACCATAAATGAATCAAAAGATTTGTGCGAGTAACCATATAAATTGTGAATCATAAGAAAGCTGATTAAGCAATATACTCGTATATATAAAGTTTAAAGTCACAAGGAGACTTGTTTGAATGGTAACACCGTAATAGGATATTTGAAATTCGTTAGTCAAGAGAAATGATAAAAATATGGAACTACTGGAGAGGAAAGCGAAGTTGTTTTAGTTTTCATTTTTAACTTTTACGAAATGTCAGCTCCCCTTGGATGTCATTGAATTTGAATAGCTTGACCTTGTCTTATTAGTGTATCCAAATTTCGTGTCCCAATTAAAGAATTTCTCCCATCAATACTCTTCAAAAGATAATGTACGAAAAACCAAAGGTATCTTTTAATCAGATTTGTATGTACGATTAGAAAATCCATAGATATTGTTTTAAAGTTCAAGTTCGGCTATAGTAACGACTTTAAGCACAACTGTCAGCCGTACATTGTCTTTTTGTTGAGTTCGATTTGATTCGAGCAAATATAAATTTGGTTTTATACATCTAAAAGACTTGAAAGAATCAATAATCATATTGTTACCTTTTTAAACAAATCCTGGTCAGAAATGCTAAGGAAACATAGCACTAACACCGTGCCTTATGGTTCCATTGCAGCGAGCTATTCTGATCTATTGATAAGTTTAGAAGCTGTGCCGGAATAATTGAAATGTAAAAGGTTACTGGCTTAATTTTTTCGTTTTTATTACATTTTTCTTCTACATTACAGTAGGTTAGCGCATGTTAGCTACAGGGACTGCTAGGTCTACACCCAGCGCACTTAGACCAGAATAATGTCTCTACTAACATCTCTCTAAGTTATGAGTGGCACTTCTCAATAGTTCTTGATGTGGTCAGCCCTGAACCAAGTGATCGAATTGCAGCCTGACTATCAGGAAGTAAAATGACATCCCTACTAATGACAACGTGACAACACCTGAGAGCTGAGACCTGGGTCGTCCTCGGTTGGAGGACGTTACAGAAAAAAGAGAGGCAATTCATCCGAGCAAATTTCTATTCCAACTCCTGCATACATCTTGGAACCATCTGTTACTATTACAAGACTCCCTTGACGGGATCAAGCGAAAATGGTTTCTACCAAAAAAGTAATTGGGAACAATGTAGTCAGTCGCCAGGGTAGGTTAAAGTTATGAAGTATCGTTGAGTGCCCATAGTCCAGCCATTGCCACAGGCTAGTTTCACGTAGGCGTAAACCCGCATATTCAGCCTTCCTTTGACCGAAAACTTTTAGTAGGAGCAGCCCCAGCACCACATCTAATCCAAATGAAGCTGCAGTGCGAAAAACTCCTGTTATGAGAAAATAAGCCACCCTTAGAGCCAACCTTACTGTGAATGCATCTAGATTCTAGAAGTACTGAGTAACATTTTCACGAGGGTGCAGATTCGACCTTCAACTTATAGATTATCCGTAATGGTTCTGGGTGGCATATAGATGGGCTAGAAAGCTTTCCTGAATCTAGATGTCTCGGTAAACCCTTCGATTTTTTCACAGAAACATCTCCAAACGCTGCGCTCTTAGCTCGTTTTTAAAGAACGGAGATGTTTCTGTTCAATCCAACTCGAGCCTTGACGCCTTATTAAAGCTTCTTCTACACATGACTCTTAGTTCGGAAATCTTAAAGCTCGTCCACATCGCCCAGTTGTTGCCCATTGCATGGAGAATTTAGGAGCGAAGCCAGCTCTGCGAGAAGACCCGAAACTAGGCCAGTTAGTCTTCCTGCGATTTAGAATGAGCGGGCCACATCAGAGCGCAAAGCAAGACTGAATTCTCGGGCCACCTATGTTTGGCATCGGTCTTGCTAGAGCCGCCGCCCGTGGCGGTAGTTGCCCTATCGCCTACATATTTTAAGTGCTCTCCAAAACTTAGTTTCGAGTCAATCATAACCCTTACGACCTAACAGCCCGCTTACATGTTATGACACACTCTCCGACTCTGATTTTGAGGGCTTGTTTATCAGGACTGCTTCCGTTTTCTGATCTCCGAGCTCTAATCCAACGGCTTCCAGCCACAGCTTGATAGTTTTGACTCACTTGTGTACATTCCGACAAACTCCGTGTCCCTTGCGACAGCTACGAATGGTATGTCGTCAGCAAAACCTACCACTGTCACTCTTTTCAGCATAGCGGCCTCCAGGATAGCATTGTACATGATATTCTACAAAAGTGAACCGAGAACAAATCCCGGCGGTACCCCATCCATACCATACCTCTGCTGAGATCATAACTAGAGCTCGCTAGTATCATAACTAGAGGCCGGATTCTCGTGCACGTTACACGTTACTGCTCGAAATTGCACTTTTCAGGGTAATTGCACGTTTTAAGGTTTTTGCATGAAGACGCACATTTGCATTTTTACCCCTGTTTCATAAACTTTTTTCCCAGACATTATGTAACGTGCAGAATTTTTCGATAGACAGAGAAGAGAAAAGTATGTATTGAGAAAGACAAAAAATGTTGAAAAACAATAAAACAAAAAAAGGGCATCACAATTTATGGAAATGTCATCAAATGCCGGTTGATTTTCATATAATTTTGCAGTTGTTGTGTGTACAGTGCATGTTAATCTGGTGGTTATAACTAAACTCAAATACATGTAGGAAAATCTCCATCTATGATTTCTCGAATTAGATAAGCCCAAAGGTTGAGCGATGGATCCTAACTAAACAAAAACCGGTTACGTATTTGAAATGGAATTTGGAATGTGCTAATCTAGACAGCATTTTATGGGAAAAAGTTTATGTTAGGGTAAAATATTGAAAGTGTCCCGCTTCTTGAATATATATTTTACTTTTTGGGGCTAGTTTCCAAAGCGTACGCGTCTAGAACCCTAAAAAACAATGAAAATGGCAATTTTATCATATTGCATGCAAAATGCTCATTCGGGCATTTATATTGCACGATTTTGCACGTTTCGGGATTTTTACTGCACGTTTTTCAATTTTTACTGCACGAAAATCCGGGCTCTAGTCATAACTTAAGACACGATATTTATTTGGTGGTGTTGTGGTGCCTCCAGGATTCGCGAAAATAAAATGCAATTTTTAACTGCAGTAACCTATATATTTCGAGCCATGAGGCTCATCTTCAGGGTTAATATTCTGCAAAAATTACATTTTTGAAAAATTAAAAATTAAAAAATACAAATTTGAATTATTATACCTATTGAAAAATTAGGTCGAACAAAGGTTGACGGTGTAACAAAGATGGTAACAAATGTCAACAAACAAAAGTCAGGTAGAATATATTCGAAAAGACAGTAAAACCTCACAAAAACATAACACCATTAAAAATAAATTAAAGAATTTGACAAGAACAACTTATGCAAATAAATAAAAGAAAATATCACAGTTTATAGAATTTGGCAAAGAATATAATTAATTAAAGCTACTTTTTATCAGGTGATGATAGACATCAGAAAAATGTTTTTTATCAGTCTTGTCGTTACATACTGTATTTTCATACTTTATAATTTGGTTCACTTCTTGTATTTGTAGTTTGGTTTTGTTAGGTTGGTTGATTAATATCGTTGAGTCATCAAACTTGAAGTGATGTTTATTGTTTATAGCGTGCTTTGCCAAAGCTGATATGTTGTCATTTGCGGTCTTCTTTGTGTCGTTCTTGTGCTGGCTTAATCTGGTACCCAATTTTTGGATCGTTTCCCCAATATATACTCTATCGCAGTCCCTGCAGTCAGATTCCGGCAAAACAACACCAGATTAAGCTTCAGCTTGATTTACAACATTAAGACACGATGTTTTACGGTGGCAACTAATTGTGTCTACTATCATATGCTGTATTAGTCCGAACATTTTCCCGTAGTGTCAAGTGATTTATGCTTTACCACCAATTTACGCATTTTCTATGATTTCGGTAAAGTCCCTTCTTCTATGTAGGTTCCAAAGACGCCAATAAGCCATTGTCAGAATTGCCGCCTTTAACGACCCTTTTAAGGAGCACCATCCGTGTCAAGTGCTTTACCATTTTCAAGCCTAAGTGCAGCCTAGAATCCACACATTGAAGCCTCCGCAATTATACTAAGGGCAGTGTTGCCAATTTAGCGGTTTCCCCAAATTTAGCCGGAAACCGTGCTGTTTAGCCGGAAGAAATTTATAATTCCGGCCGGCCGGATTTTTAGCCGGAATTGATTTTCTTCGGCCGTTTTTCCGACTAAAATTATTTTATGAACTTTTTTTTTTTACTTTGAAACTAGAATCAATTTTTCAATATTCACAAACAAAATAACTAAGCGCTGTGGAATTATTTCTACATACACTTATTATCGTGTATTAGGATAAGTAGCTACTATGTCCACCTAGAGGAAAACTTTGCCGCGGAGACTTGCCTTTTTTCAATAAATTTAGGGTAATGGGTTTCACGTCAACTGACGATATGTATTAGTATCCAGTCTAAGCATGTAATTTACTAACCACCAATATGCTGAATAATTTGCAAAATGGAAGACGTTTCTTAGATAAAATTCTTTGTTGAGCAATTTTCGAAGCATGTACCTGAACATTTTTCCATTTTTCAAAGTGTCAGTTCTTTACCACAGATAACGTAATCATGCCGGATTAAGAACAAGGGTGAAAACCTTTAGCGCAATTCATAGATATTGATAATATCGCCGGAACTTTGTAGTGCTCATCACTAACGGTGTTCAAGTAGCTTGCCCAGTAAATTACAAAAATTAAATTTAAGTGTGTATATATTTCGGGGGCTTACTTACCTCCTTCCTCAGCACAAAAGCTAAGTGCTGAAGAAGGGGGTAAGTTGCCCCGAAATATATACTCATTTAAATCTAATTTTTGTAGTTTACTGGGCAAGCTACTTGAACAACGTCTGACGATTCATAGAAACTACACATTTTCGTAGATGCATTACATTTAGTTGTTGGTTTTGTAGCATCAAATTTATCAAAAATCTATACCATTTTCCGGCCAAGCTCATAATTTTGGAACATCAATATCGTATCTTTGGAAAATAAAATTAAATTTGGAGGGCTCAATTTCGAAAATGAATAACAAGCTTGACACTTAGGTATATTTTCGAATGACGCAAATTTAACTTCATTGAAACGAGTTCCAAATCACGCATTTGGACCATCATTTGCTCAATAATGACTGGGGACGCCATCTGTTGTAAAATTTAAGAACAAGGATGTTTACAAAAATATTAAATTTGTTATCAATCTATAAATCCATCATGATGATTTGGATATGTGTCTTGGGCCTAAAATGGTTAACATTTAATCAAAATATAAGATTGTTCAGGTACGATGATGGTAAGATATCCATACATAAATGCGGTTCCCCTTGCCCATAGTTACGCATTGGACATTCCTTTTTCGAATTTTCACAATTTCGAACCTAATGCGGTTATGGACTTGACCGAGAAATTGTACCTGTATACAACAATTTTGACTAGTTGAGCTACCTAACTCCGAACAAATTAAATTTTGACTTTAATGTCAGCGATTGGAGCGTAATGCAAACTAAGAACTCTGCCTAAAGCATAGTTTACGGGTAGTACTCCAGAAAAGAAATAAAATTATTAAAATCAGTTTTTTAATATTTTTTTTCGTAATGTTACTCTTTTGTATGATTTAGCCGGTTTTGTGGCCGTTTTTCTCGCTGAAATATATTTAGCCGGACTTTTAGCCGTTTTTGAAAAAACTATAGCCGGTTTTCCGGCTAAATTTAGCCGTTTTCTAAATTTCCAGTTGGCAACACTGCAAGGAGGTATGTACAGGGTGGGCAAAAAGTCCCTTTCCTATTTATATATGTAATCAGAATCACATTTAAAAACGAGACCGAAGCTAATTTCGGGCGTGGCCGAAATTTGGATATCCTTCGCTCCCTCGGACTAAAAGTTTTTTCGGGCGTACCTACGACTTGTATTTAACCCCCCCCCCCCTCCCATTATTTTTCTTCTGTCTTCACAAAAGTTCCGATGCGTCGGCAAAACAATATTTTTGTGGGGTTTGGTTGGAATAAGTGGGCAAATAATAATATTTACTCAGCAAATTTTATTGGGGAATGCGGGAGCATGGCCCCATAGTACGATTCCATTTGAACTTTTTAGTTGCTTTGATCATTTTTTTTTTGGTTTTAATCACTTTATTTAAAAGTTATTACATATATAAATAGGAAAGGGACCTTTTTGCCCACCCCTGGATGCATATCTGTACTAAAAACACTTGACCTCAGCGTCGTTCCACCTCCACGGAGAGAATTTTATTATATTTGTGAACAATAAAAAAATATTCGTAGTTCTCTTTGGATCGTAGATACAGAATCCAAATCGAACTACAAAGATTTGTTTAATTGATCACATCTCCATCTATAGTCGCTTGGCTTTTACGTTTACTAGATTCAGTTGGAATTAGCTTATTCACTATCACCATTGTTTACATTTAGAACCCCTTTTAGCGTTCGACGATGACAGAGATATAGGATAGGAGTGACCCTATCAACCAAGCGTCTTGTGAGCCTTCACTATCCTTAAAATATTTGCGTAATCTCTCCAGCTCTCCAGTGAGCTGCTATAACCATTGCGTTCTTCTTTTTTTGTACTTGTTTTGACTCCACCCTTGTCCATATGCTTGGGCTCTTTTCGAATTTGGGGTTTTGATTATAAAGAACCCATAATGACGCGTATAAATCATATTGTAAAAATATAGGAACAACAAAAAATTATCTACTTTACGGCTTCTTGTTTTGCCAGTCAATTGAAAATAATTGCACGATTCACGCGGCAATTCAAACATGTTATTTAGCAAAAGCGAGAGTTTGTTTAACAGAACGGAAATATTGAGGCCTTGAATCTATGCACGAGTGTTGTTAGATAATTGTTTGATAGAAGAAAAAATACATACATATTCCATTTAATGGGTGTTTTAAATTGTATACACAAGTAGCGTTACTGAGTTTTAGCGAGAAATTAATTTTGAAATAGCCGGTAAAAAGATCGTTTGTATAATTACATTCAACAAACAAAATTATTTTGACACCACAGCGCAGCGTTAAGATCTGCTTGTAGTCTACTCTACTCATTGGCTATTACAAACTATTTGTATTAAAATCCATCGATTATTCTACTAAAAATTGCATTATGTATAGGTACATGCAAAATTATTCCACAGAGAATTCAAAAGACCTAAGCGACTAACTTTAATTAAACACATTTACGACAAAATGACCTGTATGACAAGGGATATAATTCAACAAAACTAGCATGTTTCTTATTTATAAATCATTATGGTTTAGTTTAGATATATACATACTCGTAAATAGAAAATTAGGGAAAAAGGTTGCTCGCTTAAATTTTTCGTTTATTAATCGGACAATTTATGTACATATTGCTAGTTACAGCTGATCCATATTTTAAATTAATAAAATTTAAATTAAAATAAATGTCACGGTTTATTCAATATAAAAGTCACCATTCACTAATGGAAAATTAAATTTGTACACATTTAGATACGGTAAAAAATACATATCAACCAGTTTTATTTGCGTCACACTAACAGCAAAAAAAGTGGAACACTAAAATAGGAACAACGTGCTATTTAAGACAAAAATCTTTTTTGCTTTTCCTTCCTCTATTTAATAAATATAATAATTTCAACTACACAGTTGGAAACAAGAATCAGTTATTTCAAATCTGCAAAAGAAACGAAGAAAAGTTGAAATTCCGCGTCGGTAAACAATTTCTAGTTAGAAGGCGATCTCTGAATGAGGCAAGTAGTTAACCTTGCGCTATACTAGTAGGCAAACACTCTTATACGTAGATGTAGTTATGTATATGCGATTAACTTTTTGCTATTTGGTATCCAACTGCTCTATCTTTCTCTGGGCTATGGAGCCGCCATACAAACCCAATCCGACAAAACATATAATATTCGTCGGCGAAAAACTCTACCAAGTAAAAAGAAATAAAACGAAATATCATTCGTGTATGAAAAACTTCTGTGAAAATAGAAGAAAAAACTCAGATACCGTTAAGAATTCGCGGATGTTTTCAACATACCTGCGGTGTGGTGGCGCAATAAAAAAAAAAGCGGACGTATCTCATGCAGAACCGTGAACAATGGCTAAAAGCGTAACAAAAATATACTCGCACCATATAAAAACATCGAGATTGATTCAATCACTTTTACTTATTCCCAGATATGTACGAGTATAGTGATATACAACTGCAACAGACAGATAAGGTTAAATAGATAAAATAGAGCTGATCAATTATCACATGAACTGGTTTCGCTTTGAGTAGCTTCAGACCACGGAGCTGAGTCTGAGTCGTTGCCTTTTTTTGTGGAAACAGTTCATGTTGCTGTTAAGATGTAGCTTAGCTTTTTGAGCACAACTATGTTTTTGTTGGAATTACTATTTCGTTTATTATTTACTCGCGGTACGGTTGTTTCAATTTTTCTTCATCTTTTCTTGCCTCTGGGTGTTCGCGGCTGTAATTTTAGCAAAAAATATATATAAAAAGTGGAAGCTGGCGCTTTGTCAGCATGCAGACAATTGGAATCAATTAAATTAGATATGTACCGTGACAGAAAATAAGAAAATTGAAATTAGTTCAAATTGGTTTAGGAAAAAAGTGAGTTTATAAAATTTGGTTATTATAATGTAATTTTTTTACTTTCAAGTCTTCTTCTTTCTTGCCTCGTTATTTATACCGCTCGATAGCGTCGCGTCGCTCGACCTGCGGTGTAGGTACATCGTCCCTTCTAGCGGCAATGTTTCAGCCTATCTCTACAGGCAGCTCTATCTTGGATCGTGTCATCACGCAGACCATTGCGTTGTTGTTGCTTTTACAATTAACACATCCACATCTAACTTTTTATTTTCAAATAAGTTGATTTTAAAGAGTCTTCTACAAATTTCATTAATGAAATATGTATAGTAAATGTAAAAATATGCAAAAGGGTTACTGGCTTAAGTTTTTGTTTTCGATAGAAATTGGCCGTTCGCAGATTTAATCAACCTTCACCTAATCGAGATACTGTGTGAAGAATTCCTCCTCTCTTCCCTGTAAACCCTCGATACCAGGCCATCGAGGGTTTACAGGGAACTGCTGCGCGGACAGCTTAGCCCGCGATGCGGCAACTGAAAGCGAAGCAGTTGATCGAGTTGACCGAGATGGCATTAAAGCGCCAATTTCCGCGTGCGCTGTGATTATTGAAGGTGCTGCAAAACGCAGGACCAATGCTAGATGGATCAACGGTGACACTTGTGCTACGACGAGATTAATATGGCCAAAACTGGACGCCATTCGCTCCGCCCAACTACTGTCCCTGGACAGGAAACACATACGGAGTGTGGTCGGAGTTATCACTGGACACTGTCCTATTGGGGAGCACGCAAGGAGACTCCGAATTCCTCATAACGACTTTTGTAGGAGTTGCGATGATGAGGAAGAGGAAGAAAGTGTACATCACTTCCTCTGTGACTGTCCTGCCTTAGCGGAGAAACGGAAGCGTTATCTGGGCTCAAGGTTCTTTTTCGATACAGACGATCTTCGGGATATAAGCCCAGTACTACTCAATAAATACATTGTTAGTACGGGCTGGTTTTAAGCTTGGGGCAAAGCTTCTCGCGTTTATAACTGTTAGACAGGTTTTTTCTCGGTGGTATCACAACGGACCCAAATATGTGGTCTAAGTGCGCTGGGTTCTCTTGCACCTAGCGGCCCCTGTACCTAACCTAACCTATTCCTCTCATAAATCGAGGTACTGTGAACTGCGTGTTGGTTTTAAATGCGTTTGTTGGGCTGTATGTTTCTATTTTAGTAAATCTTCTCCACATTGCTAGCAGTAAAGTCTCACAAAATGTTCACACTAAATCGGATGTTTGACACAAATGAATATTTAAGAAATTATTGATTGTCAATCATTAGGTTCGTTTTTTACTACATCCCGTGTAGGTTTGGGTAACGAAACTTCATATAAAAAAATGACAGGTGGATCAGCTGGCTTTTTTTTTATATGGAGTTTCGTTACCCAAACCTACACGGGATAACCCAAAAAACACACCTATAGAGTCATAAAATGTGCACGGAAAATCCCGGATGCCTTCTGTACTACAACTTTCGAAGTAAACTACACTTGCGAACAAAAATACTGAATCGAAACGATTGCGCGTATATTTGTATGAATATTTTGAAAAGTTTTACTATGCTTTGTTTCCTTTAATATTGTATTTCATGTATTCCTTTAATATTATATATCAGCTATATTTTGGCATTGATTTTATCAATATTTACTGAGCACTTGTGAAGCGAATGGGGACAGAGACAAAAAAGTACGATATTGGGAGTCATTTGCATTTAAAAAGTTTACTTATATGAATTAAAAGAAATGGCAACCACTATTTTGACAGTAATCGGAGATGCTTTCTTCAATGCGTTACAAACTTCATGACAAAGTTAATATGTATACCCTTTCACTCCACGAGCAAAGGGTATAATAACAAAAAAAAATAGATGTTAATCAAAAGTTTGTTTTTACTCGAAAGACTAATACATGGCATTATTTGAAAATGATTTGGGGCATATGGCCACCGCGGCTGTTCTTGACCAAGCGCATTCTGGACGTCCAATTTTCTGCCACTTTTTCGAGCACTGCTGACCGTATGTCACGAACAATGTTGGCCTCCAAGGGGTCAATTGTTGCTAGTTTATCAGCATAAACCAGTTATTTCACGATACCCTACAGGAAATAATTACTCCTTAGCACCTACTTTCCGGGATGCCAAACACTGAGGAGTGATTGGCCTTCAAATGAGGACAGTCTGCACAGAGCTAATTCTTCAGACTGGAGAACAGCTAGACTAATATTTACACAAGATAAAATAAAATGGGCTATAGGCTCGTTCGAGCATTTTAAATCTGCCAGCCCCGACGGGATTTTTCCGGCTCTCCTTCAAAAGGGACTGGATCTCCTAACTCCATATCTCTTGAGTATTTTCAGAAGCAGCTTTGCGCTGGGCTACATCCCGCGCTCTTGGAGACTTGCGAAAGTAGTCTTCATTCCTGAAAAAATGGGAAACCGGCCCAAGGACGATCCCAAATCTTACAAACCAATCAGTCTTACTTCATTCATGCTCAAATCAATGGAAAAAAATCATTGATGAGCACATCAGCAATACCACGCTGATTAGTAACCTGCTACACAAAAGGCAGTTCGCCTATCAATCAGGTAAATTCACAGAATCCGCGTTTCACAGCCTTGCAGGAGAGATCGAAAAGACCTTAGAGGCCGAAAATGCCGCGCTAGCTACTTTCTTGGATATTGGAGGGGGATTCGACAATACTGCCTTCGATGCAATTGAAAGAGCGCTGAGAAATAAGATAGTAGGAAATACGACTATAAGATGGATTAGTAGCATGCTCTTCTCCAGAAAAGTCGTCTGTCACATCAACGAGCTGATTCTCCGTGCTGAAGTTACTAGAGGCTGCCCACAAGGGGGTGTACTTTCGCCCCTCATGTGGTGCCTTGTCAGACAAATTATAAGAAATCCTTATAAAATTCTTATTGAAACAATCGGTAAAACTGGTAGAAAATAGCTGAACGTCTCATTGATTTAATAAGTGACGCTATTTAAAACAATCGAAATACTGTTTCACTTAATAAGATTTCATATCAAATATTCTGCAATTGAGTATACATATGAGAATTTCATTCTTTGCATATTACGGTGTACTGTAGATTTGCTGCTAATGCTACCAACTATACTGTTTTTAAAAGGAGACTCCTTTTTTTCCTATTCTGATCCTTTCAGAATTCTGTCCTTTTTTTTGATACTTTATCCGACCTTTTTTTACAAAGAAAAAAAAAGTTCATTACTATTGAATTGAGATTAAGCGTGTTTTTTTGTAAAAAGGTGCAGGTTAGGGTATATAAGCACAAAAAAACGATTTGGGTTAAAAGCTGTTTAGATCTATTGCACCAACCATGAACTTTGTAAAAAGCTGAAGGTTCAAAGTTGTGATAAATAAATAACCAATAAATTAACATGTCTTACAAAAACAACAATGAACATTTAACCAATGGTTTTGGTATTAGCTCATGCTTTTTCGTGTTAGAGCGCCTCTGGTTGTCACATCTGTAACAATTCTTCCGGGTTAACTTTGGTCAGAGTACGTACCCTCGATACATTACTGGGTTTATCTGGGTTATGTTGTTATTGTAACCCCATGTAGTTACCCTAAACTAACCTACACCCGAGCACAAAAAAACACGCCTATTATAATTTTAATCGAAACACCGACCTGCATCAAACGCACTCTAGTAATTGTCGCGAATGTTCTAACTACTTATGCAATGACTGTTCTAAAAAACGAATTGTCGGAAAGGAATTTTCGGGTATGTGAAGTTAGCCAGTCATGTTTTTGAAATTAGGTCCTTTTGCTCGGTGAACCGTTTGTTCTACAGCGGCTACGTTTGTTATTGATTGTTAACCAATTAATATCGTTTGTGCTTCTCTAATTATTTAATTATAGCAACTTGAAAATTGTGAGTGTGAACTTAGCCAGTCATTTTTAAATATGGGTCGGAAAGGTATAGGTTTGGTATCAATCGAAAGCCAGACGTTTGTTCATTTTGTAGGGCGTTTGTTCATCCTGGAAACGGAAGGATACAGGAATTATAAAGGAAAAAGAGATTAGTTGTGACGTCATCTTGACTCAACCAACGCCATCTACTCAGCTCAGCTGTACGATGATGGTGTGGATCTTGCATAAATTGTTCGCGGGACACGGGTTGCCCGTACAGCTGAGCTGAGTAGATGGCGTTGGTTGAGTGAAGATGACGTCACAACTAATCCCTTTTTCCTTAATAATTCCTGTATCCTTCCGTTTCCAGAATGAACAAACGCCCTACAAAATGAACAAACGTCTGGCTTTCGATTGATACCAAACCTATACCTTTCCGACCCATATTTAAAAATGACTGGCTAAGTTCACACTCACAATTTTCAAGTTGCTATAATTAAATAATTAGAGAAGCACAAACGATAGTAATTGGTTAACAATCAAGAACAAACGTAGCCGCTGTAGAACAAACGGTTCACCGAGCAAAAGGACCTAATTTCAAAAACATGACTGGCTAGCTTCACACAGCCAGAATTTTCTTTGCATTACAACGGATGCATCCAATCACGGAAATATTAAGTCCGATATTTTATTCCCACAATCGGAGTACGTGTGAAGATGTTGGAGCTTTGTTCATGAAAAGGTGAGATAGTACAGATCATTTTCGAATTGATAAAACGTACTGCCGAGTAAAACGGAATCGCCGAAAAAGTTGTTAGATTCTGTAGCGGCATGCTGTCCGATTATTTTCGGCTCACGTGACCGTGGTGGAAGCAACAATGTTTTTAATATTTTGAAACCATGGAAACCACAAATTGTTGGTGTTGGCTACGCTGCACACATAGTTTTACGCACTGAAGTCGGCCTGTGACCGACTGCCAATGGACTTGAAATGCGTGGTCGTGAAAATTTACTCGCATTTTTACATAAACACAGTTCGTGTTGAAAGGTTGAAATCAATTAAATCTGCGATTCTGAAAATGCAGAATATTTCAAACTGCTGGGTTATGCCAAGACGCGTTTTTTGGCTTTGGGACCTGCCATAGCCTCGATTTTAAAAATCTTCGAACTAGTAAAGGCATATTTTTTGGATCTCCAGATGTGTCCAAAAATAATCGAGGACTTTTTTCATTCGCCCTTTTCTAAACTTTGGCTGCTTTTCGTGAAATACACTTAAATCCATGTCGACAGTCAAGATCAATACTCGTTTCGTGTGTTGACTTCTATAACTTCATTAAAACACAGCCAGAACTATTGCGAAAAAATTCCGGTCAGGCGAACACGATTTCACATGTTGTCCAAGTCATCGCTACGGGCCCGATTTAGCTAAGTTAGCCAACTTGTAAAATTGTTACGTGTTTGCAAAAGTTGACTTCCAATATTGTCCACCTTACCGTTCATTGGAGACGTACCTGAACAAAATTTCCTTATTTTCATTTATTTCGATTTGATCTTTACATTAATCGTATTATATTATACGCCAGTAAAACTTTACAAAAAAAAGGCCTAACCTCGGGTTTCAGAGTATTATTAACTATATAAATCCAAATTTGCAACCCTGGGGACCCTGTGCTAATTTTTTGGCGAGCTCTTTTTTTACATTTTCAACAATATTTTTTTTTTTTAAATTGTCTTGGATTAAAACTGTGTTTGGCATTTTGAAAGTAGACAGAATTTCCAATCCAATGATATCCTAACCAATTTTCTAGGTCAAATATTGACGAAATTACAGGTTTTTAAGAATAGGGTATTTTTTACCAAAAAATTGCGAATTTCAAGTAAATGTCGTTTCGGCAAACAACATAAGCTTAGAATTCGCCTTTTTTTGTGGAAAATACCCTATTTTTGAAAACCTGTATCTCCGTCAATATTTGACTTACAAAAGTGGTTAGGATATCATTGGATTGGGAATTGTCTACTTTCAAAATGCAGATCATCGTTTTTTTCTAAGATAATTTTTTTTTAAATATTGTCGGAAATGTAAAAAAAGAGCACAAAAATCGCTCTTTTTCGCTCGCCAAAAAATTAGCACAGGGTCCCCAAGGTTGCAAATCTGGATTTATATAGCCAATAATACTCTGAAGCAGATAAGCGAAAGAACGGTAGTATTCCATTTATTCCGAAGTTAATGTCGATTTTGACAGTTCGCGCAAAGCATCAATGGTTTCCGGAACAACAACTGATTTTGGACGACCTTCACGAAATTCATCTTAAGCTATTCGTTGCTATTTAAGACTATAAGGCTATTCATTGCTATTTCAAGCTATTCATAGCTTTTTATAACTATTTTAAGCTACTCATTGCTATTTCAAGCCCTTCATAGCTATTTATAACTATTTTAAGCTATTCATAGCTATTTATAACTATTTTAAGCTACTCAATGCTATTTCAAGCTACTCAATGCTATTTCAAGCTATTCATAGCTATTTATAACATTTTAAGCTACTCATTGCTATTTCAAGCTATTCATGGCTATTTATAACTATTTTAAGCTACTCATTGCTATTTAAGGTGATGTTAATTTATTTATTTAATTTTCATTGCTATTTTAAGCTACTTATTGCTATTTAATACTATTCATAGCTATTTTAAGCTATCCATAGCTATTTTAAGCTATTCTCATTGCTATTCAGCTATTCAAATCTGTTCGCTGATATTTTATTTTATTTATTTAATATTCATTGCTATTTAAGACTATTCATTGTGATTTTAAGCTATTCATTGCTATTTTAAGCTATTCATATTTGATCGCTGATATTTTAATTTATTTAGTTAATATTCATTGCTATTTTGGACTATTCATTGCTATTTTAAGCTATTCATTGCTATTTTATGCTACTCGTTGCTATTTTAACACTAGAATGGTCAGGAATTTTGCATACCTAATAGGGTCACAGCCGTCAATTTGACGGCAAGGTGTTTATAGCTGAATTGGTACTCCCAGAAATATCAATCAAGGATTGGGAATTTTGTCTACTTTCAAAATGCAGATCATCGTTTTTTTTCTAAGATAATTTTTTTTTTAAATATTGTTGGAAATGTAAAAAAAGAGCACAAAAATCGCTCTTTTTCGCTCACCAAAACTTGCACAGGGTCACCAGGGTTACAAATCTGGATTTATATAGCCAGTAATACTCTAAAACAGATAAGCGAAAGAACGGTAGTATTCCATTTATTCCGAGGTTAATGTCGATTTTGACAGTTCGCGCACAGCATCAGTGGTTTCCGGAACAACAACTGATTTTGGACGACTTTCATGAAATTCATCTTAAGCTATCCGTTGCTATTTCAAGCTATTCATTGCCTTTTTAAAAATATAAGGCTATTCATTGCTATTTCAAGCTATTCATAGCTATTTATAACTATTTTAAGCTACTCATTGCTATTTCAAACTATTCATAGCTATTTATAACTATTTTAAGCTACTCATTGCTATTTAAAGCTATTCATGCTACTATTTTATGCTACTACTTTTAACACTAGAATGGTCAGGAATTTTGCATACCTAATAGGGTCACAGCCGTCAATTTGACGGCAAGGTGTTTATAGCTGAATTGGTACTCCCAGAAATATCAATCAAGGATTGGGAATTTTGTCTACTTTCAAAATGCAGATCATCGTTTTTTTTCTAAGATAATTTTTTTTTAAATATTGTTGGAAATGTAAAAAAAGAGCACAAAAATCGCTCTTTTTCGCTCACCAAAACTTGCACAGGGTCACCAGGGTTACAAATCTGGATTTATATAGCCAGTAATACTCTAAAACAGATAAGCGAAAGAACGGTAGTATTCCATTTATTCCGAGGTTAACGTCGATTTTGACAGTTCGCGCACAGCATCAGTGGTTTCCGGAACAACAACTGATTTTGGACGACTTTCATGAAATTCATCTTAAGCTATCCGTTGCTATTTCAAGCTATTCATTGCCTTTTTAAAAATATAAGGCTATTCATTGCTATTTCAAGCTATTCATAGCTATTTATAACTATTTTAAGCTACTCATTGCTATTTCAAACTATTCATAGCTATTTATAACTATTTTAAGCTACTCATTGCTATTTAAAGCTATTCATGCTACTATTTTATGCTACTCGTTGCTATTTTAACACTAGAATGGTCAGGAATTTTGCATACCTAATAGGGTCACAGCCGTCAATTTGACGGCAAGGTGTTTATAGCTGAATTGGTACTCCCAGAAATATCAATCAAGGATTGGGAATTTTGTCTACTTTCAAAATGCAGATCATCGTTTTTTTTCTAAGATAATTTTTTTTTTAAATATTGTTGGAAATGTAAAAAAAGAGCACAAAAATCGCTCTTTTTCGCTCACCAAAACTTGCACAGGGTCACCAGGGTTACAAATCTGGATTTATATAGCCAGTAATACTCTAAAACAGATAAGCGAAAGAACGGTAGTATTCCATTTATTCCGAGGTTAATGTCGATTTTGACAGTTCGCGCACAGCATCAGTGGTTTCCGGAACAACAACTGATTTTGGACGACTTTCATGAAATTCATCTTAAGCTATCCGTTGCTATTTCAAGCTATTCATTGCCTTTTTAAAAATATAAGGCTATTCATTGCTATTTCAAGCTATTCATAGCTATTTATAACTATTTTAAGCTACTCATTGCTATTTCAAACTATTCATAGCTATTTATAACTATTTTAAGCTACTCATTGCTATTTAAAGCTATTCATAGCTATTTATAACTATTTTAAGCTACTCATTGCTATTTCAAGCTATTCATGGCTATTTATAACTATTTTAAGCTACTCATTGCTATTTTAGGTGATGTTAATTTATTTATTTAATTTTCATTGCTATTTTTAGCTACTCATTGCTATTTAATACTATTCATAGCTATTTTAAACTATTCTCATTGCTATTAAGCTATTCAAATCTGTTCGCTGATATTTTATTTTATTTATTTAATATTCATTGCTATTTGAAACTATTCATTGCGATTTTAAACTATTCATTGCTATTTTAAGCTATTCCTTGCTATTTCAAGCTATTCATTTTTGACCGCTGATATTTTAATTTATTTATTTAATATTCATTGCTATTTGGGACTATTCATTGCTATTTTAAGCTATTCATTGCTATTTTATGCTACTCTTGGCTATTTTAAGCTACTCGTTGCTATTTTAACACTAGAAGGGTCAGGAATTTTTTATACCTAATAGGGTCACAGCCGTCAATTTGACGGCAAGGTGTTTATAGGTGAATTGGTACTCCCAGAAATATAAAAATCAATCAAGGATTGGGAAGATCATCGTTTTTTTCTAAGATATTTTTTTTTTTTAAATATTGTTGGAAATGTAAAAAAAGAGCACAAAAATCGCTCTTTTTCGCTCGCCAAAAAATTAGCACAGGGTCCCCAGGGTTGCAAATCTGGATTTATATAGCCAGTAATACTCTAAAACAGATAAGCGAAAGAACGGTAGTATTCCATTTATTCCGAGGTTAATGTCGATTTTGACTGGCCTATTATATCTGTATATCTATTATTATTACAAAATGTTTAATGAAACAAAATAAAAACTGGACAAATACGCGTACTTTCTAACCCTTTTTTATTCCTTACATGTATGTACTTTTTTATCCTTTTATCCACGAAAAAAGTAAGCTTACCCTTTTTCTTCGATTGCTGAAAGGAGAAACACAAATGGATCTTCCTCTTTCGATACATATGCACTTTATAGGGAACTGAAACACTCGCGAAAAAATTCACAAATACCACGTGTCATTATTACTATGTTACATTATAAAATGTCTCAATAAGGCATTCTTATTAATTTTACTTAGGACTTTTTCTCTCTGTGAATGCTGACGATGTGGTTATAATGGTATAGGGTTTGTTTGAGGACACATTACCTGACTTACTCGAACCAGCATTAAAAATAGTTAAAGAATGGTGTGATGGGAACGGGCTCCGAGTAAGCCCATCCAAGGCGCTCATCATACCCCTCTCCAGGAACAGAAATCTGGCTGAAATAAGGCGTCCGTGCACAACACAAAGCTACCGATTGGGAATCAAGTGAAATATCTCGGGGTAATCTTCGACAGTAAACTCTACTTTACAGTCATATTCACCAGAATTGATAATCTAATTTCAAACATTAGTCCCAATTTTCAGCCCAATATTCGTAATCAGCTGATGTTTTGAATAAGGGTTTATGTGACGACTAATACACTTGACACATATATTTTCAAATGACGCAAATTCATCATTATCACGCAAATTTATAACAGTGACACACATATGTTCGAATAACGCAAATACGTCATTATTACGAAAATTTACCATCATTAGCACGAATTTCAAATTACACATTTGGACTATCATTTGCTCAGTAATGACAGGGGACGCTATCTGTTGCAAAATTGAAGATCAAGAAAACCTTAAATTTGTTATCAATCTTTACACATTTCTATTCAAATTCTTCAAGAAAAGTGTGTCTTCAAAATATTAAACAGAATATTCATCAAGATATCGCTTTGTGAGGGGCACTTTCATCATTTACACAAACGTCAAAAGTAAATGACGAGTTCTAATGACGAAAACATATGTGTCACCTCAATTTCGAACTTTCATCATCATGACGGATTATCGCCATAATGATTTGGATATGTGTCTTGGGCCTTAACCCTTAATAAAATAAGGCGCTCGGTTAAAAATCCATGTCTTCGTTTATTTAAAACGAAATAATCTAATTAAAACTGCATACTGCATTTGAGTATTATCAAACTTAAAAATTTTTTTATAGTTGAAATTCAACCTGTTGCGCTTCGACCGCAACAATGAATGAATCAAAACCGTCAAAATTTGCGGAGAATAGTATTCAATCAACAATTTCCGTCAAATAAATTAAGTTATTCACGCTATAGAAATGTACTCATAAAATTATCGCATTTTTTTGACCAAACATAATTTAATATTTTCCTAAGTAGAGAATAATGTTTATTTATCGCTGATTGACTTTGCATCAAGGTGGTTAAATTGTATTTCGCTTTGTGGTATTTTTTAATCAAAACGCAATTCAAGCATACATAATTGACTTCTATCTATCGAAGGTCTCTCCACAGTGTCGATTGTTGTAGAAGTCTTAAAACATAAAACAAAGTTGTATTAGTTCCATGGTTAATTGTAAAATTTACTTCTAACTCCATGTGTTTGGCTATTTTTGAACCTACTCTCCACTCTACAGGTGTACGAAAATCAGAATTACGTGTTCATCAATAACATAAGGTGTGTTTTTTTGGTTATCCCGTGTAGGTTTGGGTAACGAAACTCCATATAAAAAAATGCCAGCTGATCCACCTGTCATTTTTTTATATGAAGTTTCGTTACCCAAACCTACACGGGATAACCAAAAAAACACACCTATTTTACTATTTATGGTATTCTATTCACTTACAGGTTCGTCGACTTCATACTAAAGACACCATCCGTGGAATAATAGATAAACAGAATGAAGCACAATACCATTTTTGCAGTGGCACTTGTCGTACTTGCCATTACATGTACAGTAACAGCCAAAGATAAATACAGTGAGAAGCAAAAATATGGCGACAAAAATAAAATTGTTCTTAAGGAGAAGGATATGATTCGTAAATCCATTGTTTTCGATAAGAAAACACCCGACGTGTTCTATTGTCCAATGGAGAAGCCATCCAGTTTGAATAAGCTGATAGTGCGGTAAGTTATCTATAGGAAAATGTTTTAAATTACATGTTCTACAATATATTTTTTGCTCCCGCTTCCTCAAAAAAACAGAAAGGCAGGAAGAAGAGAAGAATATAATTCAAGATATTTCGCCAAAAATTAATATTTTACACCGAAGAATTGACCCAAAATGCAAATTACTTTTATTTATCCATTATGTTTTTTGGGACCGAAATTTCCATAATATTTATTATTTGCACAGATAAATCTAAAAAAAATACTGATTTCATATTCAATATTTCAGTTCGCGACCACTTTACAAGCTGTGCGAATTCGAAGGCCTACCACTTCCGGAAGACTACAAATCGGACTGTTATCAAGACATTGACGAATCCGACTATGCCTGCAAAGAGAAGTACAGAATCATGGTAAGATGTTAAATACAACCAGATGTGTCATCAATCACATCATCATGAATCACTTATGTTGCGGTTTTAAATATTTACAATTTTTCTAATTCACACCCTATACCATCCGAAAGTGAAAGTGGGCTAATACACAGCGGATCAGTCTGGTTTTATTGCCTATTTTAGCCGGTGGTTGAACAACAATCGATAATGCTAAACATTTATTTTTTATATAAACAATTTATTTGTTTGTCCCCCCAGCAATGTTATTAACACATGGAGATGGTGTCTTTTTGCAAATTTTTTATTTTCTTTACCATTACAGAAACGTATCAACAAAAAGGATGACAACGTTAACGAATAATATGTGTCTAATGAATAAATTAAATCAATAATCACACAACACAATGCGCACATTAATTTGTTTGATAAATGGTTCAATAAGTAAAATTAACACGAGCAACTTAACATAATTGCATAACGAATAATTGGCTTGGATTGTGGGCTACATACTACAATATGCATACATGACATTAGTAACAATATTTTAAGAAAAGATAGGTTACAATACACGTACCATTCACGCCAGGAATGGCATATTTGATTAGTTCCTTATAAGTACAGTGTTTATTTGAAACAGCCTATTTGCTGTTTTGAAGGAATAGAGTTTTATACAGGACTTACTAGAAAAAAAAAAAACAATTTTAACATTTTAACAAAATACCTTACTCCAATTTTTATACGCACTATTTATTTCTAATAAAATACTTATAATAATAATTTACACCGTTTTGAATTGCATGTCAATTTATTGTTTCAGATTAATTATACGGGTGGGCAAAATGTTTTTGCTTCAATCGTTGCTGTTGCTCTAACCGCGACCCGCGGGTCCGATGTCGTAGATGTGGACCTGAGAGGAATTATAGGAGGGAAAATATTTTAAACTAAACGCGGTTATCCTTATACTCAAGTGTTTGTTTTCGTTGACGCATACAGCCACGTGTTGCCTTCCACTGTTTCTCGGATTATAGCAGGAGGGGGAGGGGTTTAAAGATATCCTAAGTCTAAGACAATTTCTTTTTTTCTCAGTACCGCCATGGGCCATGGTGCGTTAACTCAGCCGTTTATAGGCAATTTCGAGTCAAAGTTACATTGCATATCATTTCGGAGTGTATATATAATGTTGCAAGCACTATATTTACGTACATTTTGGACCACGCCAAAATTCGACCTCCGGACCTCTAGACTACTAGTATCGTAGAGTGTGCCTCAACCAAGTGAGCCACAGAGCGTGTTGTTGTAGGAATTTATTTTGGTAGGGTAAAAGTGGGTTAGATGCCCCAGTGGGATAGATGCCGCAGCTGCTCAAACTGGTATTTCCAGACACGAAACGAACAAAAATGTTTAAGACAATTAAAGAGTATCGTCTGACACTAACAGTAATTGAATTTTTATTTTTAGGGTTGTCCACACAACGGCGTTGTAACGATATTACGAAAAATCTATTTTCAACTTATATGAATTTGCAATTTGGCATTTTTTCAATCGCGCGCAACTTTTCTCTCTTTCATGTCAGCGGAATCTTCTTTTCATATTTGTTAGGAATTTGCTAGTTACTTTTATATTCCCAGTCAACTTTTATTTCTTTTTATTAAATTTTGTACAAAAATGTGGGGCATCTGTCCACCCAGAAAACAATAGATGCCCCAAGGCTTTTCCTAAAGGAAATTCATTCCCTAGTGGGCTAAATTACAACCTTTAAAATTGAAATATGCATTTTATTGCTATAAAAATGGTTTGTAATTACACGTGGATAGTAGAAGCAGCTCTCCACGACACTTAGACGCAAGATTCTCTTTGGTTGCGTTCCTTGATCTTATAGAACGAAGCAGCTGAGATAAACTAAACATCTCGCCACTTCAGGATAGCCTCAAGCATTTTTTTTATTCTTCCCACATTTTAGAAATCAGTTTTCCTTTTGATTCATATTTTGACTGATTTAACCCGTAGGGCAACTATCCTCACATTAAAATTTGCATTGGGGCAACTAACCCATAGCGTGGGCAACTATCCCCGAAATTAGAAGTGTTTTTTCAAGGCTATAACTACAAAACCTTGACTGCTCCTAAAAATATTTGTTTTGAAAATAGTTACTAACAGATGTGGGAAAACGTATACACACGAAAACCTGGAAATAATACTTTATCTTGCTAAATATTGACCCAAAACAAAAAGTGGGGCAACTATCCCATTTTTACCCTATTACATACTTTTATCGCAAACGATTTGTGTAGCTTCTTGCACTCTTTTACCATCCAAGGTCGCCATGTAAGTCTGGGCCTGCCTCTTAGAGTCTCCATATACTCTCCAATCGATTGTACAATAAGGCCCGTATTTATGAACATTCCTTAACTCAAGGAGACCTTGAGTCAAGGATGCCGAAATTCAATAAATTAAATGTCATTTTCCATACTTTTTCATAGAAATCACTTATATTCACGAGTCAATGCATCCTTGATTTAAGGAGAAACTCAAGGAGACCTTGAAATTTTCTATAGTCAACCTCACTTGAAGTCAAGGTAGCTAGCCACCTTCCTTGAAATATAATATTTCAAGTCTATCTTGAGTTTCGCCTTAAATCAAGGATGCATTGACTCCTGAATATAAATGATTTCTATGAAAAAGTGTGGG
Organism: Microchrysa polita; assembly: GCA_949715475.1. Lineage (NCBI taxonomy): Eukaryota > Metazoa > Arthropoda > Insecta > Diptera > Stratiomyidae > Microchrysa > Microchrysa polita. The sequence continues at coordinate 63,607,373 of OX454418.1, read as the reverse complement.
AAATGACATTTAATTTATTGAATTTCGGCATCCTTGACTCAAGGTCTCCTTGAGTTAAGGAATGTTCATAAATACGGGCCTAAAGCTCTTTTTTTAGGTTCCACTACCGAATTCGCTAAAGCTTTCTTCACATAAAATTAGCTTTATTGTACAATCAATTGGACAGTGTATGGTGACTCTTAGAAGGCCGTGATCAGTCTAATCAGTACACGGAAAGTTACTGCAAATGTCACTAAATAACTATATTGTTTTGTGAATAGGTGTCTTCGTCGAATATGGAAAAGTTTCTGGCCCAAAACGATTTCGAATGAATAACTTCATCGGTGCAGAGGTCAGATGCCGATAGGCACACTTTGCGAAAAACCGATAACTGTGTTGCTTCGCAAGCCATGAAATGAAAGCCTCTAGAGTTAGTAATACAATAGCACAATAGCACAATAGCAAATGATTTGCCAGATTTTAGACAGCATACTATACGCGCCCTTTGCCTTGTTGATATGACTTGCTCCGAACCCCCATTTTCGGCCAATATGCTGCTGAGGTAGACGAATTCTCAGGTTTGATTTTGTATTGCCGGAATCGTTGCATTCAATGAAAGGTGCAATGTTGTGTTGCCTCTATAGCGATTTACGATTATTTTAAATGAAAGTTATTATTTTCGTGCTAAACCAATATATTTCGGGCTAAAGTGCCCATCATCAGGGTTTCTAAAATATACACAATCAATAAAAAACTTTAATACAATTACGTTTTACATGAAAATAAATATAGACAATTACCTATTTTCTATTTTTGAAAAACTAAGCCACACAAAGACTTTTGAAACAAATAATAACTAATTGGCGGAAAAAATATATAAAATTGACAGAATTCGTTGTTACGTTATTTTGGACAATATGTGACATATGTAAGTACTAGGTTTTATAAATAGTATGGTACAATTACTCAAAATTTGTAATTACTGTTTAGTCCAAATTGAATTAAATTGTAATAAGTATTTGAGTAGTCTTTTTTGTCAGTTTTGTCATTACACGCATTTTCCTCGAATTTTATTATTTGATTAACCTCCTTAATTTGTAACTTGGTTTTGTTCTTTTCGCTGGATAAAATTTTTGCCTCTTTGAAGTCGAATCGATGATTGTTTTTAATGGCATGTTTGGCTAGAGCCGACGAATTATTATTAATAGACTTTTTCGTGTCATTCTCATGTTGAGATATACGAGTCCCTACGTATGAAAGCGAGAAAGATGGTAAACTTGATTATTTGGATCTAACATTACACCGCCACAATAATTGTCGTGTCATTACGAACTGGTTTCACAAACCGATTGCATCGAATAGGCTGCTTAGCTATTATTCGAACCACCCGATGAAGATGAAGACTAATGTAGCTAAGTCATTTATTCGTACAGTTTTCAAAATCAGCCACCGAAAATTTTGGAATCAAAACTTGGTACGAATAAAGGAGATTCTCGCCAAAAATAACTATCCGATGGCAATAATTGAGAAAATTATTGGCCTTCTTGTCAGCAGAGGAAAGCTCAAAAGCTCAACCTGTTGACTCGGATAAAACGTTCGCATCTCTCGTCTATGTACCAAAACTAAGTGAGTCGATATCTCGCCGATGTAAATACTTTGTTCCGAACGTGCATTTAGCCATGCGTCCACACCAGAAAAATACGACTATGTTTTCCAACTTAAAGTCGAAAATTCCCAAAGAAGAGAAATCAGGTGTAGTCTACAAGATTGATTGCCTAGACTGCGAAGCAACTTACATCGGTGAGACAATCCAGAAACTAGGGACTCGTATATCTCAACATGAGAACGACACGAAAAAGTCTATTAATAATAATTTTTCGGCTCTAGCCAAACATGTCATTAAAAACAATCATCGATTCGACTTCAAAGAGGCAAAAATTTTATCCAGCGAAAAGAACAAAACCAAGTTACAAATTAAGGAGGTTAATCAAATAATAAAATTCGAGGAAAATGCGTGTAATGACAAAACTGACAAAAAAGACTACTCAAATACTTATTACAATTTAATTCAATTTGGACTAAACAGTAATTACAAATTTTGAGTAATTGTACCATACTATTTATAAAACCTAGTACTTACATATGTCACATATTGTCCAAAATAACGTAACAACGAATTCTGTCAATTTTATATATTTTTTCCGCCAATTAGTCATTATTTGTTTCAGAAGTCTTTGTGTGGCTTAGTTTTTCAAAAATAGAAAATAGGTAATTGTCTATATTTATTTTCATGTAAAACGTAATTGTATTAAAGTTATTTATTTATTGTGTATATTTTAGAAACCCTGATGATGGGCACTTTAGCCCGAAATATATTGGTTTAGCACGAAAATAATAACTTTCATTTAAAATAATCGTGAATCGCTATAGAGGCAACACAACATTGCACCTTTCATAGACGAATTCATTCACCTACGGTATAGGCTGTCTGTTAGTACATATGAACAGTGTACAGTGGCGTAACGTACGGTGTTCCATGTGTTCAGTGGAACACGAGCCCCCAAGACACAGGGGCACCCAAAGACGGAAATTTACAGATTTTTTTTTTGTATGTCAAGCTGAAACTCAGCCAGGTGTTGTTTTGCCGGAATTTTTGATGTTTATTTGGAGGTGTTGTATTGCCTCCAGGATTCACGAAATAAAATGCAACTTTTTACTGCAGTAACCTATATATTTCGAGCCGTGAGGCTCATCTTCAGGGTTGATCTTCTATTGAAAAATTTTTGTCGAACAAAGGTTGACGGTGTAACTAAGTTTTTTTCATGAGTTCTGGAGGCAATACAACACCACCAAATATTTTTTTCATTCTTCCTGTGATTAACTGTTATTTTAAAGGCATTCCTTATAAAAAGTCCGAAACAAATTTTCGTGTCCACTGACTACCGTGTACGCTTGAACTTCGTATTATTGAACATCATATCGTGGAGCCACAACTCTATAATTGGCTTAATCTTGCAATAAAACAATATAATCAGAGCATTCAATAGATTACAAGGACAACGTCTTCCAGCTGGTTGGGTGGGAATTTGTATTGATCTGAATATCAGTCTCTTGAAGGTTTTTGCGTAAAATTATTTTGTTCTTTGAGTGCTTGACTCTTGAAGAAAAAGTGACGGCTGCATCAAGAAAAATGTGGTCACGAAATTTATATAAAAGGATAACTGTGGATCTTTTGACGTGCAGATCGTTCAATAAGGTACACGTCAAAAAAACTTTTTGTAACTAGGATTCATGAAATGAACAAACAAATCCCTGTCCATACCCTTCTGTCCATATAATGGATCCACTATTTCCCCTGCATGACGAATTTATCTTTGGTGGAGCTCCACCACGAATTGAATTTCAGTCGATTTAATTCAAGTTGTGGATGTGGTTACCCCAACGACTGGTGTTAGTTTAACTAGCCAAGGATGAAGCTCTACACATGGGGTCTAGATATGCGATCCTCAGATTTGGGGTGAACACTTCTATTCTGAAATCAATGACTGTTAAAAGACTGGCATGTAGGGGAGTTCCTCAAAATATGGTGAATTAAGTAATAATTAACAACATATTATAGGCCAAGTAGATGATCTTAAAAGTTTTCCCGTATAATGATTGAAAATTCAATTTTAATTTAAACAGAATTTTGGAACATGTTGCTCAAACAGAAAATTTTTGTTGCGCTTGCTTATTAGTGGACTGCTTTAAATGCGAGTTCTGTAAATATTTTCTTTCCTTATCGAAGATAAGGAGCCCCCTTTCAAATTTCTAACACGATAGATTTGGGAAACGTTACGCAATTGGTGTTGTAGATAGGATGTAATTTAGGAGAGCTACGCACGAGAGCTGTCAAAAGTGGCATCCATTTTTGGCTAGTTCGTCAGCCATCTCGTTACCCTCTATGTTCCTGTGTCCGGGTACCCCAGAGAAGGGTGATTCTTTGTCGTGTGCCAAGGCTGGTTAACGCTTCATCACATACTTCAACAAGCTTGGATGTCGTCTTCACCGATTGCAATGTCATGATAGCAGCCTGACTATCTGAGCAGATGGCGATACTCTGGTTGTTTTGTATGTTCCTGAGTGCATGACAGGCCTTCATGATTGCAAGCATTTCGGCTTGAAAAATGCTGGCATGATCAGGAAGACGGTAATATTCAGAGATACTTATTGATCTGCAGAAGATTCCGGCACCCACGCCACAATCCATTTTGTCCATCGGTGAAAAATGTGATGTCAAAATCCTTGACCACCTCACTCTCTTTCCTCACCTCTAGTTATGATTTTGGCATCAAAGTTCTTTCCAAAGCTTAGTTTTGACACTTTGAGATCCGGTACAACGTTGCGTACGTCTTGCGGGAGCTGGCTTAGAATATTGCTGTGGCCGTATGACCCAGCACTTCAGCAGCTTAACTCTTTGAGCCTGACTGCACTACATGGTTCCAGTTGATTGATAAATAGGTCGATGGGTGGAAGATGCATGATTACATTCAGCGCATCCCTCGGGCATGTTCGCATGTCCCCTGTGATCAGTCCCGGATTAAGCAAGCGCGGGGCCCGTGGCAAAGGTTGAGCGCGGGGCCCATGGAACTTCAATTATCTAAAATTATCATTTCGGTTTTATTAGTCATTTCTCAAGGGAAAGCAGCTAGCAGCGAGCAAATTTCAGCATTACAGCCTTGCAATACACGGCAAATGTGCAATAAAAGAATTGCTATTATGAAACATGTAGTCTGGCTGGTCTAGCGGTTAGTGCGCGCACCTTCGGTGCACAGGTCCATGAGTTCGAATCTCACCGTGTCCCATGGTGTTTTTCGAACTCACGAGCTTGTGACGGACTATGATCTCATGACAATGTGTTAGGAACGCCGATCGGTATTACTGAAAGCCAGTGGTTCAGATTCACATTCTAGCGGGACAAAAGTCAAAAGAGTGAGTGTGCGATTACTGATGATTTATTACTGATGATTTTGTTGGGCAAAAAATTTGCAATATAGAGATAACGATAATTATATCCCTCATGCACAGTGGCGTTCTTCTTAAAGCATTATTAAAAAAGGGGGCAAAACTATTTGTTTTGAAAATGATTCAAAATTGTTCCACAAAAATGTTTTTATTTTATTTTTTAATTAGTAAAACCGACAGACAAATGTAGACAAATTATATTTATTCGACAAAGAAAAATTTATTTTAGAAGCCTCTTTTTGAAAGACTTCTGAAAATTAAAAATTCGACATTTACCGAAAAGTGATAAAATATGGTAAAATATTTCATTTGATAAGTGTTGTCTATTAATATAGCTTTGGATGAATTTTCCCTTTTCAGGTTTACTCTGGTTCATAAAAGGTTACAACCAAACATCTAGCTAAAAACGCCCATAAAAAAGATACTAACGTAGTGCACACCAGAACGCCAAATTTACAATAACACCTTCTACATTTATTCGGTTTTACTAATTAAAGTGAAAAATCTTGGAAAACTTATACACTTAAAAGTGAAATAGTTTTTGAATCATTTTTAAACGATTAATTTTGGCCCCACTTTTCATAACGTTTAAAGCGGTACGCCACTGTGAATGAGAGATATAATTGTAATTTCTAAATTCTATGGATGTGTGCAAATGCATTTCCCCAACATCAACTTCAAAATGTGAATCTGAAACACTGTGGACGTAGGTTTACGGGAATGCCGTCTATAATTTTGGGACACCCTGGCGCAACTTGTTCAACGATAACGTGTTTTAACAATTTAAAAGGAAGGGGCTTTTAGAATTTGGTTGGCATTTAGGTTGTTATAATTTTTAGTTGAGAAAAACGCGGGCCCGTGGCAATTGCCACCTTCTGTCACGTGGTTAATCCGGCACTGCCTGTGATGCTAAGGCAAGTCGGTCTCTGCAATCTACCAAGTTTGGTTACATTGTAGCCCTTACTAAGCGTTGGCTACCAGACGAGTGACCCGTATGTTAGGAAGGGGCGTACCACCACCGTATAAACCCAGAGTACCATGTGTGCGGGAGTATAATGAACAATCCCTCATTCGGTACTCCGGGCGTAGCAACTCCGCAATTATGTCCGGTGCTGCTTGATACAGTTCGGCAGGGGTGTAAACACGGAGTAATCAAGGAGCACATGAATTATTACTTTTACCTCTGCTGTATCTAGTAGAGAGTTGGCAAATTATATTCTATCGGGTCGCAGGCTACGTTGAACTCTGCCAGCTTTTTCGCGTTTTTTGCTGCAACTAAGCGAATCTTCAGTTGTTTTCTTCAACAAGCTGCTGCCGTAGCGTCAGATATCTAAGGTTTCTTCCGGCAATCCGGATTTGGACTGGACCTAGGATGGAATCAGTGGTATTAACGAACACCACTTTTATGGCATCCCAGCTTTCGGTGACATCTATGTCTAGGCGATAAGATATCCCAGCTGCTGTGATTGAGAATTGATCAGTAAATTGTTGTAGAACAGTTGGATTGTCAAGTCGGGCAGTGTTAAATTTACGGCGTCCCATCTGTCCCATGTGACTGACTCATCTCACTCTAACGCTTCTACAATAAACACACATCTGCGCCCTAGGTATAATGTTGGTCTGTCGCGTCTATTGATTTTCTAGTTGTGTTTATTTATTTAATTGCAAAATGATCAATCGTATTCTGTGTTTTCCGCTGATCCACAGAGGTCAAGATAGCTTTGTGGTGCTTTTTGTGTTGAAACCAACGTAGTACCACCAACGAAAAGACTTTACCAAGTTGAAAGAATCCAAAAATCTTGGGTGTTCACCACAATTCTTTTTTTTTAATTCACGGACTGTAGCATAAATTTTCCTCCCCCCCATTGGGGGCTTTGAGCTTCAGGCTTTGGATGGAGTGTCTAAATTGGGGCTTCCTGATCCACCTACATGAGCATTAATTTGAGAGTACAGCTCGCTTATTATCTAGTGATAAAATACTTGACAACATGTTGCCTATATTTTGAACTTCCGTTCTTGACACCGCCTACCAAAAACGCGGGGCCCAGATGTTCTTCTATCGCAACCACGCAAAATCCGGGTTTCTCAGGCATCATATTCTCTGATGCCACCATCTATTGTGCATGAGGAGATTAGGTTCCCGAGAGCCATCAGGACAACAAAACATATGTCCGAACGGTGCTGGCGCACCTCATGATGTAGCCCAGTTGTTTCAATGCACATAGTTGTGCCCACTGATTTTACACCTATATCACTGTGCACAGCACCACCTTTTTTGTCCCTCGATATTATGGGCGAGGACTTCGACCATAAAACAGATCCACAAATATGCACATCTGTTGCATGCCTTTCTGCACTGCTAAAAAAAAACAAGATATTCTCCTTCCTCTGATACAAGAGTGTTGGGCAACTGCAACTCAGAGGTCTGTATAACAATGGAGCAGATAGCTGATCCCAATGTAGAGTCACATATAAATAAAGCTCCAGCTAGTTTTGATAGTCTAACTGCTCTCTGGCAAATCCACAGCATCTCCAGAAACACCAAATTCAGTATCTTCGAAAGCCATGTGAAATGAGTGCTTTTATAGGGGTTTTTCACGTGAAAGGTGACCAGCAATTTGTTGATAATTTCTGAGGTAATTTCTAACGACGGTATTCCTCACAATTATGTTATAGATATAAAGTAGGCACCGATATTTAAAAAACGGAAGTGGCAGTGTATAGGTCACAAACTTCAAACTTCGAAAGGAGCCGAAAAACATTGCGAAACAAACTCTCAATCGTGAAAAGACGAAGAAGAAAAATTATAGGCAAATCGTGGGATACGCTAAAGGGGATGACTGCTAACGGGAGAAATGAAAAGGAAGCGTAGTTAATGACCTACGAACACTAGGGCTTAAAAAGAACCAGAGATAGAGAGAGAGAGGAGAGGGTTGAGAGGCTGGTCCTAAACACATTGCTCAGCCAGTTCGGTAAATGTTTAAAACTGGCTATGTGCTTGGGTAACAGGAACCCCTTGCCTGTATGGGAGCAATGGTAGGTAAATTGTATTGCCTAATTGAAGCATGTTTACGATATACGTATATTTTCCAATGGAAATGTCCAAATCAAAATCGAGTTTGTAATTTCCCACGAATTTCAGTAAATTTCTTCTCTACTTTATTACATATTAGATACTTAAATAGTCCTTTGATTTTTACATGACCGTCTTCTATCTCTAAATCTTTTTTACACTTCCACATTTACTCACCATCACAGTGCTGTCTATAACTAACAAATGCGCATGCTCTTTTTCTAGTTTGTGATAAGAAAGTTTTCTATAACAAAATACTTTTAATCTATCTTCTACTTCTTTTTTCTAAAACTATTTCTTATCAAATTGGCAACAATTCACTTTTTCTAAAATTAACTTTTTCATAAATTTCATCAAAACTTTTATTATTATGTATTAAACAATCAAAAAAGACAATTGTAAAATATGTTTATATACAACAAAATGTTTTATCACAAACCAGAGATTTAATATTTCATTAATACGGATTTTTTTTAATGTCAATCAGCAAAGAATTAAAATAAGCGATCAACAAGAAATGCTTACTACATCTAATCATGGAGATGAGGCTTAAGGTATATATTGACCAACAAAACATAAAAAAAAAACAAAAACTCAATAATTTTTTTATTTAAATGTGGTTTGTATATGCAAATAATATTTTAATACCGAAAAAGAAACAAAAAAATAATATTTGTGTCTATACTTACATGTAATAAACATTTATGTTTCTATTGCGTATACAGATGCGACTTCATCCTCCTGGCAGTGATGCACCCTACAACGGAGCGCGTCTTCTTAAATTTTTGGATATGGACAATGAAATTCGACACAAAATGACAGTTATATAAGAACTAACTTAATAATAGTGCATAAGTTGATAGTTAAATGTTAAACAATTAAAGTGTTAAATCATTGCTAATGATTAGATGTCATCAAAATTGAGTTGAAGAGAATCCTAATAGTATCTTTTATTATTTTTAGTGAAAAATAATATAACATTAACTACTCAGAAAGCGACATCTAGTAAAATAAAAACACCAGAGATCAGATTAAATCAGTGCCAAAATCAATCAGAACTGTAATTTGCGATTGAATAATAAATTTCAAAATCACAACACAAAAATACAACTACTCGTATTTCTGCGTCTACGTCTGGTGTGTTGTTAGTCCTATCATCTATCAAAGATGCAAAAGTAGCTTACAATAATAAATTGATCTAGTCGAATTTAAGAATTGAGGGGTTTGCTGCAAAAAGGTGGTAGCTCCAATTTTTGGCTAAATTGAGTTAATGATGTAATTTCATTGTAAAAGACATGCTCTTTCATCCTGGCCAATAATATTTTATGTCCGATCATTAGTTTTTGAGTTATTCACAGTTAAAAATTGGAGCTACCTCCTTTTTGACCCAAACAAGCTAATCTTCGTGTTGTATCAATGTATCGTTCAAAATAATTTAATTTTCCGATTAAAAAAACTGATAGCGGTAATTTTCTGTTATATTTCTTTTTATCTATCTACAACTATATACAGGGTGTCCGGAATCTCGCATCAAAATGTTTGTGGTCGAACTCCTTCGAAAGGGGCCGATCGAATTTTATGAAATTTTTGTGAATAGGTCGGAAATATATTTCCGTACATTTGCGGATAGGAAATATATAACGCTTGCAAAATTATAGACAGTCGAAATGATATGCAATGTAACGTTGACTCGAAATTGCCTGTAAACGGCTGAGTTAACGCACCATGGCCCCACATGGGGCTATACGGTACTGAGAAGAATTAATACATTGCAAAACATAATGTTCAGGCAAAAATGAAGAAAGATTTCACTGGATTCCGTTCACGAACCCAGCCAGGAAAAAAACACATGTGTGGCGTATCATTCATGCAACACACAGCAGCTGAGATATCTTTGTCATTTATCACGCTTTCATACAATCATGTATCATCTATGCACGTCTTTGCGCCTTATTAAGGATTAAAATTACAAACAGATGATGTAATAGTTGTGTAACATATATTTTTAATGCATCGCTCGTAAAAAATATTCATGACTTACGCGAAATAAATGAATGAAGTATTATTCGTGATAAATTAAAAATGCACACCGTGAAATAAAGCCATATGAATCCCACGTCAAAATGTTGATTAAATTATGCATAATAAGAAGGAATGGCTTCGAAGCGGATCAATATTGCTTCTATTACTATGTCATGTACATATGTTTCGGTAGAACAAGATTCGGAATGTAGGTAGAACCTCCTGGGGTTAAAGGATTATAATTTCATTTTTATACAAGAAGTCAATGGTATTGTAAACGTTAATACGACTTTAAATTTACTTCACCATAATTACGTATTCTGACCATATTCCGTACGTAATACAAACCTCACATAAACAAGTATTTTTACAAAAGTCAATAACATTTTTTACCTGAATTTTAAATTACATTCTTTAAAAGTTTGAATAGAACATTGAATTTTGTATGTATTTCTGGTACTAAAAACACTCGCAGACTTGCGCATTTTGCCTTTAAAAAAATTATGAAAATTTTGCTAATGTGAGGCTTGTTTCAGTCGGAGTGTAAGCAGGGTGTCCGGAAACTATCGCAAAAATTCACTCGACCGTTTTTTAGAAATTTGTTTTTCAAAAAACCCTTATGAAATCGATTTTGTCCGTCCGTCTGTTCACTAAATAACTCGTGAAAGGCTAAACCGATTGTCATGAATTTTGGTAGGAATGTGTAGAATGGTTACAGTCTTTGGCACAAATACCTTAGAAGTTGGTAGGAAGAAGATAACAGGGTGTCCCGAACGTTTGAAAAAGGTCAACTTTTTTAGTTTTTATCGGAGATTGACGTATGGGTATTTAAATCAAAGATCTAAGCGAGTACATCTCATATCAGTTAAAATTTTCCAGCTTCGAGTAACGGTAAAAAAGTAATTGGCGTTTACAGTTAAACTTCCTTTTCGAGCTCCGTTTTTCTAAACCGTTATAGGGATCGATATGAAACTTTGCACAAAGATTGGTCAGTATGGCCTTATATACGTTAAATATTAAGACTGTTGACTTTTGCTAAGGAAAAGTAGATAACAGTAAAGTTGTAAAATTTCAATTTGTTCGTGTGTAGCCCCTCTTATGTTTCCAAATATGAAAATTCTGCTAAGGAGTTCTAGAAAATTTTCATTCGAATAACTGTATCCAAACCGGAAATGTAGCCAAGTAAGTATTTAGTAAGGGCCTTTCACAATGCAAGGGAAGCCTCTTAAGCATTTCTTCAATGCATATCTTTTAGCTTGATGGCACAATGAACATGAAATTTGGTGGAAATGCAGAGAATGGTAATAGTGTTTGCCACAAATATTTTTGAAGGACCAAGTTAACAGGGTGTCCCTGAATACCTGCAAAAATATACTTGTTCAATACTCATAGGAAAGCTTGCGTGGGCTCTTATGTCAGGGGACACAATGGAATCATTTCATATAAGTTGCTTTTAATTGATTAAAAAAAAACAGTAACAGTAGATTTACAGCTAATAATTCAGTTCATATATAAAGCCAAGCCATCCTTACGTTTGCCTGAGTTTCGTTTTGCTCAAAGGCCTTCAGAAATCTTAAATCGAAAAATGCCCGTAGATTTGCCTTGGAGTACCTACTTTTATAGAAACTGGGTAAATAGTAAATCTATTTTTGGATTGTTCAAGCATTTAATTAATATTGTGCACAATTCTTATTTATTGCTTATAAAATATATGTACAAAAAATATTCAATATGCATTAAAATTCTAAAAAACCCTCGTATTGCGGGCGCAGCCTTCTGTACGCCGGTATTTTTCTCATATAATTCTCTACTTTGAAGTAAAAAGATGTGCTGGATCTTATCACTTTACCAACCACAGCCATTTCAAGATTTTTTCCTCAAAAACACTGAAACCTCAATATTTGAAAAACTACACTAACTAGCTATTTGATATTTATTTATACGTATTTTTATATATTTTATTTTAATGGAGCTCTGTTTAAATGATATATTTTGGATGGGATCAACATTTTATTTCAGTATTGTAGCTCCAACAACTCGACCGCTTAAAAAAAGAGCTTATTTTACTAAAAATACACGATTGAACGATTTGGTGAGCCTAAAAGTCAGCACAACGTTATTACGCAATGTGAAGTGTTCAACAAGTGAACATTTTCATAGAAAAGAGGAAAATAACAAAATCGGGTGCAATACATCTGAGAGATTATTTCCTCCCCTCCCGCCCCTCAGACATATGGTAGATAGAAACTGAAAACTACTTTGGGTAGTTGCTCGATAAAGATTAAGCTACTGTGAGTTTCAGTTCACTTCCTTTTCATATCGCTGATTGGCGCAACAAAAACAGGTCACTTAATCTGTCAGATGCATTGCGCCCGCCCGAAGGTAAACATTTTTGAATACTTATGACATCTAAAGGGTTAATAATTTATGTCCGCTACATCATCATTATTGCTTCAAATATCATATTAGAAATCATTTAAAAGTGCATTTATGCGGTATTTCCTGGATACCCTGCTTATTTCCTTGAGAAACGAATGCGTTCCTTTACCATTTGACACATCCACGTATTCTTCGGTCTGCCTCTGGCCTTGGGTCCATCAAGTTGAATGTATCGCCTTCTTAACGGTCTGAGACACAGTGCGTCATTAAATTATCCTAGGTCAAATCCTTAAGGAGACATATTCGAGCATTAGTTTTAATAAATTAATACCTAGCACGACTGCCCAACATTGTACCTTAGCGTTGAGATCAATAGTGTGCGCTGTCGAGATAATTCCGGCATAAAAAAAAACACTCGAAGTGTGGTTCAAGGGTCCCGAATTTGAAAACCGTCGCAAACTGAATATATAAGGGGACTCGAACCCACGTCCCTATGCTTCTAAGGCGAATGCGCTAATCGCTACAATAAGCAGACCTCAGAACGAAACTCCACTTTAATATAGCAATAGAAATCACACAGTTTAAGTAGTTTATTACCGCAAGCATCGAACGAAAATTTGTTCAAACAAAACACATCTAAGTAGTTTATATCTAATAAAGAGGGGACGGGGTGGCGAAGAGGGGAATTTTCGTTTTTCGGAATTATCTGGGAAACTATTAGTCCGATCGCAAAATGTCCTAAAAAAAATAAGCTACATTTAATTTCCTTTGCAATGATGTATAGTACTCCAGACCTTTCTTGAAAATTTTACTCTTGACCCAAAAGAATAATGCGGAATTTACATTTTTTTGATATTTACATTTCGCATTGTAACTTTTGATACAGTGAAGGCAGAGTCAAAAGAGCTTGCGCTGATGCTGAGAATTAAATGTATTTAATTTGAGCCAAAAATGAGGTTGCTCCGGTCAATAATACCTCCTACGCTCGCCAACAAGAAAATGTGCAATTCGGCAGATTTTTGGTTCACTTAGTATGGGAGGTACCCTTAGTCTTGATTCGATTGAAATAATTCTCGGTGGAGAGTAGAAGGCAGCTTGCCCTAGGTACTCAATCAAATTTGCTTAGCCTGGCGGAATTTAGAGAATAGTTACAGAATAGTTACAGAGGTTCTTGGCCGGAGCAATATCATTTTTGGTTTAAATTAAATACATTTAATTGGCAGTATCAGCACCAGTTCCTTTCACTCTATTAAAAGTTACAGTCCGAAATGTAAACATGAAAAAAAAGTAAATTCCGCATGATACGTTTGGGTCTACGGTATAATTTTCCAAGAAAAGGTCTATAGCATTATATATCATTGCAAAGGAAATTCAATGTAGTTTATTTAATAGCTGGGACTTTTTGCGATCGGACTAATAGTTTTCCAGATATTTCCGAAAACAACAGTTTCCCCTGTTCGTCACCCCCCCTTAATGTGATGCTCAAATTAGTGTAACTTTTCAGTGCGTATTGAGGGAAGGGTGCACAACAATTTTTCATCGAAACTTTCCTCTTTTAGTTGTTGTTTGGGTCTGGCCCTTCTTCGGCTTAATTTCCCTATACTTCATGTGAAATACGCATTAATTTTCTTATAGGCTTTGAATCAGCGTTATACAAGGAGTTACCAACAATGTCTCTTGTGTCATCAAATTTCCCAAATGTCTAGTTGTCTCCTCCATAGTTTGAACAAAATTTATCGACAATCAAAAACCTATGTATTTAAATGGGACACCCTGCATATTACACTAAATTTAAAAAAAAAAGTACATTAATTCGTCGCCCTTTATTATACTAACCTGTCCCTCTGATGAATTAAAAAAAAAAACAAATACGTTACTCTTTTGGGGCACCCTGTTTAACCTATTCGCTTTAAAGAGTATTCGTGCTGAAGACCATCTTCTATCTTTATTCCTGATGACCGTCATGTTGGAATCGCCCAATATTCGCTGATTTTCTGATCTATTTTTGATACAAACAAGAAAATTGACTTGTTTCGCGGCAAAACAGATGTAGCTCCAATAAAAATATTTGTGTGATGTCATGTAGGAAAACATTTTTTGACATTTTTTTCTCTATTACATGCAGAAATGCTTGAGGAAAATTTTACGAAAGAAACCCATTAAAAATTGTCAACGGTTTTCCTTTTAAAAAGTTTTTCTCAATTTTCTCAAATGTAGAAAAAGTGGAGCTACCACCTTTTTGCAGCAAACCCCTGAATTAACAATAAAATTTGGTTTGCCTTATTGAAAGTATTCTATTTAAAAGTTGTTTTATTTTTTCAAACAAACATGCAGCAAACAAATTTTAAACTATTAAAAAAAATGTATAGCTGTACACGAGAATGGTTTTGAATTTACTAAACTAATTTTTTTTATAAAAATTAACTACACATTTGAAATTAATAGCGTTATAATAATGAGCGATATTCAATAATATGTAATGATTAAATAAATGAATAAATGAATAATTGTGTTTTTATTTAATTGTCTTTTATTAATCAATCCGACTACTCTGTATACAGGGTGTCCGGAAACTGCCACATAAACGCATCGGATTATTATTCCTCAATTGATTTCCAGCAAAAAAGTTGTAGGAACATACCCCCTATTCTTAACCCTTTAGCTGCCACATGCATTTGAAGATTTTTGAAAAAATCATTGACTTGCACGACTTAAATCTCAATATCTCCAAAGCTAGACCAGCTAGATTAGCGAAACAAAATGATTATTACACAAACAAACAAATTTACCTAAAAAATAAAAATAACCACACTAAAATCCGATAAGAGGTTTGGTTTTTACAGAGCTTCAAAGTCAAATTTGTGTGGTTTGACCCAAAAACAATCTATTTTTTCATCTCAATTGTCTCCAACTTCTGCCAAGGAGAGGTGCTTGTAAGATTCTTTTAAAAATTGGCGCATAGTCTTACGATCATATCTTTCTAACATCATTTTATTCTAGCTCCATTATTTCTAACAGTTTTAATACCTTAAAGTAGGCACTAACATCGTCAGTTCACGTGAAATCCATGCAAATACTGTCAAAATTTTTATGATCGTGAAATCGAATTCGCTTGGTGGTACATACTCACTTCACATGAAAGTCTCCACACCGGTTTTTGACATTTCGCCAGCGAAAATAATGCAGTTGCACTTTATTTCACAGTGAAAAGATGTCATCGACAATCAATCAGAACGCGAGTGAACATTTATCTTAAATTGAGTGAATAAAAAGCAAGTCTCCACGGCATTTTCACGGAAGACATATATGTAAGTTTTTCGCTAGGTGAACTCAGTACATACCTTTAAGGTAAGTACTGATTAAACCCATCAGATTTCTGCGCACTCAATGGAATTTCGTTTACACGCGTCGCTAGCGCCTGCCATAGTTTTCCTGAGCAGTTTGATAAGTGGAACCCGTTGGGAGATTACTTATTATTTAAACACTCGCCAACTCGCGCTTTCTTGCAGTTTTTCGCAATTCGCGATTCGTAAAAGATTGTAACCGCAGCCTTAAAGTAGGTACTAACATCGTCAGTTCACGTGAAATCCATGCAAATACTGTCAAAATTTTGATGATCGTGAAATCGAATTCGACTCACTTCACATGAAAGTCTCCACACCGTTTTTTGACATTTCGCCAGCGAAAATAATGCAGTTGCACTTTATTTCACAGTGAAAAGATGTCATCGACAATCAATCAAAACGCGAGTGAACATTTATCTTACATTGAGTGAATAAAAAGCAAGTCTCCACGGCACCGTTTTCACGGGAGACATTCAATTCAATTCAATTCAATTTATTCATAATCAGTGAAATTTTTACAGTTTCAGCATAATAAAATATGGTTACATAATTATTTTATATATTCATGAATTATAAGATTTTTAACCTAAATTCTGACTGACTATGACTATCCCGGTGAACTCAGTACATACCTTTAGGAAAAATAACTGGCTACAATAACAATTTTCGTTCAGTATCTAAATCTGCATCTAAACTGGCTACTAAATGGAGGCGCGAACTGCCACTAGCTGAATATGGCACCCAAACTTTCATTTTGGAGATTTTTTTAAATTTTAAATTTATCAAAACCGGACTATGCGCGTTTAAATAATTATTACTCGGCCATTCAAGATTTATTCAATTTCACGCAAAAAACGAACAAAAGTTGCAAAATTGTCGCTTTGAACTCGACAAGCTGTTGTCAAAGCGTCAGCTCGCATATGATTGTGTTGCCACATTAATATTAAAACTGGACGGCCAACCAAATGACGGTCAGTTTGGATGCAATGACAACTGCCAGTTGGTAGCACGGGCTGCCATTTGGCAGTCAGTCTAGATGGACCTTAAGGTTTTAGTAACCTAAAAAAAACATTTTTTTCTTAAAACGCCTGTAGCAGCTAAAGGTTTAAGAATCAGGGGTATGTCTCGTGTTCTATTTTCCTAGAAGTTATATGAAGATTTATTTTCCGGTGCGTTCATGCAGTAGTTTTTGGACAACCTCCCAAGCAACAATTCGTTTGCTTTAAAGAAGCACTCCATACTGTAGCAATCATATAGTGCCACGAAATTCATTTATCGTGTGACATCGCTTAAAGTAATATTTTGATCCGATTAAACATCCTTAAAGTATTTTCCGGAAAGCTTATATCATCATTAAGGAATACATTTAAAGATGGTGGTATAAAACTTCGATAAAACTGTCTCTAAACGTTAACCTAAAAACGAACTCCTTTAAATACTCCACTCTTGTGTTTATTGGATGATACAGCACACACATGCAATGGACTCTCTAAGTTAACTCACACACATGCATTATATTCTTCTATAGCACAGTCGGTGTCGTTTTTATAGTGTGACATTCGTATGGTCATCCAATAAATTGTTCACCGTAGTTTTATAGAAGGATGGACTTTGTGATTTAATGAATTTACCACTTATGAAGTGCTCTGGAATACCACGTTTCTTGAATTGAATTCATTGAAATATTGCTTGAAACCAACATTCTCACTCCTTGTTAGCTTATGAATCAATTAAGATAATCTCAGCGCAGAAAATGTCTGTATTTTATTGAAGAATGTGTGAATTTAATTAGCTTCAACTGATTGACATACAAAGAAGAAGGTGCATAGGAGAAGGGTCGATAAAGAAGTGTCGAGCACTTGTAGTGTTTACGAGCAATGTTATCTATATGTGAAGTTGGCCGAGTGGTTAGGGCGTCGGACTGGCGTACGACAGTCGCTGGTTCGACGCTGGCTGCGGGAATTATTTTTTTCCCTTTTTTTTGCAATCGCGAGAAAATGACAGAAAATGATGACATAACACATGATGTATGTCTTTCTCGATGCGTAATTCAGTGCTACGATGAGGTTCTACCGGATCAAAAAACGGCGCCAGATGCCATTATTGGACTATTATTCAGTGTTTATACCCTGTAAAGTGCCCCTATTGTCGTTAGAAGAGAATATTTTACGAAGTATTATAGGGATGAAATTGTTACTTGGGCTGCATACATACAACTCCCAAGGAAAAGAGCGCACACTTATAGACCTAGAGCCAGCCACACTTCAAATACAACTATTTCCTATCCATTCTGTTACACATAATCGCAAATTTCACGATTGGAGATGCCCAAAACGGTAGCCTGCCTCCTGGACAGTGGGGCTAAAGGGGTGGCAGACAACTTCAAAGTCGTTAATAGTTGCAAATATTTGCAACTATTAACGACTGAAGAGCCGCCACTGATTTGCCTTTGATGACCCACATTGACAGCAGCAGCAGCATTTTTTCTGCTTCTGCTGTCAATGTGGGTCATCAAAGGCAAATGCGTGTGTTCTAAATTGAAATTTTTCTGCCGATGCCGATGCTGACGCGTCAAATGTAATTCAAGCATCACAAGCTCGTGAGTTCGAAAAACACCATAGAACACGGTGAGATTCAAACTCATAACCCTGTGCATCGAAGGTGCGCGCACTAACCGCTAGACCAGCCAGACTATAATAGTTAATAAATCATAAACATTTATCGATAAAATAAAGTCAATTTCTGCGCAGAGATCACATTAATTGGTTCCGAAGATAACAATGAGTGAGTAAGTGTGGGTTTCATGTGAGATTTCAAGGATTTGTATTGAAGAAATTATGTATTTCAGAGGACTTCATAAGTGTCAATTCATTAAAAATCACAAAGTCCATTCTTCTATAAAACTACGGTGAGCAATTTATTGGATGAGCATACGAATGTCACACTATAGTAATGAAACCGACTGTGCTATAGAAGGAATATATCCTTCATGCATGTGTGTGAGTTAACTTAGAAAGACTATTGCATGTGTGTGCTGTATCATCCAATAAACACAGGAGTGGAAATCAGTTTATCGTGTTACATCGCTTAAATAAATATTTTGATCCCATAAAACATCCTTAAAGCATTTCCCGGAAAGCTTATCACCATTATCGAATAAATTTAAAGATGGTGGTATAAGACTTCGATAAAACTGTCTCTAAACGTTAACCTAAAAAGTTACTCCTTTAAATACTCCACTCTTGTGTTTATTGGATGATACAGCACACACATGCAAGAGTCTCTCTCTCTCACAATCATTCAGAACACCATGATACGTATGTATTTCCAAATGCAGACAAAAAACTTAAAAAGGACGATCAGTAGACGTGCCTAAAGTGGTGCAAGAAAGGGCAAAAAGTGATCATTGTTGTTTCCCGCCAAATCCCACTTTTTGCTCGACTTAAGGGTTTGTCTGCTGATCGTCCTTTTAAAGTTTTCTTCTGCCTTTGGAAATACTTAGCATAGTGTTGTGAATGATATCCATTTCAGAAGAAATCGCGACATTAGGGGAAAATGCTGCCACGAGAGATAATTGTTGTTTTTCGCGAAATCCCACTTTTCGCTCCACTTAAGGCTCGTCTGCTGATCGTCCTTTTAAAGGTTTTTGTCTGCGTTTAGAAATATAAGCTCAGCACAGTGTAAGTTGTGTGAGTTGTAGTTGGTATTTTGAAGTGAAATTTGGCTTAAGTACTGAGGGAAGTGTCTATGGAAAATATTTAGGCTCTTGCTGTACCTATGATTTAGCAAGATGGAGTTAGCGTTATTTTTGTAGAAGCACTTCCCATTTTTCATACAAATTTCAAATGTTGGAGCGTGTCTGCCACCATATTAGCCCCCCAACTTCTGTCTGCCTTTTGGAGTATATATGCGGGGACTCGTCCTCTATGAAATGGTATATGAGTCAAAGGCCAGGAAATTAACGACTTTGAAGTTGTCTGCCACCCCTTTAGCCCCACTGTCCAGGAGGCAGACTACCGTTTTGGGGCATCTCCAATCATGAAATTTGCGATAATGTGTAACAGAATGGCCTGGAAATAGTTGTAAATAATTTCCACTTGGGCTCTTAGGCCCGTATTTATGAACATATCTTAACTAAAGGAGACCTTGAGTCAAGGATGCCGAAATTCAAAAAATTAAATGTCATTTCCCATACTTTTTCATAGAAATCACATATTCACGAGTCAATGCATCCTTGATTTAAGGAGAAACTCAAGGAGACCTTGAAATTTTCTATAGGAGACCTTGAATTTCGGTATCCTTGACTGAAGGTCTCCTTGAGTTAAGGTATATTCATAAATAAGGGCTTAAGAGCCCAAGTGGAAATTATTTACAACTGTTTCCTGGTCATTCTGTTACACATTCAAATTTCATGATTGGAGATGCCCCAAGACGGTAGTCTGCCTCCTGGACAGTGGGGCTAAAGGGGTGGCAGACAACTTCAAAGTCGTTAATTTCGTACATATCTGAACCCTTGAGCGCAAAACAGAGTTGCTGCGCGCACAATTGTAGAGATATGATCGAAACTCAGGAGAGTTTTATTCTCTCCTGTCCCTTTAGTCGCCTCTTACGACACGTTGGGAAAGACGGTAGTACTATTCTTGACCCACATATTTCCACATATTTTACTAGGAAAATAACTTCTTATATCCGGACATTTTCATAAGCGGACACGGACAGTACTTTTATGCCCTTTCGGAACAAGCGAATCTCTAATAAACGGACAGTTGCACAAACAAAATTTCAAATTCATTCGTCACAAAACTGTTATTCCAAAAAAGGGGTTTTGCGTTTACCGGAAAATGAGCATTTCGCGTATTAGGGAAGGCCCAGTTGCCGGGAATTGCAAAGTGATATAAAGGCAGCAAATCTGTTTTAACTCTCCAGTCTCGGTGAAAGTGATTGCACCTTTTCTACGAATTCAGAAGCAAGCTCTATAAATTTTATTGTCGTGACGTTTACTCGAAATGGTTCAGTCCAGGTTCCCGTTTCACTAGTTGTTTTAAGTAACTTTCAGAAAGCTATTCAACAATTTAAAGTCCATAAATTTGGTGAGCTGTGCCAGATCGGCGGCGAGTACAGCATGACAATAGGTGTGTTTTTTTGGTTATCCCGTGTAGGTTTGGGTAACGAAACTCCATATGAAAAAATGCCAGCTGACCCACCTGTCACCCCGCAGGGGGGTCGGTGTCCTTGTGGCACCAGCCAATGAAGGCTGGATGTAGTGGGACAAAGATCTTTGGTGAGTTGTGACACCACGGACCTAACAGCGCAAGGGGGCCCCTGGTACAGTTGATACGCCATGGCGAGGATCTGTACAAAGACCATTCGGGCGGTAACGTTCCCGTGCTCCTGAGTTATGTACGGGTGGCTCTGGCGTGACCTACCTCCTCCCATGATTTGCGGGAGGGAAGTCACTAAAGGCCAAGCACGATTATGGTGGTGGGGGAGTGCATCGTATGGAAATCGTGTGAGCTTCGGAGTTGACGGCTTCGCATGACTCGAGTCCTGAAGGGGCTAGTTAGGGAGAACGGCCTTGGTGGTAAATGCCTACGCGCCTATATCTAACTAGTTTGTGGATTGATGACCACACTGCCCGAGTCGCATTGCTGACTAGTAAACTGAAGGGGCCACCTGGATGTGAAAAGCAACGCTACGTGTCTACACAGGCTCGTAGTCACAGATCCAACGAGCCTGGGATGTGCATGTCTGAATTCGACGTGAGGCTTAACCAATAGGGGGCCGAAGGAGGATCACACCTGCTATAGAGAAGTCTATAGCGAATAGTGAACTACGGGGATGGGCGTACCCAGGGGACCATGGTCCTTACCCATCAAGGCGTTGGCTTCGTAGTGGCTGGAGGTTGTTACCCAAGTCATCCAGCTAGTGATGCAACCCCGGGGTTGGGTTCCTGATGGTGTGTGCATGCGCCGGATGGAGAAATCCCCATCTGACAATAAGACCTTGTCAGTAAAAAGCCGAAGGTCCAAACATTTAGCGGGACCGGGAGATAAAGGCCGAAAGGCTAGGTGCTCCCCTGACGGTATACCTCGTAGATGGTTTGCTTGACCCACCTGTCATTTTTTTATATGAAGTTTCGTAACCCAAACCTACACGGGATAACCAAAAAACACACCTAATGCCTTCAGCAGTTTCGCAGGACGGGACGACTAAGTTAAAAGGACAAAAAAGGTCTCATCGATGTCTATCGCTAAATGAGCGACATACGAAAATAACGCGAAACAAGTGTAATTAAAAATAAGTATAATCACGCTCTGTGGCTCACTTGGTTGAGTCGCACTCTATGATGCTAGTAATCTAGAGGTCCGGAGATCGAATCTCTGCGTGGTCCAGGAAATATATAGTGCTTGCAACATTATATACACTCCGAAACTATATGAACGCGCCATGCCCCACAAGGGGTTACGGTACAGAGGAGAAGAAGGTGTAATTAATTATACGGATAGCTCCAAAGGACCAGATTATATTGTATTATATTATTAATAAATCCCTCTATTAAAAAAAATAACGCTCCTGTGGTCGGAAAACTAATCAGCGCTTCAACAAATTTGTCAAAGGTATTTGTGAGCCTGAGCGAATTTCACAATCGAAACAGTCGCATATGTGTCTGAAGGTTGGCGACTAATCTAGATAGTCGCCAAATGGCGTCACGTGCAACCGAATGGCTGTTGTCATTCCATCCAAACTGATCGCCATTTGGGTGTGCGTCCAGTTTTGATATTCAATATGGCAGCTCAACCAACCACTTTGACAACCGCTTGTCAAATTCAAAGTGACAATTTTGCAACTTTTGTTCGTTATTTTGTGTGAAATTGAATAATTCTTGAATGGCCGTGATAATTAAATTTAAAAAAAATTACCAAAATGAAATTTTCGTTATGTCATTTTCTGTCTCCATTTGGCTGCTAGTGTAGATGCTAGGCAGCAGCCAAATGGCTGTTCGTGATGCCAGTTTTTGGACGCGCAGTCATGGCGACTAATCTAGATGGACCTTCAATCGGGTCATTAAACGTTATTTTAAAAAAAAAAGCAGCAAGACAGCAGACGAAGCAGCACCTCCAAGTAACAATTTCATTCCTATAATACTTCGTAAAATATTCTCTTCTAGCATTAATAGGGGCACTTTACAAGGTATAACCTCTGAACAACAGTCCAATAATGGCATTTGGCGCCGTTTTTTAATCCAATAGAACCTCATTGTAGCACTGAATTACGCTTCGAGAAAGCCATACATCATGTGTTATGTCATCATTTTCTGTCATTTTCTCGCGATTGCAAAAAAAAAAGAGAAAAAAAAATAATTCCCGCAGCCAGCGTCGAACCAGCGACTGTCGTACGCCAGTCCGACGCCCTAACTACTCGGCCAACCTCACATATCGATAACATTGCTCGTAAACACTACAAGTGCTCGACACTTCTTTATCGACCCTTCTCCTATGCACCTTCTTCTTTATCAATCAGTTGAAGCTAATTAAATTCACACATTCTTCAATAAAATACAGACATTTTCTGCGCTGAGATTATCTTAATTGATTCATAAGCTAACAAGGAGTGAGGAAATGTTGGTTTCAAGCAATATTTCAATGAATTCAATTCAAGAAACGTGGTATTCCAGAGCTTAGAGCAGGTATTAATAGAAGGAGAGGGCGAAAGTCACGAATTCCATACAAATTGACAGATCAAAAATGTGCCGAGAATCTAATACATGGGAGAGCAAGCATCTAACAGTAAAGTTGTAATTGTGTCAAAAATTCGTGTGCGTTTGGTTGAATTCTTCTTCATTCTCTTTGCCTTTAATAGTGGGTTGTCAAAGCATGGAACTTTTTTTGAATTGAGATGTACTGTTACTCTACTTGTGTCAAATCGCTTTGTTCCACCAGTGTTGTTTTTGTATTTTTCCCTCCCATGGATTTGTGCTTTCGGCACACTTTTTAAGTGACATTTCCTCTCCTTCTATTAATACCTGCTCTAAGTTCCAGAGCACTTCATAAGTGTCAATTCATTAAATCACAAAGTGCATCCTTCTATAAAACTACGGTGAACAACTTATTGGATGACCATACGAATGTCACACTATAAAAATGACACCGACGATATCAATGGAAGTTCCACTTGATGGACCCAAGGCCAGAGGCAGACCGAAGAACACCTGGATGTGTCAAATGAAAAAGCAACAACAACGCATTGGTCTCGGCGATGACACGATCCAAGATAGAGCTGCCTGTAGAAATATGCTGAGAAATTATCGCCAAAACGGGCGATGTGCCTACACCGCAGGTCGAGCAACGCGGAACCATGGAGCAGTATAAAGAACGAGGCAAGGAAGAAGGAAGAAGAAGAAAAATGACACCGACTGTGCTATAGAAGAACATAATGCATGTGTGTGAGTTAACTTAGAGAGACCATTGCATGTGTGTGCTGTATCATACAATAAACACAAGAGTGGAGTATTTAAAGGAGTACGTTTTTAGGTTAACGTTTAGAGACAGTTTTATCGAAGTTTTATACCACCATCTTTAAATTTATTCCATAATGATGATAAAAGCTTTCCGGAAAATACTTTAAGGGTGTTTTATCGGATCAAAACATTACTTTAAGCGCTGTCACACGATAAATAAATTTCGTGGTACTATATGACTGCTACAGTGTGAAGTGCTTCTTTAAAGCATACGAATTGTTACTTGGGACGCAGTTTAAATGGATGACGTCATTTTGCTGTCCTCTGTTCTTGTTTTTGTTCTGTTCCGAGTATATTCGACCGGGGAGGTAACTAGACCAGGGATGATTGATTATACGTGGTATAGCGTCCAAATACAGTAGAGCAGACGTGTCAAACTCGCGGCCCTCCTCGCAGTTCTGTGCGGCCCGCGGCCATGTCGAAGCAGCACAATGTGTATCAACACAAAAATGATAAAATTGGTAAGGTGAATAAATTCAGCCGTTGAACTCAAGGCTAGAAAAATTACTAAAACTCGTCAGTGGCTTATGCAAGATTATTTTAGGATTTTTTTCAAATACAAACAATTTACAATTATTGTATTAATTCTAGTTCCCAAATTTCGTGGTTGCGAGTATTAACTAATTGTGGAAATCTTGACTTATCGAGTTTTTCAATTTCGGAAATGTCACATTGGAATCTTTGCATTGAGACCTCTAAGCGTCTATAGCTCAGTAGGTTAACAATTTGCTGCTGGTTATTTGGTTTTATTATGACAGCGCATCTTTTTTGTACATGACAATATTATATATATTAGGTATGTTTTTTTGGTTATCCCGTGCAGGTTTGGGTAACGAAACTCCATATAAAAAAAATGACAGCTGACGCACCTGTCATTTTTTTATATGAAGTTTCGTTACCCAAACCTACACGGGATAACCAAAAAAACACACCTATTATATATATTGTCCCGCAATACAGTTAATAAAAAATTGATTGGCGTTACCGAACATAAATTGTGATTTATTTGGAAAAATGGCAAAGCATTAAAAACTGCGGAAATCTTGGAACTGATGACAAAATCACCTAGATGTGAAATTCCAACATAATAATTACAGCAGTGCCTGATTTGTATATTTTTAGATTTATACTTACTAGCCTGTATTGGTGCATGAGTTTTGTTTAAAACCATTTCACAAACAACCGTTTTTCTCTTTTAGCCACTTTTCTGCTGAAATTATTTTAATCTGACTACTTTGTTTGCCAATGTTATTTTGGGCGACCTGGATGATCAGAGCTAAAATATTTTTTTTATCATTTGTCCAAAACTTGTCGCAAATTATGTAATTAACAAAAATTGGTTACTTGAAGATCAATCATATTTTCACGTTTTTGCCTCTTGTCTTAAATGTTTAATGTTCTTGGAGTACGTTTTCGAAAGGTTGAAGTTTTTAAAAGTAATATATATTTAAAAGTAATATTCTGTAATCAACTTTCGTTACTGTTAAATAAACAATTTTTAAATTTTGCTCCTGCGGCCCACCCAAACCTAAAGAGAGTCTTATCTGGCCCGGGCCAGGTTTTGAGTTTGACACCCCTGCAGTAGAGCGTCGATTATCCGAACGTCGATTAACCGAACCGGGCACTCAGCTTCTTTTCTTGTGAAAGATATAGAATAGAATGAAAAATCAAGGGTCTGACGGAATCAACCTCTCTATTGCATCGCTCAATTACCTCGATTTTTTATTTTTGTTCAGTTCTAGTCGTTTTACACGTTTTCAGTTTGTCTCGTAATTTCACATTTGGGCTATTTTCTATTTTTTCTATGGAAGCTCGAACCACCCTTGTCAACATTAGTTCGGATAATCGACGCTCTACTGTATAAGGTGTGTTTTTTTGGTTATCCCGTGTAGGTTTGGGTAACGTAAATTCATATAAAAAAATGACGCTGATAGTTGAAATAGATTGGATGCGTCAGCATCAGCATCGGCAGAGGCATCGGCATCAGCAGAAAAATGTCAATTTAGAACACACGCATTTGCCTTTGATGACCCACATTGACAGCAGCGGCAGAAGCATTTTTCTGCTTCTGCCGCTGCTGTCATTGTGGGTCATCAAAGGCAAATGCGTGTGTTCTAAATTGAAATTTTTCTGCTGATGCCGATGCCTCTGCCGATGCTGACGCGGGATAGTGAATAATTTTTATTTCAACCATGACGCACCGCTGGCATTTTTTTTTATATGGAGTTTCGTTACCCAAACCTACACGGGATAACCAAAAAACACACCTTTTATTGCAAATTGCTATGTTTTGTCCGAGATTCGTTTCTTGTTTGGGAATAAGTATGTATGTACCAACAAATCTAATTTCCCGCTCGCTTTTAAATTTCAATCAGCATTTTCTGAACGCTTAATTCTGAATCCCCCACAGACTCCGAAAATTTTTAACCACTCAGAATTAGATTCCTGGCAAAAATGGTGAATGAATGGTAATGATAACAAAATTGTCCTCCCGAGGATCAAATTCTACTTGTTTCGAGATACTTCGAGATATATTAGGGTCTTTATCTAATTGAGCTTCTAACTTTTCACTGATATCTTAAAATTATACCGAAATTCACTCAAATGACAGCCTCTAACCAACATTACCATTCTTTGCTGCGTGAAACAATTTCGTTCCATTCTGGTGAATTTCGTATCGTAGCCGTTGGCACCACTGACAATTCGAATGAATACGCATGTCAGCATCTCCCTTTTCCGCCTTCGTTCCGTTTTCCGATGTAATCGTTCGCTCCGCTTCAAAATGCAAATGGCGGTCGTTGTTATTGTTAAGTGTCGCAAGTCCGAACGGGAATTAGTTGAAAATTGAATTTTTTTTAAGTCGTTTTCTAACACGAAATGCCAAAATCTGTCGTATGCAAAACGACAATTGCGCTCATCCCATTGTGCAGAACATTATAGATATCGCGGGTGCGTAATTGTACAGTGAAAAATCTTTGTCGCGATTTTCCCGTCGTCGTCCGTGTCCGTGTCGTCGCCGTCGAGAAGAAGCCAACACAGGAAAGTTTTTTCTTCGTGTGGCGAACGCGAGTTTTTCCTCGCGGCGCGATTGCAAAAGACAACGTAATTGTTGGAAAAACCTGGTGCGGCTAGTGTTGTTGCGAATTGCGTGCAAATCTACGCGGAAAAGTGAATAATTTGGGTGGAAAAGCCGCGACGATCGAGTGGAAAAGTGTGTCAGAAAACGACGGACGGGGTGAAACGACCGACACACGACCACGACGAAGGAGCCTCCACACTGGATATTCGGTGCCAGCGCGCTCCAGAGGTGGTGAACGAATCGGAAAATTAGTGCGACTTGCTCAATTTTTAGGCAAGAAAAGTGTGTTTCGCGTTAGTGATTAGTACTGTGCAGTTGTTTTCGAGATAATGTGAGTTTCCGTGGTTGGATCGTGGCAGAAATTCTGCTGCTGTGCGAATCATAATTTCATGTTCTGATCGCGGTTCTTGTCCGTCGTCGTCGTCGGGTGACAGATTGAACCAGCAAGGCGCTCCGCGGAGCCTTGTCAAGAAATTGCGGCCTGCCTGTGTAGTGCGTAAAAAGTTTTTGAAGAGAAATAAATGTTTAGTGGCACAACGGAAAAAGTTTAATTGGATAAAAATTCAGAGCTCAAGAGGAATATATAAATAAAAAAGAACTAAACCGATCGTGTGTGGAGTGTATGTGCATGTGTGCGTGTTGTGCTCGGGAGCATTCAGCAGTGTGTTGTGTTTCGTACACACGAGACCCTGTCAACGACGTTCAACTGCGCGAACAGCGCGAAATCGCCAGGAGTACGAGAGCGACCAGACAGTATTGACATCCCACTTCGACACTCGCCTCACCCACTGCGAAGAAATGAGAGAAAAACTATGGTGTGTGGTGTTTTCCCTTGAATGTGTAAATAATTCGGAAAATTTGTGTTTGCTTGCGGCGACGTTCGCCGCGACTGAGACCCACAATCGGACTTTAATTGCAACTTTTGGGGCTTGCCCCGTGTTCTGTGTCGGGTCGGACGAGTCATGGCCACTAAGCTTGGATTTGCGCGGTACGACCCGGAAGCTTACCGACGTCTTATCACGTCCTACGATCATGTGGTGTTGTCATGGCTGTGCGCTGGCGGGGGTCTAGTTAAATCCGTCGTGATTTGAAAATCGACTGAAACACCCCACAAAGCCTAGTGTGTGGGAGACTGTTGGGAGATTTGTCTTATCACACACAAAAGCGCCGACATAAACAAAGCTACACGTCGGACATTGCCTTCTCACGGTCACTCCGCTATTCGCGCCGCCCATTGCACTTGTCACGACGGCAAGTAGCGATTTTTGGTTTCTGGTTTCATGCGGTCACTGTACGTGGCCTTTTTGGACATGTCCGCTGCGCTATTAAGCGCGGCCGCGGACGAAGCTGCACGAAAATGTGGACACCGCCGATGTGCTCGCGGCGGCGAGTTCAATTTCCACACATCCCTTTTATTGCTCCCTTTCCAGCGCCATGTAATGCCGGAATGTCGCGGCTCGACGAGCTGTCTCGTTCGCACACGTGAATCGGACGTTGCCATACTTGTAAACAAAGCTGCCATACTTTTCCCCCATTGGTCACGCACACACCCATCCTATCTTCGTGCCCATCAAAATGGCCGACGTCTATGACAAGTCTGCGGATTGACATGGCCTTTGATTTTTGTTATTTTCCAGTCATGACGAATGTTTTATGATGCAATCTAATCAATCTGACATTCTCATGATTCTAATCCTAAAGCTTATTGCAATAAAAACAACAGCAATTTGACCGTTATTAAAATATTGTTCACAGAAAATCGTCTGCACCGATTCGCGCAGTCCGATTGAAAGGAAATTATTATGTTTTGTATGTGTGGGTGTGCGTACAGCCGCGATTCTTGTGTGCGAGTTCTTATTCAAATCTGGTCTTCGCCATCCGTCGCGGCCCCAATAAATTGGAAATGTCAAAATCGCGTGCCTGGCTGGACGATGGACGGCAGGCGAGGTTGGGCCAAGAAGTGTTTTATTTCTATGACTTCAAGAATTTCCCACGTACTTCCTCTTCCAAGGAAATCTTACCCTTTCCTGACATACCCAAATCCGAATCATTTGACACCAGCAGCGTTCGCTGCCGCCAAAGCAATCACAAACTTTCCATGTCCATTTTTAATTTATTCACAAAAATTTGGCCACAGCACGATGTCGTGTGTTCTAAAATATTTGTCTTGTTCTGTCTCGTTTCATATGCTGGTGCTGCTGCTGAATCTATTCGTGTGCTGATGTTGTTGTCATCAATCGTCGGGCGGTTATTGTACTTACCTTGACCGATTTGCTGTCACTATTCCAACTGGGATTGGACAACAACAACAAAAAATTATAGTTAGGGTTTCGGGATTCAATTGCCGCCAGTACGATATCTTCAGAGCAATTATTATTTCGACGGCTGCAGATACGTCCGCTTCTAAATTGTGACCATAGTCTCCTGTTGCCGGTGCCCGCACCGATCACAACTGCGTTCAGATTTTAGTGGAGACGACGACGAGGGAGCCGCCGCTCGTCCAACACCACAATCACACTCAGTGCTTAAAGGCATGTCGATTTTAAATCATTAACGAAAGGTGAGTACATAAATAAATGGTGGAGTTTGTGTCGTTTTTTTCATTTCCTCTACGCTTGTAGGTTGGGCCGGTTGAGCATGCAATGTTGCAATTGAGATTAGATAACCCCGGCATTGACGTCATGTGCAGTTCAATAGAATAATCCCCCAAAGCCCCTGGATTAATAGCATTTTTTGCGTATTACCGAAATGTCTATGGACTGTTTGTTTACATATTTTTTCTGCAGGGTGAAAAAAGTACAAATTTGGGAACAACGTTGGGACCTCCACAAACGATAATTACCTAGCTGGGAGGCAATTTTACACAGTTTCGAGTCGAACGTTCAAAGCGTAGGCAAATCAAGCAAGGAGTTCCACAGGGTAGTATTTTCTCTCCTACCCTGTTCAACATCTACCTGGCAGGCCTCCCAGCACCACATGAAGGCATCGAACTGATTTTCTATGCGCATGATTGGACCTTTCTGACCTCGGGGAACGAAGACTCGTCTAATGCCTATATTGGCAAGCTGGTGGAGTTTTTCAATAACCGCGGCCTAGTCGTTTCTCGATCTATAGGCACTGCGACACCTTTTATCACCTGGACGCAGAAATTTTCGGACGAACTTACCGCATTTACAACAATAGCAACAACCACAGTCGCCAAGGTACCAAATTTTCGAAATCGAATTTCGACAGTCCGGTTTGTCTATCAAGATGGCGGTGGTTCTACCCATCCTTTCAGTTGTAAACATACTTGCGGATTTCCCCATATCCTATGGCGTCATGGACGGGAACTTTATCCATTCATTTGACTGGGAAATAATGCCGTCAACTACTTCATTTACAGTCCGCGAAACCGTATGTTGACTAACACCAAGTTCTTCGCCGATCCCTTTTTGATAGTCCGGATCACTGAGATAACTTTAAGCACACCTTTATTTTTGAACAGATGTTAATGCGCCTCAGTGAGTTTTTGTATTCCAACCTAAAAATCTGTCCGCAAGCCACAGTAGATTTTCTTCTTTAAAATGTTATAATGCTCTAAAAATACTTTCAAGTGTTGGTAAGCGGGGCTTATATTGTTATACATCTCTTAGATAGAGGATATGCTTTTTATGTCGAGTAAATGGTCAAGATTGTGAATACGGAATACCCCTTACTCTAAAAGTATAAGGTTTTGCTTCATTTTTTTATGAATACAAACGGGAGGATATCCTTCATATTTTGCAAGTACATATCGATACCTTAAAGCACAAAAGTGCTAAGTCCATTTTTTCGATTTTGAGATTTTTGCATCGTATTATTCCTTGTCAAGTTCTCCATCAAGTACTTAATCTTGAAACAAAATTTACTCAGCTAAATTCAAGGAAATTAACATTTACAAGAAGCGCTATGTCCTAGGTTGATCCAAAAAAAATTGCACAAAAGTGCTAAGTCCAGTTATAGTGCTATTTTGTGCTAAGTCCATACTTGCAACAATTAGGAAGTTAAATTTGTGGTAATAACTGCCATAAAACGAATGTATATCATTATGAGACATAAATAGGAATAGCCAGGGTTGCTTCCCGATTATTATAAGGCGGGTTTGTCTGCGGGATTGCAGGATAACTCTAGATGGGATCTGTAAGATGTTTACATGGGCGTATTCTTTCTTTGAATTGTATTGAAATGGGTAAAAGCCGATTGATCGTCTAACTCCGATGCAAAGGTTCAAATGAGCACTGGTGTTCAATTAAGCCCTCACATTTAATGGCTTAATTTGAATTCTCTATTTTCTCTTCAAAATGAAACCTTCATAACATACATTGGGGCTTGTGTAAATGCCAGCTTACATTGAATTTTGTGTAAGGCCATTCCTCTCCAAAATCTACAGTTCAGCTCGACACCTAGCATTCGCATATGTTCAACGCGTTGTAACGACATATTTTTATCAGCTATACTCACCCACTGTGCTCCAAAAGACCCGTTGAAAACAGTTTGATCATACTACGAAAAAGTAAAAATTGTTTTACGCCAAAGAATTACTTACTATGTCCACATAAAATGTTTGGAAGCTCTTTATCGTGCAGTCTGAAACACGGGTAATTCGGGTATTACCAAAACCAAACAATAAACTTGCATTTAAAACAACCAGAAAGGGATGATTGTACTAAATATAGGCAAATTGGATTTTAACAGAGTTTAACAGTGGTTGGTGCCTTCGAAGCGCAGGGTCGTAGTTTATGATAGTTTCCAATTCATGATCCAAGTGGCGGAATATGGTCTCATTCAGATGTTAAACAAGTGCCCAATTATGGGGATAAAAACCTCTGCAGAGCGAGCTGTTGATCTAAGCAGTTTAAATCTTAGGGATTAGATGCGAAGGGCAGCCATTTAATTATTTATGACTTGATCGACATATTTCGAGAGTAAATTGAAGCTGACTCAAATAAAAGACTACTTTGAAAAAGATCTGCCAAATTAGAAAAAGTAAATGTATAACTATTGATATACGTCCTTTATCCTAATGAGTGTCTGGGCACGATTTCAGTATCTGCGGCGCCAAATTTTGATGACGCCATTTAATTAATATTGGCCTGAAACGAACGAATCTGCAATCCTTTTCCGCGAAATCGTAACGGTTCTCCAGATATTCAATGTCAAAGTTTGACATTTATATGGGGTAGTTCAGTTTTTAATGGGAAATTGGGGGTATTTTTACTACATATTGATGTGAATCAATAGCATTGCACCGAAAATAACATTTTAAACTTTATTTGCCTCCCTGTCTAGCAAATTTTACAATTCTTGCTCGCAAATATATTTCGACTTTTCATCTTATTAACATCTTTGCCAAATTGGTAATACTTATTATTCTAGTGGGACTTATTAAATTTAAAACGTCAATTTGATGCCATCGAACACTTTCCCCAATGTGTAAAGCGGAAATATCCCCCTTTTCTTATCAATTTACTTACTGGCTTCATAGGAAAGACAAACTTTGACATTGAATATCTGGAGAACCGTTACGATTTCGCGAAAAAGGATTGGAGATTCGTTCGTTTCAGGCCAATATTAATAATATAGCGTCATCAAAATTTGGGGCCGCAGATACTGAAATCTCCCCAGTGTCTGGGGCGTTTGTATTTCACCAGCTAATGCATGCAGAGACTAGACAGAGACTAGATAATATTCGAGTCGAAGCTACACCCAAAACTTCATTCAAAAGAAAGGGAATGTCGTTTGGGACCGAGTTATGGGATGTAAGTATGCATTTCTTTCTAAAAGTCCGGCGAGGTTACTACTAGCCCGAATAGACCAGAGATGGGTCCGAATAATACATTTATTAATCAGTTGTTTGAAAAGATGTCATTCTGGCAATCTTATTTAACGTACATCTCTAAATTAGCAGTTCCACTGCAGGAATTTTGGGGCATCATCTTTTACCATAACATGATGGTCACATAGCCATCGTACTGGGAAAACGCGATTCGACAATTAAGAGGTCGTCCTATGCCTCGTTCGTCAATATGTTGCACTGGGCGACTTGCGTTTAACTAAAAGAAAAACTATATCTTATATTGAAGGAGTTTAAAATTTTGTCGCCGTTGACAAAGAGGCAACGTATCTTGTGGCATTGGCTTCGCCCAATGGAATGACAACTTAAGATCATCCGTATCATAAAAGTATGGCTGGTGCCGAGCAATGACAGAGCAGGTACATCACCCTCTCTTTATCCTCACAACTTCTGCAGTAGTAATTTTGTGATGAAGCTGAGTCTAATGCTAGAAAATGAATAGACCCAGCAGCAGCATTGCATTGCTGACAAATATGCTGAATAGCAAAAATGCTGTTCAGCATTTTTGTCTGCAATTTAAAATGCATTGTGCTTGACATTTCGCGCTGCTGCTGTTGCTGTTGTTGCTTCTACTCTATTTGTACCATAAGTCTCCTGGCGAGCTTGATAATAGGACCACCATGTCCTGTTATGACCCTCATAACACTACAAATCAGCTTCCTGGTCAATGACAGTAGTGGGATAGAAAGGACGACGTCGACTCTTGACCAGATCATCTTTTGGTCATCTCGCGATCATTACCACTTTCGAAAAGCATAAACTGATGTCTGATGAGACACATTTGCTTCATGGATACGAACTGGTGGAAACTCCATGAATTGCTTGCATCTCATGGTAATGTACATTTTAAAAATATTATCACTACATCCACATTTTACAATATTGTAACGACAATACGAACATTTCTCCGTCAAGTCCATGGTTGGTATAAAATTAAGTTCTCAATAGTGCCAAGTCCGTACTTTCCTCTTTTTTTCTCGATTTTTCTTTGAAATTGTGACGATTGCTTGCCAGATTTTAATACAATTATCCTTTTGATAGTGTAAACTGCTTGAAAAGCTAAAACAATTTGCAAAAATAAAGTTATCGGAGATGGGAACGAGGTTTGAAATGTTATTTTCGCGTTTTCTATAAATGTTGAAAAATGGACTTAGCACTATTGTGCTTTAATGTATCGATATAAGCATATCCTCTTTTTTATGAATACGGCCCATTATATACGACGGAATAATGAAGCCAGTGGCGTATTTAGAAAATTCTCAAAGGGGGGGCACCGAGTACGGGGCAAATTTGTTACATAAAGTTTTGGTGTTGGGATACCCGAGAGCATCTACATAGGAAAAACATTGGCAAGACTGAGGGATCGTTGATCCTTGATTTAAGGCGAAACTCAAGGAGACCTTTTCAATAGACTTGAAATATAATATTTCAAGGTAGGTGGGTAGCTACCTTGACTTCAAGTGAGGTTGACTATAGAAAATTTCAAGGTCTCCTTGAGTTTCTCCTTAAATCAAGGATGCATTGACTCGTGAATATAAGTGATTTCAATGAAAAAGTGTGGAAATTACATTTATGTATTTTAATTTCGGCATTCTTTAGTTAAGGTATGTTTATGAATATGGGCCTGAAAGTCCTTTGCATTTCAGGTTTATTACACCAAAAGTTTAGTTTTCCTGACAGATCTTAGAATGACACTCATTAACTGCTTTTGGCTTTTCCTGAACCAAAATACGGAAGGCCTTAACCTTCAAGCGGGCGCGCAGGCGGTA
The DNA here is from genome assembly GCA_949715475.1 of Microchrysa polita. Classification (NCBI taxonomy): domain Eukaryota; kingdom Metazoa; phylum Arthropoda; class Insecta; order Diptera; family Stratiomyidae; genus Microchrysa; species Microchrysa polita. Next base: position 63,572,331 of record OX454418.1, on the reverse strand, counting down.
ATTTACCGCCCTGATCATATAAGCACGCATAGCTTTTCTCCCGTTGGCCGGATCGAGGTGGGAGAAGTATGTATTCTTAAGTCATACTGTTATACATATGATACAATAAAATGTTGGGTAAATTTTACCTTCCATACCTTCCCAGCGGAGCGGTCATCAAACGTTCGGGGATGGTATATTTTGGTATATACTTGTGTTCAAAATGAGTGTGCTCTGTGTAATATCACTGAAGTGACGTGCTTCGCTAAAACTGCAGAACTTGTTTTATTATTCACCAGATAATAGTTTTTATGGTGATAACTTATTTGGGACATGCTGTTCTTTAAATTTACCATTATTATGAGAATGGAAGTTGTACGGTTGAGCGCACATTGAGGGGGAAAGAGGAGGGCGGTAAATTACCGCCGCGCGCCCGGTTTTGTCACAAAATGATGCGCGCCCGCTTGAAGGTTAAAAAAATTTGCGTAGTGCAGTTCGAAGAAGCCTGAAGCCGAAAAGGGATTTTACGAATATATACTTAATTGGCTATGGAATTAATGCAATGACCAAAGAGACTGTTTCCATATGACAAAACGGATTCCAGACGGAACACTTTTCTTTGGAAGAGAAATTTCATACATCGTCCGAAATTCTGCCAAATTTCGGCCAAATTCCGCCAAAAAGTGGTTTTGCTTACTTTTGAAAGAAACAGAAGAAAAGCTGATACAACAAATTTTAGTGGACATTGTGGTCTTGAATTCCATGGCAAGTTTAAGCGAATTTGAATGCAAAATTAGGATTTACTGAAAAAGAGGCCTTTATATGTTTTGTCAAAAATCTAGTAACAGATTCCGTAAAATCGTAACAAGTGCCGAATAATATTTTACAGGTACAATCCAGAATACTACACGGCTGTAAATTTTGGTGTGAACCGGGAATAAATTTTATAAATAAAATAGTACAACTCCTATCTATTCCAAAACATCAATCAAATTTGACCCTTTTCAACTTATAATTTTAGTTTATTCGAAAATTATATTAATTATAACCGCTACAGAATAAAACTATCCAAATACCCTTTTAATATTATACATTTTACACCGTTCGGGATAGAATAAATTGCATTGAATGTTTTTTTAGCATAAAAGGGTAGAATCAATCCTACTATGTTATCAAATCTACACTATCAACGCAAGAAATCCATTCAACCTAGAAATCAATTGATTTGTAGTCTGTCTGGTTCAGTGAACAGCGCGCTTGCCTACAAATCACAGAATTGTGGATTCGAAGCCGACTGTACTCGTATTCCAATTTTTATTTTTTTTTCGCGCGGTTTGTATAAATTTGCTTATCAATTTTATACTATTGAAGAGTAAAATTTTTATCAAGAATACATACTTAAGTTTTTATATGGAAATGTATGAATATATTTTTTTATAAAAATTACACCAAAATTTTCAGCCGTGTAGGAACTATCCGTGGCATAGAGCCGGGAAGTGATCAATCGATTAATTAAAATGAAGCAACAAAAGTAACCAGGAAGGTATGATTGTTTGTTGATTCCATATGTACTACACTAGCTTCAAATCTATAGTATCTGCAATACCTTTTAAAACGATTCCTAGATGGAAAGCTGAAGCAACATGCTTTAACAAATCAATTGCAAAATAGAAATGAGAAGTAATGGCTACGATGATGTTTATTTCGTGAAAATTGAAGCATTGAAGAAAGTACCTCAGGCAGGGCACCACAGACACCGAACCGTAGGAATTCGAAAATGTAGCTAAAAATGCTTTCCCACCAAAACACTTAAATTTTTAGCATTTTAACAGAAAAGAGAAGCATCTGTTATAAAGACCATTACAGCAGCCCAACACGAATTTACGGCCAAATTAAAATACACAAATACACAAGCCCGATCGAAAAATCAGACCGATTGTTTCAAATATTTATCAATTCAGCGGCTTCCAAGATATCGATACCGCAACAACATCTCCTCAACTTATATCAACATAAGATGGGGTCACTTCACACATGACGAGACTTTCAATAGTAGTCCTTGTTTCCGAACAGATTCATGTCAAGATTGGGCAACGTTTCATGGCCACCTCGTTGCCTCGACTTAATCATAGCTTGTACTTATTCTCTGAGAGTTCTTGTTCTTGAAACCACGCGTCTATGAAAATAAACTCAACCCGTTCGAAAAACGGAAAGAGTTCATCAACGAGGAGATCTGGCGAATTGAGAAGATGATTTGATGATAATGTTTAGAAAAAGATTTTCAAAGTTTAGTAATAGAAAAGCTCAAAATAAAAAGGGAACATTTGGTACTGCAATTTTTAGTATGGTGTGAAAAAAGTTTGATGTACTCACAGGGGGGGCACGTGCCCCCTGTGCCCCCCCCCCCCCTGTAAATACGCCACTGAATGAAGCGATTAATTCACCGTGCCAAACGCCGTCGACAAATCGAGAGCGACTAGGATAGTTCGTTTGCACGGCTTAGGTTCATTAAAGAGCTTGGACGTGATCTGGTCGAGTGCAGTGGTGGTGCTGTACATTTTCCTAAAGCCGTGTTGACGATTCGCGAGATCTACGCGTCGTAAGTATTGGTAATATCAGCGACTCAAGTATTTTGGCTACAGGGGACAAAAGCGTAATGGGACATATGATTCTCCAAGGTTGTGTTCTTTTCCAGGTTTGGGCAGTGGAATAATGCGGCCTTTCTTCCAATACTCTGGTGTGATGAAAGTTTGTAGGAATAAGTTCATCCTTGCGGTGATCTACTCTAGGGCTGGTTTATCAAGGCGCTTGAGCATTATCAACGCAATACCGTCGGGATCAAACGCTTTGGAACTGTTTAACTCGAAACGGAGGGTGTTGGGGAGGAAACGGACTTATTCGGACTCCGGAGGCCATTTTACTTACATATTGATCACCAAAAATGGTGTCAGAAGCAGACCATTTGTTTGGTCGAACATTGTTATAGTTAATAGAACTACCTTTTAGGAGAACATCTTCTGACATGTTTTTCAATTCCTTAGAATAAGAAGTATATAGAATTATCTAAAATGATATTTTTTCTACCTCTACTCATTCCATAAGCATTATAATTGCCCGTCAATATTGCACAATACACAAACACAACCGCAGTGTATGGACTTTATGATGTCGGTGAACTTTTTCTCAAGTCTGATCCCAACATCCAATTGTTACGCCAATCGTACGTATCATGTTGTACTCAATATGCAAAAACATAAACAATTCTCGTAATAATGAGTCTGCATGCAGAATGTCTGTTCATTCAGTTGTGATCACCATATACCGGTGGACCATATGATTATGTGTTACATGTGTAAATCAAAACATTCTATTAATAAATTGTAAACAAGTGAAAAGCCGGCTAGCAACAACTATGTCCGCGAAATGCATAGACATAGTATGTATACTGGCCGCACAGAACATATGTAGCTCAACAGTGCTTCGGGCGCCTCAATGCCTATAGTAAATCACAATTTTGTAACTACTCGTACGTGTTACGGACAGTTCAGTGAAATGTAATGTTCCTCATCTATAATAAATTTTTCCCTTTTTATCGGTGTGAAATAAGATAGCGATTGAAATAACCTGCATTGGGAAAGTGCATACACGAAGTAAATTATCTTGGAGCGAAATTGAGCGACTCGACCGAAATGCAAATATGGTGTACGTATACATTACTAAAAGAATTATATAATAGTCAATTCGCTCCAAAGCTTACACATGGAACGTTTTGGAATAATTAGCTCCATGATATTATGCACATATATAATATGTGAGTTTACCGGGTTTTCTCCTACACGAAGATGAAGTTATGTGTATGATAAATATTTCAGTATGTTGGTTACACAGGAAATGAAAGAAGTACTTAATTTGATTTTTTTAAATAATTGTGAAAGAGTATATAATATTTATAATAGGGTCATCCAAATGTCGTGCACACATTTCATTTCTTAATAAATCAAAAATTGTTTGAAACTTTTCGGTACTGTTTTCTAGAAATGAAAACTGCATCACCATAGAATTTTACTAAAATTATCATTCCATTCTTGTAGCGACACCAGGGCACTGAGCGGGTAGAAAAGGGAAGTTTATGTTTGATACGTCATGAATCCTTCAGGCGTTTACGCTCATGGTGCACTCGAGTCCTCCCCCTCCGTTTGATCGTCAGTTATATTGAACTAACCACGTTTCGTACCGTTTCCTCGTTGGGGATGAAGCTGTTGTAAACAAACGTGTAAAGCCTCTAAGTAGGTGGCTCCGCATAACACGAGCCTCAAAGGGGCTAGTTGGGTGGAATGGACATCAATACATAAACTACAAAACTAGTTTGGGAATTGATGTCCATTTTCTCCACCATACGACCCGACTGGCATTGCATAATAGTAAACGGAAGGAACCATTCGGTAGTGAAAAGCAGCGCTAACCGTTGGTTTAAGCCGGAGAGTAATCACAGGTCAAACGAGCCTGCGACATCCACGCCGCAACTAGACATTAGGCTTTACCTTTAAGGTAGCCAAAGGAGGACGTATGCTTTTGAGTAGTCTTTAGCGAAACGTGAACCTTGGGGTTGAGTTTCTGAAGAAGAGGGGAGGAAATTCCCATTCAACTTCGTAACATCGTGTCCATAAAATCGCCGGAGATCCGGAAAGCCCGAGAGGTTAAAGCGACCATGCCCCTCCTTACCCAGTTATTTTAACCCCTAGTCGAACAAAGCTTCACCTACAGTTTGAACTACAGTTTGCCTATAAAATTACTCTCAATTCTACGTGGATGAACCACGTACAATTAGATTTCACAAGACGATTAGCATTGGTTCCAATAGTTGTTGGCCCTTTAAGAAGACCCCAGTGCTTCATCTATCTTTTAATGTTGGTGACTATTATATTTTCGCCAGAGTTCGAAAGATCCGTGGGATATTTTTTCTAACCAGGGTATATTCGTATCCTGACAAAATGAGTTCCAGAAACTGCTTCATCAAATAGTGCACCGAAGTAACGAAATAGTTTCCCGTTTTGATCCGGAGTCAGCAAACGCAGTACCTACCTATTTTCCCGATAGCTTAGACATGAATTTTTAGTATTCACCTGTATCCAGCTGTTATTATCCTATATCATGTACCGGACATTATAGGATCCTGCTTGGTAAATTTAACGCTCAATACAATCTCTCGGCAACGATGCCAGAGGTATAGAGATCGCGCTATAATTAGACCCATTAGATTTCATCGCTGACCCCTGCTATAGTTCACCTGACGTAACTATAGCGAGCGTGAGCCTGATAAGTAAAACCTACTACGGCTCACCCCTCTGACGCATCTTATCACCATATTAAGTATTTAAACCTGCCGAGCTGATGAAATACGTACGGCGTACGTTTATCAACCATACATGACAAATTAGGAGTGTTTCACTGCATTAAATACGGCATAGTTCGTCGTGCTACCCACTTCAATAAACGCTAGGGAGGCCTAAGAAGAACGTCATTGTCAAAGTAGAGCACGCCTCATTCTGGCAGGACATATTCTTAAAGTTGCCGCAAGGTTGGCCGACAAACAGCACAATTTAAGACGCGTTAATCTGGTCGATCCCAGAATCAGGAGCTAAACTCCGAAATTAAGCGACAGGTCAACAGGTACAAGAATGAAAAATGGAATGAGCATTTCGAAGGCTGCGATCTTTCAACAGGTATCAACGCTCTATGCTAGCGTCCGGGCCCTGTCACATCCCGCCAAAGATAAGGATGACGTAGTCATTAAATTCGCCGGGAAAACTAAAGCGATTCCCAAACTCTGCGCGAGCTTGTTCAATAAACAGTTTATTGAATACCCAAATACCAAAATACCCAACCTAACAGTTGACACACATTCCTCACGGACAGAAGTTTGAGCAACTATTAGGAATACTAAACACTCTAAGGTTATTGGATTAGACCAGATGGCATTTCACTGGGCATGCTCAAACATTTTGATCATCCCGCCATCGATACCTTACAATAACTTTCAACTTGTCGATATCCTCGCTTGTCATCCCTGAATTCTGGAAAAAGGGGCCAATTATCCCTCATCTAAAACCCGGTAAAGACGCAAAACTCGCCGAATCCTAAGCCTCAACCGGAAAAATCCCTGCGACAGAACCGTGTGGCTTTCGACCTATCGTAAGCTTTCGATACGGTCATGCATTCTACGTTGCGTACCAATCTCCTAAATCTGCATATTCCTATGGGAGGCTAGATGGACTGCCATTTATCTAGCTGGGAGGCAATCCTACACAGAATATCGAAGCAATTATTCAAAGCATATGAGAATTCCTCAGGGTAGCGTACTCTCTCTTACATTGTTTAACATCCCCTGGCGGGCCTTATGACACCTTCCCAAGGTATTGAATTTATTTCTTATGCGGTTGATTTCACTGTACTTATCGTACTAAAATGGTATGTGTGCTCAAAAAGCCCATGGCATCCAGAGCATTTGTCCGAACTGCGGTGGTGCGCTTCATGATATGGACCATATGTTCCAATGCCCGCTGAACCCACCAACCTCACTTCGAGGGCATTATGGGACAACTCTCAACTTGAGACAATAGAGCACTGACACAACGCACATAACGGGTCACATGTTATAGGAGACTTGGTTTTTGTACATACTTTTGAAGAAAACTCTGTTTTATATGAGCATTTCTTAACGAAAACACAACCTTTGTGTTTTTAACGATTTTTTCTTAAATTTGGAAACAAAAATAAGTTTCAGAGCGCCATTGGCGAATCTTAGCGTAATTTATGCAAATTTTGAAGATGTTTGGCAGCTCCTTGCTCTTGTAACAACAAGTAGCTCTGAGACGATTTATCATAGAATTTGCTGCAATAGGAGCGCTATATCCGAGGCAGCTTGTCCATAGACCAACCAATCACCGAAAAGCTCGAAAGACAGACAAATGGATTGGTATTGCCATGTTCAAAGGCGTCCGCCTGAGAACCCCGCATAGAAAGCGATATCAATGGAAGTTCCACTTGATGGACCCAAGGCCAGAGGCAGACCGAAGAACACCTGGATGTGTCAAATGAAAAAGCAACAACAACGCATTGGTCTCGGCGATGACACGATCCAAGATAGAAATATGCTGAGATATTACCGCCAAAACGGGCGATGTGCCTACACCGCAGGTCGAGCAACGCGAAAACATGGGGCGGTATAAAGAACGAGGCAAGGAGGAAGAAGAAAGGAGCATTTTTATAAAGGCAACACAAATATCCTCGATCACAGTGGGATTATAATCCACGCTCCGGTTATTCAGATGTGGAGTTTCGTGTTTACCCATTGAGCTACCGTAACTTAAACTTAGCTTTGACGTAACTTACATTTTTGGGATTGGATAACCAAAAACTCTAATTGGATAACATGTTCATACGATTGCAAATAAAAATTATGGAAAAAACAACATTGGGTATTTTTTTCTTAAGAACATAAACGGCGCCCGGTCCTTATTTCGAGCCCCCTACATCGTGACACTGAAACTTCTATCGCGTGCTTATTTAATTTGTTCACTTCTATATTCACCGAACCAAATTAAAAATATATTTTTTTTATTTTGCAGAGAATGGCGGCGGATAGTGATGGTAGTTTAACTGCAGTCGTCATTTGTGAAGGCAATCTCCATGACCCCGAGTTTCCACGTAAATTTCGGCATATATTGGCCAAGCTAAAATATATTCTCCAACAACCGAAAAAGTCGAAAAAGCTGAAAGTAAATAAGGTACGTGGGTCACAACGGAATCCATGAATAGATAAATAAAAATTTGCTGTTTTGATTTTAGGTGGAACCATGGAACAGTGTGCGCGTCACCCTTTCCATACCAAAAGAGGCGGCTGCTCGATTACGACAGCTTGCGTCCGAAGGAAGCAACGCCTTAAGAGCGTTGGGTATACTGTCCGTTCAGCTAGAGGGCGATTCTGTGATATCATTAAGGCTTGTAGGTCAGGATCTGATCCTAAGGACAGGTGAGTAATCTTTGACACTTGGCATTTGGTCAATGGTTGAAACTAATGCTATTTTTTCGACAGATAACACTACTACGGGACGTGTGCAAGAGGCTGGTTCATCGAACACAACACTAAACGATCTATCACAAATATTGGGTAGTCGCATGCAACAAACGACAGCTGGACCGTCGTCGTGTTCCACACAATCAATACCACCTACACCATCGCCGAGTATATCGGAACCTGTAGCGGGGCCCTCAAATCGCAATATTATGCCACCAAAAGCTGTCGTGGTGCCGGTTGGCATCAGCGCTAGCAGTAGTAGTGGCAATAGTGCAAATGTCGTCGGTGGACAAATTGCCGTGAATGGACCGACCACGACATTTGATAAGCCTCCACTATTCAAATCGCCCAACACCGTCTGTCCAATGGATGGCAAATTGCCGGTTCCGCCTCTGACGAACATTGCCGCGGAAAGCCACGAATATCCATTTGAGAGTATGACTCAGGCACGGGTAATACAGAGGCGAGAGAATACAATGGCTGTTGTTGCGGCACTGGATGCTGGTGCTCAATCGGCAACAACACCAGTTGTTGGCAATGCACCACTCGCTATTGGTCAAACGCAGCAAGTAACACCGCCGCCTCTAACGATACCGGTAGCTGGCCCGCCATCCGACTCGCTGACTCAACAACAGTCCACGCAACAGATTGTGAAATCGCCGTTTATGCAACCACCTCCCCCACCGTATCCGACTGCAACTGGAACGCAGCATCCCATGAAAGTTGCCCCGCTGGCAGTTTCGCATCCACTCCAGCAGCAACAGCAACAACAGTCGAATGCGATTACATTGTCAAATAATACGAACGCTTTGTCGTCTCCGCTTCTCGTGAACCTTCTTCAGAACGATGGAGTGAATCAAGTTAAAGTTGCGCCTGTTGCATCGTCATCGGTAATCTTGCAATCATCGCAAACGTCGACCGCATCGCCGATAGTTTCGAATCTACCGAATCATGCACATCCCGACGGTGTCTTACTTCTTAACAATAGTAATAGCAGTACGGATAGCAGTAGAATTAGCATAAGTCCTTCGATTCCAGTGCCTTCGCCATCACAAACGATTTCGAATATTCCAAGCAATGCAATGGCTGCATCGTCGACTGGTGTGCCGCAGCCGGGAGTTGGTGTTTTGAGCCAGAACATATTGGGACCGCCCATTCAACAGACAAATATGCCGGCGGGAATTCGGGTGCAGCAGCAACGATTCGCACTTCCTCCGCAAGCGGCTCAATCGCAAAGTCCCACAGTTCAGCATCTTATGCCGCAACATCAAATTATTCACACTGGTGCTACGGGTGTACAAATACAGCGGATTGCTACTCAACCGGGACAGCAGGTCATGCCAGGCGGCATGGGACCTGTGCCCGGCGTTAATCAGGCAACATTTCGCCATCCGCAACAACAACCATCTCAACACATTACAATACAACAACAGACGTACTCAACAGCACCTCCCGCTCAATCGTCGCCGCATCCGAGCCTAGTGAATCAACCGCCGCATCAGCAACAGCCTCCCGTTTCACAACACCCCGTTCTCGCCAACAATTTCAATCATCCGCGGTGGCCATTCAAACCAATGGATTCGGCTACAAAATCAAGTTTCCAAGAATTCGCCCGCTATCAAATGCAGTATAATTTGCAACAAGAAATGAACAGCCAATCGACAATACCGCCCAACGTCAATGCACATCAAGCCGGCGTTTCGGCGCCTGGTGGCGTGTCGGGTATGGGAGCAAGTGGAACAATAGCGGCCGCAACAGTTTCGCAACCCGGTGACAAATCTGGCATTTCGGATGCATTGGGTTTGGGTAGCTACTTGGATGAGCTTTCTAAAACAGATTTAGATTCGCTTTTGCTTCCGGGGCTAAATGACCTCGAAGCGGCTCTGGAATTGGATGGAAAGAATGACCTGGAATCTCTTCTAGATGCGAAAGATCTCGATTTGGATCTGATTGATCAGGATGGCTCGACCACTGTTCTATCGAGCACTGTTCCCGCTCCTGCGCGTCCAATGACAATAGGAATGCAACCGCCAGCGATTTCGACTGCACCCGCGGCGGCTTCGGTAATGTTATCACAACCGCCTGGCCCGGGAATGCAGCAAAATAAAATCAGCCGCCTGGCTGACACTCATCAAAAGAACTCATTCGTAAAAAAGGATCAAAAACCAAGTGCCACAAGTGGTGGTAAGGAGAGACAGTACTTGATAAATCCGCTAACGGGAGAGTTGGAACCTATGCCGAGTGATGAGGAAAGCGATCCAGATGATCGTGCTACCGACAATATGGACGTCTTCAACGAACTTAATTCAGAAGTGTCCAACTCATTGTTTTCGGATGACGACAATTCGTGTAGTACGGCCTTTAGCAAGACCTCCGATCACAGCGACACGGAACGATCGACGAACTCGGAAGCTTCGAGTCGATCCAAGTACTCAAAGTCGAAGAAAGAGAAGAGAGAATCTTCTTACAGTAGCAAGAAAAGCAAGCCAAGCATAAAGAACAATTTGCTCCGGGAAAAGTTACAACAGGGTATAAAAGACAAAATCAGTGGCAAGTCAAAACCGCCCAAGGAAAAGGTAACTACAAAAGCAAAACTCATATCGATCGATGGCAAAGATTCGCCTTCTGAAAAGATAAAGCTACGACTAAAGTTGGAAAAGTCGGAACCAGTTTCGCCTGCCTACAAGGTGGACGTGAGCTTTGTGCCATCGCCAAAGCGTGCTCAGACACTTCCCAGTGCAACATCCGGCTCAATATCGAACTACTCCTCGTCGTCACAATCGTCTCTCTCGATTACGCCCAACTCGAGTCCGAGCTTTAATTCCCAGCAGAGTTCGGGACATGTGTCATCCTCGGCGTCAAACCACGCGTCGAGTCAATCACCGCACGGCGAAGAGCTTCGTGTCCCGCCTTTACACATCAGCTTACGTGGGAAAAATTCGATTATCATAAAAAATTCGAAAAAGGACCGAAAGAAATCTCAAAGTGGCGGCGAGGAAGACGAATCGTATTTGAAGAAAAATCAACTGAAGCGAAATGCCACCGGCTTTGACGAACAAACTGCTGTTGTAAATCGTTACGTTGTGACGAACAACGAGCATTACAATCATTTGTCGAATAGCATAAGCATTAAGCCGAGCAGTCAGGGAAAGCCCATAACAAGGCCTTCATCACATGAGGAGTATCCAGTGAGCAATAGCTTCTCCAAATCGGTGCTAGAGAATGGTGAGGAGGCAGATAAAATAGTGGTAAATAAACGTAATGCGGATGCAGCAACAGTGGTGAGTCAAAATGGAATGATTGTTCCGGAAACGAAACGACGGCGGATGTCACAAAGTCAAGAACACCAACAGCAGCATTCTCAGGACGATAAGAGTGGCAACTTGGATGCGCATATGCATGTCCAGGCTCCAATCGGTTCGACGAATGTTGGAACTATCCCCGCCCACTCGTCGCTCTCAAAAAACCCGAAAGGTTCCAATAATAATAACAATAGCTCCAATTTCATAAACAAGATTCACAAGACTTCGATAAAATCGGGTAAACCGTTGGTGGTCGTTAAGCAGAGCAAGTCACCTCCTAATAATCCAGTCAAAGACCCAGGAAAGAGTCCTCCTGTCACTACAGCGAGCTTAGAGTCAACGAGGAGTTTACAGCCCACCATGTCCACTACACCATCAGCCAGCCAACTGAACTCATCATCAACATCCAACTCAACCGTCACTCTATCAGCGTCAAGCGCCAGCATAAGCTTAATTACATCAAAATCGCAGAAGGACTCTGCTGAAGCTGTCTCAACGGTGGCATTATCAAAGACAGCAATAACCTCATGTCTACTACCGCAAGGGAGTTCTGACGCCATAAGTAAGGAGAAGTTCAAGCAAAAGCTCTTGGAATTTCAGATCACTGAAGTGAAAGATGAAACGGAGAAAGAGAAAGTCATTTCTGTCGTTCCAACTTCCAAGAAAGATAGCGAACGAAATAGCATGTCGACGGACCCATCGCCAGACGTGACAGAGGTTAAGGCTAGCACTCCGCTGACGCCACTGGAAAATCCATGTGTACAAGAGTCTCCCGTTAGTATCGAGAAATCTTCATCCGCAACGGTTTCAACTCCATCGTCAAACGTTCGGGAGAGTCCTGCGAATGAGCCGCTCGGCGGTCAAACATTTCAAGAGGCAGATTTGAAAGAAGAGATTCCAGTGGCGGAACAACAGCCCAAACCAACATCGCATAGCGGTAATCCCTCCTCACTTGAGATTGGCTTGAACATCTTGAACAATGGTGGCGGGAATAATAATGCACGCAATTCGCCTGGCTCACAAGCCCAAGGCGAGGACAGTGGTATCGAATCGATGGATGCACTCTCTGAAAAGAGCCCACATCAGTCGGCTAGCCCGCAGCAGGGGGACTCAGCTCAACCGCATCAAATGCCGGCCAAGCGAGTTGTTGAAATTGTTCATACGAAAATCGAACAGAAAATCTCACTTGCGGTGAAAGATGAGCCCGAAGACGAAATCACAAATATTCACGATATCGAGGCGGCTTTGGCGAAAATGGAGGGTATAAACGACCATTTTTTATCGGAATGTGAGAGTCCCAAGCTCAATGGGGACCACTCCATGAAAGAGGAGAGCTTACTCGAAAATCTCACGGACGAAAAAATCCTGATGTGTGCCGTTAAAATGGAGCATGCTGACGAGCTGGCCGCTATTATGGGTGGCACAAGCAGTGGCAAATCGTCACCAGTTTTATCTCCGCTAACGGATACCAAGCTGGAACCGCGAGACCTTAACGAAAATAAGGAAATCAGTTCGAATATTTCACTTGAGAGACAATTAATCGACGAATGCTGTAAAAAGAGCTTAAAGCCAAATACAAATGTGAAAGAAGAAGTCGATACAAGTACTCGAATGCCCTCGCCAGCCAAAAAAGCGGATGAGAATACTTTCGAAGAAAATGTGATACAAACAGCAACAACAGCTGCACCATCGTCGGGTGAAACGGCGGAAGCGAAATCGTCGTCTATAAGAATTAAGTCACCCGAGTCCTCGATGACAGCAATTAAAGAAGAACCCGCAACCGTTGTAGATGTTTCGCCGTGTATTTCAACGTCATCGCCGCTTGAATGCGATGTGATCTCAGAAACAAATGATAAGTCTGTAGTAGATATAAAGGAAATTCTTACGCCAATTTCTATCGAAATTCCCACACAATCCGATCCGGGTGCACCGCGAGTGAGAACACGTGCCAGCAGTAAGCTAGAGAGCCCTCTAGATGCTCCCAAACAGAGTCCTCAGCTAGACTCACCTGCGACAGCAAATAGTCTAAAATCAAATTTAAGACTTTCGGCAGCCGCCATAGACAAATTAAGTCCCAAAGTGAATGCGGGTAAAGGAGCGGGTAGTACAACAGTGACGGGTAATAAACGAAAACGTCAAGGATCGGAGAGTTCTACGCAGTCGTGCGTAAGTGACGATACGTCTGGACGAAGTGGCGGCTCCAGTGCAAAGCGAACGCGTCCGAATTCAGCCAACTCGGTAACAGCCAACCATGCAGCTCATGAAAACGCCAGTTCAACAACTGGCAAATCAACAAACGCGACGAACAAAAAATCAAGCGGCAGTGGAAAAAATAAGAAATCGCCAGATGAATCGTCTGATTCGGATGAGCCATTGATCGAAGTAGCTGGGAAGGTGCGCGGCTCGAAAGGGTCCGGTTCAAAATCATCTGAGAACAGTGATAACAAGGTGCTACGAAATCATCGGGCATCATCTCAGCACAGCCGTAAGTGAACGTAATTTTTTTCGAAGTAACTTAATTTAACTTGACTTTCATCACAGGCACTACAACATCTCATTCCACATCATCCGCGAATTCCAACACCGCAACTCATGCCACAACGCAAAGTTCGGTGCCAACAAAGACAATCAGAGGTGCAAGCGCCTCACATCCAAACACGTCGTCGACGTCGTCGTCCTCTGCCACTGCTCACAGCAGCAGCGGCAGCACGATTGCTTCTTCAAATAGTCACAACAATACGTCGCAGAGCAACACTCATTGTACCAGAGCGAGTAGTGCAACATCAGGTGCAGCAGCTGTATCGTCCGGAAGTGCAGCCTCCACGACAGCAGCTAATAGTGTAAATGCTCATCCACCGACAGGAACGAATGCGCTGTCTGGACAACACCAATCGACAACTCAGACATCAACTGTACAGGATGATCGGCCGCGACGAAGTGTAAGAGCAAGTGCGGCCGCCAACAAAATCATTTATTCGCGAAGCGGTGGTATCACATCAACGGCCAATCATGCGAATAATGTTAACGCCAATAATGACGCTAGCAACAAGACGGGATCTGGCAATACGAAAGGTACAAGTGGCAATAGTGCAACAAGTAGCGATGGAGTGGAACCGCGACGAAAGACACGAAGTGCAGGTGAGAGACGATATTTTGGTTTCTCGATGTTTCAGATATATCGATAGATTTGGAGTAAATTTCTAAAACTCAAACAGTCTAAATTTCGTAGAATGCTATTTGCACGCTCCTTCCCGAAATGAACATATTTAAACCGAAACGTCTTGCGTTTCAAACAGATGATGTAGCCTTTTATAAAAATAATATAGCAGGCGCGACAATCCAACGTTGGACTAAGGCCGCAGGATGTGTTAGTGACATCCTATTTCTAAGATCTTATCTGCTTTTTGTTGAGGTAATGAGATCAGCATCACGCTCAGCAGTGTTATTTATCCCCATAAATGGGTACTCGTTTAACATCTGAGTGAGATCATAGTCCGTCACAAGCTCGTGAGTTCGAAAAACACCATGGAACACGGTGAGATTCGAACTCATGACCCTGTGCACCGAAGGTGCGCACACTAACCCCTAGACCAGCCAGACTACATGTAGCCTTTTATACTCGCAGTAAATTCGTAATTTTTTTGACAATTCACACACCTAATACTGAAGCACACTTCAAAGAAATGGAGTGATCCTTAGGACCAACCAAATCAGAGCACTAGAACTTTTGTCTAGTGCCTTATTTTATGATAGCTGGCCTTTGTGAAAACTGGCTTAAAGACATGGCAAATACGAGGGCTGTTCGATAAGTCATGGTTCTAAGATAAGAGTGCAGCCATTGCAAACATGGCTTTGATGTTTGACAACTCCTACTTATTTAGGAAACCTGATGAATTTATGATGATGTGATGATGCGTTTCATAGTTCTTGTGTAACAGGCAAGTCGGCCGCATGCATGATATTTTGCAGAAGGTTCATGACAGCTCCAGAGCTTTGTTTTCCGTTATTAGTTTCTGCACGAACGGGTTCAAACGTGGCAGAGTAATAACCAACAACTAACCACGCAGTGGTTCACCAGAATCGTCAACTGAGCACTTTGAGCAAGTGTTTTCTTAAGTGAAATTTTTTCGCCAATTGGTGATCGTAAAAGAAGCATGGATTCACCACGTAATGGTTTCAAGCAGTAGTCGAAACAGTGGAGGTTTAAGATAAATCGGATCAGAAGCTGAAAATCCTGCTCTATTATGATTTTTCAATATTCCCAATTTATCTTTTAATTGTTAAAGTTTTTATGCGTATCTCTGTATACTGATAGTCAGGCTGCAATTCGATCACTCGAGTCGGTACTGATCGCATCAAAAACTGTTGAAAAGTGCCGCCTTGTTCTTAAAGAGATGAGTCGCTTTTTTAACATAACACTATGCTGGATGCTGGGTCACTGTGGATTTGCAGGCAACTGCTGTGCGGACCATCTAGCTAGTACTTCACTAGCTGGTAGAACTGAAGTCAACCGCGGAAGCATTGAACTGCAAATTGGCAATTAAAGCAGATTCTGAGCGCAGAACCAACGCAAGATGGATCAATGGTAGCACTTGTTCTACAACGAAGATGATCTGGAAAAAAATTAGATTTTATCCGCTCTACCATGCTATTGTCATTGGACCGGATGCATATTCGCAGTGTGGTCGGGGTTATAACGGGGCATTGTCCTATTGGGGAGCTCGCAAGGAAACTCAAAATTCCTCACAACGGCTACTGCAGAAGCTATGAGGCTGAAGAGGAAGAAGAGAATGTCACATGGTGTCACCTTCGTTGTGATTTCTCGGCTTGGCTGAGAAACGTTTAAGGTTTCTTGGTTGTAGGTACTTTTACGATCTGGATGATCTCAGAGGTGTGAGCCCAATACAGATCGGTAAATATATTGCCAGGACACGCTGGTTCCAAACAAATATTTGAATTTTGAGGCTCTCATTGACGGTATCACATTGGACCTATCACTGGTCTAAGTGCGCTGGTCTCACTTCCGGCGGCCCCTTACCATACCTAACCTAACCTATCATATCTCTCTCTCTTTTGACATATGGGTGTAAAATGTACTGTGGTGTCTCTGAATCATTCTGTATTCCCGAGCATGCCAGCATTTTTCAGGCTGAAATGCTTGCAATCATGAAGGTCTGCCACGTACTCGGAAACATTAGAAGACAAATTTTCTCCCATTATATCACGGATGCAAGTTACAATTAGCGGAATATTATAACTTGTGCAAGCTGAGGAAAATCAAATTAGGGAGCTCCACAGGATGGGGTACTCTCCCCTACTTTTTTTAACATCTACATGTCCGGCCTTCCTACACCACCGGAAGAAATTGAGTTGATTTCCTACGCGGACGATTGCACCGTGCTCGCCAAAGTGGTGGATAAGGATGAAATGCGCCTCCAAATTAATCGCTATCTTGAACGATTACAGGCATTCTTCCAAAGCCGAAACCCTGCCATTCCTGCGTCTAAATCTTCTGCGACATGTCTCACCACCTGGTCGGGGGATTGTAGGTGGGAGGCTGATGTACGTATAGGTATTGGTAACAATTCTATTCCTACTGTAGCTAACCCAAAGATTCTCGGGCTTGACCTGGAGAACATGATGACATCAGGCACGCGGCATTTGTTTGCGAAAAGATGCGCAGTAGGAATAAAATCCTCAAGGCACTAGCTGGTAGCACCTGGGGCAAGGATAAAGAAACATGTTAGCGACTTACAAAGCGGTGGGTCCAGCAATCGCTGATTATGCAGCCCCAGTTTGGTCACATAGTCTATGTGATACAAACTGGTCCAAAATTCAGTTCTGCCAAAATGCTGCTCTACGCACAGCCACAGGGTGCCTTCTGATGTCTGCCCAGGATCACCTACATCAGGAGACACATTTGATGCCAATACATGACCACAATCGACTACTTACAAAACAATATTTAGTAGGTTGTTATCGAGAGGATAGTCCGGCTGGTCTAGCGGTTAGTGCGCGCACCTTCGGTACACAGGGTCATGAGTTCGAATCTCACCGTGGATCATGGTGTTTTTCGAACTCACGAGCTTGTGACGGACTATGATCTCACTCAGATGTTAAACGAGTACCCATTTATGGGGATAAATAGCACTGCTGAGCGTGATGCTGATCTCATTACCTCAACAAAAAGCAGATAAGATCTTGGAAATAGGATGTCACTAACACATCCTGCGGCCTTAGTCCAATGCTGGATTGTCGCGCCTGTTATTTATTTATTATTTATCGAGAGGATCATCCTAACCATGACCTTATGGACAAAATTCCCCCTCCACGTGGCCTTCGTGACCTTGAGAGAGAGGTCCAGGGTTACAAAAGGGATCTTTTCGATGAAGATTCATACCGGCATTCATTGCAATGATTCACACTGAGGAAGTGAGTAGGTCTATTGCGAGTTTAGGTACGAACAGAGTCCTCTCTGCGCTCCCACCACCTATTTCGCCTGAGGAGATTAGGCTCCCGAGAGCCACTAGAGTGACTTTAGCCCAACTTCGGTCAGGCTTCTGCTCACGCCTCAATTCGTATCTATCTCGGATAGACCCAAATATACCAAACGTATGCCCTAACTGCGCTGGCACGCCACACGATGTAGCCCATTTGTTTCAATGCCCAACTGCACCCACAAATCTCACCCCCCTCTCACTATGGGAAAACCCCATTGCAGCTGCCACGTTTTTGTCCCTGGAGATTGCGGACGAAAACGATGACGAACTATAAAACGAGTCCATATAGATACACAGCGGTTCACACCTTTCCGTACCGCTAAAAGAAGAAGAAGATTCATACCGGGTTGCCATTGCAATGATTCACACTGAGGAAGTGAGTCGGTCTATTGCGAGTTTAGGTACGAACAGAGTCCTCTCAGCGCTCCCACCACCTATTTCGCCTGAGGAGATTAGGCTCCCGAGAGCCACCAGAGTGACTTTAGCCCAACTTCAGTCAGGCTTCTGCTCACGCCTCAATTCGTATCTATCTCGCATAGACCCAAATATACAAAACGTATGCCCAAGTTGCGCTGGCACGCCACACGATGTGGCCGATTTGTTTCAATGTCCAACTGCACCCACTAATCTCACTCCCCTCTCACTATGGGAAAACACCATTGCAGCTGCCACGTTTTTGTCCCTGGAGATTACAGACGAAAACGACGACTAACTATAAATCGAATCCATATAGATACACAGCGGTTCACACCTTTCTGTACCGCTAAAAGAAGAAGAAGACACATACCGAGCCGCCGAGAGCCACCAGAGCAACATTAGTGCAACTTCGGTCGGGCTTCTGTTCGTGCCTCAATTCGTATATTTCTCGCATAAACCCGGAGGTTCAAAACATCTGTCCAAACTGCGCTGGCACTCCTCAAGATGTGGGTAATTTGTTTCAATGCTGCGCCCACTGACCTAACCCCTATCTCACTGTGGGAAAACCCTATCGCAGCAGCTTTGTTTTTGTCCCTTGACATCACGCAGGAAAACCTTAATCTCGGGTCCACATGGATGCACAGCGGTTTCACACCTTTTGGCACCGGTACAAGAAGAAGAACTTGTGCAATATCAATATTGCCGTTGCCGAACTTTGTGGTTTGCATTTCCCGGTAGCCCAGATGATGGGTCGGAGGTGAAAACAGGGGATCTGCTTCATTTCGTAAATTGCTCTGGACTTGAAATTGTACTTACCTTTACTGCCACTCCATAAACAGCGACGAACTGGTGAAAAATGTAATGTAATGATCAAATAATAGTCCATGAGAACAATATCCAGCTGTGAAAATAAGTCAAGAAGTACCCTCTCTCGCCTATCACAGGTTTTTTTTGTTTTCGAGTCCTGCACTAGCCCGTCCAGAAATTGTTCGAAGTCAGCGTTGTTCCATTGTGGTGGAGCGTAGCAACTGTACACATAAAAATATGCATACTAGGGCCAAGCACCCTCTTGACCATGCATCCCTCGGCGCATGCTGATCCACCTTGGATTCTCTACTTTCTACTACTTGGCAATGATTTTGATTCAACTGCAAGAAGTTCCGATACAGTGGACACTCCTTCGGCCTCTGGCTTTCAATTTGAGGCCCTTAATGATAGTTTTAGTCCATACATTTAAACACAACAGTTTACATTCAAACTAGCATTAACAATATGTTTATTTTCATATTTCAGCCGGTGGTGAAGTAACCGAAGGACGACGTCGTCGCGGATCTCGTGATAGTAAGTGACCAATCGCATGCGTCTCAGCTGATGCGGTTTGTGCAATATCTAGTCCGTTTTTGGCCGGGACGCATACTCTTACAGTATCTAGCAATGAGGAGGATGATGATGAGGACGATGACGATATTTATCAATACGACAATGTTGACATAGTGGACGAAGAATACGAGGATTATGACGATGACATTGGCAGTCAAACGACCCAAATTGATATTGACGATCTGTTCAATTCGACCAGTCAGTTTGAGGTTGAGAGCTTGGATGAATCAGAGCAACAAGTGAATATTCCTCTTGGCACGTCGGACAATAACACGCAATACGTTCAACATTATTTCGATCAGTTGGACGATCACTATGAGAGACAGTTCAAGTATGTCGGTGGCTGTACGTCAAAGGAAATTAGGATGCCGGAAATTGAGCTGGACGATCAAATTGAACCGACTACCATTAGTGATTATGATGCAACGGATGACGAACCGTCGCCTGTAATGACATCCACAGACGAAGAGGACGACGAGGAACAGGATGATTCAAACGATGCCAATGATGATGATCATCAAGGGAATGATACGGCCAGGGTGGTGGTACGAAATATGCGCATTGAAAATACTTCAGACGATTTTAAGGATGCCGATGAATGCAGTAGCGTTGTCGTCGTCGGGGACGAGAAGGACGGTGAACAATTTTCTATGCCAATAGTAGCCATACCAATTTCAATTGTAAAGCGCTGATGGGAAGTAAAATATATGATTCAGTGTAAGCTAAAAACAACTTGACATTTCGTGTTTTCTATTATCATTTTCATTTTGAAACGTAACTTATGTAGCCCTTCAATACACAAAGTGATAAAAAAAAAATTTTTTCAAAATTTATGTATAAAGAAATTATCTTATAGATTCAGATTATAAAAAGGGTGCGACATAAATCACAAATAAATTTTAGGCGAAAAGTGTCTTAAACTTGGAAAATATGATTGCATGATGCAAATTTAAAAATGATTGTATGTATATGAAATTTAGTAATTAAGGAATCATTGCAACATAGCAAGAGACTTGTAAAAAAAAAACAATAATAACATGGTGATGATTACACAGAAAATTTTAAATAACATATTTTTTGTTAAGATTGAAAAGAATCATAATGAAAATGTACATGGTATATTTAGCATAGGAAATACGATTTAAGTCATATATTTTGCAAATTTCATTTGAAATTGATATTTTGGATTGAATTGTATCAATATCTTTGATGTTTAGTAGAAATTATGCTAATCAGCCTATGACGCAAGTTAAGATTTCATTTTACTTCAGTCAAAGGGTTGATGCATGATGAATTAATTTCCACTTGTCTTTTGAGTTTAATGGTTTCGTCGTTGTTACAATTTTATTGCGGTGTTTAGTCGAATGCCTATAATTGCACGATATTAATTAAATCCTCGTATCAGTAGACCCGAACAAATGACTTTGCATCTCCCCAATTAAAATCACTTTTAGATTCATATTCTTTTATGTGAATTCTTCGATGCATCAAGCATTTCTAAAGATAATACGGTTCCACTTCTTTGAACCCAACGAAATTTTAGTTTGCCTTATTGTTCACCAATCTCAAAATGACATTACATTGCGTCACGTCTCTCATCAGTTCAGCCATGATTTCAGCGACAAGCAACCGGACAACATTTTTTTCAGCGATTATCATATTGATTTGTCCCTACCACGCCGGATATCATAAAACTAGGAAAGTTAAATATGTATAATAAACAAACTTTGCTAAGTTTATTCTTTAACGTTTCCTCTTTACACCGATTAATATTACAAAGGTAGATCTATTTTAGTTGAATCCATGTAAAAATAGCATAAAGTTATGTAAACATCTAATGAGATATTAGAAAGTCGTAAACGGATTTAGTCTTATCACTTTTACTAAATATAATTTGTAGCTTTCATTTTCTTTTATGGAAATGAATTTCTTGTTATCTTTATCGGTATAGTAAGCATTTTTCTCTTCATTTATATGAATACAGTGTACATTATTTTGTAAAGCAGAAGAAAATACTATCTCGTAATATAATAATGTCCTTTTATGCATGTTCTCTTTATTCTTATTTTATCATTATTATTACTAAAATCTTAAATAATTTTATTTATAGTATATTTCATCCAAGCGAAAAGGTAAATTGACTTCTTTCACTTGTTTTTTTTTTACAATTTATCGTTTAAACAAAAAATGAAAAAATACAAAAAAATGCAAAAAAAATATGCTTAGAAATAAAAACAAATATATTTTTTAAAGTAGTCTTTAAGATATTTCACACATAACCATTATGAAAATAGAATGCATACATAAAATAAATAAATACAAAAAAAAACAGTATATGAGAAAAAATACTTTAAAAAATTTATCATTTTAAAATGGTAGGAATTATGTTAATAAATGAAACATCTAGCCACAGAGAGTAGTTATATATATGTATACATATATGAAAAAAAATGTGAGAGAAAGATATAAGTTTGTATATTTGTGAACATAAAATGAAAACAATATTGCATTAATAAGAATTCATATAATGATATGATGACATTTTATTATTTATTATTTACTAAGAAAGGAACAAAATAATTAAAATACACTATATATATTTAGAGCTATATGTTTTCTCCGTTTGTCCAACAAAAAAAAAAGAAAATGACTTTAATATGATTATTTGCTTTCTATTTTCTATTATTATTTTTTGTTTTATATAATATATATTATTAGTTCTCTAAATAGCATAAATGTGTATGGAAATCATTTTTTTAAGTTAATGTAATTACAATTAGTTGTAGCCACTCTATTATTACAAAAAAAGAAATATAATGATTGAGAAAATAAATGAAAGCAAAAATAGTATATATATATATAAATAATTATTGAAAATATAAATAAACATTAAATATATATGTAAATGTTTTTATTCTGTGATTCCCCTTTAAAAGTGGCAAAAAACAACAGACCCTATTAGCATATGAGTAAAAAAAGACACTTGTTCTTCTTCTTTTAGCGGTGCAGAAAGGTGTGAGCCACTGTGCATCTGTGTGGATTCGAGTTATGGTTCGTCGATGTTTTCGTCCGTGATGTCAAGGGACAAAAACATAGCTGCTGCGATAGGGTTTTCCCACAGTGAGATAGGGGTTAGGTCAGTGGGCGCAGCTGGGCATTGAAACAAGTGACCCACATCGTGTGGAGCGCCAGTGCAGTTTGGACAGATGTTTTGAATGTCCGGGTTTATGCGAGATAGGTACGAATTGAGGCGTGAACAAAAGCCCGACCGAAGTTGAGCTAATGTCACTCTGGTGGCTCTCGTGAGCCTAATCTTCTCAGGCAAAATGGGTGGTGGGCGCACTGAGAGGACTCTATTCGCACCTAATCTCGCAATAGACCGACTCACTTCTGCAGTGTGAATCTCAGCGATGACAGCTCGGTATGCATCATCGTCGTAAGGGTCCCTCTTGTATCCCTGGACCTCTCTCTCTAGGTCTAGGTAAACCACGCCTTTTTTTTTTTTTTTTTATAGAGGTGGGGAATCTTCTTAGATACTGTGTGCGTCGTTACGAAGACAGTTATGTCGGATTTTTACCGACTAAACCTAAACACCTCTTCCATCACCGTTACACCCCGTGGGACCACCTGTCGGTATTACTTCGCGGGGACGGTACTGGCTACTCAGCCATCAGCGCGGCTTGCAGACTTACGTCTGCGCTCCCCTCTCTGCAGCTCCATATGGACTGCACAAACTGCTCTGCTCACTGCATTCCAGTTGCGTAGTGACTGCAGCATGAGAGCCACTATATTAGACGGCCTTATGTTGTCTCCCACTGCCGCCTCCAGTTCAGTGCGGATGTCACCGAATCGGGGACACTCAAAAACTACGTGCCTCGCATCTTCCGCGACTCCCTTGCACCTTGGACACTCTGGCGAGTCGTCCAGCTTGAAGCGATGCAGGTATTGCCTATATCCTCCGTGACCCGTTAAAAACTGCGTCAAATAAAAATTTACCTCGCCGTGCTTTCGACTTACCCACGCATTAATGTCTCGGATGAGGATGTGTGTCCATCGGCCAGTTAGGGCCTCATCCCATCGGACTTGCCACCTCCTCATCGACTCAGTTCGTTCTATCTCTCTCTCCCTGTGCGGCCCTTCCGAAATTACGCCATGACGACCACTATAGAGTCTGCCTATTTCATCTACCAGGATTTCCAAAGGCATCATCCCAGCTACGACATAGGCGGCTTCATGTGATGTAGTTCGATACGCACAACACACCCTCAAAGCACACCTACGATAGACAGCGTTTAAGGGTTTTGAGTTGCAGGCGAATTGTAGTGCTCCAGCCCAAACGGGCGAGGCATATAAGATAACGGATGTTACCACTCTCGACAGCAAAAGTCTCCTACTCGTTTTTGGGCCACCTATGTTTGGCATCATTCTACCAAGAGCCGCTGTGGCGGTTGCCGCCTTATCGCATACGTACTTCAAGTGCTCTCCGAAACTTAGCCTAGAGTCGATCATCACCCCCAAGTACCTAACGGCATGCTTAGAGGATATAACACACTCTCCAACTCTGATTTTGAGTGAGCACTTTTTTCTGCGCTTACTGATTTGGACCAATTCGGTTTTCTGGTCAGCTAGTTCCAGTCCAACTGTTTCCAACCACAGCTTTATAGTTGTAATCGCCTCGGTTGCAAACAAATCGACCAACTGCGAGTCCCGTGCGACAACTACAACAGCTATGTCGTCCGCAAAACCTACCACTGTCACTTCCTTTGGCATAGCGAGTTCCAGAATGGCGTTATACATGATATTCCACAGAAGCGGGCCGAGCACGGAACCCTGCGGAACGCCAGCCGTTACCATGTACTCCTGTTGTCCGTCGCCAGTATCATAGTTAAGGACGCGATGTGAGAGGTAACTCTTAATTATCGCGGCTAAGTATTCAGGCACGTTCATTGATCCTAAAGCGGCATGAATGCACTCCCATCTGGCAGAGTTAAAAGCATTTTTCACATCGAGGGTCACCACGGCGCAACACATACTCTTACGAAGTGATTCCTTCGCCAATGTGGTTACCATCGTGACCGCGTCTATCGTTGATCGTGCCCGTCTAAAACCATACTGATGATCTGATAAGCAGTTCTGTTCTTCAACGACCTCCGACAGACGGTTATATATTATTCTTTCGAACATTTTCCCCGTAGTGTCGAGCAGACAGATGGGGCGATAAGAGTTAGGCTCCCCAGCCGGCTTATTTGGCTTCGGGATGAGCACTAGATGTTGCCTCTTCCATAATTGCGGAAAGGTCCGTTCCTGCAGACAAGTCTCGAAGACATCGATCAACTTTCCGGGAATCGCTAGAGCTACGGCCTTAAGTGCGCTATTAGGAATACCATCCGGGCCGGGGGCTTTGCCATACTCTAATCTAGATGCAGCCTTCAGAAGTTCAGGCTCCGTAATCGGGGGAACACTGCCTCCAATCGGTGTCGGGCTTTGTCTCGCGGGCTCTACTTCATGTTGCGGAAACAACGTAGAAACGATGTTTTTAAGCAGCACGGGACACTTTAGTTGTGGAGCCCTCTGTCCAATCTTTTTCATGACGATTCTATACGCTCCTCCCCACGGGTTTATATTCGCTTCCTCGCAAAGCTGTTTGAAGCAGTTTTGTTTGCTCCTTTTGATCGAAAGCTTCAAGGATCTACGAGCTACTTTATAGGCCTGAAAAAGAAGGGGATACGCCGTCGACTGTGCCGAACGTTGACAGAGGCGTCGAGCCTTAAGGCATTCGCGTCGCCTATTCGCGATCTCCTCAGTCCACCAGTAGTTCTCTCTCCTTTTGTTAAGTGAGCCCTTTTTTGGCATGGAGGCATCGCAGGCTATTTTCAACTGATCAGCAAGCTGGGAAGCCTTCTGTTCCGCTGGTCCGTTAAGTGGGCCTAGATGCGACAAGGTCTCGGTGAACGATGCCTCGTCGAAACTTCTCGAAGACCACCCCACAGTTGGAGCCCTTGATATCACTCGCGAGGGTCTCTCTAACATCGAGAATATGATTGCCTGATGGTCGCTGTGGGTATAGTGTTCGCTGACACACCACTCCATAGCCGGGACCAGTGAACTGCTCAGAAATGTAAGGTCTATAATAGACGTCGCAATACCTCTCCTAAATGTACTAACACCCCCTGAGTTCATCAGAACGATATCGAGCCGAGAGAACGCATCTAGCAGTGTCCGTCCGCGTTTATTTGTTTCACGACTGCCCCACTCACTAGCCCACGCGTTAAAGTCCCCTGCAATTATAACATGGGTGTGTGCGCTCGCGTCATACACCAGCGCGTCCAGAAACCCCTCGAACTCGGAGTCGTTCCACCGTGGTGGAGCATAGCAGCTATATATGTGCACTCCATTAACTTTTGCTGTAACTACTCCTTTTGGACCCCCCGATATACCTTGCTGAAGAGCATAACGTCCGCATGTCCAAATCGCCACTTCGTTGTTATTATCTGTAACCCAAACGGAGCTATTGCGGTTTTTGTATTGGTCGCAGATAATTGCAACGTCGATATTCTTTTCTTTCACCGTCTGTGACAGCAGATCTTGTGCCACTTGGCAGTGGTTGAGATTTAACTGCAAGAATTTCATTTGAGGATTGACTTTATCGCCTCCTCATACATTGGACATTTGCCGCCTCCAGCTTGGTGCTTGCAGTTGTCCCTGCCTGCTTCCTTGCAAAGAACACAGTTGGGCTCCTTAAGGCAGGATGAAGCATTGTGGCCATCCTCTCCACACTTATAGCATATATTCGATCTGTCGTGCTTACTGCTGCACTCCCGGGCAAAGTGGCCGAATGCGAGACACTTGAAGCATCTCTTCGGGGACAATTGCAACTTTATTCTAC
This sequence comes from Microchrysa polita, assembly GCA_949715475.1. NCBI lineage: Eukaryota > Metazoa > Arthropoda > Insecta > Diptera > Stratiomyidae > Microchrysa > Microchrysa polita. The sequence goes on along the minus strand of OX454418.1, from coordinate 63,545,790 downwards.
AAATCGTCCATCCCACCTTAATTTTGCCGATCTCCATCACTTTGTTTGCTACGTCTGTAGGCAAGCCTATGGTTGCTATCTGAGTGCCGCCGTAAGCCTTTCTCAGCGACTTTACCGCACCTGGCTGGAGATTAACCTCCAAACGTTCCGCGAACGCAGCGTTGACATCCTCCTTCGTTGTGACCTCGTCGAGATCGAGTACCTCTATTTTCGTTTCCTGCCGCAGGGTTCTCACGTTGGCTGGATCAAGTCCCAACAAGTTGGTTACTGTCGACTTAAATATATCAACCGAGTCACCACCGCGAGTTTTTAACTGGAACATAAGTTCTCCATTACGCGTTCGGCGAATGCGGGAAACATTATCGCCCATATCTTTCAGCTTTGGTTCTGACTTCACTTTTTTGAGAATTTCCGCGTAGGTCATCCCTTCAGATTGAGCAATTACCATCGCGTCGGGTCTTGTTCTTTGCTTCTTGAAACGTACATTCTTCTTCTTTTCTTTCAGGACTCGTTTTGGCTCGACCTTCGTCCAGGAGCTTGGGTTCTCCATGACTTGGGGGTTTTTGTTATGAACCACCTTGTCTTGCTTGTCCAACGTTCTTTCTGGGCGACTGCGCCTTCTTCCTCTTGGAAATTTGAGGAGAGACAGTCTCCTCCACATCCCGCCTGCGTTTCAACCGGTCAGGCACTGTTGGAGCCCCCGGCGAAGTCTGTACTTCCTTGTGTATGCGCAGTACTTTTTGCCCTTTTTTACCATAGATCTGCTCTCTGGCTCCATTGTACATAACTCGAACGTTCCTGAGCTTCTCCTTAATGGCCAAATGTGTGTTGGACTTCGATTCTGCGAACTCCATCACCTCCCTGATGAGCTCTCCCAATTTGGCAAACATGTCCCTTTGAACTGGTGTCTCTTCTGATGCCGAGTCCTTTGTTAAGACAATCAGCGCCTGTTGTTGAGGAGACCTCTGAAGCTTCGAACTTCTTTTAGAGGGATTTTCTCCTGTCCGGGTGTCTCCATCTCCTCCCACTGGTTGGTATAACTCTAAGGCTGGATCAACCTCCTTCATATTCTCAACTACACCTATATCCGAGTCTTCACGTGGTCCCGTCTTTACGACCGTCAAAGGTCGTTGTTGTGGCGACCTCTGCAGCACGGAACGCCTTTTGAATGGATCAGGTGTCCCCGTCGAAGGCCTTCGCTCCGCCTCAACACCTGTAACATTTGATGCTAAAACAGCCAGTTGCGCCACTGTTTTAACACTGCGGTCGGGGGATGACGACGACCGGGAGCCCGCTTGCTCACTCCCACTGTCGCCGGTACTGGGTATCCGAATCCCTGCACCGTAAGATTTGGTCAGTTCTATACCTTCCATTGTTGGTTTATTGTTCTGGGTTTCCTTCCCATAGTCTAAGTGAAACTGGGGTCGACACATCCCAGAGTCCGCATACTAGCGATCAAGCACCCTCTTGACCACGCATCCCTTGGCATATGCTGTTCCACCGTGGATTAGGTTCGAAAAATTCGAAAGCGTCTAGGTATTTCCCTATCCGAGGATATTTAAGTCTCCGAGCCGTTGGGCTCGGAGACTAGAATATCCTCGGATAGGGAAATACAATAAAACTGGAGGTCGACACTATCCAGAGTGATTTTTTGAATTAGTTTCGTACCGATTTGACCATGTATTCTCTAACGGGGGGAAGGAGGGGAAAGGGGGATCCGTTTGGGAATACATGGTCAAATGTGTACGATACCAGGAGAGTTTTCATCTCTCCGCGTCTAAGTTTTTTCCTTTCACGGAGACATTTAAGTCGCCATGCTGTGGAGCATGGAGGCTCAACTATCTCCGCCTGAGGTGAAACTATGAAACTGGAAGTCGACACTTTCCAGAGTTCCCTTTAGTCGCCTTATACGACTAGCCGGTAACGCTGTGGTTTATTCTTTCCCCACACCACTGGGGTTACTGGGATAATGCGGGAAAGTAGCGCCCCGTGGAGTAACATAGGAATTGGCCGAAGCCGTTCAGCCTATGAAGCTCCTCCTGCATAGCTAGGGGTCCGCAGTTACGCCACAACTGAAAAGGATATAGGAATCGGCTGGAACCTTTCAACCTTTATCCTCCCCCCTACGGTAAGGTAAACCACGCCTGACATGTCGTGGTGGAGGAATTCGGTCCATGAGACTGTGGTTGGGACGATCCTCACGGTAGCAACCAACAAGATACTGTTTAGACAGTAGGAAATCGTGGTCACGTATTGGCATCAATTTTGTCTCTTGATGTAAGTGATCCAGGGCAGACATCAAGAGGCAACCTGTGGCTGTGCGTAGAGCAGCATTTTGGCAGACCTGAATTTTAGACCAGTTTGTATCATATAGACTATGTGACCAAACTGGGGCTGCATAATCAGCGGTTGTTCGATCCACCGCTTTGTATGTGACTAGCATGGTTTCTTTATCCTTGCCCCAGGTGCTACCAGCTAGTGCTTTTAGGATTTTGTTCGTACTGCGCATCTTTTCGCAAACGGATGCCGCGTGATGAGCTGACGTCATCATGCTCTCTAAGTGGAGCCCGAGAATTTTAGGATTAGCAACAGTAGGAATTGGATTTTTGCCAATGCGTACATCAACCTCCCACGGACAATCCCCCGACCAGGTGGTAAGAAATGTCGCAGAAGATTTAGACGCGGAGATGGTGCGGATTCGGCTTTGGAAGAAACTCTGTATTCGCCCAAGATAGCGATTAATTTGGAGGCGCATTTCATCCTTATCCTCCCCTGTGGCGAGCACGGTGCAATCGTCTGCGTAGGAAATCACCTCGATTCCTTCCGGTGGTGTAGGAAGGCCGGACATGTAGATGTTAAACAGAGTGGGGGAGAGTACCCCACCCTGTGGAACTCCTAATTTGATTTTCCTCAGCTTAAAACGTTTGCCACGAAACTCAGTAAAGGAATGCAGACCAGCTAGATAGTTAGCAATCCAACGGATCTCTTGAGCAGGGATATGCATATTCAGCAGGTTTGCGAGAAGCATCGAGTGATTGACATTGTTGAATGCACTCGTATGGTCAATTGCCACAAGAATCGATCTGTGGCAAGGACGTCGCTGTGATACTATGCATTTTCCTGAAGCCACGCTGGTGGGGTTCTAGCTTAGCATGCTTAACAAGAGTGGGGTGAATAAGGGCCTCCAGCGTCTTTGCGACAGGAGACAGTATTGTTATGGGTCGGTAGGATTCGCCGAGACCAGCGCTCTTCCCTGGCTTGAGACAGGGGACAATCCGTCCTGTTTTCCAGATTTCAGAGATCGACAAGTTAAAGGCAGCCGTGAGATACTGAATGGCTGAAAAGTCGAGATGTTTCAACATGGCCATCGAAATGCCATCGGGTCCGAGGGCCTTTGAGTTTTTATTATTCTCAATGACTTTTTTAACCTGGTCCGCAGATTTAGACTTTAACTTGTCCGTCGATTTCGGAGTTAAGCTCCTGAATTCCGGGATCATCAGGATGAGCGCTTTTGATATTATCACGTTCATCGGATAATCTAGCGGCACTAGTGGGGAAGTTAGGCCGAACTTTCGGGATACGTTATGCAGGAATAAAACGTGCCGCAGCTGTGATAATGACGTTCCTAATATTTTTCTCGGCCTTATGTTCGTTGGTAGGTGATGGTAGTTCGATGAACTTCGCCGACGTGTATGGTTTGAAACCGTCCCAATTGGCTTTCTTGTAATTAGCAATCGTTCGCTTTTCAGACTTAGTCAGGTTCGCTGGTTTGTAAATTTTTATAATGATTAGGAGGTGATCAGATTTGAGGGTAGTACGTATTTCCCATCGAGTAGCAGCGATTAGACTGGCACTTACAATGGTTATGTCAGAACTACTGCAAGTGCCCACGACCCGAGTCGGCGAGTCTTCATTGAGTGAACAGAATTCTGAGGCGTCAAGTGATTCGGCGATAGTTATACCCCTGGCATTGTTGTAGAGGTCCGAATGGCAGAGCTCATGGTGCGCATTAAATTCGCCAAGGATGACGCTGTGCTCTCCTGAGAATTCTGTTGGAACTCAAGAAGTGTGTGATCTCAGCAATTTTTCGGTGAATGCCATTACAGTTAAACTGCGGGGCATTCGGTGGCTCAGTGGCAGAGATGTCACTCTATCTCTGAGTTGCCGGTGCGTGGTTTCGAATCCCACTGTCACCCATTGGTGTTTGTGTTGTCCATAAAATGCTCCTACGGCAGCCGGTTCTTCGATGTAAATCGTCCCGGAGCTACCCGTTGTTAAAACGGCCTGGATTTGTTTCAACACCGGCGCGAATAAGATTGAGAGCAGCCGCGCCGAGATGTAATGCTCCCAATATGACGAAAAAACACATATATCGTAACCACACATATACACAGACAAACACAACCTTCCTGCATCGAACCTTCAGGGCTCCTGCCGGGGCAGGAAGGCATATTGGCAGCTTTTGGCTGTTTTGCAAAAAAAAAGGTGTGGTCCGCCCCGTAGAGGCAGTTGCCGTAGGACCACGAGAAAAATTGTTGAGACATGAGCATGAAGGCATGCTGATATTGTTTCGGTTTCTTCTTTTTTTATGTATAGTTCCTTTCAATTTTGAGGCTCGCTGAACAAAGAGAAAAAATCCTTCATAGAAAAATCGCTTTACAGAAAACAAAGTTCACTCATCAAACAGCTAACTTGGTGTTTGGCAAGTTATCGGGCTCGTGGTTCTCCGAACCCCCTGCATTTACAAATGTCTCAATTCTCGTTAACGGGAAAAATCAATCTGAGAGATTGGAAAAAAATAAACTTTTTCGCATCTATTCCCAAAAATAAGCTATTATCGCCGAAATTCGCATCTATTTCGTAAAAACCAAATCATAACTAAAAGTGAAACCACATAATGTCAATCCCAGGATTTTGTTCAAAATCGTCTTTGAAATTTTGTAAAGCAGATACGTGGTTCCAAATCCTGGAAAATTTGTGGTAGCAACTTCAAATAATAGTGAGCAAGTGTACGATGAAGGGAAGGAACAATTGGGAATTTTTTGCACTGCTGTTGCTGAGCAAAGACTACCAAGTATAACTTTGGGGCGATCAAAAGTGCCGGAGATATGATAGTAAGCGTGGTTTTTGCAATTTTTTCATACAGGGTGCGGCAGAGACACTTACTTATTTGAAAAAAAAAACCCGAGCGGTTAGTTGGGAGGGTAGAGGGGTGGGAGTAGTCGCATCTGGAGGGGGAAGTCCCCAAATTTGTTTCACATTCTAGTCTACACGTGAACAAGAACAAAAAACCGGGTTTTATGTGAAAAATGAATTTTTCCTTGCCTTGCTCCTCACGAATATCTTCAAAACGACGGTTTTGTTCTTATTCCACGTGTAGACAGGCCCAGTCAGTTGCCATGCCATCATGCTCTGGTCTAGAGAGCAGCAGGCCTTCGCCGTCGAGACCTACTTTTTTAACGGTCGCTTACTTGTTGCTACGCAACGTGCCTCACTCATTTCGGGAGTGTGGAAGTGTAGCTAAAACCAGAAATGGACATCAACGGACTACCAGAACTCCGGAAAATGTTGAAAGAGTGTAATAAACCATCATAAACCATCTTTTTTCTCATTGTATTGCATTCCATACTTGCATTCCGCTAATGTCGTCGTCGACGACATAAATGGGAATGACGCAGCACAATTGGCTTGCACTTGCGTAGCACACTTAAAATTGGATCTGCTCTCTCTCATATCAATCCTCTCATATTAAGCGTTATACAGCATCGAGCTGCTGTGCAATTGGTTATCAAAAAAAGTTATATTGCTGATCTTATCGCTCGTACGGATCTAATACATAATAGAATTTATTTTTACATGAGAGTAATGATATGAGAGGATGCAGTGCGGAAGTGTCATATTAGTGCGTACGAGTGTGCATGAAATATGCGTACAATATTTACATACAAAATCCCCGATACCCTTCGCTCTCCTTGGGCTAAATGTTTTTTCGGGCGTACCTATGACTTGTATTTAATTCCCCTCCTGATTCTTTTTCTTCCGTCTTGACAAAAGTTTTGCACTTGGTTGAAATAAGTGGACAAAAAAAATATTTATGTACTCAGAAAATTTTATTGGGGTTGCAGGAGCATGATCCCACAGTACGATTCCATTCGTTCTGAACTTTTTTGTTGCTTTGTTAAAGACACATTAATTCAAGGTTTTTTGAAATTGGTGAAATTCGGTGGAAATTGGTGCACAAATAAAAAAGTTTTTCCTAGAAGAACTTTAATTGGGGGGCTAGGCTTGTATGGCAGCCCCATGACCCAGTGATCCAATTTCGGTGATTCAAACATACAAACAGCCTGCAACAATAATAAGCACGTGTGATTTTCAGGTCCATAGCGTTTATAGTGACCGAGAAAAACGCGCTGCAAGAGACGGACAGACAGACAGACAGACAGACATCGTCCAATCGACTCATCTCGTAATGCTGATCATATATGTATACTTTTTATATGGTCGGAGATGCTTCCTTCAATGCGTTACAAACTTCATGACAAAGTTAATATACCCTTTCACTCTATGAGCGAAGGGTATAAAAATTAAAGTGTTAGGGGGGTGCTATATACATGTTAGAAATTTTAATTTAAAATTTGGCGGTGAGTGGGAATGCAATGGCAATGAACTTCATACATAAAGGTTACGGTGCAATTTTTTTCCACACTTGAAATATACAGATTCCAATTTTTTTAGACGAAAAATACGGATTAACGTTTTTTTTTCTGGCCGGTAAAAATTTTTGAGCCGTTTGAAAAGAAGATTTTAGGGGACTCCGTTTGATATCTTTGCTCTGTCCGGTCGATAAATTGCCGGCTTTTTTGTTAGTTAATTTGGTGGTAAATTTAGAAAAAAAAACTCGGCAAAGTTTAATTAATTTTTGTTAAAAATTCAGTCAAAGGTAGCATTAAATATTAAATTTAAAATCGAATACTATGAGTATTGTGAAGTGGATTTTTTGGCTCGTTTTTGTGTGATTTGTCGCCAACGATCAGGCGCTTTGTCAATTCCGCCACCGTCCACTAGTGGGCCGACGCAACTTTAAGTGTGCCGCCGCGAAAAAAGTCTCGACTTCAGTGTTTCGACATTTCAGTGGTTCGCTAATTGGTTGTGTTAGCCACCACTCTTGGTCTGCGAAGTGCGGTGCTTAAACGTTCTTTTTTGGATAACGATTGCGCTCGAGCATAAATTAAAAATTACCGACGATTTCAACGATTAAACAGGAAAAAATTATATAAAATACCATTGTATAGAGCTACCGTTCGTTTTAAATATGTTTAGTTTTGTTCAATTGCTAATATTTCTAATATCATGTCAATTCTAAACGTTTTTGCTTCTTTTCTAATTAATTCAAAACTTGCGCACAGGAACACAAAGCTCCGCGTGTACAAAACGATCACCCGACCCGTGCTATGTTATGGCTGCGAAACATGGACCCTCACCCAAGCCTCCGAAATTTTGCTAGACCGATCCGAACGAAAGGTCCTGCGGCGAATTTTCGGGGCCGTTCGCGAGCGAGATCAATGGCGTATTCGGTACAACCATGAGTTGTATCAATTGTACGATGAGCTGGAAGTATCGAAAATCGTGAAGCTTCAACGTTTGCAATGGGCAGGACATGTACAACGGGTGGACGATAATCGCATGCCAAAGAAAGTTATGAATGCACAACGAATTGCGTGGACGACCGAGAGCTCGCTGGGAGAACTCCGTAGGTGAAGACGCCCACCAGCTGCTGGAAGACAAGGTCAGGTAACCGCAACAATTGGAGGTCAACGATTCAGGCGGCCAAGGCCCGTCGTCGGGTTATAGTGCCACATTGATGATGATGTCTATTTGGGGTATAATTTTGCGAGTACATACATAGTTTTTTTAAACAGACAATCGATGCTATACTTATATTGTCTATAATGTGATTCGGCAATAAATGATGTTGTGGCATTTGGATATTTTCCTTGACGGGCTTTTTCTTTACAGGATAGAAATATAGGCGCACTGGGGTCGTGTTTTTTTTTTATTTCAGGGAGATTTTCATATAGTTGGCTAAGAGAATCTATAGGCTTGTGGTGGGATTATGGCCAGAATCACCGCCGTCTATATATTAAGGCCGCCATGTAGAAAAATCGCCTACTAAATTTGCACTGTTTTGTTGTTCCTTTTAATTACGTCATATGCTTGTTGGTGTTGTTTGTTCGTGTAAATCCAAAATTTAGTAGGCAATCTATGACGGCATGGTACAGCTGAGTTACGGCCTTGATGTATCTAGATGGCGTTGCCAGAATCCTATCATCCGGATTCAGTGCCCGAGTTCTTCGATGATGATCCATTTCCGCTCGCTTTTTATTGTCTTCCTTTCCAACTTTAGCTCCTAGTGTTCGTTCGTTAACTGGCATACGATTTTTGGTTGTAATGTATTGGAGATACCGGACAGGCAAGACCCCACCCCACTTCCCGTAAAGAGCTGCCGACGACGTATGCCGCTGCTGAGTCGATGTTAGCCTACTAAGGATCCTCTCCAGCTCACCTCATTACAAGAGTGAGGCAGTCAATTCTGCGTTCTCCCCGGCGTTTGGCTCGCTAACATGCAGTTGGCTCCATGCGATTTTTTATGGGGTCTATTTCATGTTCTTCTACATATACTTTTCGCTTTTCGACTCGGACGGACAAGATTCATCATCATCATCAATGTGGCACGATAGCCCGACGTCGGGCCTTGGCCGCCTGAATCGTTGACCTCCAATTGTCGCGGTTACGTGACCTCGTCCTCCAGTTTCGGAAGCCCAGCAGCTGTTGGGCGTCTTCACCTACGGAGTTCTCCCAGCGAGCTCTCGGTCGTCCACGCAACCTCGCTCCGTCAATTCGTTGTGCGTTCATCACTTTCTTTGGCATGCGATTATCGTCCATCCGTTGTACATGCCCCGCCCATTGCAAACGTTGAAGCTTCACGATTTTCGATACTTCCAGCTCATCGTACAATTGATACAATTCATGGTTGTACCGGTTACGCCATTGGTCTCGCTCGCGAACGGCCCCGAAAATTCGCCGAAGGACCTTTCGTTCGAATCGGTCTAGCAAAATTTCGGAGGCTTGGGTGAGGGTCCATGTTTCGCAGCCATAACATAGCACGGGTCGGATGATCGTTTTGTACACGCGGAGCTTCGTGTTCCTGTGCGCAAGTTTCGAATTAATTATAGGGAGGACCGAGAAATATGTCTTATTGGCTAGTTGTATCCGTCGCTTAATTTCGTCGGTTTCGTTGGCGTCCTTTGATAAGTTACAACCCAGATAGTTGAAGTTGTCTACATACTCGATATTAAGGTCCCCCACTATGATGCTTGAATTTGCTGGCGTCCTTGTTTTCGATTGCATCATGGCCTTTGTTTTGCTTTCGTTGATATGTAGTCCAACTTCCTTTGCGGCGTTATTGAGGTTATGCAGAAGGCTTTCTGCATCACCCAACCTTCGAGACATGATGTTGATATCGTCGGCGTACGCTACTAATTGAGTCGACTTGATGAGTAGCGTTCCGCTGCTGTCCATATTCATGGCTCGAATTACATACTCCAAAGCAAGGTTGAAGAGCGTCGGCGCCAGCCCGTCGCCCTGCTTGAGTCCAGTACGAGTTTCAAATAGGTCAGTGAGTCGATTCTGCACTCTGACCTGCGAGACGGTATTAGTCATCGTCATCCTTGTGAGTCGCACTAACTTTGCCGGTATACCAAAATTCAGCATAATGTTGTACAGTACACTTCGATCGATACTGTCGTATGCCTGCTTGAAGTCGACAAAGATTTGGTATACGTCGATGTTATATTCCCAGCACTTTTGGAGTAGTAGCTTCACTGTGAAAAGCTGATCGGTCGTTGATCGACCAGGTCTGAAGCCGCCTTGATACTCGCCAATGATTCGTTCTGCGTACGGATTAATTCTCTTTTCAAGAATTTTAGATAATATCTTATAGGCCGTACAAACTAATGATATGCCCCTGTAATTCTCACACTTCAGCTTGTCACCCTTTTTGTGGATTGGGCAGATTATGCTTTTGCGCCAATCTTCGGGGATTTCCTCGTCGTTCCATATTTTCAGCAGTAGCACATGTATTGCGTTGGTCAGGCACGTTCCACCATGCTTCAGCAGTTCTGCTGGGATCTCGTCAGCGCCGGGCGCTTTATTATTTTGAAGCGACTGTATGGCAAGACTCACCTCCTCTACTGTTGGGGGTAGAACGGGAGGGCCTGGTTCGGCTAACTACTCAAGAGCTGGCTCTGCGGGGGATGTTGATGGTGCATTGAGGAGCTCTTCAAAATGCGAGGCCCATCGTTTGTTGACGCTTTCGATGTCGCTGATGATGTTACCATCCTTGTCCTTACATAGGCTTGTCCTGGGTTGATATCCGTTCTTAACATTATTAATAAGTTTGTACGCCTGTCTAATGTTCTTACTGGCTAATCTTTGGTTTATTTGCTGTAACTGCTCGTCAAAATGTTTGCGTTTCTTACGTCTAATTAACTTATTAGATACTCGCCGAAGCTCGTTATATCTTTCTTTCTTGGCTCGGGATGCGCGTTGTGTGTATTGGCGATAGGCTTCATTTTTCGCCTCAATCGAGGCCCTGCATTCTTCGTCGAACCAGTCTGCTCGTCTGCGCCGGCCTTTATAGCCCACGACCTCTTCTGCGACCCCCTTGATGCTGTCTTTGAGCTCCTCCCAGAACTCATGGATGCCTAAATTGTTGATGTCATCAAGCATGGGCGACAGTTTTTCCTCTAGTGCTGTTGTATACGCAGCCGCCGTGGCATCATCAATCAAATTGTCAACCTCGAAGATCTTGGCAGGGTTGATTCTCGTTAGGTGCACCGAAGAGATTCTGCACCTGTAGGTCGTCTTCACCAAATAGTGATCGGTGTCACAGTTGGCTCCTCGATAGGATCGAACATCTAGGACATTAGAAGCCCATCTCTTGCTGGTCAGTACGTGGTCGATCTGGTTCACGGTGTATTCATCTGGAGACTTCCAGGTCTGCTTATGGATTCGTCGATGAGGGAAGCATGTAGAGCTTATTACCAGGTTTCTGCCGCTCGCGAAGTCGATAAGTCGCTGACCGTTGTTGTTGTTTTCTTCGTGGAGGCTATGACCTCCAGTAGTTCCCCTATGCCAGCTTTCATTTCCGACTTTGGCGTTAAAGTCTCCTAGCAGCAGCTTGACGTCGTTTGATGGAAGTGAGTCGAAGAGTGTTTCTAGGTCGTTGTAGAACTCGTCCTTAATCGCGTCTTCTTTTACTTCTGTAGGGGCATGCGCATTAATGAGCCAGAGATTAGCGAAACGGGTCTTAATGCGGATCGCACATAGCCGCTCGTTGATGGGTTTGAAGCCGATAACGTGGTCCTTCAGCTGCTTATTCACGATGAAAGCTACTCCAAACTCCTTGTTGCCCTCCTCTTTACCACTCGTAAAAATAGTGTGCGAATTGAGGTCGTTAATCTCGCTTTTGAGCCATTTAGTTTCCTGGATTGCAACTATGCTCAGCTTGTATTGTTCTACCTGATCCAGGAGGGCCCTTAAGGCCCCCGGTCTATTCAGGGAGCGTACATTCCAGGATCCGAAAGAGTAATCAGTTGTTCGTTTGCGGGGTCGTCGTTGTTTTGTATCCGTCCAATCCGAGGCTTTTGTTTCAGGTTTCTTGACTTGAAGTTTTTCTTAGGATGAGTTGTCGGCACATCGCTAAACCATGATAGGGTTTAATCGTTGAGTAAAGGCCATCATGGGCATGCCTCGAAGATGCTGCTTTAGTGGTTGACTTAAATGTTTTCTGTCACCTATCACGTTAAGTAACCTGAGACGCTGCAGATGTTAATGCAGCACTCAGGCGCAGCGGTTACTCGGATAATGCGGGAAAGTAACGCCCCGTAGAGAGACATAGGAATTGGCCGAAGTCCTTTTCCTATGAAACTCCTCCTGCATAGCTAAGGGTCCGCAGTTATGCCACAACTGAAGAAGATATAGGAATTAGCCGAAGCCTTTCAACCTTTATCTTCCCCCTTACGGGACGGACAAGATTACTGTCCAAGAAAAACGCGAACGGATTAAAATTTGCCCCTTCGGTAACAGCTGACTATTGTGTCATTAGTCCCCAACGCGATATTCTGAATTTGCATTTGATATTATCAGTGTTGCCAATTTAGCCGTTTTCCGGCCAAATTTAGCCGGAAACCGTGCTGTTTAGCGGGAAGAAATTTGGAATTCCGGCCGGCCGGATTTTTAGCCGGAATTGATTTTCTTTGGCCATTTTACCGGCTAAAATTATTTTGTGAATTTTTAATACCCTTCGCTCATAGAGTGAAAGGGTATATTAAGTTTGTAACGCATTAAATAAAGTATACATACGAGTATATGATCAGCATGACTTGGGGAGTCGATTGGGCGATGTCCGTCTGCCTGTCTGTCTGTTGCGACGCGTTTTACTCGTATTCAAGCTGAAATTTGGCACACGGGCTTCTTATTGTTGCAGGCTGTTTGAATCACCGAAATTGGATCATGGGGTCATGGGGCTGCCATATAAACCGAGCCCCCCCCCCCCCCCCCCCCCAAAAAAAACATAAAAACCAAACTTCATAAAAATTGATCCCTATGTATGTCAGAAAAAATACATATGCTAAAATGGATGGAATCGAACGGGTCATGGGGCTGCAATTAAACCGAACTCCCCAAATTAGGTTCTTCTAAGAAAAACTTTTTTATTTGGGAGCTGATTTCAACTAAACCTCATGAAAATGTATGTATGCCCCCCGAATTAGGTTTTTCTAAGTAAAACTTTTGTATTTGGCAACAATTTACACCAAACCTTATGAAAATGTATTTCTATTGATGTCACAAAACATAAAATAAAAATAACAGGCGCGACAATCCAGCATTGGACTAAGGCCGCAGGATGTGTTAGTGACATCCTATTTCCAAGATCTTATCTGCTTTTTGTTGAGGTAATGAGATCAGCATCACGCTCAGCAGTGTTATTTATCCCCATAAATGGGTACTCGTTTAACATCTGAGTGAGATCATAGTCCGTCACAAGCTCGTGAGTTCGAAAAACACCATGGAACACGGTGAGATTCGAACTCATGAGCCTGTGCACCGAAGGTGCGCGCACTAACCGCTAGACCAGCCAGACTATGTCACAAAACATACGCAAAAATTAATGAAATCGGACCATGGGGTCATAGGGCTGCCATACAAACCCAACCGCCCAAATTAGATTCTTCAAAGAAAAACTTTTTTATTTGTCCACCAAATTCAACCAAACCTCATACAAATGTGTTTCTATTGACGGCACAAAGCATATGTAAAAATTGATGGAAAGCAGAAAGTACAAAAAGAGGTTCTTTGAATCGTCAGACGTAGTGCAAGTGCGGCTTGCTCAGAAAAGTACAAAAATTAAATTTAAGGGAATATATTTTTCGGGGGCAATTCCTTCTTCAGCACAAAAATGCTGAAGAAGGGGTAAGTTGCCCCTGAAATATTTACTCTCTTAAATTTAATTTTTGTAATTTACTGGGCCTACGTCTGACGATTCATAGAACCTACACATTTTCGTAGATGCATTACAATTTGTTGTTGGTTTTGTAGCAACAAATTTATCAAAAATCTATACCATTTCTCAGTCAAGTTCATAACTTTGAAATTTCAAAGTTATGACTGAAATGGTATATACCATTTTCCAGCCAAGCTCATAATTTTCGCAAATTCGTAATTGCGGCACTTCAAAAATGGAACAATTTCGTAACTATGGAAAATAAAATAACATTTGGAGGGCTCAAATTCGAAAATGGTTAAATTTTAATCAAAATATAAAATTATTCAGGTGCGATGATGGTAAGATATCCATACATAAATGCGGTTGCCCTTGCCCATAGTTACGCAATGGACGTTCCTTTTACGAATTTTATGTTCCACAATTTCGAACCTAACCCTTCTGTCGGCACAAAGGTCTGGCCAGACCTTTGGCACTATATTTTGGTCATAAAAGTATAGAAGATGAAATCGTAGCGACTTCATATTTCATGATATCCTAGAATAATATGTTTAGAAGCATTTTGCAAAAATTTGAAAAAATCGGTTGAAGTTTTGAGTATGTTTTTGATGATTTTAAATTTATAGTGCTTTTTGATACCCAATAGGTCTGGCCAGACCTACAGTTTTTCCCCCCATTCTTCTCTTGAGGTAAAAGGTGCAAATATGAAATTCTCTTAAAATTCTCTTATTTATGATGTAAGAATGTCATTAAAATTCAATTTGTACTATAAACGATAAAAATTTCTCAGATTTTGCTTTGAAAAGCCGTGAAGCTCGGGAAATAAGTATGCCTAATTTCATCACGTTTTATAACATCACCTAATCAACTGAGATTCGATTCAAGGAAATTCAAACCAGTTTTTTTCCTTTGTAATAGTTAGGACTAAGTATGAGAGACTTACGAACGTCTTTCTTAATAGATTTGATCAAGAAATTTACGAAAAATTTAGAATGAAATGAGTTTTGTGCTTGAAAATTCCCTATTTCTTTCCACCTTCTTCCCTAAATCTGCAGACTAATATCGAGGTAAAATCTACTAACAAAGCGCCAAATATTTGCCCAAAGATATTGATATTGCAAAATGCGAACAAACTTTCTACTGGATATATTCCATGAAAATAGAGAAGCAAAAAGATATAAAAATAAGGGAAAAACATGTTTATAATAATACCACCTCAAAATATGTCCACTTAAAAACGTTGCTAGTGTATCTACAAAAATGATTTTAATACTTCTATTGTTTAAAAATGGCAGTAAGGAATCGATAGAATGATTCTACCGATAAAAATTCACCTTTTCTAAAAAATAAAAAAATTTTCTCAGTAGGTCCAGCCAGACCTATTGGGTATATAATATGCATATTGTAGTAGGTGCCGACAGAAGGGCTAATGTGGTTATGGACTTGACCGAGAAATTGTACCTGTATACAACAACTTTGACTAGTTGAGCTATCTAACTCAGAACAAAGTAAATTTTGACTGTAATGCCAGCGATTGAAGCATATATGTAATAAAACTAAGAAATCTGCCTAAAGCATAGTTTACGGGTAATTCTCCAGAAAGAAACAAAAAACAGTTTTTTACTATATTTGTTCGTAATGTGATTGTTTTGTATGATTTAGCCGGTTTTTTCCCGTTTTTCTGGCTGAAATTTATTTGGCCGCATTTTTAGCCGTTTTTGAAAAAAATAAAGCCGGTTTTCCGGCTAAATTTAGCCGTTTTCTAAATTTTGAGTTGGCAACACTGGATATTATGCACCGTGCGAGATACAATTTAAAGGCCCGTTCAACCTTGCGATTTTTATCGAAAGAAGAAACATTACGGACAGAAATAATATCGGCCCTGGAATCGTGTAAAAACAACTTTTCATTTGCCAGCAACAGTGATCTGTATTCCGAGCGATGTTCCCAGACTCTTCTTCTTCTTTATGGCACGATAGCCCGACGTCGGGCCTTGGCCGCCTGGATAGAAAACCTCCAATTGTCGCGGTCACGCGACCTTGTCCTCCAATTCCGAAAGCCTAGCATCTGGTGGGCGTCCTCACATACAGAATGCTCCCATCGGGCTCTCGGTCGTCCACGCAATCTGGCTCCGTCGTTGTGCGTTCATCACCTTTTTCGGCATGCGATCGTCGTTCATCCTTTGTACATGACCCGCCCATTGCAATCGCTGCAATTTCAAGATCTTCGACACCTGTAACCAAAGCCACCTTAATTTAGAAAGCCGGGAAGCAGCAATACATGCACACAAAGCGAGCCTATGAATATGTCGTATATACGTTACACGATGCACTAACACAAGCACAGCGCATGTGCTCTGATAAAAATCGCGAAAACACGTGGAAAATTCACTTTTTATCGGGATTTGTTTCTTTCACTGCATTATAGACACTTCAATTCACGACACATTGCACTTTTCCCGACGAAAATCGACCGGGAACAACGCCGTCTAGATATTAAGGCCACAATGTAGAATCTTAGACGTCAAAATCAGCTTATAATTTTAGGTTATGTTCGCCAATGTTGCACTGTTTTGTTTTTGCTTTTTATTACGTCACTACTTGTTTTTGTTGTTTGTTCGTGTAAATAAAAAATTTAAGAGCTAAGCAATAACGTCATTGTACAGCTGAGTTGCGGCTATGATATTTCTAGATGGCGTTGCCGGGAACCAATACTTTTCGTGTAAAGTTTGCCGCGACCCAACCCGATTTGCCTTTACCGCAATGTAAATTTTCGATCTGAGCAGGCCTATGAATTGTCGTTTCAGTATATGACCGTGCTCTGCTTCCGGGCTTGTATGAAGGTGGCTTTGCCCGTAGCTCATCATACAGCTGATACAACTCAAGGTTGTACCGGATGCGCCATTCACCTCGTTCAGGAACGGCCCCGAAGATTCTTCGGAGAACCTTGCGCTCGAATGTGTCCAACAGGTGTTCAGAGTTTTGGGTTAGGGTCCATGCCTCGCAGCCATAGCATAGCACGGGTCGGATGATGGTTTTATACACGTGGAGCTTCGTGTTCCCGTGCACCAGCTTCGAATTCATAATTTGGAGGACCGCAAAGTAACACTTATTAGCTAGTTGTATCCGTCGCTTTATCTCATCTGTTTCGTTGGCGTCTTTTGACAAATTGCAACCCAGGTAAGTGAAGTTGTCTACATATTCTATATTGAGGTCCCCCACTGTGATGCTTGAATTTACTGGCGTTCTAGTTTTTGATTGCATCATGACCTTGGTTTTAGACTCGTTGATATGTAGCCCAACTTCTTTGGCGGCGTTATTGAGATTATGCAGAAGGCTTTCTGCATCACCCAATCTTCGAGACATGATGTTGATGTCGTCGGCGTAGGCTACTAGTTGAGTCGATTTAATGAGTGGCTGTGTGAAGTTAGCCAGTCATTTTTTTGAAATTAGGTCCTTTTGCTCGGTGAACCGTTTGTTCTACAGCGGCTACGTTTGTTCTTGATTGTTAACCAATTAATATCGTTTGTGCTTCTCTAATAATTTAATTATAGCAACTTTAAAATTGTGAGTGTGAAGTTAGCCAGTCATTTTTAAATATGGGTCGGAAAGGTATAGGTTTGGTATCAATCGAAAGCCAGACGTTTGTTCATTTTGTTGGGCGTTTGTTCATCCTGGAAACGGAAGAATACAGGAATTATTAAGGAAAAAGAGATTAGTTGTGACGTCATTTTCACTCAACCAACGCCATCTACTCAGCTCAGCTGTACGGGTAACCCGTGTCCCGCGAACAATTTATGCAAGATCCACACCATCATTGTACAGCTGAGCTGAGTAGATGGCGTTGGTTGAGTGAAGATGACGTCACAACTAATCTCTTTTTCCTTAATAATTCCTGTATCCTTCCGTTTCCAGGATGAACAAACGTCCTACAAAATGAACAAACGTCTGGCTTTCGATTAATACCAAAGCTATACCTTTCCGACCCATATTTAAAAATGACTGGCTAACTTCATACTCACAATTTTAAAGTTGCTATAATTAAATTATTAGAGAAGCACAAACGATATTAATTGGTTAACAATCAAGAACAAACGTAGCCGCTGTAGAACAAACGGTTCACCGAGCAAAAGGACCTAATTTCAAAAACATGACTGGCTAACTTCACATAGCCTTAATGAGTAGCGTTCCGCTGCTGTCCAAATTCATGGGTCGAATCACATACTCCAGAGCCAGGTTGAAGAGCGTCGGCGCCAGCCCGTCGCCTTGCTTGAGTCCAGTACGAGTTTCAAATAGGTCAGTGAGTCTGTTCTGAACTCTGACCTGCGAGACGGTATTAGTCATCGTCATCCTTATGAGTCGCACTAGCTTAGCCGGTATTCCAACTTGCTTGAAGTCAACAAATATTTGGTATACGTCGATGTTGTATTCCCAGCACTTCTGGAGTAAAAGCTTCACTGTAAAAAGCTGATCTGTCGTCGAACGACCAGGTCTAAAGCCGCCTTGGTACTCGCCAATGATTTCTTCTGCGTACGGATTAATTCTATTTTCCAGAATCTTAGATAAAATCTTATAAGTCGTACAAACTAATGAGATGCCTCTGTAGTTCTCACATTTCAACTTATCTCCTTTTTTGTGGATTGGGCAAATGATACTTTTACGCCAATCTTCCGGGATTATTTCGTCGTTCCATACTTTAACGATAAGTGTGTGTATAGCCTTAACAAGGCTCTCCCCACCATGCTTCAGCAGTTCAGCTGGAATCTCGTCAGCGCCCGGGGCTTTATTATGTTTTAGTGCTTGCATGGCGAGATCAACTTCTTCTACTGTTGGGGGTTGAACGGGAGGGCCTGGTTCAGCCATCAGCTCCGGAGCTTCTTGTGTGGGGTTGTTCGGTTGTTCGCTATCGGTGTCGCTGATGATATTGCCATGCTTATCCTTACAGAGGCTGGTCCTGGGTTGGTATCCACTTTTAATTGAATTAATCAGCTTGTACGCTTGTCTACTGTTCCTACTAACTAGTCTTTGGTTTATTTGCATCAACTGCTCGTCAAGATCCTTACGTTTCTTACGCCTAATTAACCTTTTCGAAAATCGTCGAAGCTCGTCATAATTTGTTTTTTTTTGGCTCTAGTTGCGCGTTCAGTCCATTGGCGATATGCCTCGTTTTTAGCATCTACCGCATTTTGACATTCTTCATCAAACCAATCATTTCGGGCTCGCCGGGCTTTGTATCCCACAACCTCCTCTGCGACCCCTTTGATGGTGTCTTTGAGTGTATCCCAGATCTCAAGGGCGCCTTTGTTGCTGATGTTATTTAGCAAGGGCGTCAGCTTCTCCTCAAGGGCAGTCGTATAAGTGACCACCGTGGCATCATCCAACAATTTGTCAACCGCAAAAATGTTTGCCGGGTTGAATCTCGAATGATGAACCGAAGAAATTCTGCACCTATAAGTCGCCTTCACCATATAATGGTCAGAGTCAATATTTGCTCCACGATAGGATCGAACATCCATTATACTCGATGCCCATCTCTTGCAGACAAGGACGTGGTCAATTTGGTTGACGGTATGTTGATCTGGAGATCTCCAGGTCTGCCTGTGAATGCGACGATGCGGAAAACAGGTAGAGCTAATGACCATATTTCTGCTGGTCGCGAAGTCTATTAGTCGTTGGCCATTGTCGTTACAGTCTTCATGGAGGCTGTACCCTCCAGTAATCCCCCTATGCCAACTTTCGTTTCCGACTTTGGAGTTAAAATCCCCTAGCAGCAATTTGACATCATTTGATTGAAGTGAATCGAAGAGATTTTCTAGGCGGTGATAGAACTCGTCTTTAACCACGTCTTCACTGACTTCGGTGGGGGCATGCGCGTTTATGAGCCAGAGATTGAAGAACCGGGTTTTAATGCGAATCGCACACAGCCGCTCGTTTATGGGTTTGAAGTCGATAACATGCGGCTTAAGTTGATTGTTTACAATGAACGCCACTCCAAACTCCCTGTGGCCCGAAGGTTTTCCACTTGTGAAAATTGTGTACGAATTTCGGCCATCAATCTCGCTACTCAGCCATTTAGTTTCCTGGAGTGCAACAATGCTCAGCTTATATTTTTCGACCTGATCCAAGAGGGCCCTTAAGGCCCCTGGCCTATTCAGGGAGCGTACATTCCAGGTTCCGAAAGAGTAATCAGTTGTTCGTTTGCGATGTCGTCGTTGGGTTGTATCCGTCCAATCCGAGGCTTTCATTCCAGGTTTCTTGACGTAGAATTTTTTCCAAGGATGGGTTGATAGTATGATGATGTATTCGTAAAACGAAAGAGGTCCATCATGGAGAGACCTCGGAGGTGCTGCTTCGGTGATTGACTGTTCGGTTTTTGTCACCCTATTACGTTTAGTAACCTGAGACGCTGAAGTTGTTAATAGAGCACTCAGGCGCAGTGGTTACTCGGATAAAGTGGGAAAGTAACGCCCCGTAGAGAGACATAGGACTGGAGCCGTTGAAGCCTATGAAGCTCCTCCTGCATAGGTAAGGGTCCGCAGTTATGCCACAACTGAAGAGGATATAGGAATCGGCCGGAGCCTTTCAACCTTTATCCTACCAGACTCACAAATCAAAAAAAAAATATATAAAATGGCAGAGACAAAACCAGAGAAAACCAGAGAATCTCGCCAGCATTGCAAAATCGTATCCCATTATGTTGACTAAAAGATAATTTTGTACGTTCATCAATGAGCTCAAATGTAACGTAAACCAATTAATACATATTGGAATGGATGGCGCAAACGTGAACAAGTCATTCCACAATTTAGATGATAATAATTTGTTCTGTGCCGAAACCGAAAATGAAAGGCTTGAAGGATTGAGGCGAAAATGATTTAATTTTGCAAAGTTAAACTTAGACTAATACTAACATTTTGGTCTTCTTATACTTATTATTATGCTGATCCTGCAATGATGATGCATTTGTGTTTATGCATCCATATCACATGATGTCGAGTGATGATGTTGATGAATCACAATAACATTGCTTATGTGACCTGAATCATGTTGACATGATGTTGAAAATATTGGCATGATGTTGATAAGGATACTCAGATGATGCATCTATACTTATGCAGCAGGTGAGTCATGCTGGGATATGTGTTGGGTTTTGTATAGAGTAGCGGTGACGTAACTCTATCCAATAGGTACATTATGGTTTACAATATTTGTCACATTATTCCTTTCTTCATTACAGTTATGTCGAATTTCAATATTTTTAGCATTTTCTATTACAATTATAGTTTCATTTCATATTTACAATTTTGCATTTGGGTTTGAAGTATATTTTTTCTACAAACTTCTTTTATTTCAATTAGATCATTGATAGTATCTGAAGGATAATACAATTATTTATTTATTTATTTATTAATTTATTCATAATCGCCAATTCATTTATAATACATATTTACAATTCAATTAATTCAATTCATTTTAATTTAACCTATTACTAAACTTAGCAATTGTAGGACAAAGGAATTGATTTAATTTATACTTAAAATTAAAATACTACTATTGGCCGCCTCACTAAGAACTATGCTCGTGTTATGAGGCGGATTGACTGGACTTCATTATTATTATTATTTTATGTATTTAAAAAGTCATTTTGTAGACGAATTAAAGTGTATATAACTTTTTTCTTTTTTTTTTCCGTAGAAGATTAGTATTATAAATTCAAGCCTACTTCTTTCTCCAAATAATACTTTCTTAGCGCTTTCTTAAAAATTATTATACTTCGTGAACTACCCATTGGTAACGTATTGAATAAGCGTGGGGCTAAGAAATAAGCATGACTCGCTGCAAGTCTCGTTTGATATCTTGGTTGAAAAATATTGCCTCTAGTTTGTCTTCGAGTTCGGTAACCCGTAACAGTTTCAGCTGGGAAAATATTGCGATGACTGTATACAAATTTTAAAATTTTGATTTCATGTAGTACTGGAATTCTTAGCACCCCAAAGTCATTATACAGCTGTGCCGTAGGATACCGCATGGGTTTACTCAGACATATTTTAATAATTTTTGTATGTAGTAAAACTAGAGGTGATAATGTACTAGAATTAATTCCACCCCACCCAATCAATCCATACTCAATGACAGATTGCACAAGTGAAGTAAAAATAATTCGTAGTAAGTTTTTTGATAATATTGATCTGAGTTCAACAAATTTATATAAAGTTTTCCTCAATCTTTTGCACAGATACGATACGTGTTCACCCCAACGCAAATTTTTGTCAATATAAATTCCCAAATATTTTGTGCTTTTTTTTCGAGCTAGGGTCGGACAGGAACAGTTTGTAGCTACTTCACAATTTCGGTGCATAGTAATGTAGAGCGAATCAGGAGGTTCACCTGCGGAGGTGTGCATAAAAGGAATAGCTACTGTTTTATTTATATTTATGCTGACTGCATTTTCTCGCAACCAAAGCAGAATTAGCCTGATACCATTATTTGCTTGGTGGTATGTTTCTTCCCAACTTTGGCCATGACATACTACTACCGTATCGTCAGCAAATGCATACATAGAGCCATTGGTTAGTTTCAGCCTAAGGAGGTCGTTTATGTATATCAAAAACAGTATTGGTCCTAGGACCGTACCCTGCGGTATTCCGATACTTACATTCTGCTTACTACTAGTGCATTCCTCAATACGTACCATTTGGGTTCTGTGATCCAAGTAGCTTTTTAATAATTTTAAGGGTATCCCTCTTATCCCTATAAGTTTTTCAATCAATTTGGCGTGATTGACCGTATCGAAGGCTTTTTTGAAGTCCAAGAAGATACCCAAGCATTTGTTGCCCTTATCCAGATTAACCGTAATAGCTTTCGTGACATGGAAAATTGCGTCTTCTGTGCTCATTGAGGGTCTAAAGCCAAATTGGTTATTGGATAATATATTTTTGCCTTCTAAATACTTTACGAGTCTGGCTTTTATTATTTTCTCTAAAAGCTTTGCTATGCTCGACAAAAGGGAGATTGGACGATAATTATCTAAATTAGATTTATCATCATTCTTGTGTATTGGCACTACCAAGGCAGTTTGCAGTGCAGATGGAAACACTCCCTGGCTGAGACAAAGATTAAAAACATGTAGGAAAGGTACGGTTAAATAGTTAGCATTTCGTTTAAGAGCATTGGTGCTTAGTCCATCAGGTCCTGGGGCAACATTAGCTTTTAGATTTAATAAAAGCAAAAGGATTTCATCTTCAGTGACAGGCGTCATAAAGAACGAGTGGCAGTATCGACTTTGGTCAGCATTATTTATTCGAACGCTATCCATTTGATTTATTGAGGGAATACTTGAAGCAATTGTATGCCCTACATTTGAA
Organism: Microchrysa polita; assembly: GCA_949715475.1. Lineage (NCBI taxonomy): Eukaryota > Metazoa > Arthropoda > Insecta > Diptera > Stratiomyidae > Microchrysa > Microchrysa polita. The sequence goes on along the minus strand of OX454418.1, from coordinate 63,522,862 downwards.
AAATGTCGATTAAACTCTTCGGCTACATCTAACTTCCTATCGCCAGAAATAACGTCTCCACTGGAGGAAACAATATTGCGAACAAAACTACTGTGCTTTGTTTTAGTATTCGTAGCTTCATTGACTATGTTCCAAATTTTCTTCATATCTCCCCTACATGTAACAATCTTGGATCTATAATAGTTGTCTTTCGTTTGCCTAATTAATATTTTTATTTTATTCCTATAAACTTTGAACCATTCTTTAAGCTGGGTATTAAAAGGCTGTTTTTGGAGCTTGGCAGCAATTCGATCCCTGTTTCTAATTGAGGTGACTAGTCCTTTGGTCATCCACGGTTTTAATATAGTAAGCTTGCTACTAGGTTTTTTCGCTGGCTCGAGACAACTTTTATGAATGTCTAGTAGTTTATTATAGAACAATGAAAAAGGCATGTTCGCATCCTGCTCTGATAGCAATGTTTTATTACATTCTAATATTTCTTTTACATCTGTTATAATAAGCAAATTTTTATCTTTATTTGAAATTGGTTCCATAGTATATTTTTGATATTTATTTTTAACATATTGAGGGATTTACAATTAATATACAATTTTCAAAGCAACTGCAGTTGTTATTTTTGGATATTTTTTATATTTATACAGGGTGTCCTACCACTCTTGGTACATACGATAATGGGTGATAGTACAGCTCATTTGGGTACAATTATTGTTCCACATGACCCCTCTATCTTTAACCGTTATAAAGTTATAGCATTTTTTGTAAATAGTGTCAGAAACCTCGACTTGCCGCGCAAAATCACTATTTGCCACACTCCCAAATATTTGATCCGAACTTTGACATTACTTTCTGACACTGCACAAAATTCTACATAAAATAACTGTTTTGCCAATTAAATAATTTAACACCCTACCCAGATACAACCATTCAAACTTTAAAGAAATTCGTAAATTGATATTTTCTTGAAAATTCAAATTGTAAAATAGTAACGGTACTTGAAACTGACAAATGTGCAAAGTTGACAAAAGTTGCGTCATTATGTTAGCTTTCGAACGACATATAAAAATTAGGGTATTAAGATTTGGAAAATTGCAAACTTTTCGTGTTTAACAGAAAAAACATGATCCTAAGAGAAAGTCAAAACACGTTTTATTTAGTAAACAAGATTTTTTTATTAAAGGAAAAAAGCAAAATTATTAAGAATAGGAACTTGAAATTACAAATACTGTTCGAAAAGTCCTCCTCCATATCGGACACAAATTCGGCACCTTTTACCTACAGAAGAGACCCCCTGAAGCAGCTCTTCCCTTTTTTCCCGCAAATTATTGCAAGCCGTTTCAATTTTTTGTAGTAGGTGTTCCCGGGACACTATAGGGTCATCGTAAACTTCATTTTTGAGTCTGCCCCATATATGGAAATCAAGCGGCGTTAAGTTGGGACTTCTAGCAGGCCAAGGGACAGGCCCGTGTCGTCCAATCCATTTTTCATGGAACTCATTATTTAAAAATTCCGTAACAATTCTCCCGTTGTGAGCCGGACATCCGTCCATTTGCCACCAAATTTCTGATAATAGAGCTAATGGGATATCATCTAGGACCTTCGGCACGACCTCAGTTTCCAGGATCTGGCGGAACGCGGATGAATTTAGTCGTTGGGGAAGAATAATTTCTGGAAGTAATTCATCTCCGAGAACAACGATCCACACATTTACACTAAATTCGTGCTGGTATCTCGAAGTACGAGTTTCGTAGGGGTTCCGATGAGCCCAAAAATGAGTGTTGCGGGAATTGAATGCACCTCTCCGAGTGAAAGTAGCCTCATCCGTCCATAGTACTTTTCTTTGGAAGTGCCGATCCACTGCCATTCTTTCTAAGAACCAACTGCAGAAAGTCCTTCTTCTTTCAAAGTCGGAAGGCAGTAGATCTTGCACTTCCGTTAAGTGATATGGATATTGATCATCCTCTTGAAGTGTTCTGTGAATCGTCGTACGAGGGACACCCAATTGACTAGCCACCCTTCTCGTGCTTGAAGCCGGGTTTGTGTTGAAGTGACGAAGAATTTCGCTTTGCAGCCTTGCCGTAATTCGTTGACTTTGCTCCAACATGTAATGGTTCGGTGTTCTCCCCGTTTCTCGCAATGTCTGAAACGTCCTAACAAACGTTCGACTGTCCGGAAGCTCCCTTTGGGGGAAGCGACGACCATACTCGCGAACTGCTTCGCGTCCGTTACCTCCAGCTGCACCATACACGAACACCATATCAGCGTACTCGCTATCCGAATATTTTCCTTGCATAATCGCCTTCTAAAAAAACTATATCACACTAATATCGATTTGAATAAATAATACTAATAATAATACCTGCTTTAATATTAAGGTTCTAGCAACAGATTAATTATGTGATATCCGTAATCAATGATAATCAGTTGATTTCAACTATTTAAACTGGCGGAATAATGAACGATGTAAATGACTTAAAAATAACAAGGATTAACTGTTAATATTACTGTTTCCTCAACAAGTAAACTTTCGCATTTTTTTGTAACGAAACATCGGCAAGGCAAAGTTCGTTGACACCTTAATATCATAATTTTAGAAACCATTCATTGAAGTATGTATTTAGATTCGTTCTGCTGTAGGTCCGCGTTTTTTGTCATTAACACGTAATATTTTCAATTTTCCAAATCCTAAGACACTAATTTTTATATGTTGTTCGAAAGCTAACATAATGACGCAACTTTTGTCAACTTTGCACATTTGTCAGCTCAAAGTACCGTTACTATTTTACAATTTGAATTTTCAAGAAAATATCAATTTTCGAATTTCTTTAAAGTTTGAATGGTTGTATCTGGGTAGGGTGTCAAATTATTTAATTGGCAAAACAGTTATTTTATGTAGAATTTTGTGCAGTGTCAGAAAGTAATGTCAAAGTTCGGATCAAATATTTGGGAGTGTGGCAAATAGTGATTTTGCGCGGCAAGTCGAGGTTTCTGACACTATTTACAAAAAATGCTATAACTTTATAACGGTTAAAGATAGAGGGGTCATGTGGAACAATAATTGTACCCAAATGAGCTGTACTATCACCCATTATCGTATGTACCAAGAGTGGTGGGACACCCTGTATATTGTTATTTTGAATATATCGCTTTCTTCATCTTCAATTAAATAACGTATTAATGTTCTAAGTTTTGAATTTAATATTATTTCTTATTTTTATTTATTTCTTTGATTTTTTCAATTTGTTCGTCAAAATGACTAATATATACAAAGGAAATTCTGTAGTAGTCATGGATAAAAGCAACTACGACAACTTGGTGTTTGAAAAATTAAAATCCGGAAATTACTTCGAACTGCGGAATGACCCATTACCAAATTCAATCAAAAGGGTAGAAAAAGCCATGAATGAATGCGAGTCCATAATACCTAACATGGACAATGTATGCCAAACCCGTCACTACCTCGGATCCGATGTCAACCCAAAATTCACAAACCTGGGTGTGAAATGAGAGAAATAATCGCTGATTCAAACTCGCCAACATTTTACCTCCCGAAATGGCTTATTGGAGAAATACACAAATTTGGTGATATCTATAGCAATACATCTATCAAGAACTCAACAGAACTGATTAATAAACTCGATCGAATTACGCTGGAGGACGACGAAATCCTAGTGTCTTGTGACGTTACAGCACTGTTCCCAAGCATCCCCGTTAAAGAGGCAATAGGCAAATTAGAAGACTGGATGGTCGAACAAGATTCATCAAAGGACGGAAAACGAACAGCAAGATTATTGGCGAATTTAGCAACAACTTGTATGCAAGAAAATTACTTCACATTTAGAAACAGATTTCTTAAGACTACGAAAGGCACAGCCATGGGCAATCCGCTATCACCCCTAATCAGCGAAGTATTTATGAGAAGCCTAGAAGAAAAAATGAGGAAAGAAAATATGACACCAAAAATATGGATTAGATATGTAGTGTAATGCCGCAGGTATACGCAATGGAACTTTGGTCGTCAAGAATGATGACCACGAGAGTTGTCCCTTTGATGATGAAGTCTACATAGAAAAATATAAAAGAATAATATGGTCAAAGCCCCATTAGGGCCACACGACCTATCTCAAACTACGTGCTCTCGTACAGAGCGTAGGTTTGAGATGTTAGTCAAATGTCCTTAGTGCTCGTCTGGCGATGCACAAGAATGATAAGATAAGATAGACTTAGTGCTCGTCAAGCGATGCACTCTTACCATGTTAACAGTCTTGATGTTTGACTTAACAGTAAATTTTTATTCTATCACATAGTTCCTTAAATACTAAATTTTACCATACAATTATGCTTACTCTAGCTTAATTCTACAATGAGCAATAATACTATTGATTTATTAGTCATAATTCGATAATTAATAATTAGGTCAAAATAAATAAAAGTAAAAATGAACACATTATGCATATGCTCAACTACATGAGTATCTTCATCATAGCAAAATGCAAGTGTCTAATGTCGCGAATGGTTTCGGATGACATGACATGCATTTTATATGAATGAATGAAAGAATGATACTTGAGTCATGCACAATGGTATTTGCGAGTATGTACAAAGTATGTATGTACTGAGTATGTATTTATTATAGGTTGAGGTAGTGCATGGTTACAATATTACAATGCCATTACAGTAGACGATGTCTTCGCCATAATCAAAAGTGACCAACAGGAAAATCTACTGACATACATTAATCAACTCGACCCTAATATGGAGATTGAACAAAATAACTAGCTTTTCTCGACCTTAAAATTATTAGAAAAAATAACACTATCGAGTATGATATATTCCGAAAACCTACCTCCACTCAAAGAACAATACCAGATACGTCCAACCATTCATACCAACATAGGACAGCAGCTTACCACTGTATGGTACATCGCCTGTTTACAACACCTTTGAATACGAAGAGATTTAATAGAGAAAAACAGTATATAATTGAAACAGCAATGAAAAACGGATATAAAGCGGAAATTGTTGAACAATTAGTAAACAAAAAAACGACGAGAACTAAATATAAAAAAAGCTAACTACACTATAGCAGTCTAAGAGAGGAGAGAAGAAAATTATACGAGGAGTAACATACTCTAAAGAACTATTTCCACATTTAAAAGGGACCTTGGCCTTGGAAAAACTAAATATTGAATTGGTAGCCACAAGCAGACAAGCTCTACCAACAAAAGAAAAGGATAAAAAACTGCCGAGAGAAAAAAGAATATACAAATTCAAGTGTAAAAAATGCCCCAAGGTGTACATAGGACAAACAAAAAGACTAGTGGAGGTCAGAGTGAAAGAACATTTACGAGAGGTCGAATCAGCGAAACAAAATAGAAATTACAACATCAAGTCATCAGTGGCGAAGCACATAGTCGAGGATCAACACACCTACGACCAGAAAACGTTGACCTAAATCATCGCCGCGAGTTCACATGGGATTTCTGTATCGCTGACGTCTCTCGTCCAATCAAAGGTGCTGATCTTTTAAAACACTATGGCTTACTGGTCGACATGAAAAACCGTCGCATAGTGGATCCGGAGACCATAAGAGCTTCCAAAGGATTTTTGAACGCTGAAAACTATTCTGGTATTGCATCATTCGCGAATAAGTCCTGCCACGACAGTCTACTTCGAGAGTTTCCTGAGGTGTTGAATCCTACCACTCAAACCAGTGATGTGTGTCACCACATCGAAACATCTGGTCCGCCCGTAGCCGAGAAACCCCGACGTCTGACACCACAGAAGTTGGAAATTGCGAAGGCCGAGTTCAATTCCATGATGCAAAAAGGGTACTGCCGCCCCTCCAGAAGTCCCTGGGCAAGCCCACTGCATCTCGTGCCAAAACAAGATGGTTCTTGGAGTGCATGTGGTGACTGTAGGCGATTAAACGTAATCACGAAACCCGACCGCTATCCGATGCCTCGTATCCAGAACATCGCCTCAGGACTGGCGGGTAAGACTATCTTTTCCAAAGTTGATTTATTGAGAGCATATCACCAAATACCCATCTCCGAATCAGACATTCCAAAGAGCGCCGTGGTTACACCGTTCGGTCTTTCTGAATTCACCGTGATGACATTTGGACTTCGGAACGCCGCGCAGTCATTTCAACGTTACATGAACATTTTGCGAGGTCTCGATTTCTGTGTGTGCTATATCGACGACATTCTCGTTGCATCAGAGAATGTGGAACAGCGCATGCAGCACCTGAGGTTACTGTTCCAGCGTCTGCAAAAATAGGCCAAGTGCGTTTGTGCGAAGTTGAATACCTTGGATATACAATTAATCAGCATGGTATCGCACCACCAGCTTCACGTGTTGTGCACGCCTAGTAGTAAAGACATTACATGGACATCCGAAACTGCGGCAGCATTCGAGCGATGCAAAAGTTCCATAGCAGAAGCAACATTGCTCGTCCATTTTCCACCGGACGCACCTTTAGCCCTCGACACAGACGCATCTAATGTTGCGATTGGAGCCGTGCTGGAGCAGAAACACAGCGACAGATGGCTACCGTTAGCTTATTTCCAGAGGAAGCTGAGCCGTTCAGAGAAGCTGTATGGCACTTACGCCCGCGAATTACTCGCGATATACGCTAGCATTCGTCATTTTCGACACATTAATGAAGGCACCGATCATAAATCACTAGTTTATGCCTTTCACTAGAAAACCGACAAGCACAACACACAGAGCAGATATCTATCGTTTATTTCGCAATTCACAACGAGAATCGAGCACGTTTCTGGCGAAGCTAACAGCGTCGCCGACGCTTTGTCAAGGATTGAAGTAATTTCCTTGCCACCGGATATCGACTCGAAGCTTCCAGCAGAAATGAAGCACAAATGGAATTAAAAGGAGAACAGAGACTCACAAAATAGTAAATTAATTAAGAAAAACATTGTTATTAAAATTAATCAAACCATATTGTTGTTTTAGAATATGAGACCTGAAGATGCCGAAATAAATTAGGCGAAACGTCGTCATAGAACGAAAATTAATAAAAAATGACTAAGTAAAAACCAAACCGAGTTACAAGAGCTTATTTCGTACAATCCAATATCGTTGAACTTGAATCCTGTGTCATTTGGTCAGCATACTATTTACTGTGACACTTAAACCGACGTAGCCGGACCGTTTGTTCCCGATTGGGTTTGGGGCTTTTTTTGAACTAAATTGTACTATACTAATAAAAGGAAAAGGAACCAAATCTCGTTCATTCATGGTTAGTGTCACAATTAACGGAATTATATTCGATACTGGTTATATACCAAGTCAATAATAACAGGGAAAACAAAAAAAAACAATTCTGCAAAGATGAAAAATTACAAAAAAAAAATTGAAGATAATTCTAACTATGGTTGTCGTATCCTGAATATTTTAGCTAATTTTTAAACAATTATTTTGCACAACGGCTGGGCGCATGAAATTACGATTAAACACAATTGTACCGACCGAGACAAAATTCTATTAGTGGAAGATTTTTAAAAGAAGATGTTAAAAACTAATACATAATTTTGTCAATACTTAAAGACAGAGATGAAAAAGCATGGTTTGAAAATATTAAATTAAAACACAAAAATGTATGTTGACGTCGCTAGAATATTTCAATTTAGGTCTACACACTAGTAGTAGAGCAAATTAATGCTTATTCATTTGGATTGCACTTTTGTATTTTAATTGTGCATTATTGTTTCGATTTATTGTTTATAATTCTTAAGGTATTTAAGTAAAAATTGTAAACTGTATTAGTTCAGTTCGGAAATATATTTTTTTAAATTTTAACGTTGCAGTCGCGTTTATTATTGTCTTCTCTCGTTCGTAGCGTGTCTAGTTCACCAGGCTAGGCAGCTAACGAGATTAAAGTATTAGTTTTTCGTCCGAACATAGTGGTCCGTCGAGCCGGATACACCGCGCGCCGCGTTAATATTTTTTAATTGCGTTTTACTGTAATGTTAAGGAGAATTAGTACTCCTTGTAAGTACAACGCGTAATCGTGTGTGTGTATTCTTATTTGTTCGCCAACGTCGGGTTTTTTGTGTCCGTTAGTGTTGCTGAGTTGTTATGTGTGTGGTGGATGAATCAGGAAGTGAAGCTGTCTTGACCAACCAGGAGGAAACTGCGGTACTTTAAAATCCAAGGAAGTTTGGAGAAGAAAAAAAAATAAGTAAGTCATAAATTTTTTTCTATTGTTTGTGTAAACATTATTTGCCGTGTCGTATCGGTTGTGTTACGGAGGTTTTAGTACTCCGCTTCGTTTGAAATCGGTGTTAAACATTATTTGCCGTGTAGTATCGGTTGTTTTACGGAGGTTTTAGTACTCCGCTTGGTTTAATATCGGTGTTAAATTTGCCGTGTCGTATCGGTTGTGTTACGGAGGTTTTAGTACTCCGCTTCGTTTGATATCGGTGTTAAAACATTATTTGCCGTGTAGTATCGGTTGTTTTACGGAGGTTTTAGTACTCCGCTTGGTTTAATATCGGTGTTAAATTTGCCGTGTCGTATCGGTTGTGTTACGGAGGTTTTAGTACTCCTCTTCGTTTGATATCGGTGTTAAACATTATTTGCCGTGTAGTATCGGTTGTTTTACGGAGGTTTTAGTACTCCGCTTGGTTTAATATCGGTGTTAAATTTGCCGTGTCGTATCGGTTGTGTTACGGAGGTTTTAGTACTCCGCTTCGTTTGATATCGGTGTTAAACATTATTTGCCGTGTAGTATCGGTTGTTTTACGGAGGTTTTAGTACTCCGCTTGGTTTAATATCGGTGTTAAATTTGCCGTGTCGTATCGGTTGTGTTACGGAGGTTTTAGTACTCCGCTTCGTTTGATATCGGTGTTAAACATTATTTGCCGTGTAGTATCGGTTGTTTTACGGAGGTTTTAGTACTCCGCTTGGTTTAATATCGGTGTTAAATTTGCCGTGTCGTATCGGTTGTGTTACGGAGGTTTTAGTACTCCGCTTCGTTTGATATCGGTGTTAAACATTATTTGCCGTGTAGTATCGGTTGTTTTAGGGAGGTTTTAGTACTCCGCTTCGTTTGATATCGGTGTTAAACATTATTTGCCGTGTAGTATCGGTTGTTTTAGGGAGGTTTTAGTACTCCGCTTCGTTTAATATCGGTGTTAAACATTATTTGCCGTGTCGTATCGGTTGTTTTACGGAGGTTTTAGTACTCCGCTTGGTTTAATATCGGTGGTAAACATTTTTTACCGTGTCATATCTGTTGTTTTACGGAGGTTTTAGTACTCCGCTTTGTGTATAATATAGGTGTTAAATTTGCCGTGTCGTATCGGTTGATTTACGGAGGTTTAAGTACTCCGCTTTGCTTATTAACATCGGTGTAAAATTAGTTGTTGTGGCGCATCGGTCACTTAAAGGAAGATTTAGGAACTCTCTGTTTTTTAACACTTTCCATTTATTGGGGTGAATATTGTCATTATTTTCTGCGTTGGTAACTTGAATTTCTTATTTATTTATTTCTTATTTCTTGTATCTAATCTCGATATGATGGAGATTCAAGAAATAATCGAGAACCAACAGAAAAGGGTCCTCAAAATTGAGGAAATAAGAGAAGGACTATTAAAACTCAATCAGGAGAAAAGATCCTTAGAGAAGTTTGAGTCAGCTTGGCAGGAAATCAACAGAAATTATGTTGATTTTATGGTTGATCACAATACACTCCTATCAAAACCTATTCCAGAAAATCTTGTCTATTTCAAAGAGGACAAAATTTTATTAATGGACGAGGTATATGAAAAGGCGAAAGCGCTAATAATTAGAGTACACCCCAGCATCTTCAAGGGAGGCCCATCAAACCAAATCAGCGCACAGAAACAAGTGCAACCCCAAATGCTTCTGAATAATGGAAATTCCCAGGAGACAGTAGCAACAGTAGCCACATCTACAGTGGACTCTTCACGGTCAATGATTACCGGCAACGGTACTGAATTATTGCAGAATCCTCGCAGCAGTGACCAGAAAGGGAGAGGAGCCCCTACTTCAGTCGGTACCTCGCCACCAACCATGAGTCAGGATAATTTGGGTACTAACATCGCGGCTGGATTCGGTGGCAGTATTCCCATAACTAACACTATCACGGGTCTCCAAGCTCCACCTATCAGGAATAATAACACGGAATGGGAGACGAATTACACAACCACATTTTCCGGGAACTGGGGTGCATTAAGAGTCAATGAACAGGGCCTTCCTCACTCGGGTGGTGGTCAACGGGGACCAAACTTTCAGAATTCCTGGAATCGCGGGTATCGACCCAGGCCAAATCCACCAGTGCCAGAGATTCCATCTTTTAGTGGGGACATAAGTCAGTTTGAGTCGTTCCGCTGTATATTTAATTCCGTGTACGATGGAACCGATATTGGGTGGTCGGAACGCTTAATAATGCTGCAAAGTAAACTTCGTGGGGATGCAAAACGAGTGATTGAGCATCTTGGTGTATATGGAGAGAACTATGCACAGGCTTGGGAACTGCTCGACAGAAGATACAGTAATCGTCGAGCGCTTGTGGATAAGGAAATCCAGACTCTGCTGGATTTGCCTCAAATTACACAGAAGGATTCGCGGACTTTAGGTAAAGCTCTGGATACCATGAGGTCAGTAATCCAGAACTTGCGGAAATCCGGTTTCAATGCTGATGAAGGTGTACCTTTTATTCCATTTATTCTTGTTAGAAAGATGGATGCCTCGACGCGTCGGGATTTTGATTCATCTTTAAAAAATCCAAAGGCGCCAGTCTTAATTTCAGACATTGATCTCTTCCTCGAAAATCGCTATGTCGTAATGACACCTACTTGGGACGGATTATCAGGAATTGAGAAGCAATATGAACACAGCAACAAAAAGAAGGCGCACAAGGAGATAACTCTACTAGCGAATACCTCTGGAGAACAGCGAAAATGGCAATGTTTTATTTGTATGGGAGAACATAATGCATCAAACTGTTCCAAACTTCTCGAGTCGAATGATAAGGAGAAGTTACTACGCCATTATAGGTTGTGCATTTATTGTGCGTCACATAAGTACAAAAAGGGTGAAATGTGCAACAGGCGAAAGCAATTAAAATGTGAAATTTGCAAGGAGCAACATTTGACATTACTGCACCCTTGTAAGCCAAAAATTGAAAAAGCTGAAGAGATCCGTAGCATATCACACCATGCTGAAAATTCTACCGCACTTTCTTCCTCCGGCACAGTTCTTCCTACAGCCCTTGCTAAAATAAAAGCAAGAGATGGGCGTACAATCTCAGTACGATGCTTAGTAGATCAAGGCAGCCAAAGCTGTTACATTACAGAGGAACTAGTCCAAAGGCTACGGTTAAGTAAAAAGAAGACAAATATAGAAGTGTCTGGTGTTGGTGGGATTTCAGCGGGCGTTGTATCTTCTGTAGTCAATTTAGTAATCCAACTTGAGGATGGATGTGAAATTACTACAAAAGCATTGGTAGTAAAACGTGTGACCAAAGGGTGTCTCCTACGATTACCTCAGAGAATTAAGTCAATTTTGGGTAATAAAAAATTAGCCGACCCTGCCACCCAGTTTTCTTCACAGATACCAATTCTGCTCGGATCAAATGTTCTTCCTAAACTATTTCTAAATGGCGTAGAAGTTATTGATAATTTCCTGTGTCAGAACACCAAGCTGGGGTGGGTAGTGTCCGGTCAGTCAGAAGGCTCCTTCACTAAATATTCTTCTTCGCATGTGTCACTGATGGAATTTTCTCAGGGGTTGCAAGCATTTTGGGATATGCCGCTAAGTCGAGAAGAAGCTGGCACTATGGAAGATACTGCCTGCGAACAACTTTACGTAGAAAAACACTATCGGTCGGAAAACGGACGGTACGTAGTTCCCACGCCATGGCGCCTAAATGGTGACACATTAGGTAACTCGTATCATAAAGCGGTGCAGTTTTATTTAGGTCAAGAACGACGTTGGATTAAAAATGCAGAATTGAAAGAAATGTCCGATGGTTTCATGAAGGAATACCTATCATTGGAGCACATGGCTCCAGTACCAAAAGAACTACAATCTGACACCAGTGGAAATGTTTTTTACATACCATATCTGAGTGTAATTCGCCATGGAGCAACATCAACGAAGCTTAGAAATGTGTTCAATGCATCTAGTCCCTCTGCAAATGGTGTTAGTCTAAATCAGCTTATTCACTCAGGCCCTAAATTACAGAATCATATTTTCGATATTATAACCAGAATCCGCAAGTTTAAGTATGTGTTTTCTGCCGATATCACTAAAATGTATCGACAGATCCTTTTAAGACCTGAAGATCAAATAAAACTACGAATTCTCTGGCGTACAGACCCAAATGAGCCAATTGAGGAATACTACCTCAAGACAATTACGTACGGGTTAGACTGCGCACCATGGCAGGCCATCAGAACACTACATCAAGTTGCAGACGACAATGCTGAAGATGAAGATACTAAATGGATAATAAAGAACGCCTTTTACATGGACGATCTTTTGTACGGAGCAACTAACATAGAAGCTGCTCAAAATATCGTTCAGAAAATAAAAAACACGTTAAAAAAGGGGCAACTTCCTTTAACAAAGGCGTCCAACCAGGCAGCTGTACTAGAATCTATTGATAAAGAGCATCGGATTGATTCATTTGTGGACGTAGAGAAAGCGGCTGCAGATATCAAGATTCTTGGGCTCCATTACAGTCCTCGGGATGATTGGTTTATGTATTGTATCCAACCTCTGCCGAAAATAAAGTATACCAAAAGGAAAGTACTAAGTGTGACAGCATCATTGTATGACCCAATGGGCTGGCTGTTGCCTGTCATCATGAATTTGCGAGTGGAGATTCAAAAATTATGGGAAGAAGGATATGATTGGGACAAGGAAATTGAAGAAAGTTCTCGAACCAAGCTGGAAAAATTATTTTCTACATTGGGATGTCTAAATACCATTAGGGTTCCCAGATGGTCCGGCTATTGTTCAGATGAAGACATTACAGAGTTGATTGGCTTCAGTGACGCCTCTGCAGATGGATATGCCGCAGTGATATACAGCAGAGTCAAACAAGGAGAGAGTTATAGCATTACGTTAATAGCTGCCAAGGGACGCGTCACTCCTCTGAAAACACGGAAAACCCTAAACACTGGCGCTTCTACTATTACTATACCAAAATTAGAGCTAGAAAGTATAGTTTTACTGGCAGATCTTTATCGTGATGTATGCCAGGCACTAGGCGATATTCCGATCACGTTTAAAGCTTATACGGATTCGGAAGTGGCACTGGGTTGGGTTAGAAGTAACAAAGAAATAGACAACAAACTAGTAAGGAAAAGAGTAAAGAGTATCCGAAAGTTTATTCATCCTTCAGATGTGCATCATGTGAAGTCGCAGGATAATCCTGCTGATTGCGCTTCACGGGGTATTTCGCCCATTAAACTTATTTCTCATGAGCTTTGGTTTAAAGGACCTGCATTTCTGCAAGGTAAACTCCCATTAACTCCCATAAACACCGCAAGCGAAACATCAATCTCTTTATTCGCTGAAAATCTTCAAGAAAATTCCGTAGATTTTATATCACGAGCCTCTTCACTTTCTCGTCTCATCAATACGGTGGCCAGATGTCTAAGATGGAAAAATCGACACAGTGGGCCATTCTCAGTTGAAGAATTACATCAAGCTGAAATGGCTATAATTCGGTATGAGCAAAATAGACTTTTTAGTAAGCAGTTAAAGAAAATCAGAAAGGGTATGCCTGTGGAAAAGAACCACTGGCTTTCATCGCTTAGTCCGTTCTTCGATCCTAAAACCGGAATACTTCGGGTAGGTGGCAGGCTGGAAAATGCTCAAGTTCCAATCGAACAGCGGCATCCAATAATTCTAGGGAAGTCACATTTGACTTATCTCATAATAATCAAAACGCATAATGAGAATCAACACTGTGGGGTAGGTCTCACCATGACGCTTGTACGAGAAGTGTTCTATATTCCCGCATTACGTCAACAAGTAAAAAAATGGATCAGAGTTTGGGTAAAATGTATTAGAATGCGGGGACAGACTGTGACACCAGCTATGGCATCACTACCTAGCGAAAGAGTTACTCCTTCTCAAGTGTTTGAGAATGTAGGAACCGATTTGTGTGGCCCTTTCGAAATAAAATCGAGCCCTTTAAGGAATGCAAAGCCTGTAAAATTTTACATTGTTGTTTTTGTGTGTATGTCAACAAAAGCTCTGCATCTAGAAATCTGTAGTGATTTAAGTACGAATGGATTCCTTGCAGCATTTCAAAGATTTGTTAGCAGACGTGGACAGCCGCGGACAGTCCGTTCCGACAATGGAACCAATTTAGTTGGCGCGGCAAAAGTACTAAGAGAGGCATGGCAACAACTTACATTAGGATGTGAAAAATATATGTCTCAGCAGCGAATAGTGTGGCATCACAACCCTCCGAGAGCAAGTCATTTCGGAGGTTTATTTGAAGCTGCCGTAGGTAGTTTGAAGCGCTATATTAAAAAAATGCCCTCTATTTCAAATCTTTCGTATGAAGATTTCCACACTGCAATATGTATGTGGGAAGCCATAAAATCAACATAATTTCTGTTGATTTCCTGCCAAGCTGACTCAAACTTCTCTAAGGATCTTTTCTCCTGATTGAGTTTTAATAGTCCTTCTCTTATTTCCTCAATTTTGAGGACCCTTTTCTGTTGGTTCTCGATTATTTCTTGAATCTCCATCATATCGAGATAAGATACAAGAAATAACAAATAAATAAATAAGAAATTCAAGTTACCAACGCAGAAAATAATGACAATATTCACCCCAATAAATGGAAAGTGTTAAAAAACAGAGAGTTCCTAAATCTTCCTTTAAGTGACCGATGCGCCACAACAACTAATTTTACACCGATGTTAATAAGCAAAGCGGAGTACTTAAACCTCCGTAAATCAACCGATACGACACGGCAAATTTAACACCTATATTATACACAAAGCGGAGTACTAAAACCTCCGTAAAACAACAGATATGACACGGTAAAAAATGTTTACCACCGATATTAAACCAAGCGGAGTACTAAAACCTCCGTAAAACAACCGATACGACACGGCAAATAATGTTTAACACCGATATTTAAGTGAAGCGGAGTACTTAAATCTCTGTAACACACCCGATACGACACGACAAATTTAACACCGATATTAAACCAAGCGGAGTACTAAAACCTCCGTAAAACAACCGACACGGCAAATAATGTTTAACACCGATATTAAACGAAGCGGAGTACTAAAACCTTCCTAAAACAACCGATACTACACGGCAAATAATTTTTAACACCGATATCAAACGAAGCGGAGTACTAAAACCTCCGTAACACAACCGATACGACACGGAAAATTTAACACCGATATTAAACCAAGCGGAGTACTAAAACCTCCGTAAAACAACCGATACTACACGGCAAATAATGTTTAACACCGATATCAAACGAAGAGGAGTACTAAAACCTCCGTAACACAACCGATACGACACGGCAAATTTAACACCGATATTAAACCAAGCGGAGTACTAAAACCTCCGTAAAACAACCGATACTACACGGCAAATAATGTTTAACACCGATATCAAACGAAGAGGAGTACTAAAACCTCCGTAACACAACCGATACGACACGGCAAATTTAACACCGATATTAAACCAAGCGGAGTACTAAAACCTCCGTAAAACAACCGATACGACACGGCAAATAATGTTTAACACCGATATTAAACGAAGCGGAGTACTAAAACCTCCCTAAAACAACCGATACTACACGGCAAATAATGTTTAACACCGATATCAAACGAAGCGGAGTACTAAAACCTCCGTAACACAACCGATACGACACGGAAAATTTAACACCGATATTAAACCAAGCGGAGTACTAAAACCTCCGTAACACAACCGATACGACACGGCAAATAATGTTTACACAAACAATAGAAAAAAATTTATGACTTACTTTTTTTTTTATCTTCTCCAAACTTCCTTGGATTTTAAAGTACCGCAGTTTCCTCCTGGTTGGTCAAGACAGCTTCACTTCCTGATTCATCCACCACACACATAACAACTCAGCAACACTGACGGACACAAAAAACCCGACGTTGGCGAACAAATAAGAATACACACACACGATTACGCGTTGTACTTACAAGGAGTACTAATTCTCCTTAACATTACAGTAAAACGCAATTAAAAAATATTAACGCGGCGCGCGGTGTATCCGGCTCGACGGACCACTATGTTCGGACGAAAAACTAATACTTTAATCTCGTTAGCTGCCTAGCCTGGTGAACTAGACACGCTACGAACGAGAGAAGACAATAATAAACGCGACTGCAACGTTAAAATTTAAAAAAATATATTTCCGAACTGAACTAATACAGTTTACAATTTTTACTTAAATACCTTAAGAATTATAAACAATAAATCGAAACAATAATGCACAATTAAAATACAAAAGTGCAATCCAAATGAATAAGCATTAATTTGCTATACTTCGAATCGAGTGCGACCCACTTTCTCGTTGCTCCACATTATTGTTGCACAGAACATGTCTGTAGCTGACGAGACTGATGACATTCGCTTAAACATCTTGCCCCCGGAAGAGAATCGCAAAGTTCGTTCAAACAGGTTTGTTCCCATATATCAAATATAAATCGGTAGATAATTAAATATTTAAACTGTTTTGTGCATAGATATCTAAGTTCATGCGAAACATCCATATTTCAACAATATTCTCATTAGTATCATCAAGTTTAATATTTTCATAGCATAATAATATACATGTATTTATAGCATTCAATCAAATGAAATTCCGTCACATTCCTATGATGTCTGAATGCTCAGAACATAAATGTAATAATAAAATATGAATTTCTTAAAAGCCATATTAAATAAGCTTGTCGAGGCTAGTAAACTACCTATGTTCCTCAATAGCACCGGTCACAGTATGTGGGGTCGGCCTGATCTGGATGTAGAGAGGTTAACGGGCACCGGCTGGAAAATCGCCGTTACTGCATCGACATTTTTTTTTTTGTTGCTAGGAGTTGTGGACTCGAGCAAAGGCCGTTGGGTCATTGGGACCCGTCGCGCTATTTTGCGGCCGCTTCTTGGATTTTAATCGATTGGTATTTGGACGGTTGGAACTGAATTTAACCGGAGTTGATTTTATTATAAAAACACAAGTACATTTTCGAGGCCCAAATTGCAGACAATGGTTGGTGGTAGGTTTCAGTCGTGTGTGTATTGTGGCCAAGAATCTGGAAATAAAAGAAAAAACTAAATTAAAATAAAAAAAGACATACCAATTGGACTAAATACATAATAAACATTATGAACATTATTACAAATTTGATGATGAGACGATTTTTTAAATTGGACCAAAGAAAATGGAAAAATAAAAACGTAAAATTGAAAATGGAAGATGGAAAAGGAAACAAATTTAAAAAGAAAAATAAAAAAATTGAAAATGGAAAAAGAGAATTGGAAAATTTAGAATGGAAGATGTAAGATGGAAAATAAAAAAATGCAATACTGAAAGTTGAAAATTAACGAGACCGAGGCTAATTTCGGGCGCGGCCGAAATTTGGATACCCTTCGCTCCCCTCGGTCTAAAAGTTTTTTCGGGCGCTTCCATGCTTTTGAATTTTCTCATAAGTGCCGTGGCGAAGATTTATTGGGCGAAGCGGGACGTGGGTTTCTTATAAGAACCAAAAAGAGCGGGAAGAAGGTTGTAGGGCAGCCCTATGGCCTTCCCATCAATTTTTACGTATGTTTGTGGCATCAATTAAAACCCATTTGGTTCAGATTGGTGGACAAGTCAAAAAGGTTTTCTTCGAAGAACCTAATTTGGGGATTGGGTTTATATGCCAGCCCCATGACTCGATGGTCCGATATAATTCATTTTTGCATATGTTTTGTACCATCACTAAAAATACATTTCCATGAGGTTTAGTTGAAATTTGTGTCCAAATAAAAAATTATTTTTTAGAAGAACCTAATTTTGGGGGTCAAGGTTGTATGGCAGCCCCGCGACCCCATAGTCCGATTTCACGTTTGTTATGTGGCATCAATAGAAATATAATTTTCTGAGGTTTGATTGAAATTGGTGTGCAAATAAAAACGTTTTTTTTTTAGAAAAATTTGATTTGGGGGGCTAGGTTTGTATGGTAGCCCCATGACCACATGGTCCGACTCCATCTATTTATACATATGTTTTGTGTCATCAATAGAAACACATTTGTGCGAAGTTTGGTTGAAATTGGTGTATAAATAAAAAAAATTCTTAGAAGAACTTAATTTGGGGAGCTAGGTTTCTATGACAGCCCCATGACCCCATGGTCCGATTTGGTCCATTTTTACATATGTTTTGTCGTATTACTAGAAACACATTTGTGCGGAATTTGATTGAAATCGATGAGAAAATTAAAAAGTTTTTCTTAGAAGAACATAATTTGGGGGACTAGGTGTGTATGGCAGCCCCACGACCCCATTGTCCGATTTGGTCGATTTTTACATATATTGTGTGTTACCAATTAAAACACATTTGTGTGAAATTTGATTGACATTGGTATATAAATAAAAAAGTTTTTCTAAGAAGAACCTAAATTTGGGGGGTAGGTTTGTATGGAAGCCCCACGACCCCCTTGTCGGATTTTAGCGATTCAAACATACAAACTGCCTGCAACAAAAAGAAGCATGTGTGCAAAATTTCAGCTCCATAGCTTTTAAACTGGCCGAGCAAAACGCGTCGCAACAGACAGACAGACGGACATCGTCCAATCAACTCAGCTCGTCACGCTGATCATATATACATATTTTATATGGTCGGAGATGCTTCCTTCAATGCGTTACAAACTTCATGACAAAGTTAATATACCCTTTACGCTTAATAAGCGAAGGGTATAAAAATTGAAAGCTGAAAAATTCACTTGAACAACAGTGTTCAATGTTTTAAAATTTAAACATTAATGTTTTCTGGATTTAAGTGTTGTTTATGGCACCATCTACTACAAAACCAAATAAAATTTCCCAAAAAACAACACCCTCGAAAGGTGTTCGCTAAAGAAAAAGTCACTACCTGCTAAAAGGAATTGTAGTATAGTGCAATTAGCTCTGGACCCAAACATTCAAAAAAGAGGAAAGTTTTAATGCCAAATTGTTGCACACCTTCCGCGCACTAAAAAGTTACACTAATTTGAGTGTCACGTTAAGGAGGGGGAGGGGGTGACGAAGAAGGGAAATTTTTGTTTTTCGAAAATATCTGGGTCTGGAGTATTTTATATCATTGCAATGGAAATTTCGTTCTTATGACATTTTCCGATCGGACTAATAGTTTCCCAGATATTTCCGAAAAACAAAAAATTCCCCTCTTCGCAAAATGATGTAAAAAAACGATCGTAAGATCATGCGGCAATTTTTAAAAGAAACGTACAACGTACAAGTACCTAACCTGGCAGAAGTTGGAGAGAATTGATGTGAAAAAATAATTTGTTAAATCACAAAAATTTTACTTTGAGGCTTAGTAAAAAACAAACCACTTATCCGATTTTGGTGTCGTTACTTTTATTTTTTAGTTAAATTTGTTGGCAGTGATAATCATCTTATTTCGCTTTTCTTGCTAGCCTAGTTTTGGAGATAATTAACGTTTAAATCATGTAAGAAAATTAATTTTTCAAAAATCTTTGAATGGCTGTGGCAGGCAGCTAAAGGGTTAAAAAAGGAGGTATTTTCTGCAGTGGCGTAGATAGCTTTTCGGTGAGAGGGGGGATAATTTTCTAAGATTACTTTTATTATACGGTTACCAAAGGTTAAATTTTAGAATAACAATTTTTGTATTTATAACACTTCAAATTAGCAGTTTTTGAGCAAATTTTGATGTAAAATAGATAGCAATTTTGCCATACGAAGAAATACGAAGTCCTGAAAATATTGCATCGATAAAATAAATGTGAAGAAATATACACATATGACTAAAAAAATAAGTACAGTCAAATTATTTTTTCTTAACACCCCGTAGGCAAGCGATTTATTAAAGAAAAAATCGTTTGATAATATTTTGTTACCTAATTAGAGAGGAATTAAAAAATATAAACATTAACAATTTAAAATAAATAACAGGTCTGATTTTCCTTTAAAGAGTATGAGACGACAAAAAAAGGCTGGAAAAAATAATAAGTAAATTTCAACTAATTTAATTCAAACTAGCTTTAGTTCCAACTTCATGCTCTAATTCGACGAGAATTTACTGTCTTTCATTATTTCTCATCATATTCATTTTCTTCAAAGAAAATCCGTTCTTGTTGGCTTTCTGGAGGTAATTTGGCGGCATGGTCCAAATGATACCGTATACCAAGTAACTTCAAGAAAACCCTTATGATTCTGTCCTTATTTTGGCATACCTTTTTATACCCTTCCCTCATAGAGTGAAAGGGTATATTAACTTTGTCATGAAGTTTGTAACGCATTGAAGGAAGCATCTCCGACCATATGAAAAGTATACATATATGATCAGCATGACTAGGGGAGTCGATTGGGCGATGTCCGTCTGTCTGTTGCGACGCGTTTTACTCGGCGTGTAATGAAGCTAGCAAGCTGAAATTTTGCTCACGTGCTTCTTATTGTTGCAGGCTGTTTGCATGTTTGATTCAGCCAAATTGGATCATTGGGTCATGGGGCTGCCATACAAACCTAGCCCCCCCCCAATTTGAGTTCTTTTAAGGAAAACTTTTTTATTTATCAACCAATCTTAACCAAACTTCACACAAATGTGTTTCTATTGATAACACAAAACATATGTAAGAATAAATCAAATCGGACTATGGGGTTATGGGGCTGCCCTACAAACCCAACCCCCAAACTAGGTTCTTTTAAGAAAAACTGCTTTATTTGCGCACCAATTTCAACCAAATTTCGCACAAATGTATTTCTATTGATGACACAAAACATATGTATGTAAGAATGGATCAAGTCGGACCATGGGGCTGCCATACAAACGCAACCCCCCATTTTGGTTCTTAAACCAAATTTTTTACACCAATTTCACAAAACCTTGAATTAATGTGTCTTTATCAAAGCAACTAAAAAGGTCAAAACAAGTGGAATCGTACTATGGGACCGTGCTCCCGCATCCCCCAGATAAAATTTTCTGAGTAAATATATTTTTATTTGCCCACTTATCTTATTCCAACCAAACCCCACTCAAATATTGTTTTGCCGACGCAATGGAACTTTTGTGAAGACAGAAGGAAAAGAATGGGGGGGGGGGGATTAAATACAAGTCGTAGGTACGCCCGAAAAAACTTTTAGCCCGAGGGGAGCTAAGGGTATCCAAATTTCGGCCGCGCCCGAAATTAGCCTCGATTTTAATTGCATTTATTATTTTCTAATACTCTAAACAGATAGTCAAGTCATTGTAACAACTATGATACAACAATTTGGCCCCGTTCCAATTCTTTAACATAATTCTTCCCGAAATTTCGAGTGAATTAAAGTTCGGTAAACGACTTCACCAAAGTAAAAAATTACACTCCTTATTAATGAAGCTAATCGTTCACCAGCTTATGAGGTGTGGAATGATCACCTAACTGGTATAGTTTCTTTAGCATAATGCGATATGATTCTTAACAAACATTTCTTATACTGGAATTGTCTCACTGTAACGGTTACTAGATGCATTTGAATGACAACAAACTCTGAAAAAACCCATTGACCATACTATTTTGGGCCCGGTTGGAAAAAGTCCTTTAATGTAGCGTTGATGAAATTTATTTTTCTCTGAGACAAAGAATATTTCGATAGGAATCCTTTATGATTCAAATTTATTACGATCTTCTTCTTCTTCCTTGCCTCGTTCTTTATACCGCTCCATGGTTTCGCGTTGCTCGACCTGCGGTGTAGGCACATCGCCCGTTTTGGCGGTAATATCTCAGCAAAAGTATATAATTATATAAGTTTCAAATTTATCATATCAGCACTAAAATAAAATATTCTGAATATTTCTTTGATTTGTCTCGACCAAGGAGGACAATCTCCATAATTGATCGCAACATCCACATTTTTTTCGATGGCGAAGGAAACTTCGAATCTATTTGCCAAAATCGTTTTATTTCTAGTAGTCCTGACTTTTCGGTGAGATGAAATATTTCCAATACGCCCGCGATAAGCATCAATAATACCAAGGGAACTTTTTTCGCCATAGTGATAATGTGATTCGTCAATTATCCTTGAGAGCCTTATTATGGGCTTTATCGTAGTTTCGTCTGATTTCCTTTAGTTCTTAATGAATTATGAACTGAATGCAAGGTCAGCCGATGATTGAGCGAATAGTTTGACCGCAATTTCAACCTTTCTATAGGCCTGGTAAGCGTTTTTTGCCCTTTAAGTTTTTTTTTGTTTTTAATTTGACGTTAGTTGCACACCAACAAAAGAACAAAACACAAATCCTGATAAAAAGTCGGAAACTGTTGTGAAACAAGTTAAAAGACGATGGCGTACTTATTATTTGGGCCAAGTTCATTATTCACTTCAGAGTTTATTCCGGTCGGGACCAAGAAGATAGGGGAGAGCCATCTTCTTTTTCGGGTTCCCTGGCATTGTTGTATCTGAGTTCTTATAATGACTATCTATTTCGAGTATTGCAATATAATAAATGCAATGAACAAGAGGGGTGTACTTATTGTTTGGCCCATATGTGTGCTGATATGTTATAAATAAAATACCTCCTTTATTTTCTCGTATATTCTCCTATATTACTATATTTTTATTTTGTGTAATGCGTAGTCTGGCTGGTCGAGCGGTTAGTGCGCGCACCTTCGGTGCACAGGCTCATGAGTTCGAATCTCACCGTGTTCCATTGTGTTTTTCGAACTCACGAGCTTGTGACAGACTATGATCTCACTCAGATGTTAAACGAGTACCCATTTATGGGGATAAATAACACTGCTGAGCGTGATGCTGATCTCATTACCTCATCAAAAAGCAGATAAGATCTTGGAAATAGGATGTCACTAACACATCCTGCGGCCTTAGTCCAATGTTGGATTGTCGCGCCTGTTATTTATTTTAATGCGTACGAACCCTGCTATTGTGATTGTAGTATCAGAGCTTTAATTAGGTTAGATCAATAGTTTCCAAACTTAACGGAGTCAGGGAACACCTAGCATCACCGCGTTTCTGGCCGGAAGTCCCCAAAACAGGGAATAAAATAAATTATACAGTTATATGTCCAGAAAAGAGAATTTGTTAAAACGAGAGTACATGTGGATAAAGTACAGCTTTTGTGTTTTTAATTTTAAATTTTCCGATATCTCAGAAATTCGTGAATAGATATTTCTAAAATTTTCAAACTTGTAGGACATCGTAGCCGCCATATTTATTTGTTATAAATTTTGAGGCCCTCGCTATCAGCCAACTGTTTGAAAAGATACAAAAAATATGAGTAGAACTTAAAATTTGGACTGTTAAACATTTGTTTAAAAAAAATCGTAGAAAAATTTTGATTAGTGCTTAATCCTCTAATTTGTTTGCGCCTTAATTTAAATTCCAAAAACCTTGTAACAAACACTGTGGACGTGCTTTATTTTCTGGTACACACTACTTCCTTTTCCAGTTCAGTCAGATAGTAGAAAGTTGTAAAAGAAAATCGATCGAGTCTCCGATCCTGGTCAAATATTTCACAGTTAAATTGATTTCCGGTACAGTGTAGCAGACTAAGCTTCGGAGTTTTAAAACTTACAAACATTTTTCGGATTGTTTGCGTTTTACATTTTTCCTATTGGATATTAATTGTTGTTGGTTTTTTTTTGTCAAAAACTCTTTCTACATTTTTCCTATTTTTTTATATCTTCGCGAAACCCCTGAGAGATCCTCACGGAACCCTAGAGGGTACCGCGGAACTCCGTGGGTGTTGATCCCCTTGATACCCCCTTACCTACTCCACAGATTTCCTGTACACTTTTTTTTGCTGGAAATCACGTAGGAAATCATTTTCCGATGTGTTTATGCTTTAGTTTCCAGACACTACGACTATATGCTACCCTTACACATAGAACAATTCAAGGGAAAACGTTTTTTTAAAGATTGGCTCCACGTAGCTCCCATTAGGGGGCAGGTGCAGATCAAGTGTTTCGGCATTGTATTTGGATCTATGGAAGAAGCACATTTATTGCCGACCACTTTCCCGCATTATTACCATTTTATTTAGATATTCACGAAATTAACAAAAAATTGCCTTATTGTATGGTTTGATCCCTCATAGCGCCCTAAGGACTGTACATATCGATCCCGCATTTTTGATATTAATTTAGGCGTTCTACAAGCTACAATTTCGTAACGATTGCCGTTATAGAGATATTCCCCCAAAAACGGTAAATTTTGATGTTTGGCCCCTCTTAACTTCCTGGGTGCCCACCCATCGATGGGGAGATAAATTTGGCCACTTTCTTCACACGCCATAAATTTTTTACCTTCAACACATTCGTTTAGATATAAAATATGCCGACGTCAGAACTTTATTTGTTGTACGTAGGCTACTAAATTGAATAACTCGATATTTCTCCCGCTGGGGCTCTTCTCCTCCAAACAGACAAAGTTCCGCGTAGTTCCCATAGTGCTGGTAAGTTGCCATGCCATGAATACTACAGACATGCATCGCAGTTGGTGTATAGAATGGAACGATAAATCAAGATTTTCACAATTAGTTAAAACTTTTTAACGAGTTCAAACGTGGGCGTAATTCGCTCAAGGATGAGTTTCCTGAAGGTCGTCCAAAAACAGCTATTGTGTCGCAAAACGTGGATGCCGTACGTGAAATGATTACGCAAGACCGTGATATACCGTGAGATAGAGGCATCCTTGGGCATTTCTCCCCCGGCCATACATTCGATGCTGCATGAACACTTGGCCATAAAAAAGGTTTGTTCCCGTTGGATCCCGCATACTTTGACAATAGCTCAAAAAAAGCCCCGTGTCGATTGGTGCAGAAAAATGATAAAAAAATATCATAACCGTGCATCAAATGACGTGAATAAAATCGTCACCGGTGACGAACCATGGATCTATGCCTATGAGCCGGAAAGTAAACAGCAGTCGACCGTGTGGTTGTTCCAAGACGAGCCTAAAGGTTTGTGTGCGTAGAGACGACTGATGGGATCATCGCTCAGCGTCCACCTGGTTTGAGCACTATATGGGTATATTTTCTATACAGACATGTTCCTTTAGTCCATAGTCGATACTAAGAAACTAGAACCATTCAAAAAATTGCTAAATACGGCTTGAAATGGATGCAAAACTACGATCGCTGAGCGATCATCACATGAATTGTCTCTACGAACACGCACCTTAATTCAACAAAAGTTGTTTGCGCACGAAGCACTGCGAGGCAAATGGTGTCCTGTTTCTTCGGCCGAATGGATCCTGTGCCCAATGTTCCACTTGAGGAACGTAGTACGGTAATTTAGAGTGTTACACGACCATTTGCTTCCCCGTTGTTTTCGCGAAAATTCGCAAAACGAACACGAGAAGACGAATCATTCAATGCGAGCCCTCACACGTCACTTCAAACTAGCGCCTATTTAACCGGTCAAAACATTGAATTGACGGGTCATCCGCCTTACAGCCATGACTTGGCACCGAATGATTGTTTTTGTTCCCATTTATTAAAAATAAATTACGTGGTGAACGGTTTTCTTCGACCGAAGCAGCTGTTGAAGCGTTCAGAAGCCATGTTTTCGAAGTGTCTCCATCGAAGTGGAAAAAATGCTTCGAAAATTGGTTTGAGCGCATGCCAAAGAGAATAGATGCTCATGGCGAATATTTTGAAAAACAATAAAGGCATTTTTGAAAATAAAAAAAAAATCGTTTTCATCTGTTTTCTAGAAACTTTTTTAGTAACCCTCGTATATACATAATATGACTTTGGCATTTACTAATTTAACTATAAATACATACCAATTTCGGTTCCATTCCTATTGAAGTTGGTGGTGTTTCTAAAACAGGCTTCCGCTGTTGTAAATAAAAAAAAATATTCACTTAAAATATGTTTGTCGAAAATACTTAATGTGGCATTGAACCATAGACCTATACTACTGTATCTCTTTGCATTGACCAATTCAAAGATCCTTAAAATTTTCATAGATTTTCGAAAACTCAATGCTACAATAGGTAAAAAAAAAAATCTATGAAAATTTTTAGGTACTACGAATCACCTTCAATCACTTACATTTTTAATTCTGTTGTAATCTGTTTATTGATCAGCTCTATTCGTACTCGAATAATGTGCATACTTTTTCGAAGCGAAAATATCTTTCATGGCACGCGACAACTTATCCCGGTCAGTCGTCTCGTTAGATTGTATAAAACGGATGAAGTCCAGAAGATTTTGAAATTCACTTTCCAAATGTCGTCGTTGAGCGTCGTAGAAATCATCGAGAAGTGATCGCGACGTTTGCGTATGACGACGAGAATCCAAATAGTTTGATCTTTGTTCGTTCGAACATTTTATCATTTGCTCGACTTCCATATTAGTTGCATCCGATAAATATTTAATTCGTTCGGTGATAACTGGCGATTGATATAAACGAGAATTTCCAGGCACTTTATTTGAAGTTTTAGTAGGGGTTTTGGAGCAACTTGCCTCTGCATCATTAGTGTCATTATCTATAATCAATGTGTCCTGGAAATAGAAACGTCGATTTTAGTGATTTATTTAAAAAGTGATAATACATATCGATGGTTAGGCGTACAGATGTGGTAAGTGGATTTTAGCATAAAAATTAACTTAATTTTGAAATTCATCAGCCTTACTCCATTTCTGCACAGATGTTTTAAGTATTTATCTATTAGGAACGCCATAAACCTGGATGCAATTCCGTGTTAAGTGCATATAAATAAATTTTGTGTGCCCCCAATGTGTTAAGCGCAACTACCAAGTGCGCTGTTTAGAAAAGTTGTAGATATTTGTGCACACATGTGATAAGTACACTTACTGCATGTAGTGCGTTATTTCAGGATGTAAACTGCAACTGCAAACGTAGGGCCGTGTTTGCAGCCAGTCGTTTTCCGCAAAGGTCCACTGGGAGCGGCCCAACTCCTTATCTTATCCGGCTGAAGATTAGATTTGTGGAGGGCAAGGGCAACAAGGTTGCCCCAGGCATTGCGACCGATGGTCTATTGTACCATTGCCCATACTGTAGATTAGATGGACTGATCTAACCGACTACCTTCGATAAACTTAGGCGGCCCATATTCAGAGTGGCGATATCTTCTTCCAAGGGGAACGCGATACCGAAGCATTCCAAGCGGCGCCTAGCTAACCTCTCACACTCACTCACACTGTTTCTGCTCAGTTTCATCAGACTAAGGATACGTTTGGGTGAGTAGTAGGCAACGAAAATTTTTGACTGCCGAAGCCTTGGAAGAGCTTCCCAGTGTGAGGTGTCTTTGGCTTTTTCCCACTCACTAATTACATTTCTGCATGCACAGAGTCGTAACCTACAGTAGGGTTCCGGGCCAACGAAGAGTGTGGTGGATGCTCTCGTTGCAAGCTCGTCGGCCTGTTCATTGCCGTCAACACCCGAATGCCCAGGTACCCAGAAAAGAGTAACTCTGGGTGCGGTTTTGAAACACACCGGTCGCATATGTTCCCACTACATGTTGTTTATTCTGATCCTATAACTGCGGTTTTGGGAATCCTCAATAACTTTCGGTGTTTTCCGTATGTCTGCCTATGTTAAGGTGACCAGACTTGGGAAGACCCAATGCTGTACGCATACTTCAGAATTAGGTTCTTAGGCAAATGCGCGCCATACTACCGCTCCTCCTCCTCGATTGGAAGAAAAAAAAATCTCTCACGAGGGAAATATGTGGTGAACCTTGGAAAGACAAGATTCAGTTGATGCTAAACAGGGAGGCCTAAATGTACTCCTCAGTGGTGTAGTTAGGGGGGATAAAGGTGATTCTTTGCTATTAATTGGATACATTTCGTAAAAATCTCTACAAAATGCCGTCCACAGAAGGATTTCGGAATTAATCCTTTTTACAGTATTTTCAATTGCATAAGTGTTACTGCCTTGGCTTGAATTTCGACAATTTGGTGAACATGCGATTAGGATTTCTTCAAGCGCTATTTTTCAAAAAGTGCGACTGCCACAAGAACTAAGAAAATTTAGCATTTGAGCGAAAATCAATATTGTGAAGGTAGGATGTAGGATGTGTGACACAATAGAATTCTAAATGAGCGGCATTACGGCACATGCAGGACTAACTTGCTTGAACAATATCAGCATCAGCATCATGCTACCCGATTTTTCTCAAATCAAATCACAACCATCTCGTTCGCTCATACGCCGGACCATCCTTCGATATTACTTCACAGGAGCGGCCTCAACGTCTTTACCTCCATCTTCGCTTCTTCTTAAGATGTTTTGTCGCCTGTCGGGATTAAGCTACCGCGTATCATTCAGGAGTCTCTAGTTCAAATTCGATTAAGTATGTATACCAACGTTAAGGTGGGAATTATGAAATATTTTTCGATCTCGTCAACGGACTTCTACCGACTAAAACACATTTTTGTTCGGTAGAAAAGCATAGAAAATGGATGGTGGTGACTATTCCTTAAATTCCTTATTTAGAACTTATCAACTAATGCTTTTTACCTATGCTGAAAGAAATCCTGGTCACTGATTCCCTCTGAAAAGCTATCTACGCCTTGACAAAAAATCGTCAGCATTTGAAGCACAAACATAGTATGTCTTAGCACGAAAAGCTTAACCAGGAGAGAGTACTCGAAATATGATTTTACACATAAAATGCCGGTATTCCAGGTACAATTTCAATGTAGCTATGGAGTGGAGTCTGAGGAGGAACTCCAGAGCGATGGAAGGGTTATTTATCCTGATTGCGATATTTCTGGAGGAGAGTATGCAATTCTTTATGGTTACATTACTGATACTATGGTTCCCTGGTCTCTTAGCACCATCTTAACGGCTTCGAAGGACATATTGTACGAAAAAAAAACTTTATCTAAAAACCCCTGGCAAAGTCCTTTCTTCAGTATGCTTTTACCTATAGAGGTTGATAGGAGAATCGGAAAGGGTACAGTAGCTGATTTTCCATAATTTGCTCAGAAAAAAAATAAATTAAAATCGCATCTTTCGACGTTTGCAACTTTTGAACCTTGGAAGCTAGAGCCTTGAAATGTTCACCAAATATGGACAGTGCGGCGATCTACAAGTTTGCCAAATTTCATAATTCCGCTCAGGAATTTCCAAGTTACGGACATTTTTCGATTAGAAAACTCATAATTCCAATTTGGACAGCCGAAACTTCCGAACGCGGTTAGTAGGACAGTGTAATTTGGAGCAAATGTGAGCGCCAAGCAGTTCTAAATGTGTGGTGCCGAATTTCAGAAAGATCGAGAAGGGTTCCCGAGATACGGAGAATGAACGATTGCGAACCATAAAATTATCTCGCTAAATATCGATCGTACAGGGTACGCCTTAAAAGTATACAAGACTGATCACACGCCTCACCTAGGAGCTTATTATATAGTGATTTATGTCTCATTGTGTGGCATGGCGAATGCTGTAAATTTTGCTGTACATTTCCCAATGCTGTAAGACAGGTCAAAATGCTGTACTCTACAGCAAAATGCTGTATGTCTGGTCAGCTTAGCCTATGTGGAATATGTAAACGAAATCAGTTCTTGTTAAAATCGCAGTTAGAGGATCAGAATGGACAACTTGTTGTAGGAACATATGCGACCGGTGCGTTTCGGAACCGTGCCCACTGTTAAGAATGTCTACCTGGTGGAGGATTTCCTTACAAACCCACACGAGCTTCGATGTGGCAGTAATGCTCATCAGCGTTTTTATTGCCGCTTGGCTGTCAGTAAATATTGCTATTTTCTCGTTAATGTAGCCTTTTCGAGGCATAATCTTGCGCACACTTAAATTGCGTGTACTTCTACCTGAAACACGGTCGGATGTATTCGCATAGGAATATATGCACTAGAATCCGGGCCATAAATTCCTGCGCCAGAGCCCATATCGGTATTTGAACCGTCCGTGTAAAAGATGATTAGGCCTGTTCCAAAAACCGGGATCCCGGTACAAAACCGGTGTTCACTTGGTACCGGACCCGATATTCTAAAGTACCGATATCCCGGTTTTTTGGTACCGAGTTAAAAAAAAACCGACGAGTCGGTTTTTTAGTACCGGGTTAAAAAAACCGACGAGTCGGTTTTTTGGTACCGAGTTAAAAAGAACGATTCACTTCAACCATGAGCCGGTTTTTTCAGGTTTTTTGGTACCGGGTTAAAACCGACCGACGAGTCGGTTTTTTGATACCGAGTTAAAAAAAAACCGACGAGTCGGTTTTTTGGTACCGAGTTAAAAAAAACCGACGAGTCGGTTTTTTGGTACCGAGTTAAAAAGAACCGACGAGTCGGTTTTTTGGTACCGGGTTAAAAAGAACCGACGAGTCGGTTTTTTGGTACCGAGTTAAAAAGAACCGACGAGTCGGTTTTTTGGTACCGGGTTTAAAAGAACCGACGAGTCGGTTTTTTGGTACCGAGTTAAAAAGAACCGACGAGTCGGTTTTTTGGTACCGGGTTAAAAAGAACCGACGAGTCGGTTTTTTTGGGACCGAGTTAAAAAGAACCGACTAGTCGGTTTTTTGATACCGAGTTGAAAAGAACCGACGAGTCGGTGTTTTGGTCAGGTTTTTAAGCACCGATTCAATTCCAGTTTTCTTTTTTCATTACTTTAGTTTTCAGGTTTTTTTTTTATTTTTACACGTGGATGTGGATTATTATTATTATCGGAAATGGTATCATCGAAATGTGTCGACTAGGGATGAGCATCGAACATCGATGTTTCTGAAACATTCATATTTTTGGTTCGATGGTGGATGTTTTTACCATCGATGGTACAGCGTCGATGTTTTTTTTGAACATCGATGGTCAATGTTTTTCACCATCGATGTTTTATAACCATCGATGGCTTGAGGCTCAACCGATTGTCATGAAATTTAGTAGGAATATGTAGAATGGTAATCGTCTTTGGCACGAAATACTTAGATATTAGAAGTTGATAGGGCAAAGATAACAGGGTGCCTCGAAGATTTGAAAATTTGTTCACTAAATAACTCGCGAACGGCTCAACCGATCGTTATGAAATTTGGTAGGAATGTATAGAATAGTAACAGTCTTTGGCAAGAAATACTAAGAAGTTGGTAGAGCAACGAAAACGATAACAGGGTGTCCCGAAGATTTGAAAATTTGTTCACTAAATAACTCGCGAACGGCTCAATCGATCGTCATGAAATTTGATAGGAATGTATAGAATGGTAACCGTCCTTGGCACGAAATACTTAGAAATTGGTAGGGCAAAGTTAACAGGGTGTCCCGACGATTTGAAAATTTGTTCACTGAATAACTCGCGAACGGCTCAACCGATCGTCATGAAATTCGGTAGGAATGTGTAGCATGGTAACAGTATTTGACAAGAAATACTCAAAAGTTGATAGGGCAAAGATAACAGGGTGTCCCCAGGATTTTAAAATTATTGTTAATTTCTGGTCCAATTAAGATGATCTCTCCGCAGAAACTACATGTATTTTATTGATAAATGTATGGATTTAATCAACATGGTCTACCTGTGTAGAAGCAAACAAAAAAACAAAAGTAACACGATAATATTCCTAAACCGCAAAGCGGCGATTTGTGGATCGGAAATGCAAACATTTTTTCGGAACAGAACCTTCCTCAATGATACAAAATGTGTCGCGCGTCACACTAGTGTACACTACATTGTCGCGCGACAATAAACTACCTGCCGCGGTGCGGTGTTACATATTTTTGACTCTTTAGTTTCGAAAGGTAGACAAAGATAATCCTTTCGTAAGAATGAAAATGAGCGACACACAGACTTGAGTGCAACTGCATGTTTTTTATTGCTGAAACTGAAAGATTTTATGGATTTTATGGCGCCTTCTTTTTTGAATTGTTCAGGAGAGAAGATCTTGAATGATTTTGTACTTCACACACAAATGTTTCATGTTACGAAACCGGTTGAAATTTTACACCAATAATGATTACGCAGTAAAGGGTCGTTCACACTTTCCAACAAGATGTAAGACTTTTGAGTCTTTACACCTACTACACATTTGTCTTGCATATAAGCTCATACTAACCAAACTTTTGTGCAAAGTTTCATATCGGTACCTATAACAGTTTAGAAAAACCCAGGTGATAACGTAAGCAAAACTTCAAACGCCTATCACTCCGTTGCCGTTACTTGAATAACTGATATAAAATGTACTCTTAGAGTCCTTTGAATTGAGTACCAATACGTCCATCTCCGATAAAAAATAAAAAAGTCGACTTTTTCACCACTTCGGGACACCCTGTTATCTTTTCCCTACTAACTTCTAAGGTAGTCGTGCCAAAGACTGTTACTATTCTACAAATTCCTAGCAAATTTCATGACGATCGGTTGAGCAGTTCGCGAGTTATTCAGTGAACAAATTTTCAAATCTTCGGGACACCCTGTTATCTTTGCCCTACCAATTTCTAAGTATTTCGTGCCAAGGACGGTTACCATTCTATACATCCCTATCAAATTTCATGACGATCGATTGAGCCGTTCGCGAGTTATTTAGTGAACAAATTTTCAAATCTTCGGGACACCCTGTTATCGTTTTCGTTGCTCTACCAACTTCTTAGTATTTCTTGCCAAAGACTGTTACTATTCTATACATTCCTACCAAATTTCATAACGATCGGTTGAACCGTTCGCGAGTTATTTAGTGAACAAATTTTCAAATCTTCGAGGCACCCTGTTATCTTTGCCCTATCAACTTCTGATATCTAAGTATTTCGTACCAAAAAACCGACTCGTCGGTCGGTTTTTAACCCGGTACCTAAAAACCGACTCGTCGGTCGGTTTTTAACTCGGTACAAAAAACCGACTCGTCGGTCGGGTTTTAACCCGGTACTCAAAAAACCGGCTTATGGTTAAAAAAAACCGTCGGTACTGAAAAAAAAACCTGAGTCAGGGAAACCGCTTGTGGTACCGGGTATTGGAAAAAACCGAAACCCGGTACTGAAATCTCGGTACCGAACAGGCCTAGATGATGGTACTTGGGTGAAGTGATCTGAACTTGCCAGTCCAGTCCTCCCTTTCCCATACCACTGCGCTAACTGAGGTGTCAAAACGTAACGTTTTAACCAGATGATGGTCTGATGGCATTTCTAGTAAGTTACTACTACTTATCCATCCTTGTTGAACTGAGTTCATTAAGGACGCCACAGCACATGCCCAGAGCCTGATGGCGACACCTCGATCGTGTCGCTCCGCCGATATCGACGGATTTCCGAAATAGTACGAAGTTGATTGTGAAATTGCTGCGTCCAGCTTCCAGGATGACGGTTATCTCTGACCGCCCTGTGCACCTCAATCGTGTCGCTCCGCCAAAGGATTGCGGAGATATCGACGGATTTCCGGAGTAGTACGAAGTTTATTGTGAAATTTCTGTGACCAACATCCAGAATATATGTACGCAAAACCGTAGTCACCTTGATACAATTCATCGGAGTTACGCTGTATTTGATTCAGTGACAACTAAATATTTCCATTAAATTCAAATGTTTTCGATGAAAACTTGATTGCAACAGGTAACTCTCATACAAAATGGAATTTCGATTTACCCACAATCGTGTAGTGTGACACACTTGCTTTCTTGGTCTACAGAGCTCAATATTTTTTGCGGTTTATGAAACGAGTTTATGTCCTAGTGTGTCAGGACTATTAAGTAAGTATTAAGTGGTAGAATAGAGGGGAATTTTTCCAGTGTCAATGCACTCGGGTCAATGGTTGCAGTAGGGTTTGACTCCTGCGACTAGAAAACAGTTGGAGCGACGACTCTACTGGACTATTTACTCGACTCATGTCAAACACCGCTGATAACTGAACAATCTGGATCGACCTTTACTGTTGAAATATTGTTGTTGTTAATGTTACGATGGAATATTTTTTACTTAATGCGGAGGATATTTCCGCTTTACATGTTTTACCCCTACTTAAACTGTGACGGTCATAAACATTTCCCATTTCCTTCGTCAATTACACCATAGGGAATCGCTATCCCGTTGGCGGCCGATTTGATTGACTTTTTGATTACTTCCATGGCTGGTCATATTGCTTAGGGCTGGTAGAAGAGAAAGGATGTTGCTCCTTGAGTGGGGTTATCAGTTGTGGCCGCTTCAAAAGTTGTTTATCAAAACTTTTTAAATATTGAATTTGAATATGGTGCTTGGTGTTTCTGAGATGAAACAAATACAGAGCAACTGAATTAGTAACAGTACCTACCCTTACACCAACTTTATGTTGTCTGGGAGGTACTAAGGAACCTTAATCGGACGATTATGGAACATACTAGCACCAAAATAAATACATATAATTGAAATGAGCAGAAAGGATAGCAACTAGTTTTGTTTTTCACTAGAACAATAATATAATGCTCATACAAATATAATTGAAGACGGGAGATCAATTACTCAGGACTGAATTAAAGGATGGTGCACAATATAAAAGTGAAAAGGTGATGAGGAGGTAAGAAGGGGAAAAAAAAGTTGTTATTTCCGAGCAAATTATCTTAACTCTTTAGAAACTCCCAAACTTACCTGCGCAACATCACTTGTGGAATTGCTCGCACCAGTAGAATTATCCTCGCCATCAGATCCCGAAATACCAAGTTCCTCCAGCAAACTCAATTTTTCCGAGTTGACCGATTCGTTGCCGTCAATTTTATACAACTCAGAAAGATTATCCACAGGCAAACCGTCAATATTATAAAATGTATTGCCAAGCAGATTTAACGCAACTTCCGTGAGTAAAAGTTGAATTTTACGCGGCTCCATGGCTTCCCATAGCAAAATTGGCTTGTTTGTTTTGTTTGTATATTTGGGGGAGTTTCGGCGCTATTTGACAGATGTAAAACATTCTGCACGTGTTTTAACTAAATAGGGGGAAACCTGTTACACATGGAACTGGAAAGCAGCATTAAGAGAAACCAAAGCCATCTTAATACAAGCCCGGAAACAGAACACGGTCAT
The DNA here is from genome assembly GCA_949715475.1 of Microchrysa polita. Taxonomy (NCBI): domain Eukaryota; kingdom Metazoa; phylum Arthropoda; class Insecta; order Diptera; family Stratiomyidae; genus Microchrysa; species Microchrysa polita. The sequence continues at coordinate 63,487,683 of OX454418.1, read as the reverse complement.
ATACATAAACTTCACATCGCGGCAAACTTTCCACCAGTGGTTCCCAACTCGCAAATGTTGGCGGACCACTTATCCTGAAAATGAATTGACGGACCACCATTTTGGTGGGTATGGTTTAAAAAGTTTCCGGAATGTGCGAGAAAATCGAGGGCACGATTTTGTTGAATTTTTCAATATCGAGTCGCGTCGATACTTTTCTCTTTTCCTTCATTCTCTATCTATTTTTTTATTCTTTGTACTAACACAAATTCCGCAAAATTATTAAAATCTTAAGTGATAAACCTCAATGTCTTACCTGAACCCCAAACACAGCTAGATTCATTCTCTCTTATGACATCGTCCTTTCATATTTTCTTACTGCTTGTTGTTCTCTGGAGAAAAATAGCAGGTTCATATTTTTCTGTGACCACGAATTGGTGAATAAACGCCAATCTAACGTGACCAAATAATCTCTCAAAAGGGTTATCAATAACATGTTGGCAGGCATCGTTTAAAATCAATCAATTTCTGGACGAATTTTAACAAAACTGATTTCTTTGCTTAAGAAAACTGGTGAGCAAGCGTTTCCTAAATGAGTTTGACTTACCACTTCTAAACAGTTGTGTGATAAAAACGGCCCTCATATCCATTCCATAAACTTTTGTGTTGTGAATTGTTGTGTTGTTTCTTTGTGTTGATGAATATAATAGTAATTGGATTTAAATAAATTATAAAACAAAAAACGCTTTTTGCTCTGATAAGACATTTTAACACAAACATTAAATTACATCTTCAGCTAATTTTTTTTTTACTTCCGAAAAATAAACCCTTTGCTGGGCACTAAAACACGGTTATTGGAAATCAGACATCCAAAGCCGAACAATATACGGAAGGCCCGAGCTTTCCAATTCTAGCCTGCTGTGGTTTTCAAATTTATTGTGATAAGCTACTCGAAAAAAGGATTTTAATTGAGCTTCTCAAAATAACGATTTAATTCGATTTGACGTTGGGCTATCGTTATGATGATGATGAAATACGAGGGTTGACTTTTATTGGACGGGATTTATAAGTAACAAATCGAAAGTCGTTGTTGCAATGCGGACCATCTACAGAAATTTACAACTCCTGTAATAGGTCTATTTCCAAAACCTTGTTTGTCTAGAAGGAAATACGTGTTAAAGAAAGAATTCTTTTTTGCAAAAATCGTTTAATTGATTTAATTAAGAACAAATACCTATTACACTTTTGTAAGTAGTTACTAAATTCTTTTGCGGCCCACCTCCGAGCCTCTCACGGACCACCTTCGGTCCGCGGACCACCGGTTGGGAAATAGTGCTTTACACCAATAGAATTGGTTCCCGGTCGATTTTCGTCGCGAAAAGTACAATGTGTCGTGAATAAAAGTATCTAAAATGCAGTGAAAGAAAAAAATCCCGGGAAAAAGTTAATTTTCCATGTTTTCTTCGTGATTTTTATCAGAGCAAACAAGGTTTTTTTACATGCGCTGTGCTTTGTTAGTGCATCGTGTAACGTATATGTTCAAATTTCTTCGTTTTTCTTTGGCGTGCGGGACGCTCCCGCGTCCCTAGATACGAAATGTTCATTGGCTTGATTTGTGTGCATGTATTGCGGCTTCCTGGCTTTCTAATTAATTAAAAAACTTGCATATATGTCTCCCGTGAAAACGGTGCCGTGGAGACTTGCTTTTTATTCACTAAATGTAAGATAAATGTTCATTCGCATTCTGATTGTTGAGACACAGTTTCGCATTGGGTGGGGTTCCACAATACACTTCTGTATGATCCGAAAACATGTTTGCCAGTCTGATCCCATAACTGCCATTTTACGGATCAAAAATCATCTCCAGTTCTTTTCGTTAACATATTTCACAAAGGCAGACAAACGAAAAGAACCGGAGATTATTCCTGATCCGCAAAATGGCAGTTAGGGCAATGGAAAGAATGGCAAACATGTTTGCGGAACATACGCAACTGTTCCGCTTTGGAACTCCACCCTTGTGAACTGCCTGAAACCTAAATAAATGAGTGAAATTTTCTTGAAAATGTATTCAAAGCTTTTTGTTGCGATTTGTTTTGAAAATCGTTAAAGTGTGGTAATAGCTAGACAAATAACTTAACTTTAGCTTCTATCCGAATGCTGTGCCTCTAAAAGGTCCATCTAGACGTGTCGCCAAATGGCGACACGTGCAGCCAAATGGCTGTTGTCATTCCATCCAAACGTGTCGCCATTTGGCTATGCGTCCAGTTTTGATATTCAATATGGCAACTCAACCAACCGCTTGTCAATTTCAAAGTGACAATTTTGCAACTTTTCTTCGTTCTTTTGTGTGAAATTGAATAATTCTTGAATGGCCGTGTAATAATTCAAACGCGCAGAGTCAGATTTTGAAAACTGGCATCGCGTGCAGCCATTTGGCTGCTACTTAGCATCCACACGAGCAGCCAAAAAATGACATAACCAAAATTTCATTTTGGTGATTTTTTTAAATTTAATTATCAAAATCGGACTCTGCGCGTTTGAATTATTACACGGCCATTCAAGAATTATTCAATTTCACACAAAAGAACGAAGAAAAGTTGCAAAATTGTCACTTTGAAATTGACAAGCGGTTGGTTGAGTTGCCATATTGAATATCAAAACTGGACGCATAGCCAAATGGCGACACGTTTGGATGGAATGACAACAGCCATTTGGCTGCACGTGTCGCCATTTGGCGACACGTCTAGATGGACCTTAAAGATGCACCTAAACTGGCTTCTAAATGGAGGCGGGTCCAAAAACTGGCATCGCGGACCGCTATTTGGCAGCTACCTAGCATCTATACTAGCTACCAAATGGAGGCTGAAAACGACGTAACCAAACTTTCATTTTGGATATTTTTTACATTTAAAGGTATATACTGAGTTCACCGATCGAAAAACTTGCATATATGTCTCCCGTGAAAACGGTGCCGTGGTGACTTGCTTTTTATTCAGTAAAAGTAGGTACTAACATCGTCAGTTCACATGAAATCCATGCAAATACTGTCAAAATTTTGATGATCGTGAAATCGAATTCGCTCGGTGGTACTCACTTCACACGAAAGTCTCCACATTTGTTTTTGACATTTCGCCGGTGAAACAAATGCACTTGCACTTTATTTCGCAGTGGAAAGATGTCATCGGCCTTAAAGGTATGTACTGAGTTCACTGAGCGAAAAACGTGCATATAAGTCTCCCGTGAAAATGGTGCCGTGGAGACTTGCTTTTTATTCACTCAATGTAAAGGCTAGTAATCAGTTTCTCGCGCGAATATTTGCATTTATAAAGTATAGTAATCAGTTCGACGATTCGCGCGAGTTTCCATACAAACCCTGTCAAAAAACTCGTACGAGGCGAGAATAGCTCGCATCTAGGTATTAAGTTTTTCGGACGAGTACCCAATGCTCAAACCAGTGTTATACACAAAGTCTCCACATAGTCTCGTGCGAAAATAATGTAATTGCATTTATTTTCGTGCGAGCGTTGAACACAAAAGAATGGATAAAACTCATTTATGACTTTAGTGGTGATTTGATTGGTGCAGAATGCAGAATAACACGTAAAAATTGCTTATGTGCAACTTACAACGCTTCGCTATCACTTTATTGCTTTATTGCTGGTATTTTGATTGGTCTCGCCTCCGACAACAAAGTAGTAATAATATTCTTACGTAGGTAATGTGGATGCTATGGCTCTAGAGGACACGATAAACTAGTAGTGGTAGAAGTATAGGAATATAAAGTCTAAAATTAAACCAATTAAACATGAAACCAAACTTTTAAACTTTTTTTGGAAAATAAGAAAAACATATTTGAACGAAATACGAGTACTAATGGTTTATTGTATTATTATTATGAAATAAAAATAGAAAATATGGATACAATCGGTCATGTTTCGTTAAACCAAATGCAAGCTTCTCAAAAAATTAAATAAAAGAAACCGTTGCAAAGTATAGTTTTCGTTCGTCTGAAGCCATTTTTGACCATCGATTGTACTTCTAATTGCTTCTTTTTGTCGTCCTTTGGGATTGGAACAATTTTCCGATTTTAATCAATTGTGGCACCTGTCGCCTACATGAATAAAAATAATATAAAAATCATCTTCAATTACAGTTCTGTGCTGACTTTTTCCTACCCCTTTTTCTCATCGGTGCGTCTACATCCTTCTTTAATTTCTTTGTCATGCTGGACTATTCGATTTCCTTAAATAGGGATCAATTTATACAGCAATTTTGGGTACAAAATTCAAAACTAGAAGTTGTATATATCAGAATGAACTATGTACGTAAGTATGTATGTATGTATCGTAGCTAATTGTTTGCTAAATTTTCCATGGCCAACTATGTACTCTCCAACTCTCCACTTTCGTGCGAGTTTTAAATGCAAATATTCGCGCGAGAAACTGATTACTAGCCTTAACTCGCGCTAAAGTGGAGAGTTGGAGACAAGATAGTTGGCTATGGATAATTTTGAAAACAATATTTTACAACTGACATGACAATTAATTTTAAAGTGATCCGGGATAATTGTATACATACATTATGTACTTATATGTACGTAATGAATAATTTTAATTAATGGATTCAAACAACAAATTCCAGAAAACGAAATACTTTCACGTCTTTAACCGAAGGTAAGTTTATTCTTTTCTGAAAGCTTGAAGTTTCTTGAGTGAAAGGGTAAACTAACAATTTAAAATGTACATATCTTTTGCAGGCGACAGAATTGTGTATGAATGACGAAAAATTCTTCAAATTTCATCGGATATAATCATGCAAATCAATCGATGATAGATAACTGTCGGATCACGCAAACCAGACACAAATCAACCGCCATTTGCTATTCGAATTTAACAACGAGTGTGTGAAATAAGTGAAAATAAAAAGGTTTTTGTCAACTATACATGAGCGCCAAAAGAAGCTAACTCAGGAAGAATTAATGTTTCGAATCTGTTTTTATTTATCTTGTGTAATAACGAATAATGAAATAATAAACATTTTCATTTTACTAAAATATGTCGTTTTACTTTTTTCGATAAAAGCCCATATTTCTATTTTATTTCTTCATTTTATCCTCCTAGCATTCATCATTGTGCATTCTACACCAATCAAATTACCAATAAATTAAAAAAAAATATTTGACTTTTCATTCTTCATGTTCAACGCTCGCACGAAAATAAATGCAATTACATTATTTTCGCACGAGAATATGTGGAGACTTTGTGTATAACACTGGTTTGAGTATTGGGTACTCGCACGAGTTTTTGACAGGTTTTGTATAGAAACTCGCGCGAGTCGTCGAACTGATTACTATACTTAAAGGTCCCTCTAGATTAACAGCCAAATGGCTGCGCGTCCAAAAACTGGCATCGCGTGCAGCCATTTGGCTGCTCCTTAGCATCCACACTAGCAGCCAAATGTAGACAGAAAATGACATAACCAAAATTTCATTTTGGTGATTTTTTTAAATTCAATTATCAAAATCGGACTCTGCGCGTTTGTATTATTACACGGTCATTCAATAACTATTCATTTTCACACAATAGAACAAACAAAAGTTGGAAAATTGTCACTTTGAATTTGACAAGCGGTTGTCAAAGCGGTTCGTTGAGTTGCCATATTGAATATCAAAACTGGACGCACAGCCAAATGGCGACATGTTTGGACGGAATGACAGCAGCCATTTGGCTGCACGTGTCGCCATTTGGCTGCTAATCTAGAGGGACCTTAAAGGTATGTACTGAGTTCACTGAGCGAAAAACTTGTATATATGTCTCCCGTGAAAACGGTGCAGTGGAGACTTGCTTTTTATTCACTCAATGTAAGATAAATGTTCACTCGCGTTCTGATTGATTGTCGATGACATCTTTTCATTGTGAAATAAAGTGCAACTGCATTATTTTCGCTGGCGAAACGTCAAAAACCGGTGTGGAGACTTTCATGTGAAGTGAGTACCACCAAGCGAATTCGATTTCACGATCATCAAAATTTTGGCAGTATTTGCATGGATTTCACGTGAACGGACGATGTTAGTACCTACTTTAATTATCAAAATCATGGTTGAATTACATCACCCGCGTCAGCATCAGCATCGGCAGAGGCATCGGCAACAGCAGAACAATTTCAATTTAGAACACACGCATTTGCCTTTGATGACCCACAATGTCAATGTCATTGTGGGTCATCAAAGGCAAATGCGTGTGTTCTAAATTAGAAATAGTTCTGCTGATGCCGATGCCTCTGCCGATGCTGACGCGGGATATGTAATTCAAGCATGATGCTTGAAATAGATTACGCGCATCGGCATCGCCAAACGTCAAGTGCAATGCATTTTACATTGCTGACAAAATTGTTGAGCAGAAGACTTGACATTCAGCATATTTGTCAGCTATGAAATTCTGCCGATGCTGCTGCTGATGCGCGTAATCTATTTCAACTATCAGACTCTGTGCGTTTGAATCATTAAGGTCCATCTAGATTGATTTCCAAATGGTTGCGCGTCCAAAAACTGGCATCACGAGCAGCCTTTTGGTTGCTAGCAACCAAATGAAGACAGAAAATGACATAACCATATTGACATAACGTATTGGTAATTTTTTTAAATTTAATTATCAAAATCAGACTCTTCGCGTTTGAATTATTATACGGTCATTCAAGAATTATTCAATTTCACACAAAAGAACGAAAAAAAAGTTGCAAAATTGTAGCTTTGAATTTGACAAGCGGTTGTCAAAGCGGTTGGTTGAGTGGCAATATTGAATATCAAAACTGGACGGACAACCAAATGGCGGTCAGTTTGGATGCAATGACATCTGGCAGTTGGTTGCACGTGCTACCATTTGGCAGTCGGTCTGGATGGACCTGAATGAGACGCAAATCTTTGCGAAAGATTTCGCATGTGTAAACGTATCCATAAAACGTCAACTTTGTCAATGTGACACTGGTAATCGGTTCAGAATCGGTCGGAAATTCGGAAGTTTAGTGTTCAGTATTTGGTGGTTCCTTCCTGCCAAGAGTTTCCGTCCGGGCCCAGGATAATAACACGGCATTATGAGTAAAGTCTCTCAGGTTGACTTAGATGAAGCATTTTCGCTGCTTTCCACCGAGGCAAGAGGTATGGCCTTCATTGAGTATGATGCTGAACAGTACAGTGTTGATAAATTACACAGCGCGCTATTATTAGCCTTTGAAAAATCGTCCTTCCCAGGTGTTTAATTAATTGAACTTTCTTATTTTTAGATTTATATTTGGGCAGAAGAGTGCCGGAACTGTTCGAGTTGCCAACAGCATTGGACTTTTTAAGGGACTATGTTAGCAAAAATATGCCTGTAGTCATACGGGGATGTAACTTGCATGCACCGGCCGTTTTGAAATGGAATTCAAAATACTTTAGGTGAGGGGAATGGGTTGTTTCTGTATTCTAAACTAAGAATTCATAATTATAGCTTAATTACATATTGCAACATTTTCATCATTTGTTTCGCCAACTATTCTATAATTTACAAAGATTTATAGTGTTTAGTACTGCAGATCTCTATTCCCTGACAAGGAAGTGACGGTGGCAGTAACGCCTAATGGATACGCCGATGGGTTGGCTACAAAAGAGAATGACGAATATTTCGTACTTCCCGAAGAAAGACGAACGACTATGGCGGAATTTCTGGATTCTTTGGACCAGGGACGGTAATATATGAATGCTAACCATCCTACTGTTTCGATGTTTTCAATGTTTTCGTTACACTGTCGGTAGGCACGTACATTATATCCAAAAACAAAATTCCAACCTCACGGAAGATTTTATGGAGCTCTTCAATGATATTGACGGAGAGACTATACGATTTTCCCGGGAGGCTTTTAACAAAAATCCGGATGCCGTCAACTTTTGGATGGGTGATCAGAGAGCAATATCGTCGAGTAAGTTGTTTTATTCTTCAATGCAATATTTCGTTTCTTTTAATTATATCTATGATTACAGTGCATAAGGATCCATACGAAAATATATATTGTGTGATATCAGGCTACAAGGACTTTATACTCATACCGCCAGTGGACATGTGTTTTGTTCCACGGAAGAAATATCCAACGGGTATATATAAGACCAATGCAGACGGCGAAATGTTTATAGAACCACTGCTCGATGGTAAGAATACGAATAAATATATTATTTGGATTATCGTTAATACGTCCGAAAGCATAATTTTCCTTGAGAAGTCCTTCACTCGATTGTGTGCGTGTTGCAACAACGCCCTCGTGTAGCTCACCAAAAATGTACGAAAACAAAATAATGCCAAGGAAAGCGTACCGAAGGGAGTGCTTTATTGTTAGTATGCAAACTCTGGAAATTGTGAAGCCTTTGTCGACTTTTCTAGTTCAGGGAATGAATCCCTGAAAAGTAAATGGAAAATGTAATGTAAACAGCAACAATGCCTAAAACTCCCAGTACTAGCGGTTGTGAAAGGCAGCCAAGTGTACTCTATCCATCCACCCAATCTTTATTGCTTTCAAAGGGGCATTTGCCAACCTGCAGAACCACCTTTCGATACTGGCTAAAAAGCCATCTGCGCGGTTTTCTGACTTACGCCTCCTTACGGAGCTCCGTGTGAATTCCACAGACCGCTCTGCCGATTGTCTTCCAATTCTCGTTGGATTGCAACATTAAACCTACCAAGTTTTCGGGACTTATGTTATTGCGCAGATCAAACTCAAATTGGCCCGCATCGCTGAAACATTGGGCGGTTGAAAAGTATGTGCCTCGCGTGTTTCACCACGCCCGATGCAAATACTGTCGGTATCCTCCGTGGCCCGTAAAAAATTGGGGAATTGTTTACCCACTTCGCTATGTCGCGGATTAGAGTATGTGTCCATCGACCAGTCGAGCATTACCATATCTGAGTTTCCACTTTCTCAGGGACTCCGAATCTCTCGAAACCTCTCGTTCACGTCCATTAGCATCATTTCAGCTACAACATAAGCAGCTTCATGCGAAGTAGTGCGATACGCACCGCAAACTCTTAATGCGCTCCGAGTTTTGTTTGAGCCATAGTTTTATGGTTGTTATCCCTGTGGAACGCCCGCCCGCGTTACCATGTACTCCTTTGTTCCTTCGCTAGTATTATATTCTAGGTTGCGACATGAGAGGTAGCTCTTAACTATACTCCACTAGGAGTTACGGTAATCGAGAGAGACTAAAACCCGGTAGTCTGGCTGGTCTAGCGGTTAGTGTGGGCACCTTCGGTGCACAGGGTGTTGAGTTCGAATCTCACCGTGTTCCATTGTGTTTTTCAACTCACGAGCTTGTGGCGGACTATGATCTCACTCAGATGTTAAACGAGTACCCATTTATGGGGATAAATAACACTGCTGAGCGTGATGCTGATCTCATTACCTCAACAAAAAGCAGATAAGATCTTGGAAATAGGATGTCACTAACACATCCTGCGGCCTTAGTCCAATGTTGGATTGTCGCGCTTGTTATTTATTTTTATTTTGAAATTCGCAAAACTCGCCGAGTCCTACCGTCCAATCTGAATTTTATCACCCGTTGCATGCACTTTCGCATCGCATGCTGAGCTAGCTTCTGACCAGCATGGCTTCAGGAAGATGCACCGCATAAGCTCTGGATCTGATCACTCATCACATCTACAAAGGCCTCAACGGGAAAAAGCCCAGCGACAGAACCGTCCTAGTGGCTCTCGACTTAGAAAGCCTTCGACACGGTCATTCACTCTGCGCTGTTGTCCAATCTTCTAAATATGCATATCCTGTAAAAGTGGTTAGATGGATTGCCAACTATCTAGCTGAGACGCAATTCTACGCAGAGTTGCGAGGCATTGTCCAAAGCATAGGAGAATCAATCCATCCAAAAGGTAGTGTACTTTCTCCTACATTGTTCAACATCTACCTTCCAACACCTCCGGAAAGTATCGAACTGATTTCCTACGCGGACGGATTGTACCACACTAACCACGGGCAATGATTGCATACCATTTAATGTTTGCCCGACTAGATGACTCCGCATCTTAGTCATTTCGCCGTCCGAATGTACAGCAACACTTCTTCTTGCGGCAAGGACAAAGAAACCATGCTGGCCATTTATAAAGCGATAGGTCGAGCAATACCTGGCTATGCAGCACCGGGGTGGTCACAAGTCATTTGTGACACAAACTAAAATAAGATCCAGACTTGTGAGAATGCGGCTTTACACATCGCAGATGTCGTCTACATCAGGAAACCAGCAGTGCGAGATCATAATCTTCTCCTGTCTCTCCAATATCTGGTCGGTTGTTATCGAAATGATCACCCAAACCCCATCATATCATGGACAATACTCCCGCTCCTCAACATATCAGGAGTGGATTCAGAGATCTTGAAAGAGAAGTCCAGAGATACTAACGGCTACCTCCCAATAGCTTTGATGACAAAACATACCACGCACTAATTCACAGACATGCACAGCTGATTCACACCTTTCTACACCGCTAAAAGAAGAGTAAGAAAAAGTGAACACGTTGGGGTCCACGACGTTCAGTCCACGTGAGCACTCCACACCAAGAACAAAAAATTGAGTGCCTCGACGTTTACGACGGTACAACGAGTGATTGGATGTCAAAATCAACCCGGCCATGTAAGATCAATGAGGAAAGCGTGCCGTGCACCTAAATTTCAACCCTGCACATGGAGGTAGCGAACAATGTTCTAATAGCTGAAAAATGCAAGGTTGGATGGACAAGCTGCCGACCTAGACGAATTGCTGTTTAAGTATTAAGACCACAAGGCCTCGCTGTGTGAAAGGATCCGAATCTGCAGTTAATTCTTAACCACTGGCAAACGGTCACAAACCGCCAAACAGAAAGCAGACACGCACGACGTTACCATCATTCGCGACCAATACCAAAATCAGCCAAGCACAATTAAGCAGTAATCTTTGCCGGTTGTGTTGAGACTGATTGTCTAGTATCACGCGGGTCTCCTCAGGAAATGACAGGAGAGCTAAGCAGAGTAGTCAAAACTCCACATTTAGAGCTGCGTTGGCATTTTTCATAAAAAAAGTTAGCAAACAACAAAATATAAAGGTTTTCTCTCTTTTTTTTTTTTTTTAGAAAATGACGAAATAGTCCAAACCGAATGGGTAAGCATCGATCCTCTCAATCCGGACTTGGACCAATACCCAAATTACGCGAAAACTAACATTTTTGAAGTTCGTGTAAATGCCGGCGATATTCTGTACTTACCTAGTATGTGGTATCATCATGTCCGACAAAGTCACAAATGTATAGCGGTCAATTTTTGGTACGATATGGATTATGACGCCCGGTATTGCTACTATCGGATGATGGAAAAGTTGTGCAACTTTCAATGAAAGTATAATGTTGTAAATAATTTAGTAAAAATTGTTCAAATACTTTGATTTTTTTTAATTCTGCTGTTACTACCGATTATGTGCCTTTGGAATTATAATTTAAAATAAACCGGTATGATATTATGGAAATATATTTTTTTTTGACATTTTTGACGTTGGAAATAATATTCAGTTGGCAGCACACAAGATAGATTGCGGATTCATGATACCGTAAGCCGAAACAGTGATTTTTTGGCATATTGGAAGCGGGAAGGTTATAAATTGTTTGATTGTATAAAAAAATTAGACCTGGAAAAGCGGCAAATTATTCTCAGGTAATTTTATTTACATTTATTTGGGGATATTTAAATTGTCTTTGCATAGCACTTTTTTTCAGTCTTTTTGATTCATGTGCATATGAAATCTTCCAGATATAATGTGTACCGGCAATGAAATGGCTGAAATGTTACTTAGTGAATATTGGGCGGCAAAATCGAAAGAAGTGGAAAAATTAATAGATCAAGATCAATCAAGTTATGCTGCGTTTAGTGGTGAGTGTCTTTACAACTGTTTAAGAGATTTTATGAATTTAAGTACATAATTAAATTAAAACGTTGGTCAAGTCTTTGCAAAATATTCAGTTAAAATACAGTCCACTAATTTATTCGGGGAGTGACAGTCTTGATTTAGTAGCGGCACAAGATCGGCGAATTGTAATACTGATGCCAATGTGGGTCACCAAATGCGTGTGTTATAAATTGAAATGTTTCTGCTGATGCCGATGCTGATGCGTCTAATCTATTTCAAGCTAAAGTTTCGTCAGCGTCAGTCAAATATTGCATGTGCAGATTTAAGAGGCTAAGCAATAAAACTCCTCTGCACGGTACGTCGCGTCATTTTTAGTTTTTTAAGAGCTTAAGGTTTTCCAGTTTTAAACAATCAGGACTTACAACCGAGAAGATTGTTGAATCCTTTCAAACTGCTGTGAAATTTCGAATTTTTTATTTGAATGATCCATTTTTTCATCTGAATAGTTAGTGGAATTTCTGGCGACTCAATCTCTCAAGAGATGAGTTCGTTGGTAGGCATGTTGACTTTATACCAGCAATATAGTTATTTGGAAGAGTTGCATTAAAGTAAGGTGACCAGACTTCCGAAGACCCAATGCTGTACATACTTGTGGAATTCGGTTTTCAGGCAAATTATCAGCCGTACTACCCCTCCCCTCTCCCCTTCACGCCGATTCTTCTTTTCATAAGTGATATCTTCGAGTAGAGAACTGAGAAAGAATATTAGCCGATATTCTGGGAAAATGTGGAGAACATTGGGACGGCAAGATTCTGTTGATACTAAACAGGGATACCTAAAGTTCTCAATGTTCCTATCAATGGCGTAGATAAGGATGACAAGCTCATGTATTTAGTCTTCATCATCATCAATGTGGCACGATAGCCCGACGTTGGGCCTTGGCCGCCTGAATCGTTGACCTCCAATTGTCGCGGTTACGTGACCTTGTCCTCCAGTTTCGGAAGCCCAGCAGCTGGTGGGCGTCTTCACCTACGGAGTTCTCCCAGCGAGCTCTCGGTCGTCCACGCAACCTCGCTCCGTCAATTCGTTGTGCGTTCATAACTTTCTTTGGCATGCGATTATCGTCCATCCGTTGTACATGCCCCGCCCATTGCAGACGTTGAAGCTTCACGATTTTCGATACTTCCAGCTCATCGTACAATTGATACAACTCATGGTTGTATCGGATACGCCATTGGTCTCGCTCGCGAACGGCCCCGAAAATTCGCCGAAGGACCTTTCGTTCGAATCGGTCTAGCAAAATTTCGGAGGCTTGGGTAAGGGTCCATGTTTCGCAGCCATAACATAGCACGGGTCGGATGATCGTTTTGTACACGCGGAGCTTCGTGTTCCTGTGCGCAAGTTTCGAATTAATTATAGGGAGGACCGAGAAATATGTCTTATTGGCTAGTTGTATCCGTCGCTTAATTTCGTCGGTTTCGTTGGCGTCCTTTGATAAGTTACAACCCAGATAGTTGAAGTTGTCTACATACTCGATATTAAGGTCCCCCACTGTGATGCTTGAATTTGCTGGCGTCCTTGTTTTCGATTGCATCATGGCCTTTGTTTTGCTTTCGTTGATATGTAGTCCAACTTCCTTTGCGGCGTTATTGAGGTTATGCAGGAGGCTTTCTGCATCACCCAACCTTCGAGACATGATGTTGATATCGTCGGCGTACGCTACTAATTGAGTCGACTTGATGAGTAGCGTTCCGCTGCTGTCCATATTCATGGCTCGAATTACATACTCCAAAGCCAGGTTGAAGAGCGTCGGCGCCAGCCCGTCGCCCTGCTTGAGTCCAGTACGAGTTTCAAATAGGTCAGTGAGTCGGTTCTGCACTTTGACCTGCGAGACGGTATTAGTCATCGTCATCCTTGTGAGTCGCACTAACTTTGCCGGTATACCAAAATTCAGCATAATGTTGTACAGTACACTTCGGTCGATACTGTCGTATGCCTGCTTGAAGTCGACAAAGATTTGGTATACGTCGATGTTGTATTCCCAGCACTTTTGGAGTAGTAGCTTCACTGTGTAAAGCTGATCGGTCGTTGAACGACCAGGTCTGAAGCCGCCTTGATACTCGCCAATGATTTGTTCTGCGTACGGATTGATTCTCTTTTCAAGAATTTTTGATAAAATCTTATAGGCCGTACAAACTAATGATATGCCCCTGTAATTCTCACACTTCAGCTTGTCACCCTTTTTGTGGATTGGGCAGATTATGCTTTTGCGCCAATCTTCGGGGATTACCTCGTCGTTCCATATTTTCAGCAGTAGCACATGTACAGCGTTGGTCAGGCACGTTCCACCATGCTTCAGCAGTTCTGCTGGGATCTCGTCAGCGCCGGGCGCTTTATTATTTTGGAGCGACTGTATGGCAAGACTCACCTCCTCTACTGTTGGGGGTAGAACGGGAGGGCCTGGTTCGGCTAACTGCTCAAGAGCTAGCTCCGCGGGGGATGTTGATGATGCATTGAGGAGCTCTTCAAAGTGCGAGGCCCATCGTTTGTTGACGCTTTCGATGTCGCTGATGATGTTACCATCCTTGTCCTTACATAGGCTTGTCCTGGGTTGATATCCGTTCTTGATATTATTTATAAGTTTGTACGCCTGTCTAGTGTTGTTACTGGCTAATCTTTGGTTTATTTGCTGTAACTGCTCGTCAAAATGTTTGCGTTTCTTACGTCTAATTAACTTATTAGATACTCGCCGAAGCTCGTTATATCTTTCTTTCTTGGCTCGGGATGCGCGTTGTGTGTATTGGCGATAGGCTTCATTTTTCGCCTCAATCGAGGCCCTGCGTTCGTCGTCGAACCAGTCTGCTCGTCTGCGCCGGCCTTTATAGCCCACGACCTCTTGTGCGACCTCCTTGATGCTGTCTTTGAGCTCCTCCCAGAACTCATGGATGCCTAGATTATTGATGTTATCAAGCATGGGCGACAGTTTTTCCTCAAGGGCTGTAGTATACGCAGCCGCCGTGGCATCATCAATCAAATTGTCAACCTCGAAGATCTTGGCAGGGTTGATTCTCGTTAGGTGCACCGAAGAGATTCTGCACCTGTAGGTCGTCTTCACCAAATAGTGATCGGTGTCGCAGTTGGCTCCTCGATAGGATCGAACATCTAGGACATTAGAAGCCCATCTCTTGCTGATCAGTACGTGGTCGATCTGGTTCACGGTGTATTCATCTGGAGACTTCCAGGTCTGCTTATGGATTCGTCGATGAGGGAAGCATGTAGAGCTTATGACCAAGTTTCTGTCGCTCGCGAAGTCGATAAGTCGCTGACCGTTATTGTTGTTTTCGTCGTGGAGGCTATGGCCACCAGTAGTTCCCCTATGCCAGCTTTCGTTTCCGACTTTAGCGTTAAAGTCTCCTAGCAGCAGCTTGACGTCGTTTGATGGAAGTGAGTCGAAGAGTGTTTCTAGGTCGTTGTAGAACTCGTCCTTAATCGCGTCTTCTTTTACTTCTGTAGGGGCATGCGCATTAATGAGCCAGAGATTAGCGAAACGGGTCTTAATGCGGATCGCACATAGCCGCTCGTTGATGGGTTTGAAGCCAATAACGTGGTCCTTGAGCTGCTTATTCACGATGAAAGCTACTCCAAACTCCTTGTTGCCCTCCTCTTTACCACTCGTAAAAAAAGTGTGCGAATTGAGGTCGTTAATCTCGCTTTTGAGCCATTTAGTTTCCTGGATTGCAACTATGCTCAGCTTGTATTGTTCTACCTGATCCAGGAGGGCCCTTAGGGCCCCCGGTCTATTCAGGGAGCGTACATTCCAGGATCCGAAAGAGTAATCAGTTGTTCGTTTGCGGGGTCGTCGTTGTTTTGTATCCGTCCAATCCGAGGCTTTTGTTTCAGGTTTCTTGACTTGAAATTTTTCTTAGGATGAGTTGTCGGCACATCGCTAAACCATGATAGGGTTTAATCGTTTAGTAAAGGCCATCATGGGCATGCCTCGAAGATGCTGCTTTAGTGGTTGAGTTAGACGTTTTCTGTCACCTATCACGTTAAGTAACCTGAGACGCTGCAGATGTAAATACAGCACTCAGGCGCAGCGGTGCTTCTTCCAAATGTCGCATCAGATGATTTGACTTAGCCGTTCACGTTACCAGGGGGCGCCCGCGCGGAGGACACATGGAGAAGTCTTTTGCCCCCCATGTATGTATTGTATTGTATTTAGTCTTAGCGGCATTAATTTTTAAGGCAGCACTTCGACTTTCACGATGCAAAGCATGCGTCATTTGAGCCAGATGATCTGGTGTGTTTGAGAGAAGGCAAATGTCGTTGGCGTAGTCCAGGTGCTGAAGGTAATCGAATAACTTCCACCTGATACCCTTACTTTTATGGTCGCGTAGAGAATCGCAGATTACATCGTTGATGGTAATAAGGAACAGCATTGGTGATAAGATACAGCCTTGTCTGACTCCATTATTCACCTCAAAAGGACTGGACAATTCACCCTTGTGCAAGACATGACATTGGGCTCCATTATAGGACTCCTTTATGATGGAAATAAGTTTCTCTGGTATGCCTCTCCTACGTAAGGCTGTCCAGATATAAGCCCGGTCAACGCTGTCAAACGCCTTCTCGAAGTCAATGAACATAAGATGTAAGGGGGATCTCCATTCAGCGGATTGTTCAATTATAATTCGGAGGGTGTTGATATGATCGCTACATGAAAAACCCTCACGAAAACCGGCTTGTTCATTGTTCAGAGTGCGGTCGATTGTTGTCTTGATCCGGTCCAAGATTATTTTGGCCATCAGTTTAGAGACTGCAGGGAGGAGACAGATTCCACGCCAATTATTTCAATCCTTGAGATTTCCTTTCTTAGAGATTTTAACAATGACGCCTTTCTTCCATTCTTGAGGAAGAGTCTCGGTTGTCCAACACTCTTTGATCAGGGGTAGAAGAATATCCGCTGTAGCGTTGATATCCGCCTTCAAAAGTTCCATGGGGATACCGTCTGCCCCCGGGGCTTTACCAGCTTCCAATGATTTAAGGGCCTTAATTATTTACAGCTTGGATGGTAAACCGGTATTAATTCTGGCCATTTGGGGAAGACTTGTTGCTTCCGGTGGAGGTGGGCTTGATGGGTTGAAGTTGTTGTTAAGTACCTCCATGAAATGCTCTCTCCAACGGCGCAGTTGTTGTTCGTCGGTGACTAGCCGAGACCCGTCTTTATCTTTTACAGGATGCTCATGGGTAAAAGATTTGCCAGTCAATGGCTTAATGAGCTTGTAAAGGGTCCCACTGTCACCACGGTAAGCCGCATCTTCTGCCTCCACCGCTAACGCGTTGATGTTGTTGCGTTTATCACATCTTACGCTTCTCTGCACTCTTTTTTGAAGAGAATTGTACTCAGTCTTTAGTTGTTGCTTGACTGTAGTGTCAGTAGCCGAGTTCAATTGCTCTTTAATTCTCTTCCGTGCAGTTATCAGAGACCATGTATGTATCGTCGCTGATAAATGGTCTCCTACCTCGCTGAAGTCTGCCCACAAATGTTTCGCCACACGATATAAAAGCGTCTTTCACAATGTTCCATCTATCATCAATTGATGAAGGAGTATCTGGCATTTGTGCATTAGCTATCTCGTGCAATGCGCTAGAAACTGCACGTATTGTTGATGGATCTTTAAGTTTTTGCACATTGAATCGTGGCGATACACGCTCGTTTTGTGTGCGACGAATAGCAGCGGTCCGCAAGCGAATTTTCGCGATGACAAGTTGGTGATCGCTGCCTACATCAGCACCACGCTTAGCCCTGACGTCCATGAGACAATTTCTCCATGTTTTGGAGATGGCTATATGGTCAATCTGGTTCTATGTTCGGCCATCTGGAGATATCCAGGTTGCTAAATGGCACGGTTTGTGTTTAAACAGGGTGCCGCCAATGACAAGTTGACGAGAGTTACAGAACTCTACGAATAACTCACCATTGTCGTTCCTAACACCCAGACCATGATTGCCCATTAGATGTTTCAATCCAACATTGTCAGACCCAATTTTAGCGTTGAGATCCCCCATAATAATTTTTATGTCACCTCTGGGAGCCTTGTCAAAGGTGTCGCCAAGCAGGTGGTAAAAGGCGTCCTTAGCATGCTGGTCGGCTGACTCAGGTGGGGCGTAGCACTGAATTATGGTAATGTTCCTTACTCTGGACTTGAATCTGGCAGTTATTATTCGGTCGGAAATAGGCCTCCAATCTATAAGAGATTGGCGAGCTTCCTTGTTCAAAAGGATGCCGACTCCAGCCATTCTGGGTGTGGCTGCAAGTTCACTACCAGAGTAAAGCAGCACAGTTTGGGAACTAGGTGATAAGGTCGTTCCCGATCCGGTCCATCTTGTTTCGCTCAGTCCTAATATCGAAATTCTATATGCGGTCATTTCCCGTTCGACTTCCGTGAGTCTTGTACTACTGCACTCGCCCCACATCGTTCGAACGTTCCAAAAACCAATCGTAGTGGAATATCTAGTGATACAATAGGCTTCTAATTAAGCGGCATTACGGCACATGCAGGACTAATTTGCTTGCACAATGATTGCATCATACTACCCGATTTTTCTCGAATAAAATCACAAACATCTCGTTCGCTCATACACCGGACCTTTTGGATCTTTTGGAATTCCTTCACAGAGGCGGCCTCAACGTATATTTACGTCCTGTTTTCTCGCTCTGCAGAATATTATTGTATGCTGCAGACAAACAACTCACAACGATTCTTAACATTTGCGCTCAGAACCTTCAATCTTAAGTACAACCCATAACCTTCGATCTTTCAAGGTATAGAGCGTATTCTGCGCCCTCACAATCTTTAGGCGAGTCTATAGCCTTCTCAGTTATTCCTAAGATGCGTCGTCGCCTGACAGAATTAAACTCCCGCGTATCATTCAGGAGTCGCTAGTTCAACCTCGATTAAGTAGGTACACCAACATTAAGGTGGGGATTATGAAAACTTAACATCTGGGGTCTAGTGCCACGTTGTTCGACGTGCAATATTTGTTTCGCTGTGCTAAACCTATTCCTCCGGAATCTCAGCCTTCAAACGACAGCCTATTTTTTATTTCCTCTGTGCTGAAAAAATAATCTTGACCACCGATATCCTCCCCCTCCGAAAAGCTATCTACGCCACTGGTTCTCATTGACAAAAAATTATAATTTTAACACGAAAAGCTATAACAAGGAAGAATATTCGAAATAAGATTAAGCGCATAAAACAAAAGATAGATTTCAGAAATGTAAGATTTCTGCAAGTTGGACAGTCGTAAGATATGGCATCTGGCGTTTCGTGGTGACCACAAGATTTAAAAGCTTAGAAAATACAAATGTACGATTTTGGCAGCTGTAATTTCCCAACGCAGATAGGAAGGACTTTGAAACTTGGATGAAATATTCGTCAAGTATGTATCTCTAAAAGTGTGCATAATTTCAGAAATTTCGGTCGGTTCTGAGTTACGAAAAATTAATGATTGGAAAACATAAATGTGCGATTAAATCGCTTGACAGTAACTTTCAATTAGAACACTCAAAATGGCGATTTGGGCAGCTGTAACTTCTGAACGAGAATAGGTAGGACCGTATAATTTGAAGAAATTACCAAATTTCGGTTTGAGCAGGGTTGTAGGTTTACTGGTTGGTCTCTGGTAATGACTCACCACATACAATGTGATCATGAACACCAGAGCAAGTTTGGCTCCAGCTCCTACGCCAGCAAAATTTTACACCAGTGTACATATGCCAAAGTTCTCGAGACTCATGAAGTGAGTACATGAGTTTACATGGAATCCTGATTGCTGTCAACCAGGAAACGAAGCTTTATTCGAACTCGGCCCTCTCTTCATTGCGCTCTTTACAAGAATGCCGAATCGCTTGACGCTACAGAGTTCTGTAATCTCAATGAGAACTCGCCGATGCATGACACTAACAATTGTAGTAGCTCTCCTGAGAGAGCCTTTGTAAAGCTAGTTTAATCAGTGTAACCCGTTAGGGGACGCGCATTGCTCTCTCATCAGATCACACCCCAATCATTGAAAGAATTTATAAACCAGCTGACCCGATCAAGTCAAAGAAGCGAACGTTTGTCAATCACAAAAAAGCTGATTGGGAAGGTTTCACTACACTTCCGTGAAGTTCAATGAGCTACTTTCTCCTACTAACGTGCACAACGCCGAACAGAATATTAGGAAGGTCACTGCTAAAGCAGCGGCACTTTCTATTCCAGGAAGACCTATTACGAAGATTTCAAATTTCCCTACAATTACCGCCACGTTAGTCGATGGGCGAGGCAATAACAACACCCTGGTGACCTCAGAATTATGGAGCTAAACAGTGCAATTAAGCGACAAGTTAAAGACTATCGGAGCGCGAAATGGAATGAGAAACTAATCAGCATGGCTTCAACAAAATGCCTAGTACAATCACTGCCCTAGATGCGATAACTACACGTATAAGAGATGAGCTAAATCAACGTGTTCCATGCCATTGAACCATTTAGTGGCAAATACGTTTGCTTCTAGAAAACCTGTGGATTATGCATATTCCTGCGCAAGAGATTCGTTGGATTTCCAACTACATATTTAGCTGGTAGGCAGTCCTTCACTGAGTTTCGAGGCAGACGTTTTAAGCTTCGGAAAAGAATTCAGAATTCCACGTGGTGGGGCACTCTCTCCCATTCTATTCAATATTTAAATGGCCGGTCTTTCCAGACCATCGGAAGGCATTGAAGTACAGACGATTGCACCGTACTCGCCACTGGGTTGTATAAGGATAACATGCGCCTTATTATTAATCTATGTCTAGTGCGATTACAACCTTCTTTTTTTAAGCAGCACCTTCTTAGCGTCAAAATCTTCTGCGACATACCTCATCAACTGGTCGGGAGATTGTCGGTGGACGGTTGATGTATGTGTTGGCAAAAAATCTGCTCCCAATGTAGCTGCAGGAACACAAACCGTCAATTCGTAATCGGTTGTGACGCTAACGTCCATCAGGCTGCGTGTGGCAGTACGGACGTTAACACACGAGTTAAGTATCTTCTTGACTACTTTATATCTAACAACGTGTTCGTCCTAAGGGTTTAAGCCCAGCTTCGTAACCTCAACAAGGGTAGGGGTTCTTAACCTCACTCTTGCCAGTAGACTTATCTCGGAGTTCATCTCTGACTAGCATGTTTCCAGCGAGGAATCCTTATCATATCACAGGCACATTCGATACAACCTTGCGGTTAGCCCGACGTTCCATAATTCATCCCTGGGCCCTAGAAAAACCAATTGGCTCTTGTTCAAAGATTTGGTATCTTTCAGAGTTGAATCTCTTTCATCATCATCAATGTGGCACGATAGCCCGACGTCGGGCCTTGGCCGCCTGAATCGTTGACCTCAAATTGTCGCGGTTACGTGACCTTGTCCTCCAGTTTCGGAAGCCCAGCAGCTGGTGGGCGTCTTCACCTACGGAGTTTTCCCAGCGAGCTCTCGGTCGTCCACGCAACCTCGCTCCGTCAATTCGTTGTGCGTTCATAACTTTCTTTGGCATGCGATTGTCGTACATCCGTTGTACATTCCCCGCCCATTGCAGACGTTGAGCTTCACGATTTTCGATACTTCCAGCTCATCGTACAATTGATACAACTCATGGTTGTATCGGATACGCCATTGGTCTCGCTCGCGAACGGCCCCGAAAATTCGCCGAAGGACCTTTCGTTCGAATCGGTCTAGCAAAATTTCGGAGGCTTGGGTAAGGGTCCATGCTTCGCAGCCATAACATAGCACGGGTCGGATGATCGTTTTGTACACGCGGAGCTTCGTGTTCCTGTGCGCAAGTTTGGAATTAATTATAGGGAGGACCGAGAAATATGTCTTATTGGCTAGTTGTATCCGTCGCTTAATTTCGTCGGTCTCGTTGGCGTCTTTCGATAAGTTACAACCCAGATAGTTGAAGTTGTCTACATACTCGATATTAAGGTCCCCTACTGCGATGCTTCAATTTGCTGGCGTCCTTGTTTTCGATTGCATCATGGCCTTTGTTTTGCTTTCGTTGATATGTAGTCCAACTTCCTTTGCGGCGTTATTGAGGTTATGCAGGAGGCTTTCTGCATCACCCAACTTTCGAGACATGATGTTGATATCGTCGGCGTACGCTACTAATTGAGTCGACTTGATGAGTAGCGTCCCGCTGCTGTCCATATTCATGGCTCGAATTACACACTCCAAAGCCAGGTTGAAGAGCGTCGGCGCCAGCCCGTCGCCCTGCTTGAGTCCAGTACGAGTTTCAAATAGGTCAGTGAGTCGGTTCTGCACTTTGGCCTGCGAGACTGTATTAGTCATCGTCATCCTTGTGAGTCGCACTAACTTTGCCGGTATACCAAAATTCAGCATAATGTTGTACAGTACACTTCGGTCGATACTGTCGTATGCCTGCTTGAAGTCGGCAAAGATTTGGTATACGTCGATGTTGTATTCCCAGCACTTTTGGAGTAGTAGCTTCACTGTGTAAAGCTGATCGGTCGTTGAACGACCAGGTCTGAAGCCGCCTTGATACTCGCCAATGATTTGTTCTGCGTACGGATTGATTCTCTTTTCAAGAATTTTTGATAAAATCTTAAAGGCCGTATACAAACTAATGATATGCCCCTGTAATTCTCACACTTCAGCTTGTCACCCTTTTTGTGGATTGGGCAGATTATGCTTTTGCGCCAATCTTCGGGGATTACCTCGTCGTTCCATATTTTCAGCAGTAGCACATGTACAGCGTTGGAATCTCTTTCACTCTCATTAAAATACCCGTGCGATATTGAACTTGCGGCGGATCAACTAAACAGTGTACTTACTTCGGCCTACGAAGAGATCTTCAATTTAGGTCTTCTCGCAAGTTACCATGGTGGAACGAAGAGCTCGCTCAAATACATCCCCAGTTCAGAAGGTTATTTAACTCAGCCAAGCGCCTTGGTCAATCGTAGACAATCCAAGAGAAAGTGTTGGAGGAAGCGAAGTGACACCATTCAGTCGCTGCCTGAAGCGGCGAGGCCTTTTCCAAGAAGAGCTGAAATAGAGTTGCTTTACTTAAAAATCCTGACGGTTCCTTCATGGATAGTCCGAAAGAGACTCTCCAACTTGTAGTAAAAACACACTTCTCTGGATCAGTCAAATTAAATGCCTTGGCATTACACTAGCTAGATGGAAGCCTAAAATGGAATAACCACTTAGAAAACGTTCTAAGTAAGGCCATGATGTAGACGACTTCTTGGAACTTTTATGACAAAATTTGGGGTCTCTCACGCCAAAATGATGGAGTGGTTATACTGTACGCTATTATCACGTATGCTTTGCTGGTGTCGTGTTCCAAAACACTGCAAACCAACGCAATGAAGAGCTGTAATAAGCTCTAACGACTGGCAAGCCGCTTTTACTACCACTTCAACCCGAGCCCTGGACGCCATCTGGTGTATCACGCCATTGCATATTTTCATTCGAGAAACAGCAGCCTCTAGCGCCCTTAAAATCCGTATATCATATGATAATCGTATCAATTATTATAGGGGACATATGCGCATCCTGCAACCGATTCCTGGCCTATCAATCTTCTCGGTTTCAGATGACATGACCACGGAACTACGCTTTGGCACACACATCCCAGATCGGCTGGAATGGGCAAATGGTAACCCGTGCACTGATCCAAGAAGCATCATGTGGTTTACGGATGGCTATAGGACACGGTGTAAGTGCTGGAGTTTTCGGACCCAATTCCAGGATCTCGGTTGAAATGGATGTTTGGCCTATTGTCTTCCAAGCCGAGATTCACGCCATTGAAATCTGCGCCAGGGAGATTCTACTCATCTCGGCCTTGAGCCTTTCTGTGGGCTAAACTGGAGGGCTGCTAAGGCCTCGATTTTTAAATGCTCTTCGAGTCACTGGTGGTCTACGACTTGCGGAAGATTTGGTCAATTCTTTCGTTACTCCAACATTAAGATTCTGCGCAGGACATCAGGAGCTCCCCATGAAGGACCTCCTGGCCTTTATCAGGCTAGTCGTTGACCTTCTAAAGTAATAGACCATGGAACAATATACATTTTTGGTAGCAGTGCCCACCGTGTGGTATGGTCCGCTAAGTATTTATTTATTAATATTATTACTCAAGCTAATCCGAAAATTCACATGCTTCGTCTAAGAATATGACTTCAGCTAATCATGCTGCTGCAGTATGTGCAAAGATGCACAATAGAAACAAACATCCTTGAAAAAGCACTGGCTGGAAGCACCTGCAGCAAAGATAAAGAAACTAGGGTTGCCACTTGCAGAGCGGTGTGTCGAGCAGCGTTTGATTTTGTTGCTCCAGTATTCCAGAATGCTGATCTTTGCACAGCCACAGGGTGCCTCCAGGATCACTTACATCAGGAGGCTCAAATTATGCCAATACGTGACCACAATCGAGTAGCATACCGGACCACCATTGCAATGATTCACACTGATGAAGTGGATTTGTCTATTACGAGTCTAGGTAGTGCTCCCACCTCTCTTGACGGTGGAGATTGGGTTCCCAGGAGCCACCAGAGTGACAAAAGCAAAGCGTTTCTGCGTTCGCGCGTTAGTTCTTACCTATTTTGTATAAAACCGAGCATACAAAAGATATGCTCAAATTAAGATGTGGATCATTGTTTCATTGCCCAGCTGAGCTTACTGATCTTACCTCTATGTTATTGTTGTACAACCCTATCGCAGTAGTCACGTTCCTGTCCCTGGAGACAATGGGCGGAAAAGATGACGAACCATACATCAAATCCAGATAGATCCACAGCGGTTTACACCTTTCAACACCGCTAAAAGAAGAAGGATGACTGAAACTGTTTAATTTTAGGCAGTACGACGTGGTCGCTGAAGTCAACATTAGTAGACGCTGATATGTGCCAGTAAACAAGGATCTATCTAATATCGGCTTCGTATCTCAGTGAACAGCTGAATTTGATAGTTTCTCCTCACTTTTATTGTTATTTACTGCTTAAATAATATTTTCAAATATCGTTGCAGATGCGGAAATTGATGAGCGGCTCTTATATCCTGTGTATGAAATCGATTTTGACACAGTTCACTCATGGTTCAGTCCACCACATTGGTTTACTCCGCCTGATTACTACACAACTGCATGTCAATATCTAGAACATTTAGAAAATTCCATGCTCGAGTCATTAAGCAAAAACCCATTAGCTAAAGTGGAAACGAAGCCGCCGGATGCAGGCAGCATCATTCAGCCGCCGGTGCAAATTCAGACAGAAACTGATTTAGTCCGTCGTGATAAGCAAGTAGAAAACTCAGCATCTACGAAAATAATGCAAAACGAAGAAGTACCTACCAACGTCAATGAAATGAGTACAAACCATAATCCAATAACATCTGAAATGGATTCGGATAAACGGGCCAAGGAAGCTTGCGAAAAGGAAAAACGGCTACAGAAAGCAAAAGAGGCTAGTGCAACTCTTTTAGCTGAATCCAGCGGTCAAATGAAAGTTGAACTCAGCTTTAGTGAGCTTCAAATGCCACCACCAACCAAACCTTCATTTACAATATCGAAAAGCACTGATGCAATAGTATTGGAAACATCCGATCGGGTGCTTGTAGCCGTGTCAGGATACCTTACTATAGAAGCCGACAGATTAGGCCTAATATCAAAAGCAGATCGTTTACCCAGCCAATTGACAGAATACTTATCACGCCTTCCAAATACAAATTATGCGGAAAGCACATCGGTTACCGACACACATACCAGCGCAACAGCCACTACAAAAGGCGACCGGTGCACTGAACAGAAGGTACCATCGAAAAAGAAATTATTTAGTAGTGAGCCTCCAGCTGCTTCCAACCAAACTGCCAGCAAGCCGGAAACGAAAGCAGTATCCAAAAAAGGTCGCAAAAAGGATGCCAACGTGCTTATTATATCGGAGACACATGAGAAATCTGAGCAAATTGGAACAATCGAATATGGCAAAATTAAATGGTCTGAAGTTGTATCAGGTAATGTTTTTTTTACATATAGGAGATATATAGCTTTAAATATTATGCAATAAAAATTCTTTTTCTATTTAGAGAGAACGATGTAGGCCGGAAAAAATGTTAACGAATCCAAAAAAAAAACTCGACAGCCAGGATAATAATTCCTGAAATATTTATTTAAAAAGAAATATTTCTAAATTGGGGCTGAACAGTTCTTGTAAGTTCCGGAAAAAAAGTATAAAAACGAAGCCATGAACCATCATAAATAAAAAAATCAAGCTTCGAATTCCGATAGATAGTAAGTAGCATTAAAATAGTTTAATAGTGCCAGTTTTTACAGTTGTAATTATGTTTTAACTCATTTTGATGTACTTAAGTTAATAATTTTATTATAAAACTACACAAAACATATGTAGACACTACTGTACACTAATAACTAATTGTTTTGAGTATTAAGCAACATTAGATTTATGTTTTTGTCAATCCTATTTCTTCAAATTCTACGTTTTGTGTTCTTCCAACTTCCAATGGGTGCTTTAGTCGGCGTGTTTTTTTTTGTACTCCGGTGTAGGTTTGTTTAGTGTAACTATATGGGGTTACAATAACAACCTAATCTGTATGGGTAATGTTGTTATTGTAACCTCATGTAGATATACTAAACTAACCTGTACCGGAGTTCAAAGAAACATGCCTATTGTATGCCTGTATTCTATTAGGAATACAGTTGAAATTAACCCTATTTATTGGCAGGGCACAATACTGAAGATAGGAATTGACTCGTCATTCTTTGAAATTTCGTTTTACGTAGAAAATACGTAGCAAAAATGTGAAAACATAAAAATATATGTAAAGAAAAATTAAAATACAAAACAATAACAAAACCAACATATATTTTACACCTTTAACATTTATTACACATTTTCTTGCTCTGTGCGTCCTCTAGCGATTTGCAGGCTCTCTTATAGGCCACGAGTAAATCACTTTTCGCCGTCGTTCGTGTCGCACGTTGACAAAGGTGTCGAGTTTTAAGGCATTTGCGCCGAATGCTCGCGATTTCTTCAGTCCACCAGTAAATTCCTCGTCTACGATTGGGGTTCTTATTATAACTCGAGGTGGTTTATTAGCTATCGGGAGTAATAATAATGGTGGTCGCTCCGTACTTGGAACCAACGAACTGCTGACAAATGTGAGATCAATAACTGACCCACTTTACCTATCCTGAACGTATTAGCACTACCTGTATTCATAAGAACGACGTCGACCTGTGAAAAAACGTCAAGCGACATTCGCTCACGCTTATTTGTTTCGCGGCTGCCTCATTTCCGTGACCACGCGTTGAAGCTGTTTAAAGCATAGGAAAATTAAGCAGGGAGTTCCACAGGGTAGCGTACTCTCTCCTACATTGTTCAACATCTACCTTGTGACCCTTCCGAAGATATCGAACTAATTTCCTATGCCGATAATTGCACCGTACTCACCAAGGGGAATGATTTAAGTGGTACGTGTGATTGAGAAACTGGTGGAGTTTTTCAGTATCCGCAACCTAGTCATATCGCCGTATAAATGCATTGCAATACTTCTCATCACCTGGATGCAGGAATTTTCGGAGCAGCTTAGGATCCGTACTGGTAAGCATGATGACGATTTTGTTCCTACTGTAACCAACCACAACATCTTTGGTGTCTATCTAGACATCATGATGAAGTCGAAAAACCTCGTCAAAGACAAAGTCGACAAAATGCACAGTAGAAACAACGTCCTAAAGGCACTGGCCGGGAGCTCCTGGGGCAAGGACAAGGAAACTATGTTGGTCACTTACAAAGCGATGGGTAGAGCGATTCCCAGCTACGCAGCACCGGTGTGGTCACAAACCGTTTGTGACACAAACTGGAATAAGATAAGAATAAGATCTCCTCCTGTCTTTACAATATCTGGTCGGTTCCTATCGAGAGGATCACCCAAACCATCATCTCATCCTCATGGACAATACTCCCTCTCCACGACATGTCAGGAGTGGAATCAGAGATCTCGAGAGAGACATCCAGAGATACAAACGGGTCTTCTTCTTCCTTGCCTCGTTCTTTATACCGCTCCATGGTTCCGCGTTGCTCGACCTGCGGTGTAGGCACTACACATCTAGAGATACAAACGGGTACCTCCTAGTGTATCATCAGATAAAACCCTACTTGAACGTGACTATTTGAAAAAACTTAAAAGTGAACTCAATGATCGTTTCTCTAAAGGTGAAGTGAACCTAACCATTAAATATATACGCGGAGTTCCGGAAATTGTAAATAAGCGAAAAAACTAAATTATTCGGGAAAATCGTTATCATTTTATTATCAAAATATTCGAGGACTTAGAACAAAATTGTCTGAGTTTAAACAAAATGTTGCAATTGACAATCATGATGTTTTGGTGTTCACTGAAACGTTCTTATCGTCTAATATTTCTGATTCCGAGCTTGGTCTCTCAAATTTCAATTTATACAGACTTGACAGGAATAGTAAAACTAGTGAAAAATTATCTGGAGGTGGAGTTATGATCGCCGTCAGAAAACATTATCATTCAAAACAATTAGTTACTACAGTAGACTGTGTTGAACACGTTTTTGTTTTAATATGGACAAACAAAGCAAGTTTAGTAGTTGGAGGCGTATACATACCACCGCAATCTCCACATGATTTGTATTTCAAACACATGGATGCTGTTGAATATTTAATGCATAAATACTCATTCGTGGATGTCGTGTTACTGGGTGACTATAACTTGCCTGGATTATTTGGAATCGAATCGAGACTGTCTGCTACACAATCTAATGCAATAATAGTTGAATCATTCGATTTCTATGGATTACATCAAAGGAACAACATCTATAATTATCTGGGCGATATTTTGGACTTTATTTGGTGTTCCAAGTCAGAGCTTGTTGTTACGGATGCTTCTGAATATCCTATTCTGCCGATTGATCTTTACCATCCAGCCATTGAATTTACAATTGACGTTGCCATTAGTGATACATCAGCGCTACTTCATCCATTTACACAATCTTTTGACTATGGTAATTGTGATATCAACTCCCTGGTTGATTCTCTTAGTGAGTATGACTGGGAATCAATATTTATCGGACTTTCTATAAATGAATGTTTTGAAACTTTTATTAAAATATTTCATGATCAAATAACCGAATTTACTCCAGTTCGCAGATATAAGAAAATGTTTCCTGCTTGGTTTAGTCCACAGCTCAGAACGGCCACAATTGATAAAAAGATGTATCACCTGCGATATAAGGAAACTTGTTCGCAAGAAGATTATTTAAATTTTTCGAATGCCCGAAGACTATGTAAACAGCTATCTGCATTGGATTATCATCATTACATCGACAATGTGCAAAAATCAATTTATAGCCATCCTAATAATTTCTGGAACTTCATCAACGCTACAAGAAAGGATAACACTTTACCACCTGAGTTATTCTTGAATAATCATAAAGCTTCTGATCCAAAGGAAATGGCTGATCTCTTTGCTCTACATTTTTCTTCGATCTACGAAACTGCATCGGCTGTGGAACCAAATTATGGACATATTAATGCATTAGTTGACTTGGGATCAATTAGTTTTACTGAAGAGGAGGTATTAGCAAAATTGTTATCACTTCAATCAAAGAAAGGCCTAGGACCAGATGGCATTCCCTCAGTCATGTTGAAATCGTGTGCTTTCACTGTTGTCAAACCGCTACTGTTTCTGTTCAATAAATCGTTAACAATCGGTATGTTTCCTGATGTCTTAAAAATAGGTCATGTTGTTCCTGTCTTCAAATCTGGTGATAAAAGTAATATTGTAAACTATAGACCAATAACTATTCAATCATCTATCGCTAAACTGTTTGAATCATTAATATTAGATAAATTATATCCTCTATTACATATTCATTTAACTCCAAATCAGCATGGCTTTGTAAAAGGAAGAAGTACCCAATCTAATCTAATGGTTCTTCAGAATTTTGTACTTAAATCTTTTCAATCTTACAAGCAGGTGGACACAATATACACGGATTTTAGTAAAGCCTTCGATTTAGTTAGTCACAACCATCTTTGTGCTAAATTAGATTCTATTGGTTTTCATGGCAGCCTTTTGAAATGGTTTAAGTCTTACCTCGAACGTAGAAGTCTTTTTGTTAAAGTCAAATCGGAACTTTCTGTAAAGTACATGGCTCAATCGGGCGTTCCTCAAGGATCTCACCTTGGGCCTTTTCTTTTTATTCTGTTTGTCAATGACTTAGGCGATTATATAGGTACACAAAATTATCTCTTATTTGCAGATGATTTAAAAATATATCATGAAATCAACACAGATTCAGATTGCTTGTTTTTACAGATTGTTCTTGACAGACTTTTTGATTGGTGTGAAAAAAATGGAATGAAAATTAATACGAATAAATGCTATACAATTAATTTTTCTAGATCTAAAAATATTACGAAATTCATTTACTGCATTGATAATGTTCCTATAAGTAATACCAACATAGTGAAAGATCTTGGAGTTTGGCTTGACAGTTCGCTTACCTTTAATTATCATATTGAAACAATAGTGAAAAAGGCTAATCAATTATTAGGATACATAATAAGAACCACTAAAGACTTCACTGACTTAAATGTTTTACGCTTCTTATATATAACTATGGTAAGACCCATCTTAGAATACTGTTGTGTAGTCTGGAGGCCTTACTTCGATTGTTATAAAGCGATGCTTGAGCGTGTTCAAAAGCGATTTTTAAGAACCATTGGAGTTAGGTTGGGTTACAATTTTGATGGAATACCTTATGAAATCCTATATTCACAGTTTCATGTCCATAATATTGAATTAAGAATGGATTATTTTGATGTATGTTTTATTCATAAGTTAGTTAATAATATGATTGATGTGCCTATCCTTCTTTCCGTTATTGACTTCCACATTCCCAATAGACGTACCCGTTCCTTTAATATTTTTAGTATTCCTCTTTATCGTACATCTTACTTATATTACTCACCAATTCCCCGCACCATGAGATTAGTAAATAAATACACACACGCCTATGATCCCTTCTTCAACACTTTCTCTTACCTTCGAAATTTAATTTTTAATTAAATTAAGTAATTATCATATTAAATATTACTCTTTAGTTTTGCAAATTGAAAATTTTATAATACGAGTATTTCGAGTACATACTGAATTCTACTTATTGTATCTTAATTTTATCAATACCTTACTTTTATAATATTTTTTGTAAATTGGGTTTTCCCGTAAATAAATATTATTATTATTATTATTATATATTTTATGACACAGCGTACCATGCGGCCATCGCAGATTTTCACACAACCGTTGTGAATCGGTCAATAGGGAGATTAGGTACGAATAGAGTCCTCTCAGCGCCCCCTCCACAAGACCGACAGTAGCCCAGCTAAGGTCGGGTTTTTGTTCGCGCCTCAATTCCCACCTATCTCGAATAGCCCCAGACATTCAGAACATTTGTCCGAGCTGCGGTGGTCCGCCTCACGATGTGGACCACCCGCTCCGATGCCCCGCTGCACCCACTAACCTCACTCCGAGGGCGTTATGGGACAATCCTATTGAAGCTGCTTCGTTCTTGTCGCACAATACAGACAATAAGCGAGAACGACGGCGAAACTTAGAACACATCCACAGACATGTAAACTTATTACGCACAACAGGAACTATGTTTTCGCCAAAAATCATATCAGCCTTCCACTTATAGTTTCACGAGCAGGTGGATTTCCGGCTAAGTAAATGTTAAACAAAGTATGAGAGAGTACCCAGCCTTGTGGATTTTGCAGTATTAGATTTCTTTGCTTTTTATACCCTTCGCTCGTAGAGTCAACGAAGGGTATATTAACTTTGTCATGAAGTTTGTAACGCATTGAAGGAAGCATCTCCGACCATATAATAAGTATACATTATATGATCAGCATAGCATGGGGAGTCGATTGGGCGATGTCCGTCTGTCTGTCTGTCCGTCTTTCGGTCTGTCCATCTGTTGCTACGCGTTTTACTCGGCCAATTTAAAAGCTATGAAGTTGAAATTTTGCACAAATGCTTGTTTTTGGTGCAGGCAGTTTGTATGTTTGAATCGGTAAAATCGGACCATGGGGTCATGGGGCTGCCATACAAACCTAACCCCTTAAATTAGGTTCTTCTAAGAAAAACTTTTTTATTTGTACACCGATTTCAACGAAATTCCACACAAATGTATTTCTATTGATGACACACAACATATGTGAGAATCGATCAAATCGGACCATGGGGTCATGGGGCTGCCATACAAACCCAACTTCCAAAATTAGGTTCTTCTGAAAAAAACTTTTTTGTTTGTGCATTGATTTCAACCAAATTTCACACAAACGTTTTTCTCTTGATGACACAAAACATATCTAAGAATTGATCAAATTGGATAATGGGGTCATGGGGCTGCCATACAAACCTTACCCCCCAAATTAGGTTCTTCTAAGAAAAACATTTTTATTTGTGCACCAATTTCAACCAAATTTCACACAAATGTGTTTCTCTTGATGACACAGAACATATCTAAGAATAGATCAAATCTGACCATGGGGTCATGGGGTGGCCATACAAACCCAACCCCCATTTTTGTTCTTCTAAGAAACATTTTTTGCACCAATTTCACAAAACCTTGAATTAATGTGTCTTTGCCAAAGCAACAAAAAAGTTAAAAACGAATAGAATCGTATTGTGGAGTCATGCTCCCGCAACCCCAATAAAATTTTCCGAAGCCCCCTAGTTTTATGTTAATTTACTTAGTTTAGTTAAGATAAATACTGAACCTGAAGTATATTAAGTATTACTACGAGTACCTTGGTTTAATTTATTGAAATAACATGCCCCAATTTATCATAATACCCTCACGCTACAGCCCTCTTAAATGGCTGGATCTGGGTGGGATCAAACCGAAATTACAGTTTCCCGAACGCCTAGTGAAATTGGCGTCAATCGAAAGGTCTCGACTCCCAATGAATGGTTTTGAAGTCATTTTCCCCATAGTCACCCCCGGTTATCCAGCTACGGCACCACGAAATGCTATACTAGGAGAAAGGCGGGTTAACTCATAAAAAAGGACTATAGATCCGTTCATTATTGGTCAAGAAGATCTTTCGTTATAAGATTAGGGTATTATGGAAAATTATGTCAGCAAATGTTTCCGGTTTTCTTTGTATCGAGTGTATTTGAAATGCGAATTTAGCTACAAGTCTGTCGCCTGCGAAATGAAAATGCACACTTTGTTATAAATAAATAAATATAAGTCCAACGGCCAACGAACATCGTCAGCAATCGTGAGAGAATGCAAACGAGATAATGTGCATTGTGCTATCTGGATCTGCCTTCGTAGAGAAAAGCTTCGACGAATTGGCTAATGTTTGGGCTAAAATAATAAATCAGCTTAGCCTTATTTGGGTTGACACCCAAGGAAGGGATCGATCTGAGTCGTACGACCAATAGCGAACAGCTTACATGTGTGCAGTTGATCCAACCCAACACGGCAGTCGGTGGATCAATGGCGTCGCGTCGATCGGTGTAGGCACGTCTAGCGGTAATGGGTTCGCCCAGGTGACCATGTTCCCCACCCATGCCTGGAGGTTGTTACCCAAGTCAACCAGCTGTACTTGCGGTTACGGAGTTGGGTCTCCGACACTGAGTGCTTGCACTGGACGAAGAAATCCTCATTTGACAATTAGATCCCGTCAATAAAATGCCGAAGGTCCAAACAGACCGATGAACCGGGAGGTAAGAGTGTAAAACTTAGGCACTCCCCTAACGGCGTGGTCCCGCCTTGTCGTCGTCGTTCTTGCCTTGGGTCCAACAAGTGGAAGGGGCTAAGGAGGATGAAGTCCCTCCCAGACCCAGAAATCGGAAGAGGAAAAATCACAAAGGGAATTATAAAGCAATGTATTTCGTTGCAGATTTCATGAAAATATATGAAACATTGACTATTTACCATAGTTTTGATGGTCTGCGCAAACTATGAATCACCCTTACCAAAATGTCAAAAAGCGTATTTGGGTGAAAAAAGAAGGTCTGAGGTGATTTTTGCAAAAAAAAGAAAAGTCCTATGTAATGTTCCTATGTTTCGGATCACGATTTGTTTTATAAACTTACCAATTCTAATGTTGGAAAGACTGATTCAAAATCCAAGAGAACAAGAGAAAGGACGTGCCAATTATGAGTATGACATTCTCTCTGGTTCCTTTTAACCCCTAGTGTTAGGGCATTCACTACGCCTCTTTTCCACCTCTGCCTATTAGCAGCCATCGCCTTTAGCTGGTCCCTCAATTTGCCTATAGATTTTCCTTCTGCCTCAACAGATCTTCTCCATGCATTTTTGGGTCTTCCCATACGACGCCTTGCATCGGCTCCCTGAGGATTCTAATCTTGCAATGTTTTTTGGCTCGTTTCAAAGTTTGTGACCTATCCACTGCCACTTCCGCCTTTTGATGCCGATTCCTATCCTATTTTGGCCAGTAATTTGGAGGAGGTCGTCGTTAGAAATTACCTCAGGCCAGCGAATTTGTAGGATGCGTCGTAGGCAGTGATTCACGAAAGTTTGAAGTTTGGCTGTAATATTATTGGTCACCTTCCAAGGGGAACACCCATATAAAAGCACGGATCTTACATTGCTTTCGAAGATCCGGAGTTTGGGATATCTCTAGATGTTTTTGTTTTGCCAGAGAGGAGTCAAACTGAAAAATACTGATCGGACTATTTCTGCGCGACTCTACATCAGCATCAGCCCCACCATCCGCTGCTGCTACGCTCCCAAGGTATAGTAAAGTTCTCCACTTTTTCTATCGGTTGTCCGGAGATAGAAATGTTTCTTTCCCTCTCTTATGTCAAGCATCCGTCATTTGAGACAGATTATCTGCTGTGTTTGAAAGAAGGCAAATGTCGTCGGCATAGTCCAGGTGCTGGTAATCGAATAATTTCCACCTGATACCCTTACTTTTATAGTCGCCTAGAGTGTCGCAGATTACGTCGTTGATGGTAATAAGGAACAGTATTGGTGATAAAATACAGCCTTGTCTAACTCCATTATTCACCTCAAAAGGACTAGACAATTCACCTTTGTGCAAGACGTGACATTGACTCCTCCTTTATGATGGCAATAAGTTTCTCTGGTATGCCTCTCCTACGTAAGGCTGTCCAAATATAAGCCCAGTCAACGCTGTCCTTCTCGAAGTCAATGAACAATAGGGGATCTCCATTCAGCGGATTGTTCAGTAATAATTCGGAGGGGGTTGATATGATCGTTACATGAAAAACCCTCACGAAAACCAGCTTGTTCATTGTTCAAAGTGCGGTCGATCGTTTCCTTGATCCGGCTCAAGATTATTTTGGCCATCAGTTTAGAGACTGCAGGGAGGAGACAGATTCCACGCGAATTATTGCAATCCTTGAGATTTCCTTTCTTAGGGATTTTAACAATGACGCCCTTCTTCCATTCTTGAGGGAGAGTCTCGGTTGTCCAACACTCTTGGATCAGGGGTAAAAGAATATCCGCTGTAGCGTTGATATCCGCCTTTAAAAGTTCCATTGGGATACCGTCTGCCCCGGGGCCGTACCAGCTTCCAATGATTGAAGGGTCTTAGCTATTTCCAGTTTGGATGGTACGCCGGTGTTAATTCTGGCCATTTGCGGAAGACTTACTGCCTCCGGTGGAGATGGGCTTGAAGGATTAAAGTTGTTATTAAGAGCTTCCATCGGCGCAGTTGTTGTTCATCTGTGTCTAGCAGAGACCCGTCTTTATCTTTTACAGGATGCTTATGGGTAAAAGATTTGCCATTCAGTGGCTTTATGAGCTTGTAAAGGGTTCCAGTGTCACCATGGTAAGCTGCATCTTCTGCCTCCAAAGGTAACGCGTTGATGTTGTTGCGTTTATCACAACTAACGCTCCTCTGCACTCTTTTTTGAAGAGAACTGTACTCGGTCCTCAGTTGTTACTTAACTGAATTGTCAGTAGCCGAGTTTATTTGCTCTTTTATTCTCTTCCGTGCAGAGACTATGTATCATCACTGATAAATGATCTCCTACCTCGCTGTAGTCTGCCCACAACCCTGCAAGAAATCGCTAACCGAAACTACAATCACATTAAAAGTTTTGTCTGAGAAAACGCACACAAGCAAATATTTTACATACTTTTAGTTTCCCCAAGGAGGGAAATTGGTGCTCCATACGGGCAATTTTCAGCACACAATTATTTTGGGGGTATCAATACCTGCAAAATCCCTAGTCATGCGAGTGATTATAGTGGAATATTGAGAAACGCAATATCCACCATTCTCGCCAGCAGTTTGGCTGAGTAATTTTCTGGCAGCAAAATTTTTCGAAAGTTTCCTAATTTTATTTACAATTTACATTATAGGTACAATTTCAATAAAATTGTTCAACCAACTTGACTTGTTGGCTTATAAAATGCACTTCAAATATTTGTAAAATGCACATGTTTGAAATGCATTTTATAACGACGAATAGCAGCGGTCCGCAAGCGATTTTTTGCGATGAAATTTTTACCTAATATGGGCATTGCGGTGCTCTTTATATCGCAATTCAAAATTATCCACTATGTACCGAATTTCAAAATTATCCACTGAAAAATTTTAGAATTTTGGACAATATTCGATTTGAAAACATAGAAGTGCCATTTGTGCAGCTCTAACTTCCGAACGCGGATAGGTAGGCGTAGGACCTTGAAATTTGGAGGAAATGCGAGCAGCAGGCTCTACAAACTACAAATGTGCCAAATAAGTCAGTCAAAGTGTTCCCGAGTTAAGGGCTGAATTAAGATCGAGAGTGAAATTTTCCGGCTGCGATTTTATCAATAAAAATGCATACTTACTGTCGTGGAATGTGTCACAAACGGTGGGGCTGGGGAATTCCATAAGCTATAATCCGAGACCGGTTCCATAATTCTCCTCGGCCATTTTATATATTATTTTTCGATTCCCCGGTCATTTGACATTTCACGATGAAATAACCGTGGAATCGGAAGCCCAAAATTTTGTCAATATCATGATTATCCTAAGGAGCACGTAATTTTAAAGGAGGTTCTGACTATAGTTGATTTAGCTGAATCCTATGATTTACGACAAATCTATACCTTACATTCGAATCCTCACTAGATTAAAGAAAAATTGCATTTTTTACAATATATGGAGTATGCAAAATATGTCGAGTAACTATGACAACGATAATGCATGTAATATGTCACTAATTATGACTTGTCAAACACATAATGTATGTATGTACTTAAATCTTAATAGTAAAGTGCGAATCGGTATACCTACGGATTTCTCTGTACCTACTAGATATACGTACATATGGTTATAGTCTGAATCCCCTCTAAATCCACAACAACAATTGAGATTTTCCATTAGTTTAAATTGTTGATCGCAAAAATATTGTTTGGAAAATTTAACATTCGAATTTTAAGAAAATACCGTTAAGAATGATATTTTTCTCCAAGTGGCACCTGCCCGTGTTTTCACTTTTACTCCTGATTAAATCTAACTCACCTTTTTAGACCCGTGGCTCGTCTATACTTAATGCTAGAAAGGGTTAAAATTTCTGATAAAATTAAATGAATGGTGTTAAGTTCCGTTTTCTTCCCAGAGAGACCTTCGTGTTTTCTAACAGTTAAACATTCCGTTCATAAAAAATGTTATAAATGTTACATTTGAGCGATGAAAATACCAAAATAGAGGATCCTCGCTGACAGGAAGCCTTAGCGAAAAAATTCAAGCTTTGAAAGATTATACGAAAGGACAGATAGATTGCAGGATCTGATTATGTTATCGATCAATGACACTCACACAAGAGCTCCCAGTTTCAGATCAGATCAAAGGCCTGAAAATTCAGAATATTTTAGTTTTCGAGACTGCAGTCTCAGGACTAGAAATTGTTTTTTGT
Source organism: Microchrysa polita (assembly GCA_949715475.1). NCBI lineage: Eukaryota > Metazoa > Arthropoda > Insecta > Diptera > Stratiomyidae > Microchrysa > Microchrysa polita. The sequence continues at coordinate 63,449,798 of OX454418.1, read as the reverse complement.
AATTTATTCTTAATTTTTTTCAGTTCAACGTTTTCCCAATTGCGGAACTATTTCCTTTACGTCGTCGACCTCCTGCCAAAACGACGTAAATGAAATAGTTCTTGAGGATGCCCGCAATGGGCGAACCGTTGAACTGCTGATCTGGACTTCACTTCAAAAAATGGATGGATACATCATATTCCTTCAAACATTATTGTACAACAGTAAGAATTTTTTTTACTGTGACCACCGGCCAGGGCCCCCCTCGCTATGCCCATGGTAGGGCCCTAAAATATGTTGTAAATGTGAGCGCCAAGTAGCTCTACAAGTTCAATAAGTTTCAGAACGATTGATAAAAAGAGTTCCCAAATTCTCGAAAATCAAATTTTGCCGCATGAAAGTGCAATCATCTTGCTAAAAATAGACAAGACTGACCATAGGCCTCACCGAAGAGCTTATTACGTAGGGATTTGGGTGTCTTTGTGTGGCATTGGGAATGCTGTACGTTTTGCTGTACATTTATTTTTTTTACTAACAAATTCATAACCAAACCCCTCCAAAGATAGATTTCAAGTGACGAAATAGAACTTCGAATAAGGAGACCTTCTTAAGCCAAACAAAGTGTTTGGGTAAATAATAACTTTTACTTCTATAACTTAAATTAATTTTTCTTTCTGTATTGAAAACAACTAATTTAAGTTCGTCTTCCCAGAGGGAAGGTGTTGGTGTTTGAACCCGAAAACCCCCACGTGGACCAGCCTATGCGTGTATAATAAAAAAGGCTAAAGTTTGGGTAAGCAGTACACTTCGAAGCAGGGGGAACTTGAAGGTTATGGTAAGACTTTGTTATCAAACATAGAATATTTTTGTATAGGGTTTTCCAATAAGGGCGGGTAGATGTTCAAATGTCATAAAACAAGTTGTGTGTGAGGTATAAACGATTTTTTTTATTTTATTTGAAAGACTCATATATGCCATTATGTATGGAATATAAAATCATTCAAATGCCCGCCGCCAATTGTACGGTCTTGGTAACCAATTCACGTCACCTCTGCGAGAAATAACCTTATCGTCAAATCGTTCATGCAGAATGTGCTTCGTGGCATCTGCTGTGTGGTACGTGGCGCCGTCCTGTTGAAACCACATGATTTGGCATGAGCGACTGAATAGTAAACAACAGATTAGACCGACGACGCCAACAAAACAAACAGGCCGCTACAGGCTGCAAACATCTACCCGTTGTAATTTGAAAACCCTATATTAGCAGTAATCTGTTAATATGTACGAGGGTGTTTCAAATATGATCGAGACAACGCTGTATATGGCGCGCATGTATGTTTTGAAGGTCGCTTGAGTATATGATAGCTGGGTCCCTTACGAACAGATTGTCATAGTTTTCGTCGCGAAGGGATATTTTACGCTCGTACTACGACCATGAGTGAACATTAAGTGCCGACCGCCATTGCACAACGTATTTTCATTCGTTTTTTAGTGAGAGAAGGCGTTAAGAATACGGAAATTTTTCTGCGTTTGCACACTCCGTTCGGTAGTGAGTGCCTGAGTAGGACTGCTGTATTTAAATGGGCGGAAGCGGTCAAGGATGGCCGTGAAACCGTCGAGAATGAGCCGCATGATTGTCGACCGCCAACCAGCATCACACCAGACAACATTCGCCGCGTAGAACAACTCATTTGGGAGGACCGTAGAATGAATGCTCGAGACAATTCGGCTGAACTCGGCACTATCATTGGCAGTGTAGTCTCTCATCCACAAACACCTTCAATATCGCAAAATAACGGCGCGGTGGATTCTCAAACGGTTGAACTTCTCCAGGATGACTCGCGTCCTCATACCGCGCGTCTTACGCTCGATACAATATCGGAATTGGGGTGGGAGGTACTGGAGCAATCCCCGTACAGTCCGGATTTATTACCCTGCGATTACCATATGTTTGGACCTCTGAAAGAAGCCATCGGGGGTAAAAATATTCAACACCGACGATGAGGCAGAGGAGTTTGTGCGCACATCGATGTCCGAGTTGTCCAAGGAATTTTTCGATACCGGCATCAAAAAGCTTCCGGAGAGGTCGAAAATATGTGTAACTAGTGAGGGGGAGTACCTAGAAAAACTGTAAATTTTTTCTATAATAAATAAACGTGTCAGAGCATTCGTCTCGATCATATTTGAACGGGTTCTATACAAAATCCACAAAGTCAAAATCCACAAGTCAAAATCCAAAAGTCAAAATCCATAAAGTCAAAATCCATGAAGACAAAATCCATAAATTTTTGTATGAAACGAGCCATAATGCTTCGATGATGTCAGTGCGCGTTTTTTTTTACAATAATAATTATGAAATGGTCCAAAACGTTAATTTCCAGTGGCGGAGCTTGAGAAAGTTCAGCGATTTTTTTTTAAGTTAAAAACCAGAGTTGAGTTTGAGCGGTGATGGGGAGATTCGAATTTTCGTTTCCCGGAAGGTGATTAAGATTCTTTTACTGTATATTTGTAGCGTTTGATCAATGGTCAGCAAAAATCTGGTCCGGACACTTGGAATATTAGTTTTATACTTAAATATACCACCAATTTAGCCAAACAAAAAACAAACGATTCAAAATATGTAGTCATTCCACGCAGAACAGAGGGAACTAAATATTGAATTTTTTTGGCTATAAAAAACACTGAATTTTTCCAAGAAACCTTTTAAGAAAAAACCTAAAGTTTTAGATTGATTTTCAGAAAAGACAAAATTACCAAAAGACAATTACCAAACCCCGGAGCATATGCGCTCTACCTGAAGACACGGAGAAGGATGCACCCGGAGCATATGCGCTTTAGTTGTCTTTACCTGCGGTGCGGGTGCATTCCTCTCCGTGTCATCGGCTAAATCCTATATGCCACGGATGAATCCTTTTCCGTGTCTTCAGTTAAAGCGCATATGCTCCAGGATTTGGTAATTGTCTAGTTAACGTAATAACTAATAACGTACAAAAAAAAATTAAATAAATATTCTCAATATTCAATTGTGATAAGCAAACTGATGTAAATTTGAATTTATAGATTTTGAATTATAGATTTTAACTTTGTGAATTATGACTTGATGGATTTTGTCCTTGTGAATTTTGTCTTTGTGGATTTTGACTTTGTGGATTTTTCATTTTTTTTTGGATTTTGTATAGAACCCATTTGAACCGCCCTCGTAATATGTAACGTTTTTCACCCATAAAGTCTTTTGTCCAGTTAAAATGTTAGCTAAACATGAAAATATACATAACAAAATGGCAACTCATGGTATTTTGTCTTAATTTGCCTGGGCTATACGATTTTTTTGAATTTTCCTAAAACCGTGATTATCAAGTCATCTCTATGCCCTTGGATGGAGAATCTTGCTGAGATAAATCACCAAATCGTCAACTAGTGAAAACAACAAAAGGGGATAGTACCCCTTGTGGGGGCTGCTAAAAGAACATAGTGCTATCTCTTGATTGAATATTATGGCCTCTTCAATTTATTCTACAATTAATTAACGTCGTAGTTTGACCACTTTCAGAGAAATCTTTTTATGAAACAGACAACGTTCTCAAGATAATATCTCAGAAGCCAGAACAACTAAAATTTCTCTTGCTGTGAATAACTACCAATAACAAGATCCCCAACATCCCGTGCAAAGCTATAATCAGCAATATCTGTTAAAATACCTAATGTCGCGAAAAAAACTTTAAATTCAGCTCATGTGGTAGCAGTACCCTGGCCTTACACAATTAAGGAAATGGGGCAGATTCAATAAACCCATCGATCCCTACAAAAACTTGCATATTGCATATTTTGGCTTTTGGTGTTCGTACTCCGTCTGCACAGATACAGTCAAAGGGTATAGGAACTCGGTCCCGTTTTCCTGACCCTTTCTCTGCTAAGTATGAGTATAAATAAATTGGAGAGAGATTTTTCAATGAAATTAACATTTTATTGGTTTATGAGACATTTATTTTTCTATTTCTTCTTCGAGTATGTTAGTATGGAATATTATCATTTTTTTGCATCATGTTAGTGACTATTACAATCAGTGAATCAGCTTATTGAAGGGACTCACTAATGGAAATCCCAATTTAAAATATTGTGAAAGGGATTCTACGATATACATTATATATGTGTCCATTTTATACTGTTGATCTGATCTATCAATCAACAGAATTCTATACAAAATATATTGCCCATACTGCAACACCTCCATCATTGCAAATTTCAATAATTATTATCAAAGGTATATCCTTTTTGTTTGTCTGCATTCCTAATCTATTCTTCAAATAATACATTCATATTTCACTTAATCGTATTGTAAATATTCTGCGCACTAGCACCGTCACTACTTGGTTGTTGCGATTGCAGTTCTGTATAACCGCCCCCACTGGCCGGCGAAGAGAGCGTTGTGGAAACATCTGAAGATTGTTGAGGCGATGAGTAGCAACAGGATATCTGTATTCGACTAACGGCTCCGCCGTCATTGCAAATTTCAGCATAAATATTTTCTTTGCAATCAACTTCACTTGCATTGGTTGAGTGTCTTTTCGCGCTTGCCTGTACATCAATATTACTAGCGCCAAATACGTCACCGTCATCAAATACGGCATCGTTATCATCGGGGATGAGAGAGTCACGAACGCTACTATAGGGAAGATCGTCAATGAGCGTCGTTACGGTAGGAGATTTTAAATTGACGTCGTTCATTCGCTCGCTTAAAATAAAATCCAATTTCTTGCTGCTCGATCCGCTACGATCCTTGCCCGGTTCCTTACTAATACTGCCCGACTTTGCTGATAGTTGTATTTTCTTAGTCTCCACAATATTCATACGAGTGGGTACGGCAAAATGTAATAGCTGGTGCAGACTAGACGACGATTTGCTATACTGGCGGGTTTTAACATGGAATTCGGAATACATTTTCTCGCTTATAAAAGACTGCTGCTGTTGCTGATTTGTCAAGTTCGATTGAGTCAGGTCGGTTTGGACTGTATCACTATCATCATTCAAGTCGATCTGACTGTTAACATTATTCCGATCGGAATAGTTGTCAGGTACCAGATCCGGTTTATCAACAAAGTCAACTTCTTGTAAGCTAATGCTTTTTTGGATTCGAGTTCGCACTGGCTTCTCAGGACACCCAAGATCTGATGTCGGTCTCTCGGACGTTGTTTCGTCCAAGGTATCACCAAAACGTTCTTGCAAAAGTCGCGACATGTCGTTATACCTTTCCATGCTCATTCGCTTGGCTTGACCGTCCAAATCCAGACTATTCAACGAAGTATGCTTTTCATTTTTCCTAAACCACTTTTTCTTAGTCGGCTGGAAAACTTTCATTTTATCCGATATTCGTGATTGACCCTCGGCTCGGCTCTCTTCTCGCGCCTCAAGATTTGCCAAATCACTTTTATTCAAGAATATAATAGAGTCCTCCTTCTCATGTGCAATCGTGGTCTTTTCGCGCCTTAACAACTTGAGCGGTTTCAGAATTTTCAGACCATCCACACGACTTTTGCTAGAGGTTCGTTCAGGCCGTGTCAACGTTTCACTTTCAATTTGTTTTATGAAATTCTCACAATCAAATTGACAAAACTTGAGAATATTCTGAACGTGCTGATTGCTGAACATTCGTTGCTCATTCTCGAAACCGAGGAAGCTTTTCATCAGCACCATTTCAGGAGTGACTGGTAACTTTTTCAACTGCAGCTCCGAACGAGCCTCGACATCCTCGATCGGACATGCTATTAAAACATTTTCGGTGGACACACTCGTAATGGTCAAGTGTTCTGGAATTTTGCTAGATGCATTTGCCGGTCCGGCTATATATCGAATATTTACAGGATAATCACTGCCATCCGTTCTCAGTAAGTTGGATATCCGATGGACACAGTCCGAGTTCAATTTGCGCTGAGTCTCCTTTACCACACCGGTTTTCTGGAGTATTTGCGGTATACCCGGTTCGATTTCGTAGAATTTTCCTTTTGTTGTTAAGGAAACATACAAAATTTGTCGATTTTCGTTGAGTAGTTGCGCATAACGTCCTTTCTCCTTTTCACGACCACCGCCACCGTTGGCGTTTTTATTCGACGATCCGCTACTGTCCTGTTTTCCATCTTCGAAAACGGCCAATAGCCGAAATACTTGACCACCCCGGGCCGTACTCTTAACATAGTGAGATCTTGGTGGGAAGGTGTCGGTCGAGCGGGACTCGGTGAAGGCGGGTAGATTGTCAACTGAGATAAATTTGTAGACTCGTTCGCGTACTAGCTGAACAAGGGTTGTGTAGATGGTGGCTGTCGGTGTGCCTTTGTCGTTGAGAAGTGAGAAGTAACCTGGAAAAATAAAAAGAATAAAATTAGTCTAATGATTATCACGATTTATTATCAAATTTCGATTTTGTTTGAATAACATTAGTCTACTCGCAACATTTTTGGAAGGAGCTGTTTGTCTAGCCGAAAGAGTTGAGCATTATCGACAGACGAAGATCTTTAACATATCGAGGTACTGGATATTTCGAAAGCCGAAGTAGTGCCGTGTTACAGACTTCCGTCTAGCTTCTTCTCTTTGGTTCCTTGTGAACACGGCCCTGCGTCTACTACAATTCCCCTGCAGCTAGGATACTGGCGAGACATCCAGCTTACAAGAATTGCCGGTATGACCCGTTAGGCATTGAGTTAAAAAGTGGTTCACTTCGCTGTATTTGCGTTCAAACCATTTTGCAATATCAGAGAGTGAGTGCATTTACCGGTTACAGCTTTATCCCACCACTGTTACCACTGTCTCATGCTTTTATGTCTTTCCAAACTTTTTAGAATTTTCAAGCACGCCGGAGGCACAGTATGTCGAGTGCCGTACAATCCTCTATAAGAATTTCTATTGGAATCATTCCAGCAACCACGTAAGCAGCTTTTGGGGTATTCTAATGAAATAGTCACAGCCTGTGAGCCATATATTAGTATGGATGTAACGACTTTGACCAACATCAATCGCCTGCTAATTCCCGGCCGTCCTAATCCTGACCAAAACCACGGTGGCCTGCCGCATAGAAACTTTAAATGCTCTCCAAAATTCAGTCCCGCATCCGAATCAATAATAACCCCCAAACGCATTTTGGAGGTTAGATATTCCGCCCTATTCTGATATTTACAGAGCCCCTTTTTTTGCGTTTACTGATAAGAACAACTTCCGGGTTTTGCTCGGCAAGTTCAAAACCAACCCTTAACAACCAGAGATTTATACTTGTAATCACATCGTTGGCGTAGACTTCGGCGCACTCTAGTTTCTTTGCTACCACCACAACTGCAGTGTCGTCGGCAAAGCCTAGCCTACCACAGTCAATCCTTTAGGCATGAGTTCAGAATGCCGCTGTACATTATGATCCATAGGAGCGGACTAAGCACTGACCATAGTGGAACTCCCGCTATGGCCCTACACACCGTAGAACCATCGCTGGTATTGTATTGGAGGAGACGATTTGAAAGCTAGCTTCTGATTATAGCTGCAAGATAGTCTGAAACATCCATTATTTGTAAAGCGGCATTATAGAGGCCCATTTTTGGGAATTAAAAGCATTCTTGACATTGAGCGTCACCACACAACAGCAAGTTTCATTACAAAGTGATCCTGATCAGTACTTCGGTAATGCAAACGAAGAAAATTACCATTTATCGTACAATCGATTGGTGTATGGGGATTCTTAAACAGTTTTCTAAAGGTGTTCAAGCAGGCAGATTGGCCGATATAAGTTTGGCTTTCCAGCCGGTTTATTTATTTAAATTTCCACGCTAATGGGCAGGTGTCTTCGGCCAGGCAAGTTACTAAGACTTCAACAAACTTCTGAGGGACAGCACGTATTTCAGCCCTCAGCGCCTTTTTAGGGATTACATTTGATTTCAGAGCTTTGTCCTCCTCTAATCTTGAAGCAGCTTACCAAAGTACCACGTCTGTTATAGCAGGAATGTGAACCATCTGCGATGACGAACTATGTTTTCAGAAACTCATTTCTTTGACTTGATGTCCTTTTCCGAGGCATAGATGCGTTGCACGCGATCATCAGCTGCCTTTTGATCTATGCTGACCTCTGTTCCGAAGAACCTTCAATTAGCTCACTTTGAAGTAGGACTTCGTTGAAGATTGCTTTCTGAAATCTCTTTGGTTGATATGCTCTGGCGCAGTGTACAAAATAGCTTGGTGATCGCTATGACCACATAGCTAATTGGCGGGCCACTTCATCAACGAGGCCAAAGAGCTGCTGACAAAAGTGGGACAACCATTTTCTCTCCCAAAGGTATTACTATCTCCTGAATTCTTTAGAACAGCATCCAGCTTTGAAAACGTGTCAAGAAGTCAACATCATTCCATAGTGAAGCACCTTAACACCATGAAGACATATATGCCGTTGACTTTTTCTTTTACAGTTCTGCGGACATTGCTTGCTGAAAGTCTCCGCACGTGCGCACGTAGGGCTACTAGGTCATCCCTATCTGCGACCCAAATTTCTCCCCCAAGTTATTATAATAATCACAGATGATTGCGACGTCGACAGCTTTCTCCTTCACAGTTTGCTGCTTGGCAGTGGGGATTCAACCGACGAATCTTCAGGCTTGCCAAGCTAGCACTACCAACTTAAAATTTCGATGATCGCTACAGTGTATTGAATGTCGCGAATTTGCCATCATGCAATGGCAAAAGAAAACAAATTACCGCGCCCCTCCTTCCCTGAAAAACAACTTCTTAGTGTTTTTTGGCCCCATTCGGAGTGCCCCGCCCCTTTAAACCCTCAAAAACCACAACTAAGCGTGTTGTTGGTCCCATACAAGGTTTATCGTTTAAACACTCAAGTTTTAAGTATCGTCATAAAACAAAATGTATTCCGTCGGATGCTGCAGGAGTAACTTAAGATATTTGCACCTCCAAAAAATTACGTTCCCCTCCTTCACTTAAAAACAACCCCTGTCAAGTGAGCACTAGCACCCCAGTAGCAACAAAAATTAATTTGTTTAAAACAAAATGTATCCAATTATGTAATTGCCGCAGGGGTCACATAACCCTCTTAGAATACGGGTAGAGGGACAGAAACTTTTGAAGGTGCATTAATGGAATTAACTTTACAGGGGTTGCTTTAAAGGGGAGGAGGGGCAAGGCACATTGTTTGGAGGTGCGGATATCTTAAGTTACCCCTGCAGAATTCAACGGAATAATTTTGTTTTATTAGGATACTTAAGACTTGAGTTTTACGCGATAAATTCTGAGACCAAAAACACAGTTAGGGCTGGTTTTTGACCGTATAAAGGGGCGCGGCAGTAGTCTGGTTCGTTGCACAGGGTCGTGGGTTCGAGTCTCACCGTGAACCAATTCAGTTTATGTTTTTTTTCGAACTCAAGACCCATGTGACGCACTATAGTCTCACTCAGATATTAAATGAGTACCCATTTATGGGGAGAAATAACACTGCTTAGCGTGCTGTTGATCTCAACACCTCAACAAAAAAGCAGTTAAGATCTTGATAATTGGATGTCACTAACATCTGCGGCATTAGTCCATAATGTTGGACTGTTGGGCCTGTTATTTATTATTTTTTTGCCATTGCATCACATCACTTAGCGATCGACGAAAATTTAACGTGAGTGCTAACTTGACAGACATCGAATCTTGGGGCATTCTAACTAGTTGTGTGAAGTACACCTGCTGTGGGGAATGGTCAATGGTGTCAGTTTTACTGCTCAGTTCTGAACAAAATTGTCTCTTGTTGCTGCCAGGTTTAATGTCGGCTCCTGGCCGCGTATTTACAAACTCGTGTCGAATAGGAGGCTTTCGTCCTCCAATTCCTCACGTGTTTGTTGGACCTACGTTGTAGATACATTTCCGTATACAATCGAGGTAAAATTGCATCGAACTCTACATGGTTTTGTTCCATGGACTGGTAAGTTACATTATCATCGATTGGAAGAATAACGTGTCGTGCCCGGCCGTGGTTGTTCGCAGTGGCGCAACCACGGGGGGGGGGGGCTAAAGCCCGTCCCAGACCCATAAATTGGGAAAGGTAAAATTGTAGAATGAAATATTAAGCAATGCATTTCGTTGCAGTTTTCATAAACGTAAAATGTTTTGTAAATACATAAATTCTTCGCAAAAATAAAACGCCAGCTTCGATAATAAATTTTTTACCGAGTTCGAAATATGTTACCGTTTAAATATGTGTGAGACATTTCGACTAAAAATTTGAATTTTTCATCGCAATTAAAGTTGTTGAAGATGTTAAATTCATTCTGGTGGCTAGTAGGACGTACATGAAAAGAAGTAGCAATTGATCGAACATATTTCTATACAGCATTTCATAAAAATATTTTAAGCCAAGTTGTTGTGTAAAAATTTTCTGGTAAGAAACATTAAAGCCACAATTCATATCCAAAATTATTTACTTTGCGAGATAGAGTCCTATCGATGCTGCACTGTCTACTCCACCTGAGTTAATAACGTTCTCTGGAGTCATGATATCATTAGAACATAGTTCACCCTCAGTCCGGATTCTTTTTTTTTTTGTTTCACAATATTCAGCATTTAAGTATCATAGAAATTCAGCCTGGATGCAATGGGAGCTTCGAATACCACCGCATAACGTCATTAGTGGAGAATGGCACCATCACTCAACTTGCGAAGGCAAACGAAAATGTCGACTAATATGAATGGCCTTAGCCCCCTCCAAGACAAGATCCTGGTTGCGCCACTGATTGTTCGTTCCCCATGCCAGGATCTTACGGATTTTATTCCAATTTGTGTCTCAAGCGACTTGTGACCACGCCGGCCGCGCCGGTGCTGCATAGCTCGACCTATCGCTTTATATGTGACCAGCATGGTTTCTTTGTTCTTGCCCCAGGAGCTGCCGGCTAGTGCCTTTAGAACTATGTTCCTACTGTGTTTTTTTTTTCGATTATGTCCTCGACATGACGCGACGATTCGACTTTCACCTCATCATGGAGTCTAACTAGCCCACAATTACATTACAGTAGGAACAACGTCTTCATCACGCTTACCAGTATGGATTATGATCCGAAATATTGTGCTTCTCACCACCTGGACGCAAGAATTTTCGGAGGAGTATATGTATGTGATCTTCCAAAAATTCCAATAAACCAATTGGCGAACCCGGCAACACAAGACAACCCTGTTTCCAATAAAAATAAACTACATCAAGATTGATGTAATATCTACTTTTATTTTGATAACTTTTTGAAAACATGCCGAAAGCACACTTATGCTATGGCTGATGCGACGAGCCTGAGCCAAAAAATTTATTGTGAAGGTAGGACTCCAGTCAGACTACGTTGGCAAGGTATAACGAAAAAAGTAAGAGCTAAGGACCCAGGGAGACGCCAGAGAGATTGCAGCTGCGCTCTGACGGTACTAAGAACAAGCTCGCAAGCATACCAGAACAACGATGATACCTATCGAATATCTGGTCAGCAAGCAAGGACAATTTATCACACAGATATATACATATGGTTATAAATAATAGTGAGAATTTGTACCAACCTTGCGCTTAAGGGCACCCTTTTAATTAAGACCATCCATACATCGTCATCATAATAAAAATCTCAATTCTGAGAAAACTTATGATTGCACCATGAAGAACAATTTTGGGGAAGTAAATACACTTGATGACAAATCATTAAAATAAGAGAATAAACTATCCCAGAGTGGATATAGTGAAATGAAATTTAAAAAACGCGATATTCTACAAACAAACTCAAACGCGAAATAATAAATGCTTAAATCTCATAATTCATTCTCTATGTTCCATCATAATTAATTCGACTAGTGAGGTACTATGATATTATGTATTTTAATTATTGAAATATACGTTAAATATGTAATCAATTTCACTTTTCAATTTAAAACCACACAGTACTTTAGCAACGTTATTCTACCGGGAAAATATATAAACCTTACAACGAACTGAAAGTGTGTCGTGGAAAACCATCATCTGTGAAAATAGCCTGTCTCGACTACTTGATGGTAAGTCTGCCTGGGAAAATTGCATATGGCAATAAAACAATCACTAAATTGAATAATAATGAAAAAATACCGATTACAATGCGCAGTGTATTATGGCACCCATTTATGGACGATGTGTGAAAATAACATGAATGCGTATCTGATATGGAGTCACTTTAAGTGAATCTATGGCTCGGCTCTTTTACACCAGAGCTACTAGCTATTCCGAAAGTTTTGTTTCAAAAATCCTATATTGTTCACTGCTTTTGATGGGAATTATGTAAGTAGGAATATACTACTATGGAAGAACATGTACGATGTATGATGCAATGGTTGACAACTCAATGTTTCAAAACCTCAGAAAATGTGTTAATACTCGTAACAATGTAGGTGCATGGTCTTCTTTAATAAATTTATGTCATGGCTCCTAAGATTAGTTTCAGATAATTTGCAACAATAGGATGAAATTATCAGGTAATAAACATTGTCGAAATATGCATATACAATGTATTAAGAAAATTCAATTGTGTTAAGAGACATACTGCAGCCACAAGTTATTCTGTGTTTCACTTATTTTTTCAGAATTATATTTATATTATTTCACTGAAAAAGTTTTCAGAGTAGAGTTTCAGTTTTTCGGAGGCAGAATCTGTACGAGATCCCCATGAATCCATATCGTAAGATTTCGGTGTTTCAAACGTACAGCCTGAAATTGAAATAAGCACATGGTCATATGTGCGTAATTTTAGGTAGACTCATAATTGGCCGAATAAAACGCGTTGCAACAGACAGACAGACGGAACCAACCGACTCCTCTCATTATGCTGAATAATATAAGAGAATCAAAAGTGATGCCACACTTGGAAACCCTATCTTTTATTCAACATAATTTTATAATCGTAAATTTTAGAGAATGGGGAATTGTTTTATTTTAAAGAGATATTTTTTTTTTTTTATTTTTAAACGGAAAATAGCAGAAGAATTCAACAAATATTTCGTAAAGATTGGACAAGATGTCCTAGAAAATTACCCGAATAATTGTGGGGAGAATATTCAAATTTCTTTAGAAAACAGATTGAACACAATTTTCCTACGGCCAACGACATGTGATGAAATTTCGAATATAATAATGAGTCTTAAGCATAATTCATCTCCTGGTAGTGACGGAATACACGCCATAGACTTAAAACAAAATTCAGAATCGATATGCGGCCCACTCACGCATATTATAAATTTATGTTTGTGTCAAGGTGTGTATCCTGAAAAATTGAAAGAAGCTGTAGTTATTCCTTTACATAAGAGTGGTGAAAAAACAAATCTAAATAACTATAGACCCATAGCACTTTTATCAAACATATCCAAAATATTTGAGAAATGTTTAAAAAACCGGTTAGTAGGATTTTTAGAAAAAAACAATATTCTATCAGAAAAGCAGTACGGATTTAGAAGTTCACGTAGTGCGGAAGACGCGATATATGAATTAACCAGGACTATTGTTAATAAATTAGATGAAGGAGAAAAATGTATAGGTGTCTTTTTAGATTTCCGTAAAGCATTCGATACCGTGAATCATGACATTCTTTTGCGTAAGATGGAAACCATTGGAATAAGAGGCATAGCGTTACAGCTTTTCAAGAACTATTTGCTCAACAGAACGCAATGCGTTCGCATTGAAATGGACACCAGTTCATATATGGTCAATAACAAAATGGGTATTCCTCAAGGAACAGTTTTAGGTCCTATTCTGTTTCTCATTTATATAAACGATATGCTTTTCATGGATGTAAGTAACTGTTCACTTATCTCATATGCAGATGACACAGTAGCACTATTCTGGGGAAATACCTGGTCAACTGTCACCCATAAAGCAAACGAAGGTATGCACATCCTAAAAACTTGGCTAAACACTAATGTAGTTAGTCTAAACGAAAGAAAAACAATAATAGTACCGTTTTCCTTGACTGCCGCAGGTTCTCCAACACAGTCTCCACAAGTTCACGTTCATGATACGTTATGTGAAAGACAAAGGTGCCGTTGTCCACCCCTTAAAATTGAAAAACAAACGAAATATTTAGGAGTAACCATAGACTGTTACTTAAAATGGGACCATCATTTATCCGGTCTTTGTCAGCGCTTACGAAGAACTATTTATAAATTTGTAGAATTGAGGTCGATTGTCTCAACTAAAAGATTAAAAACTGTTTACTTATAACTAGTACAATCAGTAATTGAATATGGTCTAGTTAGTTGGGGAGGTGTCGCGCAGACCACCTTGAACCCATTAGTTTTGATCCATAAAAGAATAATTAAAATCATTCTACGAAAACCAATAAGATACCCTACGATGTATATATACAAAGAGCTAGACGTTATGACAATTCCAACCCTATATAAATATAAGCAAATGAAATACATCCATAATCACTCATCTAAATTCAATAAAGTTGTCCAAGAGTCAGGTATTTTAACGCGTAGGAGAAGGCAAGGTGTTCTCCAAGAACCAAAATACGTTACAACTGCAGCAGCCAATCATACTTTTTACTCAGCTCCAAGATTATTTAATTCTTTACCTGAATTTGTTACAAGCATATTTAATACAAGGAATTTTTTGAAAGCACTAAGAGAACATCTGAGCCAACTTGATTGATTACAACGGACTTATAAGACATAATAATGAATTATAATTGTTAAACAGTTGCATGTCTGTTAATATATGAAATAATAAATAAAGGCAGATTCAATATCCCACAGCACGAGCAATATTGCTTATTGTGGGATAGCCAACTAATTTTGAATAACCTACTATTATGAATTTATGTGAACTAGAACTTATTTTGAAAACATTTGTACTATTTTGTAAAATACTGTAATATGGCAATAAACTGAATTGAATTGAATTGAATTACAAATAGAATTTGTAAAATTCATTCAAATCCACACAATAGTTTCAATTTAGCAATGACAAATTAAAAAATAGTCATATTTTTATAAATCAAAAGTAATGGCACACTTGCAACTTTCCTTAATAATAATAATATATTTTTGAACCGTTTTTGTTATTCACATAAGGGTTGCCTTTTATTGGACGGGATTGGAGAGCCCTAGTGTTGCAATCTGGCAACTGACAGCTCTATCATTAAGTTTGACATTTTTGAGGTTTTGACATTGACATTCATCTCGGCCAAATAATGAAATTAAATCCTGAACATTTTCGTGCGATTATTTTTTACAACTTTCGACGTGGATTAACTCAGCAACAGTGCATGGATGAACTGAATTAAATTTTTGGCGATGAAGCTCCATCAAGGACCAGTGTTTATCGATGGTATGGTGAATTCAATCGAGGTCGTAGTTCACTCCAAGACGAATTTCGTGAAGGTCGTCCAAAATCAGTTGTTGTTCCGGAAACCATTGATGCTGTGCGCGAACTGATTAAGCAATATCATGCGACCTATCGTGAGATTGAGACAACCTTAGGCATTAGTGGGACCAGCATACATTCAATATTGCATTAACATTTTACTGCCAAAAATTTTTTTTCGCGTTGGATCCCACACAATTTGTCAATCGCTCAAAAAAAGGCTCGTGTCGATTGGTCGAAAGAAATGCTCAAAAAATACGATCGCGGTGCTTCGAAACACGTCTATGACATCGTGACAGGTGATGAATCGTGTATTTACACGTATGAGCCCGAAAGTAAACAGCATTCGACTGTATGGGTGTTTCAAGATGAGCCAAATCTAACAAAAGCTGTTCGCGCACGAAACACTTCCAAGCAAATTGTCGCCTGTTTTTTCGGAAAAACTGGACATGTCGCAACTGTACCACTAGAACAACGCAGAACAGTTAATTCTGAGTGGTAGACAACCATTTGTTTGCCAGTTGTCTTCCAAGAAATCAGGAAAACCAACCGCCGAAGACGGATCACTCTTCACCACGACAATGCGAGCTCTCACACATCAGCTCAAACAACTGCATTTTTGAGCACTCAAAATATCGACTATACGGCGGATGACCCGCCGTATAGTCCTGACTTGGCACCGAATGACTTCTTTTTATTCCCGTACGTAAAAAACAAACTGAGAGGTCAACGTTTTTCAACGTTCAGAATGCATGTTCTTGGAGATGCCTCAATCAGAGTGGCAAAAGTGCTTCGACAATTGGTTCCAACGCATGCAAAAGTGTATAGATCTTCATGGGGAATATTTTGAAAAACATTAAAGCGATTTTCGATGATTAATATTTGTTTTTGTTCTCTTATCCCGAAATATAAAAGGCAACCAGCATGGTGGTACATTGTTATGAAAACCGGTTATCTTCTTCTTCATTACCGTAACTCCTAGTTACGCATGGTGCGTTGATGACTACCGCGTGTAGTCATCAACGTTACAAAGACAACTGAATTCGGAGTGTGATACGGTTGTCAGCCTCAGCCATACCACTTCCTAGTCGCATTGTTAGTTTATTATTCTACGATAAGAATATTTCTCTTATCATCTTTTTCTGAATAATAAACTTGCGACGAGTCGTGCCGAGTTTGGAAACTCGTTTCTCTATGAGTGTCTATTTCACAGAGTGGCGAACGAACGATCACGGCCACAGAGCACGACATGAAAACCGGAAATTATGAAAACCGGTTATGCTATTTTGTTTTTTAATAATCCATAATGCCAATTTTTCAATTGTTCAGTATAAAAGGCTTTTTTAGAAAAATGAGGACCGAAACGCAAGTGGAAACCCGAAAAATTTTAATAAATTTATGGAAAGAGAGAAAGTCGTTTCGTGAAATCGTAAAAATAGTTAAAAGACATTATTCGACAATGAGAAACATCATTTCGAAACATAAAGGTGTCCAAAAACGAGAAAATCTGCCGCGTTCTGGACGACCTAAAAAACTTAATCCGGTTCAAGTTAAAAACATTGTTAAGGAAGTGAAAGTTAATCCGAGGGCAAGTACTGTCAAAATTGCTGAAAATATTTCCAGTGATTCCGGCCAGCCAATAAGTGCTTGTACGATCCGTCGGGTATTAAATGCTAATGGCTTGCATGGACGAGCCCCAAGTAAGAAGCGTTTTATTTCGGATAAAAACAAAAAGAAGAGGAGACAGTATGCAAAAAAGTATGGAAATTGTGGAAATGACTTCTGGCGGACTGTCCTATTTAGCGATGAAACAAATTTCAGATTTTTAGCGCTAAAGAAGATTCAATAATTTGGCGAAAGAAAAATTTCAAATTTGAAGAAAAAAAACGTTACATCGACAGTAAAGCATGGGGGAGGTTCGTTTATGGTGTGGGGGTGTATGTTGGCGGAGGGGTAGGAAATCTCGTGTTCATAGATAGCACTATCAAAATGGAGCAATATTTATAAATTTTGCCGGAAAATTTAGCTCCTAGTGCCCAAAACGTGGACGTGGGTCTTACAACAGGACAACGATCCGAAACATACCTCCCGTCTGGGAAGAGAATGGCTATTGTACAGGATAACAAAGCAACTCGATCATCCTCCTCAGTCTCCAGACCTGAATCCCATCGAACATTTATGGGAAATTTTGTATCAGCGCCGTGTTCGGAAGAGACAAATTTTCAACAAAGAAGATTTGAAGCGCGCTCTACTTCCAGAATGGGCTAGTATACCACAGGGAGTAACCATGAATTTTGTACAGGCTGTAATAAAAGCAAAAGGTGGACCGACAAAATATTAGTTTTAAGCATTGTCCTTTTTTTCCTATAATAAAAACAATGTGTGCCATTACTTTTGATTCTTAAAAATAGCACCACTGTTCGAATTCTCATGAAAATTTTATAATTTATTTACAATGAATAAAGCTTTGATTAAAGACATTAAGCTCTTTTCAATTCTTGAAACTTACAAATATATTTTGAGTCAAAAGTCATATTTCAAAGTATGCCTTCACTTTTGATTCTCACAGTATGTATATTATGTCTATGCATTTATTCGGAGATGCTCCCTTCAATGCGTTACAAACTTAAAAAAAAAAAGTTTTATATTACTATCATGCCCTTTCATTTATTAAGTCAGGGGTATAATAAATTGAATGTAGTGCCCCGCATACTAGCCTTTCCGTTTTACAACCAAAAGGAAGCAATTAACATCGTAAAAAAATGAATGGACATCCATTAGGATTAAACATCAACACATCTGATTTGCATACCATTACCTACCTCTTAAAATGGCCATAAAGCACGAATGTCAGTGTTTTGTAGTTCCGTTTGAATTGAGTGGAGGGAACCGAAAAAATTCTTTTCAATGTTATCCTCGTATACATTCATAATTTATTGCGCATTTCGTGATTCAAAAAAGAAATGTTTTAATGCTTTGAATGGATATGTTAAATTTAGAAGTGCTAATTAACGGGTAGTGTAGTGAACCTGGAGCTTTGAAATGGTATGTGACTCTTCGATGTTGTAAAATGTTGATGAACGAAATTGATTTGGTTATAATTAGGACGAAACTAAAGTGTAGGCGAACCAGTCGAATATAAATTAAGAAGGAACTTATCCTTTATTATGAAAAAATAACTGGCGCGACAGTCCAACATTGAACTAAGGCTGCAGATGTGTTAGTGTTGAAATCAACAGCATGCTCATGTATCCCTATAAATGGGTACCCGTTTAACATCTGAGCGAGACAGTGTTGCCAGATAGACTGCGTGATTTCTCCCTAAGTTAAGGTGACCAGACTCCCGAAGGCCCAATACTGTACACTTTGCGTTTACAGAAAAACCCTTAATCATACTATTTCTGGTGAAACTTGAGAAAGGTTCCATTTTATTATAAAAGATTTTACACATTTTAAAACAATATTTCACGTGTTTAGCCTTTACCTCTTAATTATATTCAATTCGCCTACGATTTTTACGACAGTCGATACTCAGTGCTTTTTCAACTTTTGAATTTAAAGGTTTGTGTTCGTAGACACGACTCATACGACGATCACTGAGTGATTGTCGCCTGACGACTGGAATTGAGTACTGCTTGCATATATTTTATATGGAGCTGTGTTCCTCCAAACGATAGTCGTTGAGCTTGTCAGGCGACGGTCGTGTGGCATGTGAAGAATAAAATTATCGTCGCGACGATCGCGCTCATTGTTGTACATGCTGCCTCGATGAGTGGTGACCGTGGTGCAAGCCACTTGTTTGTAGGCTTTCGGGGAGCGGCTGCTTGGGGTGCTACGCTCGTTGCACATAAAATTTCGTGCAATGCTCGTACATATCCGGATGAGTGACGACTGTGGCTCTTGTGGATGTATATAGAAAAGAGTCGCGCGATTATTGTCGTGCATGCAGCTTCTCTGTGTGGTGACCGTGGTGCAAGCCACTTGTTTGTGGGCTTCGGGGAGCGGCTGCTTGGGGTGCTACACACGGTGTATATAAAAATCGTGCAATGGTCGTATTCGTTTCGTAGACATTCGGTTGAGTAGCGAGCGTATCTGTATATAGAAATCATCCGTGCACATGCTGATTGGCTGAGTGATGGCCGGCCGATGCGTTGTTTGGAATGGTTTTCAGGGAGCGGGAGTAAGATAACCATGAAATACATAAGTCATGGTCGTGGTCGCTGTAGTCGCTTGTAGGAAAACACCCGTAGTCGATAGTCACATAGCAAGCATCGCCTAGCTACGACAGCTCAGTGATCATCTTATGAGTCGTCTCTACGAACACAAACCTTAAGTGCTCGAGGCTGCAGTCTCAGCAGCTTTGAGCGGATGATTATAAGTCTTCTCTGTCTATGCGACTATCCGAGACAGAAATGATGCAGTTGTTTATTTGAAGTACGGAAACTGTTGTGCCGCGCTAGGATTCGAATCTGCATTTTCACGCTCCCTAATATCGTAGTAGTAGTTATAGATGGTAGAAAAGTAAAAAAAATGCCATGTTAAACGGCCAAGGTAGGAGGGGGGTGTAGGTGTTTAAGCACCCCTTCCTTTGTATCTGCTTACTATTACTTTTGAAATGTAGGACCTATTTTTACAAAAATTATCGAAAAAATATTTACTAGGACAAAAATAGGACAAATCAGGAAAATGGATCAAAATTGTTCCTCATTCTAGAAAGATTGCATTTCATTCATAAAAACCGCCTCCAAGGCACTCAATGTAAAAACCAGACATCAAATATAGAATAAGAATCAATCAAGGGAACTCGGTGAGAAGAAATTCCTAAATTTATTGTAACTAATTTTAAAATCTACTCTAAAAACTGGAATAGGCGAATTGAAAGAAAACCCGTGTTGGGACCCCAAATGGATCACTGTGCATCTTCTATATAAAAGGGATTCTCATTCATTAAACCCAATTTCCAATTAAGTTTAGAATATATATTTTGTGATTCAAGTACATTTTTTTAATTATATCAACGTTAAGTTTTTATTTATTTCATTTTTAAATGTAATGTTTCATATTTCCGGCTCAATAACATTAAATTGAGAAAATGTTATTCGTAGATCAATTTACTTACCAAATTACTCAAAATTTATGTTTTTCCATTCTAAACACACTAAGTATTAAAAATCTGTCAAATTTTATAAATATTTTCCGAAAATGCGATTTTTATGAGGCGTCAAAGTTGCGCGTCGTCGATTCGACGAAGCATAACCTTTCCGTACTAAAAATAAGCATGACCTTCCAGGGTTAAAAACTTCTTTTCGTTTCGTTTATTGCAGTAGATAAACTGATATCTCATTGGGCAGAGAATCTTTAAGCACTTGGCGGCTTTCTTCGCACATCTACGGAGTGGAGTCCATGGAGAATCTCCAGAGCAGCGGAAGGACGGCTTATCTATGTACTTATCTTGATTGCGATGTTTCAGGGGGAGAGTATGCATACACCCATGGACACATTAAAGATGACATGCCGGTCCCCTGGGCTCTTATTGGATTTGATGGAGTAGTATGCATTTTCCTATAATGGTTGATAGGGTAATCGAATGAAGAACAGTGATTTTCCCATAGTTTTTTTTTTAATTAAAAACGCATCTTTCCATCGCTGTAACTTCTGGATCTTAGCAGCTCTTTGACAAATTTCAGAATTTTTTGCCAAAATATATGCCAGCTAATGATGTTTTTCCATTATAAAACGCAAAAGTGCGATTTGACCAGCTGTGACTCCCCAACGCGGATAGAAAATGTCAGCGCAAAGTAGCTCTACAAACAATTAGTGTTCCAAGTCAGAAAGGTCGGTCAAAGTGTTCCCGAATTACCGAAAATAAACGATTGCCAAATATAAAAGTACGATTATCTTGCTAAATATCGATCGTACAGGAGTCAATTACACCTTAAATCGCATCTTTTGAGAAAAGTGTGATACAGCTGCCTAGTAACTGTCCAACGCGGATAGGTAGAACCTTAAAATATGAAGGAAATATGAGCTCCAAGAAGTAGCTATAAGTGTATTAAGTTTCAGAACGATATACCAAAGAGTTCCCGAGTTGTCAAAATGGAAATGGAACAACACTTTTAAAAGAGACAAGAATGACCACAGGGCTCACCGAGAAGCTTATTATGTAGTGATTTAGGTTTCTTTCGTGTGGCATTGGGAATGCTGTACATTTACCAGTGCTGTGCGACGGGTCAAAATGCTGTACAGTACAGGAAAATGCTGTACAGTACAGGAAAATGCTGTACGTCTGGTCAGCTTACCCTAAGTCAATTTTGATTTCCCCCTAAAATGATGGTCTTCTCCATTAATTGGAAAAAGGACAGAAAATAACCATTAAGGATCCACGCTAGCCTAATGGTACCGCGAAGATTAATGCTATCGGTATACAGGCGGAGCAACAGCCGACAAGTGGTCGGGGCTATTCGAAGTGGGAAATTGCCGATCTTAGCCAACTGGCATTAAAAAGACGAAAAAAAATCAGATTGAGGTTAGCTCATCCTCTTCTTCTTCTCAGTACCGTATAGCCCCATGTGGGGCCATTGGTACGTTAACTCAGCCGTTTATATAGGCAATTTCGAGTCAACGTTACATTGCATATAATTTCGGAGTGTATATAATATGTTGCAAGGAATATATATTTCATAGGCGGAACTGTACGGAAGTTTTGGACCACGCCGAGATTCGATTTTCGGACCTCTATTCTACATTACTAGCATCGTAGAGTGCGACTCAACCAAGTGAGCCACAGAGTGTGTTTCATCCTCTTACTGCTCCTAAAATATGTCGACGGAAAATAGACTCCTATCTTGTGAAGATGGACTCAGAACTACATAAAGTTGTCTATAACCCATAAACTGGCATGCTGGGGTATTTTGTTAATAGTTCATATCCTAAGCGCAACCGACTTTCTGAACCATGGCTTGACAGAAATCTAAGAAGCCTTAGAAACCAGAGAAACAAACTCTACAAGCTCACTAAAAATGACCCCAATGTTAGCCCTGACGTAAAAGAAATGTACGCAGAACTAGCAAATGAGTTCGCCATGAAATCCCGCGAAGCATATCAACTGTATGTCAATTTAATGGGTGAGAAAATTATCAATGACCCGAAAGCATTCTTTAGCTTTGTCAACATGAAACGTAATACTGCCGGTTTTCCTGTTTCCATGTCCTCTGGTACGGCTTCTTCCTCCTGTCCACTAGAAATTTGTAACTTTTTCGCCGATCATTTACAAAACAGTTTCTGCTCAGTGAATAACTCGAGATCCTCATTGCCCTTAACCCGTTCTAACTCAATATGTCTTATTAACAGGATTAATATCACACAAGCGGAAATATCAAAAGCAATTGCAGAACTAAGCATAGGTAAAAGACTTGGCCCTGATTTAATTCCTCCCTACTTTTTGAAGCAATGTTTAGATCAATTGCTCGTTCCCCTTCATATTATTTTCAATAACTCCCTCCAATCAGGCGTCTTTCCTTCCTATTGGAAATATTCTCACATCACTCCAATTCACAAGAGCGGTGATAAGAGATTAGTCGATAACTATCGAGGTATTGCAATTCTATCGGCAATCCCTAAGTTATTTGAGAAATTGGTTTGTGACAAACTCACCGCTGTCATTGGCCCGCTTTTGAATCAACAACAACATGGATTTCGCAAAGGCCGATCGACTACAACCAACCTCATAATCCTAGTTTCCGAGGTTCTCTGTGAAATGGAAAAGGGGAATCAAGTTGATGCAGTTTATACTGACTTTAGTAAGGCCTTCGATAGAGTTGACCATAAAATTCTAATTGAAAAATTACACAAATTTGGGTTATCTGGGTCCATTCTAAGTTGGCTCCGCTCCTACCTTGTCAATCGTACCCAATTTGTGAAATTTCAAGGTGGTATATCCAAAAGTATATCCGTATCCTCTGGTGTACCACAGGGCAGCCATTTGGGTCCCCTACTCTTCACCGTTTTTATTTCCGACCTATCACAGTCTTTGTCTGATATTCCCCATCTTCTCTATGCTGATGACCTTAAATTGTATCACACCATACAAACACATTCTGATGTAACATTTCTTCAACTAAAGCATGCATTCTCAAAGTGGTCCCTGCGGACCCCTTGGGGTCCGCAAAGCTGTGCTGGGGGTCCGCGGGAGTTGTGAAAAAATTTGGGGGTCTGTGAAGCCAATTAGGGGGTCCACGAAAGATTTCGATAAAATTGAATATTTATTAGCCATTTAAAATTAATTTTTACGAGAGACACTATCTACGAGTATTTCATAGATAACTGAATTCCACAAAAATATGCGAAAGAATTTAAGATGCGAAAATATGCCCTCAACGGTAACATCAGAAATCGATAACCGGGAGGAAAAAACACGAAATTCCGTTCAGAGTACAGTCAAACCTGTTAATCGGACCACTCTATAATCGGACCACCTTCTAATTGGACCACCCTTGGTCAATTTTATTTGGTTTTTCAAACAAAATAACCTTTATAAACGAACCACCTCTTAATCGGACCATGGACCACGATCGGCAATTCCAGTTGGATGGATCAGTACTAGATGTACCTCTACAATCGGACCAACCACTGGATAAATCTCCAAAATCGGACCGAAACTTCAAATTGATTACTGATTACTTGACCAGTACGAGGAAATTTCACCAAACGGACCAACAGATAGACAACGTGGCAACACATTTTGTTGACTAAAAAAAATCTTAGAAATTTCGTTACTATATTCACTTCAGTTCCGATTACAATGAGCTATATTATTTCCCATGACCACGGGAAATTTCGTAGACAGCATCAACCATTGCATCAGTGTTGGGTGGATGAAGTGGTGAGACAATTATTGAGTTTCTGTTAAACGGAGGATTGATTGAACCATTAACCATGACTTTGATTATAGAAATAATATAATTGATGAATATTCAAAATTTCGGTGGAACTGAGTGTTGGGAGAATTTATAATAAGGAAGCTGGTTTAAAAAGTCACAAAGCAGTTACGGTGCTGAGCGGTTTCAAAACATTAACTGCATATGGCAAAGGCGACCTTTGTACAAGTCCAATTTTCATGAATAACGTTTAAAAATTATTTCCTTAATTTTTTGTACTTTTCTGGCATCCCTTAGTAATCGGACCACCTGCTAATCGGACCAAATTTGATCGGTCCCGTCAGTGGTCCGATTAGACAGGTTTGACTGTATATGTCAACGGCAGATTCAAATTCATTGAAATTATAGAATTTCACAAATCATTGCCTCATTGAACTGTTAAAGCTTTCTTTGCTATGTTCCCCGACCGGATTCTAAGCTCCACCACATTTTCAAAAGCACAAAGATGTGACAGGATGTTGAAGCGATATCAGAATCGATCAGGTGCTTCGACAACATTTCTGTGAACGAATGTTGCTCCTTGTTTATGTATGAAGCTTACAAACAAAAACAAATTGGCCAGGAACTTCTTTTTACAAAATGCTTGGAGACACTAAAGGCGAGACAATATATAACGAATTTAAAAAATTTTTTGATTCAAAAAATATACCTCTTTGTAATATTCTGTCTGTAGCTACTTATGGTGCTCCGCCAATGGTGGGACGATATCGGAGATTTCTTGCCTTCATCAAAAAAGACGTACCCAATGTTTTAGCAGTTCATTGTGTCATACATCGACCGCACTTAGTAGCCAAAAACCTACACGACTCTTTGGCAACATAAGCAAAGCAGTTAACAAAATCAAAAGAAGTGCGTTAAATGAGGGGTTTTCTCGGCTCTGTCTTGAATATAATAAATTGCCACTTCATACCAAAGTCCGATGGCTTTCTAAAATCGCATGTTTGTATTGGTTTTATTTACAGTATGATGGTTGAATTACATATCCCGCGTCAGCATCGGCAGAGGCATCGGCATCAGCAGAAAAATTTCAATTTAGAACACACGCATTTGCCTTTGATGACCAACAATGACAGCAGCGGCAGAAGCAGAAAAATGCTTCTGCCGATGCTTCTGCCGCTGCTGTCGATGTGGATCATCAAAGGCAAATGCGTGTGTTCTAAATAGAAATTTTTCTGCTGATGCCGATGCCTCTGCCGATGCTGATGCTGACGCGGGATATGTAATTCAACCATGATTTCGTATTGGAATTTTTAGAAGGAGTCGATAATGACTTAAAACTCAAATTAACAAGTATTAAACTAGGTACAGCTTACATCACCGACATATTCGCGTTTGTGACGAAGCTTGTATTGTTCAATCAGAACATAGGAAGAGGCGAGTGTTCTCAGTTTCCAAATCATGCAAATTTGCCTAAACAAAATAAAACCTTTTGGTTTACTGCGAGCACCTTGGGGAACTTCATTCGGATTTTAAAAGAGGGTTCCAAGATATTCTTAAACTCTTGATTGGGTGTTGAATCCGTTTCCATATAGTCAAGAAAGAGACATTATCAGGCAGAAGCAACTTATTGAGTTGTCAACAAATGAAGGGTGGAAACCTCAATTCGAGAAAGGGTATCAGGAATTTTGGCTTCAAAAAATAAGTCTGTATCCTGAATTGTGGGCCACGGTTGAGACCCTTTTCCCTCATTGAATTTATGTGAACGCGGCTTTAGCACCGTCATGAGGCTTATAACTAAAAAAGAAACCGATTAGACATAAGTGCTCGTGGTGAGTTAAGGCTTTCACTGACAAACATGGAACCTGACATCAACAAACTCTTATCATCCCATCAAGTACACACATCGCACTGAACATTATGATGTAACTTTTTTTATACATATTTTTGGATAAAAAATTTGTTAAAACATTAAAACTATTTTTATTTTGTATCTATTTTTAAATATTTCAACAATTGAAACATTCAAGGCTTGCAATTCAGCTGGGGGTCCCTGAACAGACTTCTCATGTGTGAAGGGGTCCGCGGTCAAAATTAGTTTGAGAATAACTGAACTAAAGCTTCAATCCCTCGAAGAATGGTGCAATCAAAATCATGCCAAGTAATAAGTTTCTCCCGTGAAAGCGAAATTATAACCCATTCTTACCAACTGCATAACGACCCCTTCTCGAATATGCTTGTGTCGTCTGGAACCCAGTACATGAAATACACAGCAACAGGTTTGAGTCAATTCAAAAACAATTTCTCCTATTTGCACTGAGAAATCTATATGATCCTGCCGATTTCCGTAACCTTCTTTCTTACCAATACAGACTAGGTCTTTTAAATTTAATGACACTCTCTTCTAGAAGAATTCTACTCAGTGCATGCTTTACCTTTGATGTTATTACAGGTGCAGCCAGTGGCGGCTCGTGGCGTGCGGTACAGGGTGGGCCACCAACTTTGTATTAATCCCAGTTTTATGCACAAATATTCATTTTGTACGATTCTGGATAATAGGCATTAGTTATTTTTGTTTTAAATGGAATAAAAAATTGTTTTAAATTCAAATGAATCGCGGTTTTCGATGGTTTTACGTTTTTTTATGGATGTCCAATATTAGTACAACCAATTTCGTTCAATTTGCTGGTTATACGTTTCTTTTTACTATTTTCAATCTTGATGTAGATAAAAATGAATTTATTTGTGGAGAAGAAGAATATATTTTAGTTTATTTTTAGTTCGCTCATGTAGCTAATTACACTAAAATATATTGATATTATTAAAAAAAAAAAACCTTTTCTTTTTTTTTTTAACAAGATTCAATCTAAAAGATCAATTTAGATTTGGTTGAGATCTTAGAAAAAGCATAGTAACCCATGCCATGCGTTAGTCCAGAATGGCTATGTGATCACACAACCCATATGTGTTTGACTCCAAATTTATTACACTACACTCTACGAAATAATTCAAACGTCAAAATATTGTCGATGCAATTATTAACCCTTCTGTCGTCGCCTACGAGCTATTATGCCTAAGGTGTAGCTGAATTTTCTGTGAAATCAATCTTAATTTTTGAAGAGGTTTAATTTTGGATCTTGAAACAGTTTACATACTATGTCTTACGATGATGCGCCGTTTTTTCGTTTCTTTAGACATAGTTTACATTTCGCCGAACGTTTGATCGCATTTGTGGCCGTTGGTTCCTTTTGAAATATATATGGAAAGGGGTGGAAAATATTGTTGAATGATATTTTTCATCAAGATACAGTACCAATGGTCTGTCTGGATCTATACGCCAACAGATCGGTTAAATATCACGTTGGCATTTCAAGAGAGTAATAAATATTACGCGGGTTTTATAGTCTCAATTGTAAAAAAAATTGACGTTTGAATAAAATTTTCACGCATACTATGAACTGCAATAGTGTGAAAACGGTGCCATTTTTATTTTCTGATGGCCACTCTGGACTAACGCATGGCATGGGTTACTATGCTTTGTCTAAGGTTGAGATATTATTTATTTTGTAAATAACAAATTAATGCATTTTGATCGACATCGAGACTAACAATAGTAAAAAGAAACGTAATTATAACAAGCAAGTTGAACGAAATCAATTGTACCGATATTTGACACACATAAAAAACAGTCAACATATCCAAAACCGCGATTCACTTGAAATTAAAAAGAAGTTATTTCGTCGAAGAGGAACATAATCTTGCTATATTTTATATGGTTCCACATCTTTCTAACATTAATTAAAAGCCTTTAGCAATCCATCTGCATATTTAATTTTTATTACCTGCACCAAGATAAATTATAATGAAATCAAAATTGTAGAGCGTCGGTTATCCGAACGTCGATTAACCGAACCGGGGAGTCGGCTTTTTTCATATGAAATGTATAAAATCAAGTGAAAAAATCAAGTGTCTGAAGGAAACAACCTTTCATCAGCAGCACTCAGTTGCTTCGAATTTTTTGTTTTTGTTCAGTCCTAGTCATTTGTCATTTATCCTGGTTGTCGCTTATATTAACTTTTAGGCAATCCTCCAATTTTTCTATGGAAACTCGATTAACCGAACTTTCGATTATCCGAACCACCCCTTGTCTACATTAGTTCCGATAATCGACGCTCTACTATATCATTTTCAGCGACATTTGAAAATTTCCTCGGACTCTTCCTCTTTCATTCTTGTACATATATGTTACACACAATTCGGAAAATATGTCTTAAATAATAATGGACTGTATGATTGAATAAAAATCACATTTTTTAATTTATCCTCCGATTAATTTTACGATATTTTCTTGGCTATTCGTCATATGAATATTAGGAAACTCCAAATATCATTATCTTACATTTTCATTCCTAAATCGATTTGTCCCTAATGATATACACGTATGCATGAATGTCTGTTTTGGTTGGTACATCACATTCTATTATCATTTCCATGCACTAGCTTAAAAAAATTGCATTCTTACAAGCCACAAATTGTGCCGCATAACACTTTCAACACTTGCATCCCAATACATTTTATCGCATGTTTTGAATGATTACTCTCACGGGCCGGCCCCTTAACCATACGAACGCGAAGCATCTTGTGCTGATATCGCACGAAATTTTTCTGTACAAATTATCACTTGCATCCGACAAATTCGATGCAAGCGGTCATGCACTATCAGCTAGTGCCCAAAAGTTTGAAAGCAGTATTAACATTGTGACAAGATATTTGGATTGGAAATCGGTTTGCAAATATGTGTGTAGCTGGGATGCAATCCAATGAGATTAGGTTGTAGAATAGAATTAAAGTGATTGGCCAATTGATTATGCGTGGAAAGTGTTCAAGCAATTTTGGAACTAAAAAGACTTTATAAAGGTACATATGTAGATGTATATTTTTATATTGGATAATTGTTTGAAACAATGTGTGCATTAAACCTTCTATATACAAAATTATTGGTAACGATGGAAACTAGTTATTTAAAAAATGAAATAATAAAATTTCTTACATTCCAACTAGAATGATTGGGTGGGCCGGGCCCACCTGGCCCACTGAGACGGGCCGCCACTGGGTGCAGCTAATGTTGATTTCCTATCCGACAAAATAATTTTCAACGATCAATTGAGACGTACTAGGCATACAGCTCTCCTAAAAGAGTATCAACATCGAACCGGTTATGGCTACAACGAACCCATAAATAGATGCTGTCGTAATTTCAACTCTGTTAGTATCCATTATTCTCCTGGGATATCTAAATTAACGTTTAAGCATAATTTGACGAAAGCCCTCATTTCCTCCTATATTATAATTTTTTCTTGTCCCATACATGTATTAATCCTTCTTCAAATTTTAGTAAGTTTTGCAAATTAATTGCATGTATTATTGTATGTTTATATTGTTACCTTGTTTGGTTAAATAAATAATAAAAATTATAATCCGGGAAGCCGGGAACCACCGGGAGAAACTGGGGATATCAGCCACGTCAAAATGGTGGACAAATGTATGGGATAATTGTGCCGTTCAGCTTTCAAACGCGCAAAAATCCACTAAAGTCCAGTACAATTGGTTCAAAATAGCCCCAAACCTAAACATCCAAAAAGAAAAGAAATTTTTGATGCCAAATTGTTGAATACACTGCCTAATATACGCAGTAAAAAGTTACACTAATTTGCGCCATGGGTTAAGGGGGGAGGGGGTGGCAAAGGGGTGAAAATTCAGTTTCTTGCAAATATCTGGAAAACTATGAGTCTGACCTTAAAATGAGCTGAGGACAAAACAAACAACATAAAATTACCTTTGTAATGATATGTAACACTCTAGAGATTCTCTCAGAAAATTATACCCTAGACCCAAAAGTATTATAGTGAATTTGGATTTTTCGAGTTTTACATTTCGCACTGTAACTCTTGATAGAATAGACCTACTGTCATAAGATCTTGTCCATATATTGATAACAAAATTTATTTGATTCGTACCAAAAATTGGAGTGCTCCGACCATTGACGCCCCCCTCACTCCTCTTAACATTTTTCAAAAAGGCATGCCTGTAGCTTCTTTTTAAACTGAGCCAGGCAGATCAAATTTGGTGGGGTGCCTAGTCTAAGCTCCATTATGCTCCCCACCAAAAATTATTACCATCCGATCAAAACTAAGGGTACCCCCCATACAAAGTGAACGAAAATTCTAACAAATTTCACATTTTTTCATTTCTAAATTCTATTTATCTAAAACGGAAAAATAAAATTTATCTCTTAAAACGTCATTATAACAGTTAATTGTAGTCCTCTGAATGTATGTTCAAAATTTTGCATCAAAGCGTACACTACAAGTATCAACAAATTGTGTTTGAAAGTCATTGGTACTAGTTCAAAGGCTAGTTCCGAATACATCGAGTATCGTGTACTAGCAACCTTCAAACCACATTTTTCGTACTTGTAAGGCACGCTCTGGTACAAACTTTTGAATATACATTTATAAGACTACAATTAACTGTTATAATGACGTTCTAAGAAATAAATTTTATTTTTTCATTTAAGATAGAATTTAGAAGTGAAAAAATGTGAAATTTGTTAGAATTTTCGTTCACTTTGTATGGGGGGTACCCTTAGTTTTGATCGGATGGTAATAATTTTGGGTGAGGAGCATAATGGGGCCCAGACTAGGCACCTCACCAAATTTTATACGCCTGGCTCAATTTGAAAAGAAGCTGCAGGCATGCCTTTTTGAAAAATATTAGGAGGAGTGAGGGAGGCGTCAATGGTCGGAGCACCTCAATTTTTGGTACAAACCAAACAAATTTTGTTTGTAATAGAATGAATAAGATTTCGTCACCCTAGGTTATTTCTATCAAGAGTTACAGTCCGAAATGTAAAACTCAAAAAATGTAAATTCTCTATAATACTTTTGGGTCTAGGGTATAATTTTCCGAAAAAACGTCTAGAGTGTTTTATATCATTACAAAGGCAATTTTGTGTAGTTTGTTTCGTCCTCAGCAGATTTTAAGGTCAGATTCATAGCTTTCCAGTTATTTGTAAAAAAGTAAATTTTCACCCCTTTGGGACCCCCTCCCCCCTTAACCCATGGCGCAAATCTGTGTAACTTTTTATTGCGTATATTAGGCAGTGTATTCAACAATTTGGCATCAAAAATTTCTTTTTCTTTTGGATGTTTGGGTTTTGAGCTATTTGTACTAGACTATAAACATTTCTCGCGTTTTTCGATTTCACTGTTCTCACAACCTTTTAGTGCCTAACATATTAACTTTGGCTATGAAAATCGACCGGGAACCAATATTTTTTGTGTAAATTTTTCCGCGACACTGTCCGATTTCCCTTTAACGCAATGTAAATTTGCAATCTTCTCAAGCCCAAGATTGCCTGTTAAAGTGTTCGAGAGTTTTCTGGTTCCTGACTTTGTATGGAGGGGCTTTGGTTATCACGCACGATGCACAAGCACTGGGCACATAGCGTTTTGAATATTATTAGTAGGTAACAGCAGTGCCTTTCCTATCCCTTCCTCCTTCACGAAAAGAAATCCGCTAAACATATCCACGTCCATTGAATTAATAAACGACCAAGTTATAATCAATTTTCAATTTAAACATTTAGCAGCAATTTATAAAACGAATGCCGGCCACATAAGAGAAGAGAGGCTTTCCAATATGTACATATGGGTACTATATCTCTCACAGATATCGGCTTGATGATATTCTGTAGGTACAGGGCAAGTAAACAATTTTAATTTTTGGCCGGAATCGCCAAATTTTAATAGTTTGTGTGCGGCCTAAGAAAACAAACCCCCTAATTTTCCACGAAGGTTCTTTATGTCCCTGCCCCTTGGAGCGCTATTTTAAATGATTGTCAAGTCGATGAGGTAACTCCACTTGGAAGACAGTGTTTTCAATTGTGGTCAATTCACCACTCAACACGATATTTTCGTGACAAAAAAAAAACATGGATACGAATCATATCGCTGTGAAACTTTTGGTTAATCAATACAGTTGTTGTAAAAACTCTCAGATAATTACCTGGAAACTCCTGTGGTATCATGACTCCTTTCTTTCGACTGTTAGCACCCGATTTGGTGTTGAATCCATGATATATTTTCCGTTGTTGTAAGAATCGGTATATCATATAGAGGTCGCCATTTGCTGACGATGATTTATTTGGATCAGCTGCCGTTTTATTTGTAGCCGATGTCAACGAATTGGTTGATGACGAGCCGTTCGATGAAGATGACTGCAACGTTTCGTTGCTAAACTTCGGCTTATATGAGACGAATACGACCCGAGGAGGCGTGTAGCGATCAAGAAATGTTTCCGCGGATAGTGGTTCAGGATGGGACTGGAAAACATTTGAAAAATATAATTTGAATGACAAGTAGGTACATTTAGCTATTTTTTATCGTCAAAATGAAGGTTTAATGAATCTTTGGTCATGTTTGCTGATCAAAAAAACTTACATCATTACTATATTTAGATCCTTTACTATCACCCGTTGAGCAATCCCCTCCCGAACTAAGCGAATTCATTTTGAGCCGTTGCTGTTGTCGTTGCTTCATTTCAATCTCATTGCGACGCACCAGTCGTGCATTTTCAAAATCCGCCACGGAAAACATATTGGCACTCGTGTCGTGTGAATTGAAACGTCTCAATTTCGGTTTATGCCCCTCCTGTGCCGAAGTAGTCACTATTTGAAGTGGCAGGTTAGTTTGTGACGTGAAAATTTGTGATCTAGGCAGTGCAATACTACCACCGATAGCGGTAGCGGATAATTGTGGTGGCGGGGGTGGTGGTTTTTGGCCGGAAACAATATAAAAAAGTGGATTTGTTGTGGTGATTGTCCCATTTTTTGTACCCGATTTTGATTGTGATTTATTATTACTACAGCCAATCAAATTTGTTGAATTTCTAATACTGATACCACCGCCACCTCCTACTACTCCGACGCCTGCACTGCCACTCATACCGCCACAGATACCACCACCCCCACCACCATTGGGATCTAATGATGGAGTTGGCATATGTGGACTACTTTTTATAAACCAATTGGCCAAGTGACGCTGCCGTTCAAACTCAATATTTGTGCGTTGCATTTCAGCCAATTTCAAAGAATCGGTCATCTTTTTATTTGTCTAGTCATTTATGCTGCAAGAAAAGAGAAAACAAAAGAAATTTAATATTTTATTGAAAATTATTTTATAATAAAACTATTAGTTAGGCTTTTCTCCCGCGGAAAAACATTCCTGCCAAAGAAAGAAAAATCCGAGGTCAGTCTACTGACCTATACTTTACTAACACTACGACTAAAATTTAACTCCAATCAATCTCCTCTCTGTTTGTCAGTCGAATAATACTCCAATCAATAGAGAAGGAAATATAGGGGTTAGCGTGCAAAAATTTGGGTAGTCACAAATTTTTGATATGTTGTTAGGGGAAGTGGGGTAAGTTCAAATCCAAGTTTGCGTCACTCTACCCCCTGTGCTCCCGCCGCCATTTTGAAAAAAAAAAAAACAATCTAAAATAGGCTCTTTTATCAGTTTTCGGGTTATAACTCTTTTCCAGTCCATTTGAGCAGAAAATGAGCCAAGAGCAAAACATTTCCTACAAAATCAATCTAAACAGTTTTACTCTACATTCTAAATTGACAGAGTTATAGCGCCAAAAAAATGGGGGAAATATAAAAAATCATGCGTATCTCCCAGTATTTGTCACCTTTATTTGATTTGCATTTCAAATGGAAAAAAAATAGAGTAATAGCCAATACAGACTACCGACAGATCCTGGTGGAGATTAAAATTAATCCAGTCAAAACCCTGGATACTAGATCGAATCGTATGTCACTAAATTCACAATACATCGAATAATGTACTTTGATTATTCAAATTGCAGTACAATATGGTACAATTGTTAACCAAATCGAGGATTTACTAAATCCTGTCGGAAGTGTGAGTCCCCTCTTAGACTAATTTTTGTTGTTTTTGAATTAGTGGGGTCACAGGAATCTAAAACCCATTTTGCTAAATAAAAATTTCGATCAGAAAGGTCCTAAAAAGGACACTATCTCATCCTTAACCGGAGGTCGGCATCATTTGAAAGGGGACGTCGAGTACATTATACAGGGTGTCCGGAAACTGCCGCATAAACGCACCGGATTGTGAAGCCTCATATGCTTTCCAGCAAAAAAGTTACATACCCCCTTAGCTTAATCCTTTAGCTGCCACAGGCATTTGAAGATTTTTGAAAAAATCATTGTCTTGCACGACTTAAAGCTCAATGTCTCCAAAGCTAGACCAGCTAGTTTAGGGAAACAAAATGATTATAACAGCCAACAAATTTACCTATAAAATAAAACTAACCACATTAAAATCCGAGAATATGTTTGGTTTTTACAGAACTTGAAAATCAAATTTGTGTGATTTGACCCAAAAAGAATCTATTTTTTCATCTCAATTTTTTCCAACTTCTGCCAAGGAGAGGTGCTTGTACGATTCTTTTAGAAATTGGCGCATAGTCTTACGATCATATCATTTTTACATCATTTTAGTCCAGCTCCATTATTACTAACAGTTTTTATACGTTAAGTGTAGCAAACTAGGGTTAATTTTAGCTCGAATTCAATACAATTCAATTCACACTGCTCCTAAAGATCTGCAATTGGTAAAATCTATTCATAGATAGATAGATATATAGCTTTATTGATTTCAAATAGTTGTGTATTACAATTAATCCTTAACCCATTTTGTACTGGTGGTTCGTTTTCGAACCACCATTTTCAATAATTTTTTTTATATTGAATAATTTATATTTTTAACTTTATTTTGATGTTATCAGCGCTGTTAGAGTGTCGTCTATCGATTTAGGTCATTTGCAGGTATATATGTTATTAATAATTTTATATTTTTAGAAAATAGGGTGACCATCTTTTTTCGACCATTTTTCAAAATTAAAAAAAATATATATAAAATCCATGAAATTTATTGAAATGATTCCATTCAATAAGTAAAAGCATGTATTTTTCTATTAAAATTATAATTTGATAAGAATCACAAGAATTTTTTAGTTTATGAGCTTCTATATTTGGGTGGTTCGAAAACGAACCGCTGGTACATGGTGTATCTAAATGTTGCTACGTTACTCCACTTTAACGACCAATAACTCCGTTACTGTTACTCGAAACCGGAAAAAAGAAGCTGATATGAAATTGACTCGTCGTATCCTTTGATTTGAGTACACACTCGCCTATCTACGATAAAAATAAATAAAAAAGTCAACTTTTTCATCCCTTCCGGGACACCCTGTTATCTTCGTCCTGCCAAGTTTTAAGGTATTCGAAACTAAGACTGCGATCATTCTACACATACCTTTCAAATTTCATGTCGATCGGTTGAGAGGTTCGCGAGATATTTAGTAAACAGTCGAACGCACGGACAGACGGACAAACGGACAGACGGACTGAAACATATCGATTTTATAAGTGTTTTTTTTTTTTGAAAAATGTTCTAAAAACGCTCAAACCCCAAAATAAATATAAAATTTAATAAAAACTGTATTTTATCATGTAAACCCACGCCACACCTTCCTTATTGCATGTAACACATACCATGTCGCTTACTTACCAACGGTTCGTTTTCGAACCACCCCAGAACACAAAAACAACAAATCGGAAAATTTTGTTTTCTTCGGAATCGTCATCAGAGTGTGTTTATAGACAATATATATCAAGGATAACGTCATAAAAAAATTATTTCTGGTACCGGTACAAAATGGGTTAAGAGCTATAGACTGGAAGAGTCTTTTCAACTTTGTTTAAATGGTAAGCTTAAGCTGGTTAAATATTCCAAATTTTGTTGTTTGTTAATTCACAAGGAAAATTTTCAAAAAACCTTGACTAGGCGAACTAAAGCTAAAATTAAAAACTACCTTAAATCTAAATTACGAGTAAGTTAATATTAAGCGGTAAAATGAAAGAAGTTTGCTTAAGCAGAAGATGAGTGTGAGTGCGTCCAGGAAGTATTGACTGCTAATCGGTCGTGAAAATTTGAATGCATTTGGTCTATGCTATCCTTGATAAAAGAAACTCCGGTAATAAGATGTAATCGATTGGTAGAGAACCACCATCGTTTATTCAAAATGATTTTCAGACATGTGTTTTGCGCTACTTGTAATCGGTCATTATGACAATTTGCACATTTACCCCATACAGGGGCTCCGTAAGTCATGATTGGCCGCATGGCGGTTTTATATAACAGAATTTTGTTAAATAGGTTCATTTTGGAGTTTCTGTTAATAAAAGGGTATAGGGAACGTATGCGTTTGTCAATTTTCGAGACTTTATCCTCTATGTGATGTTTGTAGGTGAGTGTTTTGTCTAAAGTTAAACCCAGATATTTAACAGTAGAGCTCTAAGGGATATCCTTACCCAAGAAATTAATACATCTATCCGGCAAGTTAGCTATTTTCCTTTTCTTGGAAAAGAAGATGGATTTCGTTTTTGAAATGTTTAATTTTATTCTCCATCTATGATAATATTGATAGAGTTGCTCAAGCTTTGATTCAAGGG
The DNA here is from genome assembly GCA_949715475.1 of Microchrysa polita. Lineage (NCBI taxonomy): Eukaryota > Metazoa > Arthropoda > Insecta > Diptera > Stratiomyidae > Microchrysa > Microchrysa polita. Next base: position 63,412,972 of record OX454418.1, on the reverse strand, counting down.
TATCTATTATTACGGTGGGATCGGTTGACTTCGTATAGATGCACAGGTCATCTGCGAACAAAGCGAGCTCACAGCGATTGTCACAAGGGATATCAGAAATAAAAATATTGAACAAGGTTGGACTTAAGCACGCGCCCTGTGGCACACCTGCTGGTATATCTTTTGGCTCGGATAAGCTGCTATTTACTTTGACGCAGAAGGATCTTTCGGATAAAAATGACTGTATGATCTTTATAAGATACAACGGAAATGAGTGTTTACTTAATTTATATAAAAGACCCTCGTGCCAGGTAGTATCGAAAGCCTTTTCGATATCGAGTAATACCATGCCGACGGAGTATTTTCCGGAAAATGATTCTTTAATCTGCTCTGTATGGTGGTTTGTTGATAGGCCTTGTTTGTATCCGAATTGAAAGTAAGGAATTACAGGGTTTATGTTCAAAAAGGCTTGTATGCGACTGAGTACAACTTTTTCAAATACTTTACTGATCGAAGGTAATAGACTTAAAGGTCGATAATTATTAGCGGATTCTATATCGTTGCCTGACTTTGGAATGGGTATAGCTATCGCTTTTTTCCAAGCAGCAGGAAAGTAACCCAATTTAAAACACGAATTGAAAATAAAATTTATAAAAAAAAAAACAATCTTCTTTGGTAGCTTTTTAAGGACGAGATTGGGGAGCTTGTCTATACCAGGTGATTTACTTTTTTTCAATTTATTAAAGATGCGTGAAATTTCCTTGGGCTTACACATGCAGTTTGTGGGAAGAACAAAGCTGGGACTCAGTTGTCTTAAGGTTGTTTTAACTAAGTCCTCATGTATAAAGTTGCCCATTAAACGGGTTAGTTTGTGAGCAGCATGGAACGTTTCAGCGAACAGATTAGCTTTTTCGCAGTATTGATACACTAAAATGCCATCATTGCTTTTCATGCTTTTCGTTCTTGCTTCGGCAGAACATATACTAAAATTGGTAAAATCTATTCAAAGTATATCGAAATCGAGCCAAAATTAACCCTAGTTTTTTGCACTCAAGGCACTGTTAAAAATAACGAAGTTAGAATAAAATGATGTAAGAAAAAAATGATCGTTAGACTATTCGCCAATTTTTGAAAGAATCGTACGCAGAAGTTGGAGAAAATTGAGATGGAAATCACAAAAATTTTACTTTGAAGTTCTGTAAAAACCAAACCTCTTATCCGATTTTAGTGCCGTTAGCTTTATTTTTTAGGAAAATTTGTTGGCTGAATTAATCATCTTATCTATCTATATTGAAGTTTTAGTCGTACAAGAAAATGATTTTTTCAAAAATCTTTAAATGCTTGTGGCAGCTAAAGGGATAAGCTAAGGGGGTTTGTTCCGTACAACTTTTTTGCTGGAAAACACATGAGAAACCACAATCCGTTTCCCGTGTATCTTTCCAAAGCCATTACTATGCAAATAATTCAATTTGATACTGCTTTTTTCATTTTTTAGAATTTATAATAGCTGAAGATTTTATCAATAAATTTGCTAAGAAAAAAGTCAAACATGGGGAATATTTGACAACAATTTCTCTACGACGTAGTTTTGAACTTCGGATTCGGTCGTTTCATAGGCAAGTCTGCTGACGAGCAATTGCCTCGGAGGAGAGCAAACTCGAAGCGTAGCTTGGCTGGAACAGAGACCAGATCTTGTAATTGAAGACGGTTGGACTGCTCTTAGTGCAGGCTGATGTTGAGACTGAACATCAGACCGATCAGACGCAGGTATGTATGGTAGCTGTTGTAAAGAATCACTCTGCAGCGATGGAGAAAGCGGTTGGTGACGATGAAATGGCTCAAGAGAGAGCTGTTCTATTCGGGGAGTAGATCCTTCCACTGACACAAGATTAGCTGGTGATGATTGAGGCTGTTGTTTCGCAACATTATGTTGGCTTGTTTTGGCCGCTCGTTGCCTCGTAGTCACTCGGGACGACTCACCAGCAACTTCAGAGACATCGATCATAGAAATCACCTCATGCCGTATTGACCGAAATCTTGGCCACATGGGTGTTAAGTTCCGATAACAACAATTTCAGCGAGTTCTGAACATGTTTCAATTTGTTAGCACGAGAAACACATTTCGGGGCTTTACAAGAACTCATCATGGATTAGTATTCACAGGAGACACTGTACTGTTCTGTTATGAGTAAAGTAGACAGGCGCGCTGTACTGTTCTGTTTAGTGTACAAAAAGTTCAGGTGAACCGGTTTATCAAGGTTCCCCACTTATACCATGGACACAAACCGGATGTTTTGAAACACTAATCGATGCACGGGTGCATTTGGTAAAATCACAACAAGTATAGTATTAGTAACAAATTGTAGTACGAAGCGTTATAATAATTACACTAACAATCCCACGCAAGATAAGCTGTACACACTGTATACATGAAACGTTAGTAACAGGGAAACGACGAGTTAGAACAAAGGCAAGAAAACGTCTTTAAACCAGAAGAAACTGAGCCCAAAAAAGTCATGGGATGGAATGTCACACGCCTCACTTATCGTAGGGTGTAAAAATGACTAAAAGCGTGATAATATCATTCCGATAACATAAAATAAATAAATTGAAAATAAAAAACGAAGTTTCCTTATACTGAGGGTTATATTTTGCGTTATCGGCAAACACGTGTTTCGGACACAACATATGCCCTTCTTCAGTGCCAACTAAAGTTTTTTTGTTACAAAATGATCTTATATACTAGTGAATTTATAAAAAAAAAGAAGAGTAGATATAACAACTTTTAAGAACAAACAGGTAGTTGTGCAATGAAACCATTAATAAATTCACTAGTATATAAGATCATTTCGTAACAAAAAAACTTTAGTTGGCACTAAAGAAGGGCATATGTTGTGTCCGAAACACGTGTCTGCCAATAACGCAAAATATAACGCTCAGTATAAGGAAACTTTGTTTTTTATTTTCAATTTTGGAAAACTGAGGAAAACAAACTGGGACTTTACATAACATACAAATAATAAAATAAATAATTCAATGGAATTACATATTATGCTACAGCCCGTGCGTCACTCCGAACAATGGAATTGAATTATGCACCACATTTCCCAAGAATTCTCTCAAAAAGATCAAAGAACGTTCAGAAAACCCGAAGCGGAAAGCTTGAAGCATGAAGCTGACATGTACTCATTCACGATGGGAAGTAAGTACGATTTTTTTCCGATCCCGTATTCATTAACCAATGACCTTTTTCTCACTATATAAGACAAAACCGTGCGGTAAAAAATCCGGAAAGGCGAGAGCTTTCATGGTGGCCGATAGGCAACCATTGTGCATATCACATTGTGACAACGCGTCGTATGACCGAAAAACAATCGTACGATTTATCCATGCTGTTTGTTCTTGTAAAATTTGCTCGTACGGTCTTTTTCTTATAGTCTGGAATAAATACTGCGACTGTACACTGAAAAAAATGGTTTAGACTTTTTATCTAAAGTGAAGTAGTTGACTTAAATTTAGATAGTTTTACCAAAGAAATAGCTGATTTCTCTAATCTTCGTAGCTGAAAATACTATTAAATTCGTTCGTTTAACCACGCAAGATTAGAAGAAAAAGTTTAGTCAATTCTTCCACAAAAGTTGTTGATTGTACTATTCAAATATAAAATTCATAGATAATGAATAGCTGTCTTTACAAATGAATTAATTGAATTTGCAAATATAGTAGATGTTTCAACTAATGACGAATAGAAAAATTATCCATATCTTCGTAACTGTTTCAACTACATAGAATCATAAGCTGAAAATCAACGCGAACTTTAGATGAATTCGACTATTTCTTTAGATAACCATTCTAATTTTTTTTCTCTGTGTATGAAGTCTCAAAGACTAAGGGTCGATTTCCCATAACTCTTATCTAAGTACCTATCTAGTACCTTTCCAAACTCGGCACGACTCGTCGCAAGTTTATTATTCAGAAGAAGATGATAAGAAATATTCTTATCGTAGAATAATAAACTAACAATGCGACTAGGAAGTGGTATGGCTGACAACCGTATCACACTCCGAATTCAATTGTCTTTGTAACGTTGATGACTACACACGGTAGTCATCAACGCACCATGCTTCACTAGGAGTTACGGTAATCGAGCGAGAGAGAGAGAGTACCTGTCGACTGGCTAGTCTTAGTTAGTCGTATAGACAAGACGCACACTATTTCAGAAAGCTTTTACATTTTTTCCCCCTCTTTACGATAAAACTAACCAGAAAAGCTGCACTGAGACGTATGAAAAATCGGCCCTAAACATGCTCGCAACTTTCCACCATTTATTCAAGCTATCAGTTTTATTGAGCTGCATGGATGAAATCTTGGAAAAGACTTGATTTGCCTGCTTATCAAAATTCAATTATCGATCTATTGATTTTCGCCACAAAGATGTTTACTAATGCGGTAACGCAGTAAATTGTTTATTATTATCAAACGGATGTGCATTATTCTTATCAACACATCTGTATGAGCGACGAAATGCAATTTAAGATAAACAACTTATCTAAAAAATAAATATTTACTCACGGGTAAAGAGTGTACTTTTGCCATTATTGAGAATAGATACCTTATCATTAAATGCGTAAATATTGGCTAGGAATAAATTTAAATAAATCGTATTCATATGCAATTGTGCAAATACTTGGTGGAGGATAGTCGTGAAGGAGTTACATTTTTTGGTATTTAGCCTATTCCATAATTTGATAAAAAACATAACTTGAGATTGAACGGGCAAACATTTTTGGTTTTCCAATTAATTTCCCTGAATCTTCCCTTGGATGGTAGTTCAGTGGTGGGGCGCTAAGTATTTTATTATAGTGACATATTATGTGAAAGGTGTCCTTGGGCACAAAAGGCCCTTTTTTCTGTTGGGGTGTGCTATAGTCGATATGGATACCACAAAAAACAACAAGTTGATGTCCGCCAAAGAAAAAATTATCAGCTACAAAAAGGAATTGATTGATATCACTGTCATTTCAATCCGCAGGCCATATCCTCTTTCGCATATTGGGCGGATACAGTGGATAAGCCTATATGAACCTGATTTTTAAAACGCCACTGAAACACTCAGAACACTTGCAGAATTAAAAAAAAAATCAGCTTAAACCGATGCAAATATTATCGGTACCCTTCCGTTCCCCGTGAACTCAAAACAATACTTTAAATTACACCAAAAGGAGTAATTTTCACAGGGTGTTCTTTCGCTGTGAAAATTACTCATAAATTAGTTTTATATAACTGGTGTTGGCGACATTTCATTTACCTCTTTACGCTCTAAAATGCATAATAAATTACCTACCTACAGTGGGATTCGATCCCGCGACCCTATGATTTGAAGACTAACGCCCCTACCTACTACACCACACAGACTATACATACGGGACGACGTTTATAATTTACACCATACATTGTGACATCGCTCTACCACACTACCGACCAACTGCGAGTGTAAACAAAAAAAATCCTATTGAAAATTTGGATTTAAAGGATTTCCCATTAATTAAAAAAGATTTCCTATTGAAAATTTGGATTTAAAGGATTTCCCATTAATTTAAAAAGAATGAATTTGAATTAAAGCGATATATATTTAAAAGGAAAGGATTATATTTAATAGGAATGTAACTCGATTTCAAAAGGATATCGAGTTAATTTTAAGGGACGTTATTTTTCTCAGTGTACGACATCACAATCGGTCACAGTCTCACAACTTAATCAGGCCTGACTTTATTTTCTTTAGATTTCTGAAATCATGCGATTCTGAAACGTTGAAACAACTGAATACACCCGCGAAGAAATCGGACGAATTAAGGTTGATCTGCTGCGGAAAATAAAACGAAATTACCGAAAACGACTCTAAAAGCTTGCTTGGGCCTTGCGATTAATTGATTGTCATCGCAAAAGCCAATCGAACGGGAATTCGCTTGAATTGGAATGGAAGATCATTTGGAATAATCGGAATTCGTGGGTTAAGTGATAGTTATTCCCAGCACAGAAATTATTTATCTCATTAGCTTCTTCACCCAAAATTTAACGCAAACCGTCTTTTATCACAATGAATTCCACAATTATTCGCACTTATCAAAAACTTTACAACGAATTTTCCACCTTTGCTTCGTCTAAAATCATCATTATCATTACTATACATTATTTTCGCTCCATTTTTATATTATATAGATTCTAAATTCCACAACTGTCCTAAGTGGCAAAATGTTCGTTTTTTTATTATGTTTTACAATTTGTCAGGTTCTTGTGTGCCACCCTGTATATACTAGCAGATACGACAAAACATTTTGACATTATTTCGATACAGACCTATGAAAAATCATTTTTTTCCTATTTCAATCCATACTGTGTGCAGTCGTCAACGTTACGACGACAACTGAATTCAGGGCGTGATACGGTTGTCAGCCAGACCACTTCCTAGTCGAATTTCTGTATATTAGTAATAAGCGCACAATGGGCCATACCGAGCTTCGAAAACTCGTTTCTCTATAAATCTCTAAATGGCAGAGTGACGACCGAACGATCATACTTTAGGAATAACTACAAAATTGCTTTCTAGTTATTCCTGTCACTAAATTTCTTAAAATTTTGTTAGTGAAAGTCTCGATGATTAACATGCGTCCGCTCACCAGAGGCCACCACCAATGAAATTACTGATTATAGTCTCCATGTCCGGCTATGTGATTGCCCGGATATTGGAAAATACTTTGTTAAAAAAAATGGCTGCAAGAAATTTGTCCGGCAATGGAAGGATTCCTTTTTTATCTGGTTAGAAAAGCCCAAACGTTTGTCATACAATAACACCAGAGACACAAAACATGCAGCCCTAATAATGTCTCTTGTATGAATATGTATTTAACTTTTCACTGGATTTACTCGGTCATTCCTCCATCGCGGACACCCCTCTACAACGGACAACTGTGGGAGTCCCGTGGTTGTCCGTTGTAGAGAGGTTTTCCTGTATTTATATATTCAAATAATTCAATTTAATTCTTCCCCATAATGAAAAAATTAGCGCTAATCACACTCCTACTTCGAAAAGCTATCTACGCCACTGATTGGGTAAATACTTGGTGGTGTGGTGTTATTTTTAATAGAAATATCAATTTTTCTACATGAGGACTACGATCTAGATCCAATGGAACCTATAGATAATGGAAAATTTTATTAAAGGCTACATAAATCCACACAGCAACAGGATACGTGCATACTTCCACAATAATGATTAAGTTGTGAATAATAGAGTCGACGTTCTTGTTGTCGTGCGTTTCAATTTCATTTCTGAAAATGTAATTTCAGGACAGTTATCGAAATTAAGATCTGTCCCAGGTGTACTTGCATGTCATACATCCGGAGTTTGTGTTGCTAACGAAACATTTCCAGGAAATTATTCCATAGCAGCTCCTCTTTACTTGACTAGTCATTGAGAGTTGAACGAGATGATGATGTGTTGACGTGAAAGGTGGTCAGACACACGGAACCGATGATGATGATGCAGAGTTCTGGTTCAAGTGTTACGGATGACATCAACTCAAGTACATACATGTACAGTGCTGGAAAAAAAAAGTTGCTCAAGCCCTTTTTTAGCCATAAAAGACAGTTAATGATAAAAGTTGGTAGGTATTTTTTGTTATTTGATTTATTGTGTCAGTTGAAACAATATTAAGATAAACTTTTGCTAAAAAATAATTATATTTGTGATTCCGAGGGAGAAATTAGATAAAGTGGAAATTGATATTTTTTTACCTATAAAAAAATTGTTTCGTAATAATAAAGTAAATTTTTTTTTGTGTGTTTTTATATTTTTATTGGTTCTTAGGAAATAATAGTTTACATTAATATTTTGTTGGACCACTTCTGGCGTCGATTACTGCCCCCCCACCCCCGATTCATCGACTCTAATAAGTTTTTCCAGGTTTTTTTTCTGAGAATCGCTCGCCAAGTAACTATTATTAACATTTTCAAGGTCTGAATGGAGTCCGGGCGCCTCTTGGCCACTTCAAGTTTTATGCTGGACTCGTATATTCGATGAGATTCAAGTCGGGGCTACACGGGGGCCAATCTAAAACGTCAACATTCCTTTCTTCGAAGTACCTCTTAACCTTTAAATATAAAAAATAAAAATTAAAAATTAAATTTTGTAATATTTTATGATTGGTTATTAAAGTTTTGATTTTTTTGTATTTAATACTTACTTCTTTAGCAGTGTGACATAGCGCATTATCCTGCTGGAAGACAAATCTTCCGGTATCACCAAATAGCTTTTACATGCAAGGCTCCAGCTCGCCTTATAGGACGTTTAGGTAGACCGAAGCTGTTACTTTTGAATGAATAAAGCATATTCGGTCCCTCTTGTCTCCCGAAAAACAGCCCTACATTATAACTCCTTCTAACTTAACAATTAGCGCCTCCATGCATTCATCACTAAGACTTTCCCGAGGATCCCGCTGAACTAGAATCATTCATCACTAAGACTTTCCCGAGGATCCCGCTGAACTAGAATCCTCCCATCGCCTAAATAAAGCTTAAATTTGGACTCGCCTGACAAAATGGCTCCATCCCATATCTCCTGAGTCCATTGAATGTGCTTCTCAGCCCACAGTAAACGTTTTCGCTTGACTTTTAATTGAAATTCTGGTTTATGCACAGGTTTAAGCGCAAGTAATCTAGCTTTTACAAGCCTATTACTTACCAGCCTCGCCGAAATTCGACTCCTAGTTGCTCAAACTAGATTATTCCTAATGTCCGACGATGTCTTAAATCGATTTCGACAGCTTAGTAAAATGAAGAAGCGATTTTCCAAAAGCGCAGTTTTCTTAGGTCGTCCGAAACCTTTTTTCGGTTAAGAGGTGCCCCCCTCACCCCAATTTTTTTAAATGCCATGCCACAATGCGTTGAGGAATATCCATCCTTTGACCTATTTAACGAGTGATTAGATTTTCTTTCGCCAACACCAAAATATTACTCTATAGTTCTGCACTAACGTGTCTTATTTTTCAATTAAATTCAGCCTCTTTGTGAAAACCCCCTAATTTCACCAAGTGAATCAATCTCATTCATAAAATTCAAACTATTAATAGACCTTTTATATGTCCTTTGTTTTTATCTGGCCCACTGAAAAATTATAATTCCAATAACTTTTAAGAATATTAGGAAAAATTGCCATTAAAAGGCTTGAGCAACTTTTTTCTTCCAGCACTGTATAGTAGCAGTACAGTACAAGATGTAAGTTAACTAAGGGGAGTGTCATAAAATAAATGTACCATCCACGTGAGATTCAAAGTTTGTCTACCATAAATATTGCGTTATCATGGCCTATCCTCTCCCTGACGACACCCTCAAACACGAAACGCATTGGTGTTAATTGCTTGTGTTTTTGCCATTCCCCGATATTTGACCATGATGGCCGAGACACACTGAACATTTAATGGACTCGTTACATCTAATGAAATTACTTAGAAATTCTCAACTTTAATTTCCGTTTCCATGTAAATTGAATGGTTATTTATTACGGATATACAGGAACAGGGTGATACAAAAGGTAACGTTAAGGCGACCAACTTTTAGAAATGCCAATCCGGGACATTTTAAGTATGATGTGTACTTTAGGGTATAGGACGTTAATAGATTATTTTTATTGGGCTTATACTGTCATATAACAACATTTCCAAGATAACTAAAAGTGAAATTGGGTCTAAATCGGGGTCTAAAATATAATCAACTAATTTGGAAAAAAATCAAATTTTAAAGCGCCTTCACAATTCCAGTTTTCACGTTGAACTGCGCAAAAGTTTGGAGGAAGGAAAACACGGCATTGGACCCGAAAAATATTATTCCTACAGTTAAAGACGGTGGTGGCAGTGTAATGGTTTGGGGAGCTGTCGCAGCACCTCGGAGAAAGTTGGTTATTCCAACAAGACAACGATCCGAAACACACGGCTCAAGTCGTGAAGGATTAGTTGTTGTATTATGCTCCAAGGCAGCTTAACACACCCCCACAAAGTCCGGATTTGAATGTTATCGAGCATGTTCGGGAACTCCTGGATCGAAAAATCCGGAAACGATATTAGAATTAGAAACGCTACAATTCTCAAAGAGAAGCTCACTGAAGAGTGAGCTCCTAACGAGCTTGAAAATTTGGTCACATCAATGCCAAGGCAGGCAGTTATAGATGCCAATGGAGGGCCAAAAAAACATTAAAAGAATTTTTTTTTTATTAATTTTTAATCATTTTTGTTCAAATATCACAATCGTACGTAGTCTTTTGTCACTGGATTTTTTTAGTTTTTTATGAATATATTAAGAAGTTTGTTCGAAAAAAGTTTTTTTGTGACATTTTAATACAAACAGATTATGAACAAGATATCATTACTTTTTCAAATAATACTGTTGGGCTCGTTATACAGGCGAAATATGGATCGTATGTAGACTTTTGCCGGCCACTGTCTCTCTTGATTACCGTAACTCCTAGTGGAGCATGGTGCGTTGATGACTACCGAGTGTAGTCATCAACGTTACAAAGACAACTGAATTCGGAGTGTGATACGGTTGTCAGCCATACCACTTCCTAGTCGCATTGTTAGTTTATTATTCTACGATAAGAATATTTCTTATGATCTTCTTCTGAATAATAAACTTGCGACGAGTCGTGCCGAGTTTGGAAACTCGTTTCTCTATATGAGTGTCTATTTCACAGAGTGGCGACCGAACCATCACGGCCACAGAGCACAACAACCCGGCCACTGTACATCTTCGAAATTATTTGCTCATTATCAAATGGCAATAAATCTGCTGCCGTTTGAATTGCGCAATATGCGCACACTAATGATTTCATTTAAGTCCCGCTTGCAGTTTTGCGAAAATGTTGCTCTGAGCCTTACGGTATAGACACCTCCATAATCGGTATTTGCGTTAGCAGCCACTACTTTTTCCTTTAAAGCGGCTTTGGGTCTCCATCAAATATGAATATAAAATGTGGTCTGTTGCTCCTGGCAAAGTTAATACCTAACTAGAATAGGAAATAATTTCAAATATGTATTTATGAAAGGCAAATTCGTAATCTCTGATTTTAAAATATTGGCTGAAAATTAATTCATCGATTTGGAGAAGGCATTCGATAGAGTACCTCGTGATCTGATATGGTTGGCCTTGAGAGCACTTAATGTCCCCGAGGCATACGTCAGGATGATACGAGACATGTATGATGGAGCTACGACTAAGGTTAGATGCACAGCCGGTGAATCAGAAAAATTTCCGGTGAATGTCGGAGTACACCAGGGCAGTGTATTGAGTCCGTTGCTCTTCAACATCATCATGTGCTACTTATTAACACGTGTCTCCGACGGCCTAGAAATATCTCTTCTTTTTGCTGATGATATAGTCCTCAGTAGCCCAAACATCGTTGCCTTGCAAGCTGCGCTTACAAAATGGTGTGACATTCTGGGGGAGCATGGACTGAGGGTAAGTATAACAAAGACTGAGTTCTTATGCTGCCAATTCTCAGACCCAAATGCACCGATACCAGAAATGTACGTCAAAGGAGAGCAGATTAAGTCTTGTACCAAGTTGAAGTACCTTGGCTCGATGGTGAACAGCGGAGCTACATGCGATGATGACATTAAACATCGCACAAAGGTTGGGTGGATGAGGTGGCGAGAAAACTCTGGAGTTTTCTGCGATAAGAAAATGCCACTGAAGCTAAAGGGCAAGTTGTACAAAACGGTTGTACGTCCCGCACTCATGTATGGATCAGAATGCTGGACCATGTATGAAGGTTACGCGAAAGAAATGACAGCGACTGAAATGAAAATGTTACGCATGTCAGTTGGTGTAACCAAAAGGGACCACATCAAGAGTAGCTACATCCGAGGCAGCTTGTCCATAGACCAACCAATCACCGAAAAGCTCGAAGACCGACGAATGGATTGGTATTGGGTATTGCCATGTTCAAAGGCGTCCGCCTGAGAACCCCGCAAAGAGAGCGATATCAATGGAAGTTCCACTTGATGGACCCAAGGCCAGAGGCAGACCGAAGAACACCTGGATGTGTCAAATGAAAAAGCAACAACAACGCATTGGTCTCGGCGATGACACGATCCAAGATAGAGCTGCCTGCAGAAATATGCTGAGAAATTATCGCCAAAACGGGCGATGTGCCTACACCGCAGGTCGAGCAACGCGGAACCATGGAGCGGTATAAAGAACGAGGCAAGGAAGAAGAAGGCTGAAAATTAAGAAATAACGTTTTTGGCAATGCGTACATGAAATACTAGTAAATGCTGGACTTGCGGGACACTTAGGATGTTTTGCGGGACAAATCCGGGTGGATTTTCAATACGGGACAGACTTGCAAAATGCGGGACTGTCCCGCAGGATCCGGGACGGTTGGTCACCTTAGCGAACGTCAAGCCGGGAGCAAATAAAAATGATAACGCTTATTATACAGTTACGTATATTAACTTTGTCATGATGTTTGTAACGCATTGAAGGAAGCATCTCCGACCATAGAAAATATCGATTGGGCGATGTCCGTCTGTTGCTACGCGTTGTACTCGGCCAGTTTAAAAGGTATGGAGCTGAAATTTTGTACACTTGCTTCTTTTTATTGCAAGCAGTTTGTACGTTTGAATCGCTGAAATCGGACAATGGGTTCGTACTTCTACCTCTATTCGTTTCATGAAGTGGCGTTGATTGTCGTCGCAAATAAAATCCGTTGTCCTTTAGAGAACCGTCCGAAAAAACCCACCGTGGCAGGCATGGACGTAAAGTCCCGGGGTTATCTATTCAATTGAGTTACACACAATAAGTGTATGGCTCGCTTAATAATGAAATACATATGTATTTCTCCTCAAACCAAAACAATTATTTTTTGTACCTATTGACTGCATTTGATGGGTCATTTATTAGTAACGTATAATTTTTACAATTACATTTACGATTTGTAGGTTGATATATAAGACGACCTTTACGTCCAGGGCTGGCCTTAGCAATGTAGTGGCCCTTGGCCAAATCAATGGTGGTGGCCCCTACCAATACCCAAACAAATTTATTTTCATGTTAATCGTAACAATTTTCGAAATACCGATTTTAAATTAATGTCAACAGCTTCTCCGAGTGAAAAATTGGTATTTATTATACCCTTCGTTCATAGAGTGAAAGGGCATATATTAACTTTGTCATGAAGTTTGTAACGGAAGCATCTCCGACCATATAAAAAGTATACATATATGATCAGCATGACATGGGAAGTCGATTGGGCGATGTCCGTTTGTCCGTCTGTCTGTCTGTTGCGACGCGTTTTACTCGGCCAATTTAAAAGCTATGAAGCTGAAATTTTGCACAAATGCTTATTTTTGCTGCTGGCAGTTTGTATGTTTGAATCGGTCAATGAGGTCATGGGGCTGCCATATAAACCCAACTCCCCAAATTAGGTTCGTCTAAGAAAGACTGTTTTATTTGAGTACTAATTTCAACCAAATTTCACTCAAAGGTATTTCTATTGATGACACAAAACATATTTTAGAATGGATCATCGGACCATGGGGTCATGGGGCTGCCATACAAACTCAACCCCCCATTTTGGTTCTTCTAAGAAACATTTTTTACACCAATTTCACAAAACCTTAAATTAATGTGTATTTATCAAAACCTTTTTTGTTTGGGAACCAATTTCAACCAAACCTCATGAAAATGTATTTCTATTGATGTCACAAAACATATGAAAAAATTAATGAAATCGGACTATGGGGTCATGGGGCTGCCATACAAACCCAATCCCCCGAATTTGGTTCTTCTGAGAAACACTTTTTGCTAGACCAATTTCACCAAACCTTTTATTAATGTGTCTTTATACAAACAACAGAAAATGTAAAAGTTTTCTAAGAGCATTTTTTTTAGCCCGAGGGGAGTGAAGGGTATCCAAATTTTGGCCGCGCCCGAAATTATCCTCGGTCTCGTTTTTGCTTGTATTCATTCAAATTTCTCCGAATATTCTGCAATTTGATTTAATTTAGACAAACACCAAAATCGAGCAAAAATAACCGTATTTAGCGAAAATTACAATTTTGAAAGACACTTAGATTGTATGCCCTTTTGCTATTTTTCTCCCCGATTTAAACATAATTTCTTATATTAAGATGTGATTTACTATGCACACATTACATGTAAGTATGTGAATTGATCAACCTTGACCTTGACTTACATATACATATCTATTAAATTAATTACATTACACAAATTGTATCGCCCGACCGTATATCTATATACAACTTTTAAATTACTTTAACGACAATATCGTGCAAACAATCGTCGTCAGCCAATACGTATAATAAGAATAACGAATGCATTAAATTGATGTCATTTAGAGGGTGTTGGATGATTCATTATTATTTAAATGAAGGTGCAGTCAGTCGACTCAAGTCATCATAATGGACTCAGAGCTAATAAGACAATTTTTCATTCTATTCAAATAATAATCAAGCGGTTTCAGCTATGAATATACGACGTTAGAAGCGAGAATGTTACGTAAGCAATTTGTGAATAAAATTTGACTGCGCAGATATGCAAAAAAGCAGGAGGTGGTTACGCCTTCTATGTAATTAAATTTATTATTAATGCACGTATGCGTATGCGGGATACGATACCTAAATGAAGAGCGAATTCAATTCAATGCGTTATTGCGCTAATGGATTTCGAAATCAAAGTTAGAAGAATATACGGTAGGCTTTCATGTAATTATCGTTATTGCGCGCATAATTGAATATGTTCAAGTACATTATGCCTTATGTGCAACTATTCACGGTATTGAGAGTGAATTAATTAGCCATAATAATGTGCGGATACATACATACTTTTGACATGAATATTGCAAAACTTCTGAAGGTAGAACTCGTCGGAGAGATCTTAAAGAGCGTATGGCACTATGGCAAATAATAAAATTACATAATTAAATTATTGATGTTACTAGTTTTGACTAAATCCTGTGATTTTGAGGTACTACATCCTAACTAGCATTTTTAGTAGCAAAAACGTTGAAATTCCAATATTGCCTTTGAAAGTGACAAATATGTACTTTCGATCGTTCCGTAAATATGACCTTTTTGTCACAAAATGTCATTAATACGAGGAATGAACAGTTTGGTGACCAGTAAGTTGCAACGTTATTGGAACGCTCCATTGTTGCCAGTGGCATTGTTTGTTAACACACGCAATTGGTACTTATTGATCCCGTCCTTGCACATATTCAGTTGTGGATATGTGTTGATCAAAGTCAACCATACTAATAGTAAACAATTAAATGCATTTACATATTAGACCAAAGTCAAAATCGACAATAACTTCGGAATAAATGCAAGATCGCCGTACTTTCGCTTATCTATTTTAGAGTATTACTATTCAATTTTCAGCAATATTTAAAAAAAAATATCTTGGGAAAAAACGATGATCGGCATTTTGAAAGTAGACGAAATTTGCAATCCTAACGAGTTGTGTAAGTCAAATATTGACGGAGATACAGGTTTTCAAAAATAGGGTATTTTCCACAAAAAAAAGCGAAACGACATTTACTTGAAATGCGCAATTTTTTGGTTTTCTCGGGGAAATACTCGTCCAATCGGCGTGGCAGAAACACTAAGGTAAATTTGGGTCGCTGATTCCGAATTTGAGGTCAAAAACAAAAAAAAAATTGGGGTTGCCCGACCCCAAAATGCTACACCTGTTTTCTCGGGGAAATGCTCGTCCAATCGGCGTGGCAGAAACACTAAGGTAAATTTGGGTCGCTGATTGCGAATTTGAGGGAAAAAGAAAAACAAAAATTTTTGGGGTTGCCCGACTCCAAAATGCTACCCCTGTTTTCTCGGGGAAATACTCGTCCAATCGGTGTGGCAGAAACACTAAGGTAAATTTGGGTCGCTAATTCCGAATTTGAGGTCAAAAACAAAAAAAAAATTTGGGGTTGCCCGCCCCCAAAATGCTACCCTTGTTTTCTCGGGGAAATACTCGTCCAATCGGCGTGGCAGAAACACTAAGGTAAACTTGGGTCGCTGATTCCGAATTTGAGGTCAAAAACAAAAAAATTTGGGGCTGCCCGACCCCAAAATGCTACCCCTGTTTTCTCGGGGAAATACTCGTCCAATCGGCGTGGCAGCACTAAGGTAAATTTGGGTCGCTGATTCCGAATTTGAGATCAAAAACAAAAAAAAAATGTTTGGGGTTGCCCGCCCCCAAAATGCTACCCCTGTTTTCTCGGGGAAATACTCGTCCAATCAGCGTGATAGAAACACACGTATACAGGTTTTCAAAAATAGGGTATTTTCCACAATAAAAAACGAAACGACATTTATTTGAAATGCGCAATTTTTTGGTGAAAAATACTCTATTTTTAAAAACCTGTAATTCCGTTAATACTGGATTGGAAATTGTGTCTACTTTCAAAATGCCGATGATCGTTTCTTTCCTAGATAATTTTTTTAAAGAATATTGTTGGAAATGTAAAAAAAGAGCAAAAATAAAGCCCTTTTTCGCCCGCAAAAAAGTTAGCACAGGGTCCTCAGGGTTGCAAATCTGGATTTATATAGCCAGTAATACTCTAAGAAAGAACCGGAAAGAACGGCGATCCTGCATTTATTCAGAGTTTAGGCCTTATTTTTTGGAAAATTTTACTGGCGTATATACAGGGTGTCCCGCAGCTGGTTAGCCATAGCCATAGACCTATGGTAGACTCTACAGGATGTTTCAGGAAAAATGTCACCAAAATCATTTCTCTAGCTTTTACCGTTACTGAGTAATCGCATTTTTTGTAATTCTTGTCAAAAAACACGACTTTTTTCGAAAAACTCCTATTTTCTAGCTTCCACTTTACCCAAATCAATGTTTTTGACATTCTTCTAAAAGTACACAGGATTTCCATATCGAACGATGCGAAGAGTTTCCTATCTTCCGAGATACGATGTTTTGAATTTTCCAGAAATTTCAACTTTTAATGCCAAAATTAAACCCGATTTTCGTAACGGTACATTGAAGTGGCAAATCTGCAAAGTTCACAAAAGTTGGCCCATTTCCTAAGCTTTCGAACAGTATATAAGAATAAAGCACAGGGTCATCCAGTTTTTGAATAATATGTGTAAAAGGGAAAAAAAACATAGTCCGTAAGTGTATATTTTTGTATAAATTTATTTTTATATGACTTCAATTAATACTATGATAGTTTAAATATTAAATTCTAAAATATATACACGGTGAATGATTTAACTATCTTTTTCCATATTATTCACAAACTGAATGACTTTGTGCTTTAATCTTATATGCCGTTCGAAAGCTTAGGAAATGGGCCAACTTTTGTGAACTTTGCAGATTTGCAACTTCAATGTACCGTTACGAAAATCGGGTTTATTTTTGGCATTAAAAGTTGAAATTGAAAATTCTGCAAAATTCAAAACATCGTTTAATTTTGTTATTAAAAGTTGAAATTGAAATTTCTGCAAATTTCAAAACATTGTATCTCGGAAGATAGGAAACTCTTCACATCGTTTGATGTCCTTTTATTGGAAATTTTATGTACTTTCCGAAGAATATGAAAAACATTGATTTGGGTAAACTGGAAGCTAGAAAATAGGAGTTTTTCGAAAAAGTCGTGTTTTTGACAAGAATCACAAAAAATGCTATTAAATCGTAACGGTAAAAGCTAGAGAAATAATTTTGGTGACATTTTTCCTAAAACATCCTGTTAAGTCTACCATAGGTCTATGGCTAACCAGCTACGAGACACCCTGTATAGATATACAATACACATTTGATAACGAAGTTTTTAGCTTGTTCATAGAGTCACAGAATATAATCTGAAAGGTAGGAGTTTTTACATATTTCATCATATTTGCCAGCTCTTTTGAACAAGAAAACTTTGTTCCAGCCAATTTCACTGAGGAAGTGGATATTCTATCTCGAAAAAAGTTAAGCCCTCTCATTTTTCTAATGCAATCTTAAAAGAATTGCCAAAATATAACCCAACTAAAGTCGGGTTTTTCTCCCACTTACGAATTTCATCACACTTAATTTTCAGCAAACAAAAAATATACTTAAGGCCGCAACCACACTGTGGGAGGTTTGGCAAACTGCGCGATCCAAAAGATCAACGTTGTGGACAACATACGCCTGGCAGAGACAGAAGCGATGGATGAATTCCCCCATCGTCTCTGTCTCTTCCAGAAGCGTGTGTTGTCCACAATTTAGATTTTTTGTACCGCACGTTTTGGCAAACCCCTGACATAAAACAATGGTAGTGATAGCACGACAACATTGAATACTATTTCATCAAGAGTCGGCAGCGCATAGGAAAGGGTTGCCGTCTGCGATGAAAATCAACGAAGCGAACTAAAAATATGATCATACCGTAAATATGCAATGCACACGTTCGATCAAGGTTTGTAATTAGTGTCCTTTTAAGCTTTCCGATCAATTTTTTTCTTAGCAAATTTAATCGTAGAATCTTCTGCTATTATAGATTCTGAAAAACGAGTAAAGTAGTGACAACTTGGATTATTCTCGTAGCTATGGCTTTGGAAAGATACACGGAAAACACGATAATTTTCCATTTAAGCTCGATTTATTCCGTTGAGGGTCCTTGAAACAGGAAACAAACACCGGATATGTAATGTTCTCGGCGTTCCTATTGATACCCCGAATGCCAACCTCCGGTCAAGGATTAAAGAGTATCCTTTTTTGTACTTTTTTGGACCTTTCCGATCAATTTTTTTAGCATAATGAATTTTAGATTCCACTGATTCAAAAACAACAAAAATTAGCCTAGCACCCTAGACAGACGACACCAGTTAAACATAATTAACTCCTGATTTAACTAATGCGTATGTCCTGGGCTCATTCACTTGATGATACTCGAACAACTTAATTTAAATATCATTATCAAAACATCATTAAAATTTAACATCATTAAAATTTAATGATGTTTACTCGTCGTGTATTCCGGTCTCAACTACTAAAAAAAATATTGGAATTCTGGAAGTAACAGCTGATTTGGGCTGTCACCTCATGAAGTTTTAACCAAAAAATGGCAGAATACGTCCTAAAAAAGTTAAAAATAATTATTAATAATTTATTTTAAGCATTTCAAATCGAACACAATTTGTTTCAGCTCACTATCCAGCGGACAATTTGGCGGTAGGATGACATTCCTAGTTTGTAACTTAAGGAGCCGATTTTTTGTGCAGCATCAACAAACAACACAATATACATACATACATACATACATATGTTTGTTTGAGATTAGCTTCGTACGTGTATTATTTTTAGCTGCAGAACAGTCCAGTCTCCAGTGCAACGTAAATTTTCTTCATGGATCCTACAGAATCAAATTAGAAGGGATTTAATCACTTCTACTTTTTTTTTGTTAAAACTGCTATTATATAACTCTAGTTCTAAGCTCGACAATTATTGTAATATTATTATAAGTGCCTGTAATAAATAGCGAAAAAAAGTTTGTGTGGTCTTTATTTATTAACTCAACACTAAAACTTGATTTATTTGATATCTATTGAAACTAAGAGTCCAAAATCCATACTTTTTTTTGTCGAAATTAATACTCAAAAGCACTTAAATATTATATTTAGTTGCGGATTCTGGCCGCACTGATCTAGCCTACGATCATGCTTGTAACAGATTATGGTCGAAATAGAATGGCAGCAGCATCGGCTCGATGCATTTTGAATGAATGGCAGGAAAGGCTATTTTGTACATGTACATGATGTCACCCATTCAAAATGCATTGTGCTGCTTTCTTCGGCAGCATTCAACACGTCTAATCTATTTGAAGCATTGGACACGTTGAAAGCTGCTGAAGAAAGCAGCACAATGCATTTTAAATGGGTAAACTCATCAAGAAAAAGAATAAGCTGCCACCCATTTAAAATGCATTGTTTCTGTTCTATTTCTAACATAACAGACTATTACTACTTTAGAGAGCAAAAAAGCAAAACGCTAACTGTATTTTATTATACCTCTTATAAAATTATAAATGCAATATAACAAGTTTTAGAATATAAAAAATACTACTTAGGTACTATAAATATAAATAATAGTTAAACCAACAACTCATACTAATAAAAACAATTGCATGAAAATCCGGACTCTAATTAGTAAAATATTTATACCCTTCGCTCATAGAGTGAAAGGGTATATGTATTAACTTTGTCATGAAGTTTGTAACACATTGAAGGAAGCATCTCCGACCATATAAAAAGTATACATATATGATCAGCATGACGAGATGAGTCGATTGAACGATGTCCGTCTGTCTGTCTGTCTGTCCGTCTGTTGCAGCGCGTTTTTCTCGGCAACTATAAAAGCTATGGAGCTGAAATTTTGCACACGTGCTTATTATTGTTGCAGGCTGTTTGTATGTTTGAATCACCGAAATTGGATCACTGGATCATGGGGCTGCCATACAAACCTAGCCCCCTAATTTAAGTTCTTCTAGGAAAAACTTTTTTATTTGCATACCAATTGCAAGCAAATTTCACACAAATGTGTTTCTCTTGATGACACAATACATATCTAAGAATGGCTCAAATCGGATAATGGGGTCATGGGGCTGCAGTTTTTTTTGCAGTTCAAATGTAATTACGTATTTTAGCCGTGTGTCACTAGACGACTTTAAACATGCTTGAATGCAAATCATTAACTCAAGTATGTTTAACTAAAATCGTCTGTCTAGGGTGTTACTCTATTTTTTTTTCTATTTGGAGGCCTGAATTGGGATATTTTGACTGGACTACACCAGTGCCGTATTTAGCAAGCGCGGGGCCCGTGGCATATGTACGGCGCGGGGCCTATTTGATATGGCTGATTTAGACCGCTTCAGCCAGCTATAGTCTTTGGATAAAAAAAATTACGGATTTTGGTCGCTCCAGTAATATTAATATCAATTTTGCTGCTCGACATATCACTAAAGCCATGTTTACGGCCGAACTCACAATGTTCAAACAATTTAAATTGTGACAATGGATTCGGATTATGTCCAAAATTAAAAGCATTCCTTGCCCAAGGCAATTTTTACATCTATTTTCGGTTTTTGGCGAACATTTTCTAAGGGGGTGCCATGATCAGCAGATCTCGCAGGAGGCACGAGCTGGGAAAAATTGGGAACCACTGTTCTAGCGGGAAAAAAATCAAAAAGCATTATTGACCGCTTATATACCGGAGCAAAGATAAAAAGTTTTAGATAAATTTAAATTATTTTTGGACGGCATATACGGGCTGCACTAACTAATCGAAACTAAATTTAGTCTCGCTCGCAACATATGGCGAGGTGCTTGCCAATGCATAATGCCTAGACAAGCGACTGTCTCTGAAATTTATGCAGGAAGAGCAAAGTCGTCTTGTTACTGAAATGATACCGTTTTCGATTTTTTTCGCTACAAAGTTTATATGAAATTCCTCGTTAGAAAAAAAATTGAGATTAACAAATTCCAATCATAATATTGCCCAAATAATCGAAAAGTCAGATAAACCATTTCTAAACATCTGCACATTCCACAACCAATTCGAATAAAAAGAAGAAGAAGAAAGTTAATACGCCAACTAGACTAGGACGGTATATACACCCTATGGAAAAGGTACTATCTCCAAAAATGCTTTAAGATAGTTTAAATTAAGAGCCGGTATATAAGCGCTCTTGTTATTAAAATGTGATTATGAACGCACCCATTACTTAACGAATAACTAGTTGTCAATCTAGTTGACGTTTGCCTTGGCTCTTCCGAGTTATACATTGTGCGGAATAAACGTGTCGAGAGAAACTCCAAGGTGTATTAATTCAACCCCTGAGAATATTCCCATCCCATCAATTATGAAAATGGGGGCAATATTATCGGTTTTGAAAATTGTTTCAAAAAATGTTTTTGATTGACGTGTGTTAGTTTGCATTTTTTGCATTTTTATTTTTTATTTTAATTAGTTAAACCGAACTTCTGTAGACAAACTGTACTTATTCGACCAAGAAGAATTGATGTTAGAAGTATCTTTTTGGACGACCTCTAACAATTTAAAATTTCACATTTTCCGAAAAGTAATAAAAAATGGAAAATTATTTCATTATATAAGTGTTTCCTATTAATATAGCCTCGATTGAATTGTCCTATTTCAGGTTTACTCAGATTCATAAAAACTGACAACCAAACATCTAGCTAAAAGATGCCCACATTAAAGATACTCACGTAGCACATATACCAGAAAGCCAAATTCACGTTAACATCTTATACATTAATTCGGTTTTACGGTTTTTAATAAAAAAAAAAATCGGAAATTTACACACTTCAATAAAAACCAACATTTTTGAGAAAACATTTTGAATCATTTTTAAGCAGGTATTTTTGCCGCTCTTTTCATAACATTTAAAGCGGTACGCCACTGTGCATGAGAGATAAATTTGTAATTTCTTAATTCTATGGATGTATGCAAGCACATTTCCTAGCATGAACTCCAAAAATCTTATTTCTCGCTAGAACGTGAATCTGAAACAATGTGGACGTAGGTTTACGGGAATGCTATCATGAATTAAGGGCAGAATTAAGATCGAGAGTGAAATTCTTCCCGCTGCGATTTTATCAATAAAAATGCGTACTTACTGTCGTCGAATGTGTCACAAACGGTGGGGAATTCCATAAGCTACAATCCGAGACCGGTTCCATAATTCTCCTCGGCCATTTTATGTATTATTTTTAGATTCCCCGGTCATTTGCCATTTCACGATGAAATAACTGGGGAATCGGAAAAAATACATAAAATGGCCGGGAAAAATTATGGAACTGTTTTCGGATTGCAGCGTATTGAATTCCCCAGCACTCTCCACATATTCCACGACAGTATGAATACATTTTCATTGAAAACATCGCAGCGGACAAAAATTTCACTCTCGATCTCAGTACTAGCCTTCTTTCTGAATTTTTATGCAATACAAACCTTGCTGTAATTTTGGAACACCCTAGCGTAAATTCTTCAACGATAAAGTGTTATAACAATTTCGAAGCATCTTGGTAATTTTTGTTTGAGAAAAACGCGGGGCCCCCCAAAGCGCGGGGCCCGTGGCATTTGCCACCTTCTGCCACGTGGTTAATCCGGCACTGGACTACACATGTAGTCGGTACTTCACGTTTGGTAAAGATTCAATTCAACTCAACTCCAAACCAATGAGTCACAGGTAAAGTAAATGTGACTAAGATTGATCTTGCAATTTTCGGGCATAACTTAACAGCGATCTAAGCTATGTACATGAAGGTGAGTGAGGATCATGAAAAGAAAACCAAAATGCTTACTCATCCCAAGGCCTTGGTTCATTAAACGGACTACATACATATTATATTGCCGGTGATTTATTGTTAACAATATTTCTAAGTGATTTGAATCAAAACTTGTCATATACCATCTGGTGTGATTAAATTGCGCCATTAAATGCTTTTGTCTATCGTTCATGTCAATTGTATCATCCCAAGTGAAAACTGCATATCATTTTCATGTAGTGAAATATAATAGGAACTAATGGTAAATTGCAATCTATCAAAATGATTTACTGCTTTGTATGCGAACACAACGAGGCACAGATGCCATTTATCGTTTTCAGTGGAAAGATAACGTAACATTACACATGTATGTACACTTATATTACATAACACGCTATATCAGATGTAATGCACCTACATATGGTCTGTGCTCGTATAACAAACTAATGTCTAAATTCTATTAAAACAATAAAGCCGGAAAACAGATAATTCATTGCGAGTACATATGCATTTGCACTCCTATCGTCCGACTTCATTGGCCGAGGAAATACGATTAGAAAAGTTGCAACCAATTGGTATGTCATACATTTCTATTTACTCAATATATAAAATATAGCCAGGGACGTGCGCGAGAAAAAGTTGCGGAAAGGATTTTTAATTTTTTTTTTTAATAGTAGCTTTGAAGTTATCATTGGGTGGAGTTAAAGCACACAACAATCCCATATGTTCCGCAAATACGTTGCCGTTCTAATCCCCTAACCGCCATTTTTTGGATCAGAAATATTCAACGGTTCGTTTCGTTCCTGAAGACATTTGACAGCTCATAACTGATACGTTGTTCATAGTACAGAACACGGCACAGTTTGCGGAACAGACAGAACTGTTTTGTGTTATAACCCCATCCATTGATACAAGAAGGTATCAATGGGTGGGGTTATAGCTCGGTTCTGTATTTAGTTTTTGAAATTATGCAGCATTTCCGTAACTATAGCCGCACCATAAAATAATCTCATCCTTGAAAATTTCAAGAGAGTACAGTTATTCCAGATTCTATGAACTTAAGTGAACTTCTAAAAAAAAAAAAAAATTCACAAAAAGTTTCCTTTTATTTCAAACCGTTATTCTTCTATAAGGGAAAAACTAAGTTTTTGTTATGTCATTAACTATAGCCGCACCTGGGATTAGTGTGGCAAAAACTAATTTAAAAAAGGAAATTGACGAAATTAATAACGGGAGAGATATTTTTTGAATCAAATTCCAATCAAATCAAAATTCCTGTATGCATTTTTTGTTTATTTGTCACTAAATAATGGTTTTTGGAGGTTTTCGCATATCAACCTCTTAGTATCAATACTTAGCCGCTGCTTTAACTCTTTGAAATCGTTTTTTCTTTCCTGAATTAAAGGTTTTCTGTCCAAATTGGATTGATGAGAGGCGCACTCCGTAACATTTGTATCATTGAAACCAACTCTAAGTACTACGACTGGTGAGAGTTGATACCGTTAAGTGTAGCATTTTCTGCATAAAATAAAATCAATTTATCGTCAGGACAATCCCACCAAATTTTTCTTGTGTTAAAAATGAGGAAATCGATTGTTTCATTGGAAGCTTATCCTGCCCATACTTTAAATAATCACTTGCCGGAATTTTATAGATATTAATACAAATTTTGTACAGAGTTCCTTAATAGAGTTGAGCGGGGTTGTTTGTCTATCAAAGATTTGATGTTACAACCTCTAGTAAGCAGTAAAAACTTCTCTGGAATATCCTGACCATATGTTGTTTCCGTTTAATTACAAATAACGGATTTTCCAGAAAGAGATTGCATCATCTCTCACCAATCGTAGCACTTACCAACCATCTCACTGCAACAAATGTTCCGTTGCCCTCTTCTTGATCCAAATTAGACAGGAAATCTTTAAGACAAAATAATTACGTAAAATTTATGTTAAACCCTACGATTCCACAGAAATTTCTATGTAAAAGAAACTGATATCGAAACTAAGGGGTAAATACGCACAAAAACTGGAAAAACCGTTTAAAGTGTTTAGTGACAACTAAAGAAAGTATGTAATCATCCCTCGGAGTCTATTTGATTCAAAAACGATGTTTCCTATTATTAATTTCCTCGATTTCCGCGCTTTTTAATCAGTTTTTGTCGTACTAATTCCAGGTGCGGCTTTAGTTATGATGACAGAGAGAAAACTTAGTTTTTCCCTTAAAAAAAAATAACGACTTGAAATAAAAGGAAACTTTTTATGAAATTACTTGTTTTTAAATATCACTTAAGTGTTTAGTATGAATGTGAAACAACTGCGCTCTCTTTAAATTTGCAAGTATCAGTCTGTTTTTATGGTGCGGCTATACAGGGTGGGCCAATTACAAGTTCGTTTTTAAAAATGCAATAAACTGAACAAAATTAAATTTTTTTCCGTGTCTTATGGCTTTATTAGAAAGTAAGTAGGTTAGGTTAGGTACAGGGGCCGCTAGGTGCAAGAGAACCCAGCGCACTTAGACCACATATTTGGGTCCGTTGTGATACCACCGAGAAAAAACCTGTCTAACAGTTATCAACGCGAGAAGCTTTGCCCCAAGCTTAAAACCAGCCCGTACTAACAATGTATTTATTGAGTAGTACTGGGCTTATATCCCGAAGATCGTCTGTATCGAAAAAGAACCTTGAGCCCAGATAACGCTTCCGTTTCTCCGCTAAGGCAGGACAGTCACAGAGGAAGTGATGTACACTTTCTTCCTCTTCCTCGTCATGCAACTCCTACAAAAGTCGTTATGAGGAATTTGGAGTCTCCTTGCGTGCTCCCCAATAGGACAGTGTCCAGTGATAACTCCGACCACACTCCGTATGTGTTTCCTGTCCAGGGACAGTAGTTGGGCGGAGCGAATGGCGTCCAGTTTTGGCCATATTAATCTCG
Source organism: Microchrysa polita (assembly GCA_949715475.1). NCBI lineage: Eukaryota > Metazoa > Arthropoda > Insecta > Diptera > Stratiomyidae > Microchrysa > Microchrysa polita. The sequence continues at coordinate 63,386,730 of OX454418.1, read as the reverse complement.
TTGTAGCACAAGTGTTACCGTTGATCCATCTAGCATTGGTCCTGCGTTTTGCAGCACCTTCAATAATCACAGCGCACGCGGAAATTGGCGCTTTAATGCCATCTCGGTCAACTCGATCAACTGCTTCGCTTTCAGTTGCCGCATCGCGGGCTAAGCTGTCCGCGTAGCAGTTCCCTGTAAACCCTCGATGGCCTGGTATCCAACATATGGTTATATTGAAAAAGCAGCCTAACTCTCTGAGTAGTGCCCGACATTTTTCAACAGTTCTAGATGTCGTCAGTACAGATTCTAGCGATCGAATTGCAGCTTGGCTGTCGGTGTACAGAACAATATCTCTTTTAGAGATGACGTGACTACCTAACCAAACTAAGGCTTCATATATAGCTGAGACCTCCGCTTGGAGAATGGTACAGACATTAGGAAAACGGAGCGACAACCGAATGCCCAACTCCTCCGAGTAGATTCCAATACCGACTCCTGTTTCTGTCTTGGATCCATCAGTGTAGATAGCACACGACCCACTGTCCGGGGCCATGGTATCATCCCAAGCTTCCCTCGACGGAATTAAGCTATAATGGTTCCTACCAAAAGAGTACCTAGGAACCGTGTAGTCAGTCGCTGTTGGCAGGATAAAGTTGCGAAGTATCGCTGAGTGTCCATAGTCCAACATGCGCCACAAGCCCGTTTCACGAGGGCGCAGAGCCGTAAAAGCAGCCATTCGCTGACCGAAGATGTCAAGCGGGATTAGACCCAATAACATATCCAATCCGGCTGAAGGGGTGGTACGAAAGGCACCAGTTATAATCAGAGATGCCAGCCTTTGTACTTTTACAAGCAGATTGTAATTAGTAATTCTACTTAGTGCCGCCCACCATACACTAACTCCGTAGAGTAGTATGGGCCGCACAATAGTGGTATACATCCAATATACAACTTTTGGCTGTAAGCCCCAAGTTTTACCAACAGCCCTCTTGCATAAATACAGGGCCGTGGTGGCCTTCTTCACCCTTTCTTCAATGTTGGGTTTCCATTTTAGTTCTTTGTCCAAGATAAGGCCAAGAAATTTGGCCCTATCAGAAAACACAAGTTGACAATCCCCTATCCTAGGGGGGATAATAGTTGGAATCGTGCGCTTTCTCGTAAAGAGAACCAATTCCGTTTTGCCTGGATTAACTCCAACACCGCTGAGATCAGCCCAACCAGTTAGAATAGTTAGGGCCTGCTCCAGAAGCCCGCTAAGGGCATCCGGAAACTTACCTCTAACAGCGATCGCAACGTCATCAGCATAAGCAATGACTTTGCAGCCAGTTCTCTCTAAGTTCAAAAGCAATTGATTGATCGCCATATTCCAAAGTAAGGGAGAGAGAATACCTCCTTGCGGGGTACCCCTGCATACGTACCTACATACGGACGAAGTTCCCAAAGCACTGTGAATGCGTCTGGAAGTGAGCATCGTATTGATGAGGGTACAAATTGAACCTTCGACGTTCAATTTCGTGAGGGCATCAGTAAGGCCCAACCGTTCTACCCCCAACAGTAGAGGAGGTGAGTCTTGCCATACAGTCGCTTCAAAATAATAAAGCGCCCGGCGCTGACGAGATCCCAGCAGAACTGCTGAAGCATGGTGGAACGTGCCTGACCAACGCTATACATGTGCTACTGCTGAAAATATGGAACGACGAGGAAATCCCCGAAGATTGGCGCAAAAGCATAATCTGCCCAATCCACAAAAAGGGTGACAAGCTGAAGTGTGAGAATTACAGGGGCATATCATTAGTTTGGACGGCCTATAAGATATTATCTAAAATTCTTGAAAAGAGAATTAATCCGTACGCAGAACGAATCATTGGCGAGTATCAAGGCGGCTTCAGACCTGGTCGATCAACGACCGATCAGCTTTTCACAGTGAAGCTACTACTCCAAAAGTGCTGGGAATATAACATCGACGTATACCAAATCTTTGTCGACTTCAAGCAGGCATACGACAGTATCGATCGAAGTGTACTGTACAACATTATGCTGAATTTTGGTATACCGGCAAAGTTAGTGCGACTCACAAGGATGACGATGACTAATACCGTCTCGCAGGTCAGAGTGCAGAATCGACTCACTGACCTATTTGAAACTCGTACTGGACTCAAGCAGGGCGACGGGCTGGCGCCGACGCTCTTCAACCTTGCTTTGGAGTATGTAATTCGAGCCATGAATATGGACAGCAGCGGAACGCTACTCATCAAGTCGAATCAATTAGTAGCGTACGCCGACGATATCAACATCATGTCTCGAAGGTTGGGTGATGCAGAAAGCCTTCTGCATAACCTCAATAACGCCGCAAAGGAAGTTGGACTACATATCAACGAAAGCAAAACAAAGGCCATGATGCAATCGAAAACAAGGACGCCAGCAAATTCAAGCATCACAGTGGGGGACCTTAATATCGAGTATGTAGACAACTTCAACTATCTGGGTTGTAACTTATCAAAGGACGCCAACGAAACCGACGAAATTAAGCGACGGATACAACTAGCCAATAAGACATATTTCTCGGTCCTCCCTATAATTAATTCGAAACTTGCGCACAGGAACACGAAGCTCCGCGTGTACAAAACGATCATCCGACCCGTGCAATGTTATGGCTGCGAAACATGGACCCTCACCCAAGCCTCCGAAATTTTGCTAGACCGATTCGAACGAAAGGTCCTTCGGCGAATTTTCGGGGCCGTTCGCGAGCGAGACCAATGGCGTATCCGGTACAACCATGAGTTGTATCAATTGTACGATGAGCTGGAAGTATCGAAAATCGGGAAGCTTCAACGTTTGCAATGGGCGGGGCATGTACAACGGATGGACGATAATCGCATGCCAAAGAAAGTGATGAACGCACAACGAATTGACGGAGCGAGGTTGCGTGGACGACCGAGAGCTCGCTGGGAGAACTCTGTAGGTGAAGACGCCCAACAGCTGCTGGGCTTCCGAAACTGGAGGACGAGGTCACGTAACCGCGACAATTGGAGGTCAACGATTCAGGCGGCCAAGGCCCGACGTCGGGCTATCGTGCCACATTGATGATGATGATCAGTAAGTAAGCTCCCATTAATGATGGCACACAACTTCATTCAAGTGACTGCCCCGGCTGGCGTCGCAGTAGCGCATTCTGTCAAACCAATTTTTCAAGTTGATGGTTTCAGGCTGTGGCTCACGGATTGCTTGGATGACATTGGCCTTAAGTGTTTCTGGATTGTCGGCATAACATCGGTCCTTCACGGTTCCCCACAAAAAAAGTCCAAAGGGGTCAAATCCCAGCTCCGAGGCGGCCAATGGACATCGCCAAGACGGCTGATAACACGATTTGGAAATTTGGTGCGTAAAAGATCGATTGTGGCATGGGCTGAGTGGCATGGCGCGCCATCCTGCATGAATCAGAGGTCATCCAAATCCATGTCTTCAATTTCAGTAAAAAAAAAGTCAGATAACATGGCTCGGTAACGCGCACCGTTGACCGAAACGTTGTTACCAGCCACATTTTGGAAAAAAATGGTCCAATGATGCCACCGTTCCCCAATCCGCACCAAACAGTCACTTTCTGTGGATACATTGGCTTCTCGACAACAACGTGTGGGTTTTCCGAGCCCCAGATGCGGCAATTTTGTTTAACGTAGCCGCCGAGATGAAAATGAGCCTCATCAGAAAAGATAGTTTTTCGCCCGAAATCGTTGTCCAATTCAAGCTGCTCTAAGGCCCAAACTGCGAAGCGATAACGATGTGGATGGTCGTGCGACTTTAATTGCTGAGTCAATTGGACCTTGTCAAGGAGAATAATCCGAGCTCTTTGTGCAGAATTCTTCTTAGGCTAGTGCGTGAAATGTTTAACTGTTGAGATCGGTGGCGTGTTGATGTTCTCTGGGCTACAGCAGCCACATTTTCATCTGTGCGCACCGACGACGGAGACCGTGAGTGTTCTCCACTAGCATGCCAGTCTCACAAACTTTTTGCATAAACTTGCGTACGTGACGCTCGGTGGGTGCTTCACTTCGGCCAAAACCTCTTTTCAATAAACGCACTGTTTGGGCTAGACAGCACTCACTTTGCAAATAAGTTTTCAATATTTCCCGACGTTGTTCAAGCGTAAAGCGACTCATTTCGTTCCGCGGAGGTATGATACTGACTTTCTATCTAGATTTCGAGCGAAAAACTAACCTATGATTTAAAAACAAACTTGTAATTGGCCCACCCGTTAGTTATGACAAGCAGTGTACCTAGTAAAAAAATCGATGAAACGATGTTCAGAATCTTCAGCCCCCTTCCCATTTCAAGTATTTAATTCAATGTAATAGAGAGTTTATGCATTTCGTTGAAAATATAACGACATAGATAGTTTGACATTCTATACAAAAATTTGCTTGCCTTACGTATACGAACCAATATGTGCCAATATATGTATCACAATTTTGCATGTCCCAAGTAGGCATGGGTGTTAAATAACGACAAATAATTTCGCCAATTTCGACTGTTTACTGAACGTCGAATATACGAAAATACACCCATGCCTACTTAGGACATGCAAAATTGTGATATATTGGTTCGTACATAAGGCAAGCGAATTTTTCTATGGAATGTCAAACTAAGTCGTTATATTTCCAACGACATGCTAAAACTCTCTAATAAATTTATTCATTTCAAATAGCTATGACAATAGTGTGGAAAGCGGATTGCTATGTTGTGGTAAAAATCTGCACTAAAAGCCGAACATTATTCTTCTATTCTTTCCTTTTTATTTAACGAACCAAATACATAAGTATAGTACGTAGCGCCATTTTTTAAGCCAGAGTTACCTTTATAGAAATTTGTAGGAAACCTTGTTAAAAAATACCGCTACCTGGCACCGTTAGGAAATTTCCAGAAAAAAAAACTGTTTATGAGAATGTTTGACCCTCTGTAGCCTCGCTAGCGACAGTCGTACAGACGGAAATTTTTGTGCTCTTGTTAAGGACCTCAAAACGAAAACTCAATAAAAAATCCAGTTTACTCTAAAGATGCTGAAGTGAAATGCCAAAATTCCTGGGATTATATTAATATGTTTGGTCCTAGAAGAGCTAGCACAAGAACAACACATTTCAGCGAAGTTAACCCATTAGTGCATGAAGATCCCTGACATTATTTTTTTCACTTTTGTCAATTAGTATGGATTAAAGTAACGACAATTAAGTACTTTTTGAAAGATTTTATCGAAAAAATAATAAATGATAATGGGTTTACAAGCCGTTCCCTCAAAGGGACACTATGAAGAAATGAAAAAAAATCGATACTACCAATTCACATTCTAGCCGATCGCATTACTTGCTTTATGTCATTTAACTCCTGAAAATGTACAAGCCACCGAAAGTTGTTTAATCGGATGGAGATGCAATATAACGGCATTGCACCTCCATCCGATTGTAGCTCGAAAAAAGTGTTGGTTACTCTTGCAGACAGTCAATTACTGGGTTATGTCGTATCCTTTTTCTGTTTTCTTCATCTATAACATGCAGACAGGCCCCAATGGTGGTCTCTGACTAAACGGTTATTTACTAATTAGGAAAGCAGTCGCTAGATCATTAAGACTATACATGCTAGTCACATTCAGCAGTTCAAAGTCAACTTTCAAGATTTCTGTTTCATTGTCATTAATAGGGGAAAAGCAGAAATATCGATTTCTTTAAGGAAACGATCCACCGCTTTTACTTCCTCCAAAATTTCGGCAACTGTATGAACTGTACTATCAACATTTGAATCGCGTCCCTTATACGTACATTGCAATACTAGTTCGTTTTATTGCTACATCCCATGTAGTTTTGGATAACGAACTCCATCTAAAAAAATTACACTTAACCAGATATGTTTCACGCGGGCCACTAACCTGCACGGGATAGTCTAGGGCAGACATGTCAAACTCGCGGCCCGCGGGCCACATGCGGCCCGCCTCGCAGTTTTGTGCGGCCCGCGGCCAGGTCGAAGAAACTGAATGTGTATCAGCAAATATGCGTAAATATTAAAAAATGTGAGATGTTGCACTCAAGTCTAAAAAATTTACTAAAACTCGTCAAGAAGTCATTCCTTCTATGTTCTATAACCCTATTACAATTTGCTGACAGTTATTTGAGATATATTTTTCTAAGGCGACTTTTTTTTAGCTGGAAAATATTAAAGTTCCTTTGTGAAATTTTTTTGTCCCGAAATTTGGTTCAGAAAATAGTTGTTGGCTTTGCCGAAGCTTATAGTTATTTGTTACGGTTGAATTAAATTTCGTGTTTGCATCTTTTAAGTAATGGAACAAGAACATCTTGGAACATCTTGGCAAAATTTCAATGAGGAAATCACCTGGATATGGAATTTCGTAAAGTAGCTTCAGTCCATTTCCCATTTTTTGTTCCCTTTTAGCTTTACTGGTGCATGCGTTTGTTCACACCACATCAGAAACAAATGTTTATCTATTTTTTCCACCTTTCTATCCGAACTTCATTTGAGTCAGCTTAACAATTTTCACAGGCAAGGTAGTTTTGGACTACCAGAATGTTGGATGACCGGGGCTACAATGTTCTGATCATCTGTCCAAAATTTGGCGGAAATTATGTTTACTTATCGATCAACTAAATTTTGATGGTTTGATCTTTTAGCTGTCTAAATTTGTTTGCTTAACATTTTCAAATGATAGCATTTCTAAAGGATATAATGCCGAGGTTATTAGTGACTCTGATTTATTGTCATGTTTTAATATAAGTATTCTATGATTAAAATTCGAAAAAAAATATATTGTGGGTTTTTAAATGTTTATCCTGCGGCCCGCTTAAGCCTGAAGACAGCTATATTTGGCCCGGCCCATGTTTTGAGTTTGACACCCCTGGTCTAGGGGCATCAAATGTATATGGCTAATGAATACGGGAAAATACGGGAATTCTGTTTTTCCATGTTGGCGTACGTGTAAAAAATAACAACTCAAACCAAATGTGAGAATGTTCTCATGGTGGCTTTATATTTTGCAAATAAATAATCGTCTTTTGTGATGAAATCCATCAAATCTAAAAATAAGCCATCGAGAGCGAGATAAAGATACAAAGCAACTTTTAGCTGCCAGTTGTTTGGCAGAACAGCTTGTCTTTACCGGAAACCGCGATCGTTTTTTTTTTGTTACCCAAACCTACACGGAACTGAAATGTGATCAATAAAACTAAATTACATAAAATCGATGACACCATTACACCTTTTCTTTGATTAGAATAATAGCCTATACACAATTCAATAATTTATTTACTAAAAACAGTAAACTAGCACTTTAAAATCATACTATTATTTACTTCTGTTCAAATTACACTTCCAGTGCATATCTGACCATCTGCATGTAATCCCAAATAAAAATAAATGTAGAAATATTGTTGTTAAAGTAGAATCGTTTCGTTTCTTTTCCTCGAGTTACATAATTTCATTGAAAATGCACCCCTACGTAAGAACGCTACTGTATGTACATATATATTAAAACACAATTGCATATTATATTGCACTATTATAGTGATAGTCGATAAATTCGCACTTAGTGTTAATGCACATTGCATACGGAAAAGCTATACGTAGTTACTTTTGTATGTTGGGTGGAAATTCTGCATGCTTGTCATGTGGGGGTAGGCGTATGGAAATTTGCATTTTAATTAAAATGTTCAGTCTAGCCATTCAATCAACTCCAAACTGACCAGACTAATTCCGATCAAATCGGAAATTCTTCTTCACCTACATATAGCCGTAAGGACAAAGAGACAGACCTAAACCCAGAAGTGTTCCGGATTTCAAAATCTGTTCTGGCTTGAATATAGTGGTATGCACTAAACTGAACTATACTATGCGATGAATATTAACGTACATTGTGAGATTGCTATTCAATACACGCTCAACTTGCCAATTATAGTACGGTCCTGGGTGGTGCACTTCTAAAAAAAATAACAGGCGCGACAATCCAACATTGGACTAAGGCCGCAGGATGTGTTACTGAGATCCTGTTTCAGCATCACGTATCCCCATAAATGGGTACTCGTTTAACATCTGAGTGAGATCATAGTCCGTCACAAGCTCGTGAGTTCGAAAAACACCATGATCCACGGTGAGATTCGAACTCATGACCCTGTGCACCGAAGGTGCGCACACAATAACCGCTAGACCAGCCAGACTACTGCACTTCTAACTACGAGTAAAATTGACAGGGTGTCAGGAAATTGCCGCATAAACGCACCGGAAAAAAATTACTCATGTGATTTTCAGTAAAAAAGGGATATACACCCAATTCTTAACCCTTCGACTTTCAGTCTTTTGAAGATTTTTGAAAAATTCATTTCCTTACACGACTTGAACCTCCATATTTCCAAAACTAGACTAACAACAATAATGAAATAAAATGATTATCACAACCAACAATTTTACAAAAAATAAAAGTAACCACACTAAAATCTGATAGATAGTTTGGTTTTTATAGAGCTTAAAAGTCAAATTTTTTAGATTTGACTCAACCAGGGGCGGCACATAAGGGCCCGCAGGGCCCGCGTGGCGGGGGGCCAAAAGCCGCATGAAAGATTTTTCGAACCATAAAAACAGCACGACTGCGAAAAACAACACTCCGACGTAGACATTTTTTGTAGACCAGAAGAGATATACACTTTTCGAAGTCAAAACAAATGTTATATTTATTGTTCGTCTTTCACCAGGTTTCTTAGATAAAAAATTTAATATTGTTCCAAAATCTTTGAAAGTTCACGAGACAATCCGGATCCTCAAATCGCATGACTGCGCTATTTGCTGTAATTGTAGCCGCGGTTTGTTATCCGACCCACCCTTTGCACCCAAGTACCATATGGGGAAAAAGATTCAATATGCACCTCTGCAAATAAACTATCTTAAAAAATGTTTCGTGATAGTACCTTTTCTAAATTTTTGGACCAAATTCCAATCCACTTTGTCATGAACTGTAAAACACGAACAAAATAGTTTGAGAGTGGTCCTTAAGTTAGTTCGAACTAGCTAGTACGGCCTGTAATATGTCGTTGAAGACTAAAATATTTTATCTTGCTTGCGGTATGTACACGGTCATTAGGGCTGTGGTGCAGAGGCCACATTCGGTTTGAAAGGAGTCTTGCCAAGATTGATGGATTGAATTTAATATTAAGTACAAACGTTCTCAAAATTGAAGGATTTAGATTAGAGCACACTTAGGGGCGATTCAGACTATCGACAGGATTTACTAAATCCTAGATTTAGTTGACAATTGTACCATATTGTACTGCAATTTGAATAATGCAAGCCGCGATGGCCAACATCAACAACTTATTATACAGTCAACAAATTGGATGGGAAGCCCAAATGAAACTATTCGATTCCATGATAGAAGCAGTTGCGTTGTATGGTGCTGAAGTATGGGGAGTGGACGGATTTCAGAAGATTGAAAAGGTTCAACAAAATTTCATAAAGAGGTTGCTTTATTTACCAAGAAACACATCAGAGCATATAGTAAGAAAGGAAAGCGGGCGGGTACATCTGAAAGTCAAAATCATGAGGAAAACACTGAGATGGTTTAGTAGAGTATCTAAACTACCAGACGAACGATATCCTAAATTATGTCTGAACCAGCAACAGAAGGATGTAGAGAGAGGGATCATCGCCAACTGGCTTGGCAAATTGAAAGGTGAACTTGTGAACGAACTTCGGGACTATCCGCACCTCATGGAGAATTACGCAGAGCAACGAAATATTGACGAAATAATAATGATATTAAGCGCGAAATCACTAGCGAGTGACTATAGTAGAGCCACAGCCAGCACCTCAACATATTGGTACCAGTTTGCAAGGGAAGAAGTAGCGAAATCAGCGTGGTATCTTCTTCAAAACATTCCTGCTCACCAGAAAAGTTGTATAGCACAAATTCGGATGTGCAACAAGTATAATCAACGAATTAGCATTGCTGGGAATACTTATAAGTTTAACATGAACAACACATGTACACTGTGCAATCACCAACAACGAGACACCATCGAACATCTGCTGATTCAATGCCCAATAAATAGCCAATTAAGGAGGCACTATCTACCTAACTTGAGCACACTAGCTACTCTTATTGAAGTTCTTAACAGTAGAAACAATAAAGAAATAAGGAAATTGTACTTATTCACATTAGAATCAGTCAAATTAAGAAGCTTTTGTTTAACCCTAGAGTGGGCGCGTCTTTCCGAGAAACGTCAGTGGGCGCGTGGGGAGCATTTTGCCGCTCCTTTTCAGTGACCATTTTAAGTAGCAATAAGGCAACTGAATTAATTTATTTTCTTTAGATTTAAGTAAAACACAAATAAGCAATGACAAATTAACATATTTATTGGAATCTATTTTGAGAACTTCGGTCTATAAAAGGTTTTCGAAAACGCAACGCATTTTAATAGACTTTTAATATATTCTACATTATCGTTTGTAATACTCATAAAAAAGGAAATTAACAGCGTTATTATAGTTAGTACAATAAATGCACCATAAAACATACCCAAAATTCCAACTTTGCAAAAAATATGTTTTTTTTATATGAAATATTTTTACTTACGTGAGAAGGCGCGCGATGAGCAAATTGCCGCCTGATGGTAACAACCTCCTTCTCCAGCCCCACTCCGCCCACTGACGACGTACAGCCTTTCGGCACGAGTTCTGGATGAAAATAGGGGCAGCTACTGAAAAGCGCAAACTTAACGAACAATTATTTTACGAATTATTAAGGTTTTTTTGGTGAGGGCGGCAAAATGCTCATAGCGCGCCCACTCTAGGGTTAAATGAATAGAAAATTTTTTTTGTTTTTCTTTTTTATTAATTAATTAATTTATTAATTTTTGATTACGTACTATTTATTAACTTACATTTTCACATATGTTTACGAATTAATTTGATTTTTATAAAATTTTGATGAATTACTTTTGAATTATTATAAAATACAATATAAACACAACATACAATTTATACCAGAACCCCTGTAATAAGGCAATGCCTTCAACAGTATATGAAAATAAATAAATAAATAAATAAGTACATTCTACGATGCATTTTGTTAATGACACACGATTTAATCTAGTAGGCGGGTGTTTAATTTGGTGGTTTTAGTAAATCCTGTCCATAATGTGAATCGCCTCTTAAATTTAAAGCTGAAACAAGGAAAACAGTTAAATTAATAACGTGTCGCTTTTTTCAATTGTCTAGCAAGTTACAAACTTAGCCTGCCCACAAACGAAGCGTCTGAATCCATTTTTTTGGAATCTTCGTTCTGGCAAATTCATACAATTTCGTTGATTTTGACAGAATGAAAACAAAAAAAATGTATTCGGATTGAACGTATAAATGCTGTGCTGCCTGAGCGTTTTTATTAAAAAAAGCGATTGATGAAATCATTAATTTAACAAATGTTACAACAAGAGCGCTATTCTCAATATAAGAATGCATCAAAGAGTCCAAATAGCTATTAGCAAAGTTATTTTAAGTACGACGTTCTTAATTTTAGTAGAAACACTGTAACATCAAAATCATGTTTCAAAAGAGTTGCCTAAAGGTCGATCCACACTTTTTGGTCATCAGTCACAGCTACAGTCCTAAAAAAAACGTAAAAAGTCATATAAATTGATAGATTGTCAGTCAATCAATTAACTGACAATCTGTAACTTGTACGGAAAATGACTGTGACTGATGACTGAAAAGTATGGATCGACACTGTTTTTTTCGAGTGAAGTTGTTCCGCCACTGCCAAAAACAAATATTTTTATCATCTCAATTTTCTCAAATGACTGTGGAACCTCGAGGGTTAAGAATAGGGGTATGTCCCGTACACCTTTTTTGCTGGAAATCACATGAGGAATAATTTTCGTGGGCGTTTATTTACGAGAAAAATACTTTAGAGCGACATGACATATTAGGTACGTTTTTCACTATAAGATACAGGACAAAATAGTACAAGTTCCATACAAAATTGACAGTTGTGTCCTACGAGGCCGGTTGAAATATAACCTGGAATTTTTTGTACAGTTTTTTCTAGGCCGTCTCCTTTACACTGTATGCAATTCTACCACATCTAAACAGGCTTTCGGTTGCCTTTTTCGTAAAAGTCTCGCGGCTTTTTACGTAAACATTCGTGCACAACTTTTGTTTTTTGCTTTTGGAACGTCGTACGCCGAGTGCCTCTTAAAAATGGACCAAACAAATAACAATCAATAAACGACAAGTCTGGACTATATGGAGGATGTTCCAGTGTTTACCCCCAGTGCCAGATTTCCCTAACCTATAGTTAGGTGTTCCCACCCTCACCTCAAATTGTAATGTGACTCCGCCTTCAAAATTTGGGACTTATGCTTCACACTAAGTTTTCTAGAAGCATTTAATCTGATTGGCTTATTGGGACCGGGTAGTTCGGTTATATTGGAAGTATATTGATATCCCTATTGATCGCTCGTCTGGTCTTTTTAATGGATTTGATGGGATCCAATCATGCTTCTGTCCTACTTAAAAGATTTCAGACAAAGGCTGAAACAGCATTTGACAGACCCAATCGATCATTGCCATAGCATAAAGTAAGTAATTGGAATAGAGATGGAACTCCATATACCATTACAATCTACTTAAACACATTTTACCTTTGAGTGTGTGCTGTAAGTAACGTGTACACAGGAAGATATATTCATATCTCTACACGTTACTTACAGCACACAATCATCATCAATGTGGCACGCTAGCCCGACGTCGGGCCTTGGCCGCCTGAATCGTTGACCTCCAATTGTCGCGGTTACATGACCTTGTCCTCCAGTTTCGGAAGCCCAGCAGCTGGTGGGCGTCTTCACCTACGGAGTTCTCCCAGCGAGCTCTTGGTCGTCCACGCAACCTCGCTCCGTCAATTCGTTGTGCGTTCATCACTTTCTTTGGCATGCGATTATCGTCCATCCGTTGTACATGCCCCGCCCATTGCAAACGTTGAAGCTTCACGATTTTCGATACTTCCAGCTCATCGTACAATTGATACAACTCATGGTTGTACCGGATACGCCATTGGTCTCGCTCGCGAACGGCCCCGAAAATTCGCCGAAGGACCTTTCGTTCGAATCGGTCTAGCAAAATTTCGGAGGGGTGAGGGTCCATGTTTCGCAGCCATAACATAGCACGGGTTGGATGATCGTTTTGTACACGCGGAGCTTCGTGTTCCTGTGCGCAAGTTTCGAATTAATTATAGGGAGGACCGAGAAATATGTCTTATTGGCTAGTTGTATCCGTCGCTTAATTTCGTCGGTTTCGTTGGCGTCCTTTGATAAGTTACAACCCAGATAGTTGAAGTTGTCTAAATACTCGATATTAAGGTCCCCCACTGTGATGCTTGGATTTGCTGGCGTCCTTGTTTTCGATTGCATCATGGCCTTTGTTTTGCTTTCGTTGATATGTAGTCCAACTTCCTTTGCGGCGTTATTGAGGTTATGCAGAAGGCTTTCTGCAGCACCCAACCTTCGAGACATGATGTTGATATCGTCGGCGTACGCTACTAATTGAGTCGACTTGATGAGTAGCGTTCCGCTGCTGTCCATATTCATGGCTCGAATTACATACTCCAAAGCAAGGTTGAAGAGCGTCGGCGCCAGCCCGTCGCCCTGCTTGAGTCCAGTACGAGTTTCAAATAGGTCAGTGAGTCGATTCTGCACTCTGACCTGCGAGACGGTATTAGTCTTCGTCATCCTTGTGAGTCGCACTAACTTTGCCGGTATACCAAAATTCAGCATAATGTTGTACAGTACACTTCGATCGATACTGTCGTATGCCTGCTTGAAGTCGACAATGATTTGGTATACGTCGATGTTATATTCCCAGCACTTTTGGAGTAGTAGCTTCACTGTGAAAAGCTGATCGGTCGTTGAGCGACCAGGTCTGAAGCCGCCTTGATACTCGCCAATGATTCGTTCTGCGTACGGATTAATTCTCTTTTCAAGAATTTTAGATAATATCTTATAGGCCGTACAAACTAATGGTATGCCCCTGTAATTCTCACACTTCAGCTTGTCACCCTTTTTGTGGATTGGGCAGATTATGCTTTTGCGCCAATCTTCGGGGATTTCCTCGTCGTTCCATATTTTCAGCAGTAGCACATGTATAGCGTTGGTCAGGCACGTTCCACCATGCTTCAGCAGTTCTGCTGGGATCTCGTCAGCGCCGGGCGCTTTATTATTTTGAAGCGACTGTATGGCAAGACTCACCTCCTCTACTGTTGGGGGTAGAACGGGAGGGCCTGGTTCGGCTAACTGCTCAAGAGCTGGCTCCGCGGGGGATGTTGATGGTGCATTGAGCTCTTCAAAATGCGAGGCCCATCGTTTGTTGACGCTTTCGATGTCGCTGATAATGTTACCATCCTTGTCCTTACATAGGCTTGTCCTGGGTTGATACCCGTTCTTAACATTATTTATAAGTTTGTACGCCTGTCTAATGTTCTTACTGGCTAATCTTTGGTTTATTTGCTGTAACTGCTCGTCAAAATGTTTGCGTTTCTTACGTCTAATTAACCTATTAGATACTCGCCGAAGTTCGTTGTATTTTTCTTTCTTGGCTCGGGATGCACGTTGTGTGTATTGGCGATAGGCTTCATTTTTCGCCTCAATCGAGGCCCTACATTCGTCGTCGAACCAGTCTGCTCGTCTGCGCCGGCCTTTATAGCCCACGACCTCTTCTGCGACCCCCTTGATGCTGTCTTTGAGCTCCTCCCAGAACTCATGGATGCCTAAATTGTTGATGTCATCAAGCATGAGCGACAGTTTTTCCTCTAGTGCTGTAGTATACGCAGCCGCCGTGGCATCATCAATCAAATTGTCAACCTCGAAGATCTTGGCAGGGTTGATTCTCGTTAGGTGCACCGAAGAGATTCTGCACCTGTAGGTCGTCTTCACCAAATAGTGATCGGTGTCGCAGTTGGCTCCTCGATAGGATCGAACATCTAGGACATTAGAAGCCCATCTCTTGCTGATCAGTACGTGGTCGATCTGGTTCACGGTGTATTCATCTGGAGACTTCCAGGTCTGCTTGTGGATTCGTCGATGAGGGAAGCATGTAGAGCTTATTACCAGGTTTCTGCCGCTCGCAAAGTCGATAAGTCGCTGACCGTTGTTGTTGTTTTCGTCGTGGAGGCTATGACCTCCAGTAGTTCCCCTATGCCAGCTTTCATTTCCAACTTTGGCGTTAAAGTCTCCTAGCAGCAGCTTGACGTCGTTTGATGGAAGTGAGTCGAAGAGTGTTTCTAGGTCGTTGTAGAACTCGTCCTTAATCGCGTCTTCTTTTACTTCTGTAGGGGCATGCGCATTAATGAGCCAGAGATTAGCGAAGCGGGTCTTAATGCGGATCGCACATAGCCGCTCGTTGATGGGTTTGAAGCCGATGACGTGGTCCTTGAGCTGCTTATTCACGATGAAAGCTACTCCAAACTCGTTGTTGCCCTCCCCTTTAAAATAAAATAACAGGCGCGACAATCCAGCATTGGACTAAGGCCGCAGGATGTGTTAGTGACATCCTATTTCCAAGATCTTATCTGCTTTTTGTTGAGGTAATGAGATCAGCATCACGCTCAGCAGTGTTATTTATCCCCATAAATGGGTACTCGTTTAACATCTGAGTGAGATCATAGTCCGTCACAAGCTCGTGAGTTCGAAAAACACCCTGATCCACGGTGAGATTCGAACTCATGACCCTGTGCACCGAAGGTGCGCGCACTAACCGCTACACCAGCCAGACTCCTCTTTACCGCTCGTAAAAATAGTGTGCGAATTGAGGTCGTTACAGCACACACTCAAAGGTAAAATGTGTTTCAGTAGATTTTAATGTTATATGGAGTTCCATCTCTATTCCAATTACTTACTTTATTGCCATAGTATACAAACGTTTCCTTTTTTGGAAGAATATATTGTTAAAAATTTGCTTTCGTACTAGTTTAATCTCCGGGTTAGGTTGATGAATTGACAGCCCTAGTTAATGAAAGCAAGCAAAACTAGCACACATTCTTCGTCTTTTCTACTATACTACCTCTTTTTGCACTTCAAATTGGCTTAGAAGCAACAGGGACGTAGCCAGGATTCGGTTTCGTGAGGGGTCCGACTATCGACTATCGATAGAAATTGACTGCTATGGACTGACTATAAAATTTTTCAGCAAAATGTTTCCATCGTGTGATTTTTTAATAATTTTGAAGTTTATATCGTCGAGTTTGTCATTTTTCATTCAGAGAAATTCGGAAAGTTCCACTGTTGAACGGATCATATAAAATACTTAAAATCAGCACAACTTAACACTTTTTAGGCAGCAAATGCCTTATCTTGAAGAATATCGTGCTTGCATTTTCGGATTTTTATACCCTTCACTCGTAGAGTAAAGGGTATATTAACTTTGTCATGAAGTTTGTAACGCATTGAAGGAAGCATCTCCGACCATATAAAATATGTATATATATGATCAGCATGACGAGCTGAGTCGATTGGGCGATGTCCGTCTGTCTGTCTGTCTGTCTGTCCGTCTGTCCGTCTGTTGCTACGCGTTTTACTCGGCCAGTTTAAAAGCTATCGAGCTGAAATTTTGCGCACATGCTTCTTTTTATTGCAGGCAGTTTGTATGTTTGAATCGCTAAAATCGGACCGTGGGGTCATGGGGCTGCCATACAAACCTAACCCCCCAAATTTGGTTTTTCTAAGAAAAACTTTTTCATGTGTGCACGTATTTCAACTAAATTTCACACAAATGTGTTTCTATTGATAACACGAAACATATGTAAGAATGGATCAAATCGGCCCATGGGGTCATGGGGCTACCATACAAACCCAACCCCCCATTTTGGATCATCTAAGAAACATTTTTTCTACACCAATTTCAACAAATCTTATCAAAACAAAAAAAGTTAAAGGCCATGCTCCCGCATCCCCCCGATGAAGTTTTCTGAGCTAATTTTTTGATTTTCCCACTTATTCCAACCAAACCTCACACAAATATTTTTTATCGACGCCACAGAATTTGTCAATATCAAATATTTTGCGAAAACAGAAGGAAAAGAATGGGGAAGGATTAAACACAAGTCATAGGTTCACCCCAAAAAACTTTTAGCCCGAGGAGAGTGAAGGGTATTCAAATTTCGGCCGCGCCCGAAATTAGCCTCGGTCTCGTTTTTTATTATTTTAACGAAAACAAAACAAAAATATCTTAAAATTGGGCGCAATTTATTTTATAATAAGCCACGTAAGGCGCAAACATGGGATTAGATTATTGGAAAGCTCCAGATGTGGTCAAAATGTGCCCTTCATAATCCACCGTAAGCTTCCCTAAGGTTGGAGTTTCTGACGAAAAACCCTAACTTTTTTCGGTATGAATGTGACGATAACAGGAAATTTTATTTGTTGGTGTCACCCGTTCACGAATTTCAAAACGAAAGACTATGCAAGAAAAACATCAGAGATTGAAAAGGTATCTATAAAACATTTCTGAACACATGAGTAACACATGAGTTCGAATTAAAGAGATTTCGAGGTATCGATCTTTCGAGTTCAATTTTAAAGAAAATTCCACATAACGAGTTTGCTTTTCGTAAATACTCACGCAATCAAAAACAAAAACTGAGCTTAATGGCTGCATTCAGCGAACGAAATTTACTGGAAAAACATTGGAAATGCTACAAGAATTACCCGCCACCGACCTCTTTCTCCGCTTAGAAGCCTTCATGCGAAATGAGAATCTAATTGGAGTAGCACTTTTCTGCTACATTTTCCGTTCGCTGAATGCACTCAATATGTAAATTTACCAATAATTTCTGGTGGGTAAGAATTAAATATTTTCTTAGAAGACGTTATTAGGAACCTTACATTATCTTTTACAAAAATAATAATAATAATGATTCGTTGCACAACATACACTGATACATCCTTTTCATTTCACAGTTCCAGCTTCCACAATTGCATATTCAAACAATTTGCATTGACATTAAACAAATTCATTTCTTTTTGCATAAATCAAGATGACTGTAATAACGTATTTGATGGAATGCACTATTTTCATCTAATACGTTATTATGTTAGAAAAACTTTAAGGACCCGTTACTCATACATTTTATCCAATAAATAAGCTTAAAGCGTTCTAAACCCAGTGTAAACGATCATGTTACAAGTATGCTAAGCTTAAATTACGGATAAATCTGTACGAGTAACCGACACTATATGTAATTTGGCGGACGCAAATTGTATTCTTAAGAACTAAAAAACACCCCCGAACTGTGTAGCCTGCAGGTGGACTTAATGACTTACCGGCAAAAGAAGAACCGCGAAATATTTCGCTACACCTAAAACAACACACACAGATTGATTACAAGGTGGCCTTGTCAACGGTCACTGATTTTTTCCCTTCTAGACATCAAAGATATTCATTGTAAATAATGTTCCTTTTGTAAACAGAGATAGACGTAAATTTTGTGATTATGTGATTTGTTGTGAAGTATTGCGCAGTACGAATATTTGCACGTCTGAAAAAATACGGAAAGCTAGCAGCAGACTAGATAAAAAGAATAAGTGAGACCATGATGATTATTTTGCAATTGAATGCAGACGTATTGCATATTTCAAGGTCTTTCCAAAAATTATATGTTGATTTATTATACATATGCCTACATATGAAGAATATTATTTTCATAATATAATTAAATGAAAATCATATGCTCGTTTTCTTATCGCACTTATAATAGTAAAGTGACTTTAGCTTTAGAACCAAACATCCAAAAAAAGAGGAAAGTTCGGATGCCGAATTGTTGCACACCCTCCCCTCTATACGCACTAAAATGTTACACTAATTTGAGCGTCACATTAAGAAGGGAGGGGTGACAAAAAGGGGAAATTTACGTTTTTCGAAACTATCTGAAAAACGATTAGTTCTATCGTAAAATGTGCTGAAGACGAAAAACGAAAACTACATTTAATTGCCTTTGCAATGATATATAATACTCTAGACCATTTGTTGGAAAATAATACCATAGGCCCAAAGTATTATGTGGAATTTACATTTTTTGATGATTACATTTCGCACTGCAACTTTTATTAGAGTTAAGGTAGAGCGATGAGAATTAGTGCTGATGTTTCCAATTAAATGTATGTACTCAACTTATACCAAAAATGAGCTTGGTCCGGCCAAGGACACCTCCCACGCCTCATTTAACATTTCTCAAAAAGGCATGCCTGTAACTTCTCTCTAAATTACGTCAGGCAAATAAAATTTGGTTAAGTGACTAGAGGGAGCCCCTTTATACTTATCATCAAAAAATTGTTATACCTAGTGACGTTCATACAGATAATAGTCCAGTACAATTGGTTCAAAATAGCCCCAAACCTAAACATCCAAAAATAAAAGAAATTTTTGATGCCAAATTGTTGAATACACTGCCTTATATACGCAGTAAAAAGTTACACAAATTTGCGCCATGGGTTAAGGGGGGAGGGGGTGGCAAAGGGGTGAAAATTCAGTTTCTTGCAAATATCTGGAAAACTATGAGTCTGACCTTAAAATGAGCTGAGGACAAAACAAACTACATGAAATTACCTTTGTAATAATATGTAACACTCTAGACATTTTCTTAGAAAATTATACCCTAGACCCAAAAGTATTATAGTGAATTTAAATTTTTTGAGTTTTACATTTCGCACTGTAACTCTTGATAGAATGGACATACTGTCATAAGATCTTGTCCATATATTGATAACAAAATTAATTTGACTCGTACCAAAAATTGGAGTGCTCCGACCATTGACGCCCCCCTCAGTCCCCCTAACATTTTTCAAACAGGCATACCTGTAGCTTCTTTTTAAGCTGAGCCAGATAGATCAAATTTGGTGGGGTGCCTAGCCTAAGCTCCATTATGCTCCCCACCAAAAATTATTACCATCCGATTAGAACTAAGGGTACCCCCCATACAAAGTGAACGAAAATTCTAACAAATTTTACATTTTTTCACTTCTAAATTCTATCTAAAATGAAAAAATAAAATTTATCTCTTAGAAAGTCATTATGATAGTTAATTGTAGTCTTCTGAATGTATGTTCAAAATTTTGCATCAAAGCGTACACTACAAGTATAAACAAATTGTGTTTGAAAGTCATTGGTACTAGTTCAAAGGCTAGTTCCGAATAATATCGAGTAACGTGTACTAGCAACCATCAAACCCCATTTTTCGTACTTGTAAGGCACGCTCTGCTACAACCTTTTGAATATACATTAAGAAGACTACAATTAACTGTTATAATGACGTTCTAAGAAATAAATTTTATTTTTTCGTTTTAGATAGAATTTAGAAGTGAAAAAATGTAAATTTTTTTAGAATTTTGGTTGACTTTGTATGGGGAGTACCCTTAGTTTTGATCGGATGGTAACAATTTTTGGTAAAAAGCATAATGGGGCTTAGACTAGGCACCTCACCAAATTTTATCTGCCTGGCTCAATTTGAAAAGAAGCTAGAGGCATGCCTTTTTGAAAAATGTTAGGAGGAGTGAGGGGGGCGTCAATGGTCGGAGCACTCCAATTTTTGGCACGAGTCAAAAAAATGTTGCTATCAATATATAGACAAGATCTTATGACAGTAGGTCCATTCTATCAAGAGTTTCAGTACGAAACGTAAAACTCAAAAAATGTAAATTCACTATAATACTTTTGGGTCTAGGGTATAATTTTCTGAGAAAATGTCTAGAGTATTACATATCATTACAAAGGTAATTTTATCTAGTTTGTTTTGTCCTCAGCTCATTTTAAGGTCAGACTCATATTTTTCCAGATATTTGCAAGAAACTGAATTTTCACCCCTTTGCCACCCCCTCCCCCCTTAACCCATGGCGCAAATTTGTGTAACTTTTTACTGCGTATATTAGGCAGTGTATTCAACAATTTGGCATCAAAAATTTCTTTTATTTTTGGATGTTTGGGTTTTGAGCTATTTGTACTAGACTATAAATATTTTTTATACCCGTCACTATGTGAAAGGGTATATTAACTTTGTCATGAAGTTTGCAACGCACAGAAGGAAGCACCTCCGACTATATAAAGTATATATATTATTGATCAGCGTGACGAGAGAAATCGATTGAGCCATGTCCGTCTGTCTGTCTGTCTGTCTGTCCGTCTGTTGCAACGCAAACTAGTCCCTCAGTTTTGAAGCTATCGGGCTGAAAATTTGTACACGAGTTTCTTTTTAGTGTACGCTGTATATATGTCGGAACGAATGGAATCGGACCATGGGGTCATGGGGCTGCCCCTGAAAATTAGGTTTTTCTAAGAAAAACTTTTTTCTTTATTAACCAATCTTAACCAAACTTCACCCAAGTGTGTTTCTAGTAAAGCATCAAAACATATCTAGGAACGAATGGAATTGGAACATTACGTCATAGGGCTGCCATACAAACGAACCATTGAAAATTAAGTTCTTCAAAGAAAAACTTTTTCCTTTTTAAGCCGATCGTAACCAAACTTCATCCAAATGTGTTCCTAGTAAAGCCTCAAAAAATATCTAGGAACAGATCAAATCGGAACACCACGTCATAGGGCTGTCATACAAACCAACACCTTGAAATTAGATTCTTCTAAGAAAACTTTTTTCTTAATGAACCAATCTTAACCAAACTTCACCCAAGTGTGTTTTTAGTAAAGCCACCAAACATATCTAGGAACCGATGAAATCGGAACACTATGTCATAGGGGTCTCATACAAACCAACCGCTGGAAATTAGGTTCTTGCATGAACAACTTTTTTCATTGTGAATCAATCTTAACCAAACTTCACCCTAATGTGTGGCTAGTATAAGCTGACCAGACGTACAGCATTTGGCTGTAGAGTAAAGCATTTTGACCTGTCGTGCAGCATTAGTAAATGTACAGCATTCCCAACGCCACACCAAAGAAACCTAAATGACTGCATAATAACCTCCTCGGTGAGTCCTGTAGTCAGTCTGTTAGGTGTTATTAGCAAGATAATCACACTTTCATGTGGCAAACGTTCATTTTCGATAATTCCGGAACTCTTCGGTCAATCGTTATGAAATTTAAAGTATCTAAATGTAAGCGCCAAGTAGCTTCAGAACCTGGAAATTACATTTACTTTCATTACTCCATATTTTAGGGTCCCCCTATCTGCGTTCGACAGTTACAGCTGCCCAAATCGCACTTTCGTCTTTTCTAATCGAAAACTCTATAAAATTTGTCGAATAAATTTGAAAATTGGTAGACTTATGTAAATTTCAAGGTTCTAGCTCACACTTGTAGCTGTAGAGCTATACTTGGCGCTCACCGCTCACATTGTCTCCAAATTTCAAGGTCCTACCTATCTGCGTTCGGGAGTTCAATCGTATCAATCGAAAATTGTCCCTTATTCGGAAATTTTGGAGCGGAAAATTTTGAAATTTAACAGCCATGTATAGAGGACCGCACTGTACGTATAAGGTGACAATTTCAAGCATCTAAAGGTGCCAATGTTCAGAAGTAACAGTCATGTAAAGATGCGATTTGAATTTTTAACAACCTCTTTAGAAGAAAGAAAATGCAAACTAAAGGACTCTGCAAGGATTTCCCCTATATTTCGACTAAACCCACTAAAAGTAGCGATAAATCCCCAGAGGGTCGCTATCCGCTTAAGAATTCTCTACGCAATGATGTATTAAAATTTATCTATTGTAATAAACAAAACGAAACTTTTAAATAGGTAGGTACAAGGAAGTGTAATTTTCGTACTTCAAATAAGTAGCTTCATGATTTTTGTATCAGGGTCACGGATAGTCATAGATAGGGAAAGGGCCATCATCATCCCTACAATACTGCTGAGACTGCAGTTTCGAACACTGAAATTCAAAAGTTGAGAAATCACTGAGTATCGACTGTCTAGAAAGCGGAAACAGAATCCGTATTGAAACAAATTGGATTATAAATTATCCTTTCTTGAAATATGGTTTTAAAAAATGCCTTTCTAACAAAATGGAACCGACAATTTAAACTGACAAAAAATCCTATTTTTGTCGTAGATTTGAATCAAATACCTATTCCTAACCATAAAAAAATTCCGGGTTCATTGTGTTAAACAATTGTTAGATTTGCCCCTTTTAAATGAGATCCTGGCTATACTTCTCCCATGCCTGTTATAACTTTGCGTGTTAAAACATACATTTGCACTTCACATGCTGATGATGTTTTGTCAATGAGGACATTTAGAAGTTGAAGGATCTTTTCTGGGTCTTGTTTAGAACCTTGCAAGGACGTAGCCAGGATTTAGCTGGGCTTCAGAAGTTATGACATTATTAGAATCTTGTTGTTAATTGTAGACACTAGTTTCGGCGTTGCCCCAATGCATAATATGCCTCCTGTCCCACTGTTCCTGTGTCGAATTCAACTTTATCGCTTGACGAGGCTGGGCGAGCACGATAGCACGCACGATTACTTAATTGCTCCGCTATCATCGGAAGCAGACACGTGCCACGTCTATAACGCCAAAGACTTCTTTTCTGTACAATTATTATGGAAGGGCTCGTGGGCCATGGTATATGCACGAAGCAGCAACTATGGAACTATGGAAAGTACGATCGCGTATTCGGTGCCCGCGTCGTGCTGCTTTTGCCTTCCCTTCGCACGGCTCAAAAAAAATTACTACATTCTTACAGGGAAATATTTTATTTCAAATTGTGTAGCCTGTATGAGGTCTTACGAAATTTGTTGAAGTTTCCATTATGAAAGACCATCCCAATTTTGGGTCACCAGATTTTTATGTGTTTCAAATTGTTTATTATGTAGTCACTACTTTCGTCCAGATGACACAATTTATCTGACTGCAAGCTTAACTTCGGCAGAGTTTTAGGAATGAATAAATTAGAAATACTGTGGGAAGTTAAAGACTCCTGGACGCCTCCCCTGGCTACGTCCCTGGAACCTTGCTTTCCCAAGGTTCACCACACATTTCAAAGAATAAAGGCTACTATTCTTGCTGTATTCCGTTTGGGAAGATATCACTTATGAAAGGATGGAGAATATGTGGTCGTTTTATGGCATCCATTATGGTGGTAGCCTCGTGACATACAGTTGACCCCGCTTAATGCGATCACATGGGGACCTTGCTGTTTTGATAACATTAAGCGAATGATAACAAATAATAAAATAGTACGATTGAGGCTTTGCCTGAAAACCGAATTCCATTGGGCCTTCGGGAACCTTAGGCTAGTAAAGCCTCAAAAGATATTTAGGAATCGATGGAATTGGAACATTACATTATAGGGCTGTCATACAATCGAACCCCCAAATATTAGGTTCTTGTAAGAACAACTTTTTTTCTTTTTGAATTTTAACCAAAATACATCCAAGTGTGTTCCTGGATTAACCCCAACGTATCCACGAACAGATGGAATCGGAACACGTCATAGGGCTGCGGTAGAAATTTTTAACACAAAAGTAGCTTAAGGCTCATTCAAATGTGACGGGTATTCAAATTTCGGCCGCGCCCGAAATTAGCCTCGGTCTCTTTTCTATTGTAGATGGCTTCTGAGAAGAAGAAAATGTGCAATTTGGCAGATTTCGGGTTCACTTGGTATGGGAGGTACCCTTTGATTTTATATTTGGTGGGGGATTTAATGGGGCTTAGCCTAAACGTTTACCAAATTTGTTCCCGCCTGCTGGGATTCGGCGATAAGTTACAGGCATGTCTTTCTGAAAAATGTAAATAGGGGAAATATTGGGTGTGCTGTGTCGGAGCAGCCTCAGTCTCCGTGTGAGCCAGCTATATATGTTGATAGGAATAGTTATCCCAATTACCAATTGAATTACTTCAGGAGCTAGAGCGCCAAATGTAACTATCAAAAAATCGAAATTATACTGGATATTTTTATCTGCCAAGAGAAGGTATACAGTGTAATATGTATATCATTGGAAAATGAATTTTGCGTAGTTTAAATCGTCCTCAGAACATTTTGCTGTAAATTTTACAATTAACAAGATATTGACGAAAAATCATAATATCACCTCTTTGCCACTCCCTCCCCCTCAAATGTGACGCGCGAAAAAAGTGTAGTTTTTACTGCGTAATGCGGCCAGGCCATAGAACAATTTGGCATCAAAAGTCAGCTCTTTTTTTCACTTATGTGAAGCCAGCCCTCCCACATTCTCAAATTACGCTTGTAACCGTTTGTTAGGCGGCTACGTTTGTTCGTAATTGTTCGTCAATTAAAATCGTTAGTTCGTCTCTAATTTTAATAATAGCAACTTTACAATTCTGAGTGTTAACTTAGCCCGCCATCGTTAAATATGGTCGGATAAATATAAATTTGGTATCAATCGAAAGCCAGGCGTTTGTTCGTCCTGGAAACGCAAGAATTCAGGAGTAGTTAAGGAAAAACAGAAGACGAGACGCAAACCATTGTTTGTTTTCATATTCAAAGCAGTTGAATTGTAATATTCAAAGCAGTTGAATTGGAATATTCAAACCAGTTGAATTGGAATATTCAAACCAGTTGAATTGGAATATAAACGAGACCGAGGCTAAAAGTTTTTTTCGGGCGTACCTATGACTTGTATTTAATCCTCCTCCCCCTTCCCTTTATTTTTCTTTCGTCTTCACAAAAGTTCCGTTGCGTCGACAAAACACTATTTGTGTCGGGTTTGGTTGGAATAAGTGGCCAAATAAAAAAATTTCCTCATACATTTTTATTGGGGATGCGGGAACATGGCCCTATAGTACGATTTCATTTTTTTGAACATTGTTTGTTACTTTGATTAAGTCACATTATTTCAAGGTTTTGTGAAATAAGTGTCAAAACATTTTTTAGAAGAACCAGGACAGACGGACATCAACCAATCGACTCCCCAAGTCATGCTAAACATATACATATGCACAGGGCCGGCCCTAGGGGTGGGCGAACTGGGCGGTCGCCCAGGGCCACCACACTTAAGGGGCCACCACTCTCAAGAAACCTTTACTTTCAAGGGCCACCACTCGGAAAAAGGATCACTCAAAAGGGGCCCTCGCGAAAGATATGTACTCGAACTAAAGTAGTTCTAAAGTTAGTTCTAAATTTAATATAAAGTGAAATAGCGATGATGTAATTTTACTGATAAAAAGTCTGTTATAACATGCATAGGGATAAGACATCCATCTTTCAAAAGAGATAGAGAGCTCTCTCTTTTGAAACATATTGCAATATCTGCTCTCCAACGTCACCATTGATGTCTTTGATGTTTGTTAAAATTCCAGTGACGGTAGCATGGTTTGAAAGAAGTTTGATTTTTAGAACTTATCGAAAAAATTTACCAATATCCAAGCTCGATAAGGTGCAGGATAAGCCTGAGATTATACCATGAAAAGCCGGTAGTGATGACACAAGAGGCCACTACTTCACGGATTGGTATAATAAGGGAAGAAAGAGAAAAAATAAACCTAGATCAAAATTTTCGAATTACGATATTCGGATCCTTCATTTTTTGCTCTCTTAGACCACGTCGAAAGCTGAGCATTGCTGCCATATAAAAATCTTAAAATCGAGATTAGTGACTGGAAATCCCATACTGTTTCTTTACAAGACGTGAAACCTTTTGGTTACAAGAAGTTTGAATTGGTGTTTATCATGAATAACTTAACCATACGCCCGTTATCGACGTCAGACCCATAAATGAGGATTGGAGTTTTCTGCATTGAAAACAGGCGGATGTATTTATTCATAGGAACACGATGCACTGCGTGTACAAAATTATCGTCTAACGCAGTGCTTCCCAAACAGGGTTTCATAGAACACTAGGGTTCCGCTACAACTTCTCAAATATAGGAAATGAGTAATGTAGAAATTACTTTTAATTGAAAAATTCAAGGAATGAATAGAAAAACTCCACAAAATGTTGTACATAGTATTAAAATTCTAAGGTTTAGGCTGCCAACTAAGCACTCCGGTGAATGCCATTAATTAACACTTACGCAAAGTTATGAAAATCCTAAAAACCGTCAGATGGATGGTGGATGAATTTGACGCGTCAGCATCAGTAGAAACTTTTCAATTTAGAACACACGCATTTGCCTTTGATGACCCACATTGACAGCAGCAGCAGAAGCAGAAAAAATGGCAAATGCGTGTGTTCTAAATTGAAATGTTTCTCCTGATGCCGATGCTGACGCGTCGCATCTATTTCAAGCTTGGTATTTTGAATGTTTTGCAAATGAAAAGTTACACAGCTAACAAAAATTTGCAAAATGTCAGTTTTGTTTCCAATTGGAAGAAATGGTAATTAAATAAAGAATTTGCCTGCGATTTTTTATTGAATGCTAGAAATATGATCATGAGAGAAGATTAGAATTTGAGGTGATTAAAAAACAGCTAACTGCCAGTGACAGCCGCTCCCAATATTGGTGTAAAACGTTAAAGAGTTTTGATTAAGCGTCAGTCGCAGATCTAACGTAAGGGGAAACATTCAGCCAATCAAGATCAGATGCGTTTTGTTTGTGTATAAGTAAGGGAGTAGGGGCCACCATCATCCATTTGGCCCAGGGCCACCAGAGTGCTAAGGCCGGCCCTGCATATGCAGGTATACTTTTTATATGGTCGGAGATGCTTCCTTCAATGCGTTACAAACTTCATGACAAAGTTAATATACCCTTTCACTCTATGAGTGTCCGTCTGTTGTGACGCGTTTTACTCGGCCAATTTAAAAGCTATGAAGCTGAAATTTTGCACAAATGCTTCTTTTTGCTGCAGGCAGGTTGTATGTTTGAATCGGTTAAATCGGACAATGGGGTCATGGGGCCATACGAACCCCATACGCGATAACTAAAAAAAACTCTATACCTCGAAGTTGAATTCTTTGTCAGCGAGACTCTATTAGTCGAAGTGTTCGATAAGTCTAAGTTTCCTCATTTTTAGCTTTTCAAATAAATATTCAATTCGCTGGAAAAATAAGACAAAACGAGTATCCGAGTTACATTTCGTTCATTCGTAAATCCATAGGCATCAATAAATTAATTAAAAATTCGTTGATAAAGCCTAGTGGTCGTTTTTCGTTCCGAAAATTATTTCTACTAAAATGCACAGAAAATTCTACAAGAAACCACTCGATATTTTCTTTTAGTACGACTCCATAACTAGGAAACTCAATATCTTGGAAACTCCATAGCTCCAATTAAATATGTACATTCCCCCTCAGCTTCGAACTATCGAGTTTCCACTGTAATTCCATTAAAGGTCCATCTACACGGAGAGAAAAATGTGCAATGAATTCAACAAAATCATACAATGAAATTCACAACATACAATTTCACTCAATTTGTAGTGAAAGTTATTAAAATGTAGTGAAATTGATTACAATTCAGTTGTTTTTACTTTATTGTAAAAATGATTGCAGTGTAATGACAAAAATCATTGCATGATATTTGTATGGATAGTAACATTTATTGTGTTTATGGTAATTTTCACCACTGTATGTAATAATAATTATTGCATGGTGTAATAGTTTTCATCCTTTCGTAAATTAACAAGAGTGCGTAATAATTATGAAACTGTCAAAAAATAAGACGACTAATTTATTCGCATAACTGGTAATCTTAGATAGCTTAGGTGTAGGACGTAGTTCTACGAAACAATAGGTCCCTGGTTCAATTCCCAGTAGAAGCAAATTGCTAAAAGATAAAGGTTGAAAGGCTCCGACTAATTCCTATTTCTTTTTCAGTTGTGGCATAACTGCGGACCCTTAGCTATGCAGGAGGAGTTTCATAGGGTGATCGGCTTCGGCCAATTCCTATGGATGTTTAGGTTTGGGGCTATTTTGAACCAATTGTACTGGACTACTAGTGTAGATGCTAAGTAGATTTAGGAATAGGAAGGATATTCGCCGTTTTTCACGAATTAGGAAAATATTATTGTTCATGCTTAAATTGAAAAGAAAGGCCAAGGGAGTACATAATGACAATGACAATGATTTAACGAAAATGTTAGGTAATTCATCAGGACCAGAGCCACCATCTGCCTTCAAACTATCCATAGTAATAGCTACTTCAACTGGACATATGTTGAACGCAGGAATCAGCAGAGGAGACGAACGATTAGCAGGCAAGTTAGAAAGGCAAGAATTAGCGGGGGTAAAAGTAAATGCAAAGAATTTAGCAAACAACTCACAGGCTTCTGCTCGAGTGTTGGCAATTTCAAGTCAACGTTACATTGCATATCATTTTGGAATGTATATAATGTTGCAAGCACTATATAAATTTCCTATCCGCACATGTACGGACATTTTCGACCACGCCGAGATTCGATATCTGGACCTCTAGATTACTAGCATCGTAGAGTGCGGATCAACCAAGTGAAAGCGCTAGAGAGAAGGAATCTGTGGAAATAATATCTACGCTTTAATCAGTCACCATCCAAGAAACAGAGGGCAGGTTAAAGTCACCACAAATTATAATGTTAGCCAGTAGGAAATACAACGTAACGAAAGACAGAAGAAAATTCTAAAAATAAAGTTAAATAAACTTTGATTGGCTTTGATTTGTAAGAAAATATAGGACCAGTTTCTCGTACATCTTATCTATAATCGTTTTCTTATAGTCTGCAATCCCAACCAAACCTCACACAAATATTGTCCTACCGACACGTTACGGAAACTATGGAAAAACGAATGGAATAAAATGGGGTCCCATAGAGCTGCTATAGAAACCCGATCTCCAAAGCAAGTTACAAGAATTAGGTAGGAATGGACGGAATCGGAATACAAGTTATGGGATCGCCCGAGAAACTATTAGCCCAAAAGCAAGTGAAGTGTACATATTCAAATTTCGGCCGCGCCCGAAATTAGTCTCGGTCTCATTTTGTATTAATTTTCGTATGAAATTATCTTTTCATGTATTACAATTTAAATATTAAACCGATATAAAATACTTTTTAATACATTCAAAATGAGTCCATTATTTTTTATCGTGAATCAATGGGCGGCATTCGCAGGGCTACACTTTTAAAAATTCATCAAATTTTAGGCATTGTGTAGTATCCATCAATTTAAATGTATCGTACAAACAATTTATTGCATTTTTGTGTAGACTGTATTTTAATCTGTGGATTAAACCTAATCCAATATTACATAGTCTGGAAGCATTTTGTATGACTATTGAATAGCGCTCACAACGTCGCGTCGGGGTGCAGTTTTCAATTTATTATTAGTTTTAACGTCACATGCGAGTGCGAGTATTATGTACTTGCCACTTGCTGTGCCAACTTTTAAAATTGAAAATTTAATCTATAGTTTAGATGCTGCTATGTATATGCACTACCATTGCGTTACGTTTTATTCGTGACTGAATTGCTTAATGTATGTATCCACTTTGACTTAAATCCGTTTCAGTTGATTGGTTTGTGCTAATCTCTATTATCTCATAAGTGGATTGTTTTAATACATTATGTACCGAATGCGTCAAATATGACGTCATCATTAAGGTGGGATTATAAATGTACGAGTACTTATCGCACTCCAAAACAAATCTAATGACTTCAATAATAAAATTAAATGGTAAATATTATTTGTAAGAATATACATTCTTTTTAAATTATACTAATATTTCACAGACACAGAAGATTCTGCTAAAATTCAGATCAAATGCGACTGAATATCCCCTCACATATAACATATTGCAAAGCGCTTGTTTTTCCTCCGAAATGCCAAAATATAACTTAAGGAAAACATCTAACCGTCGACTCTGACGAAAATATGGTGACTCCGCCAAATACCAAAACTGAGTAATGATAAATCATTGTAACTCGTTAAAAATCACTTAAAACACCATCATCATAAATTATATTACATATTAAATGTCGGACGAAAGAAAGTGGCAAGAAAGCCGAAAATGCATAGGAGTTACGTTAAAAACCATCTTGCAGCGATATAGGGGTGGAAAATACGTAAACTCTGACTTCAAACAAAGTATTTATCTTCACCCCAAGCAATAGTTTACGTATATCCGTTGCCTACTATACATTTATAGTGACAATAGAGAGTTTTAGAATATCGTTTGAAATAAAACGACATAATTTGACATTCCATATAAAAATTCGCTTGCTTACCGTATACGAAACAATATATGTATCTTAATTTTGCATGTTCTAAGTAGGCATAGGTGTAAAAACACGACAAATTATTTCGCCAATTTCGACTGTTTCCAGAGCATTAAATATACTGAAATACACCCATGCCTACTTGGGACATGCAAAATTAAGATGTATTGTTTCGTATACGGTAAGCAAGCGAATTTTTATATGGAATGTAAAATTATGTCGTTTTATTTCAAACGATAAGCTAAAACTCTGTAATTCTTCAGCCTTAAGCTGGTGTCTAGAATCGTATTGGCTTCGTGTGAAAAAATGGAACAAAGAAGCTTCCTGCTTGACTTCAAGATGATTGCAAGAAACTAAGTTAAGTGAAGCATGCTAGGCGCAGAGACGGGACGGGACTTACTATCTGTTCTGTATCTATAACACAAATATAATAATGTTTTTATAAGACTCGTATTATCGTAACATTTTAGTAACACATAAATCCAGTCGCGTTTAGCTTCGCTTCAATGGATTTAAAAACGCGACTTCGTGCCAAAAAACTAACTAATGTGACGACGACAATGTTGACGACGTCCACTATTGCAAACAAAAACATTTGCAAGGCCAAAAATCATAATAGTTTCCTCTGAGGCTTGAAGAGGAACACATACACTGCTGGTCAAAATAATAGGTGTGAACAAAAAAATTTGAAAAAAGTAGTAAAAACAGCAACAATATTCTTTACTATGAAAAATATCAATTTGGAAATCTAGTAGCACGATGTGTTGAATGAAACTGAGGAATCTTCACGCGGAAACCATGTGTTGTCATAGGTAACGGCTCCTTGATTTGTTCAATCTTCAATTTGAGTTGGACAAAAAAATAGGTGTGCATTGTTTTCTTTATACAGAATATCCATTTTAAGAATTATTCAGTTGTAAAAGGTGAGAAAAATAAATCAAATGAAGGCATTATAAACGTACTCTAATGCAATTTAAAAACTAAAATTAACATTAGATGAATCGAGGACGTCACTGCAGTCTAGAGGAGAGAAGGCTTGTTCGTCAGCTCCGAGGTGAAGGAAGAAGGTACAAATTTATTGCCACATCTTTGGGACGGTCCGAAAATTTCGTAACCAATGCCCTGAAACCAGAAAAAACTCTTGAAACTCGTGGGGCACCTAAAAAAATCTTCACCAGTGACCGACCATCGAATCGTTACATTATCCAAACGCGACCCATTCAAATCATCAAGGACAATTGCGACCGAGATTGGGAATGTCATTTCATCACGAACCGTTCGACGCCGATTGGCAAGCTCAAATTTGCCCGGTAGGATTGCTCGCAAAGTTCCTCTGCTTAGATCCGTGAATATGAAAAAGAGAGAAAATTTTGCGTTGGCTCATAAAACATGGTGCGGTCCACAAGGCGAAAAGAAATGGCGGAATATCCCTTTCAGCGATGAAAGAAAAATCAATTTATTTGGTAACGATGCAGGAAGAAACGTTCGTCGTCCTAAGGGAAAAGCATTTCACATTCGGTTCACAAAAAAGACTGTGAAACATGGCGGAGGCAACATAATGCTTTTCGTGGCAAGGTGTCGGTCCCATATACCGAATCGATGGGATTATGGACAGATTTGCCTACAAGAATCTCCTGGAGACTATTATGCTGCCTTACGCTGTGGACATTTCAGCAGGATAACGATCCGAAGCACTCATCACGATTGGTCAAAGCTTGGTTCGAAGAGCAAAGTGTTAACGTTTTGGAGTGGCCAAGTCAGTCCCCCGACCTGAATCCAATAGAAAACCTTTGGGGTGAGCTTAAAAGGCAAGTGTCAAAAGTGGATTGCCAAAATAAAAAGCAATTGTGGGAAAATATCCAAAAGGTTTGGTACAATATTCCCCTAGAAACTTGCCGGAAGTTAGTATTGTCCATGCCCAGAAGAATTGATAAGGTCATGGAGAATAATGGCGGATATTCTGGGTATTAACTGTGGTCTACCAAAACTAACATTAACTGTCATCATAAGGGACGAGATTAAATTGTATTACTTAATTCTGTAGTCACACCTATTATTATGACCAGTCGAAAATTGGTGTTATTTCTTATTTATTTAAAAAAAATTAGGTTTCCATTCAGTTTTCAAACTCATTTTTGTTTGGTGCAACAATGAAGTATGCTGAAGTTCTAAACTATTTGAATTTTTGTGGAATAATAAAGTAATATGTGATAACCAACCATGTTTGGAAAATTAAATGCGTACACCTATTATTTTGACCAGCAGTGTACATATGTATGTATAAAAGATACACAACATGATAAAGTTTGAACTACAGTAGAGCGTCGATTATCGGAACTAATGTCGACAAGGGGTGGTTCGGATAATCGAAAGTTCGGTTAATCGAGTTTCCATAGAAAAATTGGAGTATTGCCTAAAAGTTAATATAAGCGACAACCAGGATATATGCCAAATGACTAGCACTGAACAAAAACAAAAAATTCGAAGCAACTGAGTGCTGCTGATAAAAGGTTGTTTCCTTCAGACACTTGAATTTTTCATTTGATTCGATACATTTCATCTGAAAAAAGCCGAGTCCCCGTTTCGGTTAATCGAATGTTCGGATAATCGACGTTCGGATAATCGACGCTCTACTGTATTTGTAATATGTATGTGCATTTGTGCATACAAAAACTTGGTATGGATTTCGAAAATTAGTATGCGAGGATTTAGAGTTGCCATTCGAATAGATCTGAATAACTGTTGAAGGAACAGATCCTCATATTCAAAACTAAATCACTGAAGTGCTGATTGTTTGCTAAGCTTAATGTTTCTCAAGAACACACGTGATTATCGTAGATTAAGGTGGCCAGACGCCTACAGCATTTCTCTGTACTGCACAGCACGCCTCTGAAAAAAATCTGACTTTTCATTTATTTAAAGTCCTCTGACTTATTTCGAGATCTGAACTTGTCGTTTGCATTATTGCAAAAACAAATTTAGCTATGCAAAATCGATAGCTTTGGTCAGTGTCATATTTGCTCATTTGCCGCGAGTAGGCTTTGAAATTTTGGCGGCCTACCATATCAGGGTCCCTTAGTTTTACAAGCTGACGATTAATCGATAGATCCTTGATACCCCAGGAGATTTCAACATAAATTTGGCGAAACTTTGGAAAAATTAGGGGAAAGCTGGATTTTTTTTCACGAGCCTTTCTTTCGAGGTCCTAAACGAGACCGCTGTACGAGTGCCGCTAGCGGTGCTACAGAGGATCAAAGATCCTCAAAACCAGTTTTTTTTAATATCTCGATAACGGTAATTTGTACTGAAAAGTGGTCTATGGCAAATTTGTAGCTCTTCTGGTTCCGGAATAATGTGCTAAACGTTGATTTTGATTCGAGCATTCCTTACGGTGCTAGGAGGTCAAACGGTATTTTTAACAAGGTTCTACGAAAATGGATTATACAGATATAGATTTGCCATCGCTTGGCAGACGAGCCTACAAATTTTAAACCAATAGCTAGGTGCAAGCACTACAGCGTACAGTAAGTCGATAAAAATTTGACAGGAACGAGCCCCATAAAGTCGAAGCAATTTGAATCCTGTAAGTAGACTCTTCAAATAAGAGAGATATGTCATTATACCCTTTGCTCATAGAGTGAAAGGGTATATTAACTTTGTCATGAAGTTTGTAACGCATTGAAGGAAGAATCTCCGACCATATAAAAAGTATACACACTCTAAAAAGTGAATTTAAATTTCCGCTGAAAATGCGGTAATTTTACACTTTTTCCCGCTTATAATCACATACAGAGTGCATTTTTCAACAATTTCTGTGTAAAATAAGAAAATTACACCAAAATCGGTGTGAAATGTATTTTTACGCTACACTTCTGTATAATTCAGATTTTCTGGTGCATTTTTACAACGTTTATGTGTATAATTCGGATTTGTGGTGTATTTTTACAACGTGCAGTTGAAGTTTTACTCATTTTTTGTAGCGTGCTCTCCAGTTGTCATACTTCAATCGGCTGTACTTAGCACAGTGTACCACATTTTTCCAAAAATTCTCTGCATTTAGAACTCATGTGTACACGGACACGCTCTGTGGCTCACTTGGTTGAGTCGCACTCTACGATGCTAGTAATCTAGAGGTCTCGAGATCGAATCTCGGCGTGGTCCAAAATTTCCGTACATGTGTGGATAAGAAATATTTAGTGCTTGCAACATTACACTCCGAAATGATATGCAAAGTAACGTTCACTGGAAATTACCTATAAACGGCTGATTTACGGTACTGAGAAGAAGAACAAGTGTACAGATCGCACAAAAAAGACCATATTGCAACGAAAAAACTGATCAGCAAAACTCGACCGATACTTGTTTATATTTTATATAGCCTTAAATAGTTTTATTGATAGCTATATTATTTATAAAGGTTCGCCACTTAAATCTTTACAACGAAAAAAGAGTGAAACCTATTATTACGGAGTGTTTTTACACATAGCGCGGTGTAAATTTGCTAATATATTGGAATACTTTTTTAAACATTTTTTATGTAAAATTACACTTGATTTGCAAATTTAGATTGCAGAGTAATTTCACTATTATAATAGAAGGAAACAAAGTTTCCTTCTATTATAAGAGTAAAAATTTCATAGACTGAACCCAACCCCCATTTTGGTTCTTCTAAGAAACATTTGTTGCACCAATTTCACAAAACCTTGAATTAATGTGTCTTTACCAAAGCAACAAAAAAGTTAAAAGCGAATGAAATCAATAAAATTTCCGAGTAAATATTTTTATTTGCCCACTTATTTCAACCAAGCCCAAAACTTTTGTCAAGACGGAAGAAAAAGAATGAGGAGGGGGATTAAATACAAGTCATAGGTACGCCCGAAAATAACTTTTAGCCCAAGCGAAGGGTATCCCAATTTCGGCAACGCCCGAAATTAGCCTCGGCCCCGGGGGTTGGCGAGCGAAGCGAACAGGGGGCGAAGCCCCCTAGTTTTATTTTACATTTTTGGATGATCTGTTTGATAACAAATTCACCAACGGCAACACTTTCGTATGTTATCCTTCGAGCAAAATATAGTTATATACTAGTATCACATGGTAGCATAATGGCTCGATAAAAGTATAATAGGACATTTGCAAGGCTAATTCCGAATTATGTTTTTTTTTGTTGAGTTTATATCATTTCCTATTCAGTTGGTTTTGTTTTTATTTTTTTTTATTTTTTTTTTGTCTTCTCGGTCAGGTCCTTTTGACACAGCTATTTCGTGTATACATTCTATACTCGACTGGAATCCATATAATCATGATGAGGTTGGCAACGAACTATAACAACATTGCTTTTTTGGGACGGTACACGCTAGGGTAAAGTTTGTGAGAGAATAAGTGCCAGATCCGACAATCAATTATCACAATGAAAATCCGACCACTGAATTCGCAATGCCTTAACCGCCGAATAGATAAAATCATGGTGGCATCATTTAGAAGATATATAGATCTGGAATGGATTGCGTTTTCCTGTTTACGTCTTGAATGAATTCGAATATATTTTTGGTTAAGCGTATTCGGAAATCTGTAATAGCGTTCAAATCTATCTGTACAGGGATTTCAAATGTTACACCTAATTGTAATTCGAGGATCGGTATACATTCCGGGTCAATAAGACAACTTCTATAATATAAATTATACCTACACTCTAAAAAGTGAATTTAAATTTCCGCTGAAAATGCAGTAATTTTACAATTTTTCCCGCTTATAATCACATACAGAGTGCATTTTTCAACAATTTCTGTGTAAAATAAGAAAATTACACCAAAATCGGTGTAAAATGTATTTTTAGGGTTGGATACGATATCCCCAGTCACAAAATCCCCAAACCAAAATCCCCAAATCAAAATCCCCATAATCAAAATCCCCGAAATCAAAATCCCCGAAATCAAAATACCCAAAACCAAAATCCCCAAACGAAATTCCCCATTCCCCATTTGAGGTGTGATTTAAAAACTCGCGCGCGTTTTTAGATCACACCTCAAATGGGGAATGGAGACTTTCTTTAGGCTATTGTAGATGGTAAATGATAGATGTTAAATGGCAGATGATAAATGGTAGATGGAAAATGGTAGATGGATGGTAGCTTGTAAATGGTTGATGACAGATGGTAAATGGTAGATTGTAAATTGCAAATGGTGGGTGGTAAATAGCAAATAGTAGATGGTAAATGGTAGATAATAAATGGTAGGTACTTTAGACTATTGTAATTGAATAGTCCTACTATGCAATAAAAAAATCACCGTCGTGGACTGATATATATGCTAACCAACGGCAAACTCTTGGAAGTAACACAGAACAACAGTAGATAATGTGCAGGCGATTAAATATGCAATCGGTTCCAACAATAAGCCAACCAAGTTTTTCGCGAATATTCGTTCGAATGAGGACTTGTCTCGACGATGTTAAAGAAAACCTATTATGTTCAGAACGATATATGCAATGGACTCGAATATTTTGTTTGTGCTAACCAAAAAATAAGTTTGTATCGATTTACGTCCCTCCTAGTGCCATTTACCATCTACCATTTAACACCTTCCATCTACCATTAACAATTTACAGTCATTCATCCATCAACCATTTACCATCTACCATTTTTTACTACCATCCATCTACCATTTACCACTCATGTGAAGTTAGCCGCCTAATTCTTCGAATCGCTTCAGAAACCGTTTGTGTGGAGGCGGCTACGTTTGTGCATGATTGTGCAACAATAATTTTCGTTTGTGCATCGCTAATTAATTAATTATAGCACTTCGAAAAAGTTCGAATGTGAAGTTGGCCGCCATTTTTTAAATAAGGGCGTATAAGTATGAATTTGGCATCAATCGATCGGAAATCGTTTGTGCATTGATTTTTGCGTTTGTGCATCCTGAAAACGCAAGGACGCAGGAGTAATCAATCAAAAACCAGCCTGGTTTGAATCCTAGCTAAGTGGGATATTGTGTACACAAGCACTTCATGTAAATATTACTTCAAATCACATCCGGAACCGTTTGTGTGGGGGCGGCTACGTTTTTGCATGATTGTGCAACAATAATTTTCGTTTGTGCACCGCTAATTAATTAATTATAGCTCTTCGAAAACTTTTTAAACCTGCCTGGTTTGAATCTTAGCTAATAGCGATATATTGTGAATACCAGATGTAAACCATTAAGCTCCATCCAGACTGGCTGCTGTCCAAACTGACCGCCATTTGGTTGGCCGTCTTGTTTTGATATTCAATACGACAATTCAATCATATGCCAGCTAACGCTTTGTGTGAAATTGAATAATTCTTCAAAAATAAAGTTTGGTTTTCTACCTCCATTTGGTAGCTAATGTAAATGCTAAGTAGTTAGAAAATCCCATTTAGAAGGCAGTTTAGATGAGATGTCAAATGTCGTACAGATCATGTCACTACCGAGATCAATGCGTTGTCTTTTCATGTAGCACATGTACGTTTGCGAAAAATAAAATGAAATGAAATAACAGCATGTTCACA